>OY757249.1:39794915-41044915 GCA_963583935.1 Diaperis boleti | reverse complement strand
CTTGGTGGTGACCGCGAAGGTGTTGTTATCTGTGGCTTAGGTATTGCTCTACCCCTTTCTTTAAATGCTGGATGAACTAATTCAGCTCTCAAATTCATTGGTCTTTCTTGTCTAATATCTGCAATTCGAAAACATAATTATTCATAAAGAGCGTTCAAATGAGAAATCACTTGGAGTATTAATTCTAACGTGACATGCATGGTTATTATTCTACCTGTGGTAATATTTAAAAACCATCAAGACTGTATTCTATTCGAAAATACAACTGACAACAATGGATAATATTGACTTGGAGAAAAATAAAAAAAGTTATGTGCACCGGGTGATTCAGAGGAACATTAATCAAGAGTGCTTTGCAAAATTGCAACGTAGGGCACAGATGACTTCCATGCTTTATAATTAGAGAACTAAATAAATACAGATTTTACTACATTTGATCTTTTTAATATCCCCGTAATTCAAAAATGGCTTCCACCACCGAAGAAAAGGAGTTCTTATTAGAATCCTATTTTCGAAATGGAGTCAAACATGGAGTAGAAGTTTCTGTTGAAGAACTCACAAATAAATACCAAAATCGAATGGATGCTGGTTGTCAAAAAGTGTATCAATGCCTTCAAATTATTCTGCATAATTTTAGAGAAACCGGATCTATTGCAATGACACAGCAAGGTCAAACAGTTTCAGTTAGAACTCCAGAAGAATTTGAAAACGTTAGAGCAGTAATGGAAGAACGCCAGTCCTCTTCATTAAGACGTCTGAGTCAGAGTCCCTTTTGGATTATTTTCTGTTTGACCATATTAAAAAAAAAAACAGTTTTTAGGAATCTTCTGAATGAGATGAATGATCTGAAGAAAGCAAGACGTTTGTCAAGCGATTCCACCCCAATGTTTAGTAAATGTTTTTGAAAATATGAAGAGACGAGTTTGACTTTGCTTAGAACATAACGGAGGAAATTTTGAGCATTTTTTGTAAACAAAAAAATTAATAGTAGCAGTATGTGAATTTTTTTTTTTTTAACAACTGAAATACAAAGTTTAATTCCAAGGTTTCTAACATATAGGCAGTAAATAATAAATAAATGATGATGTAAACATAGTATGGTGTAAACATAGACTTTAGGGCTCTTTGATTAATGTCCCTCTGAATCGCTCTGTATTATTGACAATTCAACCTTTAAAATATGGAATATAATAATTTGAATTTAAATGCATTAATTTTATCCATGCAAGTGTTTTTTTCCCCAAATGTGTTTTTTTTTGGACTTAATGACTTTTGTCATAATGTCCACGATATGTACACTCGATAGTTAGTCACAATTTGACTATGAAAAATCATTTTTAATTGCAATAAATTTATGAAGGGCAAACAAAAATAACAGGTGCGATAAAAAATATCTCAACAAAAATGATCTTTCATTATTTGGAAGCAGCAAGAGTCCATAAATTAGTATGCGAAAAATTCTTCTTCGTAATCGCCATTCTAGACCTATATGCTAATAATATTAGTGATGTATACGACAGCATTAATGTTATTGATTAGACCGGTGATAAAATAAAATAAGTCCTTTTATTGCGTAATATTAATATATTAGTGCACACCACCTCTTACTCGTTGGATCAGAAGCCGATTTAGGAGCTAATCTGTGTGGAACTCCGAGTCTCCACGGAGCTAGCCCAAAGTTGTATTTCAAGCAAAGAGAACCATTTAAAGATCGAACCTCATCTATGATCTGTTTTACAGTCTGCCCTAATCTAACTTGTTCTTGTAGAACCGCCGAAATATCGATGCCACAAGTCTCTAAGACCTCCTGGCGACATTTTTGGATTTCTTTGCTTGTCAATGGTTTACTATCGGTTCCATTGATTATAGTTCCGCACAACTCGGACATTATTTTTATAGTATTAACATCAGTTTCGGAGATTACGTCGCAGCATCCTGAGTATAGAAAGAGAAAAGATTACGATAGCGCAAGCTGGATTTTCGATTGCAGTAGACTTGTGAAATGCACGTACTGCATGTTGTCTTCGAATTCAAAGAAATTTATTGTAAAAATAAGAATTAGCATGTACGCGACAGAGGACGACAGATATGCAACTCTGTTTCTGGGTGTGTAAGAGAATTGTAAGGAAGTTTTTTTACAATGAGTACTTATAATAATAGCGATTTGTATCTAAAATAGGTTAACAATTTTCTGCTACTTTATTTATTATTTTTTTCACTACTAGCTGGAAAATGTACCATTATATAGTTTGTCGAGGATGTGTGAAATTGTTTTTCTTTCCTAGTAATTAATAATCATTTCATTATTGACTAGTGAAAAAAAATCTCTTGTATATAGTTTATTAATTGTTTATGTAATTGAATCTTTATTTTAAAAGACATTTTTGGCTTTTTTTGTTTTTCAGTGGAATATATATTATAGACATAAATCGATTGGTGCAGAAAGCATCCAAGTATCATATCCTGTATGCCAAAATTTGCGACTAATAGTGCTTATATGCCAAGGGTATAGTAAAACACAATTATTGTAGATGGATTTGCCATAGTCTTTTTGTTTCCTGAAAAGATTCAATTATAAATACAAGAATGGGCAGAAAATATTATTTATAGGATTTAAGCTGCTAGTAGTGAAAAAAATAATATATAAATCACGGTAGAGAAGCCTTTTCTCAGCTTCGCAACTTAATTCCCTCGATGCTTCGCATCTCATCTTGGTATATAATAAATATACTATTATATTTAAAAAATGGCAATAAGGTCGCGACCTCATTTACATTATATTCATCTAACCGTACATGAGCATTTTTTTTTGTATCAACCGAAGACATCCTATAGTGATGAACAATACTGCAGGTTTACCTCTGCTGTTTGTAATTAACGTCATTTAGCTCTAACGTTTATGACATTGGATCCATTGGCGTAGTGTTTTTATTTCAAACAAATAAACTGTTAAAAAGCGGTTGCACAATTTACTAAGTAAACTGTTCCAATAAAGTTAAGGATATATGAAATTTTTGTATACAGGTTATAAATTATGTAATAAGGAAATTTTTTTTTTCCTAATTTGCTGTTGTAACAATAGTAGATTATTATACGAGTTCCTGTGTAAATTTGTCAGTGTGATTTTGTGGTTATGGTTCCATGTAAGTTCCAAGTATACGTCAGGTACAGAAAAATCAAAATTTAACTAAATTTCCTAAATTGCCAAAATTGATTTTATTTGTAAAAAAATGAAATTAATATGCAAATTAGGAAAAATAACATGAACAACTCGTTTTGTAAAACTTAGAGCACTCGTTCTTTACAGGCACTCCTGCCTACGGCAGTCGTGCTGCAAACCTGAACTCGTGTCTTAATATAAGTTTTACAAAACTAGTGTTTCAATATACTATTCTAAAATTGTTCAAAAAACAGCAAGATTTTTGTCTGCTTGCATAAAGGAGTCCGATTATTATTTACCTCGGATGATAAGAAAAGATTGTTGTTGAATAAAGCTTCTCGAAAAATTGCCACTAAAATAATTGTCCTATTGGTTGTTTATTTTGGAATTGAAACATCGCATTTGTTGACAAAAACACAAGTTAAATTGTCCTTAAAATTTTCATTGGGCAATAGTGTGTTTATTTATAACATTTTGTCCACTTAAATGTCCTCATTTAATTTTAATTTTAATTTAACATTTTTAACTCTACAACCATAAAGTTTCTGACAAAAGTGTATTGAGAAAAATTGTTGTTCTTGTCAAGTTCTGTTACTGGTTAAAACTTTGAAACCTATTTCTATATACACGCTGTATACTCTGGCGAGCAATTGCACAACTAATGTTAGGTTGTGGTGTTTATCAGATTCTGAAGACCCTGAGCTTCTACACCTTTTCTAACCTTGGTAGGTCGTTGATTAAATTGTTTTGTGACATTTTCCATACATCTTCAATGAGATTTAGAACGATGCATCGTGGGTATTTTTTTATTGCATTTTCTTTTCAAATTCTTTAACGGATTCATTGTAATATACTAGGGATGGTGATTTTTTTCTGAAAAAAATACATTTTGGATCCAATATGACTCGAATACAATAGAATTGATTCTAGATTAAATGGAGTATTGCAAGAACTATTTTTGAATAATCGATTCGTGCTTACTAGAAGGACAACGAAAAATAAGAATGATGAATTAGTGTACGTACAGATGCTGGAACAAAATATCAACTTTTATACAAAATTGTTTATTTATACAACAAGTACACAACAATAAATACTAATTTGATCGATTAACTCTATAGTTATAATTAAAATACATTTACCTGTTAACCAATTGCTTGAATAAATATTAGGTATTTTCAGCTTCTTTATTTCTAAATTAATCTAAAATACATAGAAAATACAGCTTAATCTGACTTTTCAACGTTTACTTCCAAAGCCTAGGTTAGGTAATATGATAGCAGATCTATTTTTCCTTTATAGCAAATATCGCCCCAAGCCATACAAGAGCTCTCTATAAAAAATTTTGGTCGTCCTGCCATTGTACCGACACGAGAACACCAGAATAGACCATATCTGGACTCATCAAAAAATTACAGAGCGCTAGATCTGAGCACTCTAACCTCGGAAGTTGGTTATCAAAGATGAAATGAATACTTCTCATTAGATGTCTAGATACAATATTCACGTTTTTAAACCTTTTTTGAATAGATTCATTTGAAATTTGGACGTCAGTGGCGTTCATAAGTTGCGCATGCAGTTGTTTATAATTATGTAGGTCATAGCTCTCTTTGAACCGATAAAGATATCCGGGGGTTTTCCTACGGATGTAGTTTTTTGGTCTTTCACCTAGAAGAATGGTTGCATCATGTGGATGATTTTTGAACTTCCTAAAGGGTCTGAAAATGTGAATTCTGAAAAATGAAAGGTTTGGTCAATTTCTTGCTGTTTGACCTCAACCTTAGGACCGTTTGACACTATACTTATTTCAATACTGAATTCAGTACTTAAAATTGTATGCGCGCGCCGTTTCAGTACAAGTGAAGCTGCGTCCCTGTGTGCAACTATTGGCAATTTTCAGTATATCCACATGCGCTACGTCCAGAATTTTGGATAGGCACCCGCACCCCATGGGCAATAAATTAGATAATAAAATTTGGAAATTTCCTAGCCGCATTTGAGAAAATAATCGGCGAGATGCGTGACTAGCAAATAATTTTGTGACCGGTCAGTATATCAGCTGATTGGTGCAATGCGCATCTGATCTGCTCAATTTAAGTAGGTACGAGGCACAAACTCGTATACAAGAAAATAGAACATGTTCTAATTTCTTGTAATGAAACGGCGCGCGCAATTTTCAGTACTGAATTCAGTATTGAAATAAGTATAGTGTCAAACGGCTCTAAAGCAAACCAAAGGCTCTGCGATTTTCTTGCGTTTAACAACTCACACTATGAGATAAATTTGTTAACTTTCCCACCCCTCGTACAAATAATACAAAAAATAGCAACTTGAAGGTGCAAAATCAACAATGTGAAAAAATGTTGATAAACCACAGAATTTCGGAGAGCATAAACGTGTTTTTAATTGTGTGCAAAATAGCATTCTTAATATTCAATTCAATCAAAGTCAATTTTTAGACTACAATAAAATTACTAAAAAAATTGACAATATGTATGACTAACAAAGTTCTAAAACAGCTGGCTGGAAAAAGGGAGGTGCGATCGATCAGTTCTCGCTATGTGTAAGTAAATGCACCTGTTGATTGAGATCCTATTAATACTTATTTAATATTTACTCTTTTATAACGAAACTGATAATGCTTAAAATGTATCTTTCCACTACTTTTCCACTCAACGAACCATTCATAGAGAAAATAATTTTTACTTCTGGATATTTTTATATAAAAAAAATGTATTTCTCTATTATATAAACATAATCAACAATGAGCATTTTCCCATTTAAATTTGGCAAAAGCAGACTGATTGAATTCAATCACTTCATAAATTTACATGTAGTTAGAAGGAGAATTTTAACGTTCAAAGCCTCCCGGATGTATGAGTCACTTATGAATACCCTGAATATAAGTAGATTGAAATCTTTTAGATCATTTTCACAGAAATGGCCTTCAAGATGGGCAAACTTACAATGATCCACAAGTCCCCCAAGAAATTGCAGTTTTAAACATTAATTTCACCAACTGTGTATCCTAAACAAAAATGTTGGTTGTACGTTTATTTTTAGCTGCGTTAGGTCACTGTATAATCCGCAGTTGCAAACGCATTCACAAGTCTAGCTGAATCTAAAATTTCCGGACGGCCGAGCTACGAGAGAGTAAAAAGAGAGGTTAGGAGAGACTGCTCACCTGAAGTCTTGTCAATAGGACTCGGTTTAATATGCTGGTTGGCGGAGCCCACCAGCATGGGGTAGAACACTTTTGGCCACAAAACTGCAAAACACCCTACGACTATAACAAGAACTATCATGGTCTTTCGGGGGCCCAAGTCATGTTCCATTTTGGGGCTGGGGGAAGCCGGCGCATCCACAATCGTACTTCGTTGTCGTTCTGTCATTTCACGTTCATGTTCGCACCACTACTGTAAAAATTTAACAAAATTTTGGCAAGGAACTCCGTACAAAATACAGAAATACATCAATGACGTAAGCTCGACTCGGGGATGAATACCAATGAATACCAAAACAAAATGCAGTGGCGTGGAGTGGTGTGCGCTTTTGTCCAAATAAATATTAATTTACAAAAAAAAAAACAATAAATATTCTTGCAATTCCAAGATTATTATTGTGTAATTTAGGATTTAATCAATTTAACACTACATTTAGGGCCTGTTTTGAATTTTGAACAAATTGAATTGAATTAGGCCAACAAAAAATCTTGGACGTAATTTTTCTATGATATGAAAATTTAGGCTTTATTGTCACTTTGACTTTTGAAGTTTATATTGTTTATTTGTTGTTGTCAACCACTTGTTAATGTGTTCTATATTATGTTGTGACAAAAAACACCAGAAGTGAAACTTCTTATGTTATATAAGTATAATATTTTTAAACTTATAGGTTTTAATGAATAAGTCCACATTTTAGATTGATTTTGATATTCATGCTACTAGTAGGCTAGCACAAATTTCGTAACGCATTCACCGGTTCAAGCCCGCGTATAGAAGTTTCACTTAAAAAATAACGTTACAATATTTCAAGGGTGTTTTAAAGTTTGTGTCAGTGGAATGAACGTCTAAGAGTTTCTGTCCGCGACTGTAGGTGAAGGTGATAAAATTAGTGAATTTATAATGATCTAGTGATTGCCCGTCACTCGAAATTCGAATGGTATGTATGATGCAAATTCAGCATTCTGATGCGAACCGATTTCGTGCG
This sequence comes from Diaperis boleti, assembly GCA_963583935.1. Lineage (NCBI taxonomy): Eukaryota > Metazoa > Arthropoda > Insecta > Coleoptera > Tenebrionidae > Diaperis > Diaperis boleti. The sequence continues at coordinate 41,037,546 of OY757249.1, read as the reverse complement.
TGCATCAACGTGCTTTTGCCTCCAGTTGGTCAGCTTCTTACTCAGACGACCTACGCTGGTTCAAGTCAGTGACTCAAATAGATTGGTGTGCACCGAAATGAAAATGCAAATATAGATATAATCAATGAACCTGTGAAATTTTTGAAAATGAAAAGTAATCTACTAGTGTATTTTATCAATGTCTGTCATTAAAAAAGCAATTGAAAAAATCGGGTCAGTACACAAGGTTTTATTTAAAAGCGGCCGATTCATGTTCAATCAAGATACACCAACCTAGCAGTGTTACCACCTTCAGAAAACTACTAGACCTTGTTTCAAAATTCACTAGATATGCAGAATTTAAACCTCTAAATAATTTACAGTGTTGTGTCTCTGTTAAGTGTTAAGGTAAAGTGAAAAAGTGTCATATTAAGTGTCATTTAAGAACCCTCAAAACTTCAAATACTTCAATCGGTATTTCTTCCTCTTCTGTGGTAACTGATCGGAAACAATCGGTAAGCAATAAGTGAGAAACAAGTAAGACATCGTTGCAAGAAACTATGTTATATGCAACCAAACATACTCATCACGGATCTAAGATCTCCATATTTGATGAGAAAGTAGAACAAACGGGGAATCCCGAAACGACGAGTTGTGTAGTGAGAAAGAAAATTTGACATTTCACATTTTTTGTGCATAGTCAACTTTGGCTAATTCAGTCAATGTGTAAAAATGTTGTATTAATCTCGAAACGAAATGAGGCATGTAACCCTGATGCATTTTTGTATTTTGTAAAATTGTCAACTTCATCGTTATGCAAAGCTTGGCAATGGACTGAAGTAGCTAGCTAAATCGTCCTTTCAGCACTATATTATTTAAAATTAAAAAAATTAAAGTCGAACTCCACAAACTTTAATGAGCGTAAAATTACAAATGGAACATGTTTCGGCAGAACACTTCTGCCATCATCAGCCCTTAAAGAATATAAAAAATTATATTAAACTATATTATTTGTTTTGTCAAGCACTATTCAGAATAATAGAATAATCAGTGATGTGGTTTTATTGAAGTATATGTACATATTTTGATTTTTAGTTAATAGCTATTTATTATACAAGTGTCTGCCCGAGTGGCTAATTTTTCTTGAGTGACTTATTTGCTGTGAAGACACGTGTGATACATCATTTTATCCAACACCTCCTTAATCAAAACCCAAAAAAAACCGTTTGCTTATGAACTAGTTGCTGTGACAAACTAGAAAACCGTTGAATAATTATGGGTTCATAAGTCCACCAGTGTCTTATAGACCTCATAAATAATACATTCAAAATCGGCATTATTATGACTTCATAATAAATAGGTGTTGGATAAAAAATTATTAGTTATAAATTATAAACAATAATTCTGTGTATTTAGTATGTATGTTTTTTTGTTTCTAGTTACTCGGATAAGTTCATTGTGGAGAAAGAAGTACCACCGTGAGCAGAATCACACTAGTACATAACTATGTCAATTTAGGAAGTGCACACAGTATGAGCGTGTCCCAGTATTTTCTGCTCTCGGTGTTACAAACGAAGTCTATGAAGTTAAATTAATTATAAAGAATTCATTTAAACAAATACCATTTATTGACAATCTTAAAAATAAAGACATATAGATAAAAGTGTAAATACTAAAAATCGCGCGGGGGTAACTGCGGGGGGGCATATTTATTTTTGGGCAGTAAAGGTTCTTTCGTCCCTTCTTCTACATCAGCGTTTTTCCTTAAAGAACTATATACGTAATCATGCCGTCCGGCAGAAGTTGACGGCTCAGTACTATTAGTTTTTGTGCAGTAGCAAGTGACAACAATAAAAGAAACCACAACACCAAAAGCAACACCAACGTATGTTTTAAAATGTTCTGTGTTCGTGTACTGGAAAATATTTAAATTAGACTCATACAATCCAGTATTAGAAAATAATACAAGAACCCGAAGACAAGCTCTATTTTCCAATGGAGACGAACATACTAGACACGACTTGGATCCAGCTACTGGTTGATATTGTCCAGCAGGACACGCTTTACAATATGATTCCAAACCGACATTGTATGTGTTCTTAGGACATACGACTGAAAAACTAGTTTTAGATCGATAATAATGTAATAGGAACTAATATATTACCACAAATCTTGGCTTCTCTTTTTTCAACACCAAATCCTCCTGGACAAGTCACCATTAGGACAGGCGGTTTTGACCTCCGTCCTTTCTGCTTGTGATTTAAGCGTTCAATTTTTTTGGGATTAAAATCCTGTTCCTTCAGAGTGATTTTTGAAAAAACTGTAAAATATTAAAACATTGTTTTTAATTACAGCAGCACTTACCTGGTAGTTTAAAAAATGTCTCGATGTTTTTTACGAGAATTCCTGCGAGCTTAGAATATAGTGCAATTTGGCAATTCAAATCACAATTATTAACATCAATTGATGGTATAATTTCTTTTAACTCAAACATTGTGACTGTGAATGTGACGTTAATTAATTTTTCTTCTTCCTTGAAAGATTTAAATTTGTATAAGACAAGTTATTTATTATTTTTTTACCTTGTTAACGCAAACTGGTCGTCTTACTTCAACCTTGCACATTTTTTCATGGTATCCACAAAGTAAACCATCTAAAATATTTGGTAGGTATATTGATACAATGTCTCCATCACTCAGTTCGCATGGTTCTTTTAAATCGTACAAAATACTTGTCAAGAATTTGTAAATTGGTGTTGAAACGACTACTAGCCGATGATAATGCTTTTGCACCAAATTACTCTTTTCATTCAAACGTGATTTTATAGTACACGTATAATTGCCACTGTCTTTTGGTAATACATCGTTCAAAATTAAATTCCCATCGTTTTCTTGCATTTCAGTCTCTAAATCAAACATGTTACGGTTAACAAATAAAAATTCAACACTTACCAGTTATTGGAACACCATCTTCAAAAGTCCAGGAATATTTCATGTACCTGTTATATTCGACAACTTCATCTCTGTTAAGGCATGGTATTACTACTTTTGATTCTGGTAAAACATAAATTTGAGCATCTGAATCATGCACTTTAAAATTTTCTTCAAAAAATCCTTTACTGTAGTCTATTACTTCCCTTTTTACATGCGTATCGTATTTTCCAAACCAGTAACTACGTTTCTTTCGCACATGTGGAATGGATTCATTTCCTATAATAATCCCTTCATGAACTTTAAGAAAATTTAAGCAAGCCAAATGAGCAGTTGTATTTTCGACAACATCGCCTTGTTTTAAAGCCCCCAGCAAGCTGTCAACAGAACAGAAGCATTTATCAGTCTTGTCAAAATCTGCATTTTTGCATTCATCCAATTCTACGTAGTTTGGAAATGCAATTTCTGACAAAGAAATTGGCTTGTAAGGGGTAAGTTTATATTCAGATTGGAATGGCATTGCATATCCTTTTAAACGTCTATACCATCTAGAACCATTAAGTTTTTCCAATGCTTCGTTCTTTGGTCCACCAAAAAAAAGAATTAGTACTTCGGTAACATTACCATGGATTACGTCGTTTGAATTTTGTGAAGAAACACTCTCTGTTGTTGTATGTTCCACATTTCTAGTGCTGGAAGAATTTGGTAAGAATACCGGTAAATCGACATACACTGATGGGGTAGTGGTATGCTCATGATGTTTATTTTTATGAGTCGTTGTATGGTTAGCATATACTGAAGACAGGAGCAGCATAACGGTAGTAGTAAATTTGAACGTGTTTGAAATTTTCGAAGTCTTAAAATTTCGTCTTTTATTTTCATTGTATTGGTGTGTAGAAGACGTCCTGCTAGTTGTTTTACTACCGAATTCAGTGATTGAAGAATATTCACTTGTAAAATTGCCTTTATCTGTTACACCAATCTTTTTCTTTTTTCCATCAGTGGTTGATTCTAAAATTGTAAATGTAACATTTTCATTTGAGATGTGTACACGTGGTTCTGTTATACTTTCGTTTGTTATTTTGGATTCCTCTGTTTCATGAACGGGAAATAATGCTTCAGTAAATTCAGATCCGCTTTTTAACGTGGTGGGTGCGATGAATTCTTCCAGTTCTGTTTCTAATTCTTTTGTATAACTTTGTGAAAATGCAACACTCTCTGTGATCTTTTCGTTAAGTGTTTCAACTGATGTTCGTCTTGATACATCATACTCTTTATCACAAATTTCGCATAAGGTGGAGGACATTTTCTCGGTAAAGTTTTCTAGTTCATTTTCATCAAATTCTTCTATGACTTGTTTGTCAGTTCCCTTGTGGAGTGTTCCAACTGATGTTTGTTTTGAAACATCATAGTCTTTATCACAAATTTCGCATAAGGTGGAAGACACTTTCTCAGTGAAATTTTCTAGTTCATTTTCATCAAATTCTTCTATAACTTCTTTGTCAGTTTTCTCATCCATTTTTTCAGTTTCTTTACTTATATCTACATTTTTCGTTTCTTCAACACCATGTCTAGTTGAACCTCTTTCTTCAGTTGTCATATTTGTACCATAAGTTGTTTCACCTTTTTCTTTTGTTTCTTCGCCTTCATATTCAGTGGTAACTTCTATTTTGCTTTTCTCAGTTTCTTGACCCTTCAAAACTTCTTTTGTTTCTTCATTACCATATGTTATACCACTCTCCACTGTTGTTTTTTCAATTCCGCCTACACTTGTACCTTTTGTCGTTTCTTGACCTTCATGTTTAGTTGAAGATTCAACATTCGTTTTTTCTGTTTCTTGAAATTTTGTGCTATGGCCTCTATATTTAGTTGCAACTTGATGCGTGGTTTCTGTATGATTTTTTGTTTCTGTACTACCATTTTTTACTTCATTTTCTGTAGAATGTAATTCTTGTGTATAAACATAATCAGGTGAAAATGCCGAACTTTCTGTACTCTTCTCATTGTGATGGACTGTTTCAATCGATGTGTGAGTTGATATATTATATTCTGTACCACAAATTTCGCACAAGGTCGACGACATCTTATCGGAGAAGTTTTCTAGCTCATTTGCATCAAATTCTTCAAATATGGCTTTATTTCTAGACGTCAGAGAAGCGCGAAACGTCACTGTCGGGTTTTTACTTTGCGTCTGCACATTAGCTGCGTTTGAATGAAAAAAATCTGAATTTTTCAAAGATGATGCCTCATTTTCATTTGTTTCCAGCAAGTTTTTGTTTGTGACAGTTAAATCTAGAGGATACTCTGTAGGAGCTTCTGATATTATATTTTCAATATAAAAGGTCGCATTTTTGATTAGACTTTCCGTGGTATTCATCGCTTCATTTTCAAACAAAAAGCTACCATTATACGTAGTTTTCGGCAAATTTCTAAAGGTCGTCATTTCACGGGGTTCCGTAGGAGCGCTTTCAACAAGGTGGGCCTCTTGTGTTGTTTCTTCAGTACCATGGACTGTTGCACCCTCTTCTTTTATTTTTTCATCACTGTGCACTGTTGTAGTTTTCTCTATCGATTTCCCACTGTGCACTGTTGTAGTTTTCTCTATCGATTTCCCAGTTTCATGGAAAGTACCTTCTCTAGCTTCTTCAGTTTCTTTAGATCTGGCACCCTCTTCTGTTTCTTTAGCACCGTAACTTGTTGCAGCTTCCTCTTTTGTTTCTTCAGTTCCTTCGTCTTCAGCTATTTCTTCTCTTGTTTCTTTACCACCGTATGCGGTTGCTGTTTCTTCTGCAGTTTCCTCAGTTCCAAGGATTGTGCCACTTTCTGTTGCTTCTGTTATACTTTCAATGTAAAATGTTGCATTTTTGATTACATTTTGGGTAGCACCCAAATTTTCAAATAAAAAGCTGCTAGTATACGTAGATTCCGATAAATTTCTAAACGCGGTCACTACCATTGATTCCGTTGGAGAAATTTCAACAGTGTGAGCTACTTGTGTCGTTTCTTCAGCACCTTGGGATGCTGCAATTTTTTCTGTTTCTTCACTACCGTACGATGTTGAGGTTTCTTCTGCTGATTTCATAGTTCCATGAGACTCTGTAACTTCTGCCGCTTCCTCAATTTCTATAGATCTTGCACTTTCTTCATTTGTTCCTACACCACCGTATTCCGTCTCAGCAATCCCTGTTGTTTCTTCAACACCGTGCGTTGCTATAGCTGCCTCTAAGGTTTCTTCAATTTCTTGACCTGTTGCTCCTTTTTCTTTAGTTTTTTCTCTGCCATATGCTGTTTCAGTTTCCTCTGCGGTTTTTTTGGTTTCATGGACTATTACACTTTCTGTTTCTTTTATTTCTTCACCACCGTACGCCGTTTCCTCAGTACCGTGGCTTGTTACAGATTGCTCTTTTGTTTTTTCAGTTCGTTCACCTTTCGGTCTTTCTTCTTCGGTATGTGCTGTAGCAATTTCCTCTGCCGTTTCCTCAGTTCCAAGGATTGATGCACTTTCTGTTGCTTCTGATATACTTTCAATGTAAAATGTAGCATTTTTGATTACATTTTGGGTAGTACCTAAATTCATAACTTCATTTTCAAATAAAAAGCTGCTACTATACGTAGTTTCCGGTAAATTTCCAAACGCGGTCATTTCCATCGATTCCGTTGGAGGAATTTCCACAGTGTGAGCACCTTGTGTCGTTTCTTCAGAAACTCGGGAGGCTGCATCTTCTTCTGTTTCTTCACCCCCATATGCTGTTGAACCTTCCTCTTCCAATTTCTCAGTTCCATGAATATTTGTAGCCTCTACAGGTTTCTCGGTGGCTTTAGCTTCTTCACCCTCTTCTTTTCTTTCCTCGCCAACATATTCTGTCACGGCATTCTCTGCCGTTTTTTCAGCCCCGTGCCTTGTTACAGCTTCCTCTATGGTTTCTTCGTTCTCTTGACTTTTCGTTCCTTCTTCGTTTGTTTCTTCACCACCATGTGCCGTTGCACTTTCCTCTTCCACTTTCTCAGTTCCGTGAATTTTTGTAGCTTCTACCTCTTGCTCGGTGGCTTTGACTTCTTCACCCTCTTCTTTTGTCTCTTCGCCACCATGTTCCGTTTCGGCCTTCTCTTCGGTTTTTTCAGCCTCATGAGCTGTTCCAGCTTCCTCTATGGTTTCCTCGCTTTCTTGACCTTCCGTTCCTTCTTCTTTTGTTTCTTCACCACCATGTGCTGTTGCACTTTCCTCTTCCACTTTCTCAGTTCCATGAATTTTTGTGGCTTCTACCTCTTGCTCGGTGGCTTTGATTTCTTCACCCTCTTCTTTTGTCGCTTCGCCACCATGTTCCGTCTCGGCATTCTCTGCCGTTTTTTCAGCCTCGCGAGTTGTTCCAGCTTCTACACCATCTTCTTTTGTTTCTTCGCCACCATATTCCGTCTCGGCCTTCTCTTCGGTTTTTTCAGCCTCATGAGTTGTTCCAGCTTCCTCTATGGTTTCTTCGCTTTCTTTACCTTTCGTTCCTTCTTCTTCTGTTTCTTCACCACCATGTGCTGTTGCACTTTCCTCTTCCACTTTCTCAGTTCCATGAATTTTTGTGGCTTCTACCTCTTGCTCGGTGGCTTTGATTTCTTCACCCTCTTCTTTTGTCGCTTCGCCACCATGTTCCGTCTCGGCATTCTCTGCCGTTTTTTCAGCCTCGCGAGTTGTTCCAGCTTCTACACCCTCTTCTTTTGTTTCTTCGCCACCATATTCCGTCTCGGCCTTCTCTTCGGTTTTTTCAGCCTCATGAGTTGTTCCAGCTTCCTCTATGGTTTCTTCGCTTTCTTGATTTTTCGTTCCTTCTTCTTTTGTTTCTTCACCACCATGTGCTGTTGCACTTTCCTCTTCCACTTTCTCAGTTCCATGAATTTTTGTGGCTTCTACCTCTTGCTCGGTGGCTTTGACTTCTTCACCCTCTTCTTTTGTCGCTTCGCCACCATGTTCCGTCTTTGCATTATCTGTCGTTTTTTCAGCTTCATGAGTTGTTCCAGCTTCCTCTATGATTTCTTCGCTTTCTTGACCTTTCGTTCCTTCTTCTTTTGTTTCTTTACCACCATGTGCTGTTGCACTGTCCTCTTCCACTTTCTCAGTTCCATGAATTTTTGTGGCTTCTACCTCTTGCTCGGTGGCTTTGACTTCTTCACCCTCTTCTTTTGTTTCTCCGCCAGCATGTTCCGTCTCGGCATTCTCTGCCGTTTTTTCAGCCTCGCGAGTTGTTCCAGCTTCTACACCCTCTTCTTTTGTTTCTTCGCCACCATATTCCGTTTCGGCCTTCTCTTCGGTTTTTTCAGCCTCATGAGTTGTTCCAGCTTCCTCTATGGTTTCCTCACTTTCTTGACCTGTCGTTCCTTCTTCTTTTGTTTCTTCACCACCATGTGCTGTTGCACTTTTCTCTTCCACTTTCTCAGTTCCATGAATTTTTGTGGCTTCTACCTCTTGCTCGGTGGCTTTGACTTCTTCACCTTCTTCTTTTGTTGCTTCGCCACCATGTTCCGTCTTTGCATTCTCTGCCGTTTTTTCAGCTTCATGAGTTGTTCCAGCTTCCTCTATGGTTTCTTCGCTTTCTTGACCTTTCGTTCCTTCTTCTTTTGTTTCTTCACCACCATGTGCTGTTGCACTTTCCTCTTCCACTTTCTCAGTTCCATGAATTTTTGTGGCTTCTACCTCTTGCTCGGTGGCTTTGACTTCTTCACCCTCTTCTTTTGTCGCTTCGCCACCATGTTCCGTCTTTGCATTCTCTGCCGTTTTTTCAGCTTCATGAGTTGTTCCAACTTCCTCTATGGTTTCTTCGCTTTCTTGACTATTCGTTCCTTCTTCTTTTGTTTCTTTACCACCATGTGCTGTTGCACTTTCCTCTTCCACTTTCTCAGTTCCATGAATTTTTGTGGCTTCTACCTCTTGCTCGGTGGCTTTGACTTCTTCACCCTCTTCTTTTGTTTCTCCGCCAGCATGTTCCGTCTCGGCATTCTCTGCCGTTGTTTCAGCCTCGCGAGTTGTTCCAGCTTCTACACCCTCTTCTTTTGTTTCTTCGCCACCAAATTCCGTCTCGGCCTTCTCTTCGGTTTTTTCAGCTTCATGAGTTGTTCCAGCTTCCTCTATGGTTTCCTCGCTTTCTTGACCTTCCGTTCCTTCTTCTTTTGTTTCTTCACCACCATGTGCTGTTTCACTTTCCTCTTCCACTTTCTCAGTTCCATGAATTTTTGTGGCTTCTACCTCTTGCTCGGTGGCTTTGACTTCTTCACCCTCTTCTTTTGTCGCTTCGCCACCATGTTCCGTCTTTGCATTCTCTGCCGTTTTTTCAGCTTCATGAGTTGTTCCAACTTCCTCTATGGTTTCTTCGCTTTCTTGACTATTCGTTCCTTCTTCTTTTGTTTCTTTACCACCATGTGCTGTTGCACTTTCCTCTTCCACTTTCTCAGTTCCATGAATTTTTGTGGCTTCTACCTCTTGCTCGGTGGCTTTGACTTCTTCACCCTCTTCTTTTGTTTCTCCGCCAGCATGTTCCGTCTCGGCATTCTCTGCCGTTTTTTCAGCCTCGCGAGTTGTTCCAGCTTCTACACCCTCTTCTTTTGTTTCTTCGCCACCATATTCCGTCTCGGCCTTCTCTTCGGTTTTTTCAGCCTCGTGAGTTGTTCCAGCGTCCTCTATGGTTTCTTCGCTTTCTTGACCTTTCGTTCCTTCTTCTTTTGTTTCTTCACCACCATGTGCTGTTGCACTTTCCTCTTCCACTTTCTCAGTTCCATGAATTTTTGTGGCTTCTACCTCTTGCTCGGTGGCTTTGACTTCTTCACCCTCTTCTTTTGTCTCTTCGCTACCATGTTCCGTCTCTGCATTCGCTGCCGTTTTTTCAGTCTCGTGAGTGGTTACAGCTTCCTCTATGGTTTCCTCACTTTCTTGACCTTTCGTTCCTTCTTCTTTTGTTTCTTCACCACCATGTGCTGTTGCACTTTCCTCTTCCACTTTCTCAGTTCCATGAATTTTTGTGGCTTCTACCTCTTGCACGGTGGCTTTGACTTCTTCACCCTCTTCTTTTGTTTCACCGCCAGCATGTTCCGTCTCGGCATTCTCTGCCGTTTTTTCAGCCTCGCGAGTTGTTCCAGCTTCTACACCCTCTTCTTTTGTTTCTTCGCCACCATATTCCGTCTCGGCCTTCTCTTCGGTTTTTTCAGCCTCGTGAGTTGTTCCAGCTTCCTCTATGGTTTCTTCGCTTTCTTGACCTTTCGTTCCTTCTTCTTTTGTTTCTTCACCACCATGTGCTGTTGCACTTTCCTCTTCCACTTTCTCAGTTCCATGAATTTTTGTGGCTTCTACCTCTTGCTCGGTGGCTTTGACTTCTTCACCCTCTTCTTTTGTCTCTTCGCTACCATGTTCCGTCTCTGCATTCGCTGCCGTTTTTTCAGTCTCGTGAGTGGTTACAGCTTCCTCTATGGTTTCCTCACTTTCTTGACCTTTCGTTCCTTCTTCTTTTGTTTCTTCACCACCATGTGCTGTTGCACTTTCCTCTTCCACTTTCTCAGTTCCATGAATTTTTGTGGCTTCTACCTCTTGCACGGTGGCTTTGACTTCTTCACCCTCTTCTTTTGTTTCACCGCCAGCATGTTCCGTCTCGGCATTCTCTGCCGTTTTTTCAGCCTCGCGAGTTGTTCCAGCTTCTACACCCTCTTCTTTTGTTTCTTCGCCACCATATTCCGTCTCGGCCTTCTCTTCGGTTTTTTCAGCCTCGTGAGTTGTTCCAGCTTCCTCTATGGTTTCTTCGCTTTCTTGACCTTTCGTTCCTTCTTCTTTTGTTTCTTCACCACCATGTGCTGTTGCACTTTCCTCTTCCACTTTCTCAGTTCCATGAATTTTTGTGGCTTCTACCTCTTGCTCGGTGGCTTTGATTTCTTCACCCTCTTCTTTTGTCGCCTCGCCACCATGTTCCGTCTCGGCATTCTCTGCCGTTTTTTCAGCTTCATGAGTTGTTCCAGCTTCCTCTATGGTTTCCTCGCTTTCTTGACCTTTCGTTCCTTCTTCTTTTGTTTCTTCACCACCATGTGCTGTTGCACTTTCCTCTTCCACTTTCTCAGTTCCATGAATTTTTGTGGCTTCTACCTCTTGCTCGGTGGCTTTGACTTCTTCACCCTCTTCTTTTGTTTCACCGCCACCATGTTCCGTCTCGGCATTCTCTGCCGTTTTTTCAGCCTCGCGAGTTGTTCCAGCTTCTACACCCTCTTCTTTTGTTTCTTCGCCACCATATTCCGTCTCGGCCTTCTCTTCGGTTTTTTCAGCCTCATGAGTTGTTCCAGCTTCCTCTATGCTTTCCTCGCTTTCTTGACCTTCCGTTCCTTCTTCTTTTGTTTCTTCACCACCATGTGCTGTTGCACTTTCCTCTTCCACTTTCTCAGTTCCATGAATTTTTGTGGCTTCTACCTCTTGCTCGGTGGCTTTGACTTTTTCACCCTCTTCTTTTGTCTCTTCGCCACCATGTTCCGTCTCGGCATTCTCTGCCGTTTTTTCAGCCTCGCGAGTTGTTCCAGCTTCTACACCCTCTTCTTTTGTTTCTTCGCCACCATATTCCGTCTCGGCCTTCTCTTCGGTTTTTTCAGCCTCGTGAGTTGTTCCAGCTTCCTCTATGGTTTCTTCGCTTTCTTGACCTTTCGTTCCTTCTTCTCTTGTTTCTTCACCACCATGTGCTGTTGCACTTTCCTCTTCCACTTTCTCAGATCCATGAATTTTTGTGGCTTCTACCTCTTGCTCGGTGGCTTTGACTTCTTCACCCTCTTCTTTTGTCTCTTCGCCACCATGTTCCGTCTCGGCATTCTCTGCCGTTGTTTCAGCCTCGCGAGTTGTTCCAGCTTCTACACCCTCTTCTTTTGTTTCTTCGCCACCAAATTCCGTCTCGGCCTTCTCTTCGGTTTTTTCAGCCTCATGAGTTGTTCCAGCTTCCTCTATGGTTTCTTCGCTTTCTTGACCTTTCGTTCCTTCTTCTTTTGTTTCTTCACCACCATGTGCTGTTGCACTTTCCTCTTCCACTTTCTCAGTTCCATGAATTTTTGTGGCTTCTACCTCTTGCTCGGTGGCTTTGACTTCTTCACCCTCTTCTTTTGTTTCACCGCCAGCATGTTCCGTCTCGGCATTCTCTGCCGTTTTTTCAGCCTCGCGAGTTGTTCCAGCTTCTACACCCTCTTCTTTTGTTTCTTCGCCACCAAATTCCGTCTCGGCCTTCTCTTCGGTTTTTTCAGCCTCGTGAGTTGTTCCAGCTTCCTCTATGGTTTCCTCGCTTTCTTGACCTTTCGTTCCTTCTTCTTTTGTTTCTTCACCACCATGTGCTGTTTCACTTTCCTCTTCCACTTTCTCAGTTCCATGAATTTTTGTGGCTTCTACCTCTTGCTCGGTGGCTTTGACTTCTTCACCCTCTTCTTTTGTTTCTCCGCCAGCATGTTCCGTCTCGGCATTCTCTGCCGTTTTTTCAGCCTCGCGAGTTGTTCCAGCTTCTACACCCTCTTCTTTTGTTTCTTCGCCACCATATTCCGTCTCGGCCTTCTCTTCGGTTTTTTCAGCCTCGTGAGTTGTTCCAGCTTCCTCTATGGTTTCTTCGCTTTCTTGACCTTTCGTTCCTTCTTCTTTTGTTTCTTCACCACCATGTGCTGTTGCACTTTCCTCTTCCACTTTCTCAGTTCCATGAATTTTTGTGGCTTCTACCTCTTGCTCGGTGGCTTTGACTTCTTCACCCTCTTCTTTTGTCGCTTCGCCACCATGTTCCGTCTTTGCATTCTCTGCCGTTTTTTCAGCTTCATGAGTTGTTCCAACTTCCTCTATGGTTTCTTCGCTTTCTTGACTATTCGTTCCTTCTTCTTTTGTTTCTTCACCACCATGTGCTGTTTCACTTTCCTCTTCCACTTTCTCAGTTCCATGAATTTTTGTGGCTTCTACCTCTTGCTCGGTGGCTTTGACTTCTTCACCCTCTTCTTTTGTTTCTCCGCCAGCATGTTCCGTCTCGGCATTCTCTGCCGTTTTTTCAGCCTCGCGAGTTGTTCCAGCTTCTACACCCTCTTCTTTTGTTTCTTCGCCACCATATTCCGTCTCGGCCTTCTCTTCGGTTTTTTCAGCCTCGTGAGTTGTTCCAGCTTCCTCTATGGTTTCTTCGCTTTCTTGACCTTTCGTTCCTTCTTCTTTTGTTTCTTCACCACCATGTGCTGTTGCACTTTCCTCTTCCACTTTCTCAGTTCCATGAATTTTTGTGGCTTCTACCTCTTGCTCGGTGGCTTTGACTTCTTCACCCTCTTCTTTTGTTTCACCGCCAGCATGTTCCGTCTCGGCATTCTCTGCCGTTTTTTCAGCCTCGCGAGTTGTTCCAGCTTCTACCCCCTCTTCTTTTGTTTCTTCGCCACCAAATTCCGTCTCGGCCTTCTCTTCGGTTTTTTCAGCCTCGTGAGTTGTTCCAGCTTCCTCTATGGTTTCCTCGCTTTCTTGACCTTTCGTTCCTTCTTCTTTTGTTTCTTCACCACCATGTGCTGTTTCACTTTCCTCTTCCACTTTCTCAGTTCCATGAATTTTTGTGGCTTCTACCTCTTGCTCGGTGGCTTTGACTTCTTCACCCTCTTCTTTTGTTTCTCCGCCAGCATGTTCCGTCTCGGCATTCTCTGCCGTTTTTTCAGCCTCGCGAGTTGTTCCAGCTTCTACACCCTCTTCTTTTGTTTCTTCGCCACCATATTCCGTCTCGGCCTTCTCTTCGGTTTTTTCAGCCTCGTGAGTTGTTCCAGCTTCCTCTATGGTTTCTTCGCTTTCTTGACCTTCCGTTCCTTTTTCTTTTGTTTCTTCACCACCATGTGCTGTTGCACTTTCCTCTTCCACTTTCTCAGTTCCATGAATTTTTGTGGCTTCTACCTCTTGCTCGGTGGCTTTGACTTCTTCACCCTCTTCTTTTGTTTCACCGCCAGCATGTTCCGTCTCGGCATTCTCTGCCGTTTTTTCAGCCTCGCGAGTTGTTCCAGCTTCTACACCCTCTTCTTTTGTTTCTTCGCCACCATATTCGGTCTCGGCCTTCTCTTCGGTTTTTTCAGCCTCGTGAGTTGTTCCAGCTTCCTCTATGGTTTCTTCGCTTTCTTGACCTTTCGTTCCTTCTTCTTTTGTTTCTTCACCACCATGTGCTGTTGCACTTTCCTCTTCCACTTTGTCAGTTCCATGAATTTTTGTGGCTTCTACCTCTTGCTCGGTGGCTTTGACTTCTTCACCCTCTTCTTTTGTTTCACCGCCAGCATGTTCCGTCTCGGCATTCTCTGCCGTTTTTTCAGCCTCATGAGTTGTTCCAGCTTCTACACCCTCTTCTTTTGATTCTTCGCCACCAAATTCCGTCTCGGCCTTCTCTTCGGTTTTTTCAGCCTCATGAGTTGTTCCAGCTTCCTCTATGGTTTCTTCGCTTTCTTGACCTTTCGTTCCTTCTTCTTTTGTTTCTTCACCACCATGTGCTGTTGCACTTTCCTCTTCCACTTTCTCAGTTCCATGAATTTTTGTGGCTTCTACCTCTTGCTCGGTGGCTTTGACTTCTTCACCCTCTTCTTTTGTTTCACCGCCAGCATGTTCCGTCTCGGCATTCTCTGCCGTTTTTTCAGCCTCGCGAGTTGTTCCAGCTTCTACACCCTCTTCTTTTGTTTCTTCGCCACCAAATTCCGTCTCGGCCTTCTCTTCGGTTTTTTCAGCCTCATGAGTTGTTCCAGCTTCCTCTATGGTTTCCTCGCTTTCTTGACCTTTCGTTCCTTCTTCTTTTGTTTTTTCACCACCATGTGCTGTTGCACTTTCCTCTTCCACTTTCTCAGTTCCATGAATTTTTGTGGCTTCTACCTCTTGCTCGGTGGCTTTGACTTCTTCACCCTCTTCTTTTGTCTCTTCGCCACCATGTTCCGTCTCTGCATTCTCTGCCGTTTTTTCAGTCTCGTGAGTGGTTACAGCTTCCTCTATGGTTTCCTCACTTTCTTGACCTGTCGTTCCTTCTTCTTTTGTTTCTTCACCACCATGTGCTGTTCCACTTTCCTCTTCCACTTTCTCAGTTCCATGAATTTTTGTGGCTTCTACCTCTTGCTCGGTGGCTTTGATTTCTTCACCCTCTTCTTTTGTCGCCTCGCCACCATGTTCCGTCTCGGCATTCTCTGCCGTTTTTTCATCGGCCTCGCGAGTTGTTCCAGCTTCTACACCCTCTTCTTTTGTTTCTTCGCCACCATATTCCGTCTCGGCCTTCTCTTCGGTTTTTTCAGCCTCGTGAGTTGTTCCAGCTTCCTCTATGGTTTCCTCGCTTTCTTGACCTTTTGTTTCTTCACCACCATGTGCTGTTGCACTTTCCTCTTCCACTTTCTCAGTTCCATGAATTTTTGTGGCTTCTACCTCTTGCTCGGTGGCTTTGACTTCTTCACCCTCTTCTTTTGTCTCTTTGCCACCATGTTCCGTCTCGGCATTCTCTGCCGTTTTTTCAGCCTCGCGAGTTGTTCCAGCTTCTACACCCTCTTCTTTTGTTTCTTCGCCACCAAATTCCGTCTCGGCCTTCTCTTCGGTTTTTTCAGCCTCATGAGTTGTTCCAGCTTCCTCTATGGTTTCCTCGCTTTCTTGACCTTTCGTTCCTTCTTCTTTTGTTTCTTCACCACCATGGGCTGTTGCACTTTCCTCTTCCACTTTCTCAGTTCCATGAATTTTTGTGGCTTCTACCTCTTGCTCGGTGGCTTTGACTTCTTCACCCTCTTCTTTTGTTTCTTCGCCACCATGTTCCGTCTCTGCATTCTCTGTCGTTTTTTCAGCCTCGTGAGTGGTTACAGCTTCCTCTATGGTTTCCTCACTTTCTTGACCTTTCGTTCCTTCCACTTTTGTTTCTTCACCACCATGTGCTGTTGCACTTTCCTCTTCCACTTTCTCAGTTCCATGAATTTTTGTGGCTTCTACCTCTTGCTCGGTGGCTTTGACTTCTTCACCCTCTTCTTTTGTCTCTTCGCCACCATGTTCCGTCTCTGCATTCTCTGCCGTTTTTTCAGCCTCGTGAGTGGTTACAGCTTCCTCTATGGTTTCCTCACTTTCTTGACCTTTCGTTCCTTCTTCTTTTGTTTCTTCACCACCATGGGCTGTTGCACTTTCCTCTTCCACTTTCTCAGTTCCATGAATTTTTGTGGCTTCTACCTCTTGCTCGGTGGCTTTGACTTCTTCACCCTCTTCTTTTGTTTCTTCGCCACCATGTTCCGTCTCTGCATTCTCTGTCGTTTTTTCAGCCTCGTGAGTGGTTACAGCTTCCTCTATGGTTTCCTCACTTTCTTGAACTTTCGTTCCTTCCACTTTTGTTTCTTCACCACCATGTGCTGTTGCACTTTCCTCTTCCACTTTCTCAGTTCCATGAATTTTTGTGGCTTCTACCTCTTGCTCGGTGGCTTTGACTTCTTCACCCTCTTCTTTTGTCTCTTCGCCACCATGTTCCGTCTCGGCATTCTCTGCCGTTTTTTCAGCCTTGCGAGTTGTTCCAGCTTCTACACCCTCGTCTTTAGTTTCTTCGCCACCATATTCCGTCTCGGCCTTCTCTTCGGTTTTTTCAGCCTCATGAGTTGTTCCAGCTTCCTCTATGGTTTCCTCGCTTTCTTGACCTTTCGTTCCTTCTTCTTTTGTTTCTTCACCACCATGTGCTGTTGCACTTTCTTCTTCCACTTTCTCAGTTCCATGAATTTTTGTGGCTTCTACCTCTTGCTCGGTGGCTTTGACTTCTTCACCCTCTTCTTTTGTCTCTTCGCCACCATGTTCCGTCTCGGCATTCTCTGCCGTTTTTTCAGCCTCGCGAGTTGTTCCAGCTTCTACACCCTCGTCTTTAGTTTCTTCGCCACCATATTCCGTCTCGGCCTTCTCTTCGGTTTTTTCAGCCTCATGAGTTGTTCCAGCTTCCTCTATGGTTTCCTCGCTTTCTTGACCTTTCGTTCCTTCTTCTTTTGTTTCTTCACCACCATGGGCTGTTGCACTTTCCTCTTCCACTTTCTCAGTTCCATGAATTTTTGTGGCTTCTACCTCTTGCTCGGTGGCTTTGACTTCTTCACCCTCTTCTTTTGTTTCTTCGCCACCATGTTCCGTCTCTGCATTCTCTGTCGTTGTTTCAGCCTCGTGAGTGGTTACAGCTTCCTCTATGGTTTCCTCACTTTCTTGACCTTTCGTTCCTTCCACTTTTGTTTCTTCACCACCATGTGCTGTTGCACTTTCCTCTTCCACTTTCTCAGTTCCATGAATTTTTGTGGCTTCTACCTCTTGCTCGGTGGCTTTGACTTCTTCACCCTGTTCTTTTGTCGCTTCGCCACCATGTTCCGTCTCGGCATTCTCTGCCGTTTTTTCAGCCTCGCGAGTTGTTCCAGCTTCTACACCCTCTTCTTTTGTTTCTTCGCCACCATATTCCGTCTCGGCCTTCTCTTCGGTTTTTTCAGCCTCATGAGTTGTTCCAGCTTCCTCTATGGTTTCCTCGCTTTCTTGACCTTTCGTTCCTTCTTCTTTTGTTTCTTCACCACCACGTGCTGTTGCACTTTCCTCTTCCACTTTCTCAGTTCCATGAATTTTTGTGGCTTCTACCTCTTGCTCGGTGGCTTTGACTTCTTCACCCTCTTCTTTTGTCTCTTCGCCACCATGTTCCGGCTCTGCATTCTCTGCCGTTTTTTCAGCCTCGTGAGTGGTTACAGCTTCCTCTATGGTTTCCTCACTTTCTTGACCTTTCGTTCCTTCTTCTTTTGTTTCTTCACCACCATGTGCTGTTGCACTTTCCTCTTCCACTTCCTCAGTTCCATGAATTTTTGTGGCTTCTATCTCTTGCTCGGTGGCTTTGACTTCTTCACCCTCTTCTTTTGTCGCTTCGCCACCATGTTCCGTCTTTGCATTCTCTGCCGTTTTTCCAGCCTCGCGAGTTGTTCCAGCTTCTACACCCTCTTCTTTTGTTTCTTCGCCACCATATTCCGTCTCGACCTTCTCTTCGGTTTTTTCAGCCTCATGAGTTGTTCCAGCTTCCTCTATGGTTTCCTCGCTTTCTTGACCTTTCGTTCCTTCTTCTTTTGTTTCTTCACCACCATGTGCTGTTGCACTTTCCTCTTTCACTTTTTCAGTTCCATGAATCTTTGTGGCTTCTACCTCTTGCTCGGTGGCTTTGACTTCTTCACCCTCTTCTTTTGTCTCTTCGCCACCATGTTCCGTCTCGGCATTCTCTGCCGTTTTTTCAGCCTCGCGAGTTGTTCCAGCTTCTACACCCTCGTCTTTAGTTTCTTCGCCACCATATTCCGTCTCGGCCTTCTCTTCGGTTTTTTCAGCCTCATGAGTTGTTCCAGCTTCCTCTATGGTTTCCTCGCTTTCTTGACCTTTCGTTCCTTCTTCTTTTGTTTCTTCACCACCATGAGCTGTTGCACTTTCCTCTTCCACTTTCTCAGTTCCATGAATTTTTGTGGCTTCTACCTCTTGCTCGGTGGCTTTGACTTCTTCACCCTCTTCTTTTGTTTCTTCGCCACCATGTTCCGTCTCTGCATTCTCTGTCGTTTTTTCAGCCTCGTGAGTGGTTACAGCTTCCTCTATGGTTTCCTCACTTTCTTGACCTTTCGTTCCTTCCACTTTTGTTTCTTCACCACCATGTGCTGTTGCACTTTCCTCTTCCACTTTCTCAGTTCCATGAATTTTTGTGGCTTCTACCTCTTGCTCGGTGGCTTTGACTTCTTCACCCTCTTCTTTTGTCTCTTCGCCACCATGTTCCGTCTCGGCATTCTCTGCCGTTTTTTCAGCCTCGCGAGTTGTTCCAGCTTCTACACCCTCGTCTTTAGTTTCTTCGCCACCATATTCCGTCTCGGCCTTCTCTTCGGTTTTTTCAGCCTCATGAGTTGTTCCAGCTTCCTCTATGGTTTCCTCGCTTTCTTGACCTTTCGTTCCTTCTTCTTTTGTTTCTTCACCACCATGGGCTGTTGCACTTTCCTCTTCCACTTTCTCAGTTCCATGAATTTTTGTGGCTTCTACCTCTTGCTCGGTGGCTTTGACTTCTTCACCCTCTTCTTTTGTTTCTTCGCCACCATGTTCCGTCTCTGCATTCTCTGTCGTTGTTTCAGCCTCGTGAGTGGTTACAGCTTCCTCTATGGTTTCCTCACTTTCTTGACCTTTCGTTCCTTCCACTTTTGTTTCTTCACCACCATGTGCTGTTGCACTTTCCTCTTCCACTTTCTCAGTTCCATGAATTTTTGTGGCTTCTACCTCTTGCTCGGTGGCTTTGACTTCTTCACCCTGTTCTTTTGTCGCTTCGCCACCATGTTCCGTCTCGGCATTCTCTGCCGTTTTTTCAGCCTCGCGAGTTGTTCCAGCTTCTACACCCTCTTCTTTTGTTTCTTCGCCACCATATTCCGTCTCGGCCTTCTCTTCGGTTTTTTCAGCCTCATGAGTTGTTCCAGCTTCCTCTATGGTTTCCTCGCTTTCTTGACCTTTCGTTCCTTCTTCTTTTGTTTCTTCACCACCACGTGCTGTTGCACTTTCCTCTTCCACTTTCTCAGTTCCATGAATTTTTGTGGCTTCTACCTCTTGCTCGGTGGCTTTGACTTCTTCACCCTCTTCTTTTGTCTCTTCGCCACCATGTTCCGGCTCTGCATTCTCTGCCGTTTTTTCAGCCTCGTGAGTGGTTACAGCTTCCTCTATGGTTTCCTCACTTTCTTGACCTTTCGTTCCTTCTTCTTTTGTTTCTTCACCACCATGTGCTGTTGCACTTTCCTCTTCCACTTCCTCAGTTCCATGAATTTTTGTGGCTTCTACCTCTTGCTCGGTGGCTTTGACTTCTTCACCCTCTTCTTTTGTCGCTTCGCCACCATGTTCCGTCTTTGCATTCTCTGCCGTTTTTCCAGCCTCGCGAGTTGTTCCAGCTTCTACACCCTCTTCTTTTGTTTCTTCGCCACCATATTCCGTCTCGACCTTCTCTTCGGTTTTTTCAGCCTCATGAGTTGTTCCAGCTTCCTCTATGGTTTCCTCGCTTTCTTGACCTTTCGTTCCTTCTTCTTTTGTTTCTTCACCACCATGTGCTGTTGCACTTTCCTCTTCCACTTTTTCAGTTCCATGAATCTTTGTGGCTTCTACCTCTTGCTCGGTGGCTTTGACTTCTTCACCCTCTTCTTTTGTCTCTTCGCCACCATGTTCCGTCTCGGCATTCTCTGCCGTTTTTTCAGCCTCGCGAGTCGTTCCAGCTTCTACAACCTCTTCTGTTGTCTCTTCGCCACCATGTTCCGTCTCTGCATTCTCTGCCGTTTTTTCAGCCTCGTGAGTGGTTACAGATTCCTCTATGGTTTCCTCATTTTCTTGACCTTTCGTTCCTTCTTCTTTTGTTTCTTCACCACCATGTGCTGTTGCACTTTCCTCTTCCACTTTTTCAGATCCATGAATCGTTGTGGCTTCTACCTCTTGCTCGGTCGCTTTGACTTCTTCACCCTCTTCTTTTGTCTCTTCTCCACCATGTTCCGTCTCGGCATTCTGTGCCGTTTTTTCAGCCTCGCGAGTTGTTTCAGCTTCTACACCCTCTTCTTTTGTTTCTTCGCCACCATATTCCGTCTCGGCCTTCACTTCTGTTTTTTCAGCCTCATGAGTTGTTCCAGCTTCCTCTATGGTTTCCTCGCTTTCTTGACCTTTCGTTCCTTCTTCTTTTGTTTCTTCACCACCATGTGCTGTTGCACTTTCCTCTTCCACTTTCTCAGTTCCATGAATTTTTGTAGCTCCTACCGCTTCCTCGGTGGCTTTAGCTTCTGCACCTTCCTCTTTTGTGTCTCCGCCACCATGTTCCGTCTCTGCATTCTCTGCCGTTTTTTCAGCCTCGTGAGTTGTTACAGCTTCCTCTATGGTTTCTTCTCTTTCTTGACCTTTGGTTCCTTCCACTTTTGTTTCTTCACCACCATGTGCTGTTGCACTTTTCTCTTCCACTTTCTCAGTTCCATGAATTTTTGTGGCTTCTACCTCTTGCTCGGTGGCTTTGACTTCTTCACCCTCTTCTTTTGTCTCTTCGCCACCATGTTCCGTCTCGGCATTCTCTGCCGTTTTTTCAGCCTCGCTAGTTGTTCCAGCTTCTACAACCTCTTCTTTTGTCTCTTCGCCACCATGTTCCGTCTCTGCATTCTCTGCCGTTTTTTCAGCATCGTGAGTGGTTACAGCTTCCTCTATGGTTTCCTCATTTTCTTGACCTTTCGTTCCTTCTTCTTTTGTTTTTTCACCACCATGTGCTGTTGCACTTTCCTCTACCGCTTTCTCAGTTCCATGAATTTTTGTGGCTTCTACCTCTTGCTCGGTGGCTTTGACTTCTTCACCCTCTTCTTTTGTCTCTTCGCCACCATGTTCCGTCTCTGCATTCTCTGTCGTTTTTTCAGCCTCGTGAGTTGTTACAGCTTCCTCTATGGTTTCTTCTCTTTCTTGACCTTTGGTTCCTTCCACTTTTGTTTCTTCACCACCATGTGCTGTTGCACTTTCCTCTTCCACTTTCTCAGTTCCATGAATTTTTGTAGCTTCTACCTCTTGCACGGTGGCTTTGACTTCTTCACCCTCTTCTTTTGTCTCTTCGCCACCATGTTCCGTCTCTGCATTCTCTGCCGTTTTTTCAGCCTCATGAGTTGTTCCAGCTTCCTCTATGGTTTCCTCGCTTTCTTGACCTTTCGTTCCTTCTTTTTTTGTTTCTTCACCACCATGTGCTGTTGCACTTTCCTCTTCCACTTTCTCGGTTCCATGAATTTTTGTGGCTTCTACCTCTTCCTCGGTGGCTTTGACTTCTTCACCCTCTTCTTTTGTCTCTTTGCCACCATGTTCCGTCTCGGCATTCGCTGCCGTTTTTTCAGCCTCGCGAGTTGTTCCAGCTTCTACAACCTCTTCTTTTGTTTCTCTGCCACCATACTGAGTCTCGGCATTTTCTGCCGTTTCTTCAGCCTCGTGAGTTGTTACAGCTTCCTCTGTGGTTTCACTTTCTTGACCTTTCGTTCCTTCTTCTTTTGTTTCTTCACCACCATGTGCTGTTGCACTTTCTTCCTTTGCAGCTTCTACAGCTTCCTCATATGTTGTTCCACTTTCTTCCTTTGCAGCTTCTACAGCTTCCTCATATGTTGATCCACTTTCCTCTTTCACTTTCTCAGTTCCGGGAATTGTTGTATTCTCTGCGGCTTTCTCGGTGGCTTTAGCTTCTTTACTCTTCTCTTTTGTTTCTCCGCCACCATATTCCGTCTTGGCATTCTCTGCCGTTTTTTCAGCCCCATTGCTTGTTGCAGTTTCCTCAATTTTTTCTTGACTTTCACCTTTCACTTTTTCTTTCGTTTCTTCACCACGGAATGTTGTTGGGATTTCCACAGTTTCATGTATTGTTACACTTACTGTAGCCTTTTCAGTTTCTTTATCTTTCGCACCCTTGTTTTTTGTTCTTTCACCACCAAATGTTGTGTCAACTATTTCGGAAGTTTTTGCAGTTCTATAGTGACCTGTTTCTTTTAGCTGTTTATCACTGTATGTTGTTTCAGTTTTCCCTGATGTTTGTTGAGTGCTATAGACTGTTACGCCTTTTTCTTCTTTGTTCTTTTTACCAGCGCGTGTTGTCACAATTTTCTCTGTAGTTCTTTTAGTCCAATGGGCTTTTACACCTTCTTCTTTAGTTTCTTCAGTTGTAGTCGTCTTTTTGGGACCTTCATGAACACTTTTTGTTGTGTTTTTCTCACCTTGGTGTGCTGTGCTTTTAGTAGTAATTTGTTCTTCTTTGTTTTCTGTTTTATATGGGGTTGTGGCTTCTATGATGTTTTTATTACCCTTTTCGGTTTTGCCAAGAATGTGTGAATTCTTTGTACTTTGCTTGCCATTGCCAATTTGAAATGTGTGTTGTTTTATAGAGCTCGGACGATTTGAACTTTTAGTTTCATGTTCCGTTGTTGTAGTGTTTTTTGATAAAGTTTGTGTTTCTCTATGATATGCAGATGTTGTATATTCGTGCATTGTTTTTCTTGTGTAACTTGCAATAATTTTGGTCGCCAATTTGGTCGTTTTTTCAGTTGTATGTTGTGGTGGGAAAGTGGTTTTATTTTTACCCACATGATCTTGAGCAACATTCTTCTCTTTCGGTGGATATTTTGTTGTTTTATGCCTATGATGGGTCGATGACTTTGTTATCTTGGCAGAAGCTGTTTCGGGAGTATGTTCTCTATGTGACATTTCAGCATCACAAATTTCACATATTGTGGAAGTCTCATGTTTATTAGAGAACATCATAACGTTCTCTACATTTTCTTTCAGAATATTGAATGTGGTTGTTTCTTCGATGTTTTCAGTTATTTCACATTCAACACAGAGCGTTGATGTTTCGTGTGCTCTCTGGAACTTATCGATAAATATATTTTCTTCTTCCGTGGCTGTAGGCATAACTGGTCCTGTAGAAGCAGTTTTTTTATTAACATCATAATTTTGACGGTCAGTTTTTAAATTTTCCATTTCATCGCATTCAATACAGAGAGTTGATGTCTCATGGTTATTTTTAAATTTATTAAGGAATATATTTTCGGCTTCTGTGGGCGTATGGATAAAGGTTACTTCTGTGATTTTTTTGATCATTTTCTCAGAAGATGGTTTCTTGTTTACCACTTCTTCGTAATTGTTGTCATAATCGTTTGAAGCTGTGGTGGGTAAAATAATTTTTTTATGCGTATCATGATTTTGATATTCAATATTTCCCTCGTCAGTTCTATAGTCAGTATGACTAGTTGGTAATTGGTCATAGCTGAATGTTGTTGTATCCTTAGTTGAAGAAGCAACTGGAATTTTGCTGTGATTTTCCTCTATTTTAGTTACCACTTCAGCCACATCATGAATAAAACTGTCCAAATTATTACGTTCCAACTGATTCTCATCAATATTTTGCTCCAAATTTTCATTCTCTTCTAACTTGTTTATGACTTCTTGGAGCTTATTTATAGGGCTGCTCGTAGTTGTCATTAATTTACTTGTTACTGTCATTTCAGGTAATGTATCATACAATATTTTCCGTGGTTCATCAAAGACACTTTCTTGAGAGCCGGTTTCTGATTGCGTAGTCGTTTTTAATTTTGATATACGTCCAAATGGCCAGTCAAACTCTTCCCAAACACCGTCTCTAATTCCACCGAATTGTCGCTTGACTTTTTTTAACGAACTTCTCGGACTATGGTTAATGTGGCGAAAATGGCGGAAATTCAATGGTGATTTTGAGAATGTGTGCCTAAAAAATGTTGCCCATCCTTATTCGGCTTTCCGACAATCGGCTTTCCGAAAATTCGCTTCCACCATTTCTTCTTCTTCTTCCTTCTCTTTCTTTTTCTTTTCTTTTTTTTGTGCTTTGATTTGAACAAGAATCGTCTTGATCTGTTACAGTTCGCGTCTTCTTCTTCTTTGGCCTTCCAAAGTAAAATATTTCCAAGACCATTGATTTGCTGGGCCAATTTTCCTGGAACAGAACTGCTATCCGTCGTGTGTTTTAAAGCTTTACATTTGCGTTTCCGCTGGCGGCGACGAGAAAATGTCTCTCTCTTACTTCTTGTGTTTGTCTTATCTTCCTGTTTTTTTGATCCAGAAAGAATGTTCTGAACTTCAAAAACTAGTCTCAAGTCTTTTTGGAGATGTTGTAGTTTATTCAAAAGGGCAGTTTTGCCTTTTGTTATTAAACTTTGTGTTGTGGTCACCAAATTATCAGTGTTATGTGAAGCATTTTGCTCGTATGAGACTGCACCAATGATAGGAGTAGCATTATAATCTGGTGCTACAATTGTAGGAACTGATCCCATATCTAGAGTCGTATTTGTGTTTGAAGTTTCTTTTCCTTCTGTGTCACTCTCTGGGGTTCCAGTAATTGTGGTTGTGCCTAATAAATCCAAAATATCATCTCCTTCGTTGTCTTCATATAAGTCTGTTTCATTGGAAGCTAAAGTGAGGTAGGTTTGTGATATCTCCTGTGTGGTACTTATGTTTGAAGTGTCTACTAAACTATTAGACGAAGTTGGAACATCGCTTATAACATTTTTGTCATTAGCAGCAAAAGTGACAGTTTTAGACGTTGTGAATTCTTCTACGATTACAGATATGGGTGAACTTAACGTGGTTAGTTCTGATGCTGCTTCACAGGTCGTTTCTTTTTCTGGATGGTCATTGTTTACATTATTATTTTCCTTATTTTTTAACGTATCGGCATTTTTAATTAGATCCATTAAGTAAGCGTTTGAAATCTGTAATTTAAGAAGAAACAATGACAATGTTATCGGTCTGGTTAAGATATATAGGTTGTCGTGGATATAACTGCAATAAATTTAAGGAGTAATAGAGAAAAATAGCATGAATCCATTCCTGCAGCAGTCCTATAATAACATTTTGTCGTCGGAGTTACCGTTTACGCGAAAAATGCAGAAACGATTCATAACTTTACGCTCGGGGGCGGTTTTATGTGCAAAAGGGGATGAAGCCCCGGGGTGGTGGTGGGAACTCTTCGGATCTTTATTTGGGTCCCTGTTGGAAGTTCATAACCAAAATTTCAAAACTTACTACAAACAAATCACCACAATTTTCACGGAGTTTGTTTACACATTTCGCGCTTTTACCCCAAGCGAATTTAAAAATATGGTTCAAAATTTAAAAAAACAATTTAGTCTACTTCCTGATGTTGTGGTTAAAATTATTGCAGGTATTTCCATGACACCCCCTATAATTATATCTCATTATCAAACTAAAATACTCCAACAATTTTTACAGCTTCCACATATTAGGCAATTTTTTATTAAACTCTGTAGAGTAGTAGAGTATTGTGTAATTTTTCTTTTCATTCGTTTATGTTATTCAGTTTGAAAAAATGTACTGGACGTTATTACATCCACATAACTACTGTAACATGACACGTTTAAAACATAGCCAGCAAAAAGTTTACATACACATATTGAAATAAGATAAATGATAAAGAATTAAAGAAAAAGATAAACAAAACAAGTAGTGAAAAAGGACAGTTAAGAAAGAACAATAAAATACCAAGAATAGGTTGGTTTTTGTAGATTATTTGGTATCCAAATTCTATCCCCTTCACCATTTGTTAAAAATTACATATCGAACTTACAATGCCTTCTTGGTTGACCACGCTATTTCCAGAATTCACATTATCCTTGTTTTCTATAACCGCTGCAGAATTGCTTCCACTTTCGCTGTTTTTTTCCGATAAGTCGTTGACTTTTGTATCAACTACATTTTGTGAATCGATATTATCATTGGACCCACTTTGAGGTAAAGAATTAATTATATTGTTATTTAAATCATCTGATAATCCACCAATATTGGTAACAACGTCTACTCCTAAACCGTTACTGTCTAAATTATTTTGATTCGGTCCTTGATCTAATGAAAAGCCGTCACTTTGAACAAAAGATTGTACTCCTTTGGACAAAATTGCTCTCGATTTAAGCTCACTCCCGGTTGTACTTTCCATTAGATTTGATACCATTTCTCCTGAAGGATTTGCAGTTTTCGTTATACTTTTCACTTCGTTTGGAGAAAATTCTTTATGATTTATATTGTATCCAATTATATTACTAGCCTTGGATGAGCTTTCTAATGGACTAATAGCATTTTTTCCTGAAACCCCAATTTTGTTAAGAATTACAGAAGTAATTAGAGAGATTAACTTACCAGTTTCTAAAGAATACAGGTCGTTTTTAACTGCGCCGTTATGCTTTTCTGGTGAAGCGCCTAGAAAACTTACATCACTTTTTATGTAATTCTCCCTACTGGTCGGATTTTCTAAATTCTTTCCTTTCTCAGCTACAGGTTCATTAACATTAGTTTCATCCTTACCGACATTGTTAAGTCTACTACTCTCAATACTTATGGGATTTACATTTTTGTTTAAACTATCATATTTACTAGGCTGCGTTTCTATTGTGCTGATCGCATTTTCTTCTATACTCGGTACTTCCTCAACAGAACTAAATTTATTGGATACGAAATCATTGTTTACTTGATTCAAAGCATTTATATCGCTCTTTATAAAACTGTTATCATTGATAGACTTAACACTTGCATCATTTTTCAATGAGTTCCGCATTTCAGGTTTAGAACCTCCAACTTCGTTTGACTCTGCAGAAATTTCACTTTTACGTAAGATGTTATCTTTATTTGGTACATCCCAGGTATTGACGGTATTGACGGAACTTTTTACTAAACCAGCCTCTTTACTTTGTTGTACTACCCAAGCATTTAGGTCATTACTCTTTTTATTTGGGGATACTTCTGAAGGACTGACTACGTCGTCTTTTTTCGGGGAAAGGTCTATCTCACCCAAGGCATTGTGTATAAAGCTGTCGACCTCTTGAAATGCAATTTCTGTTAAAGTTATTTCAGTTTGTTTTACATCTGTAGTTGCAGTCGTACTTGGCGAATCATCCCAAAGACTAATACCATTCTGTAACATATTGTTATTGACACTAGCTAGAACTTCTAATGGACTAGGTTCGTTCTTTACGATACTAGCTTCGTTACTTGCAACTTGATTTTGCACAAAAAGATTGTCCTTATTTTGGTCAAACTGACTATTCTGAATAAAATTTTCTTCTTTGGACATGGAACCAGAAAATTCATTGTTGTTCAAGTTCGAATTGAAGTTCGAAATAATTTCAGCATTCTCATTCGCTGTTGTAGTAAATATAGAATCACCGTTAACTTCTTTCTTATATTCCTTTTTACTTTCCAAAGATGGAGTATTTGAATTTTGATACTTCTGATTCACCAAAATTCCAGCATCTACCTTCGTGTCGATCAAACCCATTCTTAAGGAAGTGTTTACGTTCTGGATCAACAAGTTTGCTTCACGTAAATACTTATTATTATTAAAGTCAAAATCTGAAGCTCTCTTGAAGAGTTTATTTTTAAAGGATCCTCGTAGTTCAGGTACTGTGTTAACAAACAGTATAGGAACATGTGACCAGTGTGGGGAACAAATGCCGTTTGTACAAGGAAAGTGTAATGGATGACGTATTGGATGAAATCGATGTTGCTTAGTGTATTTGGAAATGAAAAACGGAGCAAAATTGTCACTTCTTTGCTCTCTGTCTGCATATTGAGGCACCACTGTGAATTTGATAGCAGGAACTTCTACTAAATGATTTTCTTTTGACAACAAAGCAATGTAGTCATAATGTTCTGGCGTTTTTATGGATTTTTTGCTTTTACTCTCAGGGTATAAATTAATTAAAATTTCCTTTTCATCTTTCGGCAAAATCTTAATAGTGTTCGTGCTGGGCAAATGTTTGTAAAAGTGCATTTCCAAGAGATCGTTACCAGTGTCGCCTATAAATATACAATGAAAAAGTTTGTCCAATTATATACTGTATTTGTAGTTTAGGTACCTTTCTCTTCTTGGTGACAATTTAAACAATGATGATTGTTGGGTCTTTCTTGGGGTGGTGCATTCTCTAGATCCTCTAAAGTGGGTTTACTACCATTTGCCACATTTTGAACATCGTCGTAGTAAGGACTTCCTTCTTCTTCTGTCGATTTTTTTGGTTGCTGTTCTTTACTTTCTTCGTCTGCAAAAAACTTGTTGACGAAGTACGTACCCATTTGCCCTAACTCCCTTTTAATTTTATCTGTGTCTGCAAAACTTTCCTTAGCTATGCTTTGAACATACTGATGTTTTGCACTGCGTATGTTCTTGTTAAAAAAAGGTGCTTTATTTCTCTTCTGTCTTAGCAATTCATTCTCAACGGTATCTTTAGTGTTACTGACACGGCGGTCACCAGATTCTGGTTCAACAATACTATCAAAATCAGATACCTCCAGGAGGGAATTGCCATTAAATTCTGGGAGACTTATAGCGCTTATTTTGTTTCTTCCACAAATTAACATAAACGCAATGACGCTTTAAAGAACGTATTGAAAGATTATTTTGTATATCAGTTTCACAACTACTTACCACATTAGCGCATAAAGAAGCATTGAATGATGATGAAAACACAAATAACAAACATTATAGATAACAGAAAAGTCACATAAAATATACTTTCCAACGATGATAATAAAATGTCAAACCCCCGCAGGAATAAACTGACATTTTACTCCAGGCGTCTTGACTTAGTACAACAATACGATAATTTTAACTTTAATATGAGGAAGCAAACAGATTAAAGTCTAAATCTTTCTAATCTATTCTGAGAATTATTTACCTCTAATTTTGGTCTAATTTATGTCAAAATCTCTTCAATCTGCAACCACTTGTTCTTCCCACGGAATTTCAAGGTGTTTATCGTGCCTAATGAATGTTCGTCGTCCAGACAGAGGTCGAAACAGGACCAGACCAGATCCCCAAAGAAGTATATAAGCTTATTAACAATGTGACGCTCTCCGAACTATTAGTATGTGTCACATGCTCCTGGGGATGATATAGAGCTGATAAAAAAAAATAGGATAAGGAGGGTACCAGAATATCGCGAGAGATCCTTCTCCAACACTGGAGAGAGAAAGGCCAAACGGGAGACCAAGTGGTGGAACCGCCAACTTTCCAAGATGAGAATGGAGGTACGATCGTTTAACAGTGCCAAAACGACTGGGAGTGCGGTTACGCCGTAATTTACATAACCATAACTTCAGTCTTATCGGGGTTAACCGACAGCTGTTTCTCAGTGCATCATCTCTTGACGACTGTCAGAGCCCGCTGCATCTTTTCTGATACAGCCCCTTTGAACTTGCCGTTTACGAGAATGGTAATATCGTCCGCATGTCCCTGTGCGTGAACTCTCATCTTCTTCAGGTTGCCCAAGAGGTCACCATCTCTGGCCGCCACCACCCCCTTAGTCACCGGGCCGACGATGCATGAAATCTCTCTGCCTTTTAAGGCCGAGTCGATCCATTCCACTACCACAGCAGCTATACCCCGCCTCTTAGTTGCTTTCGCAATAGAGTTGAATGAGGTGTTGTCGAAAGCACCTTCTATGTCCAAAAAGGTCCCCATCGCAATCTTTCGATTTTCCAGGGTTTCTTCTATCCTGCGAGTAAGCTCGTGGATGCTCATCTCGCATGATTTTCCAAATTGATAGGCAAACTGGTATCGATGTAAAGGGGCGTTTACCAAAACATAGTCCCTGATATACCTGTCAATCAGTTTCTCCAAGGTCTTAAGGAGAAATGATGTTAGGCTTATTGGTCGAAAGGATTTCGCCCGGACGTATGATTCTCGCCCTGGTTTTGGAATAAATACCACTTTCACTAATTCCTCGAATCCCTGTTGAAGCATCAGCGGAAGAATTCTTTCGATTCCTGGAGACTTGAATGGTTTGAAAGATTTCACTGCCCATCCAAGTCTTGTTTTGTTAACCAGCATATCGGTTGGTTTCCACTCCTCCCTGGGCGCCCGATGAATCGGTATGTCTAGGTTTGGAATGTTTGTTGCATTTGCCGATGATACACTCCCCGGGAAGTGTGTCTCTAGAAGAAGTTCCAGAGACTCCTCACTCGATTCAGTGTATCCTCCATGAGGTCTTTGCAGTGTTCCAATCTTACCCCGATTGTCCCTCAGCAAGGCTTTCTGAAGTCTGGCATATTCCGGAGTTCTTTCGATCTGTGTTTTTCCCCTCCCTCACTGCGTAACCATATTCTAGACGGGAAGTCCTTTTGGCCCTGTTAAACAATTTCCGTACCTCCCTTCTCATCTCGGAAAGTTCACGGTTCCACCACTTGGTCTCCCGTTTGACCTTTCTCTCTCTGAGTGGGCAGTTGTTCTCATAAGCTCTCCTTATGGCTGCTGTAATGCATTGGTTCATTATTTCAACTCCCGCCGGAGTTTGAGGTCTCGAGGGACATTCTTCCAACCCCTGGACTAGTTCCTCTCTGTAGAGTTGCCAGTCACAGTTTCTTGGATTCCTTGCATTCCCCCCCTCCTCAACCTCCATCCCTTCGGATGCCTGTCTGCCTCTCCCCAGGCCTTTAAACATCACCCTGGAGAGATTCAGGTATGGCATACATTGCAGCTCCTCCCGGATTTTGGTCCAGGAGTGCTGTCCCTTGGGGTCCAGCTTCCTATTCACTACCGACCAGCTTTCTGTCTTAAGACCTGGATTTTGTTTCTTAAGATGTCGCAACACGACTTCCGGTTCCTGTTCAGGCCCCGGAACCCATGTCATCACCCTCACGGGTTTCGGGATGTCCTTAGCGTCAACAACACCAAGTTTCGGCCCTTCCCAGGGTACGATTTCTGTCACCACCCGTCCCTGGTGGTCTGGTCGACGCAGGAGGCAAGCAGGTAGCTCCCCCGGAAATTTACGGCGGAGAACCTGGGTGCAGGTGATTCCGATTTGAGAAGTTGAGCCGAGCGGACGTGTTTTGCGGCGCTCGATAAGACAAGCGGATAAAAAAGCGTGAAAAAGTGAAAAAGAAATAGAATTAAAAAAAGTGGTAGTGAGAGCGAGAGAGAAGAAGATTACAAAAGAAAAAGAGAAGAAGGACGAGAGTCGGAAGAGAGGATTAACCCCTCTAGGAAAAGTAACAAGTTAGAAAGATCACCGGTTAAAAAGGCAATGGATGAGGAAATGAAAGAGATGCTGAAAAAAATTATGGAGGATGTAGGGGAGATAAAGGAAGAGAATCGGAAGATGAGTCGGGAACTGGAACAGTTGAAAATTATGATGCGTGAAAAGGAAGAAAAATGGGAAAGAGAAAAGATGGAACTAAAAGAAAAAATCAAAAAATTGGAGGAGAAAATGGAAGAGCAGGAAAAAAGAGTGAGAAAAAAGAATATTGTAGTAGCGGAATTAGACGAAGAGGAATGCGAGAGCGAGAAGAAACTGGAAAAATGGATGAAGGTGTAATTAGAGGTAGAAGTGACTGTGAGAGAGATGTATAAAATAAATGGAAAAATGATTGTGGCGGAACTTGGGAGCTGGGGGGAAAAGAGGAAAGTTATGGAAAATAAAAGAAAACTAAGAGAAAAAAAAAGGAAAGAGAGTATACATAGAAGATGATCTGACAAAGAAGGAAAGAGATATACAGAAGAAATTAAGAGCGATAGCCAAAGAAGAGCTACAAAGAGGACAGCGGGTGAAAGTGGGTTATAAAAAGATATGGATAGAGGGAAAAGGGCTTAGGTGGGACGAAGAAAAGGGGGAGTTAGATACAGAAATATTTTGAAAAAGAGCACAAGAAAAAGACGACAGGGCAGAAAAGGGAAAACGAATATGGAGAGGAATAAAGGAGAAAAGGAGCAAATAAGAATAGTATTCTGGATCGTAGCGGGAATAAAAAACAAAGAGAATGAATTTTGGGAGTATTTGAGAAAATTTGACGTAGTGGGAATGGTAGAAACGTGGGTGGAAGAAAAGGGGTGGGAGAAATTGGAAAAGAGAATGCCGAAAAAGTTTAAGTTGAAATGTCAATATGCAGAGAGGGAAAGCAAGAAAGGGAGAGTTAAAGGTGGGATAATAATGGGGGTGAAAGAGGGACTGGAAGGAGAAAATAGAACTGAAGCAAAAGAAGAAAGAGGGATTATGGAAAGAGTGGTGAAAAGTAAACAAAGAAAATGGAGAATTGTAACAGTATACAGCAGAAGTATGAAGGAAACGAAGAGAATAATAGAAGAGCGAGTAAAAGAGCAAGAAGAAGGAACTTTCGTGATTGGGGGAATTTTAATGCAAGAATTGGGGGAAAAGGAAGACGGATAGAAGAGGAACAAGAAACAATAGAAGGAAGATCAACAAAAGATGGAACAGAAAACGCAGACGGGAGAGTACTAATTAGCTTAGTAGAAAAAAAAGAGGTGGGACATACTTAATGGGAACTGCACAGGAGATGAGAAAGGGGAGTACACGTATATTGGATCAAGAGGGGAGACAGTTATTGATTATGTTATGGTAAATGAAGAAGCATGGGATGAAATAGAGAAATTCAAGGTGGCGGAAAGAAAGTAGTCGGACCATATGCCTTTAGAAGTGAAGACAAAAGGAAGAGAGAAAGATAGAGGAAGTGTGAATGAATTTAGAAGAAAAATTGTGAAGAATATTTGGATGGAAGAAGGAAAAGAAAATTATAGACCAAGACTTAGGGAGGCAAAATACGAAGAAACAGAAATAAACGAAAAGGTGAGGGAACTGAGCGATAATATAAGAAACGCAACAGAAAAAAAAGAGATAGAGATAAGAGAGAAGATGGGGCTGTGGAAGAACGAGTGGTGGGATAAAGAATGCAGGGAAAGGAAGCAGGAATCAAGAAGGAAACTAAGAAATTGGAAAAAAGAAAAAGCAACCAAGGAAAAGTACAAGAGAACACGCAAGAGGTACAATTTAGTATGCAAAGAGAAGAAGCAAAAGAAACGGATTGAAGAAGAGCTAAAGATGAAGGGTATAAAGACGGAAGAAGAGGTATGGAGATACATAAATAAGGAAAGAAAGAAAAAGAGAGAGAGAGTGAGTGATGGAATTACTATGGAGGAATGGAGAGAGTACTTCAGTGAGTTGCTGGGGGCTGATGAAAACAGACAAGAAAAGGAAAAGAGACAACAAAGAGTGGAAGAAATAGAAGAGATAACAAGAGAAGAACTGGAACAACAACTAAGAAAACTGAAAAGAAAAAAGACACCGGGGAGGGATGCTGGTATGCAGAATGAAGCTTGGATATATGGAACGGAAAGGGAAGTTGACAGGTTGTTAGAGATAATTAATGGAGTGTGGAAGGGAGAGGGATTCCCCCAAGAGTGGTAGGAGGGGATAATATGCCCCATATATAAGAAAGGAGAAAAGGATACAGTCAGTAATTATAGGGGGATCACTCTCCTAAATACAGCATATAAGGTATATGCGATGATTGTGGAAGAGAGGCTGATGAAGGAAATGAATGAGAGGGGGTGTTACCAGACGGACAGGCGGGATTTAGGAAAGGTAGAGGGACCATGGATAATGTATACAGGCTGTTCGGTAATTCGACAGCCATCTCTTTAGGAATCGTAGGGGCGACCGCCCTGAGTCCCAATCTAGTGTTAAACTTTCTCCACTTTCACTCCTTGAGAAGCTACAGGTCTCAAAGTTCACCCAATCAGAGATTAGGTCAGAAATTAGTTTGTGATCATGAATCCAAGCTACCTGGAAAAAAAAAATCCGGCTACCGTCAGTGTGACAATTTTGATTAATTGAAGCCAGTGGTGTTCATAGTGGTATTTGAACTTGAAAAATGGGTGGCATTTATACCTTTAATGAACTAGCCGACATCACGTATGGTGAAGTCGGTGCCAATAGTAGAGCGGCAGTGAGGTTGTACCTA
Organism: Diaperis boleti; assembly: GCA_963583935.1. Classification (NCBI taxonomy): domain Eukaryota; kingdom Metazoa; phylum Arthropoda; class Insecta; order Coleoptera; family Tenebrionidae; genus Diaperis; species Diaperis boleti. Next base: position 41,003,379 of record OY757249.1, on the reverse strand, counting down.
GAAGGATCGTCACGTCCCCTATCGCGGTGTGTTTTCCAATTTGGATCGGCGTATTCGAGAATTTGGAAATTTAAGGCCTATGAATTAAGACAGAGGTAGACCTGTAGCCGATAATGCTGTAGCGCGGGATGAACAAATATTGGATATGGTAGCCGCTGAACCCACTCTTAGTGTGCGCGAGATTGCTTGCAGAATTCATGTTCCAGCGACAACGGTATGGACAACAATCTCGAAGGAACATCTGCATCTATACCATATTAATCGTGTCCCAGCTTTAGTGCCTGAAGATCTTCCAAGAAGGCAGCAGTTTTGTGAATGATTTCCGGAGAGATGGATGGCCCGTTTCCGTGGCCGGCCAGGAGTATGGATTTAACTCCGTTAGATTTTTATTTCTGAGCGCATGTGAAATCGGTTGCTTATGCCATCGATATTCCTGATGTGAACAAATTGCAACACAGAATCCTCCTAGCGTCTGATCAAATCAGGAATACCCCAGGGGTTTTTGAAAACGCTAGAAGTTCGTTGTTGAGACGGGCCCGTCTTTGTATGCAGAACGATGGTCGCCGATTTGAACATTTATTTTAAATATTTAAGTTACCTTTCTTTAATAATAAACCACTTTGAATGATGCAGTTATTATGTTAGTATCTTTCCCAGTATACGCCACTGATTTTTGATTGACTTTAGCCGTCAAATGTGACAAAGGCTCTTTTTTTTGAAACAGAATACTTGATTCCACAGAATTGGGGCTGATGAAACCATTTCTCTGATTGGCCTATTTAAAATCCTTCTAGTTCTTTATCGGATGTTAAAAAAAATCTAGTAATTGCAAAATATGCTTTCTCTGAATGCTGTGAGGCCACAGTAAAGCGATGGCTGTCGAATTACCGAACACCCTGTATATCTTGAATCACATAGCAGGAAATGAGATAAAAAAGAGGGGTGGCAAGATATATGCATTCTTTGTGGACCTGAACGCGGCTTTTGATAATGTGGAAAGAGATTTACTGTGGGAATGCTTGAGAAAGAGAGGGATAAATGAGCATCTAGTAACAAAAATAGAAGAGATATATGAAGAGACGATAAGTAGCCCACTAAGCCCCAGCCTGTTTGCAGCTTTTATTGGAGATATAGAGGAGATGTTCAGGAAGGGTCAGGCAGGGGGGTTGTGGTGGGCAAAGAAAAAGTGTGGTCTTTAGCATATACGGATGATTTGGTGGTGCTAGCGAGAGAGGAGAAAGGTATGAAAGAAATGATAGGAAACATGGAGAAATATATGAGGAGGAAAAAGTTGACGGTGAATGTAGAGAAATCCAAGATGATGGTGTTCAGAAAAGGGGGTGGTAGGAGAAAAGTAAATGAGTAGAAATTGGAGAAAGAGAAAATTGAAGAAGTGAAAGAATTTAAGTATTTAGGTTATGTGATGAATGAAAGAAACACAGCAAGAGCACATGTGAGAGAGTTAGTGAAAAAAGCAAATAAGATAATAGGAGCTGTATGGGGAATAGGAAAGAAAAAAAAAAGATTTTTATACAGAGTGATCATAAAGTTCCGCAAAAAATTCATTGTTTAGTTATGTATGTACTATTTTTGTGAAAAACTATCGAACAGGTCGATTTTTGTTTTTAAATTGCCATATTTTGACATAAAATTTTGTTGATGACGTCATCTGTTTTAGAACTATGACACCGTCATCAATTTAAATGGCAAGGTATCACTTTTTTACCCTTGTTGAATAGAGAATTGAAAAGTGCATCAAAAACCCAAAAAAAAAGTTGGGGGTTGCCATTTAAAAAAATCGATCACGGTGTCATAGTTCAAAAACAGATGACGTCATAAACAAAATTTTTATGTTGAAAGATAGCTATTTAAAATGCTTAAAAAAAAGAGAACCGACTTCAAAAAGTGAAAAATAATTGAATACATGTGTTATTACATGTACTACCCAATGATCTGTCTGAAGTCGGTGCCAAGTATGCAGCAACTATTAAGTAATTCATTATAAACGTATAAATGAAGATAATTTAATAATGGGTACACAAATCTTTTTAATAAATTAATGTACATAACAGTAAGTTCTGTGTGCAGTTATAACATCAATATGATGAGGAAAAATTAGAATTTTTATAGCTAGTTAGGATGTGTTCAAGGAGAGACACTATCCAAGATAAGGGAATGTTACTAATTAACCAATTATTGTTATTGAAGTCAGGAAGTAAAGATTGTGCATCTGACTCAGTATGATTGATTAAATATTACATCACCCATTAGTAATTTTACAGTTATTAAAGTTTGTGGAGTTCGACTTAGATATATTTAAATTTTAATTTAAATTTGCTCCACCTGGATTTAAGAACATTCTTCTGGTTTAAATCAAAGATCATAAAAAACGGTCCAGCCGTTCTTGAGTAATAAATCCAAGGGGGCCCCTTGTCCCTCATGTCCATTTGAAAAAATCGGTCCAGCTTAAGGGGGCCCCCTGGGCCCCCATGTCCATGTAAAAAGTACCTTACGACCTATTCTCATACCTACCAAATATACCAAAAAATTTTTAAAAATTGGTCCAGCCGTTATCGAGTAATAAACCCAAGGGGCTCCCCTGGGCCCCCATGTCTATGTTTTAATAGTTATTCTGCTTTTCAGGGCGGAGACAAATCCAAGAAATCAAAAACCATGAAAATCAGTTCAGCCTTTCTCGAGTTATAAACCCAAAGGGCCCCCCTGGGCCCCCATGTCCAATAAAAAGTATCCTATGTCCGTCTCCTGGTTCTAAGCTACCTCCCCACCAATTTTCAGCCAAATCGGTTCAGCCGTTCTCGAGTTATAAACTCAAAGGGCCCCCCTGGGCCCCCATGTCCAATAAAAAGTATCATATGTCCGTCTCCTGGTTCTAAGCTACCTCCCCACGAATTTTCAGCCAAATCGGTTCAGCTGTTCTCGAGTAATAAACCTAAGGGCCCCCCCTGGGCCCTTATTGCGGCATAAGGCGTCTCGAAAATACGTTACAAGGCTATTGGGGAAGCTGCAACGACTTGCATGCCTTGGAGTAACGAGAGTAATGAATACAACGCCTACCAAGGGGGTGACAACATGGTGACAACCACTCGCGCAGCTTTTATTTCTAAATATTTCGGAATTCTTTTCGATAGCACTCCAGACATATCACATGTTGATCAGATGAGTTATGTAATCAGATATGTTCATATTGAACTCGATCAAGTTGAAGTGAAGGTTTTTTTCCCTATAGCTGGAAAGACTGCAGTCGAACTTACTGAAAATATCCTTACGCAGCTAGAGAGAGATAACTTGGACATACATTTATGTCGGGCTCAAGGATATGATAACGCTGCAACCATGGCAGGAGTTCATGGCGGTGTACAAGCAAAAATCAAAGAACACAATCCTAAAGCGTTGTTTATTATGCCTTGTGCTAATCATTCGCTAAATATATATGGAGTGCATTCTTTCGGGAGTGTAAGTTCAAGTGTAAACTTTTTCGGAACAGTAGAAAGAGTTTACACGTTCTTTTCGTCATCCACACATCGATGGGAAATTCTAATGAAAAGTGTAGGCGTATCGGTCAAAAGACTAGTAGAGACAAGATGGAGTGCTCATCACGACGCTGTTAAACCACTGAAGAATAATTTTGAGAAACTTGTATCAACACTCGAAGACATGTCTGATCCCAGCAGCACCAGAGAAAACGCTGATACAAGAGAAGCACTCTTGCCAGCTTTGTGTGACTTCAGTTTTTTATGCTACCTTTCTTTTTGGTGTGAAGTCCTAGAAGAAGTTAACCAGACACAAAAGTATATACAAACATCTGGGCTATCGCTGGAAAAGTGTGCCATAAAAATCAAAGCCCTAAAAATTTTTCTTCGAAGCCAACGTATCCAAATAGTGGAAAGAGCTATTTTCTACGCAACTGAACACTGTGAGAACTTGGATATTTCGATTGAAAGAAGAGGAAGGAGGTTCGAAAACGTATGCCAGGGGAAATGGCCCAAGACGCTGGACTAACATTGCCAGAAGAGCTGCAGAGAGCTATGTTAGAATGTCTTGATAGATTTTACGGACAGCTAGACCATCGGTACAAGGCAATGGATGACATTCTCATAATATTTGGTGTTGTTCAGCCTAAAACACTACTAACGTCAACAGAGGAAGAACTTCGTGGTATAGTTCCAAATCTAACAAAAGTCTACGATGAATTTTCTGCAGAGGATATTATTTTAGAGGTTCTACGACTGAGGCGCCATTTAGAAGCTGCCAGCATTTGTTTACAAGAAGCGGTCCAATGGACCACCTTGGAGCTTCTGAAATTCATTTTACAATGGGACTATTCTGAGTCTGTTCCGAATCTAGCGCTGTGTTTAAGATTTTTTTTAACTATTTGTGTTTCGGTGGCTTCTTGTGAAAGAAGTTTCTCAAAATTAAAGTTAAAAAAATCTTACTTAAGATCCACAATGAGCCAAGAGCGACCTACCAATCTTTCCACATTGTCCATTGAAAAAGACAGGAAAGTTAATTTTGATAATGTGATTGAATATTTTAGTAAAATAAAGTCACGTAAGCATGTTTAGTATTTGATTTGTTGTTTTATTTTGCCATTTGGGGGTGCTCAATAGAAAACCGCTCCGGGTGCCAACCTATGCTACGCCGCCACTGCAGAACCCTTTTGTGGAACTGCAGGTGAGACCGCAAAAAGGGTGGGTGATTCAGGGCTACATCAATTGGACGGACGTTCCTGGACAGAGGCATTCGCGGATGTTCATGGACGGTCCGTCGGAAAAGCGGACAGAGGAAATCCTGCGAATGAGCAGAACACAACTGAGAAAGGGAATTGGACCTTTTACTGGCCACTGCCGATTTATGAAACATCTCACCACAATAAAAAATAATGTGCATCATGCTCTACTCCAAATATATTTTCAGTTGAACACCCTTTATCTTCTGTTCTATTGTTTTATAAACACGCATAGAATATTTTTATGCAAATAAATGCTGTGCTAAAGGACACCCGGTATAGGTGTAGCATTTTTACAAATTTGGGTGTTTAGCCAAATTGTCTTAAAGGTTGAAATTTGAAAAAAAAAATAAACGAGGTTGTAATGGTGGATTGATGAACTTAATTGTCCCCTGATTTCGATATTATTATAGTCAACAACCTTTTATGTAGACCTTAATCATGTTCTGAATTTATATGTTGTGCCGGTGGGATGTCAGATGATCACAAAAGTGTCGTTTCGTCACAATAAGTTCGCTTTATTTATAAGATGTATACGTATAAATTATGCATATCGGTAAAGTAACTGCTACTTATTCCCATGTCACATTTTAAGAACATACTTACAGATTGCCGTAATTATAAAAAGACCCGAATCTTTTACTTCTAATTTCTTCTTGGGGAATAACTGTATATTTAATAGCAGGGACTTCAATAAATTTGCTTCTTGATAACAAAGTGAAGTATTTGTTTGATATCGGAAGAGATTTTTTACTTTTAGAGGGTCTTGAGAATAAATTATTACCAAAAAAAAGTTCTCTGTTTTTTACAATAGGTACGTGCTTGTATAAGTGCATTTTGAGAAGATTTGGTGATTCGGGTTTACCTGAAAGTGTAAAAAAGGATTAATTGTAATTCAGGACACAATCTCACTTTTCTTCGAATTTTCAGCAACGAGTTCTTTATCTTTAGAGCCCATTAACAGCTCTTTATCATTCTGTTCACAGCACTGGTTGTCAATATTTTCTGAGTAAAAATCAAACAGCGTAAAGTCGTACTTTACAGTGACTGTGTGGGGTAAAGAACTGCGGATAGGGAAAGAAGTCAAGTACTTGGGACTACTGTTAGATACCAAACTTAGCTTTAAACCCCATCTAGTATACATTATTAATAAGGCTATTCGGACCGTATGGGCATGTAGGAACATGGTGGGAGAGACGTATGGATTAAAACCAGGAATGGTTTACTGGTCCTACACCAAAGTCATAATTCCCACGGTAACATACTCGTCGATAATTTATTGCGGCATAAGGCGTCTCGAAAATACGTTACAAGGCTATTGGGGAAGCTGCAACGACTTGCATGCCTTGGAGTAACGAGAGTAATGAACACAACGCCTACCAAGGGGGTGACAACATGGTGACAACCACTCGCGCAGCTTTTATTTCTAAATATTTCGGAATTCTTTTCGATAGCACTCCAGACATATCACATGTTGATGAGATGAGTTATGTAATCAGATATGTTCATATTGAACTCGATCAAGTTGAAGTGAAGGTTTTTTTCCCTATAGCTGGAAAGACTGCAGTCGAACTTACTGAAAATATCCTTACGCAGCTAGAGAGAGATAACTTGGACATACATTTATGTCGGGCTCAAGGATATGATAACGCTGCAACCATGGCAGGAGTTCATGGCGGTGTACAAGCAAAAATCAAAGAACACAATCCTAAAGCGTTGTTTGTTATGCCTTGTGCTAATCATTCGCTAAATATATATGGAGTGCATTCTTTCGGGAGTGTAAGTTCAAGTGTAAACTTTTTCGGAACAGTAGAAAGAGTTTACACGTTCTTTTCGTCATCCACACATCGATGGGAAATTCTAATGAACAGTGTAGGCGTATCGGTCAAAAGACTAGTAGAGACAAGATGGAGTGCTCATCACGACGCTGTTAAATCACTGAAGAATAATTTTGAGAAACTTGTATCAACACTCGAAGACATGTCTGATCCCAGCAGCACCAGAGAAAACGCTGATACAAGAGAAGCACTCTTGCCAGCTTTGTGTGACTTCAGTTTTTTATGCTACCTTTCTTTTTGGTGTGAAGTCCTAGAGGAAGTTAACCAGACACAAAAGTATATACAAACATCTGGGCTATCGCTGGAAAAGTGTGTCATAAAAATCAAAGCCCTAAACATTTTTCTTCGAAGCCAACGTATCCAAATAGTGGAAAGAGCTATTTTCTACGCAACTGAACACTGTGAGAACTTGGATATTTCGATTGAAAGAAGAGGAAGGAGGTTCGAAAACGTATGCCAGGGGAAATGGCTCAAGACGCTGGACTAACATTGCCAGAAGAGCTGCAGAGAGCTATGTTAGAATGTCTTGATAGATTTTACGGACAGCTAGACCATCGGTACAAGGCAATGGATGACATTCTCATAATATTTGGTGTTGTTCAGCCTAAAACACTACTAACGTCAACAGAGGAAGAACTTCGTGGTATAGTTCCAAATCTAACAAAAGTCTACGATGAATTTTCTGCAGAGGATATTATTTTAGAGGTTCTACGACTGAGGCGCCATTTAGAAGCTGCCAGCATTTGTTTACAAGAAGCGGTCCAATGGACCACCTTGGAGCTTCTGAAATTCATTTTACAATGGGACTATTCTGAGTCTGTTCCGAATCTAGCGCTGTGTTTAAGATTTTTTTTAACTATTTGTGTTTCGGTGGCTTCTTGTGAAAGAAGTTTCTCAAAATTAAAGTTAAAAAAATCTTACTTAAGATCCACAATGAGCCAAGAGCGACCTACCAATCTTTCCACATTGTCCATTGAAAAAGACAGGAAAGTTAATTTTGATAATGTGATTGAATATTTTAGTAAAATAAAGTCACGTAAGCATGTTTAGTATTTGATTTGTTGTTTTATTTTGTCATTTGGGGGTGCTCAATAGAAAACCGCTCCGGGTGCCAACCTATGCTACGCCGCCACTGCAGAACCCTTTTGTGGAACTGCAGGTGAGACCGCAAAAAGGGTGATTCAGGGCTACATCAATTGGACGGACGTTCCTGGACAGAGGCATTCGCGGATGTTCATGGACGGTCCGTCGGAAAAGCGGACAGAGGAAATCCTGCGAATGAGCAGAACACAACTGAGAAAGGGAATTGGACCTTTTACTGGCCACTGCCGATTTATGAAACATCTCACCACAATCAAAAATAATGTGCATCATGCTCTACTCCAAATATATTTTCAGTTGAACACCCTTTATCTTCTGTTCTATTGTTTTATAAACACGCATAGAATATTTTTATGCAAATAAATGCTGTGCTAAAGGACACCCGGTATAGGTGTAGCATTTTTACAAATTTGGGTGTTTAGCCAAATTGTCTTAAAGGTTGAAATTTGAAAAAAAAAATAAACGAGGTTGTAATGGTGGATTGATGAACTTAATTGTCCCCTGATTTCGATATTATTATAGTCAACAACCTTTTATGTAGACCTTAATCATGTTCTGAATTTATATGTTGTGCCGGTGGGATGTCAGATGATCACAAAAGTGTCGTTTCGTCACAATAAGTTCGCTTTATTTATAAGATGTATACGTATAAATTATGCATATCGGTAAAGTAACTGCTACTTATTCCCATGTCACATTTTAAGAACATACTTACAGATTGCCGTAATTATAAAAAGACCCGAATCTTTTACTTCTAATTTCTTCTTGGGGAATAACTGTATATTTAATAGCAGGGACTTCAATAAATTTGCTTCTTGATAACAAAGTGAAGTATTTGTTTGATATCGGAAGAGATTTTTTACTTTTAGAGGGTCTTGAGAATAAATTATTACCAAAAAAAAGTTCTCTGTTTTTTACAATAGGTACGTGCTTGTATAAGTGCATTTTGAGAAGATTTGGGGATTCGGATTTACCTGAAAGTGCAAAAAAAGGATTAATTGTAATTCAGGACACAATCTCACTTTTCTTCGAATTTTCAGCAACGAGTTCTTTATCTTTAGAGCCCATCAACAGCTCTTTATCATTCTGTTCACAGCACTGGTTGTCAATATTTTCTGCATCTTTATTTTCTGGTCCATTTTCAATCTCATTAAAAAGATTTTTACTACTGTTTGTAGCGTTTGCAGCTTGAGATTGTTCATTTTGAAAGTCCTTGTCTTGGGCCAACGAAGACTCGATACTTTGTTTGTAGTCTTCATCATTTTCTTTATTTTCTTCGTCCAAAAGTAAATTATTTTCAAAGTTTTTGAAGCCTCGTTTTTGTAGGGGTTCAAAGTTTTCATTATCAAATAAAGTATCAAAAGAATCAGAATCTATTTGATTTAAATCTCTTTTAATCCTTGTATTCTTCTGTAGTTGAAAAGATTCGTTAAATCCATGAATATTTTTTCGTTCTTTGTTCTTTATGTAGTGATTGAACGAAAAGTTATTTTCAGAATTAAACTTTCCATTAGCTGGTAAAAAGGGTTTTTCACTCAATGACTTACCTAATGGTAAGGATAGTACCTCAATGTTTTCATTAGTGAAGATAATCGTGACGATGCTTAATGTGTAAATAGAATTAATCGAATTTACTGTGAAAACGATTTTCAAATTACTTACTACAAATATGCATTATGGAACATTTGGAATAATGAAATGGTTGGAAATTGTGCGTTATTAAAAATTAGAATGTCATTTTAAAGTTAATTGTCAGAAGTTTGACAAGTTTTGTTAATTCTATACATTTCCATAGATATGCGTATAATGTTACGCAATTTAAGAGAGAAGTCAAATTTATAAGCTTCCTCAAGTCGGACGATCAATCGTCCCAGATGGAACTATTCTACTGCAGATAAAACAGGTTTTATCCATAGAAAACGGGGTTTGAATAATTTTTGCTTTCGCACTGAAAACTATGTATATTCATTTTCCAACATAATTTATGAGCGGTGGGTGGGAGATAGGTAAAAGCTTCATGAAAATTTAATACAGAATTTAATGGAGAATGGAGAATATAATAAGTCCTATACCATTTTCTCGTCGGATCTACCGTTTATGAGAAAAATGGGGAAAAGCTTCATGAGGTCACACTCGGGGCGCTTTTTGGGCAAAAGGTGATGAAGCTCACCCCGGGAGGGTGGGAACTATTCGGATCTTTATTTGGGTCCTCGTTGGGAGTTCATAACCAAATTTCAAAACTTTATAAATTATTTCTTCTTTTTCGTCTAATTTGCTTGGACTAATGGCAACTTTAACTATGATGATTTAACTAAAACAAATAATGTAAGGTGACTCGCAGTTGTCGATCGCGCCCCCAGTCTGATCAGCAGGAGTAGAGAGCGGCCGAGCGCGAAATAGGGCAGTAGGAAACGAGAAGCAAGCCGTTAATTATTCCTTATTATTTGTATCTTTTATTTTACCGGTTTTGAATCAAGTTTATAAGTTTTTTACAACTGGCGCCTAACTAGTGGCCGAAAACGACAAAAAAAAAATTGTGTCTGAAAGTGGCTTCGTGAGTGGAAAGTTAACCCATCGTCATCAAATCGTCTGTTCGTCAACCTTCTCCTGGCTATTATCAACACAGGAGTGTCTTCAACCCCGGCACGTAACCGTTCACCACGACCATCAATCCGGAGAAGAAGCTATTGCATCAGCCTCAAGATTTCTCCAAGTTCTTCAGAGAAAATACCCCCAAAGGATTATTCCTACTGACAAACTATACTGAAGTAGCCTTCTCGTTATCAACCCGCGCATGTCGACCTCCTACAACCTAAGAAGCAGAAGGCATAGCTTAGACGACTCCGTCGACAACGCAAAGAGACGCTCCGTACGCTCCGCGGAAGTAGTACCAGAGGCTCAAATTTTGTGGGCGTATTGATAAAATATAGATCTTTGCAGCTACAGAGCGATTTTTTTTTAATTTGTAAATTAAAAGAAAAATTTTTGGGAAAATGTATTTTCGACCGGCAGCAATGTACAAATGTACATGTCGCTAGGGAACCCACTTAACGCTTTGCGAGGGCCACCGATGCTCTTTGACGGCATCGCGGCATCTTAGTGTAGGATTTTTACTTTGGTAGTTGAATTAAAACACTCACAAAACTATCACTAATTTAATTTAAAACTTAAATAATTGATATAATATACTTACATATTATGTCAAGAATAGCGCTTATTTGTGTTACGAATGATCATAAATCGCGGACGCGGTAACAATAATTATCAGGGATACAACTGACCAATTCATCCCCGCTGGTTCCTTTTATGCAACACACTCATCCCACTACTTGCTAATATTTCTACCAATCAACTTCAAACCTTTTTTTTAATCTCAAACATACTGGACTTTCAAAAACATCGTTATCCTTAAACTTCGATTAGTTGCACTTTGCTTCCTAGTCCTAACCGTCGAAAGGCGACAACCAACGGTCAAGTCTATATAAAGTTACAACAGTTAGGGCCTTTCCTGACCATTTCTCGTCCTCGAGAACTGCAGTAACTACGAATTTTACGACATTACAAAGACACTATGTAACTTACAATAACTATCAATGACACATTAAAAGCTAAATTGCTGCATCTCTAAGTAGTTAAGTAGTGCCGGTTCTGGCCCACTTTGACCTCAATTGACCTTAAGCTTTGAGAATGTAGTGCCGGTTCTGCCCCAGTTTGATGACCCAGTCGTCAGAGGACAAGTCTGGACTTGAGTGGAGTTCAGATTATTACTTCAGATTATAATGCCGGTCCTGGCCCAGTTTGATGACTCAGTCTTCACCTGAAGTAACCTTTGGGTTGACCGAGACTTGAGCCTAGCTCCTCCCACCCCGCGCCCACCTTGGGTTAATTTTTGAGCAGTTTTTAATTTAGAGGGTTAAAAAATAATATCTAAATTTAGGGTTTTATTAACTTTATTGTGGAAATGATTCATACATCCAGTAATACAATTTTTTGACATTACTCAGTGAACGCGTTGTGGTAAAAATGATGTCAGAATGACATCATGCTACGTCTCAATTTACGTAAGATATAAGTAACACCTGAGTCATACAAGAGTTAAAATTAAATTAAATTTCACACTTTTTTACGTCAGGCTCTGACGTAATAAATATGACATAAATATGACGTGTATTTGACATCATCCTGACCTTATTGATATCAATGTGACATAATAATGATGTAATCATGACGTCAAAGTGTTTTCGTCAATGTTACGTGGATATGACTTAGTAATTACGTCATTTTTACATCAAAGAAATATCAGTAAAATGATGGATTTGTATAATAAAAATGACATTAATATGACGTCTATGTGATATCATCGTAACTCACCAAAGTCAGTATGACATAATAATGATGGAATGATGACATCAAGTTGGTTACGTAAATGTTACGTGAATATGACTTAGTAATGACGTCATTTTTACATCAAACAAATATCATTAATATTTAATTGATTAAATTATTTTTCCTACTTTGGTGTCATAATTGAGTTTTTGTGACACTAAAACTAGTGTCACAAAGGAACTTTTTGTGAAACTGCTTTTGGCTTTTTTATTCGATACGTATTACGTTGGTATTGAGCATTTCTAACCAACTCCTGTCGAAGTCAAGGCAAGTGTCAACTTTTCAGATAAAAAACATAACTACAAACACAACCGGTACTACCTAATCTTAAATATCCCTAGAACATTTAAAAAGCATTATTTTAACATTTTCATAAAACGAAGAGCTCCAAAGTAGAAAAAATAGTATATTACACTTGTTTAACGAGGCATTGTGACATTCGTTCTATTGGGGCACTTCTCGCTGTGCTCGTCGTGCCCCAAACCCACTCATGTCACAATGAAGCCTCTTGTTAAACTCGTATAATAATGTACTATTGTATCAACCATCAAAAGTTTTCGTTCTAATATTCGGAATTGATTATTTCAATTATAATTAACAATTTACTTCACCCCTTTACCCATTATTTTGACTGTTGGAAGGGGTCCCCGAGCTTTCACGAGGGGACACAAGTGCAAGCAGCGAGCAGTTACTAGAAGCAAATAAAAAAAGAAATCAGACTGCACACAATAAAGCGACTTGGGAACAATCATGTTCCTCCTGGTTCTTCCCGTCTTCTGGCGTGCGAAAATACCCTTTTATCTGGAGCCGAAGGCGAAGCGTTAGTGAAGTATTACGCGTGGCGCTAACCAGCGAGTGTCGGCGGTACTTCAACAAATCGTTGGTATTCTATCCTAGTCTTTTCGTGGAATAAGGAATTTTTTTTTTGGATTAAAGAGATTTTGTGCTGAAACAAGGTTGCTAGTAGACATATGGGCACTAACAAGGGTAATTAAGAGCTCATTAACGATGTTCTAATTACTTTAATCAGGGCACTATCGATGGTAATTAAGCACTTATTAAGACTTTCTAATTAGTCTGATAATGAATAATTGTGTAATTGCTCTAATAATGATCTCTTAAACATTAGGGCACTTTCATGGTTTTCTATTTATTTTGATCAGGATGTTTCCGATTGTATTTAATTATACGTTGAAGGTTTCTTATTTACTTTGAAATTAAAAAAACTGTTAATAATAATTATATTTAATATTTAACTATCTATATTTATTTTGATCAGGACTTTCCCATTGTATTTGTATTTGTATTACGTTGAAGGTTTCTTACTTAATTTTAAATTTAAAAAAATAGGAGTGGTTAGTAATAATTATATTTGATATTTTAATTAATCTAAACAAAGTTTTACATCTTAACAATAGGGAAAAAAATAGAAAAATTGTATTTGTATTTGTATTACGTTGAACGTTTCTTACTTACTTTTAAATAAAAAAATATATATAGGAGCGGTTAATAACAATTATATTTGATATTTTAATTAATCTAAACAACGTTTACATCTTAACAATAGGGAAAAAATAGAAAAAAGATATTTTCAACCGTCTTCGGATACAGTTTCATCAGAATCGTACGACGACTCGTAATTATCAGCATCTACATCCAGGTCACGTAGATAGATATTCTTCAAAGTTGGAGGCAAAAAAGGCTTTTCTAGTATTTTTTTTATATCAAAAAAGCTCAAATGCCGGGGTTTTCAAGCAATGCATAAATTCTTCTCAGTTCGTACTGCAGCTTTGGGGTTTTGCGACTCACCGAGTATATCCGTGATACTTCACGACTAATTTCGGCTACATTTGCTTTAACCATTTCTATTCTGAAATAGTAAAAAAGTTAATTGATTAATAAAATAAATTAAATGAGGCCCTTACTTCCAAAACCTGTTATTTCGAAAATTTATGAAAATCAAGGTGCCAGAGGATTCTGATAGGGTTTACCGCACCGGTTCTATATCTAATATCAGATAAGGGCAAAAGTTGTTCTTTGTAGGCGATAAACGCATGTAAAAACACATTCAGTTCCAAAGCTCGTTCTTTCGTAGTCTTTTCTGATGATACTGACATTTTTTCAATTTCTGACCTACACAATGTCCCGGGAGGTGTTTTTCTCTAGTAAGTTGTTTGTAGAAGAATATTTTTGGTCTAGACTGGTTTTGCTTATCTTACAACTGCAGAAAACTGAAACAGTCAAACATTTTAATCAACCTGTTTTAAATTAAGCGGTTTTTTCTTAAATTTTGAAGATTTTTTTTCTAAGTCTATAAACTTACTGAAGGTAAAGCTGCCTAGCAACCTGAAAAACCGTGGCTGTCACGGCTGATACCTCATTTCGAGTAAAATAATAATTAACAAAACAAATTGAACACCCCATCGCGGTTCAAATGAATCCCAGGAAATTTTCTTGAAATTCTTGGATTAAGTACGTGTCGATATGATACCTACGTCGCCAAGACATTAACACTGAAATAAAAAAGTTCTTTGCTGAAGACAGCATTCCGATTTTTTTGACAACAATGAAGTTTAATAAAGTTTCATTGGTATTTTTTAGGCGTTGCTAGGCAAGTGTTTGGCTTTAAATACTAGATTGATCAAAAATATTTGGACTTAGACAAAAATTCGATCCTATTCCAATAAAAAAGCCCCCAATTACGACATATTAACTAAGATTTGCAATTTTTTATCTTTTTTTTTGTAATTTTATAACAAGCAAAACCAGTCAAGACCAGAAATATTATTCTCCAAACAACTTACTAGAAAAAATCACCTCATGGGCACCCCATCCAGGGACACATTGTATAATAAGTATTCTGGATTGATTTAAACAAATTAATATCGAATATCAATATCTAGCAATAATAAATAACAAGAACATAAATTTGATGTTTCATCATTTATGCAGCGTGGTTTATCAATATTATGTAGTCAAAACTAGTTTTTTAAAAATTCACAGGATCAAAACTTCTTTTGCGAGTATTAAGTGACAAAACTCGTTCTTTCAAAACTGGGAAACGCTCTAGTTTTTTTTTAAGTAAGTAACTTTAGTTCTCATTCTGCAAGTTTGTTCAGCAGTGTCAGTTACGTAAAAAGAAAAAATAAGAAGTAAATACACCTTCAAGTTTTTTGGTAAACAGTTTTCGCGTTTTGCCAAAAATCGCTTAGAACCGAAAGAACAAGTTTTGGAATTAAGGGCCTCATAATACATGAATACATGTAAATAAATAAATAATAGGCTTTGTAAAACTTACCAAGAATGACTAAGAGATATTTCTAAACAATTCTATCACTGATCGGAAACGCAAACACCTGGAACCTGGAAAGGTTGAAGCTCTTATGTGGAAACTTTGGGGCAAAACATTTACTATATTTCAAACCAATGCAATGTAAGAAAGTGATCTCGTGCAGACCGCTGCCAAAGTTTAAAAACCGATTGATTTCTTAATTATTTGGACTCTTCCGATCGTTTTTGAATATTCCCTTACTAACTTTTAAACACATATTTTGTTAATCATCAAGCTGATCTGGCCGTCTAAAGCCATCAGTTTACCTTAGTCATTAGACGAGCTTTCCCTGACGTCAGAGCTCGTGATTAGAAAATACGTCACACGGTCGAGAACGTACTTAATCCTCAGCATCAAAATTTGATTTGAAGATTTTACCATTAAGCATTAGTTTTATATACATATAGAAATCTCATTATTTATTATTTTTTTCAATTTGTAAGAAAACATAAATTATAATATTTATTTTTATTTATACATTAGTCGACATAGATTA
The DNA here is from genome assembly GCA_963583935.1 of Diaperis boleti. Classification (NCBI taxonomy): domain Eukaryota; kingdom Metazoa; phylum Arthropoda; class Insecta; order Coleoptera; family Tenebrionidae; genus Diaperis; species Diaperis boleti. Next base: position 40,987,480 of record OY757249.1, on the reverse strand, counting down.
TTATAATGTAAGCGTTACTATAAAACTAATCTAGCCACTGCGAATGTAATTAGAGTGTCTGTGTAGATACACCTGCAGTACATAATTACAACGGCTTCGTTTAGCGACTTAAAAAAATGTCTTTGCCTAACATTTTTGACTTATTCCGGTCGAATATGTTTACTGAACTTGCTGTTGTACATAAAGTTTTGGTTCACATACACAAACAAATTGTTTTCGAAATGACTCCGACGACCGTAAATGTTCACAATTAATTGTCAGAAGTTACGAAGAAAAGTGGATCAGTCCCAACTCTCCTCTACCTCAAGGCTCGCCTCCAGCCGCTTTAGATAACTTAAATCCTCCCACTGGGGTCTAGGGCTTTGCTGTTTTTGCTGCAGCTGGAGCTGATGGTCCGGTTGATGCTCAAGATATTTCGATTGTTCTAGTTCTAGATGCTGCTGTTGCGCCATCCTTAGTTTATGCTCGAGCCAATGGCATCGAAATACATGATTTGAAAGCCTGTGGGCTAACATAATATGATGCTTGTTATAGGGGCACACCCTAATGTCCTCTAAAAACAAAAACAAAAAAAAAAGATTAAAAACTAGAAACATTATAGTTTATGTGTCACAAACCTTCCACCGGATCATAGTAGAAGTTGGCTTTTATGCCTTTATTTTGTTTTGAACTCATTTTGTTGCGAGTATAAGTACTTTAATGCTCAAAAGCTAAGTGATTTTATTTCTAAACAAGACAGGGGGTTTTATAAGTGACAAACATCCTAAAAGTAGTGGGTGTTACGCATCAATCGACCAATGACTTTAGGGCCGTTAGGGATTTCTTAATCGCTCAAATAATTACCGTTCGTGTACATAAAACGGATGTGAATTTGTCAAAGGCGTGGAGATTGTTTCAAACTGACGCAAAAATGTCTGTAGAATTTATTGTTCAAAACATTCCTAAAAGAACTGATTTACGTTTTATGTTTTCAAATTGCTCTCGAGTTTCTAACTTGTCAGTGTGTAACTTTTCGTCTCAAGTTCTTAAGTTTTCAGCTTTTAGGTTCTAACTTTTCACAACATTTCAATTTCTCAATTTACAGGTTTAAAGTTTCATAGATTCTTGTTTACTCGGGTCCTAAATATCTAATTTTCTCAGATTTTCTGAATTTGCAATATCGCAGATATTCAGTTCACTTTCAGAGATTCTGCTTAATTTCGTATCTAGAAATTGTAAAATGGCGACCGGTCGTCTGTTTAAACTTCAGTAACAAATTTTCATTTTATTTTATTTCCTTCTGATATTACTAAGACAGCTTGAAAAGTAGTTTAAAATTGCGTAAACGAGATTTCGAGTCGATTGTGTATCGTAGTTCCGAATTTGGGTCTTCTTTCTGGTAAGCAGAAGAAGTTTGCCAATTTATCTTGCGCGTTTAAATTTAATTTAATTTCAACGACACTTGAGTCCTAAATCTCATCTACGTTTTTTGTAAACATTTTACTCTGAAAATACATAGTAAAGATAGCATATTTATATTTCATAATTATCTAAACAAAGTTTTTACGTCTACACAATAAGGGAATACAGGAAAGAGAAAAAACATAAACACCCCCTGTATTTAACAATAATAATAATAATAAAGTTTATTCACGGTAACCTAGCCTTTACAAATATACTGTAACGTAGCCTGAGCCGGGCGGGTTCGAGGATTTAAAGAAATATTCCGACGCAGTAGCGTTTTCACTCGTCGGACGAGTGAAATACGGAATATTGCGTCTTAAAATTTCAATACTAATTAAAATATTACTTGCTCAATTAAAAAAGTTCCAATATTTTCTGAATATGTGTGTCATGTTTCGCATAAATGAACATGGAAGATAACTAGATAAGTATAACTTTACGATAATGAATATTAGATGTGAATGAAAACCATAAAATGCAATTTTTAAAAGGATTCAAATTAAATTGGTTAAAGTAACAGAGTTTAAAATTTGAATAATATATATGGAAAAACTTTCGCTCTACTGGAAGCCGTTATTATTAGACACATTTGGAAAACTATTGTGACATCTTATTTTTCAGAGTATAGATGAATTTTGTTTATGATGTATTGAAAACTCATCATGCAGCTTTAATTTATGAAGAGGAAATAAAGCTGATTTGCTATAAAATCTTTGAGTAAATATTAAAACTCGAAATCAAAACCTGTTAAATCTGCTAATTTGCGATTAAAAGTATAAAAATATATTATTTCTGAATTTTCATTGATATAAGGACATAAAAGAAAACCTTGCATTAAAATAGCGACTGCATAAAATAGTATATTATTTATCTAGAACGAGAAGTGAAGTTTAAAGTACGAGCAAGTTGTTTACGGCCGAGGCGCCTAGCCGAGGCCGGAATTACTTGCGAGTACCTTTAAAAACACTTCTTCGTTCGAGGTAAATACAACGTTTTATTTCATACTGCAAGTTTAATGAACTAAGTCAAAATAAAAAGAAGTGTTGTGTGTTTATCTCGCACAAATTATTCGTAATAATTAAATATGCGGGAACTAACATTCCCATAGAAACAAACGTTTGTCAAAAATGACAACGAAAAAACTGGGTCACGGTGAATGGTTTTGGATATTTTATTCGATTATTCCGTTTAAAATGGAGAAAATTGAGGTGCCTCAAGATATTGTAGATGAAGCAGATCACGTGAAGAACAATTTGATGTCACAAAAATCTCGGGAACAATGTAAGAAATGATTGACGTATAATTTTAAAGTACTAGGAATTTAAAATTTTTCTTTAAAGTACTAGGACGTTAATGTTAGACTTTTGGTATCAAAAATAATCCGAAAAATGTCACTTTAGATACAAGTATGAAATAAAAAAAGTTGTAGTTCTATAAAGAACAAAACAAATTCGCCACTACGAAACACAAATAGTTTTAATAATAAATTTTGTAATGTAGTTACAGAATTCACTTCTTTAATATTGCTAACGAGTATTGAACAGTGTTTTTTGTATTAGTTTACGCAGAGTGAGGAAAACACAAATTAACGTTAAATTTTGAGGAAACTGTTATACCATTGGTTGCGACTATTATTGTCGATTTTAAACAATAAATCAATAAACACCAAAAAATGTTTATTTCAAATTTATTTTTAAACTGACACGAGAAGTGCGTTAACGAAAATAAAGAAAAACGATCATAAAAATTGTTCAGTGTCCACCGTTGTGATCCGTGCTCTCGAATATGCTGCAGCACATATGGCAGCACATTTGCAAATGTGCGAACATTCGGAAGACGACGGAACGGAAATCGGTCCATGTAAATCTTCTAGCCAAGGCTGCATTCTCTTGGTTCTCACCGTAGGTTAACAAAATATCAGTGAATTCGTTATTGGTAAATCTAGGAGTTTTTTTCAGATTTCACTTGACAGAAGTGACAAATTAATTTTCAATAATAAAAAGTCATAAAAATTTGAAAGCAACCGTTTCCAAACAAGTTCATGAAAATACAATTAATTTTATTTTGTAAGGGGGAAAATAATTAAAAAAAATGCGATTTCGAAAAATGATACATAGAAAAAGTGTTTGTCTTTTACTTATTTCGTACATTACATCTTGTATTACTTTTTCTATTCTATTGAGACGACGGCGCGACGGCCCGGAAGCGGATGATGTCATGATGATCTCACCACGTATGGTAACGTAATTAATCTGGAATAGTCCACATGAGAACGTCTGGGAATAATTATTCACATGGGATGCTCTCATAAGTCTAGAAGACTCTGTGGCGGTGATCTCATGCTATACCACGCTCGTACAAGAGACTGATCTCATTATTCTCGAATAATCCATTGCGTCAGAAACATGATCTCATGATTCCGGGAATAGAAGAAGTCGAGAACGAAGCGAGCGGTATAAGAAGGGATCAAACAACGGAGCAAGTCAGTCTATTGGAAGCATCGTGAACAAGTGATCAGCGCCTGATATTGTGAAAGTCTGTACATTGTGAAAAGTTAGTCTAAAGGTCGATTCTCACCTAAGCAGCGCAGAGCAGAGCAGAGCAGAGCCGAGCAGAGCGGCATTTTTTACGGCTATTCTCACCTAAGCAGCGTAGAGCAGAGCAGCGCGGCACGAAGCAGCATTTTTCACGGCTATTGCCACCCAAAGTATAGTCGAGATGTTGAAATCCTACTAAAATTAGTTACAAGGATCCGAAAAATATGATCGATAGCTCATTCGATTCGGGATTTTATTCTGAGAAAGACGTTTTCTTCTGTTTGTTCCGCAAATATAATTGTTATAATAAACAAAAACTAAAACTGAAACTTCGGAAGTTGGAAGTTTTTTATCGGGAATTTCCTCCTCATTTTGAATCTTATTTTAGATTGCCAAAAAACTAAACTCCTTATTTTTTATTAGTTTTTTGTTAATAACAATTGTAATTTTTATTTACGGAACAAAAAAAAAATCTTTCTCAGTATAAAATCTCGAATTGAATCGATCCTTGTAATTATTTTTTGTAGGTTTTCAACTTCTTGAATAGACTAGAAAGCAGAGCAGCGCGACATTTGCTGCTTCCAACGCTCACGGAGGAATTAAAAAATTGCTGCTCTGCTTAGATGGGAATCGGCTCATTAGACAACATGGGGACAATTCAAAGCAGCATTTTGCTGCTCTGCTCTGCTCCGCTCTGCTCTGCTCTGCACTGCTTAGGTGAGAATCGACCTTAGGGCCATATTTATAAACCGTGCTCAAGGCGGAGCTCATGCTTAAGTAAGCGTTTGGGACCGACGCGCGTTTTATAAACCGAACTTGAGTACCGGCGGGTGCTCAGCTCACACAAATGCTCAACTTCTCGACTTAAGTATGACTTGAGCATCAGTTTGCTTGTGAAATCTGACATAACGCTGCAATGTTCGAAGAAGTTGACGAGTTTTTATATTATATCGAGATTGTGGATGAAATAGGTATATACGGGGCGGTGAAAATCCTATGTAATTTTACATACGTTACCGGTTCCGTGAAGAAACTGTTGGGAACAGGATTTTGCCACTTGTCATAAATTTAATGATCTTTAACAAACATTCCAAAAATAACAATCCCTTAATCTAGGCACCAAGCCAAGTTACCTTTGCATCATCTTCCTAAAAAATTATAGCATGAAATAAAAACATACATGGTAATAAAACTTATGCGTAAATCAAATAAAATCGACAATATGTAAAAAGAGCACAGAAATTAAACATGTTTTCTTTCTAAAAATTTATTAATAACAATTTAACACAACTCCACCCGCAAAAACAAACACCAACTACACCGAACCCCCAAAAGTTGTTCCACAACTTGCGGAGCTGCCCCGAAGTACGCGTCGCATTAACTTCGGGCTGAGAATTAAAACTATCAGTTATCAATTCCCAGGCCTCAGCTTTTTGCGACAACCTGACCCCATATGTCTTTTTATTTTCTACAATGCTGTGGTCCTTTACCAGCTGTGCCAAGAGAATTTTTGCAAGAAGTCTGTGTGTGTGGGTTTATTATACTGCCACTATTATGTCTGCTACTTAACCTTACACAACACAAACTTTGCTCAGTACAAACAATTTCAACAAAAATACCTTTTTTAATAATAGTCTTTTTAATAAAAGTTTGTAAATACGGTGTGCGCCAGAATATTTCTTTAAATCCTCGAACCCGCCCGGCTCAGGCTACGTTACAGTATATTTGTAAAGGCTAGGTTACCGTGAATAAACTTTATTATTATTATTATTGTTAAATACAGGGGGTGTTTATGTTTTTTCTCTTTTCTGTATTCCCTTATTGTGTAGACGTAAAAACTTTGTTTAGATAGTTATGAAATATAAATATGCTATCTTTACTATGTATTTTCAGAGTAAAATGTTTACAAAAAACGTAGATGAGATTTAGGACTCAAGTGTCGTTGAAATTAAATTAAATTTAAACGCGCAAGATAAATTGGCAAACTTCTTCTGCTTACCAGAAAGAAGACCCAAATTCTATTCTAAATTTTACAATTTCTAGATACGAAATTAAGCAGAATCTCTGAAAGTGAACTGAATATCTGCGATATTGCAAATTCAGAAAATCTGAGAAAATTAGATATTTAGGACCCGAGTAAACAAGAATCTATGAAACTTTAAACCTGTAAATTGAGAAATTGAAATGTTGTGAAAAGTTAGAACCTAAAAGCTGAAAACTTAAGAACTTGAGACGAAAAGTTACACACTGACAAGTTAGAAACTCGAGAGCAATTTGAAAACATAAAACGAGACGATGAATCTGCGAAATTACAAATTCAGAAAATCTGAGAAATTAAGACATTCAGGACCTGAGTAAACAAGAATCTAAGAAACTTTAAACCTGTAAATTGAGAAATTCAAAGTCATAAGTGAGAATTTTTTCGACCAACTTTTGTGCATACTTATATACGCGTTTATTTTTTGCCACATGTTTGTAAATCAGTTCTTTTAGGAATGTTTTGAACAATAAATTCTACAGACATTTTTGCGTCAGTTTGAAACAATCTCCACGCCTTTGACAAATTCACATCCGTTTTATGTACACGAACGGTAATTATTTGAGCGATTAAGAAATCCCTAACGGCCCTAAAGTCATTGGTCGATTGATGCGTAACACCCACTACTTTTAGGATGTTTGTCACTTATAAAACCCCCTGTCTTGTTTAGAAATAAAATCACTTAGCTTTTGAGCATTAAAGTACTTATACTCGCAACAAAATGAGTTCAAAACAAAATAAAGGCATAAAAGCCAACTTCTACTATGATCCGGTGGAAGGTTTGTGACACATAAACTATAATGTTTCTAGTTTTTAATCTTTTTTTTTTGTTTTTGTTTTTAGAGGACATTAGGGTGTGCCCCTATAACAAGCATCATATTATGTTAGCCCACAGGCTTTCAAATCATGTATTTCGATGCCATTGGCTCGAGCATAAACTAAGGATGGCGCAACAGCAGCATCTAGAACTAGAACAATCGAAATATCTTGAGCATCAACCGGACCATCAGCTCCAGCTGCAGCAAAAACAGCAAAGCCCTAGACCCCAGTGGGAGGATTTAAGTTATCTAAAGCGGCTGGAGGCGAGCCTTGAGGTAGAGGAGAGTTGGGACTGATCCACTTTTCTTCGTAACTTCTGACAATTAATTGTGAACATTTACGGTCGTCGGAGTCATTTCGAAAACAATTTGTTTGTGTATTTGAACCAAAACTTTATGTACAACAGCAAGTTCAGTAAACATATTCGACCGGAATAAGTCAAAAATGTTAGGCAAAGACATTTTTTTAAGTCGCTAAACGAAGCCGTTGTAATTACTGCAGGTGTATCTACACAGACACTCTAATTACATTCGAAGTGGCTAGATTAGTTTTATAGTAACGCTTACATTATAATAATCTATGTCGACTAATGTATAAATAAAAATAAATATTATAATTTATGTTTTCTTACAAATTGAAAAAAATAATAAATAATGAGATTTCTATATGTATATAAAACTAATGCTTAATGGTAAAATCTTCAAATCAAATTTTGATGCTGAGGATTAAGTACGTTCTCGACCGTGTGACGTATTTTCTAATCACGAGCTCTGACGTCAGGGAAAGCTCGTCTAATGACTAAGGTAAACTGATGGCTTTAGACGGCCAGATCAGCTTGATGATTAACAAAATATGTGTTTAAAAGTTAGTAAGGGAATATTCAAAAACGATCGGAAGAGTCCAAATAATTAAGAAATCAATCGGTTTTTAAACTTTGGCAGCGGTCTGCACGAGATCACTTTCTTACATTGCATTGGTTTGAAATATAGTAAATGTTTCGCCCCAAAGTTTCCACATAAGAGCTTCAACCTTTCCAGGTTCCAGGTGTTTGCGTTTCCGATCGGTGATAGAATTGTTTAGAAATATCTCTTAGTCAAGTAGTGCTCATTCTTGGTAAGTTTTACAAAGCCTATTATTTATTTATTTACATGTATTCATGTATAATGAGGCCTTTAATTCCAAAACTTGTTCTTTCGGTTCTAAGCGATTTTTGGCAAAACGCGAAAACTGTTTACCAAAAAACTTGAAGGTGTATTTACTTCTTATTTTTTCTTTTTACGTAACTGACACTGCTGAACAAACTTGCAGAATGAGAACTAAAGTTACTCACTTAAAAAAAACTAGAGCGTTTCCCAATTTTGAAAGAACGAGTTTTGTCACTTAATACTCGCAAAAGAAGTTTTGATCCTGTGAATTTTTAAAAAACTAGTTTTGACTAATGCGTTTATCGCCTAGAAAGAACAACTTTTGCCCTTATCTGATATTAGATATAGAACCGGTGCGGTAAACCCTATCAGAATCCTCTGGCACCTTGATTTTCATAAATTTTCGAAATAACAGGTTTTGGAAGTAAGGGCCTCATTTAATTTATTTTATTAATCAATTAACTTTTTTACTATTTCAGAGTAGAAATGGTTAAAGCAAATGTAGCCGAAATTAGTCGTGAAGTATCACGGATATACTCGGTGAGTCGCAAAACCCCAAAGCTGCAGTACGAACTGAGAAGAATTTATGCATTGCTTGAAAACCCCGGCATTTGAGCTTTTTTGATATAAAAAAAAAATACTAGAAAAGCCTTTTTTGCCTCCAACTTTGAAGAATATCTATCTACGTGACCTGGATGTAGATACTGATAATTACGAGTCGTCGTAATTCTGATGAAACTGTATCCGAAGACGGTTGAAAATATTATCTTTTTTCTATTTTTTTCCCTATTGTTAAGATGTAAACGTTGTTTAGATTAATTAAAATATCAAATATAATTATTATTAACCGCTCCTATATATATTTTTTTATTTAAAAGTAAGTAAGAAACGTTCAACGTAATACAAATACAAATACAATTTTTCTATTTTTTTCCCTATTGTTAAGATGTAAAACTTTGTTTAGATTAATTAAAATATCAAATATAATTATTACTAACCACTCCTATTTTTTTAAATTTAAAAGTAAGTAAGAAACCTTCAACGTAATACAAATACAAATACAATCGGAAAAGTCCTGATCAAAATAAATATAGATAGTTAAATATTAAATATAATTATTATTAACAGTTTTTTTAATTTAAAAGTAAGTAAGAAACCTTCAACGTATAATTAAATACAATCGGAAACATCCTGATCAAAATAAATAGAAAACCATGAAAGTGCCCTAATGTCAGAGATCATTATTAGAGCATTACCAGACTATTTAGAAAGTCTTAATAAGTGCTTAATTACCATCGATAGTGCCCTGATTAAAGTAATTAGAACATCGTTAATGAGCTCTTAATTACCCCTGTTAGTGCCCCTATGTCTACTGTTGCTAACGTGTAACACAAGGATTCGTTGAATTTTTTATCTTGTTTTTGACGAATTTAACTTATAGATTGGTAATGGGGTTGTCCCCCTCAATTGAATTTGACCAATTCAACTATAGCACCTCATAGACTATGTAACATGAAGCCCTAAAACGTGTTCTGTTGTTTCATAAATTTGTTGCGTATCAAAAATCACAATTTCGGCAAGCAGTTTCAAACGCTGTACATTTACCGCCGCTTGTGACGTCATTTCGGGGGAGCATTCTCATTGGTACATGGGCTTCTCACTAGACGGCAAGTATAGTAACTTGAATTTTGTCCCATGTTGACGTCACAAAAAGGCGCGCGTTTCAAATAAGACAAATGTTTCGGATTTTTTTTTACCTAGTAAACGCGTGATTTCGTAGAAAGAAAAAAATAGGGGTATAATATTTTTTCGTCTAGTTTCTAGAAAAGCTGTTTTTGAAAATTGTGGGACGACCCCATTTGTCGTTCGTTTGGTTGGAAAATTGCAGTTTAATTATATTTTATTATAATAATAGGTTAATTATTGAGTGAACATAAAACTGTGACTTATCTAATACATAATCATACATAATAAAAAAAATGTAGTGATCTGTAGTTTACATATCCGTATGATGTTTTTGTTATGTCAGTTCTATGTAAGAAAAGGACTTTTGACTTATGTAACACTATGACAGATTTGTGATGTCAGTTTTACGTAAGCAAAAGACTTATAACATATATAACACTATGACAGATTTGTGATGTCAATTTTACGTAAGAAAAAAATACGAGTGTGCTTTAGACCACACGACTGAAGTAAAACTTCAGTTCGCCAATGTGAAAGTGCTCTTAATTTATGTAAGTTTATAAATGGAGCTAGAGAATCCTTGAATTAATACCGTCTGCAGTATTGGATAATGCATGTTTCAGTTTGTAGTCAGCGAAATGTCGGCAATCATGTGTCGCCACTAAGATAAATAGCGCAATTGCAGGCAAAAATGACACAGGCCAATGACTCTGTCGTGAGCAGTTCGGATCCACAACCTAAAAGACCAAGGTTCGAATCCCGTTAAAGCAAACATTTTTTCTATGAATTAATTATTGCGAAATCGTTCGCTTCGCCCGATCACACTTTTCGTAACGCTCTCGTCAGGCATTCACCAGCTTACTCCCCAAGTCAAGTGTCCGTAAAGAAGTTTTACTTCAAAAAGATTTATAACTTATGTAACACTGACAGATTTGTGATGTCAGTTTTACGTAAGAAAAAGACTTATATCTTACATAACACTATGACAGATTTGTTATGTAAGCTTTACATAAAATAATGACTTTTATGTTACGTCACGATATGATATAAATATTACATATGATATATGTAACATGTAAGTCATTCAATGACATCATATGATTGTCAAATTTTATGTCATTATGATGTCACAGTGATATAAAACAACATCACACAGAGATCATGAAAAGAATCAGTTTTATATCAAATTGACATAAAATTGTATTACACACATATGATCTACGTGTGACGTAATTTTTAGGTCATGTGTTCACTGGGTACTTAAAGAACTATACATTTTTTATTCTTACTAGAACTAATGATGTGATTATTACATCCTATAGGGATTTCTTTACATAACTTAGGAGAGTCCATTCTGTTATCTAAATCTATAATTTTAGGACATAGTGCTTTTCGTATATAATCCGTTTTAACGTGTCCTTTTAGGTACACCACATCAATATCCTTTTCAGTAATAATTTTTTTCAAAATATCTGCTGCGTTTTGCTGCTCTTCTGTTCCAACATATGATGATGTTGCTCTAACTATCGGCTTAAAAGCATGATGTACAATTGTACATCCATCAAAAATGGTTAATTCCTTAACAATAAATTCTGGAATGTTAAAACCTTGTATATCAACGGTAGCAAACCTCATCGCCAGAATTTTTATTTTGAATAGAGTAGTTTTATTGTTTCGCTAACTATTTGTACAGCTGCTGTAAGAAAAATATTATTCTGATCACGTTATGCTTTGTTTATCTAACCAATATGTTGTTGGATTAGTTAATTTCACTTTTTTAACGGTAAAAATTTCATTAGACCAATTAGGTGTGTATTCTTTTTCAAAAGTACCTCTGTATTTGATAATTCTAACGTGATCACCAATGACATACTTGTTATTTTTGTTTGCAATTTGAATGTGAGTGTAAACATTTTTCAAGATCGATTGTTCATTTCGTTTATTAACTTGTGTTGGTTTCATGCGAATAGTTCTGTGATAAGTATTGTTATATTCGTTTACTATGATATCTAAAATATCCAGCCATTTATTTCCACATTAGAGATTTTAATGTTCTATTTACCCTTTCAACAATAGATGCTTTTTTAAACTAAACACACTGTAATGATTTATTTTATATTTCTCCATTAATTTTTTAAATTTTTCATTATAGAATTCTTTTCCTTGGTCAGTTTGCAAATTTTTTAGTAAAATCAAAAGCGATAACAATTTTTTTCCCATAGCAACAGTAACTTCATTTGCCTTCTAAAGATTTAACAGGAACAGCCCATACGTATTTAGAAAAACAATCAATTACTATAAGTATATATTTAAATCCTTTATTTTCTTTGAAGTAAGGAATAATTTCAACAAGATCTGCCTGTAACGTTTCGTTGATACCCTTCACAATAACTCTTCGTCTTCGGAAATTAATTCTTGCTGGTTTATGTAATTCCGAAACAATATCTTTTTTGATTGGATTGTTGGAGTTTTTTTACGTTTCATATTTACTTTTATTTTTCAGGAAATTGTATACTGCTTGCTCAGACTGAACTAATAAATCTTCGAATTTAACAGGACATTTTATGATAATTTCTGCCCGTAAATTTGATGTGAGGTTATTATCATTTGTTGAATTGATTAAGAATGACAAACAATCGTTTTGTTGTAACGAAAAATTTTGCAATTCATGTTTTTGAATCTACTTTTCATTTATTAATGTGATAATATCCTCATCATTTGTACTAAAAAATCTTACATTTTCAATAAAAGCGTACTCTAAAGGAAAAATATAGTATGGATTTACTGAGTTCAGTTTTATCTACAAGCTGATTAGATTCAAAATTTAAAATAATGTTGTAGTACATAATTATATTTTGATATGTTAACTGAGTCAGTGCTTGTATTACTATCTGTTCTAGCATGTTTAACTATATGACGACCGAACTTATCAAGAGTCATCTTACTTTATTATACCAGATTCACGTAATTCTTCAATTATAGCAACAATTTCATTTCTGTGACCCGTATGACCTGCTGCTTGAGAGGCAACTAACAAACGCAACCGGTAAACTAATTCATTTGGATTATCCCAGTATATAATAGTCCACTGAGTTGTTACTAATTTCTTTAAACATTCCTTTACCACTAGGTACATAACATAACAGACAACGCAAACTTAATATCTACATAGATTTCAGTAATGTTCTATTTGAGTCATTTGAGTCTTCATTATCCTTTGGCACTAGCTTCAAACGGTCCACTGCTATGATGCGCTTGTACAGCTTGACACTTTGCTTCTCACCTTCAATACCCTGAATGAGGTATCGATCGTTATCCAGTTTCTTAACAACCTCATATGGCCCCTTGTATTTAGGAACCAACTTCCGAATTTCGCCAATACTAGGTGCATCGCTTCTAAACAACACTAAGTCTTTTTCTTGAAAAATTGGTGCCTCTCTTCTGCTCTTGTCATAACGGATCTTCGTAGCGTCACTATTCTTCTTCAAAAGATCTTCCATTTCCTCTTTCTGTTCTTTGTTTCTGACTTCATTGTTTAATTCCATTATCTCTTGCGTCAATGGATTTTCCGATAGACCAAAGCCCTTGTGTGCAAATACGATTTCATGTGGCGTCCGTTTTGTCACACAATGCACACTATTGTTCAGTGCCCATTGCACCTCATGGAGCTTCTTACAATTTTTAAAGGTTTTCCAAAACATGACATAAATTCTTTTAAAAAGTTTAACACCAAGATCGTTCCCGTATCCTGTGTTGCTTTCAATATTACATATTTGCTGAATCCATCAACCAAAACGATGATGTATTTGTTCTTGCTTCTGGTAGTCACATACGGTCCTACATGATCAGTATGCATACATTGAAATAGAACAGTTTCCTTATCAAGTGGATGCAGAAATCCAGGTTTCTTTCCTACAGGCGTTTTGCAGTACAAACAATTAAGACATCGATTGATGTGTCTGCTCACAAATTGTATCAGGGAAATAATAGCATTCCTTCAAGTTACTCAGTGTCTTGTCAATGCCTAGGTGCATCAAGGATTTATGGGTTTCGATGACGAGTTCACTTCTTACATCCTTGAGAACGTAAAGCCTCTGTTGAGTAATATTTGCAGCGGCCGTCGCGTCTGCCAGTTTGGGAAAAACCAAAGGGTCATAAAACCGTTTACCTGAGTGGCACCGCTCACGATCGCCCTTCAGTCGAAACGAATCTTTCACTCAAACCAGTCGCATCATTCAAACGAGTCGCATTCGAACTCAAATTCAATTCAATTCTCATTCAAATTAAGTAGAAACCACCGGGAGAAGAAACGTTCAAGAACTATCCGCAATTATTCTAAATATACAAGTTCATAAGTTCGCGAGTGTTTCAATCGAAATCAAAACATGGTCCTTCGAGCAACATACAAATTCAGAAACCAAATCGACCAGACCTCCAGGCCTCTCTGAATCGGAATCAATCACCCACCAATTCACTTACAGCCTCCATATCCCCCTTTTCACTTTGTAGACACGTCCTTTATACAGAGTGAATTTTCCCGTCAACTCTGCATCACCGTCCTCCAATTTCTTTCTCCATATTGGTATTGATGGAAATGCCCATCACAGGTAATCCAATCACTTTCACTTCTTTTGCCGCACCAGATTTCTAGTCAAACTGTCTGCGACGACGTTACTCGTGCCCTTATGATATTCAATACGATAATTGAACTCCGACAACCGCACAAATCAACGTCCTATTCGCGCACTAAGGTCTCTTTTCTTGACGAGCATCTTCAAACTGTTACAGGTCCGTTCGAATTACAAACTCGATGCCTAACAGATACACGCGAAATAGCTCGAATGGACTCACGATCGCCAAAGCTTCTAATTCGTACGCGTGGTACTTTGATTCGTCCTTAGTAGTTTTTCTGATAAAATACGACACTGGTTGTAGTCGTGTAGTCTGTTCTTGTAATAAAACGGCACCGAATCCGACCGCACAAGCGTCCGCTTGAACTTCAGTTTTTGCACTTGGATTGTAGACCGCCAGAATAGGTTTGCTTGTCAAGCAAATCTTAATTTCTTCAAAAGCTTTCTGTTGTGAGTAATTAACGTCCTTTTTCAAAAGCTCAGTTAAGAGGCTTATGATAATCGCGAAGGTTTTCACGAATCTTCGGAAGAAACTTGCCAAACCCACAAAACTTCTTATTGTCTTGACGTCCGTAGGTGTTGGAAAGTCTTCCACATTTTTAAATTTTCGAGCCCATGGTGCAACTCCAGCACCTGATATTCTATCTCCCTCATGAAGAAATATCGATATGTTCAGAGTCAATCCTGCGTCACTCAATGCGCATAACACCCGTTCTAAATTATTGGTTCCTTCTGCGACCGTTCGACTGATTATATCGTCGATATAAGCCATAGCCACATCGTATCGCAAACACCAAATTAATTAGCCGCTGAAAAACCGATGGGGCATTACAGAGTCCAAACGGCATTCCTTTAAACTGATAATGTCTTCTCTTTGGAATCTGAACTCATGGAAACTTGGTAATAACCGCTACTTAAATCTAAACTTGTAAATCGTATTATGATCCTTCGCGGTTTGCTTGTTGACTGCTCGATAATCAATGCACATCCTCGTGTCACCTGTTTTTTTCTTTACCAACAAAACCGGGCTGGCGAAAGGTGAGATACTATCCTCTATAATATCGGCATCTTTTAATTCCTGTACGATCTCTTTTACTTTTTGTTTCTCCACATTTGCCATTCGATAAGGTTGATAATAATAGATTGGAGTACCGTCCTTCATTGTAATGCTCATCTCTATCTTGTCTGTCAGGCCGATCTGACGCATGTTTTTGGCAATAAGGTGTCTATGTTCATTCAGTAATCTTAAAACACCGTCTGCTTCATCTTCTTTTAGATCTGTATTAATTTCTTTAAAAGTCTCTTTTCTGTTCTGGTTCTGATCTATTCATTTCACAAACTTCTCCTCTTGTCATCACCTTTATGAATGTTGAGTACTCGACCAGAAATGTTGAGCACATAGGTAAAACGGATTTTCCCTCTTCGTCTGTTGTGATTAAACATCGGGGAATAGCTGGTCCTCCTTCACGCATCCCTCCTTCCACACATAAGGTAACATTCTTCAGAGTTGAACAGATATTCACATGCCCTAGGTAATTGTCCGGAATTATCACCGATTCACAGGTAGAAATTTTTGACTTTTTGATGTCTTCGCTTTTAATGTTTCCCAAATCCGCTAGATTTGTACTGATCTTCAATTCATTGCTAGTACTCAAGATGATGACATGACCTTGCTCCGTATAGGGGTGTCCTACCAGCACAGATACTAACTGGCTGTCGTTTGGCACCACATGTGCCTTGACCTTTGCAGTAACGCCGTCTATTGTTAGATCCACGGTAACTAAACCCATTGGTTTTACGATTCCCTGACCATACCCAACTGGAGGTTCCAGATCTATTTCGTAATGCGCGAAACCCATTTTTTCAAATTCTCGTGTCCAGAACTGCTGACAACATTTTCGATTTTCTATTTTTCAGTCCCCAGCAAAATGGCCTTTCTTTTGACATTTGAAACATGTGATTTCTTTAGATCTATTTTTCAATCCGCCTTCACTCGCAACGCTCGCCCTTGAATCTTTATGAGCATTGGCTAAGTTTTTATTAATGTGGTTCGTACCACCATTAAAAGATTTCCATGGTTGTTTGTCTCTAATACTGTCACTTATATAGGTACTTGCCGCTTTAATGTCTGGAAGCAATTCGCACGGTTTCTGATACCGACTTAATGGTCCCAGATGATCCCGAAACTTGATGTTGTTCAATCCATCCACGATCTACTCGATGGCTTCTTTTTCGCTCATGTTAGCTCTGTTGCGCTTCAAACCTCACTGTCACTTCACTCCGATCGCAGGGAAAGTTTTCGCGTAGTAACACACACCAATCTTGCCAATTACGCTCCCTTCGAGGTAAACTGTCCCGCCATGATTTCGCGACACCACACAGCTTCAAAAACGAGAAATGTCTCATCGAGATATTTCAATTCAATTCAATTCAATTTTGTTGATCCATTGGCAGGCAAGGAAAAACTAAAGGCGACAACCAACGGTCAAGTCTTTATAAAATTACAACATTTGTTCCATAGGCTCCGACCGACGCCGACGTCTTCGTTTGCAAAGCACGCTCGAGTTTGGCCCATTTATCCAAAGATATATCGGAAGCGACACAATTAGACATGGTCTATGTTTTTTTACTCAACGTGCGAATTAGGGAAAAAGTAAACATAGTGAGATATCCTCAAAATAGACCATGCAATGCATAAGAGAACTTCGAGTTGCCTATCCGGAAAGTTGTTCTGAAGTTGGCAACATCCAGCAGTGGTTAGCAGCGCGATGAAGTTGGCGTAGCAAAAAGGACGGTTGGCGTCCTTTCTAGATGGTGGAAGGAGGACCGACGACCATGACATTCATTCAGACTTTCACATTAGAAGCATCAAGTCGTAACTAACGCTTAATTCTTTGTTTTTATCTGATTTTATTCCACTATGAGTTCTCTTGTTTTTAAAGTTGAGTGTGCTCTATGTTTAAATTGCATTGCCGAAATTTCACGTTACCAGAAGGATCGGTTGAATTTAAATTAACAATCGTGTGTGTGGTGCCGCCCGACGTATTTACAGGTAACCTTTATCCTATCTATTTCTTTTTGTCATACTCAACATAATGAGGTGGCCCTGAAATTGACCGGCGTTTGTTCCATACTAGAAACTCCTAGAAAACAAGCTTTTCGGATTTTACCGTTGTCCGGTAGCCCTTTTGTCAGCGTCACTAATAAGATGGCCGCCAGGGGGAAAAAACTATTAATCACCCCTTTGTTGTTCGGTCTTGTTTAAATAATAAATGTCCATTACTGCTATTCAAACCTGGATGAATCATTGAATAACTAACTACCTGTCTTTCGTTATAAGGCCGACAACAGTTTGTGGTCATTTAAAAAAAGCTATTTTGTCTCTGTTGACTTGAATTAACCAACACTGAGTAAGAACTGAAGATTAAAGGGCACAAAACGGCAAGGCGCCACGCCGAATGTCGGAGTTCTGAAAAGTGCCTTATCGTTATGTGGTTTTGCTCCCCCTTGCGATTTCCGATCTCGTCGTTCGCTTGTAACGGACATCTAGCTATATTCGACACGGGGAAGCCAAATTTCGGTTCAAAATGGCTTCCAAATAAAACGTTGCGTTACTGTCTATTTTATTATTTTACTGTTTGTTCATATATGTTTCGAATCAACAGAGAGACCAAATAGCATTCATTTTTGTAGTTCTTGTTGCAATACTGCTTTCGAGATTCGGTACGGTCCCAAACGTGCGAACCTGATCTCTGGAGTCATTTGTCAAACGGGGGTCGTTTTCGAACTCGCTTGAACTTCCTTCCGGGCCTACAGGGTATTACGAAGTGGAGTTACTGTTAACTTCTGAGCCAAACTTAGGTTGGAGTTTGCGGCGTGGATTCGGGCTACTAATAAATTGCTTGCTTCACAAATACTTAAAATACATAACAACCAGAAGAATAGTCCCCGATGGAAGTGCTGCTAACTTGGACTTGGTTTGGACAAGCCTTAAAGAAAAACAGGAAACTAAGTATGTCTCGGACAATTCAGTAACAAACTCATTTCTCCTGTTCCGTTTGTATGTGCAAGCTTTTCCCCATGATAGTAAACTCTCTACAATCTTGCCTCACTTACAGACGGTTGTCTTGTTCACTTCGCTTTAGTCTTTCCATCTGATCTACATGTTGTCCACCACTCTCCGACTCAGATATACCCAACTTAAATAATTCCACGCGTTTCAATATTCTTGTTTTTCCCTCTCAGGAGCGAAGAGGCCCGCTTTGGGCGTAGATAGTTCATTGTATCTGTCTGTTGTAAATTCCTGTAAACTGCAAAAGCTCATGGTGGAATAAAATTTATTTCAGACAACAGGGTCATCTGAAAAGTCCAACAACATACATCATGGAATTTTGAAATTTAAAAACTGATACATATAATATGATAAATCCAAAATAGTGAAATCTTGGAATTTTTGGTTTCCAAAATTTTAACTTTGAAAATCTAGCAATTTGTGAAACTTTGTTCAAAAATCAAACTCAGAACTCGAACTACAAAACATCAAATATGAATTTTAACAAAATAAGTCTAAAGTGTAATTTGACGATTGTAGGAATACTATGGTATGGAATTAATTGCCCAACTGCTGATTAAGCGGGGGTTCTAAAATAATAAAGATTACTATTTACAAAATTTATTATACCTGAACGATATTTACAAATTATACTATAACTAAAAACTTTAGGCACATAAATATAACTGAAAGCAAATACAGGGGAAGTGACAAAATTATTCTTTCCTTGGTGTAAATTTAAAACAGATTAAGCTAAACAATACGGCTAATTTGTTCAACTGTCGTCAAAGGCACATTCCAGGATTTTGTACACACCAAGTTGGCCACAAAGCTTCTGCTTCCAATCGTCTAGAAATTAACCTCGCTCTATGAGTATTTAACCGCGTGTAAACGTCTTCTTTTATAGTTAAAGTAGCAGTATCGATTGGAGGATCACTCCAAACACGCTCGGCGAACGCCGCAGCGCGAGGCCAAAGACGTGTGTCCAAAGATGCTTCGTCGAATTGCTCGCTCCACAGGCAAGCTTCACCACCAAGAATGTTTCCCTTGTGCGAATTAAATTCTTGCCAAGGTCGGTGGTTATAGAAAATATGCCAAGTTCTGTAAGGGTCACAAGCGGCTTCGCCTGTTTCTCTCCACTTTCCAAAACCGCAGTCTAAATACCAAGCGTCAACGTGAGACAAAATTACTCGATAACCGTCTGCAATTAAATCAGAAGTGTCTGGCCATTGGCTCGCTCCCCAGCTCTGTACTACTATTCTCGTTTTGTCTAAATACTTAGTCGAATAAGGTTTTTTACTTAAGTTACTCGACCACATTATAACAATTGGCACTTTGTTGTTATTGTTGGCAGCATCTAATCTTTGTAATGCTTTGATCGTGAACTCACCCCAAAGGTCGTGTAAATCCGTGTAATTGAACCCTGGTTTATTTTTTTGTAAGTGTTGAGCCCAACATTCAAGGTTTACCTCGTCTCCGCCTAAATGAAATAGTTCTTTTTCTTCACTTAATTCCAATAAATCTTTATAAACCTTTTCTAAAATATCATAGACATTGGGATTATCAGGATTTAGCTGTCCACACGGTGGCTCTCCACAATACAAACTCCAAGGTTTTTCGTTAACGCATACAGCTAATTCTCCTAAACCCTCTTGAGAACCCCATGTCCATCCGTTGCCTGCGTGAGCTGGAGTATCAACTTCCAAAATGACTCTAATTCCCCTAATTCGAGCAAATTCTACCAAAGATCTCACATCGTCGGGTGTATATGTCATTTTAGAACTATAGGCACCATATTTAGCTAGTTGTGGCACTCTAGGCGATATAAGAGGAAAGCTATGAGAATCTGTAAGATGCCAATGAAAAGTGTTCAATTTGTTAGCCGCCATACCCTCAAGAAGTCTTTTAATGCTAGAAACTGACATGTAATTTCTAGCAGTATCCAGCATTATTCCTCGATAAGGAAAAGCAGGGCTATCTTGAATGCTAGCACCTTTAAGCACTTTTAATACGCCCTGTTTTTCATATTCATCCCACCAAATCAACTGAGATAGCGTTTCAAGACCATGCCGAGCCCCGAAAAATGTTCTTGCAGTGATATTTGCGATCAATAAATCATTCTTATGTTTAATTACTAAGGAATAACTTTCATTGGTCTTGAGCTTTAGTCTTATTACGTTAGCGTGTACTATATTAACCCTAACTAAGAATCTTTTGATGTCTGTGGTTTGTTCTATATAGTCTTTGTTTTGGACTAGATTGGCGATATTATTCTTAAATATCATAAAAGATTGGTGCAAGAGACTCTGCGCTGGCTCTGATGTGATGGATTCTAGTTCTAGTTGTTGATGGTTGAATATCATAGCTGTACTGCTTAGAGTTATGGGGCCGCTAGGTTGCGGCCAAAGCTGCGTTGATCCACACAACATGCTACAAGTTGATAAAGAAACGACTCGAATGACGTTTGAATTTCTTCTCTCACAGCGTTGATTTACACACAGCCATGTCCACTGAGGCACACTGCAACAATAAAATGTATTTTTATTATCAACCTAAGGATATACCGGGGGTAACGGCTTTTGAGACATGTAGTAAAGATAGCAGTGACTATGAAAATGTGAATAAATTTTGTAATATATAACTTTCATAAATAGTTTTCTTTTTTCTCTATTATAAAGGAACTAAAACATAGTGGAACCAATATTCTCCGATTTTAGTTTTCACATGCAAAATTCCTGTCTCAAAATCCATTCTACATTCGGTATATAGAATAACTAATAGATATTTTATGGGGTAATTCAAGTAACTTTAAAGAGTCTGCATCACAAATTTAGATGTAGATATTAGTGTGGGAACACTATTTTCACTATAACTACTGGTACTCCACTCATTTAAAACATTATACTGAAGTGTCAGATGTCCATCTAGATCACTCGGTATAATATAGGGTCTTCATCATAAATGATTCATACATCATACCGTGCGATCATTTAAATTATAAATTAGAGTAGGCTGTGAAATTCAAATTAGTTTGGCACTACTAACTTTTGACAACTTCATTTAAAATTCGAATGTAAAAGTGACTTTTCAAAATAACGGTAACAGAATGGTGAATGGAGTTAACAGCTGAATTGAAGATGCGGGAGAACACTTTGAACATTTGCTGTAATTCTCAATTATTCTACATTATTTGTTCCTCTTTTATTTTCATGAGAAACATAAACGTCACAATGTTTACGATAACCTCAAATTTTATTGTCAGTCAATTTGCAGGCTGGGCCATTGCATAAGAAAAAAGCCGCCTACTCTAATTTATAATTTAAATGATCGCAGGGTATTGCACGTGGAGAACAAAATTGTCATTTGTAGTTACATAGAGAATCTTGACGTTCGAAGCCCACTGGATGTATGCAATAATCATTTATGAAGACCATATTAATTTAATGTATATACAGGGTAGCGCAAAAGTATGGAAACACCTGGATACCTCAAAAACTGGTAGTCCGATCTAAACCAAATTTGGCAGATATATAGGAGTCTATAATATCTACTTGGTGTAATTTTTTCATAGCTGCACTGTCATTTGTTTCCGAGATACAAAACCAACTTTTTTTTTTTATATAGCAACATAGGGTGAAAATAACCTTTTTGAAAAGAGCATTTTTTTCTTAATTTAACGATGTGCTATAATAATTCTACTTTTTGGTCTTTGTCTGCAGAAAAAAATAATAATATTTTTTTTTATAAAGTATTAATATTATTAAACTCACGGCTGCAAATATTATTATTTGTGTTGTAAGAAAATAATATGCCATCAAACCTAACAATATTACTAAAAAAATCTTTTTTTTTTTAATAAATGTTCAAAATGTTGACCATTAATTTCTTGAAAAAATGAATTCTATTAACAAAACTCCTCATCTAAGATAGTTTCTGGTCTTACATCGCTTTTTCCAAATTATAACAGACGAAATGTAACCTGGTTCCAGATGAGGTGTTTCCTGGCAGGTGGATCGGCAGGAGAGGGGCAGTTGAATGGCCGGCCAGATCTGCCTTCTGATTTGTCACCTCTCGATTTTGGGGTCATGTAAAAAGTAGAGATTATGCCAGAAGACCACTTGATTTTGAAGATTTAAAGCAACGAATAGGAGAAGAGATTGCTAGCATCACTTCCAACATGTTACGCAATGTGTTTTTGTCAAGAAACTAATGGTCAACATTTTGAACATTTATTGTAAAAGACAGATTTTTTAGTAATACTGTTAGGTTTGATGGCATATTATTTTCTCACAGCACAAATAATAATATTTGCTGCCGTGAGTTTAATAATAATAATAATTTAATTAAAAAATGCCAAAAAGTAGAATTATTATAGCACATCGCTAAATTCAGAAAAAAATGCTTTTTCCAAAAAGGTTATTTTCACCCTATCTTGCTATTTTAAAAAATATAAGTTGGTTTTGTATCTCGAAAACAAATGACAGTGCAACTATGAAAAAATTACACCAAGTAGATATTATATAGATGGGACTAACAGTTTTTGAGATATTCAGGTGTTTCCATACTTTTGCGCTACCCTGTATAGAATATGCATTATAACTACATAATATATAGAAATTTAATGCACATATTATGTTTTCTAAGTAATAGTATATTAATGACAAAACAAAATTTAGCACGAGTGAGTCATTTCGGTATCGTAGCAGTTGCAAATTTGGGAATCATAACGTCATAAAAATGCACATTCTTTTTTCATTATTTTAAACAAAAAAAATTAATATTGAATTATTTTTGTTAAAATTTCAAAATATTAACGTTAGATAAACTTACAAAAAAAAAAAGAGTTAACAAAACAAACAAAGAAATCGTTTCAAATAAAATAGTTTAAAGACAACTTAATTTTTAAAAAACCTAATTGAGTCGGTTAGATATAAATTATTATTTTATATCTTTTTCAAAAATTTCCTCAAAAGCTACTAGTCGGTATTCCAAATAGATGTGGTTTAGTATATTCTTGCAGCAAAGTATAATCTTGATATTTTAATATAATAATGAATGTATAATTGAATAAACTAATCATATAAAACTGGAACTGCCATTCCTTCCAAAATGACTAATTTTCACTTCCTTTTTTTCACGTGACAAGTGTAAAAACTGTTCATTGCATGCGAGTGAAAATTGTCCTACGAGGCGGAAAACGAACTTGGATAACACTTTTCACACGTGTTGCATATAACATTTTTTCTATGATCGTACTAGAACTCAGTTTTTTTGCATTAGGTTCTTTTTAGTCATAAATTGTTAAAACTTTGAAAATCTTTGCTATGATTATTTTGATTAATTTGTTTCATACTTAAACTAATCTATTTATGAATACAACCAAGTTTCTACTGAAAAAAATTCAAGCATGTATGAACAATCGGCCTTGATAGACAATAATTTCATTAGTAGTGAGAGCCTGGCATTACAGAAGGTTCTCCGACTTCGTAATTACATACAGAAAATCAAAAATATATTACAGAATGTCTAGCGATTAATTAATAATATTTCCGCGAAACTCTTGCCAGTTTTACCAGTTGGCAGACAGGGAAGTATTCACAGAATTTAAGGCTTCAGTAAAAGACGTGCTCGATTCTGCTAATAACATCGATTTATGCAGTACTATTGAACGTTGTTTTATTAAGTCTCAATTTGGGCGACACTTAAAGTGTAGATGTAAAACTGCATATCCGATCAAAATTATAATAAAACAATTAAAGACGAGCCTGTCAGACCATGTCACACCTGCACGCGTTCGACAAGTCAGACCAGTTTTTATGTCCCTCGAAACTCCACCTCTTATACGATATAAGTATTGAACTAACAATACACATTGTGAGAAATACATCGTCGCGTAAATATTCTAAGACTCACTTTTGTGCCAAATATGCGGGGTAAAAAGTTTAATACCGGAATATAAATATTTTACTTACCGGCAGAGTAAATTATTTCACAGAAAAAAAGTAACTACAAACTAACTAGTAATTAAACCTTTAGTCTACTTACTTGTCTTGAGATCCGCTATTCCTCAAAGAATAAGAATATGAGGACCTATTTTTTCTGGTAGTTTGTTGCCAATAGATATACATGAAGATTAAAATACAGCAAAGACAAAGGATGCAGAAAACTCGTTTAAATGCGTTCGGTTTCATTTTGTGTTGACTCTGTAACAAAAAGTATGGTATTAAAAATATATCACCCCTGGATGGTCATCGAGGGGAACCCGTCGTCATCGTGAAAATGTTTAGTAATGCTTGTGAAAAGTTATTCCTCTGGTCTCTAGGGCTCTTCAAAAACGGTATTCCAAAGTGCCTATAACTGTCGGGCAAAAATTATTGTATGTAATGCTTTAAATGAGCGTGTCAAGCTGAAATCAAGTCAAAATCAACTATTTATTAATATTATCAAACTATTTATTTAGAACAATTATTCCTTTCCTAGAATTTTAATTAGTAAATCAACATAACTCTTGAAACTTTGGAGATGTCATGATGAAACAAAATCTAAATTGGTCTAGGGTTACCTCCGATAACTTTATATCAATAGCATTAGTATTTTTCGAGTTAAAATATTTAAATCATTTCATAAAGACGGTAGAACAGACAAGACATTTTCATTTTATTTAACTGTATTGACAAATCACATTGAGCCACCATATTTGAAGGGGCCTAGAGGCCACAGCCCCCTAAGTCTACCGCCGTTTAAAAATGGTCGAGTTGCTGTTACTCTACCATAAGATAAATTCCCCATAATTTCGTTGTAAGTCTGGAGGTTAACTCCAAAACAATTAACAAGTTCGAACAACTTGCCAAATGTATGTCATGTATGCCGTTGTACCAAATTGACCGGCATCTAATTACCTTCCTTATTAATAAATAAACAATTCAAAGAGGTAAGTTCAACTAACAATAATGGAATTGTCACATTGCGACAATTCTAATTGAACTTATATCGATTTTTAAAGGATAATATTTTTTAAAGATTTTTGGGTACATACTTCGTTTTTAAATGTTGATAAATAAGGACCATTTTGAGATCAGGATTGCTTGTTTCGATTGAATTTGAAGTATATTAATTTACATCTTAGTGTGATAAACAACAGACGCAAACAATAAAACTAACACATGTTTTCAGGTCTGGAATTACTCAAAGCAACTATATTTACTATACTATAATTATATTGTCTCAGTTGAATACTAAAACAACAAATGTATTCATCGATACATTCTACAGTTCTTTAAATACTCATAAGTAAGATTATTATTTCAACAAGAATGTTTATTAACCCGGCACCTCCACCATTTATGTATTTATTTATGCTTTTTGGTGTCAATAGGATGAGTTGAATGCTTTATTAACCCCCGACGCAAAAAGAGGGGTGTTATAAGTTTGACGTGTCTGTCTGTGACATCGTAGCTCCTAAACGAATGGACCGATTTTGATGCGTTTTTTTTTTGTTCGAAAGCTGACGTGATCGAGATGGTTCTTATCCATAATTTATGAAGATCTGTTCAGGCGTTTGATGATCATCAGCTCGTTTCCTACTTGACAAAAAGGTCTTACTAACTTTCAGAGATCCGATTGATTTGAAATTTGGTGTACTGTTACTTCGGTGGTATTAAGACATGCTAACCTTGAGCTGATGCTGTAGCAATAAATAGTCTGCAGGATGCTCAATCAAGGATGTCGGGGGTTACTTAAAATTTTTATTTTTATATTTTTATTGTCTTTAATTAATGCTTAAACAACAAATTTGTGGGTACATACCTACCTTTACTTTATTTAAAATTCTGCGTTATTTTTATTTCCTAATAATGGATTATTAATAATAATATTATAAACGACAATTTTAATTTTATCTGTTGAGAAATGGCAGTGCCATACTAAGTAACATTTTTGTACTTTTTTTTTAACAACAACAATAATAATTACATGTTTATAGGTAATAATTTATAAGTAATGTCATAAAATAATACATATAAGTATCTGCACAAGGTTTTCAAGCGCTTCAAAAACATAATACTCGTGCGAGTTATCAAAACTACCAAGGCGCATAGGAAATGCTTTTAAATAGACCGGAAGCTGAATAAATATCAATTTCCTCCCGATTGTTGTTTATAATATTAAATGTATTGTGTGGTTAACGGAAGTTTCGCAAACTATAGTAAAACACGAAATTTAAACAATTATTATTACCACATATTTTTTTTAATTTTTAAAAAAGTGAACTGAGCTGTGTAGTCTGTATATTAGTCAGTATATTTAGTGGCTAATTATACTTTAAAAGCGCATTTTAAAATTTCGTTTGTATTTTCTGCTGTTATTCAAAAACAAATGGCTCCTTGACCTTTTTACCTCATGAAATTTACGCAAATTACTTTTCTACATACAATTCGCCAATTCCATCCGTCACCAATAGATTACAAATTATTACCATTTGCTGGTGTTTGTTTTATTAAAAAGTGACAAAAAACAAGTAGAGCACCGAAATGTTGGTTTGAAATGTCATCACATCAATTTTATTAAGAAATTAAACAATGAGCCAGAAGACTTCTGGATATGAATGAAACAAAATCGTAGACTACAACGAATAATCTCAATCAACAAGTCATAGTTGCAACTATACCACTGAAATACTGCCAATAATTTCAAGCAACTGTACCCTGGCAACAATACCGTCTTTCAGATACGCAATCGCTCCAATAATGCAACTGTTATTTATTAACTTATTTGCTCAAAAGCCCACATGGCTCGATGAAACCATTCTCCTACGTATTTCTTGTCGAGGTCACTACACCTAACTTCGAAGTACAACACTCACAACGTACCACACAAAATTGTCTCCGAGTGCAAAATTTCAATTACTTTTAATTATTATTTTTAAGAGCTGGACTGCTCTACAAAATATAATACAATATTGCTACTTCCGTCAAGTTTTTCTAATATCTAATATATTTTTCGAGCACTAACCTGAGCTAGGTATTTATAGAATACTTTTTCGTTGGCAGCACCATGTTGTTATTTTTAATATAGTTAATTAATAATGCACGAGTTTTCACGTCCATAGTGCGGTCCTTAAGTGCAAATGTTCGCTAATTTCTCATTCCTTCAGGAAAGGTTTTTAAAAAAATTGCTGAGCTTCGCCCCAACAGTTGAAGAAAGTGATCAGGTTCTGTACCCTCGCAGTAAGGACACGTTGTTGCGATCATCACATTTCATCCCTCTTTCAACTAAGAGGTGATACTGATAGCACGTATTGAGGAGTCAATGAAAAATCGCAACAAGTCATTTTATAATCACTGCCATTTATTCGTTCACATAAAACTCCCCACTAGACACAAATCTATATTATATTTTCAGTTCTTCATATAAATTTATTTGTTAGTCAATGCAACTACTCCAGACCAAATGTGGATGCCAACTTGTGAGAAGGTTGTTAAAAAGATTAAAGCTATGTTTAGATTTTTAGATTTTTATCGCTATACTTTTGTCTGACATAGTAACGTTGCCTGAGCCGGGGTGCGTGGATTTAAAGAACGCGTGTACCACCGCAATTACCCAATTTTATTAAAATTAATGATTTGACTAGATACAATTGGTACAGCTGATTATTCACAATAAGTCTGGTTATTCACTATCTGGCTCTGTTTTCTTCGCTTACTGACTTCTCGTTCACTGCTCTTCCTGTACACCACTGACTCTTTACGTCGTTTGCCCACTTTTTATATCCCTCCGACTGTTTTCGATTTCTTCTGTTCTGGAATAATGACCTCATCCTTCCGGCGAAACCGTTGTCTAGAAAACCTTCTGGAGTGATGACATCAGACTGCACAGTAGGTGATTCTGTCAACTGCTGTGAGATTGCCAAACCTCCGAGTTATTAATCAACGATAGTTGTTACTTTTGACTATTCATCAAGAACAAATTAATCAGCTGAACAACACTTTTCTCCTTCTCTGAGAGTATGTACAATCACAGTTTATTATACTCGATACACACTATGTCACAAAGAAATATAGCGATAAAAGTCTCAAGTCTAAACATAGCTTTAATGCACTCACAATGTTATCTCTTGGCCATCCTAATTTAAAAAATCTGTAGTAGGAATTATTAAATAATCTAATTTAAATAAATAATTCAGAGGTAGTATTAATTTATTTGACAGGTAACAATTTAAAATTATACTATCGCAATAATAATCAAAGACTAACAGAATCGTATGCAGCTATTCGTATAATCACCAGTCTCAATCGCGATCGGCTCCTTGTCGAGTTCACCCAATGTTCACCCAGACATAGTGCGTTGTGTAATTAAAGGAAGAACGATAACACGGCCATTCTGTTAAATGGGAGCTCTTGCACCACAGACTGAAACAGAAACAGAATAACGGTGTAGATAACTGTGGAATTACATATACTTTAACATGTTTTCATGCTTTCTCATGCGAACGCCACTTAGTAATCCCGACCTTAATATTTTAATAACGCCTGACATGAACAGAAAATTATGAAGGTCCAAGTCACCTAGACGCATCGTGGCGCCATGTTTTCGGGAACGTACCAGGCACCCAGAGAGATAAACACCGTAGTGTCACCATTTCCTCCAGAGGTGGAACCCAACAGCTACTCCCCGAGCAAATACCCGGACAGGCATCTAGGTCTGATGCAAATGCCGACAGTGTGCAAAACTTTCTAACTAAACCATCCAACGGAAAGTATAAACCGGTTTTGGTCTTATTAGACCTCATCAGTATGGGATATACGAAGGATGATTGTCACTATTTTATTATTTGTAAACCGGTATTATTTATTATCATTCAATCCGAATAATTTGAAAATAAAAATAATTTGTATTTGGCAAGTAAAGAAAAACTTCATAATCAAAATCAATCTAAAATGTTATTCATGAAAACCTATAAAACTAAAAATACAATACTTATACTAGGTGTGCCCGGGGCTTCGCCAACGTGGGATTCAGTTGTATCTATAAGATTATCAGTAAAAAATCAATATAATATAAATTTTCATCACTTTCCTAAACTTATATTTTTATTGCGCCGACCACGCGACTGCGCCGCGCGGTTGCCTATCTCGTAGACGTACGCGTCTTGCCCCTCTGCACTAGCGGATTCCAAAAATTTAATACTGACCTTGATAATATCTTTTAATCTATACGAATGTTTTAGGAACGCGTTCGGGACAAAATATATTCATTATTTTAAGCGAAAAATAGGCAAATGTTCAGTCTGACGCGTATCTTATTTTGTTTTTGCAAAAACACGATCGTAAAATCTAAATTAATCGTCCAAACAATGTTGTGTAAAAAGCGATCTTTATCAACATAAAGTTTCCCTGACGATAAGCAAATTTATTTTGATAAGAATTTAATATCACCTACTTAAATTACCCACGGCAGATTAAAATTAATTTTAAATATATCTTGTAGTCATATTTTATCAGTTTCTGAATTAACCTTAACGTATACATAGATAAATGTCGTCGTCTACAACTTTTCTTTAGAAAGCATTCATATATCTCTTACCGTTAAGGCAGCGTTCGTAAGAAACGCATTCGCTCGACCGTTTTTTCGTCAAATTACGTTGCAAAATTGGTCTCCACGAAAAACCCTTTTATTTTAACGGGATAATATCCTACCTGAAAGTCCATTCAAAATACTGGTGAAAGAATTTTTTAAATCGGATGAGTAGTTTCGGGAGATTACCTCCTACATCCAAACTTTACCTCTTTATAATATTAATCTAGATTGCATAAGAAGTTTCACTCCAAGCAGAGTCTCACGTTTTTCGTGTCTTAGAATTTAAAGGTTTCAGGTTCTAAGTTTTCCAAATCTTCAGTTCTGAGTGTCTCTGTTGTTCCTTCAAGATTTCTAGGTCACATATTGGGTTATGTTCTAAGGTTTTCAGACATTCAATTTTAAGTCTTCAGACAGCATAAACATTTGTGATGATTTACCTAGAAGACACGTTCACGAGGGTAGGATAAGTAAAAAATCTATATTGTTGAGAGTACGGTTTATCATGATAGAGTGAATTCAAATGAAATAAATATATATACATACTTGAAGTACTTAATAGCTTTGCTACTAATAATAACGGAATGAAAATTACTTTAATTTTTATCCAAATACATAAATGACAATTTTATGGTAAGAAGAATAATTGTACCGCTTTTTGCAGACAGCAACCAACCTACAAAAGACCGAATGCGAATAAAACGCAATAGAAAAATACGTACCTTCTTTAATTCTAACACTATACTACAATTTTTCGTATCAAAAGTAATCTCTTTCGGGTTATGAAAGGTAATAAAATTATTATCGGTACATATGAGCGAGTTCTGTGGGCTGGTCGCTTTCTGCAAAATAAACCGTATTCAAGAAAAGAACATTTCATTGGACCAATCAGAGCGTTTTAAGCCATCCAGGTGTATTTCTCGTAATTGTTGCTAGGTTGCATATTTTATTACGTTTGCAATACTGGGCGACTATGAAACTTTTGAAAAACGTCAGAGTTAATTCAAATCAATTCAAATCCCTTCAAATCGCTTTACTACCACCGTCGTGCTCAATCGTGCTCTTTCATCATGTTTTATGCAGCGGAGTATGTGGAAACGTTGATACTTTATGGAGAATGTGGACTTAATGATGCTAGAGATACAGCATGGGTTTATGTCCAACGTTTTCCTAACCGGAATCATCCCGATCAAAAAACGATCCTCAGTGTTATCGCACGACCAATCGAGACAAATAGAAAGGAGAACTAGTGGTGCAGGAAGGTACACACTATTGAGAACGAAGAGGCTATTTGATGACTTTGAAGAAGATACCGAAAGCATTAGAGAAGTTTCCTGGGAATTGAATATTTCGAAAACTTTTGTACATGAAGTGCTGAAGACTGTGAAGTGTGTAGCCCAAAGATTACCCTGTCAGACGGGAATTCTTTTGTTTTCTGGTGAATCAAGTTTCAGCAGACAAGGATGCTACAATGCGCTATTTTATCTATATATTTTCAAGAGCATTGCAAGAACATTTTTGGGTTGGTCTATTAGGGAATCGTGTGGTATATCTTTAATAGAAATTAGTTTACATGTCATCTAACTTCCCTCTTTAGGTAGGACCTTGTGAATTTCCTGCACGGTTAACGGGAGACATTTATGCAGAACTTCCAAATTTGCTTGAATGCATTCCAATTATTTTTACAAATAACGGCTAGTATCAACACGATGGCACACCACCACACTTGAGTCGACAAGTTCGAGAAATTTTAGATCAAGAATATCCTCATCGATCCTCATCGTGGCGGTCCACGACACTGACCTGCGCTGTCCCCCGATTTAAATCCTCTGGATTTTTTCTATTGGGGCAGCGTTAAAAGTGTTGTATACAGGAGCCCTCTTGCTACAGAAGAACAACTCAAGGGTCGCGTTCATGAAGCTTTTGCTACAATTACTCCTGCAATGGTTACGAATTATAAACTAAGTCTTTTGCAGCGGGCACGATATGGTGGGAAATGAATGCTGAATCTTAACGTATTGTGCATCAAAATTAGTGAAAAAAAAACCTTCATCACGCATCAATACTGTTTTTTTAGAAAAAACAATATTGCGAAAATAAGAAGCTATTGTATAGCTATATGTATTCGGTAAATACAAGGTGTTTTTATAGATTTTGAAACATAAATTTGCGAATTGTTCCCAAAGTTTGCTAGTTTCAAGCACTGTTGGCGTGGCCTCAGGCTCAGGCTCCGCCCCTCAACGACAGGCAGACGTGACGACGGCTGAGCGTCTTATTTGATGTACGAGGACGTATTGATAAGTTTCTAGCCTAACATAGAAAGAACAATGAAATCTCAAATACAAAAATTATGTATTAAACGTAATTTGCTTTCAAACTTATACGTTTATAAAGTAACCCTAGACCTTAAAAAAAAAACTTGTCTTGGTCTGAAAACCAGTACTCGACGACACTTATTACCTCTTCATTTGAACTAAATTTATGTCCTTTCAATTGTTTTTCAGTTTTGGCAATAGATAATAATCTGAGGGACCCAAATCAGGGGAATATGGGGAATGATCAAGCAGTTCAAACCCCAATTCGTTTATTTTTTGCAAAGCGAATAGCGATTTGTGAGCAGGCGCATTGTCTTGAACTTCTTTAGACACTTTTCCTCGGCGTATTTCCACATTTTTTTCGCGAAGTTTAGGTAACAATGAAGAATAATATTCTCCATTCATACAAGATTCAAGCAAGAAATTTTACTGCTGATTTCTGAACACGAAATATTTTGGGGCGAGGTGATCCAGCATGTTTTCATTCTTTGGATCATAATGACGGGCCCACGTTTCATCCATAGTTACAATTTGATCCAAAAAGTTTGCTGAATCCTCTTCAAACTGCCTATACAAATCAGTTTGGATGTTGTGACACTCCCGCTCTTTTGGTCGGCATCCAGGCATTTAGGGATCCATTTTGCTGATTTTCTTTTCATACCCAAATCAGTATGAACAATGTGGAAAACCCGTTCATACGAGAGTGGAATAGGAAACACATTGTTGTCTTAATGTATCAAACATGTCGCCGTAAATTTCTTTCGCGGATAGTCCTTAAAAAGAGGTAAAGCTGGGGACACTCCACATTGTGACATTGGCATTTAAGATGTAAAGCAGTCTTTATATCATGACCTTATTTTTAGCTATTGTCAGTGTCTCATACACAAATTAATGTAAATGACACGTAATGTCATCAGCATCAGTTGACAATAAAGTATTGATTACAATGATTTTTTGAAGGAATATAAAAAAATGATGTCCAATGTTGGGTGTCCCCAATTGTACTTTATCACCGATCGCTATTCGATTTTACTGATTTCACAAATTTGGTCGACATGTCTTCTTAAAAAATTCACTGTAAATAGCACAATCAAATCTTATCGACACTAAATTTTGTGTACGTCTTTACTAACTGTCAAGCTAGTATCCATACCAACCGCATTTGTGTTTGACAATTGGACGTTGTCTAGGCCAACTATTTATCAATACCCCCTCGTATGCCGCAGCTCGTTCTTATAAAGATAACGAAAACGTAAAGTAAACAAAAACTGCCAGCTTTATAAAAGTGAGTGAGTGGAGTGAGTGAGTGGAGTGAGTGAGTGGAGTGAGTGAGTGGAGCGCGTAGCGCGAGGCACCAATTTCAGTAATCCACTGAAGTTACCGTCTGTGAAAATTTGTTTTTCCGTGGATCATAAAGAATGTCTTTAATGTATTGGTTACCTGCAAGATTAAGAATTAAACACGGTAAACAAAAATCAAAAATGAATTTAATTTCAAAAGTTTTCGTTTTTTAGAGTAATCATTTAGTACTTCTTTTCTGAGGTTCTGAGTTTGTAGGTTGCAAAAGTTTACTAGTAATGGGGGTATCAGTTTGACAAACTGCGTTATAATGAAATTGACACTGGAATATAGGATTAGAAGAAAGGTAAGAAACAATGATTTTTCTTAGAATTGATTCTACATTTTGTTTTGGTAAACTGGGTAAAATTTCTACAATAACGTTAATCACATATTGGAGCAAACCAACAAACCTCTCATTTGTATAATTTAGTTTTCCCCTGTCTTGATTGTAAATTAATTCTAGCAAGCAAGCAAGCAAGTAGAACGCACAAACAGAATGCGCACAGTTTATGGATTCTTCTACTTTCATTATAAGGCAACCACAGATTTAAAAAAAACAATGGCTGCTGCTGATGCTACTCATGTGTTCCAGCTTTTCCAGAATTACTTCATTTAAGGTAATATCAATTTCATCATAGCATGGGATTTTCGAACAATTCTAACAAATCTAGAACATTACCCCTTTAAAGGCACTGTGTTACTGTTGTTGATGCTTCTTATCAGACCACTTCTTAAAAAACGACGCAGGGCATTATTCGGTTGCTCTGCAATCCGCTAAATCATTGGATCCACCACAAAGTTTTGCAAAAATCGATTCAATAGCGTCAGAGCTAAAACGTCTGGTTAAAACATAATGAAAATTTAGATCCTTCATCAAATATTGAATACAGAGATATGTGCTGATGGCAGCGAAGAACTAAGGCTTCTGCAATCTCTTTTGTTAAGCCGCGCATATCTGTTTCAGCCGAAGTAGATTGAATGTCCACAATAAAATGGGGAGGGTCTTCATTCAACCAGGATAGTCGTGGGTCTTCAGTGTCAGTGTAAGGAGCGGTATTGAAATCTCGTTGATGGATATGCTGTGTTCTATTGCTGACGTCGTGAATTTGAAAATATTTGTACATGTTTTCCATAAATATAAGTGTTGCAGTACAATGTTTAAAGAAGGAAAATTGTTCACCATCATGATGAGCAAGATACCTCAAAGCGGCTGTTACTGGGGGCGAAAATATTTGAATGGCCAAATTTACTTTCATTTTTTCCAAATTTGAAGGACGTTGATGTTTTTTTTGTTAAATATCTCACGGGCTTAATAAATCAATTTTCTTCAATTTCTGCTAAATCTTTGAGGTAATTTGCCGAAATTATTCCACTGAATGATGCCATGTCATGATCTAAAAATAAGTTTCTTCAAAATTTTAAAAAAGGGCCACATGATATTTATATAATTTTAAAGCCACGATCATGAACTAATTTTAAAACATCTAATGTTAATTTGTACAAATCTTTGCTGTTTAATTTTCTGTGGAAGTAATAACCTGCCGGTATTATGTATTTAGTGGACAATCCATGCATAACATAACACAGAAGTTGATTTGCTACAACTGGTTTACATCAGCTTGCGAATAAGAGACGCCTTCATGTACAGCCACATCATCAAGGATCAAAGAACACACTTTTTCAGGTGTATTTAAATTTTTAATTTCTCAAAGTAAACGCTCCTTAATTAATCTAATTAATCTTTTCATTCGCTGGTGACTCTATTGGAGCTGGGGTGATCCCAATCCCAAGTTGAAGTCGCTCAACAACTTGAAGTGAGTTAATCGACGATGTCTCGAGGAGAACGATATCTTCAATATAATTTTATTCCGCGAGTACATTCTGGTGGAGGTTCTGTGATGTTCTAGGGAGACATCTCTTGGGGAGCCCATATACAGTGTTAGTTTGTTTATCAAAAGCAAGACTAACTGTTCACACGTACATAACGGACATTTTAGATCCACATGTACTTCCGTTTGCACCATATATTGATGATAATTTTGTTTTTATGCGGGATAACGCTCGACCGCATGTTGCCAGAATTGTTAATTCGTACCTTAACGAGGTCAGAATTGTATCAATGGTGTGGCCCCCAACTAGTGTCACTCCTATCGAGCAGTATGGGATCATCTAAGTTGGCGAATTCGCGAGCAACGCATTGCAATTTATTAATACCCTATTTAGGTTGCAAGAAATTCTGGTCCAAGAATGGGACAACATTATAGACCAGAATTACATTGACAATATGATTAACAGTATGCCTCAACGTATCCAAGCTGTTATAAGAATCCGAGGTGGAAAAACACGGTATTCAGAATTTCCTTGAAAATCAAAGAATTTTCAGTTTTGCTAATGTTAACTTTAAAAAAGAAATTTCATGTTTATTTGGTTATTTTTATGAGATTACATAAATAAATATATATGTAATATTATTTTGTTAATTTATTTTTTGGAATTATCTAAACTAGTGATCGCCAGTCACTCGAAATTCGAGTGGAATGTATTGGATTGGTAAGCGAAACAATGTAAAAAAATTTAATACTTATGTAAATAGTGTTGAATAAAGACTGGTTACCATATTATTACATATTACAATTTTTAATTTGTTTTGTTTAACTGTGATTTTGAATAAAAAAAGGTCTGTAAACAGTACTTGTTCATTATTGTGCGGTCTAAGATGCCCCTGATTAAATTGCTCGGCTATGTCCGAAGACAGGTTGTGATAACAAAATCCCAACCTTATTAAAGGTTTGCCCTTGCGATTTATCATAGCGAATGCTAACATGATTGGAAATTAGGTTCGCCTTAAGATGGCATGTACCAGAATACGTCATATGAATCCTGGGTATTAAAATACGTTTCCCAGTTAATCGTCCGGTTCAAATTTCGCAATCAATTGTATTTTGATGCAATCGTTTAACACGCATTCTTGTACCATTCACTAATGCGTTGCCCGTATTTAAATTTCGTATTAGCAAAACAATTGCATTTTCTTTCAACACCAATTTATGAGAAGGCAATGCAGTGGGAGATTGCATGTGTAGAAGAATTATTATTTTTTTTAATAAATGCGAAATCTTCATTTTTGGGAACCAAGATAACACACGTAAAATTTCTGAAAACATAATGCCCGTAAAGTTATAAATATTTTTTCGGTAAATTATTTTTATAATAATTTATTACAGTAAACCTTGATCTCTTTCCACTAACGTCCCGAGGTAAATGCCAAGTCTCTGAACCACGCACAGAAACCTTAGGGGAGGGGCCAAGCTGTTAGTTCGCCAGCTTGTTACTTAAAACGATTCTCGCTCATTGAAGTTTGTGACTAAAATGGACGGGCATCCGTGGAAAAATTACATGCAAATAATCAATGAACCTGTGAACTTTTTGAAAATGAAAAGCAATCTACCGGTGTATCTTATCAATGTCTTTCTTTCTTTTCTGTTTTATTTGCTTCAAACGATTCATGTTCAACGATTTAATATATAGATCAGCATTATGCCACAATTTTGACGCGGAGTGTATCTACATTGAATTTCATAACACTCTGTATAATGCAGACAACAGTGGTATTTATTAAATTAATAAATAGAGTAATATTATTCCTTTAAGATACTTCGAATGTGTCAACTTTATACCTATCTTAATATTTATTTAAAAAAAGCACGCGCAAATACAATAACAGATATCATTGATTTAAACTTTTTATAGTTCATTTGTTGTTATTATTATCAGTATTATTATTCATTATGTGTTACCACTAGTTGGATGAATATAATAAATAAAATAACACTATTACGTCAATAAAATACTTTAATGTGGACACTTAACACGCAAGAGAAACACAAAGACACAATGAAAAAAAATGCTAACGCTAAGGCACTGAAAAGAATAAAATTTTAAAAAACAATGTATCCAATTGTTCGGCCCGGTTTCAAATTAATTGACTTCGCCCCTGCACCACATAAACACCTGCAACGATGGATCGGCATGGATCACGACCGACAAGTTCTTTCAGATGCAAAACCAGTTTCGTATTCAGATGTTTTTCAATTCTGAAGCCATCACAAATTAACTGGTCTACTTTAGTGAAAGCGTGCCATTGGTTTTTTTGCGGTCTTTAAAAGGAAAACAAAACATTATAGCCTCAGGTGCGCCTTAGAGATCTTACTCTTACTATACCTATACATTAACGTCAGACTTGTAAAATTTACAACGGGAGGTAAACCAGTGCATTAAACATTGTTTATATTTCACAAATAATATAATAGAAGTCGTAAAAATGACAAGGTGTTCTGGGTTCTAGGGTTAAATAATATAATAGTAATTATACATCAAGGTTGAGAGTTGAGAAAACATTTTTATTAGCCAAGCAATTTTCTTAGCTAAGAAAAGGCTTCTCAACCGTGGTTTATATACTATTTTTTCACTACTAGCACATATGTTTAACTTTTCTTCAAGTGATAATCATGATAATGCCAAAAGTCGGAACGAATTTGAGGGTATGTATTTTTGAGACTGACATTGTAGTTTAACACTTCGTTATTTTTTTTACTGTTGGGCAATGATCCTTTCTTCCTAATTTCTTTACGAACTCTCTTTAGGTTCTCAAGGATTTAGATTTTTAATTTTCCAAATCTCTAGGTTTAAAGACCAAGAAACGATGAGAAATAGCTATTTATTATAAGGCAAATAAGTCACGAAAGAAATGTTTAGCCACGAGAGCTTGCTCGAGTGGCTAATTTTTCTTGAGGTGACTTATTTGCTGTTAAGACACGTGTTTAATACATAGGTTTATCTTAACAGCAAAAAAGTCACTCAAAAAAAATGTCTCCTCTTTATCTCTTGTAATGCGTTGTGTGTTAATGATTATCATAATGCTTTTCGATGCGAATATTTACTTTTTCTTTTATGTGCAGATGTAACCGTTCAAATATAAATTTTGTATATGAATTGTGTACTTTTATTTCCTTAATCTCCTTTTGTTTTATTCTCACTTTTGGTTTCTTATTCAGCCAACTTATTCTCTTATTGTCTCA
The DNA here is from genome assembly GCA_963583935.1 of Diaperis boleti. Taxonomy (NCBI): domain Eukaryota; kingdom Metazoa; phylum Arthropoda; class Insecta; order Coleoptera; family Tenebrionidae; genus Diaperis; species Diaperis boleti. The sequence continues at coordinate 40,948,825 of OY757249.1, read as the reverse complement.
TTATCATATTCATGTATTTACTTACTTACTTACTCTCCTTTTTTGTACTTTCATAGTACTATTTTGTTTGTATTTTTATTGCTTTCACCATTTGATGTTTACCTAAGTATTATATTCCCGATTATATAACACAAAATAAATTGAGCAAATAGCAATTACAGATTTTTCATAGTTACGATGTATATAAGTGAGTATCCCCATAACGACGGGATATATTCATTTCCAATTGGCTCCAACAATGAACTTTGCCATAGGAACGATTTTTTTATGATTGTTAATAAACGTCAGAAAAAAAGTTCCATTTTTTCGGTAATAATCTGATTAAACTAACGAAATACCACTCGAGCTGCGCTGTCGTGGTATTTCGTCGGAATACGTCTCATGACTCGGAAGTTTAATCGATATTTTCTATGCTCTTATGATATTATAACTGAGTATAGTCTACTATAGTATACTCTAGTTCTCCTCTTTATGAATAATATTTAATTTTTTATTTCAGTTTGTTAGATTTTTTTCTCATTGTTTCTTGGTCTTTAAACCTAGAAATCTGGAAAATAAAAAACTTTAAAATCTAAATCCCCGAGAACCTAAAGAGAGTTCGTAAAGAAAGGAGGAATAAAGGATCATTGCCCAACAGTAAAAAACCTGAAAGCCTAAAGTAAATCCTAAAAACTTGATAAATTAAGAATATAATAACCTGAGAACCTCAAGGTTTGACATGCCTGAAAAACAAAAGAGCTAAAAATCTTAGAAATTGTAATCCTTGATCTACTCATAATCTAAGAAAATTTAAAAAAGAAAAATCCCGGAAAGCTAAAAATGTGAGAAGCTGGGACAAAAAAAGTCAGTTACACTGAAAATCTGGCCATTTGAACACGTGCCCACCGAAAAACATCGTAAGAAACTGAATAACGGAGAACCTTAAAACTTGAAAAATTAATATCCGAAGAATTTGAAAACATGAAAGAACGTTAAAAGAAGATAAGAACCGAAATTTAAAAAACCGATTATCTGCGAACGTGAGAAAATCTGAAAATTTAAACCTAGGCGTCAAGACTTGAGAATCTAGAAACAGAAACCTGAAAACAATAAATATCTAAAAATCTGGAGACCTTAAAATTTTTAAATATAAAAATAGACCTAATAAAATTTCGAACATTATACAAGATGCCACGCAAAATTAAAATTCCCTGTTACTGTGACTTTTCGAGAAATTAAATCTTCTAGATCTCGATAAACGTAATTATTAATAAACGTAATTACTTCATTTTAATTTTTTTTTCTTGCTATTTATGGCTTATTGTGTTAGGTTTCACTTTTTTTCCGCAAATTTTGGAGCACCTCTATAAATGTGTAGTAGAAATACTTACAATAATTACTAAAAAGAAGGGTATTTAATGACCTCCCCTCTGAGCTTTGTATGAGTGAAGGAAAATAAAAAAGAAAGAATTGGAGTATTGCAATAAAACTAAAAAAAAACTTTAATAAATAATTATTATTGTAGACGGGAAATATACATGAAATAATCTTAGTACTGGATAGGACAAGAGTGAGACAATAGACATACCTAATAGTTGCAGCATATAGCTCGGACGAGAATAAAAGGTAAATTTAATAAGATAAGAATATTGAAACAAACGATAGGATGTACTATTGCAAAAAAAAAATTCAAATAAAGTTTGCTTTAGCTTCGTCTTGTTCCCCGCAATATATTCGATGCCTCCCTGATCCTGGATCCAGCCAGTGTCTACGGATCTACTGATACTGCTGGTATTGTTGACGAAATAAATAAGTGAAAAAAATTGCAATTTATTTACAAACGCCAGTCAGAATGACAATAAGGAGTGATTTACAATGATGGTTCGTTTTTCAGATTTTGCAAACTCGCCAATTTTTTCGGGGTTAATATTCCCAGCGACCCACCCCATCTATATAGCATAACATACAGTAGATCAAAAGAAATATAAAAATAATACGATTTAGGAGACCGGTAGGCATTAGGCAACTCATCACCGCTATTATTTTTTCCTTTGTTAAAAGATGTAAATAATACATAGTTTAGGACCACGAAAGTCAAATTCTCGCGCTGCTACATACCGTACAAGATATGAAGATTTTTAATTATTATTTTTTTATTTAATATTTTTCTTGCGAATTTCAAAACCTTTGTCTAGAACGGATTAAAAAGGAATGGTAAAAAATACAACATAATCCCTCCGTAACAACAGTTCGAGACCAAATTAGGAATATTTCCGACTATTAGTGTGCTGTGTATTATAGTATTGGTAGTAGTTCTTACAGGTACTCACCTCTTGTCACTTGATAATCCTTATATTAAATAACTGTCATTATAAGTCACCGCACTAGTGCACTATCTGAATAAAAAGGGGATAACCATAGTGTAAAAGTGAGAATCTGGGCCAAAACCATGATATCCACTGCCACCGATGTTCGGACACCAATGTAAGCCCAAACCTTGCGTCGTTACGCATTAATTCTGTGCCTAATTAGGTAGGTCGACAATGGGACTGAGTATGACTGCGGTTTTGCGTCACCAATTTAATACCGCAGCGATAAATTCAATAAGAAATACTAATTCCCAGTAAACTCTGATCAGTTTTTAAAAACGCACGCAACGTGAAGCTGGTTTAGAGTCAGACTGTCAGACTGGTTTTGCGTCGTTGATGTCAACATCCTCCATGGTCACGTTACGCGATTATATTAGAACGTAATCTTCTTGGCAGACGTCACTGCGGGACTGCTCACTACATCGGTTTCTTACCCAGAGATCAACACATTAGTTTAAAATAAAATGCGATATTTATCATTTACTCACAAAGGCTGCAGGTGGATTTTTGCTAGCTGCACAGTTCTCTTAACTGGCTTCCTTATTTGGGAAGCTATAAATAGTGTGCTTTATTTCATAAAAATAGTTATTTACGCGATGAGCGTAAAAAGTGATTGTTTATTGCACACGATGTGAAAATTGTTTTCGGAGGCCGAAGCGCGAGTTGGACAGACTGCAAGTGCCATACCACATTTTATACGCGTTGCACATGACATTTTTTCTACGGTCGCCCCAGACCCCGCCTCTCTGAAGAATATACCAACATTACTGTTACTCAAGCTGTGGTGCAAAAATAAACTGTTTTTGCACGATCGTAAAAAAATATAAAAATAAAGATTGATTTGTCACCCACACGCCTAGTTGCTATTTTTATCTTAGATTTATTGACTATCTAGAACAATTTTTCGATAACGTTCAGTGATAGGATACGAAATTTACAGTTAGGACTTTGTCATAATATATTGGTTTAGCGCAGGTACAACTTGAACACACAATAAATTTATAGGTATAGATCACGGAAAACTTTGTTTTTCCACTACAAAAGTTAGTAATTTTCATCAAGACAGACATTTTATTCTATCAGTGTTAGTTATTGCCGTTTTGCTGCTTTCATTCCTTGAACCTAAAAAACTCGCTACTCTGGTACCACATCGAAAATGATTGCCAGCGCAACAAACACCCTGTGTATTTCTAATGACAATGTGCTGACTCTTCATTTGGAGGATATCCCTATAGTTTTTGAAAACGAATGCTGCTTTGTAGAGGAAGGAATTGACAAGACTGAAGATCACCATGAAAAAACAACACCGTCTATTTCTTTTGTAGGCCCCCATAGGAAACGAGAGAACAATTCATCCAGCTGGAAATGCAATACGTATTAGGAAACAGAAATACCAAGCACGACGAGAATACGTTTCAAGACGCGATCCAAATATTGCGAATGTTCAAAATTAACAACAGACAATGAGCGGCAGAAAATTGTTGTCTTTCTATTGTCTAAATCAAATATAAAAAATCGGAATTCATCCTCAATTCAACTGAAAAATTTGATGAAAACAGAACTTATCCTAATAAAGTAGAATCTCTAAAACATTTATAAACAGAGTACGACTCAGAATACCAAGAAGTCTCAAGAATACAACTACTTATATTGAAAATTAAAGAATAATAAAATTTCTTTTTCTTAACTGATGAAACCAGAGAGAATTTGTCATGTTCCTGAGAAACTAAGTTTACATTATGCTCCTAAGAATATAACAAAGTTATAATTTTGTTGAATTTCGAGAGGTCCATTTCTGCAGGTAGAACTTTGTCAGCTTAACATTTGACTGGTTGTTGAGCAACATGGTTCTATCTGCAAAATTGATTTTTTTTATACCAATAAATAAAATAGTCTTAAAATGCTTGTTATTTTGACCCTCTCATCTTGCATCTAGCGAATATCGCATAAGAAGTTTCACGACCGAGCACACTGTTGTTTTTTAATAACTAAAGTAAAAAGTACTATGTATTTTCAATACTGTATTTAATACAGACTGATTAATGTTTCAGTTGGTAATAGATTCAGATAAAAGTGTAGATTTATTTTTTTCTTTAAGTTGGCGGAATGGCATTTGTAAATACAAGGTTATGTTTGTTTGGTGCAAATTTAAATGAAGCTGCAACGACCTATCTGTCATCGGCTGACAACCAAGTCACAGTTTTGATGTAAATAGTATTGTTGGCAACTCAAACTTTTAATCTTGATCACCCCAGTACATATAAAAACGTCAAATTATCTATCTGTTCATACCTAGAATACTCCATTCTTGACAGAATTCACTATTTTGGCACATTTTGTTGTATCCGTTAGAAATCAGACAAGAGTTTGGACGAAATAGATAAACCCCAGTATGTGAACACAATAGTTCAGCAGGAAGTAGGCCAAAAATTCTTGGTATAGTTGTGTATACAGGGTGATTTTTTTAAAACAAAACGTTATGTGCAAAATGCGGAAACCGGTCAATTTTGGTTGTGAGGGGGACACTTAATTAGTGTAGTTTTAGACCTGCAAGTGCACCCCCTTGGCCGGGGCAGCAGCCCCCTCAAAAATCTTAAATGGAACAGGGGGTTAAAAAGTTCATTTTTTGAAAGGTCCATTTAACCTCTTTTTGGTTAGGTAGTAGTTTTTTATTTTTACGATTAATTTTTGAGAAAATTTTTGTTTTGCAGCACATCCCACGTTCATGTTTCGTTGTCGTAACTCCTCCAAATTAGCCGGTTGTGTTTTGTATATCACTGACTTCAAATGTGAATGTGTTGAAATTAATATTTCTAATAAGTACTCAGGTACCTACGTACGTTGGTAGGTATACTTAATACAAATTTTTAAGATTGAAATGTTACTTTTATACAAGGTTTAAATAAGTGAATAATTGTAACTGAGACCACAACATTATATTTTAAAAATGTTGGAAAATGGCCGGTATTTTAATGTGGTATGTAGAATAATGTAAACTCAAGATTGGAATGCTTGATATTGAAATAGGTTTTGCACGCTAAAAAAATTCATAGATAAATTTTGCTCGGTCAAAATTACCATTTTTCGGTAAATCCAAGAAAGCATTAATCCAGTATAGGTAATTGAGAGGTAAGAATATAGGTATAATAATTTTAATTTCAAGAAATCACCATTACAATTTTTTAGCAGAAAAAATTCTGCAGCAATTCATCAAGTTCAAGATGATGCATCAGAACAACAAAGGATTCCTTTGATTATCCGTTTTACTTTTCAATTATTAGTCAAGCGTTTATTCTTTTTGAGAAATTAAGTTATTAAATTATAAAAAAAAATGTTACTTACACAGTTGAATTTTTGATTACATTTGTGTGTGGTATGGTGTGGTAATAGGGATTCTAAGCATAAGGTGTGAACGTTTCTAAATTTCATGTCTATCCATATCAAGACATTTTTGTTGTAGGCGTTTGGCAAATTACGGCTTTGTTTTCTTTTTAAGCTAGAAACACATTTCTTTGATGTTTTGTGTTGTGTTGTGATGCAACGCAAAGTTGCATGGATCAGACAGAAATTTTAGCATGTAATCAAATGAAGCCCGTGCATACTGTTCTGATGGCTTCTGACGCGATCCTATGTGTTGTGTCGTGACGCTATGCAATCCCTCGATTCCGGATTTTCGTCAGATCGTCACATTGCAACACAAAGCGTCAGAACGCATCAGAAAAGTGTGCATGGGGCAGAACGTCATAACACTGCATCAGATCGTGTCAGTTACCACCGAAACAGTACCATCGCAGGTTGCGACACATTTACTTCAATCGAAAAAATTAGAGAGAATTAATGTCTATTTAATATCAAATTCGAATATTATCGAAACCAGATTATGCGTTCTGACGACACAACACAACACAACGCGTCAGACAAATGTGTTCATGGCGTTCTGACGACACATCACAACACACAACGACACAAAACAACACATCAGAGAAATGTGTTCCCAACATTATTCTACGCGGCAAATATTTCTTTTTCAGAGCTTTTCTATTTATAGTTTTTCACTTTTGTGAATATTTTTAAAACACCCCCAGTACCCGTTGCACAATAAATACAAGTACATAATAAATTACAATTTGTAACTTGTATTTTTTGTGCAAGGTGCCTCCGGAATCAAAAATTTTGTTTCCATTTTTTTTTCAATAATACGTTTTTCCTACTATATTCATACTATATTGAAAATATAGTAGCACGCGTGCTTTTTGGCACAGACAAAAAATTGATTTCAAAACTTGAGATTACTTTTCCCAAAATTCTTATAACTCTGACGTAAAAGTTGGTATTTTTAATCTTATAGTCGTAGAAAAAGTATAGTGTGTTACATGTGCGTGAAGAGTTTTTTACACTGCTCATTTTGTATCATATAGCATCGTCAAATATTATAAAAGTTTATTTTATGTTATTTCTTTTAATGTTTGAGGAGACATTTAAAAAAAAAGACAGAGGTCGTATATATCTAGTTTTGGCGAAGAAAAAACTCATTTTTTTACTTGTTTGTGTTTATATTTAACTAGCTGCATTTATTTTTCTGAAACCGGAGTGAAAATACTATTTTCGCTCCGGAAATGTGGAGCGAAAATTGCATTTCCCTGACTAGTCAAGAAAACATGTACACATAATTTTGTAATTTCTGACACCTTAGAAACAAAGAAACCTACTACTATATAGGTATATAGGTACTAGCTAGATTTGTATCAAATATGTACACAGTATACAGGAATTTCTTATTTCGCCTGGAAGAAAATTCAACAGTTTGTTTTCTAACTTTGCGGCTCAGCTGAAGCAACATTAGGGATATTTTTTAAGTTAAAAACACGAGTTGTCTTACTATATGCCTTGACTTGTTCTATGAATAAAAATAACGAATGTTGCTTCAACAGGGCCTAGGGTGTTTTTTGTTTATTTTTTTATTTTAATTATTGTATGTTGTAAAGACCTGAACAACACTTGGACGCAAAATGGGGTGCTGACCGTGGCCTCCAGGACAGAAATTGTGAGACAACCGTCTGTTGGATGCTATTTGATTCCGATCTTAGTCTTCGTTCAGTTTAGACCTGCTAGGAGAGAGTTTCCATTTTATTTAAGTTACATCAACAAAGTTTCACACGCAGTTTTGTTAATATTTTTTTGTTGTTTCGTTCTGTGTTAGTTGTTATTTCAATTTTATTTAGTCTTCGTTGTCAGCTGTTTATAAGTCGGGTAAAAAGAGTGTTGTGTGCCAGATTTGGTTCCGAAACAAAGGTAAGGCTTTAAATTGCAATATTTATATAAGTCGAGGAGGGACATCACCGTCTAGGGGAACACCTGTACAATCATGTTTATATTATAACGGCCGGGATTACTGATTTAAATTCAAATGAGAAAGAGAGGGGGATTAAGGGGACGCTCCGTTTGTAACGGTCATTCTTTGTTTGGAAAAAGAAAAGATGGCGGCGCGTGGGTTTTCTTTGTTTGTAGTCTAAGTGATCCAAATTTCATTTAAAACGATAGTTATGTTTTATAGTTTGAATCCTTTTCTTAAATTTTCTTAATAATATTAAGAGTCATAGACTAGTATTCAAATCACTTCAAAAGCTAACTTTGCTTAATTTGTCTATCCAATGCAATGTACTTTACCAGTTAAAGTTTTGGTAAACCGAATCTTTCTATTTGTGTACTTCTTCGTCTTTCATTTGAGGTGTGTGTGGTGTGTGAGAGAAGGTACCTCACTAGCCGTTCTCATTTAGTTGTGATAACAATGATCATAGCGGGTCAGGGTAATGCGGTTAAGTGATGTGGGGCGGTGTTGCTCATCCGAATACCAGTATTGCTCAACTCAATTACCAAATTGATTGATAATCTGGCCTGCAAACTGTAACTTATCTGTGTACCTGTGTTTGAATTCATTATAAGATTTAAAGGGGTTTATTTATCGTAGATTTCGGGTTGCTAATGAAATTTAATTTGTCGAAAGAAAAAGAAAACACTCACTGCTTTGATTAAATTGTAACTTTTACTGATTGGACTGTTAATGGGTGTGACACTTTTCTATACTTGTAATTTTGGTACTCTTGCCAGGTACTATTGTTCAAAATAATGTTTGTCATGAATTATTCAAATATTGTATTCACTTAAATTAATTGTTGTTGTATGAATTAACCAAATTATTGTTAAAAGTCATGAAATCAGCCACCATTGTTAAACGAGTTAAATTATCCAAATTGTTATTAGATAAAATGTTCAAAAAGTCAATTATTAATCAAAAGTTCGACCTCTAAAGCAAATACATACATTGATAAATCCCTAATTTGTGTTGTTACTCTACGCTCTGCCTCCAACGCTGCGCACCTGCATTCAAAAAACCTGGTTCTGTGTCTGGTAGGTTTGGTTTGAATTTCCCGCCACTGTTGTCTTGTCAAAAAAGGAACACAACGTAGGTTCGCTCTTCTGTCTTTGTGTCTAGACAATCACGATTCACTGGCCAATTTTTTCAATTTCGCGGTTTGTTTCAAATTTGACGTTTGGTGACGTCATTGACGTTTAATTTCAAAATGTCGGCGGGAAGAGCTTTGGCTCATCACAATGTAATTATTATTTAATGTAATTAATAAAATCTTTGACGATTGTATGTGATATAGGAAACCGACAAACTTTCTTTAACCCTTACATTGCTGATTTAAATTTAACTATTGCTCACCGTATGCGGCGATATTGAGTCCGATGCGTATATGTATATACGTCTGAAGCAGCCAGAGTGTATTGCGTATATGTACGTCTGTACGATCCAAAATATCCTATCTCTTTTGTCGGTGCTTTCTTTACACAGAGATGCCAGTCTTAAGGCATAATGTGGTGGACCTCCATCTTATTGTTGAAAGAAGAACTCATTTTCGTCCAACATTTGATTTCCTTTCTCTGACAAAATGGGGTTCTCATCGCTCCAATAACGCACATTGTGTTTATTAACAGAGCCATTAAAGTAAAGCTGCATTCATCACTGAAGCATATATTTTTTTTTATAAAGTTTGGATTTGCAATGACTAAATCCCACATAGTCTCACCAAACTCTATTCGTCTGTCCTAATCGTCACCAAGCTCTTGGACAATTTTCATTTTCGCAAAGAGTTAGTGGGATTGACAGTAATGTGGCCTATTACCTCAATTTGAGTCATTTCATTTACCACTATGTTACCATGTCTTTTCTTATTTACTACCGATCCCGTGTCTGTGAATTTTTGTACAAGCTCTGTAACGTATTTGTGGCTCACATGCTTATCTGGATGCATGTCATTAAAAACCCTTGCCGTGGCTCTAGCAACTCTTTCAGCAACTCAGTACACCATTTTCCCCCGAACGTGTACACATTTACTTCAAAACTGAATAATTGTCAATGTCAATGAATAAGAAACAGTTTTTATTTCAGAAAATACTTGATAGCAACTAAAAAGACTGATCTCTTTAACTTGCAAATTTTATCACAAAAGTGACGTTTTCTTAAAAACTAATCGTAGAAATAAAAAAACTACTGCATGGTCAGAAAGAGGTTAAATGGACCTTTCAAAAAATAAACTTTTTAACCCTGTGTTCTATTTAAGATTTTTGAGGGGGCTGTTGCCCCGGCCAAGGAGGTGCACCTGCAGGTCTAAAACTACACTAATTAAGTGTCCCCCTCACAACCAAAATTTACAGGTTTCGGCATTTTGCAGATAACGTTTTTGTTTTCTAGATATTTAGGGTGGATCGCTATAAAAAAAATCACCTGTATGTCGCAGGCCGTAAAGCCGGCAGACCCTTACATTATTTGAGTGAAATTTCATTACCATTACAGTGCTAGTTGATCTGTATAAGCACAACTGCTTGTTTCACCAAAATTTGTGCAATCGAGATAAGAGTATTTTTTTTAGATAATCAAAACCATGCGTTTACACAACAAACACACGACCTAAATAAATAATATGCTAAATACTAAACAAGTTAAAATAATTGTTTCCAAAAGCAGTATAGCCCTTTTAGTTTCAAAACTAGCTATGCTGTGCTGTAAGTATGTACCACTGAGAGCAGCTGGAGAGCGAAGTACTACTGGAACACTGCGACCCTGTCGACAGTTCCAAAATTCTAAGCTGACCATTTACTATATTATTGACGAGAAAGGAGTACATAGGAGCTATCGCGCGGTGGAGGGGGTGGGGGATTAACAAAATCTTAACTGTATTTAGAGTATTTAAAGACTGTATATTTCAATGACTAATGAAAATTTTGCTGGAAAAATTGTACATTTTACTGTAGATTCGTGGTATTTATGTGGAAGCATCAAAAAAGGAAAGTTATCGTTAAAATGATTTCTCGGCGTCTGGCCTTTTAACTTCCATCCCAATTTTTTTCTTCTAAAAGTAACTTCTAAGTAACTTTTTATGTAATTAAATAAAGTGGAGGATTTAAAGGGAAATTTTCAGGAAACATAAATTCGAAACTGAGAAAGAACTAAAAAAAACATAATATTATTACTCAGTACTCAGCGTTCACAGAAAGGAATGGGTGTTTCAAATTACGTACTGCCTATGCGTTTGAACCTTGCTAGTAGAACCGAGACAAATCGAGGATGCCTGCCGAAAAAATAAAAAAACCAAAGGAAAAGGAGTACAGGTAGTTCATTCGAATAAAAAGTTAGTACATTTGCAGTACAACTATCCTCCGGAGTACAGCTCATAAAATAGAAGTACAAAACTCCCAAAAGGAGTACGTTTGGTCAGCTTAAAAATTCACATAACTCGCTAGTGTGAGTCCGATTTTAATTAATTAGTAATTATATGGAGCGCGTACTAATTAGGCATTCGTCGTCGCTATATCCTCACAAACAGATGTTCTGTGCATATGTTATCGGACAACTGTTTACACGAATCTTATGTGTTTTTGGATTTCTTATAAAGACTGGATTTTGTATATTGTTTTTCGTGTAGTGAAGGAGCATGAGAGTGTTGTACAGACGAATTCTACACTATTAAGTATACTGTAAAATTTTTATGGCAGGAATACTTTTTTGAGGTTATGCGCTTTTCTTGTGTGCCACCACTGTTATTCAGATAGAGATCCTGTTTAAACATAAGGTAACTGTGAATATATTTTTCAAGACATTTAGTTTAGTATAATCCAATCAAGGAATTTATAGTAATGTCAAACCTCAACAGCTGTGTCTTTGTTTGGCTGCAAAAGTAATCGGAGTGCTAGTAGGCTAGTAGTGTAACTCGGATTATTTATATCCCCAGGTAGCGCGGGTTTCCCTTTAAAATAGTATTTCAAGAAATGATAAAACAGGTAGGTCCACGTTTCAAGGGTAAAGTCATGTCATAAAAAGTCTACCAGTGGCGTATAAAGAGTATAAGATCGATTTTATATTAAAGCTGGTCGCACTTACATGTAATTCATCATGACTGCACTATAACTTAAACAAACTAACTCGGCAATAAAAGTACCGAGTACATCTACAAATTCACAATTTACTCGTTCGGAAACACGTGCAAACCTTCATCCTTACAGGCTGTTACGCCAATGGCCACCATAGAGCGGGAAGTAAAGTAATGCGCAATCGCCTGCGACTCGTGCCGACTTGGGGAAGGGGTGAGGGGGTAATTTGCGGCCGAGGCATTCTGACAACCCCACCACGTCGACAGGATCTCCTGGTTTTTGTCTTCTTGCGATATACAAAATTTGTATTTATTAAATTAATACTAGCTGACCCGGCGAACTTTGTACCGCCTCAGAATCAATAAATGTTGTGTTAACTTATTAGCTGAATCAAATTCAGTTTTTTAGTGAGCATAATGCACACAACGCCATCTACTGCCTTTACCATACAACGCCATGTTCATTTTTTTTTCTGTCATGTATCAAAGATAGTGTTATATACGGTTTCCATACAAAAAGTATGAGAAAAATTTTTTCGTTTATTTTTCCGATGTTTTAATAGTTATTCGCCCCCGAAAAAGTCAGTCAATCCGTTCTCGAGATATCATCAAAAATTGGAGTCCACGCGCAACAGAAGTGAAACTTTGGAGTTTACTCCTCACAAATCGATTATCATTTCTAATGCCCGGTACGACAAATTTTGGTGGGCGGCGTTATTCGTTATTGGCCCTGTACCAAATTCCCCGCCCCCAGTAATTTTTTCGATGTTTTAATAGTTACTCTGCTATTCGGAGCGGAGACAAATCCAACAAATCAAAGATCATAAAAAACGGTCCAGCCGTTCTTGAGTCATAAATCCAAGGGGGCCCCTTGGCCTCCATGTCCATGTGAATAATACTTTATCACCTATGTATTCTCATACCTACCAAATATACAAAAAAAAAATCATAAAAATCGGTCCAGGTCAAGGCCCCCCCCTGGGCCCCCATGTCCATGTAAAAAGTACTTTACGACCTATTCTCATACCTACCAAACATACCAACAAAAAAAAATCGGTCCAGCCGTTCTTGAGTTATAAACCCAATGGGGGCCTTGAGCTCCCCTGTACAAGTTTTAATAGTTATTTTGCTATTCGGGGCGGAGACAAATCCAACAAAATCAAAAGATCATAAAAATCGGTCCAGCCCATGTCCATGTTTTAATAGTTATTCTGCTATTCGGGGCGGAGACAAATCCAACAAATCAAAAACCATGAAAATTGGTCCGGCCGTCCTTGAGTAATAGACCCAAGGGCCCCCCCTGGGCCCGCATGTCCATGTAAAGTATCCTATGTCCGTCTCCTGGTTCTAAGCTACATCCCCACCAATTTTCAGCCAAATCGTTTCAGTCGTTCTTGAGTTATAAATAGTGTAACTAACACGACTTTCTTTTAATACATAGACTAGCTGACCCGGCGAACTTTGTACCGCCTCAGAATCAATAAATGTTGTGTTAACTTATTAGCTGAATTAAATTCAATTTTTTTTTGTCAAAGGATAATCCATACAACGCCATGTTAATTTTTTGTTTCTGTCATGTATCAGAGATACCGTTACATACGGATTCCATACAAAATGTATGAGAAAATTTTTTTCGTTAATTTTTTGGATGTTTTAATAGCTATGCACCCCCGAAAAAGATCCGTCAATCCGTTCTCGAGATATCATCAAAAAATGTGTATGTGGAGTCCAAGCCCAAAATAAAAAAATAAGAAAACAACCCTAAATTTCAAAGTAGGGCTGACAAATTAACAAAGTTAACTAACAGACTACTGATGTGAGAGTTATAAATTAAAGATATTACACCAAATGTTCAAACTGATGGCCCTGCATCATCTGATAAAATCCAAGACGATCATAAAAAGCAGCCAATACGTTTTGAATGGTTTGGGGAGTTATTAAACTGCACTCATGTCGAATTCTTCCTTCAAGATCATCCAATTTGTTGGGTCGGTTTTGATACACCTTGCTTTTTAAGTGCCCCCATAGAAAAAAATCTAATGGGGTTCGATCTGGGGACGTAGCCTGCCATTCTATTGGACCTTTTCTTCCATCTTCTTGGAAACCCTTTGTCCAAATAACGCCGCACCGGGCTTAGTGTGTTGGAGCACCATCCTGTTGCAATCAGATATTATTATTTAGAAGTTAATTTATTATTTAATAGAGACTATTTCACTCATATATATTTTAACCAACCATATGTGATCATTCAACAATGGAATCAAAATTTAAAATCAACTTGTCAAAATTTTATCGGGGGTTACTTACCAATGAACTATTACACTATTACACAACGTACCTCATTTTTCAGCGAAAAAATAACAATTGCTGCATGTCAAATACCTCAATTACCAGTCACCTTCCACCACATTATTAATAATTTGGGCGTTTTCGTGAAATAGTCTGAGGAATATAATTCGAGTTGAGATTTCGTTGGAAAAATTTACCAATTGTGGACTCGAGTTCCACAATTTTGCTCATGACATTGATCAAAAATCACTCAACTGCGTTTCGTGATTTTTATGACAATGTCATTCGCAAAATTGCTAGGCGAACTCTCGTAACATTCGGTAAATTTTTCCGACGAAATCTCAACTCTTATTATATTATAACTGAAAAACAGTTGAGACACAATTATTTTGTAGTGGTATCTCTATGGTTTTTTCTTAAATTCAGATAACATTAGACAGTTTTGTTAATTTTTTGAAATATTACTAGTTTGAACTTTAGCGCCGTTTTAATTCATTTTTTCCTTAACTAACCTATAAATTATTTGACAACGTTGAAAACAGAATAAAAACTCTATTCAAATGTAAAATAAAAAACATAGGTTGCCATTAAAAAAAATCTTGATGACATCATAACTGTCAAAAAAAATTGATGAAAAAAAAATTGTATACGTTTTTGGATGCGCTATAATAAGCCCTATCACATGCTTTTTAAGTTCTATTTCTAGTGCAAATACTAACGGAGTTACTGTGTGTATAGATTAATTTAATGCATAGGACAAATGAGTGTACAGAACTTTCCTAGTCTAAGGTACAGAACAATACAACGACTGTTAGTCAAAATTTGCTATCCAAGCGCTGTATGGTGCATTCCATTGTTACTAAACTTATACACGGTAGTTCAGAAATAATGGGCCCAACTAAATCGAACTGGTCGTATACCAAGTGTTTTGGGTTGCGTTTTCATTCAAATAGGCTAACTATTTCTCGTGAAATTCCCGGTAGATGGTTTGGTAGACCGATAAATATGGACGGTTGTTATTTCAAAAATCGGTTTACGACAGCAGCGGTTGTCAATACCTTATCGTTCTGTTAGTGACTATCTATGTAGTTAGATAGTCACTGGTTCGGTAAATTTCGAGAAATCTCGCACGCTGTGCTTCACCACACTGTTGGGTACTGTGGCACTGCAATTTGTTCAATATGTAATACAAATGTCAAACATCAAATTGTGACGATTTGAATTTTTAAATAAAATATTTCCGTTTCCAGAGTAGCAAAATTGAGTGGAATGTTCCCTCACTCCTAAACATTACGCTTTAAACTTACTTACGATTTCATATTGATTTGCGACGGTCGTAAGTGCCGGTTGCTATGGAGACGGTCTTATCTAAAGACCATGCTTGCGCTTCCTACATCCAGCATCTGATCGACTTACGACCGGTCTTTACGAGTTGCGACCTCCTCTGTCAACCGTATTAACGACAGTTAATTGCAGATCCTGATTTGAAAATCCCCAACGTTTTGCAGAATATCCAACTCAAATCATGACTCTTACATCTGGAGGAACTGTGCCGTCTGCCGCAAATTTGACATCACCAGCTAGACACTCTGCACACATCTCAACCAGAAATGCAATTGGAAGAGTCAGTGTTGTTCTCATTGCCATGTTCTGGACTCCCAACTAGGTTATACACTAGGTAAATTATGTGCTGTAATAACAACTTGTTGTATGCTGTATAATATCTGCCTAGACTATTGACGGTTTCCAACACCACCCACTCAATGATGACGTTCCCAACAATGCTAACCCAAATGAAGACTTTTTTGAAGTGAGATTGACTTATACAAATCTCAGAGCAAAGGTCGTGTTTAATAAAATTGTGTTTAATGCTAAACTATTTATTAAAAATTAATTATTCACAAAAACATTTTTTTTAATTTTAACTCTTCCTCTAAAATTGCTAACTTTCTTTTCTTTAAATGTACAAGTTCTTCTTGCGTCTTCCTTAACTCCCGGATTTCATCTCTAATGTCCTTCAATAATTCGTTGGTACCGTGGACGATGTTCGATTCTATTATAAAAACTTGTATCAAATATACATAATTTAACATAGTAAAATGTGGTCTTGTGGAAACAAACTATTTAAATGTTGCAAATGTATTTTTCTATAAAAGTTTATGAAAAAAGAACCAATGTGAAAAGTTTTCTCTTAAATGCATTAACATGCTACAGAACTGTAATTTAAATTAAAATTTAAATATATCTATGTCGAACTCCACAAACTTTAATAACTGTAAGATTACTAATGGTACATGTTTCGGCAGAACACTTCTGCCATCATCAGCCCTTAAAGAATATAAAAAATTATATTCTTAATATATTTAATATATTATATTAAATTATATATATAATATTCTTTAAGGGCTGATGATGGCAGAAGTGTTCTGCCGAAACATGTACCATTAGTAATCTTACAGTTATTAAAGTTTGTGGAGTTCGACATAGATATATTTAAATTTTAATTTAAATTTACTCCACTTGGATTTAGGAACATTCTTCTTGTTTAGAACTGTAATTGTTTTTTTTTTATAAATAAAAATGAGTTTTTATCATAAAGATGGCATTCCCTAATGCTAAAACTCCCTGAGCCCAAATGTCTGTTAATAAGCTGGTTAAATAAGAGAGAGAAATTTAAGAGATTTATCTTACCATCATCTGCTACCGGCTCAATGACATCAGTGGGATCTACAAAAAAAGTAGTAAGTAAAAAAGTGGTGTTTCATTTTTTAAATTAAAACACGTCACTCTGACTTATTTATAAATTCCCAAAATTTGAGAAAAACAGGAAAGAAGATTTCTAACCTCAATTTGTACATACCTTCGTTGTCTAACACAAATTGAGTGGAGGCGGCCGACGTAGAGGGCTCGTTTTTAACTAAAAAAAATTAAGTTATGAAATATCTTTAAACGGTAACAACTCACTTTTTGTGCGGAAGGTGTCAATTCCGCCAATAAACCCTTTAACACTCGCGGTGCCGATGAACTGCAAAAGTCTCGACTCCGTGGTGTTAAAGAGTCTCTCGGCGTTATTTTCCCCCCAGCCTGTATTACGGCCCTCTCGCATCACGTCGTTGGCCCTTTTCTTGACCCGCCATTTCAAGTCTTTGAATTTCTTTTTAATTTCGGGAAGACTTCTTCGGGTCGGGGCAACGGCATTGACCGCCTCCAGGGTCTGAGCCCAAGCTCGGTCCCGATGGAACTGCGTTAGCTTGGGCCCTTTCAGGGGGCCAAGTAACACATGTTGAAGTTGCTCGATTTTCTCGACCAGGACCGAGACTTCAACTTCTGTGAAGTTCTTGGACCTCGTCCTCACGGTCTTCGCTCTAAAATAATAAATGATTGGTTAAATACCGTTTATTATCAAATAAACAATCTTAAAATTTGTACTTACTTGTTTTGTGCCATTTTACGAAAAAATATTGCACCAATCAAACAACCACAACAAAAATTTCAAATGAATGACAACCTGTGTGACAACCGTCGCAAAATGGACCAATCGCGCGCAGTTTGCTATAAAGACAGACACAGACAACCGAAGCATTAAATAGGAAGTAAGAACACAGATGACCCCAGCGGCAAGAGAGCCTGGTCTGTGGTCTCTGGTGGTGGTTTGGTCGTTGCGGTTTGAATTTGACCGCCACAACAGCAACCACTTCGTGAATATGGAGTTTGTGTTAAGTGAAAGAGACCAAGAATTAATTCTTCTCGATTTGTATAAATTTTACCAAAAGAATGTTACAGCCAGTGGTCTCAAGTGGTGTTTTACGGTAAAAAAAAAACGTGCAATGCAAAAATCTATGTGTGTCAGAATAAGAAAGTGTTACTGAATTTGACTAAACCGACAAATTGTGTCAAATAGCGTGAAAAGAAAAGCAGCAGAAGATATTTGCAAGTGACCTGCGAAGTTATTGCATAAAGCAGGCATGGCATAAAGAACTGAAAAATCCACTTTTGGTAATAACTTGGACATATCAGATGTTAATTCCATTAAAAGAAAAATACTAGACGACAAATCCTCCCACGGCTACCCATGATATAATAGACCTTGATTACTTTTCATTTTCAAAAATTTCACAAGTTCATTGATTATTTCCATTTTCTTTTCGGCGCACCAGTCTATTACCTACAGTCACCGACTTGAACGAGCGTGATTATTTTTGAATAAGAAACTGGCGAACTATACTAACTATAAGGTTTGGTTGCGCCGTAGATTATGTTCAGAGTGAAGGATAAAGCTCACTTTCTAGAATATTCTCGATTCGTAATCGCTAAGGGGTACTTCGCCGCACAGTAATAAATTATTATTACGTCGAATTCACAGAAAATTCTTCAGCTTCGTGTAAACTCTTCGTGGTAAATTAAAAATTGCCGTAAACAAAATGGCACAATTGTCTTCATGGATGAAAGTTATATTCATTCGTCCCACACACATGAAAAAAGTTGGAGCGACGAAACCGATGATGGTCTGCGTCTCGATGATTATTTATTATTGTAAATGCGGGAGAAGCGGAATTATGATTTACTTTTTTCGTTGAACATTACTTTTTATTTTTGGAGATGCGTGAGAAATCTTGGAGAACGTTTCATATTTTGATTTTTCCTTATAATGTCCAAAATATTAGTAATTATTAGTGATGTAATTTCAGCGCCATCTAGCGGATTAGAAACACACCGTTCCATCTTTATCAAGCTTTATTCAAAAAAATCGGTTATCGTAAATGAACCTTTTTCTATGTCGGTTATTACCTCGGACAACTGCGACCGTACTGCGACATTGCCGGGGATGGAGACAACTCGTATCTTGAACTATCTGAATTACGTTGGCTTTTATAAGCTTCACAAGGTGAAGAAGCAGGCGAATAAGCTGGCTCGTATGCTGAAATCGATGGACTTGGACTTGTTGTGTTCCAGATGCCTGTGAAACTTCTTGTCACACGGTGTAAGATTTTTTACACGATGGGTAAGCCTATGCGTCGAGATCCCGACACGAAAATGCAATATATGTGGGGGAGACTTCATATTGTACATCTTCTGTCCGCTAGCAGCTGCGTCCTATATCTCCAACACTAACTGCTGTTTGCGTTTGGCACGGTGTAAGGCTAATTGCATCGCGACACGAAAACGCCGGATCCTTCGAAGCGGCGAACGATGTAAGATTTTGGCATGGGGTAAGCCTAATTTT
The DNA here is from genome assembly GCA_963583935.1 of Diaperis boleti. Lineage (NCBI taxonomy): Eukaryota > Metazoa > Arthropoda > Insecta > Coleoptera > Tenebrionidae > Diaperis > Diaperis boleti. Next base: position 40,929,533 of record OY757249.1, on the reverse strand, counting down.
TGTTTGTTTACAACATGCTAATTTTCCAGTGTTTAGGGGCCATAGATGGCAAACAAATTAGACTTGTCAAACCTCAGCATAGTGGTTCTTTGTATTTTAATTATAAACACTATTTTTCGATGGTTTTATTAGCAGTTTGTAACTCTGATTATTATTACTTTAGATTTATAGATGTAGGCTCATATGGAAAAAGCGCTGAGTCACAAGTCTTTCAAACTGAACTTTTTCCAAAATTACTACAGAATAATTTGAACATTCTGTTTTAGGAGAGTCACTTCCATTCTATTTTATTGGTGATGAAGCATTTGGCCTTTCAAAACATATACAAAAGTAAAGAAAGGAGTCTACAACTATCGGTTGTCGAGAGCACACCGCTACATAGAATTCAGGTTTGGAATATTGTCGAGAGTAAATGGCGAATTTTTCATCGTCCAATACCTAAATGTGAAGGAAAAGTTTGCTGCAGATATAATTAAAACATGTTGTGCGCTTCACAACTTTGTTAGGGAAAGATATGGATTCAGATGGGAAGATACTTTAGAAATACATAGCTGCACATCCAAGGAGCCGTCCTGCTTCCAAAGTACGAAATCAATTTGCTGATTATATTATTAGCACTGAGGGTGTTGTGTCGTGGCAAATGAATAAATTTGTTGCTTTGGTGTTCATTTCATTTCATCAAGTTCCTTGGGATTTTTTGAGTGACGAAGACGAATTGGATCTATTGCTTCATCTACAAGTTGAAACTCTGTAACCAGCAATACATACTTCATTATTAGTTTGGCAACAGACAGACGTACGTTAAAATGTTATGTCAAATTCATAGAAGACTTGATGCCTTTTGGAAATGAACACATGATATAATAGTATATTGTGCAACTAGTGCGCTTGCCGCACGAGTTGGACATACTATTTTTTATTGTGAATGCGGAATAAATCCCAATATAAAATTGGACTCCAGGGGCAAATTCAGTTTTCAGTAGTTTGTTTATCTGAATTTGCGTGCGACAAGTAAACTTTGCGCACCCAAATTAATAAATGGGCAAACCGTTACTTTGCAACCGTAACCAAGGTTGCAAAGATACTATTTGTCTACATGAGCAATAAAATAGTATATTGTGCAACTAGTGCGGCAAGTTGTCGATTGCCCACGAAAGCGAAGTTGAGCGCACGAACGAAGTGAGTGCTCATTCGCTTGAGGGGGCAATCGACAACGCCTCACGAGTTGGACATACTATTTTTTATTGCGAATGCGGAATAAATCCCAATATAAAATTGGACTCCAGATGCAAATTCAGTTTTCAGTAGTCTGTTTATCTGAATTTGCGTGTGCAAAGAATAAATTGCGTACGACAAGTAAACTTTGCGCACCCAAATTAATAAATGGGCAAACCGTTACTTTGCAACCGTAACCGAGGTTGCAAAGATACTGTTTGTCTACATGAGCAATAAAAAAAAATAAAGACAATTTTACTTACCATAAGGTCCATTTTTTTTCGGCTGTTTTATTTTCAAAATTAGGACAGAACTCACTACACAATGCATTAGAGTTCTGTCACTATATTCTGGGCTTCTAGAACCCCAATCGCTGGAAGATCTTTTATTAGGGTCAGCCGCGCGACTAACCCGCTAGTGTGTAGTAGTAGTTCCGCTAGCGTGGAATAATTTACGTGCAAACTAGTGCACGCTGCTACCTCATAGCTAAGCAGCGCCGATAAAAACCGCTAATGTGTAACAAGTTAACTAAGGGCAGCATTTAATTTTTTTTTCTTCCAGATAGTCTTCATAAATTATTCATACATCCAGTATGCTGTGAACATAAAAATTCTCCATTTGACTACATCTAAATTTTGTTTTTCACAAGCAACATGATATATGAATTATTTATGAAGACTCAGTATACAATAAGCAAAAAATAAATTTTAAAAATTATTGAAAAAATTTTAATTTTAACTTTACGTTTTTAAACATTTTCCAAACTTTGTACAGTAATTGGTGGTAAATCACGAACTCCCTCTTTATCAACAATTTGCACTTTAAAATTTGGTAAGTTGACAATGAGCCTCTTATGAACCTCCTTCACACATTTTTGTAACAAAGCATATCCTTCTTCAGGAGTCATAGTTGGTAGATAATTGCGATCCATAATGGAAAGTGAGAAATAACCACCATAACCATGAGCTGCATAATCCACACAAGCTACAGATGCTAAGTAGTCCATGTAATATAGTTGGGGACCTTTCTGGTTGTCATACCCAGCCAAAAGTAAATTGACATGGTATGGAGTCTACAAAATACATAGTCATGGTACATTTATGACCCTCCAGACCCTTTTTGCCATATTACCCTAGTTCTCAAATTGTCCGCCAAAATTCTGCGAGTAAAATGCGACGCTTCTGTTGGCCCCAGCTCGTAGTTGTTTCTCATCTTGTAAAGTTGTACATTCTTTGCAATATATTCAGCAAATTGGATAGTATCGCCCTGTTCGCCCGATATGGCCATTGCCAATTTATTTGACAATTTGTATAATTTATTTTCATCTGGAAAGTAAGGAGTATCAGTTTTGGTAGAAACACTATGTATCGAAATATTACCTGTTTTCATAACTATTATGCTTTGAGCGCTAGTCATATCGGCCGCAATAATGGCAAAATCGTTAAATTTAATACCTATTAAACAATCCATCGTTTCTTATTAACCACACGAAAAAATGTAATCGAGACAGTTAAAAACGCTTTGTAATCAATATTTCAGGTTATGTTTTAAAATCTGTCAAATCGTTGTCAAATTTTTTTCGCGATCCTCTGGTAATCGCCGGTATTAATTCAGGTGATCGTTCACACAATTTGTTGAAACCGCGCGAACAAAAGCAAAATTCTGTATTCTGTGTATCCTATCATCAAAATAAAAGCCGTTTTTGGGTTAAAATTTTTCAAAAATTCTCACATATCCGTTTTCGGGCGATTACTTAATGACGTCATTGACAAAAATATTTCAAATCTCTGACGAGAACTTCGGGGTGGGGACAAATAATGCTGAAGCGAATAACCAAGGAGCACCATAATATCTTCTGCGGAAACATGCCATGACAAATAGTCATTTTTACAGTTCTCAAATTGAGATGGAATTGAAAAATCCATATTTATGAAGCAACCCGGTATAGCACGGTACAGTCTATTAGCTAAATTTATTATTTAGCTAAATTTAAAAATCACTATAGTATATTCATCGAACAGAGTCATTGCGTCAAAACGGAGTTAGGTTGTCAAATTCAAACAGCAGCTTGCATTTATTGCAACACTAAGTGCTGCCGTCTAGGCCTAGGCAGTCAGAACTAAACTCGAGCAATCGTAGGCGCAAGTGTTTGTTTTTACGCTGTGACTTGTTTCGATGAATGTTCTATGCTGTGCTATAGCCATGTGTCCAACGCGTCCAACGTGTCCAACAGGAGAGGAAGGTGGGTACAGTGGGGTATATCGATTTATGATGGAGTATAGTGGAGTCAAGGAGTGGAGTGCATTCTGTCATTCTGTCAAAAGAGAGTGAAACTTGTTTTTTTGAAGGTTGGTTTTGTTTTAATAATTGTAACAAAACACAGTACATATTATCACTGATGTTAACATTTGTGTATGTAAATAAATATTCAGTTTTAGATTGTTGCTAAAAATGGATCAACAAAAACATTCCCGTTCAAATTTCAAATACCTGTTCATAGGAGTTTGTTTGATTGCTGCAGCTATTATTTCTTACGATATTAAGGTCAAAGGAAACTGGAAAAGTATGCATGAACTTACAAAATGATCATATTATATTAATATATTAATTGTTTGTAGACTCCAATACAAAACATTTCCTTAAAGAATTGGGTGTATGCGAGTATTCACATCTTTTATATAATAGAGTCCAAAGTGGATTGCTGCTAATGGATCAAAAAATTGAATCAAACTTTCCAACTTACCATAGAGCAGTTGTAGAAATATCAACACCTTATGTGGAATTAGGGAGAAAGTTGGGATTAGTTTTCTGTAATATGTTTAACAACTTTAAAGAAGATGTTTTAGAAAAATATCCTCTACAGTCAGTAAGTAATAACAACACATTAAAATATTCTTGTACTTATTTCTTTTGGTAGGTTGAAGAATATGCCTCAGGTGTGGTGAAGCAATCTCAACGTGTAATTAATAATCTTTACTCGTCATCTGTATTTTATTTTGGCAAGTGTACAAAATATCTACAAGAGGAAGTTTTTATGTAAGTTGGTCTGGACACTTTCAGCCTATCATTGGTATAGGTGCACCTTTTCTAATGTGAATGTAACACATATTAGAGTTACACCTCTGTTTTCAAGAAAAGCATATATTTTAGGATTTTTTGTCATTGTAAAATTGCCTTACATCTGTTACTACACAAATTAATTCTACTACTACGCTGTACGCCGCGTGAAAAGATAATATAAATGCAAGCCGGATGTCGTGATCCCGCCCATTTTCAATCATTCGAAGAAAGGTGTTTTTAGCACAGCATAGAAAACATGCTGTGCTTTTAGGTTTATGATGTTTTCAAGAAATGGCCGGATTTTCCATCTGTCCCGTACTTCTAATTAATTTATCTAAAAAATTCAAGCACTTTCAAAAAAATAATTTGGTAGACAAGACCTTTGAAAGTGGCATTATATTTCTTTGACGGCGAAGTTTGTTGAATTTCGTAAATCAAAGAGCTTGTCCATTCTTACCAAGAACTCTGAAGTTTTTGATGCTTCAGCAGGAAGATACCCAAATCTAATATACAAATTTATACTGGAGGACACACTAAAACTAAGAATTTGTGATGCAAATTTCAGCTTCATTTTTTCAAAATTTGTAGGATTAATGTGGGAATCGCAAAATTTTGGTGCCGCTCTTACAGGTTACTTTTTATCATGTTCGTAAAACATTTTAATAAACCTCTAAGAAATTATTTCATTGCCTACATAAAAATCTGCAAGGATTTCTTTAATTGTTGCAGAAGGACAGGATGTATGACAAAAATAAAAGGCCAGAGGTTGCTTCCAATTTGAATATACCTCGTAGCATCAATACACACGCTGTCAGAGCGGGCTAAAATATTTTTTCGTTTCACGAAAAAAATAATAATTTGATGCAAGCCGGATGCCGTGATCAGCCGAAGGTGCTTTTAGGTTTATGATGTTTTCAAGAAATTGCCGGATTTTCCATCTGTCGGGAAGTCATTTCTACCACCGTAACACTTGCCATTGTTAATAAAATTGTATAACTTGATACAATATTTATTATTTATTTATGCCACAATGCCAAAATATATAAATATAAACAATCGAAATCTCCATATCAAATTGCATTCGGAGTTGAAGAAAAAGCGTAAGGAACTTTGTTTCTGGAATTGTATATTACGAGCAATAATTCTGAGTCCGGCCCTGGCTTCTCCGCTGCAATGGCGCCTCCGAGATCAAATTTTTAAGCTCACTTAGATCAAAGGCGGCGCGGAGAGTTAGCCTGCTGTGGTTTAGTACTAACTACAAATAGCGCACCTATCACTGACAAGATGACAAGTATCAGGTTTTTATAAATGATCATGTGTCTAGATCACAAAATTTATCTTATAGTTAGATGGAGAATTTTGACGTCCAAAGCCTACTGTTTGAGAAAAAATTTTGAAAGGGAATTTCCATTTTTTTTGTCCCTTGGACTTGTTATCCTTGATATAGATATTAAATAAGATAGATAAAAAATTACTGGTGAGAATTGTGGCAATAATTTTATTTTATTATTATACCCATTGTCTTTGGTATGGCACGTCAGAAGCAAGAATACTTGGCAAGCCATATCAAATTTAAAAAACAAGACGATTAGCAAGGAAATTAAGGGCTAAATAAAAAGTTTTCAAAGGCAAAAAATAATCTACGGTACCGACTCTATTACCAATTGAAATATTATTTGTTTGTATAATAAAAGTTCTCCCACTAATTTTATATTTGTTACAGTGGACAATTGTCACCAGAAAATATGCAGAGAGTTGTGGTTGAAGCGTTTAACACTACTCAAAACTTAGCAACCGAATGTTACCATTGGATGTACGAGAAGGTTCAGAATGCGATTAAGTAAACACACTAAAGATTCTGTTTTTCTGTAATGTAGATTTACTAAATTCATGTAAAATATTATTTACGTTCTTCTACTCTTCAAACACACGGGATTCGGTTATAATCTTTAAACATGTTATTCTTTTATATTTTATATTTATTTATTATTCTACAATTACATCAGTCTGTTAAATAATTTTTGTGTATTTTCATAAATAAGTTGACACAAATCATCTCGATTTTCATTTTTAAGGGCAGCAACAACATCCAGGACTTGTCTAAAATAGTTGATAGTTAACAAATAAATTTCCAACTGTTGTTATGATTACCTAATGTTGGCTGGTTCATTTCTTCCTTTAACCATATGGTCAGGTCCCCATTTTTCCTTTTTAACAGCACTTGGTAAGTTTTCTTTGTTGATGTAAACATAACTGGCATGTGTTGGTCTAATTTCACACCAAGGACAATCAGTTTCAATTAATATCTTCTCCTTGGGTATAGCTTTTACAGTCTCTAAATTCTGAACAGTTTTCAATGAACTAATGGAAAAAATCTGTAAGAAATAATTATAATGCTGATTTAGTACACTTACCATCCATTTAGACCAATGAAAAAATTCATTTTTATAAATTGATTTGCTTCTTCCAACGTGCCATCAAATGAATGAACAACACCTTTTACACTTGGATGCCTTTCTAAAATTTCAACTAAATCTCCAGCCGCATTTCTACAATGAAGGAAGAGAGGCAAATTGAAATTTTCACTCAGTGATAACTGCAATTCAAAATATCTAAAACAAGGTAAGCAGCAATGCCAAAGCGTTTGAAACATACTTTTTTTGAGTGTCTTTTGGACAGAATTGTAATCTGTCATAGTCCAATCCACACTCACCAACTGCAACAACTTTTTTCCCCCCATTTTCAATTGTTTCTTTTAATTGTTCTAAATAGTATGAAGAATTTTCTTCAAATTCTAAACATCGGGTGGGATGGCATCCTACTGTTGTAAAAAGTCTTCCTGCAATGAAAAACATGAAGCACATAAATATCTAAACCAAAATTAACTGGAAACTAAAAACTTCTCAAATATAGGTCGGCAAACTACTGTAAAACGTGTCATGTTTGTATAGCATACGTTCCCGGGTAAAAATATGTTTTATTATTTAGAGAATGAAATCTTCAAGAATTTTACAGAACAATGTTCACAGCAATAATGCGTGATCAAATGAAAATCGTCGGTGGGTCAATTTAATTTTATCACTATACCATGGAGATATTGTTTAAGCTTTTTCTTCTCCCTTTCGATTGTATCAAAAGGGGCTGTTTCACATGTGTGAATATGGTTTCTGTTGATCCAGCTTGAAGCAATATAACTAACTTCGGGCTCAAGGTGCACCAACTTGACTTTGGTGTTACGAAACGCTTCGATTACACGTTATACGTTAGTACTTTTTTCCAAACCATTAACACTTGTGTTCACAATATTATTAGGTTACATTTTAGTTTTCTTTATAGGTTTATTTATTACATTTGTAGAGTACGGTAGTTCTCCGTGTTTCTCCTTCAGTGGACAAAGTTTCATATTGAAGAACTTGTGAAGCTGTTCTTCGACCCTTTTTAGTTCCTTTTCCCCTTGTTTGTAACCGACATACGAGTAAAACTACTGCTGCAAAATTTGCGAGAACGTATTATTTTTTCTGCGCTTCGAGGGTGGTAGTGCGGCTCTTTAGGCAAAAAAATTTAGCCGGAGTCCATATAAAATACAGCAATATAATTTTTTTTACAATGGCCAATCTATTATTAATTTGAAAGCAAGTGACAGACCAAAAAGTGAAATAGGGCTAAAGATACAAAAATGATGGAATTGACGGAAAACAAGATTGGCATATCGCGAAAATTTTAAAGTATAAAAAAAACAAAGGGGAAGGTCTAGAATACGTGAAATTAAAGGAAAGAGATCAACAGATAGTGATAAAAAATAAAAATTATTCCAATAAATGTAGAAAGATGGAGATCCATCTATTACAGAAAAGGTGCCAAACATACCATCTGTTGCAGCAATGTCCAGTGCTTTTCGACTCTCAGCTACATTTCCTCCAGTTATGATTATTTTGTCTACTCCAGCATCCCAACTTCGTTTTAATACATATTTTAAATCTTCTTCGTGTTTTGTAGAGCCATTATATATGCCCATGTACATAAGGTCCGTCAGATTAGCTCCTATATCTTAAAAATAAATTAAAAACTAAAATACAATACGAATAAGGTTATAAAAAAAATATCACTGAATGAATAACTAAGTCTACAAATTCTTATGAACACCAACCAACAATCAATCATTACATTTTTATGTTTAGGCCAAATATTTAGTGGAAAGCTGAAAATGGCCTTAATCTCTTTATTTGGACCCACTTATCACTGTCCTAAGTTTTCCCCCTCGAACAAAGTCGGCGTTGGCCCTTATGGCCCTAAGAAGGTACAATCTTTCAGTTTTGTGCAAATATCTCTTAAAGCATCAACTTTATCAACAAAATACTTATTAGTAAAAATAATCTAGAGTAAATTTGCAATAAAAATGTTCTTTACCGTTTGTCTCTAAAGTTATCCGTTACGGCCATTCAAAGTGGAGCCTTTTTTGGTCCTTGCGGAAAAAGTTATAAAAATAACATGCTATATCAAAGTTTCTATATGTTATAAATAATTTTGAACGTACCACGTATACAATATGTTAACTTGATACAATTATAACTGCGATATAAGACAAACAGTTGGGGCTAATTAATTATAGTCCGAGCAAATTAGACGAAAAAACGACGAATAGAAGAAATAATTTATAAAGTTTTAAAATTTTGGTTATGAACTCCCAGCAGGGACCCAAATAAAGATCGGAAGAGTTCCCACCCCCCGGTGGGAGCTTCATCCCCTTTGGTGCAAAAAACCAAAGCTTTTCTGCATTTTTCTCGTAAACGATAACTCCGACGAGAAAATGTTATCTGATTTATGTTCCAAAAGTGACTGTTTATGGCACGCAACGTGAAAATACGTCCAGTGGCATACCACTTTCTGCATATTACGTTGCATACAAATTTTTAATCTTTCCACGATTTTAAGACAAACGCTAGAGCAAAAGCTAGCCTGCGATCTACCTAGTTATTATTTGGGCAAAGGTGCAGAATCGGTTGCGGCCGGTAGACGCATCATTCGGTCAGAGATCAGGGGGTCTACCATTGAATCGATCGAATGAGTGTGATGGTATTGTTGGTTGTCTACATTACCGTACTTCGAACATTATTGTAAATAAACTTATAACTTAGTCTAAAGGGCCTAAACCGTAGATGGTCTAAATTTGAACGTCTTTCAAGTAACAGCGAAGTCTCCCACACTCCTTTCACCGTTATTAAGCCGTAATAAAACTCACAAAAGTGACGTCATTTTATAAATAAACACAAAAGCAAATTTCGCTTAAAAATCGATGACTTCTCTCGGATGCCAATTTGTGTGTGACTTATTTGACATTTCTCGTGAGAATTGACATTTCGCGTGAGTTGAAAAATTCAATATGTAAGTACTCAAATAAAGTGTTGAGAGTGTTGTAAAACCCTAAACCTCTTATATTGAGTTAAAAAGGAATAAATATTTAATTTAGTGTTTATTCCCCGCCTTGAAAGAGGAGGTTATGTCTGTTTATTGTTTATGTAGTAGTGTGCATTGGATTCATTGTATTTTAACATTAGTTCGTTGTATAGTTTGTGCCCTTAAACAGCTAAAGACAAAATGGAGGACTTTGTTAAGTTCCTGTATAATATAGAACACCTTAGAAAAGTTAGACAAAAGTAAGTAAACATACACTCTCTACCAAGTACTTAAATGATTGTTTTTTTAAGATTTTGGCCATGAGTATGGAGTACCCAGCATTGTAGGTCTAATTCTCCGCCACTTAATTTTTCATTCTTTAATTATTCATTATGATTGTGTATAATAAAATGTTGATATTAAGCCTAAGTTATTGTAAAACAACCTTTCTCCACACTTTCGATTATTTCTGTGGTCCAATTACACTATTGACACTCCTCCAGTAATAACACCCCCTGGGGGTCTACCACTGACATCGATGAGTGAATGAGGTGGTGTCTTTAGCTATTTAAGGGCACAAACTATACAGCGAACTAATGTTAAAATAAGTTAAAATGCAATTAATCCAATGCACACTACTACATAAACAATAAACAGACATAACCTCACTCTTTCTTAACCAAGGCGGGGAATAAACCCTAAATTTATTATTTATTCCTTTTTTAACTTTATATTAGAGCTTTAGTTTATTTACAACACTCTCAAGACTTTATTTGAATTTAGATATTGAATTTTTCAACTCTTGAAAGACGTTCAAATTTAGACCATCTACGGTTTAGGCCCTTTAGACTAAGTTATAAGTTCCGTAATAAGTTTATTTACAATAATCTACGAAGTACGGTAATGTAGACAACCAATTATACCATGTCACTAACTCTCCGGTTTTAATGGTAGACCCCCAGGGCTTCAGCTTCCACCGTGACTACAGCTAGAGTAGTAGAATAAAACGTTCAGAATTGAAATAAATTGATTAATGAAATAAAGAATTATTATTATTGTACACTTTACCATAGAACACCATACTTTTGTTATTTTTACGCGTGCTTTTTTAAATAAATTTAAGGTATAAAATTGACACATTCGAACTATTTTAAAGGAATAAAAATCATACAGTACAACCTCGATTATCCGAACGATTCCTCGCGCAGTTTTAATATATTTCTCACAGCGCACAGATAGAAATGTGAATGCCGAATTGTTCCTTTTTCATTATAATTTCGTTTGTTACTTAATTTGTGCCATGGCTTCAACGTCGAGTCCTTCAACTTACAAGCGGAAACGTAATGTTTGAAAATCCTGTCGAAGTTAGGTAAGGGCGAACGCACGCTTCGATTATCCGAAATAGTCTCGGTCCCAATAGGGATGTTTTCACTGGGTTCAGACAAGGGACGCATGCGCGAACAACGTTGGATAACTACAGAGTTGTGACAGGACAAAGTGTCAAAGTGGTCAAGCGGCTTGTGTTTAGGTACCATTACACTAGCGTTATATCGTACGTGTTTGGAGCGTCCCGTTCCAATCACGCAGTCTTTCGACTGAATGTGCTTACGGACTCGTCTGAAAACTGTGTGATCACATGGTACTTACATTCACACGCTTTTGTAAATGATTGGAACGGGACACTCCAAACACGTACGATAGAACGTAAGTGTAAAGGGACCTTTTGTTTGTCCGACCGTTGGGATTGGCATGTTGATACGCATGCGCAATAGTGCGTAGGGGTCAAAAGAGGGGATAGTGAAAACATCCCTATTGGTTCGGATAATCGAGGTTCTACTGTACTTGTATTTCACCGAATTTGAATTTGCTTTAATACTACTCCACTATTATTTTTATTTTATGAAAAACGACAATTTTTTGTTGTTGCTGACTTGAAATGAATACCACTGTTGTGGTGCATTATAATAACGTGCGTTCAACAAAAATCGACGACGAGGTAAGTATTGGAATCATCAAGTTAGGATAGAAGAACGGATGGGAACGCGTGGATGAGGCACTACCATAAAAACCTCCCAAATCTAATAATCTGACATGTCAAATGTCAGATGTTAGGTGACAAATTTGTAACCATCTACGCCATACGTTTTTTAATCCATGGCCCACTTGACGTCGTTTTTTGTTGAATCCAAAATTCCATACTCATCATGCAGTACGTGATCTGACAACAATTGATTCGTCCTGTGGATCCACAAATTAGAGGTTCAAGTGGGTGGTTTGCGTGTGGATCTGTCTACAGGCCGTAACCCAACCCGATTCTGCACCTTTGTGATTATTTTTTGAATGAAAATAAAACGCATGAAATATTTCTTACCAATATATTTCAACATCCTGTGCATATCAAACTCTCGGTTCTGTTTTTTATTTACGAATTAAGTACCAGTAATTACAGGAAATCGCAAAGCACGGTGAAGACGATCAAAATTCCTCTTCCTTTCCCCCTATTCATAAGCGAAAAAGAGAAATGTTTACAAACCATATATAAGTAGGTAAGTAGTATTTGGGGGATAGCTATTTGGGAACTACTTACCAACTTTTATACGAAATCCAAAACTGGGTTCACTATCTGAAAGTTCGGGGTGGGTTCAACTCACTGCATGAGGCATACAAGTCAGCAAATGTCTATTCTAACCATAAACTTTCCAAAACACAAGGTATGGCTTGTGATGTAGGTTATGTTATAGTGTTATAAGTTGTAAACATGGGGATAACGGGGCAACGGGAATTTATAGGTACGTAGAAAAAACATATTTTTTTGTTAATAATGTAATATGTACCTACCGTGCGATCATTTAAATTACAAATTAGAGTAGGCTTTGAAATTTAAATTAGGTTGGCACTACTAACAAGCTGTTGACAATTTGGTTTAATATTTGAATGATTTTGGTGTCAAAGTGACTTTAAAAAACGGCAACAGAATAGTGAATAGAAATATTCTATAAAACGCTGTGTTAAAGGTTTTTCGAAATACCTACCCTAATTTTCCTGCAGATTATCAAAAATTAGCCCAACAAATTTCAGTTCAAGCAAATTAATGTTAGTTTTATGGTTTTATGATGACCGTGTCATTCAATTTTCGCCTCGAAGTCCGGACCTGACAATAATTCTAGATTATTTCATTTTCCCGTATCTCAAAAACAGCGTATTACAAAATAACCCGGACAATCCTGAAGAACTGCAAGAAGCAATTTTTAATGCATGCAACGCTATCATCTTTCAGATGTAGGAAAATGCATTTGAAAATATGAAACGGAGAGTTAACAGCTGCATTGAATCTGGGGGAGAACACTTTGAACTTTTTTGTGTAATTCACAATAATCCTACATACTTTGTTAGTGTTTTATTTTCTTTAAATTAAAACAATTTAACATGAGAAACATAAACGTCACAGTGTTTAGACCATAACCTCAGTTTCTACTGTAAGTCAATTTGCAGTCTGTACCAAAAATAACCCGCCTACTCTAATTTATAATTTAAATGATCTCATGGTAGATGCAGATGCACCTTCCTGAAAATAATCCTGGCGGCGCCTATGAGGACAAGGAAGTCACACTCCTACCGTCAATCGTCGCCTGACCGCCATCAGTTCGCCCATCGGTGGTGCATCGGTGCATGCATTTCATAAAACGATCACTGTGTTCTATCCGATTCTAGCAGCCGTTGTGACCATGCCCGTTTTCTCGCATACGAAGGGAAGGAAGGGATAAGTGAGCGCATCGCCGTCAGGGCTGTGATTTCATGTTGAGTTGCGATGGGTCTTAAACGCCGGTTGCTATGGAAACGTCTTATCTAAAGACCGGGCAGCAAGGACCAATTTCATGTTTCATTTCACATCAAATTAAGCCTTACTGTCTGGTCTTTGGTTACGACGACTCCATAGCAACCGACATTATTACTAACTTATAGACTATGTAAATAAAAAATACTTATGTGGCTGAAAAGACAATTAAAAGACCTTTCAAACGACATGTTACTCGACCCCTATTCCCTAAAAAAAATCGAGGTTGCTCCTGTCAGGGGTATGGGGTTGCACAAAGCCTGCTTATTATTGCATCAAAACATGCCCCCCTCGAGATAAAAATTGGCATGTTTTTAGATTTTTCTTAAATCTCTTTTCCTAAAATGTTATTCGAGGGTGGCTCGTTTCGATTGAAACGACCTGTATATTTATAATCGTTGAATATTGGTATGTTTGTAGGTGGTATTTAATCAGAGGCAGAGGGACAAATTAGACTTGAATTTAAGAAGATAATTCCATAATTTAAACAGGAATTACAAATTGATGATATCTTCTACTTACGTAAATAGTGTTGAATAAAGACTGGTTACCATATTACATAAATCGTCGTTAAAACCCGAAATTTGTATAACTCCATTCTAACTAGTTTTACAAGAGAAGCAAAAAACTATGTTATCTTTCGCGTTGTGAGTCAATATATTTCAAAACATTCATTATCACTATATTCGTGTCAAAGTTTTGAAATATATTGACTCACAACGCGAAACAAAAGTTTTTTGCTTCTCCTGTAAAATTAGTCAGAATGGAGTTACACAAATTTCGGATTTTAACGATATTAGAATTTTTAATTTGTTTTGTTTAACGGTGATTTTGAATAAAAAAAGGTCTGATTAATAATAAAAAAAATAAGATGAAATAATTTCTTTATATAAAATATTTTGCGTAAACAGTACTTGTTCATTATTGTGCGGTCTAAAATGACTAAATTCCTCGGTAATGTAGAAACGATGTCCGAAGACAGGTGGTGGTAATAAAATCCCAACCTTATTAAAGGTTTGCCCTTGCGACTTATTAATGGTCATAGCGAATGCTAACATAACTGCTGTAAACGTGCTCTATACCGGGTATTTGTAGAAGATTTTTTTTGAATAAATGCGCAATCTTCATTTTTGGGAGCCAAGGTAACACCATAAATTTTTTGGAGACATAATGTGGAATTTCAGTTGTGTGATAGTGATAGTGGCCGTAAAATTTTAAATCTTTTGTCGGTAATTTATTTTTATAATTTATTACTGTACCTCTTGATCTCTGCCTTTGAAGTAAGACAAACTCCTGTCGCAGCATTCTCCTCGAACGTTTATAACACCCCGAGACCCCGAGCGTCCCGAGGTAAAGTCTCTGAACCACTTACGCACACAAACCTTAGGGGAGAGACCAAGTTATAGATTTAGATTTATTTGTGCCAAAGAAATACATGTCTAATGTATTTTACACAGGTCAAAATGCACCTATAGGTATAATTACTAATATTAGTTAAAAAAATTAAATAATATAATATATATTTAGCTCTAGGGTGCCAGCTTGATACTTAAAACGATTCTCGCCCATAAAACTCTGCCACTGAAATGGACGGGTATCCGTCGAAAAATTAGATGCAAATAATCAATGAACCTGTGAAATTTTTGAAAATGAAAAGTAGTCTACCCGTGTATCTTATCAATTTCTTTCATTTAAAAAACAGTTATAAAAATCGGTGCACTACCCACTGTTTTATTTGCTCCAAACGATTCATGTTCACCGATTAAATATATAGATATATTAAATATGTCTCCAGGCAACACGTCGTTTCGAGGATTTTTGATTGTCGAGTTGTATAAAGATAAGAATTACGTGGACAATACCACGAATTTAAAGTTTTTCATTCTGCCTAGAATATGGTCACAATTTTAGGCGAATATACAAAGGTTTGTATATTTGAAATGACCATAGTAACTGCAATCGTTGAAATACATCGTAACTAAGAAAGATTACACATTTCTATGGGTGTGTAAAGTAATTGTATAGTCACAAAAATAAAAGGTAAACGCCACTTAACAATTAAACAAAAAGTGGTTTAAAGTGCAAAAATATATTCGAGATAACAATAAATTACAAATCTTTTATACAAAAACAAACTAATATGTAATGGGGACAACTCACATGCGATAAATCCTCTATTCTGTGGGGAAATTCAAACAGCATCCAGGCGATATTTGCCTTGACGATGACGGTCCGAAACGTCAATTCGATTGTTGGACATTGCTTTTTTTATCGCATGTGAATGGGCCCTTTCGTGAAGCCATACACGCTGTTTTTTTTTTTAAGGAAGAAATAACTGTCATTACAGGGTACGTGAACAGACACTCCTGGCCTGACGTGGCTTGAGTACCTTACCCAATAATTACATTAAAAAGTGCAGAGCATAAAAAATAAAACATTTAATAAAGTGAACCGAGAATGTTCCCAAAAATTCCCATGAATTGCAGAAAATGATCTTAAAAGTGCACTATATAAAGGTTTTAAGATGGCAATTCGATTCTATTCCCATCAAGTAAATAGATTTAATACTTCTCATATTCAGTTTAAATTATATCACAATAAAAGTAGCATAGCAGTCACATTTCTCTATACAGATTCGGCAACTGTTAAAAATATATCCTCTAATGAAATTTGATTAACAACATAGTTTTCTATGTGAGTCTTGAATGTTTCTTTTATATCCTTCAATCCAAAGAATAATTCACTTAGTTTTTTATTCTTATCTGCTACTTGGTATGTTAGCGTTTCCTAAAAAATACTATTGCAGCGCATTTTCTTGTTAAAGCAATGATTTATTTTACCGCATATTCCTCCTTAAGACTAGCTCCCAATTTTGTAGCCACATATTCTTTTATTTCGTCCACTTTGTCACAACCGTTCTTTAATTTAATCGTGATTTTAAAACCTCTTTGATATTTGTTCTTCAATGACATAAGACTTCCTTGATCTTTAATTTCACCATCTTTCATTATCGCTATTCTGCAAAAAGTATGATTGGTTATGAGTACCGTGTTATGATTTTCTACTCACTCATCACATAAATTTTCACATTCTTCCATGCTATGAGAACATAGTAGAAATGATGTGTCATTCGTTTGCTTAAGAGATGACAAGATGTTCCAAAATTTACGGCGACTCGCTGGATCAACGCCACTTGTTGGTTCATCAAGCAATATAACTTTTGGAGCACCCAAAAATGCCACACAGGTACTGAGCTTGCGCTTGTTGCCTCCACTATATTCAGAACAGGGTTTGTCTGCATATTCTTCTAGCCCTAAAATGAATTATTATATTAACGATATTTGTATAAAGTAGAATATTTTTTCGTATTCTCTTTATTTCGTTATATTTTAGTACAATATTATAAATATTTATTGAACCTGCAATAAAACTCACCAAAATTTCTCAGTAGATAGTTTGTAACTTTTTCATCATTTGGGGGCACATAACCTTTGAAACATGCCATTGTTTTCAACACTTCTCTTCCAGTCAAAAAGAAATTCAAACAGTCCTCTTGGGGGCAATAACCAATTTTTTCACAATACTAAATAAAGAAAATATTTATTTATTATTTATTTCGTAATTTATCCCTACCTCAGCTTCAGATATTTTTACAGGGTTGTGTCCTGTTTCTAGAACTATGTCGCCTTTGTCAAAGAACAAATATTTGGTGAGCATCTTAAATGTTGTAGATTTCCCAGCACCATTTACACCCAGCAGACCAAAGCATTTATTCTTTTTCAAATGAAACTTCAATTTTCTTACAATTTCTTTTCTTCCAAAGGTTTTTGTTAAATCATTAACCAACAGTGTTTTACTTCCATCACTTGGTTCTTCCATTTCATAATGTTTTTGTAAGTAGGTATGGTTTTGTTTATTAACAGTATCAGGTTTTCGAGAGTGCAAAATTGTGCTGGGATATTTCAGAATGTGCAAAAGTCTCTTAAACTTATCACTGTTGATGAATATTAAAATAATAAAATAAATAATGAATGTGCAGATCAGTAGCAGTAAATCCTCCTGTACACCGTCCTTACCACGGAAATAATTTTGGTAATTCTGACACTCAGTAGGATCGCCTAAAACACAATTAAAGAATCAGAAAACAAACATTAAATTAGTAATCATTAATTAATAAAGACAAGCTAGAAAGAACAAATTATTATACAGGCTATCCACAAATGATTTTTTTTTTGTTCCAGATATACAAGGTCTTCATAATTTATTCATACATCCAGTAGGCTGTGAACGTAAAAATTCTTCATCTGACTACATGCAAATTTTGTTTTCCACAGACAACATGATGTATGAATCATCTATAAACTGTATAAACCCCCAAAAGAAAACACCACTTGCTTTCCCCATAGAACAATATCGTTATTAAGAATGTTTCGTTTACGGAATGTGGGTAAAAAGTACTTACCAAGGCAGCACGGATTCGGTTCAATAGCGCACTTATAATTTTTCTTATGTGGATCCATGTACCGCCAATTGAAATTTTCCACGTATTTCTTTGAGAATTTCACACAAATGTAACTCAATGCAAATTGCGGAGATACCAAAATTATAATCGGCTTTAAAGCATTCGCAATTGCCTTGTATGTATCATCGTGAGCGTATTCCATTGGAACAACGATCAAAGTCGGTATAATTCCCGCAAAAATTCCAAGCATTATTAAGAGAGTAAATCCCCCTGATATAGTTGTTCGATAGCTTAATAAATATGTAAATGGAAGTGAAGCAATTATGTAAACCATCACTATTATCACCAGCGCCCCTACAAAATGAAATTGTTTAATATCTTTATTTGGACAGTGTTTAGGCAGTTTGCAATGGCGTAAGGGCAACAATGTTTCTATAATTTTAGCTTTCAGAACTTATGTACATGCATTAATGAATATCGATTTGGATAAGTTCAAGTTATAATGTGCGATCAACAAAAATCGACGACGTGCGATCAAAATTCAAGTCATGTCTGCATTTAGATCACACGCATGCACTGCTTATTACGGATAAACAATGTGGATAGAAGAACGGTCTAACGGCAGGAGAGTTCACAAGCTCTGGCTAGTGGGGGCACGGGGGCTTGGCTTGAGTGTCTGGCCGCGGTGATGAGGCACCACCATAAAAACCTCCCCAATATAATAATCTGACATGTCAAATGTCAGATGTCAAGTGACACATTTTTCAACATCTACGCCACACGTTTTTTAATTCATGGCCCACTTGACGTCGTTTTTTGTTGAACGCATGATATAAAAATAATATAATAATTATACATTGACATCTTGGATAGAGTGATCACTATTGATTTGACAGCTTTAAATTTCTTTAATGTATCGTTGGACGTATTTACTTGAATATAAAATCAATATGCCAAATAATAAAAAATAACCAGGTTTACAAAAAAAAAAAAAAAAAACAGTCACGTGATATTTGTTAATGCGGTAGTTCATCATCTATATCATGTTGAATTATTTGGCATTGATAAATTGCAAACTACCCAGTAAATAATTAAAGAAGTCGATCACACCAGTTATATATGGGGCTTGGTAATGCAACAAGAAAATTTTTAGTACCATAAAATATTTGCTGTATGCTGAACCAGTGCTTAAAAAGTTCCTCATTGCATTGACTACTACAATAACTTACAGAAATCTGCTCCTTGAAAGGCGTCAGAGTTGTATACCACCAAGTTAAGTAGCCATAAAAGGAGAAATAGTATACATAGTGGAAAAAATGAAAAACATAAATCGAATAAAGCATTGGATAACCAATAAAAGTACGTTCTAATTCCAGCAATTGTTTGAATTTGAATAAAGTCGGTTGACACTTCTGTATGAGGAAAGACAATAAAGTTGCTCATGAAAAAGAAGAAACCTACAAGTAAAAATTATTTTATGCAAATCTGATTCTCTCACTTACTCATTGGTATTAAGATTATCCACGTAGATGTAACATTTATGGCAGATAGTTCTGATGGACTTGATTCTGAAGAAATTGGTTTGAGTGGAACATTCCTGACGCTAATAGAAAAAGTTTCGTTAAGTAGGGCTTTAAGAATAGTGTTCATGGCTAGATTGATTGAAATGGGAATTCCATGCAAAGCTTCCGCCGAGTACATGGCGTTTACAACCACTTCATTTCTATTTTTGCTGCTGTTAAATTCAGCTGCGGCGATCATGTGCTTTTTATAAAAAGCTAGATTAGAGACACCCTCCGAAATTATACCTAAAAAAAATATTCATAAAATTCATTACAATAATCAGTACAAAAGAAATCCAAGAATTATGTTAGAAATGCCTTAAAAAAAATTTTAAGGAAAAATTAACTATGTATAAGTTTGAAGGAGCGAAAAACGCTTCATGGCGTCATCTCTTGAGTCGCATCAAAAACGTACCACGCAAGGAAATAAAACACGTCCCTGGTGTCGCCATTAGGCGCCCATCAGTATCAACAACATCTGTTGAAACCACCATCACTAGTCCATGATTTAATTGTTAATTGGTAATAGAAAATTCCTGCTTATACAGAGTGTCCCAAGACTCACCCTCCAGAACAAACCCGGCGATTCTGCATAATTGGTCAAAGTGTACATAACGCAAAGAAATTGTGTAGCTCATCAAACTAAAGAAAAAAACATGATAAAGTCGTTCTGTGGAGTCGAGGTTTCGAAAATAATAATTTTGCCTCAAAATAAATGTTCCACAGTACTGGAGAAATCTTAACACTTTTGTGACATTTTTGTCGTCGTGTTTAATTCGTGCGATTATTCAACCATGTACATATTGTTATATTGTTCTTAGATGCCAAATGTGTGGGGAGAGGAAAATTCTGTATATCAGAGTTGGGATTGTTGGGATTGTCTTTTGGGTGATCGTTTGGTACCTAATCATTAAATTCCATTGCAAAACCATTTACTGTTTTTACCCCTCATTAGATCTGCATATTTGATAATACCGTTGACTGAACAAATTAAACTATTTCTAAAACCAGCCATTATTTTTTTAGGCTTGTAACCAATTGCCAGAAGATACTCAGACATTGTCAAAGACGAATGTTGTACTTATACGACGTTATTTACTAGTATCGACGGTATTTACTAGTATCACCACACATTATGATGTAAAAGAGTGATCGAAAATTTATGAGATCGGAGATTGCCATGCAAAACAAATCAGTGTCCGTCCTTAATTCATACATTAATTTGTGTTTTTCACGAAAATTTCCTTTTTAAATATGCATCTCTCTAATTTTCGATCATACTTAGTTTAATATGAAAAAAATACTTGCCACTCGAAACGTCATTGTCAAATACAGAAAGTCCACCCTCGCGTTTAACTTCATCAGTATACAATGTCCTAATTGTGTTTACAAAAGGGTCCGCAAAATCCGCCCCACCATAATACACTTTCGTTTTACCATACATTTTTAGGGATAAGTCTAGGGGCGGACCAGCATTATCACCAAAATCGTTACTTGACAGAGCCAGCCATATGGCCAACAAGAAAGTTAAGTTTGTTACCACAATCTAAAAATTCTAAATTCACCACTGCTTGTAATATTAAAAAGACACTTACTGGGGGTATGAAATAATAGTATTTTTTCTTTAAGAAATACCAACGTTTTTTCATTAAGGCCAAGAAATTATTGTATTGACGCTCTCCAATTTTTTGCGATCTTGGTAACGTCAAAAAATCTGTAAATAAATGTCTGTATTCAAAGAACTTAACTATTTTACGACATACCTTGATTATAAAGTTCATGATCTGGGGTTCCATCTATTTCATCTTTGGCTCTATAAATGATACAAAAAATGTAAAACAAATATGAATATCCATAAACTTACTTTAAAAATACGTCATTAAGTGTCGTCACATTTATACTGATGTTCACGATGTCCCAATTATTTTGTTTTTGTTCCAGGTCGGCAATCAGGTCCGCATATTTACTCTCTTCGTCCAACGGTAACAGATATAGTAAACTATCATCACTTTCACGAATACTTTTTGCATTCGGTAAATGCTCAATAATTTTCTGTTCAATATTGTAAATTGACAATTTTGAACTAAGCAATAAGCTAAGGTGATACCCAGTATCTAGACAAAGTAAAAAAGTATAATGACCTATTAGAATGTTAATAAATAAAGAGTTACTGTATCTGCTTTTTAATTCCATGGGCGTGCCGTAACACTGCAATCGACCGTTCGCCATAATGGCTATCCAGTCGCCTAGGACATCAGCTTCTTCCATAAAATGGGTGGTTATGAGGATGCTCTTCGTTTTCCTGAGTTCAAGTAACAAATCCCACACTTTGCGACGCGATTCAGGATCCATTCCTGAAGTAGGTTCGTCCAAAATAATAACCTGCCGAAATTAGAAAAAAAAAACTTAATTACAATAATAAATTAGTGGTACATAACGAAAAACTATATTTTCTCATCGATTTTCTAAAACGGTAGAAAAATCAATTTACAATCAAAGCATCATACAAGGTCCCTTTTATAACGACTTTACAATTGAACAAAAAAACTTACCTCTGCATTACCGATCAATGCCATTCCCAGACATAACTTTCGTTTCATTCCTCCCGATAAAGTATTCGCCATATCGTCCTTTTTCTCACCAATTCCAAGCGTTTCTAACATCTTGTCTATATCACTTTTTATTACACGATTTGAATCCTTCAGCTGTAAAGTAACATTACAAATACATATTCAATAAGCTAATAAGAGCTAATAGCTAATAAGGCATTAAATCATTATCTTATACAATAATAGTCCCTATAATTAGTTCTTATAGAAGAAAAAATCACATACCATAGCGAAAAACTCCAAATGTTCAGCGACTGTCAAGTCCGGGAAGAAAAGATTGTGTTGAGGGCACAAACCGATTACTTTTCTAACATCGTCCGTATGTTTTTTTATATCTTTGCCATTAATAGTCACGGATCCTTCGGTTGCACTAATCATACCTTGATTGCAAAATAAATAAATATAACTTGTTGAAATGAACAAAATTAAACAATTCAATATCGATAGAAGAAATTGATAGATTTACTTGAAGTTGCTGTAATTAATACATAATGTCCAACGATCATAATTTTTAACACAATTTTCAATAACAAAGAAACTTATAATGAAAACCGTCTAAATCAAAAACTACACGATGCTAAACTTCTTTTTCTGTTGTTGTGGAATCGTTATTTCTAAATTACCTACTGAAATTATTCGATAATAGACTGAGAGCTGAGTGCAAAAAAATGAACCGACAAAGTAACAGCACGAAATGTGTTCAAAATGTTAATATACATAGCGACAATGCAAACAGTCATTTTGTGTCTGGGTGCAAGTAGATACGATATAATTTTTCTTTTTCCTATTTTTTTCATAACATTACTATGAATTATGGTCTGTCCTTTTGATATCTGCATTTGTGTCTCGTAGAACTAAAATTATTTCAGAAGAGAATACGTGAGTTATCACCGGCTGCGCGGAAGCGATGAATGAACGGCACTGACGCAACCGACTGGTCGAGTTTTTCTCTTCTGCGCACAGCGTCCCGATAGCGACATGCTCTTCTGGAATAATTTTCAGTTTATAATCCTGTTAGTTTTCCCTGTTTCCCGACACCGCGGTGACAAATACTCCGAAATAAAGTAGTTCCCGGCACCATTCTTGTACCCCGACGACCAGTGAGTTAGCGCGCTCTCTCTGCCGCCGCTCAGTCGGGAAGAAGACGTAAGCTATAAGACATTGAGTCTCCCACTCGCCGTGCTCCGCTCCGCGCAGTGCCGACGTCACTGATTTCCCACTAAGAACTCTATAAAAGATCGACCAGAAGCGTGAAGACTTCAGACTTCGTCCTCCGGCCAACCTGGAAAGAAGAGGAGGAGAAGAGAGAGGGAGAAAAGGATCCGACCGAAGCGAAGAGGGAGAGAGACCACCGCCGAAAGTACCTGCCGGGACGCGACCGGCCCTGGTATTTCGGGTGCCGACTGACTGCACGGAAGGGGGCACTCTGCTCTCCGACCGAACAACCGACTGTGCACCAGCAGTATCCGGACCGATATACTCCTGACAGTACTTCCGTAGCATCCCTGTGTAAATAATTGCTTTTCTGGCAGCTAAGTGTTTAACATTTTGTTATCTTATCGGCTGGTTATTTTTTGCAGTCAGTTCTCTAACTACAACGCAAAAGAATTTTCAGAAAAGACAATGATTAACAATGATACTTCATTTTAAGATAAAACGGTCTTTATGAGATGGCTTTGTCAATACTACCGAACTTGTTTCTATCAATTATGAAAGTTTTAATTAAAGGTTAAGTAAAGGATGTTCAAGTGGTTTTGTGCCCTTAGTGGCTGTGATTGAATATTATGGATGACTGTGATAATATACAATGATGGATGATCTTGCAGGCTATACCCAAAATTACCCTGTTAAAAGGGGAGATGTATATAATATTTAATTTCCTTTGTAGACGGTTATGATTTAAAAAATCAATATTGTGTCAGTCCAAGGTTAAATAAATAAATAAATAAATAAATAATAATAATAATTAAATACTTAAAACTTAATAACTATTAAACAGTACAACATTAATCAATTTACAATGACAATGGAACAGAACAAATAAGGTTATGTCAAAAACGTTATATCAAGAAAAAACCATGGCCGACTTCAGACACACCTTCGTTTGAACATCCGTTAGTTTTGAAATATGTAATATAGATTCCGCACAGCAAGATAATGAAGTTGATTTACACGTAATTTTTTTATCTACTATATAAGCAACTTGTAGACATAACTTGGTTATTTGACATCAATTATTACTTATTACTTGGTTAAAACTTAAAACAGATTTTCTTACTGTACAGAATATCATCAATACATTAGATTCCTACCAGTTAAAATAGACATTGTAGTTGTCTTTCCAGCTCCATTCTGACCCAGCAATACAGTTATTTGATTTTTATAAATGTCCATATTTAAATTATCAACAGCCATATGATTTCCATATTTTTTATGTAAGTTGCGAATTTGAATACAAGGTGGTTTTCCTTCTTCCACATCATGACGTTCTAATAAATTGCCGTCTACTGAATTTTCAACACGACGTGAAAACTTTTTTATAAACTGAAAGAAATTTATTTTTATAAACCTTGATATACAAGAATAAAAGAACATATTTTAATGAATTGTTGCAAGCCAACTCAACGATAAAAAAAACCTTGAATATATTTGTATTGAGATAATATTAATTCAATATCAATAATTTGAAATATATATTTATTTAGGACTATCGTAGACAGAAAATTTTGGAGACCCTTTCAATTTTTTTATATTAAAATGAGGAGCTTTTCAGAGGTAATATATTATATTAAGCAATCCAAAATAAGTTCCTTGCATTTCAATTCATTACAAGCATATGAATTTATAGTCATACCTTCACAAAATTAATGAAGGGAAAACTGTAAGGTTTTGCAATTCCGTATTCTCCCGGTTTAACGTTCTCAATATAAAGTGTAGCAGTCATGAATAAAATGCTATCAATTATTAGCATCATAAAAACATTGCCCATTGTTATGTCATTACCATCTCCACTTCCCGCCTTAAAAAGATTAGTCCACTGGATACCAATTTCTAAAAATAGTAATCAATACAGCAAATACAAAAAACAATGGTCGGTTGTACAAAATCGATCATTTAACTGACCGTTACCTAGTTTATAGTCACATCCATAATTAAGACATCTTACCTCGCATTTCATATGTTGATATAGATGAATATCCAAAGTAAAGTGCCATATTCGGGAAAAGGGCAAAAGGGATTTTACAATTCCAAGACAAATATTCAGATGAGCTAACAAACGTTTGCGGTACAAAGTAAGAAAATATCCACACCAATATGCCAAATACAGTTGCAATAGATGCTAGAAAATAGATTATATTGATATGTTTAAATGAGCACCCTGTTAGTGCAATACAGTTCAGTTGAGTAAGCTGCGCCAATTATTATTATTGCCGTGTAATACTAGGTAGAGTATTTATTATGAGTTATACTAGATTTAATTCTAACATGTTATTATAATGTTATAGTTATTATATATTCCATTAATGAAAATTAATGCGCGCCCATACCCCTGTCACCCAGTAGGATTCTTTGACAATCGCTATATTGAAATACACGGCTAAGCTTTAGGCTGCGTCAACTGACTGTTTAAAATCAACTGCGTTTATTCCTATGCATACTTACGTGTATTAAATAAGCTTGCGATCAAGAAACAAAATGTAACGGCTGCCATACAATACAAAAACAAGAACACAAACAAAACGGTGCCATCTGAGAATTCAATAGGTGGATATGGAACTCCCCAAAAAGGTACTTTCATTAAAATCACTACTGCTATTATTGAGAACAAATTTGTAATCAATGCGTGAATAAACCATCCTAACCATATCAATGACGATTTTAAACCAACCATTTTCATGAATTCCTAAAAAATACATTAACTTTTCTGAACTAGTAACATTGTTGGTGTCTTACTTTAGTTCCAGAAGCCTTCTCTTCTCCAACCCTTCTCAAAACTGCAGGACATAGAAATATAAAACTAAAAATGGTCAGTAATGGCAAAAAGTATATGAAAAGTTGACTCAATCCTGAATCAATGGTTCGTGGTGGATCTGGAAACTGTTGTATAGAAAATGCTATATCGTTTACTTTGCTTGAATATAATTCCAAGAAAGACATGTCTATTGCCAACTGAATCGCCGAAAAACCTTTATACAAATATTTTGACGTCCCTTAAAATATTACTGTTAAAAGGAAACATTAAAATGTATAAAAACCAACTTGTTTCATCTATTGCTATCATTGGAACAAAAAGCTTGTCAGTGTCCCATACGAAAGATTTTTCAAAAATTGTTAAATCATAATGAAGTTGTCTGGGATTTCCTTCGAAAGTAACGGCAGCAATTAATGAAGAACGATTACTGTTAAATTCCATTAAAAGATCAGTTTTAGAGGCAAATGCTGTAACAGCTGAAAAGAAAAATTAAAATTTACTGGAGAAACAAGAATAAATATACCATCTCCTCGGATTTGAAGCTTTTGCTGTACGCTCCGTATTATTTGTCCATAAAACTCGGTGTCGGGTGTATACCATAAATTTAACGAACCAACATCCAAATGAGAATAAATATCTTGTAAACTTGAAATTTTATGGTACGTAGGTTCATCGACATGAACTTTAGTGATTCCACTAATTTTCGATCTACCATAAGCTACTAGGGTAAATAACACTATTGGTATTAAAACTTCGGTTATTGTTAAAAGCCAGTGCCTTTTTCTTATGATAAAATTCTTCCATAATATTACTCTAATTTGTCGCCACATTTTGTTGTTATGCTGGAAAACACAGTAAGGGTTAGCCTTTTGCCAAATGATATTTTAACATCATTCACACATATTTCGATTTGAATAATTAGGACTTATTTAAGCTCAGCTATTTAGAAAAGAAAGTCTTTTGTGTGTTATTACCACCTCGTGTAGATTTCCCCGGAACATATGTGTTGAGAAATATTTGTGCAGCGGCCGTCGCGTCTGCCATTTTGGGAAAAACCAAAGGGTCGTAAAACCGTTTACCTGTCTGGCACCGCTCACGATCGCAACTCAGTCGTAACCAAACATTCATCGCCCTCAGTCGCATTCGAACGAGTCGAAACAGGATCCAATTGTCCTTACCGCCGACAAGACAAAAATTTATAAAAGGGGCATCATAAAACCGAAAAACCGAGACTTTCAGCCGGATGTCATAAAAACATACCGACTGACCGCCGTCAGTAATGGTACCACCCCGGCGTCTTTCTTAACATTGCAACAATTAGTAATTAATGCAAAAGAGAAGCATCCTCTAATTAGCAAAATAATTATTGAGGATTTTTATGTCGACGACGCGTTAACGGGCGCAGCCGACTTTAAGCAGGCAAAATTCATAAAGGAAAATCACACAAAAACGTTAAAGGCAGGAGGTTTCGATCATTCTCAATGGGTGTCAAATTCAAATCACTCGCGACTCTCAAATAATAACAATTTACAGAAAGACACGTGCGTAATTTTTGATAAAGATTTGGAAGTTAAGGTTTTAGGATTTTTCTCGAATTATGTGGATCACCTTAAGTACAAAGTAGACTCAATCTCCCCTCTTAATCCAAGTACCACAAAGCGGGAAGCATTATCGACAATATCGAGAGTTATCGATCCTCTTGGGCATATTAACCCTATAATTCTGAAAAACGTAAAACACCACCTACCAAGCGTGGATGGCGTGGTCCTCACGTATGAGGATTTTTACGCAATTGAGAAATGCGTTGAAGCTTACTCAAATTCATGTCCTATTACTCCATTGTCCTCTGACTCAAATGGCTTGACCGCGCTCACGCTTGGTCACCTATTAATCGGGGAAAATATCGCGAGCCCGGTCGAGAAGAACTTAGGGGACGTACCCATCAACCGTCTGAGCCGTTGGAAAGGAGTTCAGCAGCCACAAGGACGTTTCTGGAAGAGATGGCACCTCGAATACGTCTTTCAACTGCAAGCGAGACCCAGGAGGCAATGCGTCGACCAACCCAACATCACCGAAGGAACGATGGTGGTACTTCGCGAGGACAACATTCCCCCATTGCGATGGCACTTAGGGCGAGTCATCCAGGTCCATCCAGGTGAAGATGAGATAGTGCGCGTAGTGACGGTAAAAACCGCGAGTGGTGTGGTTAAAAGAGCCGTGAAAAAAGTGTGCTACACCCATTGAAACTGACTAAATATGGCTTTGACATTCAACTAAACAATATTTTTGGCAAATTTATTTCTTTTATGTTTTTTGTTTTTAATCAGATTATTTCGTATGTTTAATCATAATCTTTGTATATATTTTTATTAATTCGGATTACTTGTACATAGATAGTTAGATATAGATTATATTAATTATGTTACTCTCATCATTTTCTTAGTTGTATCCAATGTTACGAGGGGGTATTGATAAATTGTTAGCCTACTATAGAAGCAACTAAAATTTGGAACTCAAAGTATTTTATTATTTAACGTAGTCTCCTCTTAAATTAACACTTTTTTACAGGGATCCTGCAGCGCCTCTAACCCTTTCAAAAAAAAATTTTCTTCTTGCTCCACAAACCAGCTTTCCACAACTTCTATGATTTCTTCATTGCACAAAAATCTATGTCCTCTTGAAGTTTTTTTTAGTCTAGGGAATAGATAACAGTCTGAGGGGGGTACATCTGGAAAATAGGGCAGATGATCCAGTAATTCAAACCCTAAATCCCGAATTGTATTCATGGCAATGTGCGATTTGTGCACAGGTGCATTGTCCTGCAAAAGCAGCACACCTTTTGCCAACAGACCGCGTCTTTTTTCTTTGGTTTGTTCTTTTAAGGTGATTAATAATGTGGAATAATAATCTCCGGTTATTGTATAGCCCTTTTCTAAATAGTCAATCATTTTTATTCTACGAGTATCTCAAAAAACTGAAGCAAAAACTTTTCCAGCGGATTTTTGGACTCGAAAACTTTTTTGGCCGTGGAGAACCACGGTGCTTCTACTCCATCGACTGCTGCTTCGTTTCTGGGTCGTAAAAATGGACCCAAGTTTCATCCATAGTAACAACACGGCTCAAAAAGTCTGGATCTTTTTCAAAACGGGCACAGATTGAGCGCGATGTTTCCACTCTTGCTCGCTTTTGATCGGCATTTAAACATTTGGAGATCCATTTTGCAGATTTTTTTTTCATATCTAAATCGACGTGAACTATGTGATGGACACGTTTATACGAGATCTTTAGTGTCTCATCTATATGTTTCAGCCCAATTCGACGGTCTGACAATATAATTTCGTGAACTGCGTCAATATTTTCGGGGGTAGACACCAAGATCGGTCTTCCTGATCTCTTGTCATCTTCGACAGAAAGTTTTCCTCTTTTGAAAGACGCAATCCAATTTTTCACAGTCGCGTATGGAGGGCACTGATCACCAAGTGTTTCAAGCATATCTTCGTAAATATCCCCACCCCGTAACCCCTTCAAATACAGGTACTTAATGATGGCTCGATACTCCAATTTTTCAATTTTCACAATGGGGGCCGACATGCTTTCTTTCAAATTTTGCTGCTCAGCGATGCTTCAACTTTTTGAAGTGAAATTTTACAATGACATTTCTAATAAGTCATTATTTGTTGCCACGGTAAAACGATTTTGTTTTGTTCAAAGGAAACGGCTAAGGCTAACTACATATCAATACCCCCTCGTATTTGTAATTGTTTTTATTGCAATAATCTTGAAGAACGTTTCTTCAAGACTCGGTTATTCAAATTAAGTAGAAACCACCGGGAGAAGAAACGTTTAAGAACCATCTGCAATTATTCGAAATATACAAGTACATAAGTTCGCGAGTGTTTCAATCGAAATCAAAACAT
Source organism: Diaperis boleti (assembly GCA_963583935.1). NCBI lineage: Eukaryota > Metazoa > Arthropoda > Insecta > Coleoptera > Tenebrionidae > Diaperis > Diaperis boleti. The sequence goes on along the minus strand of OY757249.1, from coordinate 40,899,506 downwards.
GGTCCTTCGAGCAACATACAAATTCAAAAACCAAATCAACCAGACCTTCAGGCCTCTCTGAATCAAAATCCACCCCAAAATTCAACTTACAATATGCATGTTGGTTGGGGTGTAATGGTTTGGCCCTGACTGTGCGGACTTGAATGAAGTCATCAAAGTATGTCTGTGGCAGCCTATAGCACGAAGTTATAATTTTTAAAGAATATTCTTTACTACTCTCTACTTTCTAGTGTCTACAGTTTGTGTCGTGGAGTAGCTCCAATTTCTCACTGACCTTGCTCACTACACAGCTGACTGTAACGTTCTTGAATAAAAAGATTGGTTACACCATTCTAGGCGGCTTCCGATTATCCCACTTCTGCGTGTATGGATGAGGGGAACGAGAGGGCCGACGGGAACAGCGGATGGTACAGAACCTCCCATCCGACAGGCCAACCGCTACCTCTCAAACTTATTCAAAACTGACATCCATTCGAGACATTATGCTAGATGGGAAACGAGAACAGGCTGTAGATAAAAATCCTTGCTTCAAAAGAGCCAAGTACTGTCTGAACTTATCGGGGGACAGACTACGTCTTTTGATGGACATCTGGACCAGACATTGCAGGTTAAAGAAGCACCTCCACGTGATAGGGGCGGTAAACGACCCATCCAAGTCCATACTGGGAGAGACATGGCCCAGCTGGGCCAACTTGGAATGAGAGACAGGAATGAGGGACATGAGAGGGTGACACAATGGACCCGCGGTGTGGTTTAAGTGTCAGTGAGGAGAGCCAATTCCCTCACACCCCTCAATAACTAATGTGTCTAATCTATAAAGAAATGAAGGGGGCGGTGTCACTGGGCCCCAAGAGGTAGTGCGCACTCCCAGGGCTTCGGCGAGGGCCTTCGAGCCTAGATGGACTTTCTGTCGCAGTTCTAGAGAAAGGGGGTCTCGTGGAGAAGTCGAGGAGCCATTCATTTATGTACATCATTTATTTTTTGAAAAAAAAAATAAATAAATAAATAAACAGGGTCGATTGCAGGTAGTCGTCGAAAGACGTAATGCCGCCAGACTGGCACCTCTTCATGTTTTGACCACTGCTAACGTCACCTTTTTATAGACTACGTCCAATGGTCTACGTATATAGAGTTGACAATTTCGCGGTCGCGGAGTATTAGCAGAAGGTGCGCATGTCGCGGTGATGCAATAGTATGTACTACTCAGCAAAGTTAGCATGGCATGTGGGGGTTGATGCGCAGTGGTTGAAGCCACTCCCCTGATGCGGAGCTCAGGGTACTTTCACGGCAGCATAGGATTCTGCGTCTCTCTCTAACAGCGACGAAACTTTTTCCCTCTCTGCGCGGCCAACTGCCATCCTACGATGGTTGACTAGTACAATGTATTTTCGGCTCCTAATATTACAACATACAAACACTGAAACCTATATATTTTATACAAACTGCTACTTCAAAGACACTCGTATATTTATATCAGGTTTTCATAAATGATTCATACATCACGTTGACTCTGGAAAATAAAATCTACATTATAGTTAGATGGGGAATTTTGACCTACAAAACCTACTGGATGTGTGGATCATTTATGAAGATCTGTATTACACATCGCGCACCACTCCGGACAGGTAAACGGAGCTGACCGACCCTTGAGTGATGACATTGGTCGAAATTCTTGTTTTTGAAAAACGTCGTCAAACACAAGGTTTTAGAGAAAAACGTGTTTTGTATCTGGGTGCGTTTAATAATTCTACCAACATCAAAAACGCAGACGATTTTACGGTAAAGTTAGAGCTTGGTTAAATAATAATTTCTCAGCCATCACCCTCTTTCATGATACTGGTGATTTTTTTCTTCACGGAGCAGCATCATTCTTTTCATGTTATACTTGGGTCTTTGCTTCAGGATGCTGGGAGAATCAAGGAAGAGCGCAAGCATCCCTCGATTAGTGAAGCAGCGTTGACTTCCATCCCACTTCCTGGTGGCAATCATTGTTACAGATGGCCACCGGAGAGGACGATGCACCGCTTCCGAGTCCCACCATCCAACAGTGCAGACAGTGAGTTTCTTACCTCAAATGAGGAAGAAGGCAAAAGCAACTCATGCAATCCTGTGTTGTTTCAACCATGCTAACGGAAAACGGCAACATCGGTATACCCGGAGACCTCCCACTATACCTCACTGCAATTGCAGCGGATTTCTGGTTCTCCACTAATAAATACTAACCAATTATGGACAAAAGATGTCAACTCAGTTTGGAGTTTGTTGAAGCTGTGAAAAAGACTCGCAGCGGAGCTCGTAAGGTTCGTGTCGCCGCTCAGAAAGTGGGCCTAGGGCAAGCGTGGGCTCCATGGGACCGTTAATCGACCAAGGACCTTCAATAAAACCGTCGTAGGTTTAAAATGTACCGTGTCCACTGGGGCAGGCAGGCTATATCTAAAGCCTTGGTGAGTAGCGACACCACCTAGCCGAGCTGAAGTCCTCAGGTACTCAGGCTGCATAGCCGGAGTGCGAGTGAGGCAAACCCGAGGTGCTCGAGCCACAGATGAATCTAAGCCGCTCATCTGATTAAAACCGTAATGTGGTTGGCTGCAACAGAAACCACCACAAGGCGTAGTGGTGGTACGCTGCTATCAAACACCCCGGGGGAAATGGTTTCACTGCCTGTTCCGCGAGGAGTAAACCTCTATAAATAACCCCAAAGTCAAGGTGGAATAGCATATGCCGAAGACTGCATGGCCAAAAGGGTGATCTTGGTCATTAAATATGCCCACTCCGGAAACCAGGCGACCTCCGGTTTAATTAACCTTCCTGTGGCATGCTGCTGCTGCAGGTAACGTTTCTCTCCCTTGATGAAAGGAAAGGGAGACTCGCCCTTAACAGGGTCAAATAAAGAGGCTGAAGAACCAACCATGGGAGACCGTCAAGAGTCCATGGAGTTGCCTGAACAGCCAGGCCAAAAAGGTGATGACGGTCTCCAGCTGGAGTAAGGGTTGGAATAATACCCTCAAACTGTCAAGACTCACTTCTGACAATGGACCAATTAGAAACCATTCAGGAGGCGATTCTGGACAATATTGTGGAAAAGATGAAGGATGAGGCTGTAATAAAGCCCAGTTTTCAACAGTTCCACAAAGACCACTTGGCCCCTTTGAAAAAGCCTCTTAGTGACTCAACTTTGCAAAGAAGGTGAGATTTCTAGTCCTCAAAGAAGCTTGGCTGCCTGTAATAAGGCAAATTTAAAATGTAGTCTGCATCTAGTGGCAGTGGTGAAACTAGAAATTAAGTAATTAATTAATTAACAAAAAGTTTAATTAAGTGTAGTGTTCACTATTCGTTCACTGCCTGATGCATGACCTTGCATAAATTATTATGGCAAAGAGACTGGTTCGAAAGTGTAGACATAAGTCGACGACCGAACCTTTATGGTCTCATTCGCGCCAGTTGTGACTTCTTCGCAATATTTTTTTCCAATTAGGGCACCGTGGGCGGGTTTCTTCACCATAACTAGATTGATAATTATGCTCTGTTCGGTGGTTTAGACGGTTGAATCCGGAACGACAAGACAAGAGGGCCTTTCTTATGTAGTTTGGGTCCTGCAGTACGTGAACTGGCCTGGGAATAAACCCCTCGAGAATCAGTCTGAGTTTCCTGGCAGCCCTCTACTTCCCAGGTCAACAGAAAGCCGCCGCTCCAATAATTCAAGCAAGCGCGGATCAATGGCATCCCCTTTGCCCCTAACGCTTGCCGACATCCCCCTCGAGACAACAGCCTCCCATCCCATTGGTACAACCAGCACCGGAGAGGACTGTGCACCGCCCCATCTAGCCGCGTTTGTGTTCACCGCCCATTATCCGCCTCCTCCGGGGCCGCCCTTAGTGTATTAACATGAAACGTGTAAATAAAACTAAAGCTTGGCTGTTAAAAATCTATGACCAATGCCAAAACGTTTATTGGCAATGCTGAGAAAATAAGAACATGCCATAGTAAAAGTTGCGTAAATTAAAATTACTTACTTTTTTGCGTTGGACATATGGCCAGGCATTTACGGATTTTTGATATTAAAAATATTGTCAAAAGTCCTAAATGAAATTTTTTGAGCTAAAGAAGTTATTCAAGGTCTAAAGTTGCAAAAATCAGCCGGTCACACACAGACTTTATTTCGCGCGGTTTATTGTGTCATCTCTAAAAACATATGGAACATCATGTGCGTGAGTGAGCATCTCTGCACGCAATGAAAGAACGGGAACACACAGTTTACACCCGTCCACGCGCCACGCCACGGATAAGTGACACGTTTTTTTCCACACAAATACGACTTTTCCCTTGAAACTGATGTACCACGCGCAACCACGTGCTAAATCATTGGGATACTTTTCCAAGTGTACCGTCGCTTAGCTGACAAAGTGGCGTAACTCACTTTTTATAACTTTTCAGGAGAGCGAAAACAAACCTTAGCTCTCTTCAATGACTGCTGCCGTGGAGCGCAAAACAAAAGTTTTGCTTTGTTTATTATTACAAAGTGGCGTTTGATGTTTTAGCTTGACATTCGTTACTACATAATTTACATATATTTTTTTCTGCTTATTGTAATTTCGGCAGGTAATAAATAAAAATATACCAGATACGCCCGTTAGTCAGTCAGGATGAAAATCGTCACTGAACAAAAAGTATTTGTCCTAGAGTTACGTCCCTTTGTCAGATTGTAGAGGAGCTCATACGAACAATTTGGAATAATAAAACTGAAATACGCCCAAATATGAGTTACGCCACTTTGTCAGCTAAGCGACGATACTAACCGCCACATCCCAACACGCCACGAAAACGAAAGAACGTCTCTGTGTATGGCCGACTATTTTTTTCCCGAATACGATCATTTTAGTTATTATAAAAAATATACGTCATAAAATACTACACAAAAAGGATCTCGCTTAAAAAATTTACGAGCGGAAACTACTTTTCGAAATGAGATCGAGAAAGCTTAGACGTTGCGTTGGTATACGATTGAGGTAGAATTTATTTATATGATGCCCCAATAGGCACAACCCATGTATACTTCTAACGATTTTTAATCACTTTCGACTTATTATACTTCATTTGCTTCTTCAATTTCATCTACCATGAGATCATTTAAATTATAAATTAGAGTAGGGGGGTTATTTTTTATGCAATGGCCCAGCCTGCAAATTGACTGACAGTAAAATTTGAGATTATGGTCTAAACATTGTGACGTTTTATGTTTCTGATGTTAAATTGTTTTAGTTTAAAGAAAATAAAACACTAACAAAGAAGGTGGGTTTATTGAGAATTAGAGCAAATTTTCAAATCATCTGAAAGGTTATAGCGTTGCATGCATTAAAAATTGCCTCTTGCAGTTCTTCAAGATTGTGCGGTGTTTTTGAGATGCCGGAAAATGAAATATGTAATCTAGAATTGTCACCGGACTTCAAGGCGGAAATTGAATGAAATCTCGCCACAAATTTCTAAATTTGTTGGACTAATTTTTGATAATCTGCAGGAAAATTAGGGTAGGTAATTCGAAAAACCTTTCTGTTGCCGTTTTTAAAGCCACTTTGACACCTTTGAGATTCAAATTTTAAACCAAATTGTCAACAGTTAGTAGTGCCAACCTAATTTAAATTTCACAGCCTACTCTAATTTATAATTTTAATAATCGCACGGTATTATTGTTTCATATGAAGCGACATTTAAACATGACTGACAGCGAAAAAGCCACAAATTATAGGACATAATAGTAATATTTTTTGCATCCACAATTTGCACTGCAACCTTTGGTATAATTGCACAAAATACTGGTCATTAGTTGATCTGGTGCCTCAGGAAGTAATGTACGTAATTGCTTCAATAATTTGCTATTGAAGGTCCAACCATGTTTGAGGCTGATAGCGCGTAAAGATAATATTTGTTTGCGGACACAATCATAAAAAAATAGTAGATTTTACAAAATACATAGTGGGTTTTCATAAAACATTAATCCAGTAGGCTTTGAATGTAAAAACTCATAAAGCACGTCAGAGCAACATGACGTGGATCATACTTAACATACGCAACTGCCAGTTGTCGGTATATTTTCAAAACCCTGAATTAATTATTCATAAACAAAGCTGTCATTTTTGACAATTTATCAAAATTGTAATTTAAAATTTTGCTGTACCAGTATTTTCTGCTCTGTGGTAAATGTAAAAAATGTAATCAGTTGTGGGTCTATCAAAAACTGAACTTTGCATATCATGAATGTTCTACAAAACTAATCAAAAATTCTTTTGGCCGCTTGATTAAATAAGGTTTTAGTTTGATTGTGAGTTTAAAAATGTAAAGCATTTGCACAATTAATCTTTAAAATTTCGACCATTTCTAACAAGGAAGGTGACTATTATCCTGTCCACCATAAAATGCATACATGGAGTTTTTATTAATGTTGTTATATCATTATACAATAAAACTAAATATCACGAAAAATGTTAGTCTAGAGCTAAGAAACATAAAGATGTCATTTCATAAACAAGTTTTTGGAATTACATTTGGGGGGTACAAGAATAAAACAACGATTTTCTCAAACCTCTGAATGTTGAGTGTCGAATCTTAATTTGACCAGAGCGATGGATAAAAGTGGTTATTGAGAATAAATGATTAAAAAACTGCACTGTTCTTATTTTCCGGGTCAATCTGTCATCCCTTTAATTCTCACATATTGTATTTGTATTTCTGGGTAAATGTGTATATGATATAGAATTAGTAAAGGTTTTTTCCATAATCCGTGAATTATTAGTTAGTTATGACATACCTAGAAGATGCTGGAATCAAATTTCACCTAGAATATCTATTTACGTTGTGTTTTGTGCGTTTTATGCAAGTGGAAACTTCTTCAGGGAAAACAAATTCGACATTTTGTTTGTACACACTCTTCTCTGTTGTTTGTAATGTGGTTGTCTTCAAAATCAAACAACACTTCTAAAATACACTATTACACTTACACATTATTCGATAAAACGCCCACTTTACAACGGTTTACAACAAAATAATAACAGGACAGAGGTTAACTTCTACAATCTTTGACGTTCTTGACACTTTTGACAGTTGCCACAAAAAAAAATACAACGGCGGGAAATCTAAATTTTATGCTTCAAAGAAAAATTAATGTACGTATAGTAATTGAACTACAGTTTGATGTCAGAAAACCGAAAGTTATAAGGCTTATTGGCTTTTCGATCAATATGGATCAATCAATACGTATAGCTCCTCCCCTTTTTCGTATCTTGGTAAGGATACGTCAACCTGGGGAGATACGCCGACGTAGGAGCTGCAACAATCACAACAATTTCCTACTTGGTGGGGAACAGCCTTGAGTGAACCTTGAGATTGCCGATGTTTTGGTTGACTAGATTGAATCATGGGATTTCGTCATTTATCGCATATCTATGGGCCCCTTGGGGGAAACGTTGCAACTCGCGGTTGTGTTGAGACCACCAATTAATTACACCACGGCTTCCTAGATTAGAAAGGGACGCTGTGAATTACACTATTTTATACTACATAATATTACATATTTTGTGAATAAATATCTACAATGAATGCACCATCCTTTGACTGTCCAGAAGTGGCAATAATTTCACAAAGCGTGGAAAAATAATGTTACAAAACCAACAGCTTGTTGGAGGAGGAACCACTGCCACCCGCTTCTCCGCCAAGTCCGACACGGGGATCCTCAGAGCCAATCCTTATTCCGATGTTCCAAATCCAATTTGCCGACATTATTCTTTATTTTAACGAGTAGAGGGGACGAAGGTCCAATGAAAAAGCGAAGAACAATGCAGGTATGACTGGTGATAAATATTGAGAAGGTTGCTTCTTGGAAATCATTGAAGTGACGAGCACCAGTGGCGGCGAAATTCGGGCGTCTCAGGTAGGGGGCGACACCTAGAAGGAGAGCGAGGGAGGCGATCGCCTGATTGGTAAATTCAGTTCTGCCAAACGACGCCTGCACGAACTGTTTCAAAAACTAGGGGGTTACCATAAATTTAATTAAGGTATTTAATTTATGGGGGTTACCAAGAATGATTACGGCGTCAGGATGGTCGTGTCGAGACATCTATTTTTTTAATGTGTAATGATGTCATAATTTTATTAGAATCTCCAATAGTTAAAAAAAATTGCCTTTCAGCCTATAGAGATTATAGATAAATCTACTAGTGAGAAACACAAAATTTATCTTTCCAAAAATTTAATGACATGAATTAAAGCAAAAAATTATCTTAAAATTAATCTGTTAATATAATGGTGCAAGATAACACATTGAAACTAACTTGGAAGTGAGTGGAGCAGCTATAAAATGCAAAAGGAAGATTTCTCATGCTTTGTCCACAACTCAGACCATGTTTTTTAATAAAATATAAATATAATATAGTAGTCATAATAATAATAGTAACAATCTACATTCATTTATTTATGAATAATAAATACCATAATTATTATAATAAAATAATTTTGACTGTTGACATTGCTTGTAATTGTGCAAATGACCAATACTGTAATGTGTTAAAAAATAAAAACACTTTTACAACCATTAAATTATTATTTTACAATTGTAATTTGCATTTCTCCAGATAAAAGAGATGTAAGTAATATTGATTCATGTTTGAAGAATTTTTTGAATTCAAGAAAGGTACCACGTTTCCCCTTACCACTAAAGGAATTGTTAATTTTGCTTAGTTTCTTATTTAAATTGAGAAATGCAATTACCTTACAATTCTTGAGAACATAACATAAAGGATTCAAGATAGTTTGCTGTAACTTGGTGGAGAAAACTTCTTCCGTAAAAACTTTAGAATGTAAAGAGGTAAACAAGATATTAATGTAATAACTAATACCTTCCAAATAAAATCTTCTGTTCGGATAAATTCTGAATCTGTAACAACAAAATTTAACAACTGTGATTGGCACATTGAATCATCTTACCAAAATAATCATGTAAAACTATTAGAGACAACAAATATAACACAAGAGAGATGAGTTCTGCTAAAATCATTAGGTAGTGCCATGTTCTTATGTTCAAGGCCACCATTATTAGTTCAGTTAATATTAATGACGAAAAGCTAATGGCCACAATGTGAATAAATTCGTCCTCAAAAAGTAGTAGAGCTCCATACATTATAACGCCACCTAAAACAGATAAAAAATAACGTCTAGACACAAACAACTGATTTAATTTTGTCTAGAATCAACGTCTGCATTAGATATGCTGCCTGTTCATAACATAAAAACCAAAAAAGGGAAAAGTTTAGAATTATCTACAAAAATCTGAACCAAGTAGTTACATAATGTAAAATAATTATTTAGATGCAATAACTTTATTTCTTTTAGTATTCCAAAAGTCGATTTTTATGCATGGAAGAAAATGTATAATTTACTTACCTTGATAAATGGAAATTAGAACCCACATAAAGAAAGTTTTATATGATAAACTTCTACCTTTGGCAAGTTCCTTATACAATTCTGGATACGTTAATGCAATTTCTGTGCTGACATCCTGATCAAGAACGAGGCTGAACACCTAGCAAAAAACAATTGAATTAAAAAAATAGTTCTCTTAAAATTATAATAAAAGAACGAATTTTTAAAATTATAATAAAAGAGGGACGAATTTTTACAAAATTCCAGTATTGACCGGAAAAATAACTATTTATATAAAATCTGTATTTACAATGTTAATTGATAGTGTTTCCAATTATTATTTCAACAATAATGAATATAAAAAAATTTAGTTGAATACTTACAGGGAACATAGTGTAAACTGTTGCATAACCAACTGTTAGGAAACCTTGGTATAGGGCAACTGAGCTCAGATAAAACACACTACTAAAAACGGCTTGCATTGTGGAAATGATCAACCCTCGATGAATAACAAATTGAGCTAGCGACGCAGATCTTTTATAAGATCTCCTTCCATGAACTAGCAACAAGTGTGCCAAGTGTGAGAACTGCGGAATACTGAAATCACCAGCCAAACTGGCCTGTTTTCCTTCTCGCCCCTCAATTCCGATTCCCGCGTCAGCTTGTTGAATCATACTAACATCATTTCCTCCATCTCCAACAGCTGCTGTTCTTTTGCCTGTATGTTTCTGTATAAGTTGTACAACTTGAGCTTTTTGCGTCGGTGAACATCGACAACAAACAACAGCCGGGGCTGCTGTTGCTAATTCCATAAATTCTTGTTGATAATAAGAGAGACACACTTCTAAGCTTTCACCACTTATTACCAGAGCACAGTCTTGTTTTCGTCGAAACGAGTTCAACTCCAAGTGTGCGTCTGTTCGTGTAACAACTTTCTTCAATATGTGTAAGCCTTGAGTTCGCGATACCAAACGAGAACTTTTGGCAATACATGTCGCAGTTTCGAGTTTATCACCTGTCAACATCCAAATCTTGATACCTGCATTTCTTAGTAACTCGAGTGTTGGACGCACGTTATCTTGTAATTTATCTTCGACTCCTGTAATACATAACAATTCCATTTCGCGTTCCAAGGACTCAACTACTTGGGACACACGAATAACGCGATCCGTCACTGAGAGGCGTGCGGCATTGTAACGACTCTGTGAAGAGAAAATTCAAGTTATAAATAATGTTATGAATAATGACTATAATTTGTCTAATATCCATAATGATCTTTCGCGGGCCGACTGTGTTCATCTATACAGTTGTGAAAACGCGGAAAACTTTCACAAAGTCAGCCTTTTAAGGCATTTTGAGACCAAAGCCGACCACATTTAATAGCTCAGTATGCGAGAGAGACAACATATCGGAAAAGTTTTCCTCAATTTTTGAGGAAATGGCTAGTGCTATTACAATTTTAAATACGGAGTTGAATACAGAATTGTAATCTACAGGAAACTAATTTTTCATATTTTGGTTATTCATAAAAGAAAAAAAAATACTGCAAGACTTAAAAAATTGAACAATTAAAATTTGAAAAAATTAAGGTATACAAAAATTAGTAATGTTTACTTTTTACAAATTGAAAAATCGACAAGAGAAACCCTTCTAAAGGACGAAAACTTTTGGTCTGTTTGGCCCGCCATCTATTGATTTTGAATGATATTAAGTGTTGTAGAATTTGGCCTTAAATAAACTGATCAGAAGTCAGTATTTTCAGCAACATAATAAGGTGGCTTGTTTGACCGCTGTTCGAGCATACGTTGAACATAATTATGGTGATCAAACAAGTTAAAACTATAGCAACAGGCCAGAAGAGCATTAACGGAGAAATAAAAAAGTAGTATATTATGACCCAAGGCCAGAAAGTTGGATTTCCTGGCGTATGTGATATAAAAGCCGAGGCTTTACAACTTTCTGGCCGCATGTCGTATACTATTACTTTTCTTCATCCCTCAGCCGAAAGTAAGGTCTTCCCGGTCGCATTTCGCTCGTAGAACAGCGTCCATCATAAACCTTGGCTACGACTCGGTTTTGCAAAAGCCGCTGTTCCCGGAGCGAAAGCCGGCCCTGAAGACCGTACTTTCGGATAGAAGAAACGAAAATAACCATCCCACAACTTACGCACAATAAAAAACAATAATCGGAATAATAGATAAATATTCTTCTATTATGAGAATGGAGCAGACATCTTAGAAGATTATATTATAGGAAGAACCGTGTCGGCCAAGTTCACAGTCGGTTCAATAGTGATAATTTTTACTACTTATAAACGTACCTCAAAATCTGAATACTGTTCTTCAGTCAGTAACTTTCTGGCGACAACCAAAGTCCTTAAACCATCTCTTGCCATATTTCCAACTTCTTCATCTAGCCAGTCCGTGTACTGAACGATTGGTGACATCACGATATCGGCTCCTTTGAGATAAAATACAATTTCGCTAGTCTGTAAATCCTGCAAGAATATAAACAAATCCTTTAAATCACGGTATCGGTATATCATAAAAATAAAATTTAATAAAAACATAGTGTTGGTCACAATATCTGGAACATTCAATTTTTTCCCAACTGTATTAACAGTATGTAATGTTTATTATGCAATACCGTGCGATCATTTAAATTATAAATTAGAGTAAGCGGCTTTTTTATTATGCAATGGCCCAGCCTGCAAATTGACTGACGTTTATGTTTCTCATGTTAAATTGTTTTAATTTAAAGAAAATAAAACACTAACAAATAATGTAGCATAATTGACAATTATAGCAAATGTTAACTTCATTCACCATTCTGTTGTCGTTTTTTTGAAGTCACTCTGACATTCAAATTTTAAATGAAATTTTCAAAAGTTAGTAGTGCCAACCTAATTTAAATTTCACAGCCTACTCTAATTTATAATTTAAATGATCGCACGGTATATTTTTAAATAATAAAAATGACAATTGACAATGTTTATTTTACGTCTGACCAAAATGGTTGAAAGATTATAATTTTGATAGAACAATAAAAGTTTTCCTTATTTTTTTTTAATAATATTTTGGATGGTCATAAGGACTTCAATTTAACAACTGATTCACTGTTCTCCAAGCCTCAAATTTTTCGTTGTGATTGACAATTTTTCTTGACGATTTTTTTATCGAAAATGTCTGGATAGCATTCAAGACGGGACCTTGTGATGGCTACTCCAAAACCTTTACACTCTGAGAGAATAAGCAGTCTGTCACTAACTTTGATGAATATCCGGGATCGTTATAATTCTAAAATATGAACTTTCATTCCCCTTTTGAGACGGGCCGTTGTAGACTTAGACGCCTTTTCAGCTAAAGGAGGAAATTAAGATGAATTAAGACAAGGATGGGCGTGCCGGGAAATTGTAGAGGGATTTGGAGGATGTTACATCTCCCACCATTCAGCTAATTGTAAAGGAAAACCTCCGAAAAAACCTTTACAGGGGGGTCGGCCTGGGAATCGTACCCCGGGCCTCCCGAATGGCAAGTGCGGCCCCAGACCGTTGAGCCACTGTTTCGGTTCATCGTATATACTTTTTAAGTGTAAAATTATAAATGGAACATGTTTCAGCAGAAAATATACTTTTTAAAACCACCTGGATTTAAGAACATTCTTCTAGTTTATATACTTTTTATTTAATCTTTGTTTCTCTGGTCATCTAATATGCACAAAACCATAATTGTTAAACAAATTAAACCAAATTCACCTGGTTGCCAGTTTTTTTGTGGATAGGGTATAAGAACATGGATTGTCCATGGCAGTACCACACAATTGGCAATGAGATTTGGTATGAAATAATAATTAAAATCTCACCGACGTTTTTTAAACAACTTTTCCGTAGATGCCTTTGACGAACAATTTGGTGGAAAAGCATAAACGACATATTAAAATATGTACCTTTACGATAATGCCCATTCTCTTAGTCTCGCTGGTAAATGGAAAAATCTGCAGAATGCTGTAATTATAAAGAAGACCATCTGGTGCACGAAGTTCCATTGACGAAAGATCCCGGCGACTGAGCGCCAGGCCAACTTCTAGCGTCCACTGAACGAGTGCTACTTCATCGGGACTGGAAGCTTGATAAGAAACCACTTGTTTGCTTGCTTGCAGGTGTTGATCTGCTTCTGTTTCAGAAGCAATAGAACTAGTATCTAAAGAAGGCAAAACACTCAAAAGGTCAAATAATAACTCTCTTTATAAACAAACCTGCTTCGTTATTTTCATACACTGGTGTTACATTGTGACATAACGCCAAAGCTTGCACTGCATCTCTAATTCTCGTATTTTCAGTTTTACGAAATTTTGTTTTGTTAACACTGGATGTCTCACTACTTAAGTATGTAGATTTAAGAGTGGATCTTAATTCTTCAAAACTATCTGCTGCATAGCTTACAGTTCCCAAATGGAGACGTTTTAAGACCATCGAATTTTGTGTAAGAGTACCAGTTTTGTCTGACAACAAATATGATATCCTTCCCAGTTCTTCTGGAATGGTTGTACACCGTACAGCTGTTCCTGCCATGCTAGGGTCTTTACCAATTGCCCAGGAATAAAAAGATTTACCCAGTTCTAAGTTAACTCGCAAACTAAAACATACGTTATGCTCAAGTCTAAAAACAAAAATACGATATTACCTGATAGGAATTATATATGAAAAGAGTAAAATGAAGCGGAACAAATATCTATACCATGGTCCTCCAAAACCTTTGAGGGCCATCATAATTAAAGCAAGTGCAATTACTGCGACAAACAACAGTTTTGTTATCGTGTTCACTTCTATATCAAGAAGACCGACTTTCGAACGAGGTGCTGAATTGTTCATTACAGAGCGAGTTTCGGGACCTAAAACAAAACATATTTTTCCGGGTTTTTAAACTTGTTGACGATCTCGTAGCAAAAGGATAGTATTATGGAACCCGGTTTGCGTGGTTTATATAGTATTTAAGTTGTGTAGTGTAGTGCTTAATTTAATTTTAGGTACATCACGCCCAAGAATTTTAAGAATAAAAAATAAGTGATATAAACAATATATTTTATGAGGCCCTTAATTCCAAAACTTGTTCTTTCGAAAATTTATGAAAATCAAGGTGGCAGTGGATTCTGAGTGTTTACCACACCGGTTCTATATCTAGCAGCGGATAGTGACAAAAGTGATTCCTTCTAGGCGATAAACGCATGTAAAAACACATTCAGTTCCAAAACTCGTTCTTTCTAGAGTCTCTTCTGATGATACTTACATTTTTTCAATTTCTAACCTATAATAAGTATTCTGGATTGATAAAGAATTTAATTATTTACCTAATATTGATAATTAAACAGTTTAAACAAATAAATATGGAATGTCAATATCTAGTAATAAGAAATAACAAGAACATAAATTTGATGTTTTATGATTCATGCAGCACGTTTTATCAATATTTTCTAGTCAAAATTAGTTTTTTTGAAAATTCACAGTATAAAAACATTTTTTTTCTAGTATCTAAGTAACAAAACTCGTTCTTTCAAAATTTGGAAAGGCTCTAGTTTTTTTTTTAAGTAAGTAATTTTAATTTTCATTCTGCAAGTTAGTTCAGCAGTGTTAGTTACGTAAAAAGAAAAAATAAGAAGTAGATACACCTTCAAGTTTTTTGGTAAACAGTTTTTCGCGTTTTGCCAAAAATCGCTTAGAACCGAAAGAACAAGTTTTGGAATTAAGGGCCTCATATATTATATTTAATACTAGCATTACTAAGGACCAGTGGCAGCGCAGAGAAACCCCCTGAGTCAATCAGTAGTCGAAACTACCGAGCCGTTATAACTAAAATCTTACATAGACAAGTGTTGGTAAATAAATTGTAAAAACTTTGCTTAAATAAATAGTTTGTAACGAAGTTACCGAATTTTTCGACACCGTGGTGACAAATACACCGTATCGAGACCGTTCTGCCCCGTCACATCTCAACCCGCCGGAAAAAAAGGTATTAACCCGGGTATCACCGATGCCGCCTAGCTAGTCTGTGGCTCCTATCGCTTCGGCTGAGAATCGAGACCAGCTAGTGCTGCCGAAGTAGGTCTGTGGCTCATATCCCTTAGACCGACAACCGACACTAACTTTCGACTGCAGGTCGACCACCTGTGATATTTGGATACGTCTCCGCCTGACGATGTTTTCCTATACCTTTCACCTCGCTCCTGCTTCCGCCGTCGGCTGCTGCAACTCCACTCCAGAGAAAGGCCCCACGTATCAAGGGTTAAACGGAGTGAGACCCCGGAGTATTTAATAAAGGCAGCGAGCACCATTCCCATAAAGTTTAAGCGGAGAGAGGGACACATGGTTAATAAAGTTAACAACGTTCCCTATTCCTGCTTCTTCTTCCCGTCACCGTGTACATATTCAGTCCCTGTATATATTGTAAATAAAGACCATAACGCCGACCCTGTATATTTGTTTTGCTTCCCTCCCGCCAAACTGGACAGCCAATCCCCGGCTTACCGTACTCGTATTAAGGTACCCGTGGGCAAGTGTAGAGCATACCACGTTAAAAAACTGGCGCTCGAGGCAACCCGACCGTAACAAGCGTGATAGTATGGAGATGCAAACGAACACTGAATACATACATACCTGTATAAATAACAACGCCTAAGGCTTGCCCTGAAGCGATAACGCAGTTGGTCCAAAGTGTATTTTCCAAATCCAAACTTTCATCAGAGTTTATGGAGTCCAACTGTAACAAAGAAAATGTTCATCCCTTTGACACAAAAAATTTGACTTCATATTTAAAAATACTTTCTATTTTACAATAATCTTGTCAGAATCGGAATTTCCCCATCCAAACTTCGTCTTCCAGGTGCGCAACCTGGATTTTGTTGTGACCGACCACCGTAGTTATCTGGTGCCTATTGATAATATTCAGATACATTCACATCAATACTTTTAAATTTGTGGGCGTTCACAGCCAGTTAAGTAATCTTGCAGCTAGTGGTACTATAATATAAACTTGATTGTCGTCAATCAGAATACGGTAATTTGCGACTTTACGTGTTGAATATGAACCCTAATGTTTTCATACATGTGATGTACTCCCAAAAGTGTTTTTTGGACTACATGAATTTTACTTGAATGCCCACGATTTGTTGTTGAAATTTTGTAAATTTGTCCAATCTTCAATGTTCAATATTTTAAAGTTACTTAAGCCAATAAACATCTAAGTTTAAAATTTTTATGTTATAAATTTACACGCCACTGCTGTCTTATCAAAAAAACAGAACGTAGGTCCCTCCCGTCTGTCATTTGTTTTTTTAGATCATCATCCGGCCAAATTTAATTTTCGCGGTTAATTTTTGAGTTTGACATTCCTATGATGTTCATTACCTTTCATTTCATAACATCACGAATTCAAGAAGTGAGTGCACAAATTACTTTGAACACTTGTGATAATACCTGTGGATAAACATGACAATCTGCAAACTCACCCTGCTAAATGTTCCTATAAAAGAATGTATGTCCTTCTGTGGTTTTTCTGCATAAATTCGAGCGCTAATCTCAAAAAGTTGATGATCTGTTGCCAATTTTTGTGTAATAGGAACCGCCAAGCGTAGTTTCCAATCTGTTTCACCATCAAGTTGGTCAGTTCTAACAAAAACGGCACCACTACTTTCAGAAGTTTTCAATAAAACCAAATCAGCAGGAACTCTTTCATCCTTGTCAACAATAATAAGATCCCCTACACGCAACTTATGTGCTGCAACTATTTCATAAGGTTTGTTTCTGTCATTCAACAATCTTTTGCATTTTTGATTGTTGACTTCCTGATCCCGTTTATAGCGGCGCAAATCGTCGATAGCCTCCCGACAGATAGTCACTGTGAGAACAAAACACTACAAGTACAACCTTTAGGTGTGTTACTGAAATTGATAATATTTACCAAAGGTATCCAATATGTGTACAAGTAGCTAATGCGAATATCAGGAATGAACTGTGATGTAGCCATTATAAGAAAATATAGATTTAAAAAGAATTTGAATTGTTGATATAAAACTAACGGCAAAAAAGTAATTATGTTGTATTTTTGATTTCTTATAGCATTTGCTGGAAACTGGCCTGGTGTTTGACTCCCCAGCATAATCTTCCGAGGTTTTAATTCCCGGGGGCCGCAACATTTTCGAAACATGGAACACCAACAGCTGCAAACAAGAGTAATATAAATATGGTCTAGAATCTACAAATATTACAAAAAACACTGTAACAACAGGTAATTCTACTTGTAGACAGTACCTCCATAATGGATCTTTATATGACTTAGTAATTAATGGTATGTCCTCTTTAGATGTTTTCGTTAAATTACTTTGTGTTTCTAAATTATCCATTGACAACAGTAATGCGGAACTTTAAATTAGATCAAACGTAAATTCACATACTTTGATTCTTATCAAAACAAATCACTTGACGTTTTGACGTTTTACCACAGAAAATGACGTGAACCATATGATAGGTTTGTTTCATTTGACAGAAGAGTACTGCAAAAGTCTAGATGAAAATGGCGGACTGTTTTGAAAGTTATAAATAATTTAAACCCTGAATACCAAATAGAATAACAAAACTGTGAAACAATGTGCCCAGACAACAAAAATAAAATTAGATTTTAAGTATGACTACTTAATCATTTTCACCTAAACATTGGCACTAAAACAGTAAAAACAATTCTTACCTACAGAAAATGCTACCTAAACGCATATGTCTCTTTGGATTACGATTATTTTTGAGTTTTGGCTCCATTTCGTTTCCGTGATGTCGAGGATTTCCTAATAAAAAATCTGTTTCCTGATCTATGTCAAAATCTTGCAAAGGGAAATCCATGCCAGTTTGTCTTTGTGTCGTTTTGCTTCTAACTACACATGATCTCATACTCTCATAGTTTATTTCTTCTTACTAAGAAATAGTCGCAGACACTATTAAATTTGAGTATTTCCTTGAATCCGTCTTGCGACGAAATAGGTGTTGACATAATATATCACTCCGGATAATTTGTTTTGAGATAAATTTGCTTACATGATACAGTCAAGACAACAATTCTCCACTCTGGTAATATCACATTGTGTTATTAGGTGTTTACTCCAAAATTATCTTTTTTCGGAATTTTGCTTTGAGGTTAACCCAGAGAGATGAAACCACAAAACATCCACTAGAAGAAATTATACCAACATCACCCAACACAGACAACATGCTAAATCGGAGGCAATAAAATTTTGAGCATTAGCAGCGACGTTCACTGTTTAGATGTAATACTAAGCTTGAAAATCGATCATATAGTTCTCTAATTTATCTCTTTCAATTTAAGTACTGCACTTCTCTCTGTGCTCACGTCTATATCGACGGAAAAAACGCACAGAACTTTTAAATTTATATTTAAATTGCATTTTTTCCAATAGGAAAATGTCAACAATTTTCGATCCTTTTAAATTGAATTGAACGATTTAAGACAAATAAAAATATTGACATTTTGCTATCAACTTACAGAGTTCTATTCTAGAATGAAGTTAAAACTTAAGAATGGTTATGTAAAAGAAAACAAATGAATAAATTCTCTTATCCTGTACAATAGTCTATTGTCACATTTACGTTACATTACAAATCATTTTTAAATTTACTTGTTTACTAATAAGTTCGATTATGCGAGCCGTCAGGATTTATTCTCGCAGCGGTCGGAAAAAGTGCACATTAGATGTCCATATCCATTCCGAATCCGCTTGTCGAACGGGGTTGCACTTTTGCACTTTTGATGAAAACACGGTTTCACAGGTGTGGCACCACCTGGAAACTGTGAAAAAGCACTTTGGAAATTCTCTAAAGTCACTTTGACACCTTTGACATTCAAATATTAAACCAAATTGTCAGCAGTTAGTAGTGTCAACCTAATTTAAATTTCACAGCCTACTGTAGTTTATAATTTAAATGATCGCACGGTATACAATCATATAGAGTTGCGTACGGAAAATCTTGAACATTTTCATTTTTTAAAATTTGGAGGTAGCCTTTGTTTTATTGTCATTTTGAGCTTTGTAATTTATCCAACCACTTGTCAACGTGTAAAGGCGAAAAATTAATTTAAAATTGAAGGGTGGGATTCAAAGCGGAAAGGGTGCTTTAGTTAGAAGTTTGAAATGTATTTCAAAACTTAACAGTCTCAGCCTGTATATATTGATTTGAGGAAAAAAAGCAACACTTTTTTTACGCTCCGATTTTAATGAAATTTATATTACAAGAAACCATTGAAGCGATTACAATTTTATTAAAAAAATAAACATAAACTGGGTGGATCCTACATATTTCTTATGCATTTGTTTACTCTGTTGGGCATGTTGTTTAAATAGTTTGGAGACCGTTGAAGGATAAGGAAGAATCTCCACGTTAGCTTCTTGAAAAAAGTTTTTAGTTAACTTTGCTGTGTGAGGACGCGCATTATCTTGCTGGAAGACAGAAGAACATGTACGTTAGCGATATATATTCAGCCCTTCGTCATTCAAACTGTCATGGATAAAACCTAGAGGTGACTTATATCCATAAGTGATGCCACCTAAAAACATAACCCCTGGTTTAAGTCCAGTGTGACGTTCTGCAGCAAATGGTAAATTTTTGTCTTTCACCACGGCGACGTCTGACTCACCTGCGTCCATCGTGGGTTCATAAACAGAAAACTGTATAAACACTATATAGGTTGCCGTTTTTATCCCCAGTTTACCCTTTCGTTACAACATTCTACTCTACAAGCGCGATGACATGGATTAATTACGAATGCGGCTATATACGGATGCCATCGATAGCCTGTGACCTAAACCTCCAATCATTTCCAATGGTTTTTATCGCAAACAACCGATCTTATAGAGTCAAAACTCACGTGGAGTTCTTCTCTACATGTCGTACCCGATGGCCTTACAGATGTTCGTACGATCTTCTTTATATAATGCCCTCCAACATCGTAACACAGTACTTGCATTATAGCCAACCCGATTGTCAATTTCTCGAACCGAAAGTCCACCCTCTCGCATACCAATACTACGACCTCCTTCAAACTGAGGTAACTGGTTAAAATGGGGATGCTGACGCACTGTAGGCATCTTTAGTAAATTTCTCTTTGCCAATGTAGCGAGAAAACTAAAGAAAATTTTATCATTTTTTTTTTGTAAAACCTCGCTTGAATTTACTGACATAAAGAATAAGAACTGTTCACAAAAAAGATAACCAGAAAACATCTAGCCAGAAAATAAGCCAAATTGGACATCAATTTTCGAGTGTTGCATTTTTTTCTCAAATCAGTATTTACATAGCAGTCTCCTATGTGAGAAACTCCGTCGCTGCAGGATCTGTTTTTAAACTTTAAATACATACTGCCAAAGTAAAATAATGCTTCAGTAGTTGGGGATACATAAATACAAGGTGTTGCAAATTAATTTTCATCTAGTCAAAAAATCAAGTAACACTTCAAATGTTATTAAATGATGTATCGAAAAACAATCCGATGAAAGATCCTCTGCCGCCGTGTTTTCACCTAACCTACGAAAATTCACAAGTGATTTATACAAATAGCATTTAAATTATTGGTAAGGGTGTGAGGCATAATAAGCTCAAGCTTGAGTGCGGCGGTGTAAGAACCCCACAATCCTTAAGAATAATAATAATAATAATAATAATAATACGTAATAGAAATGGTAAGGGTGCTGCTAGGACAAAATTAAATTATGAAGTTTTGATTTAATTACCACAGGGTCAATTCTTATCCAAAAATTTTAGAATTTCGTCTGTCCACAGATATATGTTCTTAGTCATGTATATTTGGAATAGGCGTTCCTGAGAAGAGAGCACCCTAGAAAAATACACATTTAATAGTTTCGGAATAATTTTATTGCCTGAATTGGTTGAAGTTGTTGTAAGTCGAAATCGAAGGCTGTAACACAACTTTGACAAATTATGCGTCATCATTCTTATTTTTTTTTCCAGCTCCACCTGATCCTCCAGCAACATTTCTCTTTGCAATATTCTTTTTTTTCTTGCTTCTTGCCCTAGATTTATCTCCGCTCATTGAACTGCTATCCTCGTTACTGTTTATTTTCTTTTCGCCATTATGTCTTTCCACATTCTCTACATCTTATTATCCGCTGTAGAGGTATGATCAACGATCTCTTGGTATGATGATGGTACATTTTTATTAACATACCAAATTTTCTTCTGTCTCTTTCTGTACATTTTTTCTTTATTTGGTATACAACTCTTTACCGTTTAAATATTGTTCTATCCCCATATCCCCTGTTACGTACCCCATCGTCATAATTGCACATCAATACCAGGTATGTATATATTCATTCCAGTACCAGGTTAAAAGTCCTTTAACTCGTTATTTTCTTCAGCGTATTTAAATACTAATACTAAAATAATAATCAATGTCAATTTTTGATAAAGATTGTCCTTTGTGTTCTACAGACACACCATTTTTGATCATCAGCACCAGTTTTGACACCTTCGCCGTCTACAAGAAGTCCGAAAATTAGTCAAAGAAACTAAATTAAAGCATATGACGCATTAAGTTGGAAAACTGTTTGATATCGCCTTTCGAGAGAACCAATATTTACATTAACGTAGTAATTTTTTTTCTCAGACGATTATGCCAGCGGAATTTTCCAAATAGTTAAGTATTCTCTTCCCCACTTCACTTTGTGTCCTGAGTCGGAATAAAGTAGTCGTTCTCCTCGCAAAAATACTTGTGTCTATGTTTCAAAAGCACTTGTACGAATTCATCGAGGTCCACATGTATTAGAACTTCCACTGCTCGAGAACCTTCACCACTATTCAGCACCCTCCCATAACATTCTCAATCGCCAACAGCGCATCTCCAAAATCTTTGAAATTACTTTATTACTCATTTGTTAAAGACATTTTATTTTGCTCACTCTGTTTCTGTGTATGGGAAAGAGGACTGGCAGCGAGTCAGTCGGTCGATTGTATCCTATACGTGAAGCTGCCAGGGAGGCTGCTTTAATAAAGTTACTTTTGTTTTTTTTTTTTAAATTGTGTTTCGATCATTTATTATACAGTACCTGGCGACCAAGTTTCTCTCGGTACTTTTTTTTGTAAAATTGTGTTTTTTTCCGAAAAAGTATTGAGATACATGTCATAATATACGATACGTCTCATGACTCCGAAGTTTAGACAACCCTTGAAACCGGAGGGCGCGAGGTAGCTTCCTTGAAACAGGGCGACCGGAGGGGCCCCTCCTTGAAACACGGCGTCCCGAGGGCCCTCCGTTTAAACATGGGGGCCCAAGGGCCTCCTTTGAAACAAGGAGCCCAAGGGGGACACCGAGGGGGGGGGCGAAAAGGGTGCCCGAGGGAGCCCCCGAAAAGGGAGCCCGGGGGGGCAAAAAGGGAGCCCGAGGGGGGGGGGGGGAAGGAGCCCGAAGGGGGCCCGAAAAGGGAGCCCGAGGGGGGCCCGAAAAGGGAGCCCGAGGGGGCCTCGAAAAGGGAGCCCGAAAGGGGGGCCGAAAAGGGAGCCCGAAGGACCCCTCCGAAAGAGGCAAGCCCAATGGGGGGGGGGGGGGTCCTCAATACAGGCGAGCCCGAGGAGGGCCCCCTGAAATAGGTGAGCCCGCCCGAAAAGGGAGTCCGAGAGGGGGCCCATCGAAACAGGCAAGCCCGAGGAGCGGCCCCTCGCATCAGGCGGGCCCGAGGGGGCCTCCGAAACAGGCGAGCCCGAGGGGGTGGCCTCGAATCAAGCGAGCCCGAGGGGGTGGCCTCGAATCAGGCGGGCCCGAGGGGGCCTCATCGGTTATCAACATAATTTATTATAGAAGTCGAAAGTTGAATTTGTTTAGTTCTAAAATAGGATTTATGTATGAGACAAATTTAATTGACTTGAAATCTTCAGAAAAGAGGGCCCATGGGGGGCCCATTGAGACAGACAAGCCTCCTTGAGATATCCTTGGGACAGGGGGGCGTAGCTACCATCTGAACTGCCGTAATACCTCCTACTACGCTAGTCGCAGTCGTTTCATTCACACGCGTTCCCGCTCTCATTCATCCCCATCACCAAGGTGTTTGAAATTGTCAGATGATTGTCAGTATGACAGCGGATAAAGGATCTTAAAAAACCGTATTTTTTTCTAAAATTGCGTTTCTACAAGAAATCCAACTACATAGGTAGACTTAAAAAGCAAAACTTCATCTAAATACAAAATTTCATCCAAATCGTTAGAGCGGTTTTCGAGATCCGCAAAATATATATACAAGAATTGCTCGTTTAAATATATTAGATAGATAGATTGTTGTAGTCCGATATTTTCATATACATATTCACCAATTCTTCTACCGTTAAAAATGATTAGCAATGAGAGGGCGGAAGCATTGCACAAAAGTTTTGTAGTCATTCTCTCTATCCTTATCAGCTTTTAGAGCTTCAACACTCTTACACACTTCTTCAACACTTCTTAAGTAGCCGCTAAACGATCAAGCTGCTTGATCAAACGGTATTCGATACACATCGAGATTCTATCTGTATCGTGAGAACTAGAACTACTACTATCTGTATCAATGGAACTATCTGGAGGCGCCTAGAAGGATTTAGCTGGTATAATTTATTGCAGGACGTTCCAGCGGGAGTCAGTCGTATCAAGGTCGTATCGGTCAACTAATCGCGTTTCGAAAACAAAAAAAGACACTAAAAACACGACACTACTAAAAGTAATATAATTTAGGATCACACGGCTCAAGAAGGTCGTCTCAGCTCTCGACCCGCTTTCTTGGTTTACTCCCGTGACAAAAAAAAGAACGGTTTCCCCCCCTCACGTTGCCCACGCATAGGGATCAGGAGCACTCATTGGAGCTTTCATTCGTCCATCCTGAAACACGATGCGTCCCGCATCGACTCCTTACGTGGGTTTCGTATAAATATAATATACATATTTACAAATTATCAAAAACCTAAGCTACTGTACTGATTAATGTTACAGACGGAACAAAAAAAGGAACCTCATCTACAGGAAAAAACTATCACAAATATAAACTTTACAAAACATAGTATCTGAAAAGAGCAGGCTTGCCGATAGCTCTGGGAGCTTTAACGTGCTTTCCTCGGGAAACTTCACACTCTCACCACACTCGTATGTCGGGTGTTCTACTTTAGTATCCACACCCGAACTACCCGCACTAACCACTTTGTCATCACAGGAGTGTTAAGGTTGTATCATCCCTTAAGTTGGGAGACGTGGGCGGTTGTCTGCTGAAGTCTCATTCCCCTAACCCTAAACCAATATGTCTCTCGTAATCGAAACACCTGGGTGGCCCACAAGGTCGTGATGTTGCACTACCGTACTCTTCCGCATGCAGTTTGGCACCACACGTACAAACTGTCTCGGTCGTCGCACTTCCTAAAAAGCGCATTTTCACTTTTGACGTCCCTCACCAAATCCGTCTTCTTGCGTGCCTCAGGAGTTAATGGCACCCGTTGGCCAGATCCAAAGTGGCAAACATGTTTGCTTCGTCGATTTTGGCCATTGGGTAGTTTATCCGCACGGTCTGGCCATTCAGCTTCCTATAGTCCACCACTAACCGAAGATTTCCGTTCTTCTTCCTGACCAAAAAAACGGGGTCTGGTTTTTGTAATCAAACACCAGCTGTGGATGTTTTTTTTTTTATAAACGTTACTTCTTCGGGGTCGCAAAAAGGCCAGCATATGATCACCTCCGTGTCCTGCAGACACTTCATCAACTGTGATCTTTGCCATCACTTTGGTTGTCGATTTTAAGACTGGCTGGGTGACATCATAGAAACCAAACAGCACATGATCACTTGATACTGTCTTTAGTCCCCAATTGCCTACCGCTCTCTTTTGAATGCTGCATATTGCACTTCCTGCGTCGACAAAACCTCTGGTCTCAATTCTGTCGTTCAACAGCACGTTTTTCTGAACTTCTATTGTCGGAAGTTTCAAGTTTTGAGTTGAAAAGAAACGTCCAGAATAAAAAGAGGAACATGGAAAGAAACGCCAAGAAGAAAAGAAAGAATAAAAAACTAGTCTAGAGATCAACCCGGAAAAGTCACGATGTAAGCCGAACTCTCGTACGTCAGAATTCACTAACGTCTGATACAAAATAATGTTAACTTCAAGTGGTTTATGGTAACTAAAACAGCAGAGGGGCCCCTTAGGACAGGGGTAGGACAATGGTAGGAATCAAGTTTATTAAGGGAGGCCCCTGTCCATATTTCGAGTTTCACGTACATTGAAATATGATCTTCTTGGAGTATGTTTCTTTAAGGGGTCGAGCGCGTAGTGCGAGGCACTAATTTCAATGATCCACGGTCAGAAACCCCCAAAATAGACCCGTAATGCACAGGACAACTTCAGCTTGCCTAAAATCTTTTCAATTTTACAGTTGTCCGCCCCTTTTTGGGAGCGTCACTAATAAAACGACCGCCATTGTGGGAAGAGAGTCATCAGTCCACTAGCCTTTGTTTAAATAATGTGCCTGTTTTTCTTTATAAAGACAGCAGCTTGCGGTCATTTAAAAAGCTATTTTGTCTCTGTTAACTTGAATTAATCACCAAGAACTTAATACAATAAAAGGAAAAAAACGGCACAGCGCCAGACCCAATTTATTAAGTAACGATACGTTATTTATGTTATTTTTTTTTGTGTTTGTGTTTGTTTTATCGTCGGTACGGTCGGTGCTTGTAAACGATATCTAGCTAGTTTAGGCATCGTGAGACCAATTTTCTGTATCTAGTATTATTTGTGCATGTTGTAACCTAAGTTTAGTTGCGCCTCGTTTGGTTTGTGGTCTGCGCTCTAGATATCGCCGCCTCTTGTTCGTCTGGAAATAGCGTCTGAAAAACACTTCTTCGCCCTTTACATTTCGTTTCTGTATATTTTATTTTATTATGTTTGTCCATACATGTATCGAATCAACAGATAGACCAAACGTTTGGTTGTGGAAAAAGAATATGTCTGTCATTGTTATTGTGATCGTTTTGTGGTGAATTGAATTTTAAACATTGAAAACCATAAGGACATTGGTGTAAACATGGTTAGACAGTGTTATGATGTGTGTAAAAAACTGGATTACTTGAACCCCAACTTGATTTTCCACAGGTAAGCATGTACAACGCACGTGGTGGGTGTGTTTATCAGCTTAGTGGCGTACAAATTTCGGTGTGGATTATAATAGTTATTAAAATCTGTTACAGATTTTCCAGTGATTAACTCACGAGACAGATGCATTTATTTACCTTAAATGTTAGTGTTGATAGTAGGGCTGGTACCTAAAAATGCTTTGATTTGTTGTGAACATTTTCGGGAAAATGACCGTGCCTCAACTGCTAGCCACGCCACTGGAGAGTCCGCACACGCATCGTAGGATACGGTCACAATCTATCGTGTGAAAGAAAACAAACCACTATTCCTCCCGCCCACAGTTAATTGGCTTCATAGCGCTGCATATGTTTAGTACTGGGATGCTGACTCCATTTCTTATTCTTCCTCCGTGGTTGGTAATATAAGAAGGGGGGGGGGATATCACAACGGAAAAACAAATTTTCATAAACGGCAACTTCACAAAAAATTGCGGTGAAGAAGAAATGAGAGAACAAATTTATTTAAATGTTCATTATTAGGATAGTCTGTTGTGAAGTTGCCATCTATGAAAATTTGTTTTTCCGTGGATCATTGAAATTGGTGTAAGAACGACAAGAAGATAGAAAGGAACAAAAGAAACTTCTGGAACAACTTCACTCAGAAAAAGCAGAACAAGAAAATCGACGAATTTTCGAACAGTTTGGCATTTTGCAAAACACTTTTAGAGAAGACGTGGAAGGCGAAGGTTCGCGAAATTCACAAAGTTGTGAAAGCGAAAGTCCTTCAATTCGGACACCACTGGCGAATTTAACAGAATGCTGTACAACCCACTGCCCCACACGGAAGTGCACACAGACGCCAGTTCGGTCGTAATAGCTGGGATGTTGTTCTAAAAAATATACAGAAAGAGACAGAGGAAAATTTGGTATGTTAATAAAAATAGGTACACCTAATAAAACGAAAACTGATACCTCTACAACTGATAATAAGCTGTAAAGAATGTGGAAAGACATAATGGCGAGAAGAAAGTAAACAGTAACGATGATAGCAGTTCAATGAGCGGAGATAAATCCAGGGCAATAAGCAAGAAAAAAAAAAAGAATATTGCAAAAAGAAATGTTGTAGGTTTATTTCTAGCATTGACTGTTCTACGTGATTTTTCCACGTTCCTCTGGGTCTACCTCTACGTCTTGTTTCCAAAGGCTCCCATCGCAGCATTTTCTTTGGCCATCTGTAACGGTCCATACGACTGACATGTCCGTACCACCGTAGACTATTTGTATCTACTGTATCTAATATTGTGGTGTTGATTTCCATACGTATACGTTGTCGTACTTCTGTATTTCGGATTCGATTTCGTAACGTTAGCCTGCAACATCTACGCCAGAAATCCATCTTTACTGCGGACAATTGTTTTCTTTGTCTACTAATATTCTCGACTATTGTCTTATACATTCTGATTTTTGTTGGTTTTGTTATTTTAGAGCTCCATAGAGTTGAGTGCAGTTGTTTGCCAGATCCTGGTTTTTATTTCCTTGTTACAGTCGCCGTCTATATTAAAAGTGATGCCAAGGTATTTATAAATGCGTACGACTCCTTTCACTGTTCCCCCATTTAATTGTAAATCAGTAGGATTCTGACTAGATATATTCAGTTTTCATGGTGTTGATCTTAAGGTCTCATTTTTTATGCTCTTTATCTAACTTGGCTAAAATGTATGATATATCTTGTTGATCTTTCACCATGATTACCTGATCATCTGCATAATGCAAAATTATCTTCGGCAATAGGTATCCCCATAAATCTTACGGCCCTTCTCCAGTAGTCTCAGCCTGCGTAAAGGTAAATTCGAAAAAGTGTTGGGGCTATTGCACAACCTTGACGTAAACCCTTTGTGGCCGGACCTTTGTTTCCAATTTTTACATAGCTAGTAGTCATGGAGTGTGATTTCATGACCTGTGATTTTGTCACAGTGACACGACAGTCACAGTTCGAACCTGTTACCACGCAAGCGATGTTACTGTGACTGACAAAAGCCACTTCTTGCACCATTCGCATGGTAGATAGAAGCGGACGCGGGCACGAATCATCTGTAGCCCGTGTCACTGACAAAATCACAGGTCGTGAAATCACACTACGCAGAGATCAATGAAAATTTCGTTGCTTTGCGGCATAATTATATTTTTGTATTTTCATATATAATACCATAAGTGATAGAATTTTGCCGACAAAATTTAATGATTATTAAGAAAGTTTGTTGCTTGGCAATTTCGCGAGTGACATTGACATATACAAATAACGAGCCGTCAGGCGAGTTATTTTTTGTCAATGTCACGAGCGAAATTGCCCAAAGCAGCAAACTTGAGTAGAATGATCATTCAATTTTGTCAGTCAAAATTATATCACGAATGGTATTCGACATGACTATTTCATAAATAAAAATTTAAACAAGAAACACAATTTTATTATTAAATTAAATGCAAATTTTAACAATTCCAAAAAATGTCTTAATTATTTGCCATTATTAACTATATGAAAAGAACAATTATAATAATAAACATTTTGTCCTTGATTTCCTATACTTTGTAATTCTTTGCATTCTACAGACCTAGAAGTTTGTTTTGACGAGTCATTACTGTTCCCTCTCAAATTTTGAACTAAATTGCCATGATGAACTGCGTCAAGCTGAAGGTAGGGTTTTAATGATTGAGCACTTGCATGTCCTGTTAGTTTAATTACTTGCTGTTCTCCAACCCCATTTTTGGCCAAAGCAGATATTGCAGATCTATGGGAATGATTTGTTATTTTTAACTTCTTTGTGTCTAATCCAATCTTGAGTGAAGATTCTTTTGTCCATTTCGATAGGGTGTTTAAGCCTATTGGTGAGTTCTTAAACCACGAAATGTTTGGTCCAGGCAGGATTAACAGTCAAGAACAGCCTATCGCTTGTTATTTTTGAACCTCGATTTTCTAAAAAAGAATTAAATAGTCTGACAGGACAGAGACTAACATTTTCTCTATTTTTTATAAGCCATTTACTGGAAGCCAAAGCCTTAGACCCACGTTGAGTAGTTTTTGAAAATTTGGATTATATTCAATGCGGCCAGTAAATTGGCCTTCATTATCTATTTCATCTTGAAAAAAGTGCATTTTGCAATTTACAGCTTCATTGCCTCGCCAGGCAAGCTCGAATGAACAAACATGAAACAATTTTCTTTGTAACCCTTCCCGATTTCTTCATTCCTGCTGTTTGCCATAGCCTGAATCTCATGTAATTCAAGAGCTTTGGCACTCAATTTCCGTGTATCAAAATTTTCCTGAAGAAGTTTTCTCTTGGCATCTTTTTCCTGGACCATTAATGGTGTTGTGTTCCACATTGATTTAACACTAGTTTCTTTGTAGTTTTCTCCGTTCTTCTTTTTCATCTTGAATGTCCAATCTTGCAATAACCTTTTTCAAGGACTTTCA
This sequence comes from Diaperis boleti, assembly GCA_963583935.1. Lineage (NCBI taxonomy): Eukaryota > Metazoa > Arthropoda > Insecta > Coleoptera > Tenebrionidae > Diaperis > Diaperis boleti. Next base: position 40,869,487 of record OY757249.1, on the reverse strand, counting down.
CGTCATATCAAATGAGTGCACATGACTGTACAGTCGTCAGGATAGTCGTCTAACACATGGATTGAAGTGTTGTAGTTTGTTACGTTTTTGATTAGTTTTACGTATTATTATATCTAAAAAGGGTAGATATTACTGTGTGGTGGGTTCGTGAAACTGTATGAATTATGGATATTGATTGGTCCAAACAAGGAGCGACAAAACGATGCGTTATCGGTGGTTGCAAGATCGACAGCAGACGTCATTTCTTCCATTTTCGAAACCGTGTTTGGCAGTAAGAAAGGGACTTGAAAGCGGAGGAAAAAGGCACCTGTAAGAATGTAGTTTGTGTAATAAGTGTAAAATGTGGTTGACGAAATGCCGGTGTAAAGATTATGCAATCCTAACTCATATCAATAAATGACATTATACAATTGTGTTTTACACTTCGTGAATGAAAGAAGTCCTTCGGTCAACCACATTTTACACTTATTACACAAACTACATTCTTTCAGGTGCCTTTTTCCTCCGCTTTCAAGTCCCTTTCTTACTGCCAAACACGGTTTAGGAAATGGAAGAAATGGCGTGGAATCACGTCTGCTGTCCATATTGCAACCACCGAAAACGCACCTTTTAGTCGCTCCTTGTTTGAACCGATCGAGATCCATAATTCCTATAGTTTCACAAACCCACCACGCACACACATCTACCCTTTTTAGATATAATAATACGTAAAGCTAGTCAAAAACGTAACAAACCACAACAATTCAATCCATAGGTTTGACGACTAACCTGACGACTGTACAGTCATGCGCACTAATTTGATGACATGAAAGTCCTTGAAAAAGGTTATATTTTTGCAATTTCTTCAGGTGTTGTTGTCGAAAGTAAATTATAATGTCGCTGCTCGCAAAATTCGGTAAACTCTTGCCACACTGACGCTTTAGTTTTAATCGTATTTGGAGGAACAATGTTAGAAATGCTTTTTAATGTTTTCAATCTTAAATATTTGTAGCAGTTATTCTGTCATCTTTTACAACTGACGTTTGTAAAAATTATTGTAAAAATCGGTTACTATGTTAGCGAGAAAACAAAAGAAAATTTGCCGCTGAAAAACAGCTTGGTTGCTTCGTTCTCGCTTCCTATTGGTTGAACAACCCCAGCAAAATTTTAAATTGGAAATTTTGTCGATGCGAAACAATTTTTTGTTTAAAATGGTGGATTCTGATTTGCTGAAATTTTTGTGAATGAAATAGTCAATACAAAATAAACTGTAGATCATAATATACAACAAAAATAAAGATTTTGTTAAATAAGTACAACATACTGAACAACTAAACTGATGTTAGTGTAGATAGTTGTAGAACTATAAACCAGTACTTAACAGAACCCCAAATTCAAGGAAGAAATTTTATTTACAGTGTGGAAATTAAGTAAGGAATAAATTCAGTAACTCTGTTAGTATTTGCGCTAGAAATAAAACTTAAAAAGCATGTGGTAGGGCTAATTATAGCGCATCCGACGAACGGATACTAATTTTTTTTTCATCACTTTTTTTGACAGTTATGACATCATCAATATTTTTCTTTAATGCCAACCTATTTTTTTTGATTTTACATTCGCATAGAGTTTTCATTCTGGTTTCAACGTTATAAAATACTCAATAGGTTACATAAGGAAAAAGTAAATAAAAACGGCACTAAATTTCAATTTAGTAAAATTTCAAAAAAATAACAGAGCTGTCTAATTTTTTTAGAATTTAAGGAACAAACCATAGAAATCCAAACAAACAAAGTTCCCAAAAGCAATCAATGAGAAAAAATAAGAAAACAACCCTAAATTTCAAAGTAGGGCTAACAAATTAACAAAATTAAGAAAAAGACTGTTGATGTGAGAGTTATAAATTAAAGATATTACACCAAATGTTCAAACTGATGACCCTGCATCATCTGACAAAATCCAAGACGATCATAAAAAGCAGCTAATACGTTTTGAATGGTTTGGGGAGTTCTTAAACTGCATTCATGTCAAATTGTTAATTCATGGATCATCCAAATTGTTGGCTCGGTTTACTAATTTGAACTTTAGCGCCGTTTTAATTCATTTTTTCCTTATCTAACCTATTAAGTATTTAACAACGTTGAAAACTCTATTCAAATGTAAAATAAAAAACATAGGTTGCCATTAAAAAAAAGATGACGTCATAACTGTCAAAAAAAACTAATGAAAAAAAATTGTATACGTTCCTCGGATGCGCTATAATTACCCCTATCACATGCTTTTTAAGTTCTATTTCTAGTGCAAATACTAACGGAGTTACCGAATTTATTCCTTACTTAATTTCCACACTGTAGAATATTTTATGAATATGAATTCTATCTGTAAAACAAAATAAGGGCGGCATTCTTCGAAGTGCTTATTGAGACAACGGCGCGACGGCACCGGAAGCGGATGATGCCATGATGATGTCACCACGTAGGATGCTCTCATGGGCCTAGAAGATTCTGTCGCGGTGATCTCATACTATACCACGCTCGTACAAAGAGAATGATCTCATTCTTCGGGAATAATCGATTGCGCCGAAAGAATGATCTCATGATTCCCGGAATAGAAGGAATCGTCAGAAGGGGTATAAGAAGAGATCAAACGACAGAGCAAGTCGATTGGTAGCATCGTGAACAAGTGGTCAGCGCGTATTATTGTGAAAGTTTGTACATAGTGAAAAGTTAGTCTTTTTAATAAAAGTTAGTAGCTACGGTGTGCACCAGAATTTTCTTTAAATCCTCAAACCCGCCCGGCTGAGGCAACGTTATATTGGTGTCAGAAGTGGGATTTAAAGAAGCAGACGTAAAAAGAAGAAGAGAGTAAGAAGAAAAATCGAACCAACCGGTACGTGACGCATGTCAAAGCAACCTTTGGGAAGAGTCACGAGAAGTAAAACCATGGAGGCTCTACAAGAACAAATGGCCCTTCTTCTAGAACAATTAGAAAAGAGACGACAAGAAGAAAAAGAAGAACAAGAAAAGAGATGACAAGAGGAAGAGAGAATTTTCGAAGAGCTTGGAAATGGAAACAATCCTGAAAAGGATGACAACGGGGCAGTCAGTCGTGACAGAGCCGTCATCACAAAGGCTAAAACCTCCGACTTTTGATGGCCAGACCTCGTGGTTTATGTACAGGAGGCAATTTGAGGCAGCGGCCGAAATGAACAACTAGGGTGAAGAAGAGAAAGCCACTGCACTGGTGTTGCTGCAAACCGTCCCGGAGAGGGAACAGAAAAGCTACGTCGCCGTGGTCAACGCTCTCGAGCTGCTATTTGGAGACCTCCATTTGAACCAAGTGTACCAGTCGCAGCTGAAGTCACGAGTTCAGAAGAATGGTGAAAGTCTGCAGGAGTTTGCGGCTGACGTTGAGAAACTGGTACATCTGGCCTACCCAAGCGCCCCTAGCGAGTTCCACCACCAACTTGGAACAAGCGCGTTTATTGATGGGGTCCGCGCCAGTGAGCTGGAGCAAATGTTGAGGTTAGGTAGACATCAAAAATGCGCCGACGCCCTCGTGCACGAGTTCGAAGCGGCTAAAAACGCTTGTCGTTCGGCGACTCCACGTTTGCGAGCAGTAACCATAAAGGAACCCCCGAAGGACGGAAACGACTTACTGAGAGGGATGAGCGAGATGATGAGAACTTTGTTAGAAGAAATGCGGCACGGAAGCATGACAGGCAGGCCCAGATGCTTTAATTGTGGGAAAGTGGGTCACCTGAGGAGGGACTGCCGCTTAAGGAGATCGCCGGAGCAGACCCATAGGAATCCGGAGTCCGGCCCTTCAAGCTCAAGGTAGTCGGAAAACTAAGTCCAGCTAGCGCTTTGGGGCGTGTGCTAGCTAGCCCCACAAAAGCCCCTAGGGTCATCACCGTATCGCAGTTACGAAGAAGGAACGACAGTCTGTTGCTCGAGGGTCTAATCAACGGAGCTGACCGTCTCACCGGAGCAACCGTCTCGATCGGAAGACCAGACATCTTCAAACCGCTGGGAGATTTCCAATTGGCAGAGAGCTACCTGGTGCTAAAAACAGCAACGGGAGAAGCAGCACGAGTATTCGGAGAAGTTGAGGCAAGGCTCGAGTTGGGGAGTTTCGAGTTCGTTCACAAGGTTATTGTGGCTGATACGATTTCATCTTGGGTCTTGACATCATGAAGAAGTTCGGATTCGTGTTGGACATCAAGAAGCTTCTTGGGCCTCTGTACCTACTATCGCAGATTTGTGAAAGGGTTTGCTGACATTGCCAAGCCTCTGCACAGACTCACGGAAGACAAAACCCCATTTATCTGGAATAACCAGAGCGAAGCAGCGTTTAGAACTTTGAAGATCTCGCTGTGCACGGGTCCTATTCTGTCTTACCCGAGAGTAAAGGGGGGGTATGTCCTGGATACAGACGCCAGTAACAACGGCAGTCCTATCGCAGGTACAGGAAGGCGAAGAAAAAGTCATCGAATACTATAGTAAGGTGCTCTCTAAGCCTGAAAGAAACTACTGCGTTACGAGGAAGGAGTTACTGGCGATCGTAAATGCAGTAGGACATTTTTACAAGTATGTACCTGTACGGCCAACACTTCAAAATCCGAACGGATCATGCTGCGCTGAAGTGGCTGTTAAGCCTTAAGGACCCAGAAAGACAGATAGCCAGATGGTTGGAGAGGCTGCAGCAGTATGATTTCGAAATCGAGCACCGACCAGGCAGATCACACCAGAATGCGGACACACTTTCTAGGAGGCCGTGCCGGAGTGACTGCAAACATTGCAGTCGGAAAGAGGCACCCAAAGAATTCGAGGGCGTGAAAAGATTGGTTCTGCAACCTCAAGATGGATGGACAACGGCGGAGATGAGGGCAGAACAACTTGGAGATAGCGAGATTAGTCCAATTTTGGAAAGCAAAGAGAACGGAAATCAGAGACCACAATGGCAAGACATCTCGGACAAAAGTCCAAGATTCACTCAAGGTGGAAAATGGCCTGTTGGAGGGAGATGGAGGGAAGTCGGTGACGATCCAACTGGTATTGCCGAAGTCTTATGGGAAAGAGGTCTTGCGAAAAATTCACGCCTAGGTGTCCGGCGCACACCTAGGCGTGAACAAGACCATTGGGAAAGTCCGTGAACGCTTCTATTGGGTGAACGTTCGAAACGATGTCGAGAGCTGGTGTCGAAAATGTGACACTTGTGCGGCGAGAAACGGTCCACAGACGCGAAGTCGAGGAGCCATGAAGCAGTACAACGTTGGAGCACCTTCGACGTAGCAGGACCGTTTCCTACCACTGATTTGGGAAACAAGTACATCATGGTGGTCATCGACTATTTTAGCAAGTGGCCAGAAGCCTATGCCCTACCCAATCAAGAAGCTGTGACGGTTGTCAGGGCGTTGGTAGAAAATTGGATTTGCCGCTACGGACTTCCACTGTTAATGCACTCGGACCAGGGGCGGAACTTTGAATCTGGAGTGTTCCAGGGCGTCTGAAAACTATTGGGCGTGCGGAAGACAAGGACGACACCCTTGCATCCTCAGTCGGATGGAATGGTCGAGCGTTTCAACAAGACCATGGAGCAGCATTTGTCCAAGGTGGTCGATCAACATCAGCGGGACTGGAACATGCGTCTACTTTTGTTTTTGCTGGCGTACAGAGGGGCAATTCATGAGACGACCAACCAGACACCGGCAAAGATCCTGTTTGGACGGGAAATGCGTCTACCATGCGATCTGGCTTTCGGATCACCGGGACAAGAGCGGAAGGACGTGAGAAACTACGTAGACGAACTACAGGAAGCCATGTCCAGTATACACGAACTAACGCGCAGTCACATTCGCGTGGCGAGCGACCTGATGAAGACGCGTTACGATCTGAGGGTGAATTTGGCAGGATTCAGTGATGGAGACTTGGTATGGTTGTTCAACCCTCGGCGAAAGAAAGGTCGCTGCCCGAAGTTACAACCCAGTTGGGAAGGCCCGTAGACGGTTGTAAAGAGAATCAACGACGTAGTGTACCGGATTCAACGCAATCCCCGAGCCAAGATAAAGGTGGTTCACCTGGATCGTTTGGCACCCTACTCCGGGACAAATCAACAGGATTGAAATAGTTTGCTTGGGACGAACAATATTTAAAAGGGAGGCAGTGAGACGACGGCGCGACGGCACCGGAAGCGGATGATGTCATGATGATGTCACCACGTATGGTAACGTGATTAATCTAGAACAGTCCACATGAGAACGTCTGGGAATAAATGTTCGCATAGGATGCTCTCATGAGCCTAGAATAGAAGATTCTGTCGCGGTGATCTCATACTATACCACGCTCGTACAAAGAAAATGATCTCATTCTTCGGGAATAATCGATTGCGCCGAAAGAATGATCTCATGATTCCCGGAATAGAAGGAATCGAGAACGTCAGGAGGGGTATAAGAAGAGATCAAACGACAGAGCAAGTCAGTCGATTGGTAGCATCGTGAACAAGTGGTCAGCGCGTATTATTGTGAAAGTTTGTACATAGTGAAAAGTTAGTCTTTTTAATAAAAATTAGTAGCTACGGTGTGCGCCAGAATTTTCTTTAAATCCTCGAATCCGCCCGGCTCAGGCAACGTTACATTATTATAGCAACGCGAGCCGACGTCGACCCGACAGCGCGGCGTGTTTATGTTTTTACAAACAGTCACAGATGCGAAGGAAACAAGAATGCAACATGCATTTCGTAGGGATATGATTTGGTCGCGCCTGTGACAAAATCACTGTTTTTTGTCACTGTGATTTTGCTGTCACAGTCACAGGTCGTCGCTGTGACAGCAAAATCAAAATTTTGCCCAATTTTGCCCAAACCTAATAGCTGCTGATATGGTATAAAGAGCCAGAATCTCCTGGATATGTATGTATTTAACACCACTTTGCGCCATTATTGACCACAGTTCGACTTCTCGGTAGTAATAGACATATGTTTTCTGATGTTCTGTATCTTTCGTAATCAGATATATTGTACTGTAAGCCTTCTTATACTGTAACAACTGGAGCGAAGAAAAGAAACCCAACGCACTGGTGCTAACCTTGCGAGGACAAGCTCTTCAACTGCTTCAAACCGTTCACTTCAACTAAGTGTACCAGTCGCAGATGAAGTCGCATGTCCAGAGGAATGGCGAAAGCCTGCAGGAGATTGAAGTGGACGTTGAGATGCTGGTGCACCTGGCCTACAAAGCACCAATTGCGAGTTCCGGAAGACCAGGCGTCTTCAAATCGCTGGGAGATTTGTTCAAAACAGCAACGCAACGAGAAAAGCAGCACGAGTATACGGGGAAGTTGAGGCAAGGCTCGAGTTGGGGAGGTTTGAGTTTGTTAACAAGAAGAATTTGGGGTTCGTGTTGGACATCAAGAATATCATGCTGCTAATTGGGAACGAAGAAATTTCCCTGCATTCTGCAATTTGAGTACAGAAGGACTCGGAGGAGATTGAATACTACTGACAGATTTGGGAAAAGAGCTTGGGGGATACCGGACTGGAATCATCGAACCGACCCGGACGTGACAGAAAAAACACAGATCATGATAGCGATGATAACACTCACTCGTTGAGGCTGACGGACGAATTTCGATTCGTGTAGCAAATTTAGGCGGAAGTCGTGTTTCACTACAGAAAGGGCAGACGATCGGGCTAGACCATCCTGTACTGCGGGTCGTCCGTTGTGAAGAAGAACAACCTGTTGAGTGTGACAGAAAAGAAGTCCAGCGGACGATTTTAGAAAAGCTCTTCCTAGAAGACTGGAAACAACTATGCTACCCAAGACCGAAGCATCGGCAAAACCAACATGGTGCAACACAGAATATGTTGCTCCGATTCGACAACCATCAAGGAGACTTCCGTTTGCAAAACACCAGAGGTGGGTCAGATGGTGCATAAAATGAAAGCGGATGGAATCATTGAAAGCTTGGTAAGTTGTCTTGGTAACAAAGAAAGATGTCTCCACTCGCTTTTGCGTTGACTATAGACGGGTGAACGATAGACGGCTGTTGGCAAGTTGAAATCCACCCCGATGACAAAGAAAAAACGGCATTCTCGACTGGAAGCGGCCGCTACCAGTTTAAAGTCATGCCATTTGGACTTTGCAACGCCCCAGCCACTTTCGAGAGGTTGACGGAAGTGTTTTGGCTAGGGCTGACTTGGAGAACCTACTTGGTGTACCCCGATGATGTCATGGTGGTTGAAAGCACCTTCGAGTAACATCTGAAAATTTTGGAAGAGATCTTCAGCCGCCTGCGGAATGCCATCCTTCAGTTCAACCTCAAGAAATACCGATTGATCTAAACAGAAGTCTTGGGACATGTGGTTCCGCCCAGCGGAGTGCAAATATATCCGGACAAGATCGCGGCCGTTCGCGAGTGGCCTCGACCAAGAGACAAGCACCAGCTAAGAAGCTTCTTGGATTACTACTTACTATCGCTGATTTGTTAAAGGGTTTGTCGACATTGCCAAGCCTCTGCAAGCAGCAGACTCACGGAAGAGAAACCCCCATTCATCTGGAATAACGAGAGTGAAGCAGTAAAACCTTAAAACCTGTGTACGGGTCCTATATTCTCCTACCCGAAAATTAAGGGGCGGGGCGGTATGTATTAGATACGGGCGCCAGTAACAACGATATTGGAGCAGCTCTTTCGCAGGTGCAAGAAAGCGAAGAATGAGTCATCGAATACTATAGTATGGTAATTTCTAAGCCGGAAAGAAACTACTGCGTTACGAGAAAGGAGTTACAGGCGATCGTGTAAATGCAGTAGGACATTTTCACAAGTACCTGTACGGTCAATACACTTCAAAATCCGAACGGATCATGCTGCGCTGAGGTGGCTGTTAAGCCTTAAGGATCCATAGGGACATCTAGCCAGATATGAAAAGATGCAGCAGCATCACTTCGAAATCGAGCATCAACGAGGGAGATCTCACCAGAATGCGAACGCACTTTCCAGGAGGCCGTGCCGGAGTGACTGCAAACATCCAAACAATCCGAGCGCGTGGAAAGATTGGTTTTGCAACCTCAAGATGTATGGTCAGCGGCGAAGATGACGACAGAACATCTTGGAGACCCCGAGAGTGGCCCAATTTTGGAGAGTAAATAAGAGAACGAAAGTCAGAGACCGCAATGGCAAGACATCTCAGACAAGAGTGCTGCGCTCAAAGCACTATAGGCCCAATGGGATTCACTCAAAGTGAAAATGGCCTGTTGAAGCGAGCATGGGGGAGCGCCGATGGGAAGTCGGTGACGATGCAACTGGTATTGCCCAAGTCTTACGGGAAGGAGGTCTTGCGGAAAATTCACTCCTAGGTGTAAACAAGACCGTGGGGAAAGTCCGTGAACGCTTCTATTGGGTGAACGTTCGAAACGACGTCGAGACTTGGTGCCGGAAATGTGACACTTGTACGGCGAGAAACGGTCCACAGACGCGTAGTCGAGGAGCCATGAAGCAGTACAACGTAGCAGGACCGTTTCCTACCACTGATTTGGGAAACAAGTACATCACTTGTGTGGCGAGTAAAGGCCCGCCGACTCCGCGTACTCGAGGAACCATAAAGCAGTACCTCTTTGGAGCGCCATTCGAGAGAATAGCCTTTGACGTAGTAGGACCTTTTCCTATCACAGATTGTGGTCGGAACCCTATGCCTCACCCAATCAAGAAGCGATGATGGTTGCAATGGCGTGCGTGGAAAATTTAGATTTGCCGCTACGGACTTCCACTGGAAATGCACTCGGACCAAGGACGGAACTTTGAATATGGAGTGTTCCAGGGCGTCTGCAAACTAATGGGCGTGCGGAAGACAAGGACGACACCTCAGTCAGATGGAAAGGTCGAGCGCTTCAACAAAACCATGGATCAGCACTTGTCCAAAGTAGTCGATCAACATCAGCGGGACTGAGATCGGCGTCTACCTTTATTTCTACTGGCGTACAGGGCGGCGATTCCTGAGACCCGACACCGGCGAAGATCCTGCTCGGACGGGAAATGCGTCTGCCGTGCGATCTGGCTTTCGGATCACCAGAACGAGAGCGGAAGTACTTGGGAAACTACATGGACGAACTCCAGGAAACCGTGTCCAGTACCTGTGAATGACCGCAAGACCTAAAAGGAAAAATGGGGGTGTGCTCGATTTTAGTCAACTTTAATAATAATAATTAATTACGAAGTCGTTTAATTAGGGAACGTACCAATACCCAAATATTTTATATAAGAAATTTGAATTAAGGATTCTCATTCGCTAGTTTGAGGTCCAAAGAAAAAGTAAAACTGAATTTGATGTTCGGAAAGCTCAAGAAAACTAGTTCTGAAGAGTTAGTGCGTACGTGCGTACCTTTTGATACACCCTGTATAAATCTGTTATATCCTTATTACTCGATTAATGGTGTTCTTATTGGTACCATCTGTTCACGTTATTCGAGATTATAAAAACACGATAATAATTATCTAAGTAGGAAGTATTTTCCGTCCAAGATAAGATGTACCTAGTTGATGACAAATCTATTCACAACATTATGGATTATGTACCGATCATGGTCATGTTATTTGCCAGTGACGGCATCCTAGCAACGGAACTATTTATTTTCGTTTAGTTTTTATTGCACGCAAAATTCCTGTTTCTGTGTGAATCGTATTTATCTACTATCAATAATTATTATTATAAAGACTATACTGTTGAAAATTATTAAGTGGAACAAATTGATTTGTGAATTTACAATGCCATATTTAGACGCAGTGTGCATATACGTAATATTAGAACAAGTTTGCAGAAAACTGCGGTTAACAAGTCGATTCGATTCTCCTGCCGCTCCGAGCTCCGTTACATTTTGTTCACAGCCGGAGCATTTCAGTTAACCTTAACCAGTCGTGAGGAATAAACTGTTTTCAGTTGCTTCGTTTTGTTTAAATTAAATAATTTATTTTGTTAATTTTGGTAAGTCAATTCAATAGTTGAGATTAGGTATTAAAAATACATAAATTCTAGTAAAATAGTGAAATATAAACATTTTATACCTACCTTTTCTTTGTATTTTTTCAGTGTTTTTTTCTTTATGTCTTGACCAACTTGCCGATTTAGAAAAAATAAAATTGCCACAATTAGTTAAAACAGTGAAGACCAAAAGTTGTAAAGAATTAAAATTAGTTTTGCCATTAAAAATTATGTTAATTACAAAATAAGTATGATAAATTATACCTGTGACCTATGTATACGTAAAGCGGAGTTTACATTGCTTGATTATGGATGTACACCCAGAGAGATCATTCAGAGTGATCGTCCATAATGCATTTATTCTCATGTTCACTTTTTAATGAAACAAAACTGGAAGGCAATTTACACTGATCACTTGGATGATTCGTCCAAGTTGAACATCCAAAGTGTCAATTGTAAATAAACCTTTATTAGTAGTTTCATCGTCACCGTCAACGACCGAGCAAAGACCTCTTGGGAATTTGCTTGACCAGAATTTGTCTATTAAAATAAATATTCATTAGGCTTAAATTATGCATAAAAGCAATAATTAATATATTGTTTTTAATTTTAGATCAGAATTGCAATACTTATCCAGTTCCAAGGCGTCCAACAACAGCTATTAAATTCTGTGCATTAGTCGATCAAAAATGACCTCTAGGCTAGCTGAAATGCAAGTAAGTATAAGTATGTCATTTAATTACCTACAGAAGAATCTTTTATTTTATTATTCACAATTTAACAAGGTCAACAAATTTTTCTTTATTATATTTACACTACATACAACATTATAAATAGTAATAATAGCTATTACTCTAAGAATCTCAACAATCATTATTCATAAAGCGCATTTTTTGTGTTTGGTGCAAAATTCTGGCTTCAAACTTTTATGCTAATTCACAGTTGTCACAGTGTGAATCAGACTTGTTGGAAATTGTCAGCCCATAAATCGTTAGATCGTCACAAGATCTAGATAATCATAAACAATATGTAATTTTTGACAATTCTTCTCAATTGTTAAATTTAATTAATCAGCTTAAAACTGCTGTGTCAGTATTTTCTGCTCTCCGTGATAATTGTAATAATGATGTTTAAACTGATTTTTGTGGTAAATTGTGAAAATTGGTTGTTATAGTTGGGTCATCGTTAAATATACGCGTTAGTTAAAGGTTGTACTTTTCTTTTGGCAGTCAGTGAATGTACATTGTTTTTGTGGCACATACATTTTTTCCAAAAACAATTACTAGTAGGTACTGTGAAAACCTTTTTTCCAATACTCATTACGCATTGACTCCATTAATTTCGACAGTTTTTGAAATAGATAAAAAATTAATGATCATGTGTCGAGGGGGTGTGTTCATTGAGCCGTAGGTAGGGCTGCGACATTCGCATTACCCCTACGCCAATAATATTTCACTCACTACCGTACTGCCACCTAACCTTGCAACCTCAAAAAATTCTCTTCGGCGCAGCAGAGGTTTGAACTCGGAGCGGTCCCAAACAACTACGCTTCTGGCATCAATTCTTGTAGCAATAACAAGATACGTTTACCCTTTATTGTTAGTATTTTATTAGGCAACGTGTTCTCGAGCAAAGTAGTTTTTACACAAAAAAAGAGATTATTCTATTTTATTCCAATATACGTAACTGACAGTTTTTTTTTTATTATGTTGCACTTCTATTTTTGGCGCTAAGAGAACGGTTGAAAGCATTGAATGTGAAAAAATTTATTGTTTTAAAAAAATCCACAATTCATTTTTGATGACTGAAAAAACTATTTAAAAAGACCAATTTCTCGGTCGGTGTGATTCAAGGTATCCACCAAACTTTTGGATGAGCAATATTCAGCATTGTGAGAAGCTCATAAGGAAGATTTATGTTCAGACATAATGAATATAATTTCTTCTAACTGAAGAACTGAATAATTCAACGATGTCACACCGTTTTGTCCCTTACCAATCACTAAGTGATGCATGTTTAAAAAATATTCATTATCAAGTCTTTGGAATATTTCAAATATAGATATTGAAATAGAAACAAGTATGAAAAATTGGTGGTCGTATTGCAACCACGTGTTATATCTCTAATTCTAGTGAATAAGACCCATTATTATTCTTAAATACTATACTATTGTTATTGAGTCCTTTCGAAATCAAACTGAGTATAAAAGTCCAGAAAAGACGAGGTCAATAATCTTATAACTGTTATTTACCATAGTACTGTGATTTGTTGATAATACAGATTTTCATCGTCAGTTGCAGTAATCACCCTGTACAAGAAAATATTGGACTCTGGTAGTTCTTTAAAATATACTTGCATAATAATTTTGAGCAGTAATTTTCGGAATATCTAAATGTTTTATAAAAAATCTTATTATTCATAATTTCGTATGTAGGTGTAACTGATTTGAAAAAGGTGGGCAATTATTGTTAAATTATATAAATAAGTACATACACGAAAATAGTTGCCGAAGCCAGTTGTGAAAGTTCACCTTGAAAAACGGCTTGATTCACCTCGGTGAGTTAAAACCACTTCGTTGAGGTTGGTTGAGCGGGCATCACCTACGATACGTGACTCACCTTTTCTTTCGAATTTGACTGTCCTTAAATAGAAATTTTATTATTTATTCCATAACGTAAGACGTGTGAGGAAACACATAGTGTTCTCAAAAACCAATTACCGATATTTTTTATAAAACTACAGGATGGAAAGATGTTAAATCTATATATTTTCTTTAGAAAGTCAAAATGTGTTACGACTCTATGGCAAACAACTTTGCCCACCTCGTTTTACAAGGATAGTGACATTAGCAGCAAATGTAGATAGTAGTCGGGTCCCTAATAGAAAACAAAAACGTGTGGTTGAAGTATCCATAAATGCAATGATCGTCAGGTGTTTTTGGCATTACTTGAAGAAAGAGATATCATCCCTATATTATTAAGGTTACAACATACATTTAACTGTACATTTGTGTGCTTAATCAGAACTAAGTATATAAACGACAAAATACCCACATTAAACTATTTATTAAATTTGCTGCTGGAATCGTTCGAATTTCTGGGAGAAATAATTATTGTGTTCTATAGAATTAAAGAAGAATTATAGAAGCTGTAAAGTAACCATCCGACAAATAACGCATACCTTTTGTAACATTATTCATTAAATAATTAATTGAATTAATTTTGGTTAAAATTTTATAATTTGATAATTCTGAACGAAATGTTCGTCGAATGAACGTGAGAGTAAAACATGACTACATTAATGTGTTATTTAAAGGTAGACAATTTAATTGTTTTTCTGGTAATGCATGTCACTATGAAGCCGTAAGAGCGATAACAATAGTCCAAGAAGGCCATACTCAACAAGTCGCAAATTAATCGAATTTGGTGCCGTGACCAGGATGCATATGGTTCTACAGCTATATTTTATTTAAATTTACTAATGATTCATATGTTTGATTGAAGTTTAGTTCTCTTTAATGCAGATCTGTTATATAAATTGGAAACAAACAAACAATAGACAGTACCCGGATTATGCAAATTTGATTTTTGCAAATTATTAAATTTAATTAAAATTCTCGTTATTTTAACGGGTAAAACAATAAGAGTCACAACGACAAGCCGACCATATATTCTGTGCTTCCGATAAATGGCCTCAATATAGCCGAGATATGTTATAAGCCTTAAGAAAGAGGACGTTTTTTCAGACGCTTGGTTTTATCAGTATGTTCGGAGTGAAATCAGGAAATCGATCGGAGTGCCTGTAGCTTTTTTGGATTGAATATTGGGTACCTACAATATTCATAATCATAATAATAATCACATAATCATAATGTTTTTGCATTAAGAGGGTTCTCCAGTGGCAGGTACATTTCTGCCGGTCGAAGTACATTTTTCCGCAATATCTTTTTTCTAATCTAAAAATTTCAAAAAATCGCTTTGTAGCTGCAAAGATCTATATTTTATCAACACGCCCACAAAATTTCAACAAAAAATTTTCAAAAATAAAAAAGTTACATTCAATGCCGCACATTTTTGTACATTTTTGCGCGCCGTTGAATATAACTTTTTTATTTTTGAAGATTTTTCGTTGAAATTTTGTGGGCGTGTTGATAAAATATAGATCTTTGCAGCTACAGAGCGATTTTTTTGAAAATTGTAAATTAAAAAAAGATATGGCGGGAAAATGTACTTCGACCGGCAGAAATCTACCTGCCACTGGAGAACCCTCTTAATTGGTTCTGTTGTTACCCCTCTAACATAACTTTTCTTGCATCCCTCAAAGTCAGTTTATCACCCCCATATCGCTGGTTAGGCACTGTTGCATCTCCCTTGTCTGTACAGTGCTCCTAACTGTGCTCGAAGTTTAATTTGATAGATTTTCTCTTCTTCTCCGCTCCTCCTGAGGTACCAATTCTGTCCTATAACCAGGTGATCTCGCCCCCACTTCCTGCACTGTTTTGATTGGGCTCCCTAACGTTCTCGTTGTCTCGCCGGGCGTTTCCTCTACTTGCTGTTACTTGGGCTTCCTCCTGTCGAGATTGTGCGAGATCAAAATTATGACAGAAAAAAAAACATCGAGCATCCGTCCAACTACATCGCTACAGGCGTTCTGGTCACCGTACCAAACATGAACATGAACATTTTTTTTTTGTCAGATTTAAAGAGTCGGCTCAGTTACAAATGGTTTTAAAGTTAGCGAGCGTTTTAATTCAGAGATTGTATAAATCCAAACATTGCAGATCTCCAATTTATACCAACAATAAAATTACAGTCACGGGCAGAAAATCTTAGATGTTAATGTCAATTCGCTCTCACAAAGGGTAAAAAAACCTTTAAATTTATTTAAATTAATCGAAATTAAATTTATTTTTAACTTTATTTTGTTTAGTTTTATTATTTTTGACAATAATTGTCATAAACTTCAAACGTTCACTAACGTTAAAGACCACATCATAAAATGAAAAAAGTAATTGTGTGTGTCAGCTCCGCCGCGCGACTGGAGTTTACTTTTTAAGTGCGATTGTCTGAATAGACAATAGGTAAACGGGGAAATAAACGCCTCTCTTATAATATTGAAAGCATGTATATATTCTTCTTCATATATTATTTAATTGATTCGATAAAATATTACACATACAGCATGTTACATAAAAACATATTAATATAATAAATACATTATTAGGAAGATTGATTTCCTTCACTATTGATGTCATCTTGAACACTAATTTCATCAATACTATCGTCATTATTAAATACTGTGACAATAGGTTTGTGGTAAGTAAAATACGATACGTTAACGTCGGCAGATACGTTTGATTTTTCATCATCACTTGAACTGCTTTCTTCCATATCTTGCAACATGTTATACCTTTATTCAATGTACTATATACAGACCGTTTCAATCGAAACGAGCCACCCTCAATAACTTTTTAGGAAAAGATATTTAAGAAAAATCTAAAAACAGGTCAATTTTTATCTCGAGGGAGACATGTTTTGATGCAATATTAAGCAGGCTTGGTGCAACCCCATACCCCTGAGAGGAGCAACCTCGATTTTTTAAATACGGAATAAGAGTCGTGTAACATGTCGCTTGAAAGGTCTTTTAATTGTCTTTTCGGCCACAAAATTATTTTTTATTTGCATAGTCTATAAGTTAGTAATTAAAAATGAAACATTTTTTTTACCGATTTGTTTTGTATTTAGGAATGCCTGCAATTAACGATAAAATGCTTGCAATAAACATTATTAGACAATTTATTATTGATCTGAATAATGCTGTAATCAAATTTGTCGTCATCCATACTCATTTATACCAATCCTTAACAATAAGTAAATAAATAAACTGAAAACAAAATAGTCGTGTGTAATTTCCTGGGCGATAAAGCAACTTTACATTGAACACTAAGTTTGATTTCACATCAAATGTTCAAAATGATTCCCATCGACTTCCATGCACTCATACAGACGATTATGAAATACGCTTTTTAGGTTACGCAACGGTTCCGGTGTTATTTGTCGAGACTCCAAGATAATCTTTTGTCGCAAATCTTCCAGAGAAGCTGGTTCTGTCGCATAAATTTTGGACTTGAGGTGTCCCCACAAATGAAAATCTAGGGGTGTCAAATAGGACGATCTAACTGGCCATTCTACAGGACCTTGTCTACCAATCCAGTGGTCGGGGAAGTTATTGTCCAGAAACTGCCGTACTGGCGCAGTATAATGAGGTGGTGCTCCATCCTGTTGAAAGACCAATGCGTTCTCTAGCTCTAGCCAAAAACTGATAAGATAATAAATACGCAAATAATTGTACAAAAACACAGATTGTCTAACATTGTTGATTGCAAGCTTTTTATTGTTAATAATTGCAAGCATGTGTAAATACAAAACAAATCCGTTAAAAAATTGTTTTATTTTAATTACTAACTTATAGACTATGTAAATAAAAAATAATTATGTGGCTGAAAAGACAATTAAAAGACCTTTCAAACGACATGTTACTCGACCCCCATTCCCTATTTAAAAAATCGAGGTTGCTCCTGTCAGGGGTACGGGGTTGCACCAAGGCTGCTTACTATTGCATCAAAACATGTCCCCCTCGAGACAAAAATTGACCTGTTTTTAGTTTTTTTTTTTAAATCTCTTTTCCTAAAAAGTTATTGAGGGTGGCTCGTTTCGATTGAAACGGCCTTTATAAATATCAATATGTATGTATGTATATTACCCTTTATACCACCGAAGCAGCCTTGGGTTCCCTCTGGACCTCAACCCTCTCTGCGTGTTCTGAAGTGTCAGAGAGTTAAGGGTATCTGCAGTTTTAGGTGGACTACGAATAATCCCATTTCCAAATAATTGGGCCATTATACTCTGTAAGATCGATTTTACTACTCGTACGGGGCTTTAAAAATCGATTCTTAATGAGTATAAAATAAAAAAGTGTGCTTAGTGGACACACCAGAAGTGAAATTTCTTATGCTACATATACCTCAAGTATAATCTAATGTTTTTAATATATGATTTAAATTGATTTTTATTATGAAGTTTTTATTTATTTGCTAATATTCCAAGTTATTTTCATTTTCAGACATACCTGAAATTAATAAAACAGAAACAAAAGGCCTATGATATGAGAAATAAGAGGACGTATAATAAATAATAAACGATTCTAGTTTTACTCCCCAAGTTAACAGCTTCGCCGCAGCGGTACATGCAATGGATTGAGAGTTAGCACTTTCGTAACGCATTCGCCGGTTTATGGTCTAGGTCTGAGCCCGCGTATAGAAGTTTCACTGCAAAAAGTACATGAAATAATTTATTTTTTGTTCTTTATTATATTATCAACAAAAAAAAAAAAGAAACGAAACGCCCAGGATACGTATGATCTCTGATAATATTAGTTTGTGACCCTTGTTTACGGCTGCGGTTGCCTCGAGCGCCAGTTTTTTTAACGTGGTATGCTCCACGGAATCACGGGTAGCTAAAAGTCGGAGTATGGAACTCCAGGGGTCAACCGTCTAGTTCGGCGGAAGGGAAGAATAAAGTCGATTCGGGGTTACAGTTTAATGTTCCCCTTATTTACAACTATTTACAATATATTTACAAAGCTTAGCGATTCGGTCGGTGGTAACTCGAAACTTGAGATTCACCCTGTATGCTCCTGTATACGGCGGTTCTGCACGTTTCGGTCCGTGAGCGGTCGATGACAAAAGTTGCGGATCACCGTGTAGACGTCGGTGTACCCACCCCCTGCATAGGGTGGTTCTATTGTTTCGGTACCCGAGCGGTTAGTGACAAAAATTATGATACATTGACGGTGATACATTGACATACATACAAACATTGACAAATTGACGGTGATGCACTTGTTTCGGAACTCGACCGGTCGGTGACAAAAGTTATGCTGCACCCTGCTGATGTTGATGTACCCGCCCCCTGTATACGGTGGTTCGATTGTTTCGGTTTCTGTACCCGAGCAGTTAGTGACAAAAGTTAAGATGCCCCCTGTAGACCTTGATGCACCCACCCCTTGTATACGGTGGTTCGGTTAGTTCGGAACCCGAGCGGTCGGTGACAAAAGTTATGAGCCTGTATATATTTAGATATTTATTTAGATGATAATTTATTTAGATATATATTTAGATGATACATTTAGATATACAGTGTGGAAATTACTTATGGAATAAATTCAGTAATTTCAAAACTAATAACATTTGTCGAAAACGCTAAAACATGTCAATTTTTATTTTCATATTGCTCGTTTTACGTTGCTTCATGTGTTCATGACGTCATCCATTTTTGAGCTATGACGTCACACTCAATTTTTTTTAATGGAATGCCAAAATTTTTGTTTTAGTTTTGGGTAGTACCCTTAACAACCTTTGTAATAAACCCTACAGGATAAATTTAGCAGTAGTTTTTGAAACAATCACATTTTGCCTAACCAAAGAATACTGAACGTAAACATCACAAACACGGCAAAAAATTTAATAAATATTTAATAATAGTAAACATAAAAACTTAAAATTTATTACTAACGTAGCAAATGCTCAAAGTGTTCCCCACTGACTTGTTGGCAAACTCCTAATAATTTAAAAAAAAAAACTCTTCTTTAACATTGTGTAAAGTTTCAGGTGTAATATTATTTCTAATTTCCGTTCGGATACGGTCTTTCAAATCCTCTAAATTCTTGGGTTGTGTTTTGAAAACTTTACTCTTTAAATAATCGCAAAGGGAGAAATGAAGCAAAGTTAAATCAGGCGATCTGGCTGGAAATTCTATGAATCCAAAGGACATATAGTGATTTGCCATCTTGCTGAAGCATAATAATCTGTCCCGCCGAATTTCTGGATATTCAGGATTTGGATATAAAGCCGCTAAGGCTGGGACAAGTTCGTCGCTTAGAAAATTTTGGTATTTTTCTCGTCAGATTGACATCAATAAATTTGTTCACAAAATTGAAGACGGCGGTCCGGGTCATTTGTTGTTAACTCTTGAAAATTCCGTTAAGTATTTTATATTTGTTGCAAAATTTCAATTAAAAATTTTGCTTTTTATGAAGTTAAGGATTGTCACTGATGACATCGAATGAGTAACTAATATCGGCTTTAATCTATCGTGGTAGATAAATTATTAAAAAAAAAGGAAGAAAAACTATAAAAATAGATAATCTGCCGATATTAGAATCCAAAAAGTAGCAAATTTTGCTTTGATCAAAAAATAATCAGTAAATTTCGACGTTTTTTATAATTGTTGTGATATGATTAATTTTTGCATGCCCGATATAAAGGTGGGTCATCCTATCAGTTCTGGGAAGTGTTAATTTCAAAGCCACCAGTCTAGTTGAAATCATCAACTAATATTTACCAAGTTGTTAACAAAACAAATAACAAAAAAAACTAATGAGGATATAACAATCCAGCTAAATTCTGAAACATCGTTAATTAGAAGACCATCATTTAAATATGTTAAAAGCTCTTAAAATCTGTAGGTTTTGAGGGTGCCCATTTGAAAAATTATTATAAAACAGAAATTAAGATCGAATGTCAAATCGTTCCTTCTACTGCATATTTTTGTCAATGGGAAATTTGCAACGATTCGTGTTTTTTCTTTTCTATGTCCACAGGAAATTCAATGTGATTATTTAAAGGATCAAGGAACTCGATTTAAGAGCAAGTTGGCATTTTCGCAAATACTTTCTCTTCAACAATCTGTTTCAGCCACTCAGTTTTATTGTATGTTCTTGCGGAGGTCATTTCGTCACTGCTTTCTTAAGCTACCTTAAAACTACAAATAAGTTTACTCCGTGGGAGTTTTGAAGTGGGCGCCTTAATTGGTTGACACAAATATATTTTCGAATTGGAGATACATGCGATTAGGATGTTAGAACAACAGGATATTGCACTCAATCTTAGAGGTTGAATAATTCCTTCAAATTATTCTGTGACGTTACAATTTTTTGTTCGCAATTGCTTTTCCGTCATGCCGGGGTTCAAATCGGGGCCAAAGAAGCCCCCATAATTTCTTCAATGTGGTGTCGATTTAGCCACGGTTCGATAAGTTTCGCAGTTCGTTTAAGATGTTGTCTTCTTGAGACTTCCATGTCACTGGTAAATATTTTATCCGTATTTATTTATCCATTATGTATATTATACCGGCCCAGAGGTGTGTGGAGCATCATTTACGCCCTTAGTTTGAAAGATATCAAAACGGGGTTTTCGGGGAACGATAGCCACACGATACCTTCACAATTTAAAATTAGTAGAATTTATATACAGATTGTCCTAATATTAGTAATATACCAAAGTTATGTTTTTTTTTTAATGGAATGCCCTGTATATTAATGTTGCTGAATTGAAAGAGCAATTAATGCTGAGCAAAATGATATAAGGTACTACAGGTTTATTATGGATGGTTATGAAGGATTTTGGGTCAAAATTAGTGTTTTTTTAAATAAATACAGAGACCATTCCAATAGAGATAACTGAATACTTTTCTGTCAATAATTTTTTATAGCTCCAAACTTTAATATACACTGATTGAAAGTCATCTAAATTGATCTTTCTATACAAGGTGTACGGTTTCGCAAAATGTATAATAACTTTTTTTTTTCAAATGGAACATTCCATTCCATTATACCATCAAATACCATTATTAATAAGCTTTTTTTCAATGTATGGTTTGCCTCGACAAATGTTAGTACTTTAGGTAATTCTTACAAAAAACCTAGAAAGTTTCCCGAAATTGCTAAAATCGCGTTGGACTTGTTGCCATGGAGATAGTCGTTTATTGTATAATTTATTAAATTACTTCAGAAATGACACCGAGAGGTAGACAGGCTTAGGTTTACGTAAGAATTAGATAGACTATATCCTTTACATATCCCCAAACGAAAAAATCTAGAGGCGTTAAATCGGGTGATCTTGCTGGCCATTTGACAGGACCGCCCCTACCAATCCAACGTCTCGGCAACCAGTCATTTAAATATTTTCTTACTTTCCTATAGAAATGTACAGGAGCTCCATCCTGTAGCAACCACATTAAGGGCTACTGATTCTGATAATCAATCGTCCGCATCCAGTGGGGATTTTCAGTGGCATAATGCCTAGTGCCTCTTGACATGCCCATTACTCTTAAAGCTCGCCTCTGTCCAATATTTGGCAGAATTCCACTATTTTTGCAAAATACGCTTCTTGCAATTCTTGATGCAGTTCAATATGGTATGGATGAAAACCGATGTTTTTTGATCACACGGTTTACTGAAGATTTAGAAATATCAGATTAGGCAGCAATTTCTTTTGTACTGGAGTGAAGATTTTCTTCTAACATTAGTAAAACTTCTAGCTCAGTGTTTTCACTTACTCATCTACAAATTAATTGTTTTATCCAACACTTGTTTATTATGTAGTCATCATAATATCGCCGATTTTGAATGGATTATGAGGTCTATAAGACACATGTGACTTACGAAAAAATAATTCTACGGTTTTCTAATTTGTCATAGCAACCCGTTCATAAGCCAACAGTTTTAAACGTCAAATGAACGTCAAAATTTTTTGGGTTTTGATGAATGTTCAAGAACTGTTAGGGAAGGATAAACCTATGTATTATACACGTGTCTTAACAGCAAATAAGTCACTCAAGAAAAATTAGCCACTCGAGCAAGCTCTCGTGGCTAAACATTTCTTTTGTGACTTATTTGCCTTATAAGACACTAGTATAATAAATAGCTATTTTGTTGTAGGTCACGTTTCCAGTGTTTTCAGAACGTTGTAAATTCTTGTGGCCAAAAAGGAATTTTTTTCGGCTTCTCCTAACGCATTATACTATATTCATCATTTCTTCATTCGGATAAAATCACAAAAGTGAAACTATTTGTTACTGGATAACTGCCAACATAAACAAACGGCCCCATGGTAAGCAGTCTAAGATGATATGATCTCAATACACGATATCATCAATTTGGGAAAGTTTTTAGTAAAAATTGGGTGTGATAGTTATTTAAACCTGTGAGTCCCTAATATGAGGAGACGTAGAAAGATAAAAAAAATTCAAACTAAAAAAGAAACGTTATGGTCGTGGGACCAACTCCGAATGTACATATGTAATTCGATATGGAGATTTAGATCGTTTATATTTGTATATTTTGGCATTGAGCGTTTATTTTTGCTTCTCTTTCTATACTCTTTGACGCTGAGCAGATGATTTCACTATTGTCTCTCTGTAATGTATGTACATAGTAAATAGTAAACACTCGAATCACATGTACATTCAACGTACGTAAACAGTAAATACTGTATCAAGCTATACAATTTTATTAACTTAATTTGATCTACATGATTCCCACATTAATTACTAAAGTAATTATGTAGGTATCACAGATTACGATACAACATGAAAACGAATTTTTAAATAAGAGCGTTGGGTGGGCGATATGCAACTTCTTGAGACCAATTTTATGCAGAATTTAATGGAGAACATAAGCTCTATAACATTTTCTTATCGGAATTACCGTTTAGGAGAAAAATGGGGAAAAGGTTCATGAGGTTACGCTCGGGAGTGATTTTTCGGATCTTTAATTGCGCCCCTACTGGGAGTTCATTTCCATTCGCAATTTTGCATCCGCTCGGCTTCGCTTCACTCCGCCTCGCAGTTGCAAAATTTACTCGTCAAAAAAATTACACTTTTAATCCTAATGAAACAATTTACTATTTCTCGACTTTATGTCCGATGAAAAGTAATTACTGTATTCGATTTTTGCCGTTTCTCACCCGTTATCTCCAAATCTAATAAATAAAATAAATAAATAAATAAATAAATAAATAAATGTATTTGATCCAGCAGACCAAGGTCCAGTTTTGGATCCAAAATAAAATACATATTATACAGATATACAAAATATCAGAGTATCAGTACAGTTCACAATTAACATTAGGAGGAACAGTTTACAAATACAAAATACATGATTTACATAGTTGTTTATATTCTCTAATACTATTATGAAAAATATCAATATTACCATTAGTGACACTAAGATTATTGTAACAACTGCACATATTGATTAATGGAGAATGAAGATGCTGATTTGTATGAGGCGTGTTATAATGAAAAACATATGTTTTCCTAGTATTGAATTTAGGAACATGGAAATCAAGTTGATTCAAAAGTAGAGGAGACATAGTAATACCATTAACGATTTTATATAATGACAATACTGTTATGTATTCTCGCCTGTCCTTTAGAGTATTCATGTTAAATTCTGCAAGTAATTCGGATTGAGAATAACCTTGAGGAGGATAATGCCCATGTTTAACAAAGTGCAAGTACTTGCAAAATTTCCTCTGGACTCTTTCTAAAGCCGTAATATGAATATCATAGAAAGGGGACCAAATTAAACAACAATATTCAAGCTTACTTCTGATGAAAGTGTTAAAAAGGAGCTTTAAACATTCACAATTTTTAAATGAGCTAGTGTTTCTAATCAAAAATCCTAACATACTTAGTGCATCCTTACTAATTGAATTAATGTGTGGAACAAAGGATAAAGACGAATCTAAAATTATTCCCAAATCACGAGTTTCAGATTTCTTCGCTAATTTAGCATCTTTTATAAAATAATTATAATTAATTTGTTTACATTTACGACTAAAACTCATGGAGTGACATTTTTTTACATTTACATTTAACTTATTTACATTACACCACTGAATAAAATTATTTAAACTGTCTTGAAGTGACATACAGTCATTTAAGTCTCTAATAGGTCTAACAATTTTTAAATCATCTGCGTACAAAAACGTGTCACTATTAATATTTTTCACCACATCATTAATGAAAATATTGAACAAAATGGGACCCAGATTTGAACCTTGAGTGACTCCGCTATTCGTAGGATATAATGTAGACTGATGTCCATTACACTCAACATACTGATATCGATCACAAAGGATTGATTTCAAAAGAGACACAGTATCATTACACAAACCAAACTTACTAAGTTTATGAAGTAAAATATCATGACCAACAACATCAAAAGCTTTGGATAAATCCGTATAAATTACGTCTACTTGATGACATTTATCCAAAGCATTAGAAATATATTGTACGAATTCCTGTAAGTTAGTACAAGTTGATTTGCCCTTAACAAACCCGTGCTGTTCATTAACAATGTATGGGCTAACATGATAACACAAAATTTTTGCCAAAATACGTTCAAAGATTTTGGCAAAATTACAAATAAGAGCAATGGGACGATAATTTGTAATATCAATTTTGCTGCCAGATTTAAAAACCGGACAAACTTTCGCGATTTTCCAACGTTTAGGAAAAGTAGAATACTTAATAATCAGGTTGTATATATAAACAAGAGGTTGACTTAGACTATGTAAACAATCCTTAACAAGAAATGCTGGAATATTATCCGGACCAGCAGTAAGATTTGGCTTAAACTTATTTGCAGCTTCAATCACATCACTTACAGACACCGAGAACTTATGTAAAACACGTATATTATCACTGTTCGTCTCACAATAATTAGGCTCATATGTATCACAGACGACTGGACTTGCGTTGCCACAGTTGTAAGCTGGCGCACTATCAGTGTCATGAACATGTTGAAGAGAACAGTTGATGTTACAGCTTTTATCGACTATGTTGTTAGACACAAAGGTACTGCTAAAGTGACAAGCAAAAGCGTCAACTATTTCAATGGGCAACGTTAATTCACGATTATCCTGATACATTTTACCCGGAATTCTCGTTTTCTGCTTTTTTGAATCGATGAACGACCAAAGTTTGTTTGGATCTTTGCTTATGTTATTTTCTGAATTCCTAACAAACAGGTCATACTCTCTTCTAATCTGATATTTAATCTCTTTCCGCAACTGGTTGGCAGCGTCACTATAGTATTGTAGTTTGGTCTTCTTAAATAGTCTTCTGCAACGATTTTTGTTATTAATAGCTGAAATTAGTTCCAATGAGTACCACTTGGGAAAAACAGTAGATTTAACAGGAACAACAGGAACAAAAGAATCGATGACATATTTTAGTTCTTGATAGAAAAAATCACATGCTTGGTCAACATCTTGAATGTTATATAATTCCTCCCAAGACTTTAAATTAAGTGTGGCATATAACGTTGATAAATCACCTTTCCTGAAATTATAGTACTGTTTGCGGGTTTCGGAAGTGAGTGGCGGAAATTGCTGATCATGCGTAATACTGACTGTGACTAGAAGTGTGGGATGATGTATATCCTCTTCTACTAAAGGAAACTGGTGACGCTGGACAGTGGTTTCAACATCACTGGAGCGCAGAACCAGATCCAAGAATCTACCATTCCTATTTGAGATAAGATTTGTTTGATGCAGCAAGTTGTAGTACATGAATTCAGATAAGGAGTGTACACTTCCTTTAGTTGAAAGATCGATCATTGATGGTTTATAATCAGGTATATTAAAATCACCAGCTATGATAGTTCTTGTTCCAACATTGATCATTTGTTCAACATACTCGAAAAAAATATCATACACAGCGGCTGATGTAGCAGGAGGTATGTAAACTGCGATTATATTAACCCATACTCCATTCACATGCAATTTGACGCCAACTAAGTCAATTTCATTAATTGGACTGGACAAATTTAGAGCTGTTGGACAATAATTGGATTTGACAGCAATAAGTACACCACGACCTCTATAACCACCATTACAACGATATATTTCATAGCTTTGATCGAAATATTCACTAGACATTACTTCATTACAGAGCCAAGTTTCAGACAGCAATATTATGTCACTTTCTGATGCAAGCATATTCAAATAAAACTGGTCTACTTTAGTGTTCAGACCCCTAACATTTTGGACAGTGATAGTAAAATCTGTTGAATTAATAATAGATCTGTTCGGTTGCTGGATTAATTTACATTTTTTGTTTCATTTTTTCTTTCAATTTTAGGAATGCCTTTATAATATTTCAGTAATATATCAGCTTCACCGTTGGCTATACGAGTTCGAAACTCTTTACGAACGTTGTAGCAGAGGTTAATAAGCCCTAAATTAAAAAAATGTTCTCTTGTAAAGTTATTGCCTCATTTATTGTGCTTCCTCCAGTAGCACGTTCATATTTTTGTCGTAAATAATAAACTAGAAATAATTATAAATGTAGAATGATGTAAAATTTCGGATTCTCGGGACCGGGCCGCAAAGCACAGAACCCCGATCACATTCTCCCTTTATCCGAAATTATTCTTATATTGTGTTTAATTATATTACATTCTGTTTAATAATTTTGATAATTTTGTGGATGCCAATATTCACATGGGGATTTAAATACTGGAAAAGAATCATTCTTATAGAAGTATTAATTTCGTTTTCTAAACGACTTAGCGGTCGGCGAGCACTCCACTATAATGTTAAAAGGGCTGAATTATAATGGTTACAGAATGGTAAGACATTAATTATTTTTTGAAACGCCATTTTGACAATTTCTTTTCTTTTTTAACGTTTTACAAGAAATTACAGGTCGGGCATAAAATGTCGTATCTCGCACGTGATCGAAATGCCATTGTAAGCTCGTGAAATGTGTATCAAAAATCTCACTCGCTGTCAATGAAGCATTTACTTGCAATATAATCTACTATAATAGTAACGGAGATAATTAACAATGCCGGTAAAAAAGTGCCGTAAATTTCAAATAGAAAATTTAAACACAAAATGCAATTTCCCTTACGAATTGATTAGGAAAACGCCACTTCCCTGCTGATTGTGGAAATAATATTTTGTTAGCTCAATTATGAACTCTCATTTAAAATAACTGCTTTATTTATTCACGATCGTCTTTAACCCATAAAATTGTGTCTACTAATACTGAGCGCATGTCTAGGATTTATAGCTCGTACTCTGCATATTGATATTATTGAGTCAGTCAATTTTGTTGCGTTACGCTGCCTACAATGTTTTATTACAAATGCTCATAATGCAAAAGTATTTGTCATCAAGCTTAAATTCTGTCGTGTCCTTGGATTTGGAATCTTCTTGGGCAGCAAGAAGTTTAGAAGACGCATTACGTCAGAATACATTCGATGTAGGAACATTTTTCACATAATAATATAATAATTACTCTAATTTGTTTTTTTTTTTCAGGCAAAGTTTCAACAAAAACAAATCCAAGAAAAAGAAAAAAAACTTCTTCGACTTTATGAAAATCAACAACAAAAAGCATTCGAAAAAGTCAGCCGTGGAAGCGCTGGAAGTAACACAAGTATGGGATCAACAGGAGGTGGAAAAGTACGACAAATGTTTGACGAAAGGCGTCAAAAAGCAGGAGTGGATAAAAGTTATCCTTTAGAACCTCTCAAAGTATCAAAAACCAATAGTCAAAAATCATCTGCAACTGTTAACAGGACAAAAATTTCCTCATCTAAGACTGTTGTGAAATCTACAAGTCAAAAAAGTTATGTCAGAAATGGGAAGACAATCGTCAACAAACAAGATGAATTTAACTCGGTGTATATTAACAATAATCACGATGAAGACTTTATTCTTGAACGACTGGAATGTGATAATTTAAATAAAACTTATAGTAAAGTCACCACTGATAATTTAGTTGAAATGATAAATAACCACAATTTAAACGACTCCTTAGACAACGAAGAAATGCCACAGTTAGCAATTGAAGAGCCTGGTGAAACCCTTTCTGTGGAAAATGTAGCCACCAATTATGGAGGAAAGCTTTCCAGTGAAAATCTTACAATATCTACAGGAAGGAACAAGTTATTGAGGCCAAATAATTTAGGAAAGACATTTAGAAAAGAAACAAAGGTAATTTTTTATTAATTCATATTTTTTACGACGCAAGGAAATTTAAATAATAATTCTTAATATTAATATTAGAGATTTTAAGAGCTCATAATTATTGAGGGTAATTTTTGTCTTTCATGAAGTGTGCCACACCCTGCAGAGAAGCATTTTACTGTAGATTCTTTGGAACCCAATTTTCAAATTCCTCTTTTATACCATCGTAGAAGAAACCATTTTAATGCACGTAGTCTTGTTCAAAACATATATTTAAAATCACCCTGTTGCATTTCATTTGCGAGAAACATAATATGCCATTATGAAACGGATAACGAATTGATAATTTTCTCTAACGCTATAAAGACCGTAAGTTAAATTTTTCATTCTTTAGACTTTAAATCGGTTTTGTCATATTATTAAGCCGTTGGCTTCTCAGGAAATTGCAAGTTCGCCGTTTCGACGTTTGATGCGACTCGTTCTTTAATAATGATTTTTTCAGTTTTCTATTCAATATTGAGTAGTTTGACTTATTTTAAATTTCTTAATTGATGCCTCAACGCTTATTATGACTGATTAATTATTTCTGACTACTGTCACTATTGATTTTATCGTTCCTATTATTTTCGAGGTCAGTGCTAATACGTGGCATAACACTCTTATCTAACACGTAAATACACATCAGGGTGAGTCCAACGGTAGCACGTTATAGATTTATCAAACGGATTTCAGTCTACTCAAAGAGTTGTAAGGATTCACTAGTGCCAGGTCAAAAAATGCGTGAAATGTAAATATCCAGTTATAAAAAGACGACTGCTTAAAAAAATCAATAGGCCGAGAGTTGACTGCAAAAATCCGAGCCGCGGTAACAGGAGAAAATTTTGTTAAAATGAGGATGTTATAATAATACTAATCATGTTTTTTATTATATTGATCTATTACTATACCCCACTATACCCATCGAGTAACAGCTTTAAGTTATTACTTTATGATTTTTCTAATGATATTTCGTTATAGGTGGTTCAAGAAGTGTTTCAAAAGCTGTATCTTTTTTTATTGTATGATTTCAAATAGGAACGATATAATTAATTATGTAATACAGTCCTTTAGTCGCTATACACTGATATACAAAATATATAATAGAATGATATACAAAATTCTTTTTCAAGGTGAAATTTCAGTCAAACTGTAGTCGGCTTTTCTTTTTAAAATGTCATTATATACCTAAGTATGTACATTTTTTAATGTTGCATTGATCTATGTGCAACTACGAGACATAATTCTAACCATTTTGAAATTATTTAATTAAAAAAAGATACATTTTAGAAGATCAAATCATATAAAAAATAGGAGTAATATTCAATAGCTTTTAAAAAGAAGATTTAGGGAAAGAAAATAATAGTCGTATTTAATAATTACGCTTTAAAATAGTACAGTGTCAAATAAAGTGCAGGAGTTTGAAGGAGTATACAGAAGACTGAATGATGATGCGAATACCTCAACAGTTTTTTCGTTTTTTAATTATCCAATGTAAATGTCTACAATTCTTCGACAAGCAATTTTCGGCAATACAGTCCCTTGCAACGGGGGCGAATAATTATTGGGAGACAGAAAGGAGGTTTACCATACCGTGAAATCTAAGACTCCACAATCATAAGAATGTGGAGGGACTGAAAAGAAAAACACTTGGAATCCTGCCGCAGGGTTACAGGGTGTCTTGGAGTGACGGTAAACGAGAAGATCATCTCGAAGTGCTATACGAGACCCATAGGGACCATCCCGAGCGGTTGGAGTGAACTAGATCTTTTTTGCTGAATATGTTCCTTTGGACTAAAAGATCCTATGGCTTTAAGTTTCGTCTTCCTTTGATGCAACGACATAAGGCTACCAGGGTTCAGTAGTGCAGGAATGAGCCACATGAATAGAACAACATCATCTTTCGTCAAAAACAATTGTGTTTGGTAAACTCCTTTTTTTCTACTCATCATGATGTCTACATTGTTGGTGAAACGTTCATCGGCTTAATAAATTAGTTTTTTGGTGTTTTAGGGGAAATTGCAGATTAAAAGTAATCATCTCTCGTGATGAGTTAGGATTTTGTTTATGGTACTCTGATGGACGCTACGTGTCCGAAGACCTAAAGGCCAAATAAACAATTTGCGTTTTGTTCAATGACGGCATACTATCTTAACTCCTGCTGTAAAGATATAGGGCTGTTTAAACAGTTATACATCGATAATGTCGTATAACCCTGCTTATTCTGCGTATTCCACTCAATAATCAATCTTTTATCTTAGCCTCCCAGATTGGCAGACCTATGTCCAGGACATGATAGATAGACCTTTGCGACTATATTACCTCATCGCCTTAACACTGTTGAAGAATTACGTCAGCTGCACATTGCTTGAGACGAAATACCTTAAATTGCAATTAATAATTTAATTTCTTCTATGCCAAGAAGAGTAGCTACATACATAAACCGTACATGACGTAATATATTATAAAAAAACACAGCTGTGTTTTTTCTTCTAAATTTAAATAATTTGTTTATCTAAGTATATGTGTCTTCAAAGTGGTGTATTCCTCAGTGTACTTTTGAGAAAAATTGTAATACAATAATTAATGTTTTTTGAAACACATTTGGCTAATTCCGAACTATTCTCAGAAATACAATAAGATACACTATCCTTTTTGGAACTTTTAATGGAATTCCCAACATCGATCACTCCATTGCTCTCTGCGTCACTCGCAATTTGTTTATGTTCTTATATTAGTCATCGCCCAGTTAATTTCCGCTCCATATCTCACTGTTGCAGCACGCACGAGTTAAAGATTTTTGTTACTAGCTGAATATGTTACACAGAGTGATCATAAGTTCCGCATAAAATTCATTATTTAGTTATGTGATGTTTTTACGAAAAACGCTAGAACAAGTCGATTGTTGTTTTCAAATTGCCATCTTTTGACATAAAAATTCTGGTGATCCCCATATTCGATTCGACGAAGGTAGGCTACATAATCGCGGAGTTTCTGTAGCGCGAAAAAGTGATGCTCTGGATGTCTCTCACCCCACAGAGCATGTATCCCTGCCATGTAACCCCTTTGCCGTGGCTCGCTCGCTCAGTCATTCCTGAGGTCGTTGGTCCATTCAAAGCGTCCATGGGCATTGCCTAAGTCGTCAATCGGTAAATCTCCTTGTTGTTACTATTATCATTATTATTACTATTCATTATGTGTTTTCACTAGTTGGATGAATATAATAAATAAAATAACACTGTCACATCAATAAATACTCGAATGTGGACAATTAACATGCAAGAGAAACAATAAGACATAATGAAAAAAATTTCGAACACTAATCGCACTGAAAAGACTAAACTTTAAAGAACAATGTTGTGATAATCCCCCTTTACATTACCGCCACATTTTGAATTTGAACATAAATGAAATGTCAATGACGTCACCAAACGTCAAATTTGAAAATTTGAAACAAACCGCGAAATTGAAAAGGTTTGGCCAGTGATCGTCAGACAATGAAAGAAATAGCAGAACCCTACGTTGTGTTATTTTTTTACAAGAGAAGCAATGGCAATGATGAGTGAGGTTAAGTCAGCTAATTTCATTCCACTATGAGCTCTTGTAGTTTACAGAAATTTACAACAGACAGGTACAATGAAATATCTGAGAGGGAAACACAAGAATATTGATAAACAAGAAGAATGTTCTTAAATCCAAGTGGAGTAAATTTAAATTAAAATTTAAATATATCTATGTCGAACTCCACAAACTTTGTGGAGTTCGACATAGATATATTTAAATTTTAACAAGAATATTGAATCGCATGGAGTTATCTAAGTTGGGTGCCTGTAAGTCGGAGAGTGGTGGACCACATGTAGATCCAATGGAAAGACTAAAGCGAAGAGAACAAGACAATTGTCTGTCAGTGGAGCCAGAATCGTAGAGAGTTTACTATCATGGGGGCAAAACTTGCACATCCAACGAACCAAGAGAAATGAGTTTATTACGGAATTTTCCTAGACATAGTTATGGTGGTCTTTCTCTAAGGCTTGTCCAAACCAAGTCCAAGTTAGCGGCACTTCCCTCGGGGACTATTCTTTTAGTTATTTAGTATTTTAAATATTAGTGAAGCAAGCAATTTGTCAGTAGCCCGAAAACAGTGCTGCAACTTTGACTTCGTAGGTTCAAGGAATTAGTAGCAACTCCCTTTTTCTGGGTCTCTATACCCAAAGAGAAATTGAGCATAGGTATCGCCGAAAGTAGGGCCACCTAACTCCTCCTAACAGCAGCCTGCAACGCGGACTACGAACGGAACACTATTTGGTCGGTCTGTTGTCTCGAAACATGTACGAACACACAACATAATAATAAAATATACAGGACGCAACGATTTCTTTGAAAGTCATTTGAAAACAGGACGCAACGCGTTGGCACCCAGCAGCGCAACACGTAACGAGGCGCAACAAAGCTACGAGCATGCATCAATAAACTACACTAAGTACCGAATTTTGGCCGGTGTCGAAAATAGCTGGATGTCCGTTAGAAGCGAATGGCGAGAAATCGCAAGAGGGCGCAAAACAACGATAAGGCACCGTTCAGAACCCCGACATTCAGGTGTGACGTTTTGCCAGCTTTTACCTTACGGAGCGTTGGTTAATTCAAATCAACAGAGACCTATTGTAATAACCGCAAGCTGCTGTCGGCCTCATAGCGAAAGACAGGTAGTTATTTAACAAATTTATCTCAGTGGCAATCTAGTTAATTTAAATTAGAGAATCCTTTTGTTTTGAATTGAACGCCCGAGCCCTGTAACTAGAAGTCAAAAACACATTGGAACTTTCTGAAATTGACAACAATCACGAAAACAGATTACAACAACGATTTTAGCAAGTTATTCGGGGTGCCTGTGACTCATCAGCTTGGTAATTTATGCTACTGCAGAGAAAAGAAGGGCTGAAGGCAACTGATACGATATTCAGGGGCTCACGGAATACTTCCAGTAGCAATAGTGAACATTAGTTTAAACAAAGGCTAGAATTCTTTACAAGACATGTAGGTGTAAAGTAGGAACGACTCCATTTTCAAGATGGCGAGTTTTATGACGTCCTAGCGTCCAAAATGGCGGATTAACGATAAAATATGCACGTGGCTTTTGTCTAGGAGTTTCTGGTATGCACGTGGCACAAACGCCGGTCAATTTCGTGATGCCCTCGTTATATCGAGAATGGCAAAAAGAAATAGATAGAATAAAGGTTACCTTGTAATTTCGCAGGGCGACACTACACGCACAATCGTTATTTGAAAATTTAACCGATCCTTCTGGTAACGTGAAATTTCGGCAATGCAATTTAAACATTGAACACCCTCAACTTTAAAAACAGGAACTCATAGTGGAACAAAATCAGATACAAACAGAGAATCAAGCGTCTTGCTGCTTCTAACGTTAAAAATGGAATGGCCTCTCTCTGTGCAATGGCGGTAGTGGGTTCCCCTTCCACCTAGGAAGGAGGCAGGGATGCCAACCGACGTTTTAACCCCAACATAAGTCCACTTTGTGTTGCCAACCTCATGGGTGTTGCTAACTTCAGAGGAACTTGCCGGGTAGGCAACTCGAAGTTCTGTTGTGCGTCGCAGTTGATGTATCTTGGGGATATCTCAATGTTTCCATTTGTTGGGCCCGCTTGCAAATTAATTTACTTCTTCCCTGTATAATATGAGCACCTGCATTGACAGGTTTTTTTGCGACGTAAAACCAGTTTTGTATTCAGATGTTTTTTTCAATTCTGAGGCCATCACAAATTAACTGGTCTACTTCATTGATCACATGCCACAAAGAAAACAAAACATTATAGAATCAGGTGCGCCTTAGAGATCTTACCCATACTATACAAACGGCGTAGTGTTTTCGCGGTACCATTCCCATCTTGCGGGATAGCCCAATCTAAGACGATGGCGGACCAGATGACAGCGGAACAATTCCAGCAGCTGTTAAACCGAATTGCAAACACGCAGAGGACAGGACGGCAGTTCACCCAGTACACCGCCCGCTTCGACGGGACTCGTTCCACGGCGGCAACGGAGGAATTCCTCACAGCCATAACTATTTTAAAACAGGTGGAAGCCATCTCAGACCAAAAGGCGTTCAACGGCTTTCCACTCATATTAACCGGCAAGCGAACCGCTGGTGGAACGGCGTAAAAGACCAGTACGTCAAGTTCCAAGCCGCAGTACAGGCAATTTGCGACGCATTCGCCCCACAACGGCCAAATTTCCGTATATATGGCGAAATATAAGCAATCAGCAACCATGTCGACTAACCAATATGTCACCACCTAGAGAGAGCGTTTCTCTCACCTTTCCTGCCTGCTCGATGAAGAGTGGCAACTGGACCTAATCTATGGTTTATTGAGATAAATGATTCGCGACCGAGACTCGCGAACGGACTTCGCAACATTCGCGGAGCTTCTCTCCAAGGCCAGATTCAACGAAGCAAATGAAGCAGAGGGCCAAGTAAGCTGTAAGCTCTACGGACACGAAGCCCGAGAGGGCCGCAAGAAAACCAGGGCCGGCACAAACAAGCCGACCGCACCGGCAGAACCAGCTAGCACCAGACCAACGCAGCACCAAAACCACGTCGCATCGGCCACAGTGTTATGGATGCGGCCGACCGGAAGTCATTCGAAGAAATTGTTTCTGTTTTATGAACCTACGCCAAATTCATTGGTCCGGGGTCGACCTTTGAATTCCAAGCACCGCTTTCATCGATAGTGGTGCGAAAACTAGCCTCGCTAGTTCCCAACTGTACAGGGCGTTATTGGAAAGGGGACATGCCTTTGTACCGACGACTGTACAACTTGCTCAAGCCGACGGACGGCCGATCACCAAAGTGGTTGAAGTATTCACACTCCCAGTTCAACTCAAGAACCGTACCATCGAGACCACTTTTTTTTGCCATTCCCGATGTCCCCGAAGCACAGACCTTCCTAGAGACTGATTTTTTATGTAAGGCGGGAGGAGCAACAGTCGACCCACGCCAACTCCAACACACGCCTCAAGCCTAGACACGCAGGCAACGCTACTTCCAGTCGATAGCAAAATTGAGAAACTTCTTGCCGAAGCGCCTGACCCGACCAATTCACAGGCAACGGACAACACATTAGACAACATCTTCACCGACTTGTCACCTATGGTAACCCCAATTCGCACTCCGGGTTACTGTGACATTGTTTCCGAGCTCACCAACGGATATAGACCAGCACCGTTGCCATTGTTCGCACCTTCGCCCAGCGAGCTCCCAGAAACCGTAAGTCGTACTGCATACAACTACATAATGGAATGGTACCAGGCAAATCACACACGGTCACAGGAAGACTTAAGTAAGACTTCGGCCAAACGACGAAGCAGAGGCATTCACGGCCTACTAACGAGAACAATTAAACACCCTATTGGACAACAATCGGGATTTATTTAACGAAACAGGCCCTCCCACGCCACTGGCCGTACACCACATCGATACCGGAGATCATGCACTAATTTCCAGCCCTCCGAATCGGTTAACATCGACAAAACAAGAGTATCTCCGAAAGGATATAGACGCCCTCCTGAAGGATATTATTGAAGTTTGCCAAAGCGCTTGGGCGTCTCCTATCGTGCTGGTCTCGAAGCCTGACGGTCATCTACGCCTCTGCGTAGATTATAGAAAAGTCAACGCTGTTACTCGGCCTGATCTTTACCCCATCCCAAAGTTAGAGGAATTACTACACGCAACGGGAAATGCTAAATACTTAACCACGCTAGACTTACGTAGCGGGTACTACCAAATCCAGATGTACCCCGGGGACCAGGATAAGACCGCCTTTATTGCCCCTTTCGGAATATTTATACAGGTTCAAAAGAATGTCATTTGGGTTACGTAATGCCCCCGCAACATTTCAAATCAGGATGGACCGTTTTAGGGTCGCCGTATCTGTCACAGACACTTGAGAAACACATTGGTTGCCAACAAGTTATGTACCTCGGACACCTGATTACTCTAGGCGGTATTAGTACCAACCCCAAAAAGGTCACCGCTATCACCCAAATGTCGCCACCAATAAACGTGAAACAGTTGCTGAAGTTTCTCCAGACTTGCAACTGGTACCGTCGCCTTATTCCGAAGTTCACCGAAGTAACTAGCCCACTAACCAATCTGAAAAGAAAAGGCTTAAGCGCCCTCAAAACGACCCTCAAAAGAGCCCCCATTTTCCGATAGTCCGATACGACAAAGAAGTGAAACCCATTGAGTACGCCAGCCGCCTCCTCAAACCGGCAGAAAGAAACCATAGTACCATCGAACGCGAGTCTCTCCCCATAGTATGGGTCGTGCAGAAGTTCAGAGGATATTTAGAAGAATCTTCCACGATAATACTCACCGATCGTTAACCATTTAGATGGCTATTGTCCCTGAATAGTCCCAGTGGGCGCTTGGCCCGATGGTCGCTACAACTACAGCCAAACAATCTAGGAATAGAGTATGCGCCGGGAAAAGCCAACGTAGTAGCCGACACTCTGTCGAGGCCTCTTGTATCAGACAGGCCCAAGGAGTGCCCAGTCTCCCTCATAACGGTGGAAACGGATCATCGTTATAGAAGATTGTAGTTTCCGGTAGATCGAAATCCACCCCCTTAAGAATGCCACCGCCCAAAATTGCGCGGAGGTCCTGATCAACGAACTATTCCTAAGATACGGGTTTCCCCGCCAAATCATATCAGATAACAGAACCCAGATCTTTAGTGGATTGATGCAACAGATTTGCTTCTGCCTAGATATTAAGCAAAAGTTCACGCCCGTCTACCACCCAGCCGCCAACATGGTGGAAAGGAAGAACAGGGACATCATACCGACTGGCCTTCCAAGTTGCCAGCCATCCGATTTGCTCTCAACACTACCCGAAATCAGAACCCTCCGCTCTGCCACCGATGTTTACCATGATATTCGCCAAATCATCCAAAAGGAGAACTTCGAACTTCGTCACAGAAATCAGCCCAAGACTACTCCAAATGGTAAACCACCTTTAGGAAGCGCGAGAACAACACGAACAATCTCAAGAACGGCAGAAAAAGTACCAATCCCGCAGAGAGACCCCCCTATATAGGATTTCATCCTCGTCAAAAGCTCGCACTACTAAACTTGACCCCAAGGGAGATGGCCTATGTTATCCTAACAGTCAAGGGGCCCTGTTCTTATAAAGTTCCCGCCCAAGATGCCCCTGAACGACCCCTAGGCACCTACCACCTACCTATCATACCTCCGCCCTGCGACGATACAATACGATACGATACGAGTCCAGCACCGAAGAAACCACGCCCATCCTGTCTCTACGACGTCGAGGACGTCCACGCAAGACTGCACCATAGATTCAGAACGCCTGTCGAGACGCCTTACCGGTCTGAAGGGGGAGATTGTAACAGTCCCACTTTTTGCCCTTATTGCCACCGTCGTCTGGTTGGCTCGTCCTACCACCCAAAGTCAACTACCACCACTACCTTCTACGAGAGTCGGACATTTGTATAAAAGGGCTGTTCCTACACCGGAATAGCCAGAGCCACTGACTTACTCTCACTCTTCTACCTACAGTTCTACCCCGATAAACGCACTGGTTGCCGGTCTTTATCACTGGGTCGTCTCAAGTGGCAGTCTGACTAGTAACCCAAGACCAAAAATATTCTTCTCCAAACAACTTACTAGGAAAAATCACCTCATGAGCACCAGGGACACATTGTATAAGAAGTTTCACTGTATGGTCCAGCAAGCACCCTCTATTTTTATTTGCTGGCTAGCTAGCGAGCTTTAATATTTTACTGGGTGAATACTCGAAATGTAAACTACGAATGTACAAGTCCATCCCTAACTCAATTTCCCAAGTCGTGCCCTCCTCTTGTCAGTATTCAGTACCTATACATCCGGCTAAATATGGAAACTATAGCAATGTGTTAAAAATTTCAATTATTCTAACCGTGCTTTTAAAAGAATGTTATTATTATCTGAAACTAAATTGCTTGTACAAAAGAATGCTCAAACATAATGCTGAATCATCATTTCTTGGAACTTACGAATACGTTAAGTAATAAAGAACTTCTGGAAGTTTTTACAAAACTTAAACCTATTAATAAGGCAAATAATTGTTTGACATATTTGACAGTAACTCAAAGTGATATTTTTTCAGCCGATTATAAACCGTAGCGTGAAACCAGTGCCCCAGCCACAGAGGATTTCATCGAGTACGTTAGCAAATTCTCAGCCTTCCAAATCTGCAAGTCCCTTAACTTCTCCGGTGAAATCAGTTTCACAGACAATGCAAGCGAATAGGGTAACTAACTCCACTAAGCATCCATAGTTAAAATTGAAAATATTTTTCCCTAAAATCAGAGCAAAGGTAACGCGGCAGTACAACCTTCTCAATCTGCTAGAGCACCTTGCAACACAAGGCCTTCAGCCAAGCAGTCTGCCAAATCGCCGGTTGCAAGAGATGATCTGAATGAATGTAGATATTGCAATAGACGTTTTGCACCTGACCGTTTAGAAACTCATGAAGCGATTTGTGGACAAACCATGAAAAAGAAGCGAAGAATTTACGACGCGACTAAACATCGTGTTGAAGGAACAGAACTAGAACAATATGTCAAACGTGGAAAAAATCTTAGCAGCAAGGTAAGTTGCACAATAATTTATGATGATGATTTATTAATACGTATTCCGATAGCCAACCAAACAAGCACCAAAAAAAGATTGGCGTCGAACACATGAAGAATTTATTAATGCCATAAGAGCAGCGAAAACAACACAGGCTCATTTGGCGAAAGGTGGAAAGCTTTCGGATTTGCCACCACCTCCACCTTCGAGCAACCCTGATTACGTTCAGTGCCCTCATTGTGGTAGAAAATTTAATGAACCGGCTGCAGAACGACACATTCCAAAATGTGCGAGTTATTCTTTTAATAAACCGAAACCAGGGGTAAAAGGCAAAACTGGCAGAATCTGAAATAAAGATGTTAATCTAATAACAAAAAATAACAATGAATAAGAATTTTACCAATAGATTCAATTATTCCAGTATGAAAACATCCTTCTATAACATGTCATAATTAATGTAAATCTTGAATGAACTGTTAATGAATACAAAATATTTGGTACTAATAATTAAGATAACGTACTAATTTCTACTTCATTGCATTAAAAGTTTGTATTAAAAACATATTCCTGACATTGTTATTTTTGTGTCCATGCATTATTCATCTTTACATCATCATTACAAGTTAAAACTAATATAAAAATGTTAAAATTTTGTGCAAATAAATTTCAGAATAACATTCCTAATTATGTAACGGTTATTATATTTTCACAGTTAGATGTAATCGGTTTATAAAACTATTTTTTAATAAAATCGTTTACTGTTTGATAAATTAAAATGCCACTGACCACACATGCCAAATGCAAGTTCCCTTCAATCTGGTGAATACGATATTGGTGATACCTTGGACGTTCAGGCAAAATTTATACATATTGTTGCGTTTCTTTGGTCCGATTTTTTTAAATACTATCTACAATTTATTTGTTTACACTTCTTATATTACAATATTTACATTATTTACACTATTTACAATTTACTACTTCCCCGGCACGTTCCGTATTATTTACTGACACATCGCGCGGAACTCCGTATAGATAATGCAACTATCCGACTCGACCCACTGATCTTCAACAGTGACGAACTGCGAGACGACTGGTTCGGTGACTGGTTGATGCGACTAAACGTTCTCCAAAAAATATACCGGCACCTAAATCCTTTTAGGCGCCTCCAGATAGTTCCATTGATGACATCATCGAGAGATTCCGGAACATCATGGATGACGTGTGTACGGATTAGTTAGACGATCTTTATTTAAACGACGTACAATTTATTTTTACTTTTTATATTGGAGTACATTGTTATTTACACATCAGTACCCTCGTATATTTATTTACACATCGCGTGGCCACAGTATGCGTGGCACTCCGGAGAGATAAAGGCAACTGATCGACTCGACACACTAATTTTTAACTCCAACACACCACTCAGGAATTCTTCCGTTGCAGAAAAAAACTAGGACATGTTCCGTTTTCTCCGGTCAAGATTTTTACGTCACGGAATCCTGTATGACGGTTTTCCGTGAAATTATCTGGAAGCCTCGCCTGGTTGTGCAGTATTGTGTTTCCAACCACAATGGACGTCGAAAGTCTAATCCTAGCTGTGGAAAAACACCCAGTTGTTTGAGTCCTATTCTAATCGCTCAGGGAAGCATGGATACAAATAGGGCAAGGAGTTGTCTCAAGATTGAATCACTTTTCCGAGAAGGAAAAGTTAATCAAAATATATGGTATTTTGGGACTTCACCAGCAGGAGTACTAAAATACTCTGTAAATCTATCCCTAAGTTTGCCCTTCAATGTTGCGCCTATTCTGTTCAGATTCAAGCCTTCTAAATTGCAATGTAAAGTGCCTTCGAAGTTAGAGCCATGCCTTCGTAGTACAAAATTGTGCAAAACATATGTTGCCTTGGTAATCGCTGCTGCGAAGTCAGGTTCAGCAGTAATACTTGAATGCAATACCTTACTTTTGGAATCCCGAAGGTACATTCAACGTATCGCCGGGCTCTGCTCAGTCTGTGGTTAAAAATACGTTGCGCAACAAGTAATTGTCGCCTAGGGTATAGTTGCCCCAAACGGTATTGCGCCGGAAAGCTCTCTAGACGACCAGCGAAGTCGTAAGCTTTGTTTCTATGCTTTGAACCAGTTTGCCTAGGTAAGTGAATCACTGAGCGATTTTTCGGACTCAATATAGTGCGGGACATAAGGTGTCTGCTCTATCGCATAGTGGTGCCTCAAATGAAAGTATATTGCTCAGAGATTCTGACGTGGGCTGTAAGGTGAAACAAGTTGAGCTCGGTAATAGAATGTGGCTGAGCTCGCTCAACGTCAAAGTCAAGACCGAGTTCATTTGCTGCCCGTTGTGCCCCCCTAAACAAAAAAAAAAAACGATTTGCCGCCTCTTGCGCTCCCTGACAAAGAGCAACAAGGAGTCCGACCTGATGATTTTGCAATATTACACGGTTATGAAGACACTCCAAACTCAAAAGTCCTCGGCCTCCCTGATTTCGTGGGAGATATAGCCTTGGAACGGACGACTTTGGATGCAGACTTCGCTGTAAATGCATCATTTTGCGTTTATCTCCATCAATCTGCTTCAACTCATCTACTAACAACTGCTCCAAATGAATAAAGCAGGATCGGAACGGCAAGCATTTTTGTCGCAAAAATCTTGTTCTTCCCCCATAGTTCCGAAGACCAAAGCCGTCGGAGTAGATTTTCGTACTTGCCGCGGAGAGACTCTTTTACCTTGTGTGACGCCTGAATGTGGTTTTGTTCCACACCCAAGTACTTGTAAGTCGGTCCCGTCGGGATGTTATTGAGAACCGCGTCTTCAATAGTGACATCAGTTGTTATCTCACCAGTGGATCGGGTACCGTAAGGCATTTATCTACGCCCAAAGAGGACATACTCGCCCCTGAGAGGGAAAAGCAAGAATATTGAAACGCGTGGAATTTTTAAGTTGGGGTACATCTGAGTCGGAGATTGATGGACAATATGCAGATCAGATGGACAGACTAATGCGACGTTAACAAGAGTCTCTAAGTGAGTCAAGATTGTAGAAAGTTGACTATCATGAAAGAACTTACACATCCAAACGGACCAGGAGAAATGAGGTTGTTACTGAATTGTCCTAGTCATGCTTAGTTTCCTGTCTTTCTTTAAGGCTTGTCCAAACCAAGTCCAAGTTAGCAGAACTTATCTCGGGGATTCTTCTTTTGGTTGTTAAGTATTTTAAGTATTTGTGAAGCAAGCAATTTATTAGTAGCCCGAAAACAATGCTGCAAACTCCAACCTAGTTGACTCAGAAGTTAGCAGCAACTCCCTTTCTGGGTACCCCTGCAGCCCGAAAGACAACTCAACCACCTCTCGGATACACGTTAGCCAAAGTACGGCCACATAACTCCCCAATCAGCAGCCTGCAACGCAAACCACGAACTGAATGCTATTTGGTCTATCTTTTGATTGGAAACATATATGGACAAACACAATGAAATATACCGTAACGCAACTTTTCTTTGGAAGCCATTTTGAAACGATCGCTATGCGACGCGACGAAACATGCAAACGGCAGAATCGGAAATAGCAAGGGCCGCAACATAGCATAAAAGATAAGACACATTTCAAAACTACAACATTGGGCGTGGCGCTTTGCCGCTATTTGATCTTCTGTATTCAGTTCTTAATCAGGGTTGGTTAATTCAAGTCAACAGAGACAAAATAGCTTTTAAAACTGACCGCAAGCTGCTGTTCGCCTCATACCGAAAGACAGGTTTTGATTTATCCAGGTTTGAATAGCAATAGTGGATATTATTTAAACAAGATCTAACAAACAAAGGAGTGACTAATAGCTTTAACAATGGCGGCCATTTTATTAGTGACGCTGACAAAGGATGGCCGGACAACGGTAAAATTGAAAAGATTTTATCTAGAAATTTCTAATATGCACGTGGAACAAACGCCGGTAAATTTCAGGGCCATCTCATTATGTTGAGTAGGACA
Organism: Diaperis boleti; assembly: GCA_963583935.1. Taxonomy (NCBI): domain Eukaryota; kingdom Metazoa; phylum Arthropoda; class Insecta; order Coleoptera; family Tenebrionidae; genus Diaperis; species Diaperis boleti. The sequence goes on along the minus strand of OY757249.1, from coordinate 40,826,032 downwards.
GAAAAAATAGATATAATAAAAAGGTTACCCGTAAATACTTCGGGCGACATGACATACGCGATTTTTAATTTAAATTCAACCGATCCTTCTGGTAACGTGAATTTTCGACAGTGCAATTTAAACATAGAACACACTCAAATTTAAAAACAGGAGAACTCATAGTGGAATGAAATCAGATAAAAACAAAAATTAAGGGTCAGTTACAAAAAGACGACTTGTTGCTTCCTCCAAAAGGGACGCCAATTTGAAGTTCTCCTGTGCATTACAGATCTATTTTGGGGACATCTCAAGGGTCTCGCCAATTTCTTCTGGAGTTGCACACCACTGGTCTTAATTGAGATCTTCTTACGAAGTTCTCAACTTGTGCAAGGACTGGAGTGTCTTCACGCAACAGTTTAGACCCCTCGTATAATTCCCTCCAGAAGGCTTCGACATCCTGCACCGCCGGCAATTTCTCTGGGATAGAGTTTGCCCAATTGTTTTTTTTTTTTTTTTCTCGTATTGACCAGAAAGAGCTCCCCGTGATTCCGACCTTGACGTTCCTTGCTGGTCAGGTCCTGTTCGTACATCATAGCCACTCCTCAAAACCATGAGGTCAGTAGCTATGAATCCCGTAAATCATGTGCCTTAAGTAGACGCAATGACCACAAGATGACCGCTTTCCGCATTTCAGCCGCAAGGTTCTCCGCTGGTTTACGAGCGAGTCCTTGATGCCTCCCATGCACTCAATTACCAAAACGACGAGCTTCACTGAGTAACTTAAGTACAGCCTCCTAAGTTCAAAGAGCAGGTCTTGATATTTTGTCCGCTTTTTCTCCTCCTTGACGCAGATGTTATTTTTAGCAGGAGCCGAAAATTCAATAACAAACATCTGCTTGGAGGAGTGGTCCAATAGAACCACGTCAGGCTTGTTTGCTGTTATCTGCCTGACGGTGGAGAACGAGAAGTTCCAATAGATTCGGTACCTCTCGTTCTCCACAACGGACTCAATATCGTTCGGGACATAGGGCAGCACTGGTGTCTGGTCTATCGCATAATGGTGTCTTAAATGAAAGTATAACGCTCTCAACGCCGCATAGTGGCGATGGATATAGGCCGAACTGATATAAACCGAAAAATCTGTGGTCTGACATAGTCACTTGCGATGATACTTGCCAGTTCCTTATGTGTTTGAATTTCTCTCGTGCCGCGAGGGTGATATCTATTACAGTCTGACACTTCGAGGTGACAAAAGTAGGTTCGTTCCCTAGTTTGTGCTAGTAAGATATTCGAGCAGTGCTGTTGAGTTGATTTCCTTCCCTTTCGCAATGTCGAACCAAGTCCGCCAGCTCCTTCGAAAGGGGTGGCTACCTGGAGTCGCCGGGAAGGTATACTGAGGCAAAGAGTACCTTTACTACGTTCCCTCCAATGTCCAGGTTGACCTGCTGCAGTAGCCCGTTAGTTGGAAGGCCTCTTGTTGACCTGAAACATAAACACAAGTTCTGGATCTTTCTATGAGGGACCGACCCCACGTAGGTGATCCCGGAGGTTTTGTCGTCCATGCCGCAAACCCAGATGACGAATTAGGGTGACAGTCGCCTCCCGACCGTGGTGCAGGTTGGCTTGGATTAGTGTGGGTCCTTTGACCATTAGGCCGGATCTACACTATCTGTGGGATCGCTGAGTTCACGTGACGTGCCCTCAGCCTCCATGTTTTGGGTAGGGGTGATGGCCCCCTCTCTAAGTTCTAGGACCCTAGAGGATTCAACAGCATTGCTTAGCTCCATCGCCGGCGTTGAAACTTGTTGTACCTGCTGGGCCTCCTCTTGAGTCCTAACAATCTTTAGCGCGAGTCGTCCTAACATGCACTCGACTCTATAGCTTTTGGTTGCCAAGATGTTCCTTTCTCCCGACATGACTCCGAAAACTGGGAGCTTTCCCAAAGGTTTTCCCGTTCGACATCATGGAAGAGGATCCACCCTGGTACATTTGCCCATTTGTTCTGGAACTCCAGTCGTTTGAGGACGTCCTCAGTAGATACCAGTTGACCCGGGATCCACAGAGTGGCCTTGCACAGCCTGGGCAGCTCCTCAACGGGTAAGGTCGCAAGTTGAACCCCCTCCCAAAGATCTGAAAGGTTCGCTACAGCTTGTTGTAGCCAGTTACCGGTATGCATGTCTCTGCATCGGGGGTCGGGTTTTCTGGTCCTGACCGAGTTGGCACCGAGGATCCTTCCGATCTATGACCGCCATGTGAAGGTGACTGGTGGTCATCTCCCGGTAGCTAGCGTCGCCCGTGGTCCTTGTGGGTCCGGATATCGGCTGTTGCTGTTCGCTCCCAGGTGCTTGTCGCCGCCCCTGGGTGCCCTGATATCGTTGCGGCTGCCGTCGTTGTTGTGGTCGCTGGCCTTCGACCCTCCTAGCCCGCTTTCCGCTATATTTCCCCGGGCGCAATCGCTTGCCAGTCGCCACTCCTTCTTGCGACGTGGTCGCCACGCCAGACATCGACGGTCCTGCTCCACCCGAAGGTGTCGTCTGTACCGTGAGACGTCCGACTGCTCCTATGTCAGCTACTTTTGCTAAGGAAGGGCGCCTTCACGCCTCTGCCTCTGCAGCTTCCTCCTTTAAGCTCTGGAGAGATTTTTCTTAGGATCCTGCGATTTCTGGTCTTCTTTTCTTTAATCGTTGTCCATGTTGTGGGATTTTTCTTCATCATCTTTTTGTTCGTTCCAAAAACATGGTTTTTCTGTTCGTCTTGGTTGCGATCGAACTCACATATTGGATCTTCTTGGCATCTTTCACGGATGCTGAACACCGATTTGAGGGCCAATACGAAGTAAGCACAATTATCTCCAACGAAAGAATTCAAAAATATTCCCTTCTAAACCAGAAGAATGTCGATAAATCCAAGTGGAGTAAATTTAAATTAAAATTTAAATATATTCAAGTCGAACTCCACAAACTTTAATAAACGTAAAATTACAATTACATGTTTCGGGAGAAAACTACCCCCATCATCAGCCCAAATTTTACAAGAAATTAATTATACAATTTATTGATAAATTACAGAGGGGTCCTTACCTTAAAAAATGTTTAAAATTATATCGTTAATTTGAAATTACTAATTGGACGTTTTGAAAAGGTTACATAATTTTAAACGATTGGGTAAAAACAACATTTTATAAAATGTAAAAATTAAACATGGATCAAGGAGGATCTAGTAAGTTTGTTTGAGTGGTAGAAAAGGTGATAAAATCTGTGGTGATAAATAATGAAATCATTATAAGTTGGCATTTGAGGTTAAAATAATGTTGAATGAAAAATTAAAATAGTGAATTGATAATGGGATTATTAAAGTTATTCTGTTCGTTTAAACAAGATCTGTTTTCCAGTTTCAAGGCTTTTTTTTCCCATCTTCTGATTTGCTGTTCTAAATGCCACAACTGCATATCTTTTCTTTTTAATTTGGAATACAAGGTTGTTATAGCTATTTATTAAACTAGTGTCTTATAAGGCAAATAAGTCACGAAAGAAATGTTTAACCACGAGAGCTTGCTCGAGTGGCTAATTTTTCTTGAGTGACTTATTTGCTGTTACGACACGTGTTTAATACATAGGTTTATCCAACAACCCCTCCTATAACAGTTCTTGAACCTTCATCAAAACCCAAAAAAATTTGACGTTCATGTGACGTTCAAAACTGTTGGCTTATGAACTAGTTGCTATGACAAATTAGAAAACCGTTAAATTATTTTTTCATAAGTCACATGTGTCTTATAGACTTAAAATCAGAAACCTTTTGAAGTGGGGAAATAATTATTTATATTGTTTAAACACTATTTATGATATTTATATAAAATTTTGATACAATACTTATTCTACAAATAATACACGTAAGTAAATTATAAAATTATTATCAATTGTGGATTATTTATTTTAGACATTTATAAAAAAATAATTAAAAATTGTTCGATCAATATTTGTAGGAAGGAAAAATTTGAGAATTTCCTTCGATCTCCATGGGATTCCCTGATCTAATCCTTTTTCAATTTCAAAGACTTTTTGACAATGGAACCACCTCAAGAGTATACCCTTTCAAATAAGAGAAGAATGTTGAAAATTCAGTGGCGTAGCGTGGGCTTTCGCCGCCCCCTCAATTTTAATTATTATTAGTCAATAAAATTAGTAAAAGTCAAATAAAGCTGCTTTAATTTTTTTTATTAAAATTTTTGTGTTTTTTTCATAGCAAAATCTTTTATACAATGGGGTCATCCCACAAATTTCAAAAACAGCTTTTCTAGAAACTAGACGGAAAAATATTGTACCCCAATTTTTTGTTTATTCGAAATCACGCGTTTACTAGGTAAAAGAAAATCCGAAACATTTGTATTATTTGAAACAAGCGCCTTTCTGTGACTTCAACACGGGAAAGAATTCACCAAACAAAATTCAAAGTTATTAGATGGGCGGACAAATGAGAAGCGCACGAACCAATGAGAAGGGTCCCTCGAAATGACGTCTCAAGAGGCGGTAAATGTACAGCGTTTGAAAATGCTAGCCGAAATTGCGATTTTTGATAAGCTCTGTTATCTCACAAAACAACTTTATTAAACAACAGAACGTTTTAGGGCTTCAAGCTATCGGCGAATTCGTCAAATTCATTTGAGGGGTACGACCCCATTGTTAATATTAATATGTGTGTCATGTTCAATTGCCAGAATAGCTAAATTCGATAGCCTCAACGTGGACATAGTCGATCTGAGATAATTTTTGATTAACTTTAGTTTAGAGAAGCTTTTCTCCCAACTGGCATTACCGATGACAGATGTTAAAAAATTCTCAACATTATGACAATGTTTGGTAAGTCATCTTCAAGTTTGGACTCAATAATATATTTTAATAAACCCAGCGAGCCGGACTTAATGAACTGTTTTTTACAGTCTGGGTCTGTTGCCGCTATACGAAAGCTCATAGACGTACGAGCTCAAGTTGAAATTCTTCTTTATATTATTAATGTTTTGAGGAGCTTGATCTTGTTGAAATCTTTCTCGTATTTCAGCTACTCTGTCTATTAAAGAAAACATTGTTCGCCTCAAGTCATCTTCGTACGATAAATCAAGATCTTTATTCCGTCGCCCAATATATGCTTCCTCCCAATTCGTCTTGGGAGTTCAAAAGAAAGTTCAAGCTCTTCACATAAACTGTTAGCATATCTTAAAGCGTCATCCACGTATTCCTCTCGTTTTTCTTCTAATATGGTCTTATTTTCTGAGCACATTGATGTATATTTAGTTCCTCTGTTTTTCCAGTGCAGTTAAAGTTTCTTCATAATGATGTCTGAACGTGTGTCCTGAACCCTCTTCAAACTTTTTCCTGTGGCTGCAAGAAGAGCTTCCCACCGGTGCGTCGACATACAAAAAAAGCGTACCAGCGTTCTAGCGTACCAAAGAAAGTCACCGAATTTACCTCCACTGAAGCTGCATGTAGGCAAACTAAGTTTAGTGAATGATTAGAGCAAGGAACAAATTCGGCATTGGGATTGATATCCTTTATCCGCTGTTGCACACCTGTGTAGCATCCAGTTATCGTGGCAGCATTATCGTAAGCTTACCCTCTACAGTTCATAATGTCGATTCCATCAGCCTTAAGTTTGCTTACTATCATGTCACTTATACGTTCCGCAGTTTTGCTAACCTCCTGGTTTTCAAGCATCACATATCGTAATACTTGGCTTGTTTGATTTTTGTGGGAAATATCCGGGATGCTGTCAAAAATCATGGAATAATATTTAGCCTTTTAGAGACGAGCTATAATTACTAGCGAACTTTTTTTCCTAAAATTTCTATGAAATCGTTCGACGCATGATTTTTTATTTTTTATTTAAAAAATCGCGGTGCTTGCCGCGCCCCTATTCGTATGCCGCCCGGGGCCATGGACCTCCCTGCCCCCCCCCCCCACGCTCAGCCACTGTGAAAATTGGTCCACAATTGACGAAGAAATCGGTGAACATACATGAAGTCGGTTATTAAAAGGGAGCGAAAATTTGAGGATTTTTCTCGATTTCCATTTGATTCCCTGGTCAGATCCTGATTTTTTTATAATGGAACCACTTTAAGAGTATACCCTTTCAAATAACAGAAGAATTTTGTAAATTGGTCCACAATTGACGAAGAAATCGGTGAACATAAATGATGTATAAAAATATTCTGAAGTAACAAACATTGTCCTTTTTTGAAGTCTGTTGAAAAAAAACTTTTTTTTTAGATAAATATACATATTGTTTAAATAATATTAATAGTTATATCCCCGCTTCAAAAGGTTTAAAAAAAAACATCAAAATCGGAGCTGTTTCTGAGCACTTCCGAGAAAAAGACTTCATTGACGCGACCATGGGACGCGACTAATAGACAGACGAAAATCCGTATACTGTTGATGTTAGGTCAGTTCTGTTTATTTACGTCGGGCGGTTTAGATTAATTCCGAGTGTTTTTCGAAGTTTTTTTGTCGTTTGTTATTATCATCGTTCAGGGGTTCAGTGGCGTGTACCGAAATTAACGTCAAAACTTCCACTAATTTTAACTCGATAACTACGGGGTTTTGGGCAAAATGTAGTTATTTCTGTGACATCGGGTATATAAAAATCGGCTGAACCGATTTTGATTAAATTTTCAGGCATTCTTCAGATTTTACTTTGTTTTACTTTATTTTTTGATCGTAGCAACGCACGCCGGGTACCACCTATTTTTTAAATAAATTGTGGGAATGTAAAAAAATAATTATACGTTTTTATAACCCGAATGAGACTTTTTATTCAGTGGGCGCTAAGCAATAATGAATCCGATAGTACATAAATATTATATATATTTACATTATGTATTTAATTTGACAGCTGTCAACCTAACTTTAAAATTTGATGTAAATTCGTGTTTTTTCTCATTTTGCGTGAACGAATACAAAAAACGTTGTTCAATACTCGTGCGGTATCAATTTTCAGAGGCTCGAGCTCATTGTAACACTCGGCTAACGGCTCGTGCTGCAAAAATTCGCCCTCCCCGATAGATGTTCGATTCATAATCAGAGTCCGATAGGCGAGCTATTACAATATTAGGGCCGGTAAATGTCGCTAGGCAATACTTACCGGACAGTTTAATTTTTATAAATCAAATCTGATATTTTCAATAGTACAAGAGGCTTCATTGTGACATGAGTAGATTTGGGGCACGACGAGCGCAGCGAGAAGTGCTCCAATAAAACGAATGTCACAATGCCTTGTTAAACGAGTGTAATATACTATTTTTTCTACTTTGGAGCTCTTCGTTTTATGAAAATGTTAAAATTTTATTTTTCAAATATTCTAGGGATTTTAGAATTAGGTAGTACTGGTTGTGTTGTTGGTTATGTTTTTTATGCCTTGACCTCGACAGGAGTCAGAAATGCTCAATACCAACGTAATACGTATCAAATAAAAAAAAAGCAGTTGCATAATAAGTTCCATTGTGCAACTACTTTTAGTGTCACAATTTAATCTATGGTCACAATGAACACTTTGAGACACCAAATTAGAAAAACGTATTTTTCGGCTAGTGACGTAGTTTTAGATATATGTATAACAAAGGTGATGCGATTTTCACAAAATTACAGTATGAAATAAAATGCACTACGATACACGTCCGGTAAATCTAAATGTGTATTCGTTACAAGTAACCTAGCGGAGTAACATTAAATTACCTATTATTATAGAACATTCACACTTGATATCGAGTCTTTACTCATGTTTACTTTCTTTTATCGAACATTTGCACTTTTTATCAAGCGTTTATAGTTTATTTCTTTCATCAAACATTAATTTATTCTTCATAGGTATCATACAGTTATCTTTTTTATCTTACGCTTAGTTTTGATATCGGACATTCGCCACTTTTATCAATCGTCAATACAAACTACATATTATACCTATCGAAAAAAGGTATCGTGCAGGAGCATTAAGTACTGAACGTTTAATTTGCATCGTTATTCATATACGCAGATTTCATTGGGACACTCTGTATTTGCGTCGCGGTAACCGCCAGTAACCGCCATCTTGACTGCGCCACAAATTTACGGACGCCATTTGTTTTAGCTCCCAGTGCGGAAGGCGTTACTTTTGCATTTAATTTTGTAAATAGTTGTAATTTAAGGTGAGCATTTAATAGTCATAATTTGATGATGTTTGAATTCAATTCATTCATTTGCAGCAATTTAGTGCGGTGAAATCATGGGCGTCCAGGTTGACACAATCACACCCGGCGATGGTAGGGTTTTAAAGCATTTTTTTAACAAAAACTACTGATCGTTTTCATTTCCCACTCTTTATTACATTTGGCATTTCTTTAATTGAAAGCCCACGGTTGCAAATTAATGTGTGAGAAAAGGGTCACAACAGCATCAAACCATGTGAAAATTTCCAGGCTGAGCACGTTTTTGTAAGGGGTTCAACTTTGGTTGAGTTTGGGTGCCCCCAGTCACAAAATTACACTCCCATGCCTTGATATCTAATAAGCTGTTGGAACATTTGCATACAGATATCGCTCCATTAATGGAAAAGTGACAAGAAAAAAAATTCCGTTTTTGAGTTAGTTACTGCAAAGCAACCACAAGGACATTTTATGTGGAAAAGCGACATAATGTTATGTTCTGATGGTGAGATTGAAATTGTATTTTATTCTGATAACATTTTTAAGGGTTGAAGTCTTTGAAATCTAAGATATTGAAAAATGTTATAGTGATACCTATAAGTGATATGAATAATTAATTATTTCTTGCATAATTTACTATCCTAATTTTACATACTTTCAACTGATGCAATTGTTTTAAATTGGCTCTCCTAAAAAATTTATGATTTTGAGCTGTGTCAGTTTTCTATCAATGAAGCGATTGTCAAAACAAAGAAAATTGAGAAGTGTAATGTTACAAAATACAAAACATTTTAATTGTCCTAGATTGGTATGATTAGGTTGCATAAAAATGGGACAAGCTAATTTATACATATTATGTAAATTTATATTTTCAAAACTTTGAAATTAAATTGTTAATTGTCAGTTTCCATTATTGTAACACAGGGTCATAACATAAATGATTCATACATCCAGTAGGATTTGGATGTCAGAATTGTTGACCTAACTAAATATAAATTTTGTTTTCAGAAGGGCCACATGATGAATTATGAATTACTTATCAGGAGCTGATATAACTTTGCTAGTTAATATCTAACAAACATGAGTGTTTTGTGCAACTGTGTATATCATGTACAGGGAGATTGATTTTAACTTGGTCAATTTGACATTTAATAAATAATTCTGTCAAAACTATGATAAGCGGCTTTTCGTGCAGAACTAACTTTGAATAATTTATTTTCACATCTCCATCTTTATTCATTATTATTATAATATGTTCACAGGTCAAACTTTCCCGAAAACTGGTCAAACGGTTGTCGTCCATTATACGGGTACTTTGCAAAATGGAAGGAAGTTCGACTCTTCTCGGGATAGAGGCGTTCCCTTTAAATTCCGCATTGGTAAAGGAGAAGTCATCAAGGGCTGGGATGAAGGCGTAGCACAAGTGAGTCAAAATATACAATGAATTGAAAATTCGTCCATATTCTGATGTTAACAATCCTTGCGCTCTGATACTTGATGTCAATTTTTTACGCTGACTAATTGTTCCATTTGAATTTTATATTGTCACATGAGAACATGTATTAATACTCCTTTTTTTTTCAGTTGAGCGTCGGCCAAAGAGCGAAGTTAACTTGTTCTCCAGATTATGCTTATGGGTCTTGTGGGCACCCTGGTATCATTCCACCAAATGCTACACTAACTTTTGATGTAGAACTTCTCAAAGTGGAATAAAAATGCATCAACAGAAAGTTAGTAGAATTAAGAAAAATTATTAAACTTAACTTTTTTTTTATTTAAAATTCAAAGTCAGAAGATTTCACATACTTACGCTACAATAATATATAAGCTTCTTGTTAAAAATATTTTTTTCCAGATGAATGTGTTGTGGTGCCCCAATAAAAAGTTTCATGTGATTTGGTTTCTTCTTAGGATCATAATGCTTTATTTACACAGAATAATTACTACAATACTATATCCAACATCATATAATCTTTAGAAATACATAACAAATCCCAATAAACTTTACAATTAACAATAACCAATGTTAATGGAAAATTAGAAACTATTTTGGACATCATTTTGAATTAATAAATAAAAATAAATAGATGGGCTGTATTGTCAATATGATAAATTGAAATAGTTTTACAGAACGTTTCTCATTGTTACAAGATGTTAATTTAAAAGGAATTAAATAATTCTATAAACTGGTCCTAGATTTGTTAAACTAACATGTTCATTAGTCCAACTATGCACTTCTTTTCAAGTGGTTGCGTTATTAGTTCACAAGGAAAGCACAACAATGGCACAGTATACAGGTGTCGTGGAAATACAGGGTCTTCATACATCCAGTAGGCTTTGAATGTCAAAATTTTCAATTTAAATACAGTAGAACCTTGATCATCCGAACTATTCCTCGCGATTTTAATATATTTTTCACACCGCGCACATAGAAATGTGAATGCCCAATTGTTCCTTTTTCATCATAATTTAGTTTGTTAGTTAATTTGTGCCATGGCTTCAACTTCCAAGCGGAAACGTAATGTTTGGAAATCCTGTCTAACTATCCTGAAGTTAGATAAGGGCGAACCCACATTTAGATTATCCGAACTAATCTGAGTCCCATTTGGTTCGGATAATCGAGGTTCTACTGTACATGTAATTTTTGTTACAGGCATATTTACCAAATAAGCCATTGCTTTTGTATTATTAATTTCTTTTAGACAGTGTACAAATTCGATAATGTTAAAATGCATTCAAAGCAGTGAACATAATCTGATCCATTGTTAAAATAAAATGAGAATTTATTTAAATTTAAAAATAAATTACATTTAGAATTCAATCAGATTCATTTTGATTCTCAAAACAATGGCAAATAAACAATACATACATAATCAGTACCTCTTGTAAAGGCTATTCAACTGAAAATAAATTTGGAGGAGGCCATGATGCACATTTATTTTTGCCATAACTGCACTTTGTGTCAGGTGCACTGAATATTTATAATTCAAATTATTATATTTTCAATAATACTCTGCAGTGCACCTAATAACCTAAATGTGCATCATAGCCTCACCCTTCAGGTGTCAAAGCCGGATAACAAAATTTTTAGTAATATTCTGCAGTGCACTTACGGCAAAAAAAAGTTCATCATAGCCTCCTCCAAATATATTCTCAGTTGAACACCCTTTCGGTGTCGGTGACACAATGACGTGACGTAGATATTACCATCGCACTGCTATCCTAACCCGCTTTTGCTCTTACTAGTTTTTCTTTTGTGACATTTTGAAGATACACACCTATTTGGAGTTTTAAACTGTAACGTTCCACCGCCGGGAATGGCAGACAACTCGATATATGAATCATTATAAGTAATCTCGTTATTTAACTATAAGTAATAAACTATGAAAAATGTGAGGAAAATAAAAATAAGGACCTGTCAATGAACTATTTTTTGCAGCCAATTGTATTTACATAAATAAAATAATTGCCGCATTTTTGCATCAAACAATATTTTGCGTGGCTATTGGTGTAGTAATCTATCTTGAAATATATCTGCCGTGATAAACACAACTGTGATACCAGACCAAATGTAAGTATGTACCATAAAATACTTTCCTTGCAGAACTTTATGTGTAAGATTGTGTATATGTTGCTTCCCTTAAGAGTAAAAAGTTACGCATCTTCTGCTGTTAAATACCAAATTAGATACACAAATGAAACTGTTAAATTTGTCAAAAAGACTCACCTTTTTACCGTCACCTTAAGTATGCAATAACGCAGCTCATTATTATTACTGTGTGTTTGTAATCAAATTACATACATTGAACTACTGAAAGACATTTAAACACAGATTTGTGTTTAACTGACTTGGGCAGATCAATTCACAGAAGTTGCTATTACTTAATTATTGCAGCACCAATAGGAAGACTTGTGCAAAAAAATTATTTCTTAGTGCTTGTTGAATTCCTTAAAAAACAATAATAGCAAAGATTTTTCAATAAAAGAACAATTCTGGAAAATTTTGTTCATATGCCGGTTTATCAACTTTCTTCTCTTCTGTCAGATGTCTTCTTTCAGTAGCACTTAATGATTTGAAAATCTCGTTTAATTTATTCTGCAAAATGTCATGCTGAAAAACATGAGGTTTAAAATAAATATACCTAGTTAAGAAACTGTATTCTTACTTTCGGCTGAGTTCTTCTAACAAGCTCCGAAAAAGGTGCCGTTCGGAATGTTTCGCTCAGTTGTTTCCGTCTACGGGCTTCAGCTTCTTTGCGTGTTTCTGCTGGTTCAGTTAATACCTTTTTCATACTCTCAAAAGTTAATTCCTCTTCAGGTAATTTCTGTAAAACAACTTTATACAACAGCAATCGTATATGTGATAAGTAAAGTAAAAAAAAGTTACTACTGTAAAATCTATCTACACAATATTTGGATGGATGGATTTATAAGAGTGATACCTCAATATACGAGCCCTGCATACAATATTTATCACGATCCTCTCCAAATATCGCGATATTTATTGGAAGTTAGTATTCGCCTAAGAACTCACTTGGTCCCTCCTCTTTAATACATAATAACCAATAAGTGGAAACAAAATAAGTGAAATTTGATCTTTCAAAAAGCAAATTGGAGTTCAATTTAAAAAAAACGCGCTTATGAAAGACGTTAAAGTCTCTTTTCATCAAATTTTAAAGTTTGACTAGCTTGACCTTGAAATTGATTGCAAAAATAACTGTATGCTTCAGTTTAGAGGACTAAAGGACTATGTCATTTACCCTTTGAACGCCAGGAGAACTGGAAGCGCTGTCCACTTCTGCATTCACATTTATTTCTGCAATACTACTTCTGGCATTTTCTATCCAACTGTTTCTTTGTCCACCCGCGATCACTCCTGGACCGCCAGCGCCATAAGGGGAAGCTTGAGCCAATCTGGCAGCATCTAAACCTCCACTGCGTAGATTTTCGCACACAGCCATCTAAATTCATAACATAAAAATCTATTTCAATCTTGATAGTACAATTAATTTACTTGATCCACCAAGAGATGAGGAAGCTTATTAGCAGCTTCACTGTTGTCTGGATAGTGCACTAAGAATTCTGGTAATAAATGGGGGGCTTCTTGTTTACGAGCTTCTACTATTTGACTTGCGTATTGCAACAACGGTTCTATACTTGCAACGCTGGGAATTAAGACGAATAAACTTATAACGAGGGCGTGCAAATTGAATTTCTGGCTGGCAGATAATGACGGGCTGGTAAGGGCGAGACTTTGAATTCTGTAATTTAATGAACAAAATTAGATTTCTTGTAACGATAATTAATTCAAAAGTTTATTTCGAATAATCTTAGTCATCACAAATAAGTTCATTAATAATTTTCAACTTTACATATTTTTATACAGGGTCTTCAAACACGATTCATACATACATACATACAGTAGGCTTTGAATGTTAAAATTCTCCAACTAACTAATTTTGTTTTCCACGGGCAACATGATGTGTGAATCATTTATAAAGACCCGATAGTAATATTCACACCGCACACACACCGAACTATACTGAGTGAGACATAAATTGCAACACCCCTAGTTAAGAGGGTTCCCCAGCAATATCTTTTTTTTAATCTAAAAATTTCAAAAAATCGCTTTGTAGCTGCAAAGATCTACATTTTATCAACAGGTCCACAAAATTTCAACAAAAAATGTTCAAAAATAAAAAAGTTACATTCAATGCCGCACATTTTTGTACATTTTTGCGCGCCGTTGAATATAACTTTTTTATTTTTGAAGATTTTTCGTTGAAATTTTGTGGGCGTGTTGATAAAATATAGATCTTTGCAGCTACAGAGCGATTTTTTTGAAAATTGTAAATTAAAAAAAGATATTGCGGGAAAATGTACTTCGACCGGCAGAAATCTACCTGCCACTGGAGAACCCTCTTAATCAATTTTTTTTATGCTTTATTGGCCACGCGGCTTAGGCCAAAACCAAGCGTCTCCGAAATGAGAGACGCTTGGTGTTGCCTCATGACAACGCGTTATCCCCTCTACGTGTGCTCAGCGGCAGGCGCGGACGGCGTAGGCTAAAACCAAGCATTTCCTAAATTTTGAGACGTCTTGGTTTTACCCTAGTCTAACGCGCGTATAGATGTTTCACATGAAAAATATATTGGTCGGAGATCGATATCGTTCAGCCATAGTCTGTAGGGGCCATCATAGCATACGACCGACAAAATCCAGACTTGTTCGATCAATAAGTAAGGCGATTTTGGTGGCCATGAAAGGCGATTAACATTAAAAAGGTCCTAACACTATCCTGCTGGAAAAGTGGATGTCCATGTGTTCATAGATCTCAAACTATGTGCATAAATTGGAAACTACATAAAACTACACTGTCGAAACCATGAAACACACACATTAAAAAATTCCTAATACGAGAATCAAATCACTACCTACAAATTAAAAACTTACCCTAAAACCAACTGCAACAAGTCTATAACCGTCTCGGGACTTGCCAACTCGACACTCAACAACGCTAATGTTGTATATACTGCTTCCACGTTATCTGGTGTATTTGTGTCCATTTGAAGGCTAGTGTATAAAGCATCATAAATTACGGGTCCATGCTTGTTAATGAAAATAAGATCAGGTCTAGAAGATTTTTCCAATATTAACTCCATATCAGATACGTTGACCCTGCAAAATAAGTAAGATTTAGTAACTACGGTGTTTAGATGATAATTCTAACTTCAAATTTAAACTTCAGAAACTGCAGGATGATAATATTGGCTAAGTGCAGGATGATGGAATTTTTTATCTAGCAGGAATGCTTTGTGACATGCATTCGCGACATAATAGTCTGCTAGAAATAAAGGGGTATATAACGTGCGTTCAACAAAAATCGACGACAAAGTAAGCGTTGGAACAAGTCATGTCTGCATTTAGAAATTTAGATCACACGCATACTGATTACGGGTAAACAATGACATGATTAAATGCGGATAATAGAAGAACGGCAGAAGCCTTCGCAAGCTCTGGCTAGTGCGGGGTTAGTAAGGAGGCCTGAGGTCTAAACCCCTGTGCTGACCGAACGCCCCTCGCCGCGTACCAACTCGCGACACATACTTTAAACCGCCTGACCTTGGCAAAGATCCCTCACACATGATGAGGGTAGTGGAGGCAAGGGGCACGGAGCGCGGAGGCTCGGCTTCAGTGTTTGACATGTCAGATGTCAGGTGAAAAATTTATCACCATCTACGCCATACGTTTTTTAATCCATGGCCTACTTGACGTCGTTTTTTTGTTGAACGCACGATATAAGAACTTTGTTGATAGTGTGATAATTTTTACTCGGAAATTTTAAGTAACTTATTTCAGAGCCGTACCGGCTTTAGAAAAGAAATATGTAACAAACAAAAATGTCAATTTATGACGTGTATAAGAATATAATTTGAAAATAAATTAATAGTAGAAAAAGTATTAAAAAAAGGGCTTTTATTTAAATGCGCTCTGAAAAGAAGAAAATAAACTTTGAAATAAATCAAACCAAAGCAGGCCCAAAATTATGGGTTATATTATACAATTGTACTAGTAATCGCCCGTCACTCGATATTCGAGTGGTATGTATTAAATTGGTAATCAAATCAATTTAAAAATAAAAAAATATGTACTTACGTAAATAGCGTAACCAAATGTTATAAAAAGAAATTAATGTGGCCAAAAAAGTATAGAAGTTAAATAAAGTGTAATTGAATCAAATAAAGTAAAATAATAGTATATTATTTATCTAGAACGAGAAGTGAAGTTTAAAGTACGAGCAAGTTGTTTACGGCCGAGGCGCCTAGCCGAGGCCGGAATTACTTGTGAGTACCTTTAAAAACACTTCTTCGTTCGAGGTAAATACAACGTTTTATTTCATACTGCAAGTTTGATGAACTAAGTCAAAATAAAAAGAAATGTGTGTTTATCTCGCACAAATTATTCGTAATAATTAAATATGCGGGAACTTACATTCCCATAGTAACAAACGTTTGTCAAAAATGGCAACGAAAAAACTGGGTCACGGTGAATGGTTTTGGATATTTTATCCGATTATTCCGTTTAAAATGGAGAAAATTGAGGTGCCTCAAGACATTAATATTTTTTTACTATTAATTTATTTATTATTTTTTTAGTTTTCGCTGGACATGTGTCTAAGTGTGTTCAAGCCTACCCATATTAATGGGGTTGAGAAAAAAATAAAATCCGCCATCTTGAATTTAGTCTGATGTGGATGTGACTATTTTTATTGTTTTCTACTCTTCAAGCCCTTTCATTTGATACCCATATTAGGGGGGTTAAAAAGAAAATAATGTAAGCCGCCATCTTGAATTTAGTGTGATGTGACTATTTTATTGTTTTCTAGTCTTCAAGCCCATATTAGGGAGGTTGAAAAGAAAATAATGTAATCCACCATCTTGGAGCGGCGGCCATATTGAATTTAGTGTGATGTCACTAACTTTAATGTTTTCTACTCTTTAAGCCCTTTCATTTGATACCCATATTAAGGGTGTGAGTATTACAAATTGTATTGTCAGCAGGCGCGTTCAAAATTTCAGCTCAATAAGTGGTTTTTAATTCAGCTTGCAAGATTTGACCTAAAGAAACCAACAAACATACATTGCAAGCTAAATAATAGTAATTTGTGTACCTAGGCCGTAAAAGTTAGCTTTTTTTGGACGCATCTGCTGTTTGTGGCCGAGGCGTGAGCCGAGAACACAATGCAGATAACGGCAAAAAAGCACTTTTAGCCGAGATGCACACGACGTTTTTTAGGCGATGATCACAAAAGAATTCAAAAATCTGGTCATATTTTTTTTTAGGCGATGATTTCCAAAAAGGTGTTTGTATGACTTTTTTTGGAGCCGTAAAGTTTTAATTTTTTGTACACATCTGTCAAATTCTGACAGATCAGTCCCAAAGAAGTAGTTTGACAGATGCGTACAAAAAAATAAAACTTTACGGCTCCAAAATCACCTTTTTCGTAATCATCAAAAAAGCTTTTAAATACAACTTTCTTAATTCGCAACAAAAGCTTTTGACTTTCTACCGATTAGCCATCGTTATGTACTTACGTAGGTCTTGACAACTTATCCAAGTTGTGATGTCGATCAATTAATGTGTGTAAAATCCTTTGAACCAATAACCTCATATCCGGATCTGGTGCCAAAGACATTCTTAATAATGGTTCCAAGAAAGAGACTGGAAAGGTTGCATTGAGGTGAATAGTTTGATATTTAGTGCCAACTTTTAATAAACTCTTCAGTAAAATACTCTGTAACAAATTGTCAGCAGCGGTCTGATTGTCAGCAAGTGGGAAGGGAATCTTGTTCATAATAAACATCATAATTTGTATTTTTTGATAATCAGGCAAATGATTGGTGAACTCTCCAAGAGCGTTTATGAGTGCTTCCTGGTATTGCTTTTCTTCTGTTATACTGGTCCCATGTCTTACTGAATCTCTCAAGTGGCTTAACAACGAATTCGTAATTTCCAGAACTGTTGGACCCACGCTTTCTCCGGCAGCAATTGCAATAATTTTTGACAAAACACCAGATATGCTGGTGCGAATAACGGGACTAGATTTAACATTTTCGTCCAAATGGGCCATCAAGCATTCCACAACAGTATATGAATACTGAGCTTGTATCGAAAACATAATTATTCTAAACGTATGAATAGCGAATTCATTCAAATTTGGGTTGCCTTCAGGTGCCCAAAGTTTGTGTAAATCGAAATGTTTTAAAACTGGCTTTAAAACGGCCCTTATGTGGCCGAACGAGGCTCGTCCAACTAGTTCTCGCATACAAGTTTCGGCCAGCATGGGTGGGTCCGTTTGATCCTCAGGGATTGTGTCCACTACCTCATTTCCGAGGAACCGTGCATTCTGCATATTGAAGAGCAAACTGGGTACAATTTTATCCATATGTACAGATTCCCAAATGTTTTCCACCAGCTCATCGGAGACGGTTTTTCGAACTACAGCCTGTAAGCCTTTGATGCCCGCTATTCGAATTTGGTCACCTTCACTGCTGTGACACATGGAAGAAAATTTGCTCACAAAAAAGTCATATCGACGGTGATACGAAGGTGTGTCTTCTTCAATGTTAGCAAATTTTACAAACTGAAACAAAATTATAGTGTAGTTTAAAGATTAGATGTAATACAGTGTTCAAACCGAACGCGGTAACAGAGAGATCGAAAACTAAATTCGTTAAAGTTGGCATGCTCGGAAAGCCGCTTGAAACACAGTGTAAGGCTGTCCGCACTGAAAGAACGAAACAGTTTTAGACTAAAAACCCACTTAGTCAAAAACTCTTGCATACATAATAACTTTGTTTTGTTGAACTATTTCAGAAATTGAACCATAACCTGAACCATCAAAAAAATCTAGGCTACAATAATTTTTATTTGACAACGATTTGATTGTATGTAATTGTAATTTGATGCGTTGGAAATTACTTCGCATTTGTGTAACTGGTATTTATAACGTGGTTCATGATGGTATTCTATCACACCCGATGAAGCAAAAACCTAATTTCATCACACATATATAATATGTAAGTACATACATATCTACATTTTACATTTAGCGATTCCCTTTTCCTATTCTGAATAAAGAAGGTGTTCCGGATAGTTCTACCAAACTTCCAAAATTTCCGCTACATCCAGAATTAATTTAATTTTAATTAAAATATTAATTATTATTCATTCTTTGATAAAAATGTCTTATACCTTTGCTTCTCTGCTATTTTATGTTATTTTTTCGCATTTTCCTGTTTGTATTGTTTTTTCTAGCTTATTCTCATACGTTTTATTGCTGTGCCTGTTTGTTTTTTTTTTGCATTTCATCTTTCTGTTCTTGTCCTTGTTTTATATATTCCTTTATCAATTCTTGAGTATTATGTACTCCCTGCATCTTATCGAATTGTCATATTATAGTAGAACACAAAACTCGGTTGATTGGTCAAGTTATTTAAAAATTTCAATCCAGCTTAAATTTTTAGTGAAAAAGGTTTAGACACACAAGGCCTTTTAATGTCAGGAAAATACCGTATGCATTTAAGTGACTGCACCTAGAGATGATGAAAGAAAGAAAATTAATTATCTTCTTCGTGGTTTTAAAGTAAATAGAACCCTGACCGTTTGGCTGAGAGCAATGTCCGGCTGAAATGTCATTATCATATTTTCTGGAGATTTCCTTCCTTGTAAGTATGCTTTTTGTCATAATCGATCAAACTTTTTGCATTTCAACTGATTGTCTAGTTCTTGTATTAGTCTCATACATACGCATTTCGCTGTGTAAATAATTGTCAACTTTATCGTCATATAACTCCGCAATGGAATAAGATAGCTAAGTAATTTTTTCAGCACTATATTTGTGATGTCTAGCACTATTTGTAGTAATAAAATCATCATTGTGGTTCTCTCCAAACTAACAAATTAATTCTTAAAAAAAAAATGGATTATTAGTTAAAAAGCGTGTTTATTATTTATGATTTTTGGTTCAGGAATTATCCAATCGGATAAGCCGTTTGGTCACTACATCGGTTTTAAGCATGCCAAACCCCAAGAAAACCGGTTTACAAGGGGGCTGCTAGCGCTGCGTGATGACTTTAAAATGAGGATCTTTTGCGTGAGGCATAAATGCGAAGGTTCGACCTATACTATCGTACAGTTACATTTAAAATACTGTTATATTTTTTCCTATCATTCTATTATTGTTAAATAGCTTTTTTTTCTCAGGGATAAAGGCAAGAAGTAAAACAAAAACTATGTTAAAGGGCTATCTAAATATGTTAACGTTTAAATTAATTACATATTAAAACAATCGATTTTCTTTAATCTACCTATTACAACATGGCTGACAATGACATTTATTTAGACGTTAACATACTGTTAGATAGCCCTGAGGAAGTTGATAAAAAAAGTCAACCAACCAAACGTCGGAGTTTTAACATAGTTTTGTTTTACATCTTGCTCTTATCCCTGAGAAAAAAAAATAAGCAATTTAAAATTCTGTTCAAACTTAATGAGATGGGCGAATGAATTGTAAGACGTTTGTTGTTACGTCAAAAGAAATTCATGGGAACATTTAAGGTTATTTTATGGACAATTAATAGTACATAAACAAGAAGAATGTTCTTAAATCCAAGTGGAGTAAATTTAAATTAAAATTTAAATATATCTATGTCGAACTCCACAAACTTTAATAACTGTAAGATTACTAATGGTACATGTTTCGGCAGAATACTTCTGCCATCATCAGCCCTAATTTAACAAGAGATTAATGATACAATTGATGAATTACAAGAGGGGTTCTTACCTTAAAGAATATAAAAAATTATGACATTGACGTAATTTTGAATTAAATTTGACGTTTTCAAAGGGTTACATGATTTTTAAAAGATTTCGTAAAAACAACATTTTATAAATGTAAAAATTAAAAATGGATCAAAGAGAATCTGGTAAGTTTGTTTGAGTGAAAAATTAAAATAGTGAATTAATAATGGGATTATTGAAGTTATTCTGTTCATTTAAACAAGATCTGTTTTCCAGTTTCAAGGCTTTCCTTATTTCCAAAGTCTCGAGAAAATCTAATTTCCGGCCTTTATTGCATTTATGAATCAATTTGGAATTTGATGGTGAAAAACTATGTTTCGTTATTAATATATGATTGGCGAAAGAAGAAGGTGTTGATGGTGGAGGATCAAGATCTGTGTTGTTATAGATGTGCCTGAAATGTTCTTTAATACGGTCTGATATTTTGCGACCTGTCTGACCTATGTAGAATGACTCACAAGTAGAGCAGCTTAATTTGTATACACCTGATGATGATTTGTAATCTAATGGATCTTTATTTTTAATAAAAAATCTGGATAAGTTGTTATCTGTTTTAAATGAAACTTTAAAACCGTTTTTCTTAAGTATTTTAGAACATTTCTCTGAGACGACGCCAAAATATGTTAATGAATTTGAAAAGGAAATTGTTTCTGAAGGATTTTTAACCAAGTAGTGTGTGTATTTGAATTTGTTACAGTATCTATAGTATAATTTATTTATAGTTTTTAAAGAATATTCATTATTTGAAGCGATTTGTTTAATGTTATTAAGTTCTGTTTGAAAAGATGAATCTGATAGTGGTATAGAAAATAATCGGTGGAAAAAGGAATGAAAAGCTGCAAATTTATGGGAAACAGGGTGACAAGAGTCAAAAGGTATTACGCAATCTGTGATACTAGGTTTTCTATAAATGTCAAATTCAAAAGTATTATTATTTCTAGTGATTAACAAGTCTAAAAAGGGGATTTGGGAATTGATTTCAATTTCAACGGTGAATTTAATGGATTGGTTTAAAGAATTTAAGTTGCTGAGTGCGTTATCAAGTTCAGAATCAGATCCTTTGAATAAAACAATTATGTCATCTACATATCTGTACCAAAAGAGAAAATGATCTTTAAAAGGTGAAGAAGTTAAAAACTGATCTTCCAAGTTATTCATGAATATTTCTGCTAAAAGAGGTGACAAATTAGAGCCCATTGCTAAGCCTGAGTCTTGTGAATAAAAATTATTATTAAATTGAAAGAAATTTTGATCTAGGACAGTCTCACAAAGTGAATGTAAATTTAGTGCATGTATGGTTGGCATATTAGAATTAAATAGTAGGTTTTTTAAAATTAATAAGCAAGATTTGGGTGGGATGCTGGGGAATAAATTAACTACGTCAAATGAAACAAGTCTAGTGTCTGATGGAATTTGGAAATTTCTAATTTTGGAGCAAAGATCTATTGAGTTTTTTATTGCAAATTTGTTATTAAAATCTAAATGTTGTCTAAGAATTGTATTAAGCCATTTTGAAAGTATTGATACAGGTGAATTAACAAAAGAAACTACTGGTCTAATGGGAAAAGGTTGAGTTTTATGTATTTTAGGTAGACCGTATAGTCTAGGTATGCAAGGATTCATGGGTATTAGTGTGAAAGCTTTTGGGTCAAAATATTTAATAGTTTCTGAAAGGTCTTTGAGCGTAGATTTAAGGTTGGAAACAAATTTTGAAGTAGGATCTTTTTTGAGTTTTGTAAAGTCACCAGATTTTATGAAATTCTCTACTTTGTTTAAGTAATCTTGTTTGTTAAGTATTACCAAACAATTACCCTTGTCAGCTTTGACTCTTGTCACCCTGTTTCCCATAAATTTGCAGCTTTTCATTCCTTTTTCCACCGATTATTTTCTATACCACTATCAGATTCATCTTTTCAAACAGAACTTAATAACATTAAACAAATCGCTTCAAATAATGAATATTCTTTAAAAACTATAAATAAATTATACTATAGATACTGTAACAAATTCAAATACACACACTACTTGGTTAAAAATCCTTCAGAAACAATTTCCTTTTCAAATTCATTAACATATTTTGGCGTCGTCTCAGAGAAATGTTCTAAAATACTTAAGAAAAACGGTTTTAAAGTTTCATTTAAAACAGATAACAACTTATCCAGATTTTTTATTAAAAATAAAGATCCATTAGATTACAAATCATCATCAGGTGTATACAAATTAAGCTGCTCTACTTGTGAGTCATTCTACATAGGTCAGACAGGTCGCAAAATATCAGACCGTATTAAAGAACATTTCAGGCACATCTATAACAACACAGATCTTGATCCTCCACCATCAACACCTTCTTCTTTCGCCAATCATATATTAATAACGAAACATAGTTTTTCACCATCAAATTCCAAATTGATTCATAAATGCAATAAAGGCCGGAAATTAGATTTTCTCGAGACTTTGGAAATAAGGAAAGCCTTGAAACTGGAAAACAGATCTTGTTTAAATGAACAGAATAACTTCAATAATCCCATTATTAATTCACTATTTTAATTTTTCACTCAAACAAACTTACCAGATTCTCTTTGATCCATTTTTAATTTTTACATTTATAAAATGTTGTTTTTACGAAATCTTTTAAAAATCATGTAACCCTTTGAAAACGTCAAATTTAATTCAAAATTACGTCAATGTCATAATTTTTTATATTCTTTAAGGTAAGAACCCCTCTTGTAATTCATCAATTGTATCATTAATCTCTTGTTAAATTAGGGCTGATGATGGCAGAAGTATTCTGCCGAAACATGTACCATTAGTAATCTTACAGTTATTAAAGTTTGTGGAGTTCGACATAGATATATTTAAATTTTAATTTAAATTTACTCCACTTGGATTTAAGAACATTCTTCTTGTTTATAAATATGGCTAGTCGGCCTAATAATGTTCGTAATTATGAGAAATTAATGATCAAGAGAAGATTCACCCTTTTGAAAATCTGGTTCCTTCAAAATTGCCTCAAGCTTCAGATCACCCCAAAATTTATCTCTATAAGGACTGGAATCAAAAACCACATATCTTGGAAGATTAAACGACAGGCGGAGAGAAACTGGATCAAAGAATGCATCAAAGAACATTATCGCCACCTCAACATCGTGAATAGAGACCTCAAATGGCTTTACTTTGAAATCAATTTCTCCCTGGACCACCTACAGTTCGACTATGTGGACAGACTTATTAGAGATAAATTACAAGACTTAGCACATAGGAAATACGAGAATCTAGTAAGAAAGTTAGATCACCTTTGCTTTGAACAATTAAACATGCCATTTAAAGATAAGAGGTCCATCTTAGACCATCATGTAGAATCTTTACCTATTCAAAGTAGTCAAGCTATAGATCATAAATTTCACAATAGAGTTTTAAATGACAGTAATACCTTATTTTCAGAGTCTGAAATTAATTTTCTTTCCAAAGGCCTTAAATACAATGTCCAACCATTAAATATCCAACACGTAAAAGAAACACTTGCAGTTGAAACAGAAATCATCACCAATCATTATAATACACCATTGATACCCGATACCATTCCATCACTAGTAACTACATTAACTACCTTATCTAAAGACCCCCACAATATCACAAAGAACATTTCAGATTCAAACATGATTAAAAGCTTAAAAACAAAAATTAAAGAAAACAACATTTGTATTAGTAAAGCTGACAAGGGTAATTGTTTGGTAATACTTAACAAACAAGATTACTTAAACAAAGTAGAGAATTTCATAAAATCTGGTGACTTTACAAAACTCAAAAAAGATCCTACTTCAAAATTTGTTTCCAACCTTAAATCTACGCTCAAAGACCTTTCAGAAACTATTAAATATTTTGACCCAAAAGCTTTCACACTAATACCCATGAATCCTTGCATACCTAGACTATACGGTCTACCTAAAATACATAAAACTCAACCTTTTCCCATTAGACCAGTAGTTTCTTTTGTTAATTCACCTGTATCAATACTTTCAAAATGGCTTAATACAATTCTTAGACAACATTTAGATTTTAATAACAAATTTGCAATAAAAAACTCAATAGATCTTTGCTCCAAAATTAGAAATTTCCAAATTCCATCAGACACTAGACTTGTTTCATTTGACGTAGTTAATTTATTCCCCAGCATCCCACCCAAATCTTGCTTATTAATTTTAAAAAACCTACTATTTAATTCTAATATGCCAACCATACATGCACTAAATTTACATTCACTTTGTGAGACTGTCCTAGATCAAAATTTCTTTCAATTTAATAATAATTTTTATTCACAAGACTCAGGCTTAGCAATGGGCTCTAATTTGTCACCTCTTTTAGCAGAAATATTCATGAATAACTTGGAAGATCAGTTTTTAACTTCTTCACCTTTTAAAGATCATTTTCTCTTTTGGTACAGATATGTAGATGACATAATTGTTTTATTCAAAGGATCTGATTCTGAACTTGATAACGCACTCAGCAACTTAAATTCTTTAAACCAATCCATTAAATTCACCGTTGAAATTGAAATCAATTCCCAAATCCCCTTTTTAGACTTGTTAATCACTAGAAATAATAATACTTTTGAATTTGACATTTATAGAAAACCTAGTATCACAGATTGCGTAATACCTTTTGACTCTTGTCACCCTGTTTCCCATAAATTTGCAGCTTTTCATTCCTTTTTCCACCGATTATTTTCTATACCACTATCAGATTCATCTTTTCAAACAGAACTTAATAACATTAAACAAATCGCTTCAAATAATGAATATTCTTTAAAAACTATAAATAAATTATACTATAGATACTGTAACAAATTCAAATACACACACTACTTGGTTAAAAATCCTTCAGAAACAATTTCCTTTTCAAATTCATTAACATATTTTGGCGTCGTCTCAGAGAAATGTTCTAAAATACTTAAGAAAAACGGTTTTAAAGTTTCATTTAAAACAGATAACAACTTATCCAGATTTTTTATTAAAAATAAAGATCCATTAGATTACAAATCATCATCAGGTGTATACAAATTAAGCTGCTCTACTTGTGAGTCATTCTACATAGGTCAGACAGGTCGCAAAATATCAGACCGTATTAAAGAACATTTCAGGCACATCTATAACAACACAGATCTTGATCCTCCACCATCAACACCTTCTTCTTTCGCCAATCATATATTAATAACGAAACATAGTTTTTCACCATCAAATTCCAAATTGATTCATAAATGCAATAAAGGCCGGAAATTAGATTTTCTCGAGACTTTGGAAATAAGGAAAGCCTTGAAACTGGAAAACAGATCTTGTTTAAATGAACAGAATAACTTCAATAATCCCATTATTAATTCACTATTTTAATTTTTCACTCAAACAAACTTACCAGATTCTCTTTGATCCATTTTTAATTTTTACATTTATAAAATGTTGTTTTTACGAAATCTTTTAAAAATCATGTAACCCTTTGAAAACGTCAAATTTAATTCAAAATTACGTCAATGTCATAATTTTTTATATTCTTTAAGGTAAGAACCCCTCTTGTAATTCATCAATTGTATCATTAATCTCTTGTTAAATTAGGGCTGATGATGGCAGAAGTATTCTGCCGAAACATGTACCATTAGTAATCTTACAGTTATTAAAGTTTGTGGAGTTCGACATAGATATATTTAAATTTTAATTAATAGTACATTATATTACAAGTGACAGAAATGATTCATTGTCAGCGAATGAGATCTTTGAATCACGAGTACGATAGCACGAGTGATACACATCTCACGAGCTTACATTGGCATTTCGGTCACGTGAAAAAAAAAACAAAGGAATGGAATAGATAGGTAATAAGAAATACAAAAAAAAAAAAACAAAATATGATTGAATATGAATGACTTACAGGTTTTGTACATCAGGCTCAAAGCTAACTTCCAAATATACGAACAAATCCTGTAATTTCGTAAAAATATCTTAAATAATTTGGGCCCAGCAAATAAAATTGATCAAGTCAAAAATTGCTAAATTTTACAATACATACTTAGAAACACGTATTTTATGGGGCCCCACAGCATTACAACTACTTTGTAGGTATTGATACCTTATAGGTGCCCAATAACCGTATCAAAAAGCTAATTATGTCTATAATAAGTTGGGAAAATAAAATAGTCAGTTTACGAGGTTTTTCCCGCGTCACCTCACTCTACGTCCTTTGCTATGTTTGTCCCTCTAACATGGTGACTAGCTCGGATCCAGCACCCGTCAGTAAAATTTCCCAAATCAAATTATTACCTGATCCTTGTGGATGAACCTCAATAAGCCACCAGCCGTTTTCAGGGCTCAGTAAGGTAATGTATTGTGAAACCGAGGCTTCTTCAAATTTTTTTTTATCAATTTTATTTTACACTTTTCTCTATTACATAAACCTGAATTTTGAATTTCTTGTCATTAATTTAATAGACTTTTCCAAACATTACATCAAAGGAAAATAATTCAACAGGTGGTGGTAATAATTACACTCATATTTAAGTTCAAGTTAAATAACAATGCTTCAACAAGATTTAAAAAGAAATACAAAACCACAATTGGCATATTTTTTAATAATTAATAGATGTGTTCTTATTAATTTACAAGATGCACATATAAAAGAAGCAATACTCACAGACTGTGTGGCAAGAATTTGTAACTCAGGCTCTGTGGACTCTAATAGCTTCTGTACCATTTTCAAAAAACTTTCCACAAACAAGTTCAAAGTAGGTGCATGGCATGCCAGCAGTAATTGATCCATAGCCTCCATTGCAATAATAACAAATCCATAACGTCTTCTATAAATATCCCTGGCAGCTCTCTGATACAAATATTCTCCAATTCTGTCCAACTTCTCTGGCGAGCTAAGAGCATAAAAGGTAAGTTTCTCCATATTATTCTTAACAAGCCCATCCTGAGGATACACAGGGAATATATTGTCTACAAATCGTTTGTATCGTGGCCTGAAAGCACTACAGCACCCACAACAGCCTGCAAAGATACAGTTAATCAGAAAACTCATGCTCATTGATAAACAACTGATAAAATATCTCCTTACCACGAAACATTTCGAATATTGATAATGTTCAAGAAATTAGACAAGATTTGTTGACAGGTTGACACTTAATTGTCACTACTGTCACTATCTGTCAAAAACAATTAAAAAACAGTAAACTTCTTTGAGCGCGCCATCTATGTCTACAGCACGTAATGATTACAAAGAAATTTACCAGGGAACTCTTCTGGAAACATTACCTAGGGATTTGTTTCTGCTATACTGTCTAAATCATGATGAATATCAAAAATATCTTTGGTGTTATACTTACAGCCTGCATCCGTGCACTTCTGGGCGAATGAATCAAAAACTTCTGTGATTTCAACAGTTTCAAAACAACACTTGATAAACGACATTTTAAAGAGTGATTTTTATTTTATTTCACAGTTAGTAAGACATCAATGTTAACAAATTATTTTTGTACTTTGAACTTTAATAATAACTACTTAACAGATAATTAGAATATTATTGCTGGTTTACAAACGGTAGTTTTTTTAATTAAATTTAATAAGAATATATTATTAAAACAGGACGAATATTTTTTTATAGTCCCAGAAGGTTGCGGCATTTTGATCGTGGGCTTGCAACAATCCACTCAAGGCGCTAAAAGTCATTATTCGCCCCCAAAATCACAACATCCACTGCCATCACCCCACTGACAGTAATCCTTTTTGCTTTCCTTTTTCCTCATTATGCGCGCATGTCGGCAATATCGTTGATCGCATGCTCAGAGACGTCAGAGTGGAAAACCTTTTACGGAAAATGTGCGGCACCCCAGGAAAAACCCCGACTAGGTGGCGCGACAAAGAGAAATCGACTAGTTCATGAAAGAGGTGAATGACATTCAAAGGAGCTAACGAACAAAATGAAGTAGTTATTACTTAATGCAACAAGCGTAAACATTCAACGGTCGTCTCAAAACTATATTTTTTGGACGATAAACCGAAATTGGCTGTTATATCTAGGTATCGGGTCTTCATAAATATTTCACACATCATGTTGCCTCCGGAAAACAAACTTTTCATGTAGTTAGATGGAGTTCAAAGCCTACTTGATTTTTCTGTACACCGGGTGTTTTAGAAATGCATACATTATTTTAGGCGGTGGTAAGACTCATAAATTTGAGTAACTTTCCTTGAAAAAAACGCTTCGCAAAAAACCGTAACTGATGTGAAAGGCAGATTAAAGCTGTATTCAAAACATGCTTGTTGTGTACGAAAAAACTATAAGAGTTTTTGTCTGCCAAAAGACGTTCCCTTTTCGCATTTGATGCATGAAACGACTCGTCAATATTAGAAGAGGGGAAAATACGAGAAAACAAGAGATTTTGAAAAAAGTTACCAAGAAAAGTTGCTTAAATTGACGAGTTCTACCACCCCTTAAAATATTCATTTTCCGGTATATTTTACCATAATAATGTTGCAAAAATTACTTTTTTATACATGCTCATTTGAGTCCGTAAAATAGTACCTAAAAGTTGTTATAGCAACCTTTTGTGGATTATTTTTGATTAAATAGATTAAATAGCTATTCACCGATCGATTTGAGCGAAAACAATAATTTTCCTACCAGAGATGGGTTTTTTACCATGGTAAAGTGTAACATAGTAGCTTGGATGGGCATGAGCGCACCTGTATACTAGAGAAAAGTCAAAAAATTAGACGTCAGTGTCACCCAATGTCAAACTTTGAACTCATTGCAGAAGAGAACGGAAGGCCTAATCCCAGCTCTGACACCACAAGGGGGCTTGAAAAAACAGCCCTGAGTTGGGAGATACGCGAAAAGTCGAAAAAAAATGTCGACTCCAAGAATCACAATGAAATTAATATTCTTTATTTAAAAATTTGGGGAGCTATAACAAAAACATTGTTTGTTGCACGTACCTAAAAAGATTTAGCGGACTCATCTGCTATTCCAGACTCGGTTTCGGCTCGTGCGGAAACAGCAACGATTCGTCCGCAAAAACTGCATTTTACTTTTTATTTTAGGTACTTATAACAAAAATAGCTATTTCCGAACGAAGACATCACATAGCACATTAAAAGGATTTGCTAACTTCTGCATTTACTGAACACAAAAATCTTGACCATGTCCAACACATCACATGTGTGAGAAAAAAATACTGTAACCATTTTCTAAATAAGATGTTGTTACAAAGGTTTATACAAATTCCATTAGATTTTGCACCGCCCCTGGGGGTGATGCGCTTATAATACAAGCCATTATTACGATACATTATATCGGGTGTCCCAACAAAAAATTGTACTCCCCAAAAACTCCAATTTCGAAAGACTCAAAAGAAAACGCTCAAACAGGTAAATTTTTTTATCAAGGGGGACCTAATTGTACCAAACCTTGAGCCAGGAGAGCCACCCTCTTAAAAAATTTAAATAGCATAATGGGGGTCGTGTGATACATAATTTTAAAGTTTATTCAATTCTCTATCCAAACCTACATTTATCGATTCCTTTCTACAAAAAAAAAGCATGAATTCGATATTTTCCAAATCTACATAAAATACTCAATTAAAATTTGTACCCCCCAACAATTCCAATTTCAAAAGACTCGGAAGAAAACGCTCGAACAAGTCAATTTTGCTATCAATGGGGGCCAAATTGTACCAAACTTTCAACTCTTAGATCTCACACCTTTAACCAATGGAGCCACCCCCTTAAAAAATTTAAATGGCATGGGGGGTCGTGTGATACATCACTTTAAAGCTTATTCAATTCTCTATCCAGATCTATGCTGTATTCCGTCGTAGGCCACAGCTGCACGGACGAGATGGTTGGGGTGTGCTTCCGCTGTTCGAAAAGCGTCTTCTGTGGTTCTTCGCATAAATTCCTCAATTGTCGGGAGATTCGCTTCTCTGCGATGAAACAGTGAGTTTCTGACGAGCCTTTCGGCGTCGAAAGCTATTCTGAAGTACTTGTTCTGTACCACCTCGAGCTTGTTGATGTGCGTCTTCGCCGCGTGTCCCCAAGCCGGAGATGCATACATATCATCGCTGGTCTCATGATGGTCTTGTAAAACAACAACATCCATGCCCAGGTGGGAGGCCCGGCCAAACATGGGGTAAAGGTACTTCATTAAGATGATGAACAGGAAGGGGCAGAGGAGCGACCCCCCTGGGGGACCCCTGACGCCATTTCTTTCCATTCCGACGTTTTTTCTCCAATCTTCGAGCAAAATCTCCTGTCTTTCAGGAATGTTCGCCGGATGATTTTTACCAAGCCGATTTGGAATCCGGCTGCGAGGAGCTTGGGAAGAAGTCCCTCATGCTGCCAGACCTTATCGGGTGCCTTTGCGACATCCAAAAACACAGCTCCCGTGTGCCTCTTTTGGTTGAAATTGTCGGTCACAAATTCCACCACTCTGAGGACCAACCATAATTGGGCGAAAAATACAAGAATTCTTTAAGAAATTTTCACTTTCTGGTAAGGACAAACGTGTCAAAACCATCCAAAAGTGCGGGAGGGTGAAAAAAAGTTGTGGCATTCGAAGATTATTTTCGACAAGAATTGGGACGGCAAATAAAAAATATAAAGAAAAAACAGGGCAATATTGTAATTCAGATACTCTTTTATCATCGCATAATTTCTCTGGCAGACTCTGACGTAACAGATGATGATCTGTGATTTTCATCTAAGATGCTGAACGGTGGACACAAATGTAGATGCACTTGGAACTCGACGGTCTAGAAATCGTTCTATCCACAAATCCCGAGCAAGACGTGCATTAAAGCCGGTTTCACCATATCCATACGTTCTAAATTTGAATACATAATCTTAAATCGCTTCGCTCCGGTTCGATTAATAGAATAATAGTGAAGAGGCTTCTTTATTATACAGGGTGTTCGGTAATTCGACAGCCACCGCTTTACTATGGCCTCACAGCATTCAGAGAAATCATATTTTGCAATTACTTTTTTTAACATCCAATAAAGAACTAGAAGGGTTTTAAATAGGCCCATCAGAGAAATGGTTTCATCAGCCCCAGTTCTGCGGAATCAAGTATTCTGTTGCAAAAAAAAGAGACTGTCACATTTGACGGGTAAGGTCAATCAAAAATCAGTAGCGGATACTCGGAAGGATACTAACAAAATAACTGCATCATTCAAAGTGGTTTATTATTAAAGAAAGGTAACATAAATAATTAAAATAAATGTTCAAATCGGCGACCATCGTTCTGTATACAACGACGGGCCCGTCTCAACAACGAACTTCTAGCGTTTTCAAAAACCTCTGGGGTATTTCTGATTTGATCAGACGCCTGAAGGATTCTATGTCGCAATTCGTTCGCATCAGGAATATCGGTGGCATAAACAACCGATTTCACATGCCCCCAGAAATAAAAATCTAACGGAGTTAAAGCCATACTCCCGATGGCCAGCCACGGAAACGCACCACGTCTGCCAATACATCTCTCCGGAAATGATTCATACATCCAGTAGACTTTGAACATCAAAATTCTCCATTTAAACACAAGTAAATTTTGTTTATCTTTAACCCAATTTGAACAAGTGATGCATAAAATGAAATCAGTTTAGAAACACTTCCATCACTTTCTGCTTTGACTGTCTTAGGTAAGCATACAAAAAATGCGATTGTCAACAATTTTGATATTTTTGTGTTTTATAAAACCGACAATATTTCGCATAAAGTTGACAAACATATTATATTTTCGAATATTTTATTATTTCAAACCAAAATTTATATAAAAATCACACACTGTTGATTTTACCTACAAAAATAACTTACCAAAAATATAAACAAACATTACAATTTTTATCAGAAAAAGTCGAATTATATAAGGCAAGACATATCCAAAGATTTGAATTTGTAAAATATGTAACTATCATACCACTATAAAAAAATTATGTAAATTTTTCATATTTTTTTCTATTACCTAAAAAATTACTCCCTTGATGATAAACCGATTCTTCGCTTGTCTACCAGACGTATTTATCATCATTACAAACAATCAACAAATAACCCAAGAAAATCATTGAATAAACCTTCTTTAATTCCGAACAGAAATGAACAGAAGTTGCTTAGTTGATTATAAAGAGTAGGGCAGGTATGTACCTACTTATCAGTACCACGCGTTGGACCCTAGGATTTTAGTTACAAGAGTTGGCTGCCGCGCATTTTGTCTATGCCTTAAAATATAACTACAAAACTCCCAAAAGGAGTACGTTTGGTCAGCTTAGAATTACGAAGGCGCAGAGAGGACATATAACTCTTTTTTTTTTCATTATTTCGACTTTAATCTCAAAATTTCGACTTTAAACTGGAAATTTCGACTTTAATCTCGAAATTATACGGGCGCACACCCATTAACACATTTTGAGTTTCACGTAGTGTGAAGTTGCCGTTTTAGAAAATTTGCTTTTGCGTGGATCATTGAAATTGGTGCCTCGAGCTACGCGCTCGATCCCTAAAAGAAACATACTCCAAGAAGGTCATATATTTCCCTGTACGTGGAACTCGAAATGTGTTAATGGGTGTGCGCGCGAATAATTTCAAGATTAAAGTCGAAATTATGCGCGCCCACACGCATTAACAACGGCAACGAATTAAAGTGTTCTGACTAACGTCTAGCCCTTGAAGGGTCAGTCAATCTGCCCTGTGCGCGCATCTCCATTTAGTCTTGGCGTTTTGAAAATTGAAAGTATTCAAATAAAATTGAGTTTATTTAAATATTTTCTGATACAAATTTTAACTTCAAGTGGCTTATGGCCAAGGGGGTCCCCTTGGGACAGGGGTAAGACGATGGTAGGAATCGAGTTTATTTTAATATTTTCTGATACAAATGTTAGGCGACGGTTACGATAACTACCCCATCGAAACGACAACTTTTCAATAATAATTCCTACTAAGAGAAATAAAAAAGCGGATGAAGAAGAAATGAGACAAAAAAAAATTAAATGTTCATTATGCAGGATAGCCGTTTGTGAAAATTTGCTTTTCCGTGGATCATTGAAATTGGTGCTTCGCGCTACGCGCTCGACTCCTAAAAGAAACTTACTCCAAGAAGGCCATATTTCTCTGCACGTGAAACTCGAAATGTATTATGTATGTGCGCGCGCATAATTTTGAGATTAAAGACGAAATTATGCGATTAAAGTCGAAATTTTGAGATTAAAGTCGAAATTTTGAGATGAAAGTCAAAATTTCGAGATTAAAGTCGAAATAATGAATAAAAAGTTATAGGTCCTCTCTGCGCCTTCGTATAGAAGAAACCATTCAACAAAAATAAATGGAATGGCGTGCTTTGATTTTTAATCCAAACTTTAAACATTATTTTCTCGTAACATTGGACTTTAAATCCAAAGGGATGATAATTATTACCACCAGTATTATCACTTTTTTTTTTTTAATAAAAGTATTTCGATTTCACCCGGTAAGGTAGATCCAGTGAAAATAACCAAAAAAGTCGTGAAGTCCGGAGTTTGGAGTTTGCTGAATGTAAATAACGAGAAGTTGCACCACAGTTGGCAGTAATATTTACGCGAGCACGATTGGCAAAAATCACGAACGTCAGAGGGCGCTTCAAAATGACAGTTGACAGGTCAAAAAAAGGAAAACAAATGTTAAAGTCTGTTTTTTTATTAAAAAAACACCAACGTCGCACTCATTCTGAAAAATCACATTGGCAACACAGCTAGGGTGTTTTTTCTAGTGACAAATGAAACGAGGTTATGTTCCTGATTTGTGACATTTTCCAACATAATACGGTACGGTAGCATGATACTAAGACTAATAAGATATGATCAGTTGCCGAACGAATTTTAAACCGGTGCGCGCATGACGTCATCGCGTGACAAAAATGTACTGCGATATCAGAAGAAACTCGCAATTTTTGTTGTTTTTACTGTTTTGGATCAATATTATGTAAGTATACTCAATAAAAAACAGACACTTTACGCAACATGGTATTTTTATTTACTTTTTACCTTTTAAACATTATTTTGAGTAAATATTTTATTGTAATGCAAATAAGTTATAATATAAAATAAATAAAATTTAACTTGTGTATCTAGCTTTACTTTACAATTTTGATAATTTTGCGCTTTCTCATGTTGTTTTTATTAAGTGTTCTTACTTTAAAATTTATTTTGCATCTAACAAAAAGACCTTTTTTAAAATTTCAGATTCTTCTTGTAAACTGAAAGATTATTAAATTTAGTAATATATATTGAAAATATAAAACACAGGCAAGAAATAAATATATATTTTTTTTTGCCATAAGTCGCCAAAAACATAATATAATTTCTACCTTAAAGTTTGTGTTGCAATATCTTTATTATTGGAGTTACCTACTTATAAAGTTTCAAGCCCATTTGTGCCCATCACCAATACTTCAAGTTCACAACTATTATTTGTGCAATTGTGCTTTTCTTGGCTATAAATAAATTTTAGTAAAACCAAAATTGTGTCCACAGTCTTAAGCGCAAAATTGCGATTGAATATTTTTACAAGCCTGCATTAATAAAAATAAAACATAGGTAATAAAATTAATTAAAGAAGTACATACAAGTTAGGTACATTTTTAACCTCTTTTTTATCCTTTCATCACGATTTTTCTGTTCAGATGTTTGGGATTTTGGAGATTTGGCTAGATAAAGTGAATGTATAGAATCATCTTTTAACTTTCACTTATTTTTGGGCAATTGAAATTCCAATAATTAAGTTACTAAAGTATCGATAACTCGATGCACAATAAACCATTGTTCGTAAAAAAAAAAAGCTATCGCCAACATGAAGATCCCAAATTGTACTTACCATTTGTTATTTAAAAGCAGCGGATCCTAAAACGACCTAATAATTCAAAAGAGCCAAAGATGAAGAGTAAAGATCAAGGGGCAAAACTACATAGAAAGATATCATGTTTGACAAATTGGAACAAAGTATGTAAAACAAACAGAATATAACATATTAACATAAAAGGTAATTGCAGATTAATAATCACTGGTAAACAAAAATCCATTGTGTGTAACATGGAAACTTTTACCTGAAAACGTTAGAAAGAAGACTTGGTTAGATAGAATTGATATTATAATAACTTAGATACAAGTAGTTTTAGTGTAATATGATGAATGTTTTGTATGTTCTGACGAAATCATTGAAATTCCGAAAGGCATTGATCGAGTTCTTTTTGCCCATCCAGTAAGAAACCTCACCCATGTCATACAACAGATATGAGGGACCCACATTTTGTATATCTGACGTACAGTTGATCTCGAAATCTAAAATATACCTATTGATTGTGACTTGTACTTGAGCTTCTAAAAATTACCTCAAAAACACGCGGGTGCTTTCTCCAAAGCTCGTCTTTGATAAAAACGGGGAAAGTTCTTCAAATTCTGCGACACGGTTGACTAAAGAAGTTTTTATTTTTGAATTTAACAGATTTCTTGTTTTTCAACTCACATGCGTGACAACAAACGCAGTCGCATTGACAACTATTCTCAAATACCAACTATCTCGCGTGAAATTCAAATTAGTTTTTTTTTTTTGTTTAACCAACATAAATCAACAGGTGGTGGTTTTTTAATAAAAAAACGGCTTATATGTGCTATTTTTCATTAATTGTTTCTAATGTTTATTCACTTATTACTGCAAACTGTGAGCGAAAACTATATATAGACTCAACAACAAAACTTAAACCAAATGGTTTTACTACAATACCAAAGATTAAATAACTATATAAAGATACGACACTTAGCGCGGCCCCTTTGATGTGACGTCATAGACTTCAGTGACCTTCAAACACTTTCCCTTTAACTGAGAGTTTGTACAGGGAGTGATCAATAATTAACTCACCCTACAAAATTCACTTATACGGGGATCTATCAATAAATCAGAGAGCGTGTTCTAAGCAAGGCAAATTCTAAAAGCAATATTTTTATTATATCGTCAATATCAAACCGTCTTTATACATGACAAATTGAAAACGTGAAGCTGGTCAGGTATATGTAAAAGTTCATGTGTTCATGGACGAAAGTTTTTTCGGAAAAAATAATAAGGCTGTTAAAGCTTATTTAATCTTTGACAATACTTCACAATGATTTCCTTCATTCGAAGCTTATAAAATCTAACACCAGAGGTCAGCCACTTTGCTGATTTTCGCCAATAGAGGCGGAAATAAATGTGTTTATTTTTTACCTGGGGCGGTAAATACACACTAAAATTTCGTCGTGTTAACATTATGTCAACTTCATGTCGTTCAATGTCACCTTTATTTGAAATCAGTTTTGATGCGGTGAGGTCTCTAACAAACTGGCAGCAAGAAAAAATATCAAACATATTCATTTTAATATATATTTAAGTAAATAATAATAAGGAATGCAAGGACAAGGCAAAGCCGCGGCTTGGTGTCTGCCGAAAATGTTAATAGTCGATACATTCCGCGTTATCTTATTACATCTTTCTGGCTCCCGATAATGTAAATCAGTGATGGAGTAGTCAACAACAATTAGTAGGTTGACGATTATATTTGTTTATGTTTTACTCTCGACAACGAAACTTAATAATGTTAAAACGTTATTATTATTAAAAAGGAAAGTAATAATTTACATAAGATACACTATTATGTTCCGTCGTCAATGGTAAAACATAAACCACAGAACAAAACATAAACAAATATAATCATCAACCTACACGTATTGTTGTTTAGGACAACATCACTGACTTACATTATCGGGAGCCGGAAGAATGATTTTATTTCACGTATCACGTGTTCAAATCGGATTAATAATAATCAACAAGATATAGCGTTTTTTGCCAGTCATTGTGTATAATATGAGAATTTGATTAACAAATTTGAATTAAGCGCCATTTCAACTGAACTGTCAAAGACGTCAAACTTCACAGAGCTTGCGCTTTTCAGAGTTGGTCGCTTACAAGGACAAGGCGATTCCTGAATACGTCATGTTTAGTTAAGG
This sequence comes from Diaperis boleti, assembly GCA_963583935.1. Classification (NCBI taxonomy): domain Eukaryota; kingdom Metazoa; phylum Arthropoda; class Insecta; order Coleoptera; family Tenebrionidae; genus Diaperis; species Diaperis boleti. Next base: position 40,788,473 of record OY757249.1, on the reverse strand, counting down.
TCCTAAAGATTTATATTTGAGAACCGGACAAAAATAAATGACCCCAAAATTCTCATAATTTTACCTAGTCCGGCTACGGTAATGGAAACCGATTTTTTGTTTCATTGTATTAAAAATTGAACATTGTTTTGTATACGCTGGTACCAAACCAAATTTTAATACAAACTCTGAAATTGACATTTCAAAATGGCTGGTAAGTGACGCTTTGCACTAAAATCTTGTATTTATTATGATTAACTTGAATTTTTTCTGTAGATGTATTTGCAAAAGTCTCATGTACTTATTGCGAGGAAGAAATTACGGGTGTTAGAGTCCAATGTTGTGTTTGTCAGGATTTTGACATTTGCTTACAAGTAAGTTTGGTTTGGTTCAGTATTCAATTTTATTCTGGAGTGTCTGGAGTAATTTAAAATTCTTAATAATGTTCAACTTTTCAGTGCTTTTCAACAGGGGCGGAAATTGGAAGTCATAAAAATAATCATGCATATAAATTCGTGGTATTTTTATATAAATAATATTGTCATTAAACATTAAAATGTTTTTATTCAAGGAACACTGGTCAGTTAGTATATTTGGTGGCAGAGGTAGCTGGACAGGAGGTGAAGAAGTCCAGTTATTGGATTCTGTTGAGCTGTATGGTTTTGGAAATTGGGAACTTGTTAGTCAACATGTAGAAACAAGGATACCAGAAGGTACTTTTTGGTTTTAAGGGGTTGTCAAACTTGCTTAGGCATAGTAGAATTTTGATATTTTTTTCTTGTAATGTGTTCATATTTCAAAGAATATTCTCTATAAAAATGAATAGAAGAAAATAGCAGTAGATTTTGAAAAAAATAAAATTGACTAATTTGTCAAAAATTAATCGTAAAAAATATTGTAAAGCAGAAAGTGATGGAAGTGTTTCTAAACTGATTTCATTTTATGCATCACTTGTTCGAATTGGATTAAAGATAAACAAGATACAACATCAAAGGTTTTTATCAGTTAGCCTGATATTGGGTCGTCATCATAAATGAATGAAATGAATCATAAATGTCATGTTGTTTGTGGAAAACAAAATTTACTTGTGCTTAAATGGAGAATGTTGATGTTCAAAGTCTACTGAATGTATGAATCATTTATGAGGACTGTATAAACTATGTTGACAAAAATTTACACAAAATATTAAAAAATGTACTTTTTTTTTATAGAAGTAAGAGATGAATATATTATGCGATACTTGGACGGAAATATTGGGAAAGCGACGTGGGCAGAGTCGAGGGGGCGTGAACCAATGTTAATAGATCATGTACCTCAAGACAATGGACCATTATCACCCTTAGTAATGTCTAGATTACCACCATTAGATGCCACACCAGAAGAAGCTCAGCTGCTAGGGTACAAACCTCATAGGGATGATTATGAACGGGTACGTTTTATTTTGAAACAGAAAACAAAACTTAGTTTCTTTTGATATCAGGAATATGACATGTCTGCTGAGCAGTTGGTGTCATCTCTACAATTGGATACTGTTGAAGACACAGATGTAGAAGTTGCTTTAAAATTGTCAATGGTTGATATGTATACTAGAAGATTAAGAGAGCGTGCAAAACGGAAAAGGCTTGTGAGAGACTATCAACTTGTTGCAAAATTTTTCTCAAACCAAAGAAGAGATTCTAACAAAATACCTTTAACAAAAGAGCAAAGGTGCTGGACTACATTAAGTGTGTTTGTGGAAAGTGAAGCAAATGATGCAAGTTACTTTTTACATTGTATTTAAGGTGGAGCAATCATACCTTGCATCACTTAACTCATTTAAATGCAGACACATACACTTATTCTTTTGCTCATTTCAGTTGACATGTTATGTTTTTCAGAGACCTTAGAGAAAACATGAAAGTGTATAGTCAGTTTCTTACCTCAAGTGAACATGAACAGATCATAAATAGTCTCGAAAGAGAAAAGGAATTGAGGCACAGACTGTCAGAACTTTATAGGTATCGAAGTTTAGGATTGACAACCCAGGAAGAAGTTATTCATCAGGAACAACATATGGCTTACCACAAACAACAGCAAATGCGACAAAGCAAGTCTGTAAGTACAAATCCACTTTTTTGCTTTTAGTACTACCTTTAATTTTCCACATTAATTCCTCAAATTAAATCTTCATATGCAACAAAAAACTGGAGCCTTTACATTCTAATATAATTAACTCATTTGTGGGTAACTTAATTGATACACAATTCAGAAAATATACCAGCAAGCTTTCTTGCTGTAAATGGCCCTTAAATTCTATCTGGTTATTGCCACTAGTTTGCAATACTAGTAAGGGTGACTTTATTCAAGTGTGAGTTACAAATTTGAGTGAAGGGCTTAGCATATTTTCCATGCTTATTTTAGAATTGATGTACAGAGGCGTAGGCATAGAGCTTTTTCAAAACGTCATGGACCGCGAGATGCGTGAGGGCGGAGTCTATTGAGCCAAACTAAAATCTGTCAGTTGTCAACCATGAGTGAAAATAAAATAATCGCTTATGTAATGCTTTCAGTTCATACTGTATCAGTAGTTATTAAAATATTGACACCCATAGTAAAACACCTCTCTACATTTAGTCCTAAATAGATATGGAAATATTTAAGCCCTACATGCAAATTTGTAACGCACTCTTGATTAAAGTTACTCTGAATCACGCGGTATACATATTATGCAAATTTGGTTTGTTACTTAGAAAAGATATTAAATTTTTATGTGAATGTACGAAATTAATTAATAGAAGCTTTCATAAGATGTATTACTGATTTAAGGAAAAAACGCAACACTTAGAATTTGTGCTTAGAATTTAATGAAATTTATACAGAAGTTGTATTACAAGGAATCATTGAAACGATTTAAAAAATTTAAAATAAAAAAATATATTTCTATTTCTATGATTTCTTATGCATTCGTTCACTCTGTTGGGCATGCGGTCAATGAGATGGTCTACGGCCGGTTGTGTCATCCTAAGCATCTTGAATACGAAGATAATTTAAATTAAATTGTTTGGAAGATGAAGTAAATTATTCAGTCTAAATCCGATTATATCCCATACATATTCGATGGGCCACAAGTTAGCTTCTTCAAGGAAGTCTCTTGCCGTGTGACGACGCGCGTTATCTTGCTGGAAAATTGGGTTTTGCAGTTGCTGTAGGTAAAGCAGAAGAACTGACTCTAGTATGTTAGCGATATAAGAGCCGTTTGACACTATACTTATTTCAGTACTGAATTCAGTACTCAAAATTGTAGTACTGTATGCGCGCGCCGTTTTAGTACGAGAGAAGTTTCGTCCCTGCCACTATTATGAATTTTCAATACATGTTTTAGTATATCGTCGGTGAAATGTAAGTCCAGTGCGACGTTCTATTCTAGTCTTCCACCACGGCGACGTCTGACTCTCCTGCGTCTATCATGGATGCATAAACCGAAGCGCGATTCATTCGTGAACACCATACGTTGCCATTCTTGTCCCCACTTAACGGCAGTTGTCGTAGACAACTGATCTCTCACAGCCAAAACTCTCAAGTGACATTCTTCTCTACCTGTCGTGCTCCTTGCCCTTCCAGATCCTCGTTAACGTTGGTCAATGTAGCGAGAAAACCAAGAAAAATTTTAACCGTTTTTAGTAAAAACTCGTTTGAATCTACTAACAAGGAAAAATAACTTCAAAAAAAAAAAAAATTACCAGTTGAAAATTTTTGTTCAAATTTAATCATTTCTTGTTTAGAAAAAAACATCTGCCCAGAAAATAAGTCAAATTAGACAACGATTTCCGGGTGTTGCATTTTTTCCTCAAATCAGTACATGTATTCTGAAATACACATCGCACGTTGTGGTACAACCTTTTCTTTCTTATGTGTATGTATTCTAGTTATTATTTTTCTGTAAATATAATTATGGGGTTTGCATGCAATGCAGAGGCTAGTTAAGAAAAGATGGCAAATTCAGATATATTTTTTGATCTTTCAGTTAATGTTGATTTATTAATTTATTCGTTCATTGAAAAACGAACTTAATTGTCGGTTTACTTTTTGGGTCAAAATAGTGTACAAGTTCTTTGGAAGTAATTGTTCTGTACAGTGTTATTCTTAGGTGAAGGATAATAATTCATGAAGTATTTTTCTGACATTGGTCAAAATTTCGTTTATAGCAAGTACCTTTTTTTTAATATCTTGTACAAAAAAAATATGCTACGATTTTGGTTGCGACCATTAGTATTTGTATTTTATCAGCCTTGCTTAGCTTAGCTATAAGCTATAATATACTCATAATACATCATATCTTAAAAAATACAATGTGTTACAAAATGATTTTCTTATAGTCGCCTGTGCATTTTCCATGTAAAATAAAAAATGCCGCTTTATGAAAAGTTTACTATGACAATGAAATGTCTCATTCTGATTACGCGGCCTCGGATGAGTCTAGCATAATATGCAAAAAAATAGAGCGGCATAGAAAAATTTACATGTAAAAAAATTTCAAAGTTAACTAGATAAAAATAATTTTGTAACACCCCGGTATATGTAACTTATAACGATCCTATGGGGTTCACAATGTTTTCATATTCTCCCGAAGAAATACAGAGTTCTAAAATTTAAAGACGCAATTCTTTCAGGTATAATTATGTATATGTGCAGCCAAGAAGCAAAACTAGATAAATCCATTCTAAGTAGTTTTGAACTCTTGATGAAAAACCAATATGTAAGAGATCTTGAGTTCAACTCAGAAAAGGACACACGTAAATAACTTACTATAATCAACAAAGTTATTAACTAGTTATTGACTATAAAAAATTGGATTATCATAGATCTTATATAGTTTTGTTTTTGTGTAATATTACGGGCTTCAAACTTTATAAACTTTCCTAGTGGAAAAAATATAATTAATAAAATTAAATAAATCCCATAGAGCCTTTATTTATGGCCTTTTTTATTTTACAAAACAAGAGAAAATATTTGAAAGATTTATTTTGTTAGAAATAATAGCTGTCAAAATTTATATCTGCTTTTGCTTGAATGGGTCGATTTCACAAATTATTTTACACCTGATCCATCTGGTTTTTCTTCATTCTGATCATCTTAACCCACAAAATATGAATCCGTCATCTGATTTTTTCTTAAAAATGGATTTATCTACATTTGTCTGATTGCTCCACATAAATAAAAATGCATTGTATAGAGCTGTACAGCGCTTTTCAAAGTACTTATTATCTATTTAATAATAGCCACGGTTAGACTAGTTAGGCAAGAAATTATAGAAATACTCTGTTGTATTTTTCAGCTGATTGTTAAAAAATCTATGAGAATTGTTAAAATTTGTAAACGTTTACATAGACAAAAACATCTAAAGCATTTTTGCCTCAAATAGTAAACCTAGTTCAATAAAAAAAGATGGCCGTCAAGGTCATCTTTGACCAATATAATTTATTTACACAAGTGTTACTTGGTCCACCTAGAGATAATGAAAAAGAAAACGTGTTAGTTATACAATAAAAGAATTTTCTATTACTTTACTTAAGACTATTGGTTCCTCTTGTGTGTTGTTAAAACAGTGTGGGTGTGATTGTAATCACGTTTTGTAAGATCATTAGGTTCTATGCACAAAACTAACGTGATGCACGCTACTATTTAACTTGTAGTTTTGTAAGTTGGCATTTATACCATTCGTCATTTTTCATACCATCATGGTTTGGTTTGTGTGCAGGCTAGACTTAAAAGAAACACATATGTAAACAGAAACAGATTGTATCAGTTTGCATTTCACTTAGGGCAGCAGTGGCTTTCAAATATCAGTTCAGGAGTTGCCATTAAAAAACGGGTAAGTTTTGTAAATGTTCGATGCCAATTTGAAACAAGCGAACTGTTTTTTACGTGTGTAACAAACTTTAAATTTTAGAAAAAGCGAAGAAAACCAAAGTTTATCAGAAAGAAAATCCACGTGGCTGCCATCAGAAGAGCAAGAAAACAGCAGCTCGAACTTGGATAACCTTAACCCTCCGCCACCAAATGCCTTACCATTGGGGTCGCTGCTATCACAACCTGAAATCCAAGTATATACATTTAGAAATAGGTTTTATGTGATACTTCATAATAAATTCGTTTTTATTGTGGTTAAAGTTGAGGCGAGAGAGCTCGACCTTATCTCAATACCACGTCAACTTCCACCGTTCCAGAGCTATCATACGAATCAGAGAATCCGACTATTAACGAAGTTTATATAAATAAAAATTTAGTTGGATTCTCTCACTTGGTTGCTAGCTGTGGAACAATTCTGATAAACGAATAAAATAAATAAATTCTGATAAAGTGGACCTCTCTCGCCATAAATAGGAGTACAGAACTGGTTGAAAAACAAACATGCAAACATCATTATTAATCCATTATTTACATAGTGAAGTATCAGATTTCACGTGAACAACTAGAATTTATTCACTTACAAATGCAATACCAGATTTTTACATTTAATGTGTACATACTTAGGTGTATTCACAATACATTGTGAAGTTTGCAACGTTGAAAAATACTAAGAAGTTGACTCACTATTAGTTTTTTAAATTACAAAATTACCATGCAATAAAAAATATACACTAACGTATTTCTGAATCTCTTGTTCAAGCATTTATGTCTGGATAAATTATCATCCATTGTTCACATATCTTATTCTGTAACTTTATATTACCTACATCTTTAATTTCTTTCAGCTTTGCAAGTCTTTAAATTTACTACCAGTTCAGTATATGACTCTGAAATCCATTATAATTCAGGTGGTTGTTTTTTAATTGCATTATTTTGATATAACTGTTTGTGCTATTTTAGGAAAGTTTACTATCACCAAACAAGCATCGAATTGTAGAAATTGATCTGAATTCTCCAGACGTTAGCATCAAAGACGTTGTGACACAATATCTTAGTTACAGTGGTTGGCTTCCTGGAGTGTCTGTTATCTGATTTTGACTGAACGTTCACATGTATTTTTAAAACAATTTGAAACATTATTTGCCTTTATTATTCCATTAAGTGATATATCCATATTTAGTTTATTATTTTAACTATATTATTTGGATAGGTACAACAGCCTTTATGTTAACATTTATTGTGATTCAATTCAAATTCAGTTTTAAAAATTACTTTAGCAACGTTATCACAATAACATTGTTAAAGTAATTATTAAAATTGAATTTTGTAGTTTGCATCATTAGTAATATTGCTGTCCAAGTAGTTACATATTGTTTCATTATATATGTGAATTTTAAGAACGATTTGATTGAACCTTTTTATTATGAATTGCAATTTTGAAAAGTTTACAAGAGGGTATGTATCATTCAGTTGATATTGTATATATTGTGGTGAAAATAGAAGTTATTTGACTGATGTTTTTCATTATGTACCATCATTAGCATTGATTAGTTAACCCCCTTATTTCTATTGTAATTTGAGACAATATAAGTGGCGGCGTAGGAATTTAAAAAGTGTCAAATGTGCAAAATATAAATTGAATAGCCGAGTGTTGAGTGGAAAAAGGAAACATTTAATTAAAAGTCAACATGTTAAATTTTTGTTTGGGGACAAACCTAAGCATTGTAATTTTTAGTCCACATACCTGAAGGCCATTTCTCGTATTTTCTGCAATTATTTTGCTATTAAAATCAAAAATACCTCAAAGATAAAATAATCTATCTTCAGATTTTTATAGATCTTACTGTACACAACTTACTGTATAAGTTCTGTAATGCTCCGACGTTTTAAATAAGACATTGCTCATTTTAAATAAGGTAAGTGCATACAATAAGACCAGGGCTGTAATAAAGCCATACTACTGTAAATTGGTCAAAACTAAAAAATACGGCACAAACATATATCATTTTTACGAGAGTTAGCAACGTTTTCGAGAAAGAGTTTTAATAAATAAGGCTTTTTGATATTTCCTTTCTTATCGATGGGGTAGGTCTGGCAGCTGGGAGCGATTGCGTTTACCTGTGCGCATCAACTTTGTGGCAGCTATCTCTCTCACGCAACCATCGAATTAGTTGCCGTACTCTTCTATCACGTAATCCCGGATGCTTAAATTGATCTGGTTCCTTATTAAACAACCGAATTTCGATTTGTCATATATATTGAGCTAAAGGTCATAGCAAATTTTTGTCTTAAAATTATTTCGAAATTCACAATTTTTACATGTACCTACAAAGGAGATGCGCACAGGTAAACGCACCTGCTCCCAGGTGCCAGATCTATCCCATCGCTACCTAACTACGATAAGAAAGTAAATATAAATAAAAATACGAGTGTCCTTAAGGTAAGGACAAACCGGCCAACAAAATGTTGGCAACATGTTTATTGGATACAGCAACTTGTATCTGGATACATGTTGTCAACAATGTTGAGCGTCCAAACCGAAATGAGTGTTGATGAAAAAATGGATGAGACTGTTGCTGTTAGTGCTAGTGCACATTGAGCGATGTTTTCCATTTCAAATGGAAAACGCAGATACAAGCAACAGTCAACAAATTTCTTTACCATCATGCCCACCGATGTTGCTGAGTATCCAACAACTTGTATCTAGTTGACGGGATACATGTTGCCAACATCGATATCAACTAGTTGCCAACTTTTTGTTGGCCGGTTTGTACTTACCTTTAAAGGTAAGAACAAACTGACCAACAAAATGTTGGCAACTTGTTGATGGATGTTGGCAACATGTTTATTGGATACAACAACTTGTATCTGGATACATGTTGTCAACAATGTTGCGCGTCCAAACCGAAATCAGTGTTGACGAAAAAATTTAAGAGACTGTTGCTGCTGGTGCTAGTGCACATTGAGCAATCTTTTCCATTTGGAAATGGAAAACGCAGATACAAGCAACAGTGAAAAATTTATTTACCATCATGCCGACCGATGTTGCTGAGTATCCAACAACTTGTACCTATAGTTGACGAGATACATGTTGCCAACATCAATATAAACTAGTTGCCAACATTTTGTTGGCCGGTTTGTACTTACCTTTAGACCACACGCTTCGCCCGATCACACTTTTCGTAACGGTTTCGTCACGCATTCACCAGCTTCCTCCCCAAGTCAAGTGTCCGTAAAGAAGTTTTACATCAATAATAATGTTTTAGCCATCTTAATTTATTTTATTTTATTTTTCATTATAATGGTAACGAGTGAGCAACAAAATTCGTGATCGCAGTGGGCTAAACAAAACGTACATCGGTTCTTTTAACCTATTTTCTCTGACTGTCAAAAATTTGAATTTCTGCGTCAAAACTGTTGTCCCTTTCAAGCCCCGTTTCCACTGAAGAAACATTGAGGAACTTTGTGTTTTCCTTTGTCGCGTATTTAGGAAATGTTTGGCAACCACGGAGGAATTAGCAACATTCATAAACTTTGTGTTTCCATCTGAGCAAAAGTCGCCTATAGTTGTAGCTTGTCTAATTCAAATTTATTCCCCCCTTACAATGCTCAAGATACTCTATTTCAAGAGGATGTAATACAGGTCCTGCAATAATGAGAGAATGTAAGGGTCCCCCCAAATCCACCTGGGACATCTCCTGGAGGCTGCAAGCCAGAATCTTCTGAGTTTCAGATCCTACTCTAGCAAGCCCAATGTGTGTTTTCAGTCACTACAAATCCAATAAGAGTCATTTTTACACCATTTTGACATCTACCTAAATTATCCTGTCCCTTGTTCTTCAGTATCTCCAGCAGTTGCTGCGAAGCCTCACTCACATATATGAATTTAGGTGGCATGCTTCTTCTTCTTTGTTAAACTCTCTAATGTGGGCTGCTTGACCTTTATATTGTGGACCACCCTCGTGTCAACCCTACGCTCTCTTGCCCTGATGCTGAGTTTGCGGCCGTAGAAGTCCTCCTGGCTTTCCAAGAGTCATTAGAATAACTGAATTTGAAATATTGGGACTTACTAACGCTTCGGTTCCACATGTTAGGATCGACGTGTAGGCCTCCAGATAGACTTTGGGCCGGTTGTACAATGTCGAGTTAAACTGAAGGTTGCAGGTTTACTTCCAGATTCGTCAAAAGACCGGTTGTACAAATACAGTTTATCTCGAAACTAGAGGGTAAAGTCCTAGTAAATCTTACGGGTGGATTTCTACTGGTTAAACTCTTGGTTGGAAGTTACCCATGCACAAATAGCACCGACTCATCCAGGGATCAGTTGTTCGAATTTGACAACGCGGTAGAAACGTAATTATCCGTTGTACTTGTTGTTTGTTGCTTTTTATTGCAATTAACGCTCATTTAACAAATATGGAGGATGTTTTCGAAATATTTGAAGATATTTTAAATATTTTTATTTTGTGGTCAGAATTTTCTTTTGTAGCTTTCTTTAAATTTAAACATTTGTCTTTTAAATTTTTTGTACTTCTACGCGTGGTCCCGCTCATTGAATTGAATTCAATAGCAATTTGTTCCCACGCAGCATTTTTCTTCTTCCAGGTGACATCATCTGTTTTCTTACATTCTACAACTTTTTCAATTTTTTTTAACGAAGTCCTACAAAAAGTTTAAACATAACATTCAGATAAAATATCATTTCAGATGTGTGACCCAACATTTACAGACAAGGTTCAAATATGAAATAACCCTAATATTTATGAACTAAGAAATTATTCAAATTCTGTGAGCGAACGAGGTACCACTGTTACAATCGCCAAATAATAGTGACAATTCTAGTAATTTTTGTGCCTATCAATACCAGTCGAAGTAAACTTAACCACGGCTAGAAAACTCATTGTAATACTCGTTTTTGCCAACCTGAAGGATGATGGTTAAGTTATCGGGGAGTTTTACTCGACATTGTACAACCGGCCCTTTGTCGCAACGTTTTATAATTTCCAAACCTTTGACTGTAATGTCTTTGCAGTCGCCGATTATGTAGAACATTTGAAGTCAGATTTGGGGTGATTATGGTTGCCTGGTTTTAATGGCAATGCTTTAATATTCTGGTAATAATTCGGTTATAAAAAAAATCAATCTCTTAATAAGTTGATGGAAGCTCTTGTTGTGTGCACTGTAGCTTCATCCTGCTTGAAATAACCCATCGTTAGTTCGTCATCGTGGAGATATCCGGAATAGAATGTTTTCAAATCGCATTTACTTTCGTTGCATTGTGAAAATAAGGTTGTGAAGTGAACTTTTGCAAAAGAAAAGATTTTTATTTTAAATCAGATTTGACAACTCTTGACTTGTTTTGGATTCAGGGGCTCCTACGATCACGAATTTTGTTGCTCACTCGTTACCAAAATAGTTCTTTTATTAAGTTAACAGCAACAGATACTTTAAAAGTATTTCTTTTTTTTTTTGTTTTTTTTTGCATTTTAATTAACCATAACCTTATTGTATGTACGTACCTTATTTAATGAATAAGTTATAGCTCTGTGTAAGATCATGGTCTTGTAGGTGTATCCCATTTTAGTTTTGGAAGAGTTTTCTTTTGATTCTTGAGTGCTTTTGAATAACAGGATCAATCAAAAAATCAAATCGATTTTATTTTATGTTTTTAACAGCACCATTTGTCTTTCCTCCTTCTTCTTGTAAATTCCAATTTGCTAAGCTTCTTTGTACCCTACCAGAAAGGATCGATTTTCGTTGATTTAAATTCAATAAATAGTCAAAATATGACAAAAGTTACGAGTTTAGTCTTTAGCTTTAGAATGTTTAATAGCAAATTTCTCGAAAACGGACGCTAACTGTAAATAACGGGTCACAAGATTGAATTCAACATACTCAAATTAGGTTTATCCGCTAGGTGCCCCGACTGTGTCGCTGTCGATTCAAGCACGGTATAATTAGTTATTATTTGCAATGCAAGTTCTATTGAAAGCAATTAGATAATTATAAACTAATCATGCATTAAGAATTTTTATATCGGGCTTTCATAAATCATCATGTTGTCTCTGTAAAACAAAATTTACATGTATTTAGATGGAGAACTTTGGCTTGCAAAGCCTACTGGATGGATGAATCATTTAGGAACACCTTTACAACGCAGGACAGGGGTAGAAAAGACTGCTTAATCAGCAAGACTCCGATTGATAGAACAACGGCGCATCCGTAAAAGGTAGGTTAGTTAAGCCGGGTCCAGCCCAAACGCTCTGCTCCGCTCCGAAGTGTCAGACCAGGGTAAAGCGAGGTCACAGCATAAATACTAACCAGCACGATATCTCTCGGGCGGTGCCTTTGATCTCTTGAAAATGAAAATTTAACCTTGAGGACGCCCGTTTGGAATAGAAAACAGGGTAGTATTTGAAAATATTTGTAAAAACAAATCATTACACCTTTTGGTTTACTACCCATGATTTAATTTAAAAAAAACGCACTTCTCTAAGTCGAGACAAGAACTGAACTCATCTCCTATCAAAGTATGCAAATGGCGGTATTTTTAGAAAGTCAAAAAAAACGATATAGTCTGGAAGTAGCTGAGTTTGTAGAAATGAGCGCAACATTGTCAAACGCGGCATTTCTACGAATAATATCGACAGGGGACGATAAACGGAAGTAGTCGGGTTTGCAGAATATAATTAGTACTCTTTAACATGTTTAATCATTTCTGTGATAATGCTGGTTGGTAGTTATATCTTTTTTTTTGTGGAAAATGAGACCCAACATTATTTTAGTGTTTTGTGTTGTGAAAAAATAATGTTGAATAAAAATTATTGAAATTTACAAAAAACATCAATTCTCTAAATTCTTCAGTTTAAATAAAAATGTACGTTTAGTTTAGTGGAGTGTTGTAAATGTTAATAACACGTTATCAAACATCTTTCGTTCAAACGGCCCATTATTTTATCTAAACAACATTTTTATCTAAACATTTCCCGAAAAACTAAGTATTCAAAAAATCGTGTGCAATAAACTCCTGTCAACAGATTTTTTATTATACATTTAATTTTTTTTTTTATAAAAAGAAACAAAATTTAGTATTCGTTATTGGTCGCTACAAACTATTCCAAGCGAGCATCGATAGCTAAACCAGTTCTGCTGAGCATTCCGCCGAGTACGGCTCTGGCCGAGGCATGCCAGAAACTGACAGGTTTTATTCCAAAACAGAACATTGCGCGATTGAGAGATATCGTGCTGGTTAGTATTTATGCTGTGGCGAGGTGTTCGTGGTTGCATGCAGTTTATGGTTAGAAATGAATGATGTTCTACAGAAGAACGCGCTCAAACGGATACCATGTAGTGCCGAAACGGGATTCCCCCATTGTTAGTGTGGTACTGAGACAGTGCACACTGCCCGGAAATGAGGAGTTCCGCCCTAAACTAAAATTCACAATTGAAATAGAGAACGAAAAACTTAATTACCTTCTTAGGTTGTATGGTCATACGTAGCGAGGACGGTAGCATTAGAAATGATATCAAAAATCCATCGATAGCAATAGAACACTAAATTTCCTATCCAACCATTCAATTAATCAAAAAAGAGCAAGAATACTGACTTGTACATAGAATGAAACATATTCTGGGAAAAAAAACTTAAAAATTATGGTAGCTACGCCCCCCTGCCTCAAGGGGGCACCTATGGTAGCTACGCCCCTCTATCCCAAGGTGGGCCCTCTTGGGGGCCTTTAAATTACATCTGTTTTACTTTTGTGTCTTTTGTGTTGTTTTCCTGGATGCCCAAGCCTCATGACAACGGCCTATGCCAAAACCGAGCGTCTAACGTTCGTATAGATGTTTCACATCAAAAAACGAATAGCTCAACATAAAAACAGTTGCAATGTTACTGAAATGAACAAAAGAGAAGAGACGGCCCTAGCATACCATCATCATGAAATGGGCGACCACCTAAATTAAAAAAAAGGCATTTTGGAAAGAAAATAAAAACATAAGTTGAGGATTGGTACGTAAAAAATAGGTTTATCTAAGAATAAATGTAAATTTAAACAATATTAATAACACAACACAATTATTAGTCTTACTGTTGGTTGCACACCACACTTGAACATTTGTAATTTAAACTTACCGACCTCGGTCTTCTGTATTACCGGTCAAAACTAAAGTTACTAGATTTTTGGCAACGATCAACGATGTCTTACCCGTAGATACGGTGAAAGGACCACAATGCATAGTGATGGGTGAAGCCAACATCTCGACCCAAATATGACGTCAGACCATCAGACGTTGCGTTGGTTGCGGACAGGTTGCGGACAACGAGGTCTTACTAATGTATAAGACATCGTTGATTGCGGAATAATTATTATTATTGAATAAGTTTTAAATTGTCATCTTATTGTCATGAAAGAAATGCTCTTTATCTGTTATTTTTGTTTAAGTTTCTCAAAAAACCCTGAGATACAAAAAAAAATTGAAAAATTACGCAGAGAAATTGTTCCTTCTACTTGCATAGTTCGCTACATAAAATTGAACCCAAATTTGATTTATGAAGCCAACTATACAAGTAGAAGGAACAGTTATTTAGGAAATCCACAAAATATACAATATTATTCCGCAAACCAAGCTGCATGGCTGCAACCCAAACGCAACGTCTGACGTCACTTTTGGGTTGAGATGTTGGCTTCACCCATCACTATGCATTCTAGTCTTTTCACCGTATCTATTGGTAAGACATCGTTGATTTTTGGAAATCTAGTAACTTTATGTCAAACCATGACCCACTGCTAACGATCTCTGTTAGGTTCAAGATTATGCAGCCAACTATGCAAGTAGAAGGAACAATTTAGGAAATCCACAAAATAAATAAAACAAGCGGTGATAATGTAATACCTAATAGCTAATAGCTACTATTGATTTGAAACTTTTTTGGACACTTCGAAATAGCTGTATGTGTGTGTTCGTTTGTCATCCATTTGATGGGCAAGACAATTTCATTTTTTCTGCATTTGCGATTTTGGGAACACTTTCGACAGATACAATAGTTCAAATTAATGTTTGTCATGAATTATTCAAATATTGTATTTACTTATAGTAGATTATTATACGAGTTTCTGTGTAAATTGGATGCTTTATGCCACAAGGGGTTTATAAAAGCACGAGTGAAACGAGTGCTTTTGTGAACCCCGAGTGGCATAAAGCCTTCAATCTACACAGGTACGAGTGTAATACGACGTTTTATCGTTCGAAACAACCACGGAAAGCCTTTAAATTGCTTAAAATCTATGAAAATGGTTTGACGTTTATCTGTCATTTTCATTATTTCATAACAGAGAGTGTTTACACAAGCGAAAATTTGAAAATTCTGACAGCGTCGAACGATAAATGAATTGTTATTGCACGAATGAACTAAATTATTGTTAAAAATAATGAAATCAGCTACAATTATTAAAGGAGTTAAAATTATCCAAATTGTTACGAGATAAATATCCGAGAATTCAAATATTATTAATCAAAAGTTTAATAAAGAAAATCCCGAAGCAAATCCTTTGATAAATCCCTAATTTGTGTTGTTAATCTACGCTCCGCCTCCAACGCTGCGCCCCTTGCATTCAAAGAACCTGGTTGAATGTCTGGGGAGGTTTGGTTTGAATTTCCCGCCACGGTTGGCTTGTCAAAAAAACACAACAACAAATTCAAATTTCGCGCGAGTCATTGTTTGTTAAGTTGACATTTCATTTCAAATTGTTGGCGGGAAGACTTTAGGCTCAACATTATAATAAAAATAACTATTCCTTTTTATTTACATACACTTGTTGTGCTTGCGAATGTAAGTGTCTCATAAAGAATAAAACAAAGGGTTCCTTGTACACATCTATTGGAGAAAAGAATATGAATCAAACTTTACAGAATTCAGAGCTTAGGGACTCGATCGCGAGCTTCACGTCTTGCTTCTTCAAGTTCTTGTTACCTACTCTACTATAATTCTCTACTATTTAAAAAAGAAATTCAGTATTACCAACTCAACAGTCCTTCTTGATCACGCTGTATTAGCAGCAAAATTTTCTTCATTCATTTTTATAACACCTTGCATATTCTTAATTTCAACTATTGCTACGCAGCATAGCGGTAGCTAAAGACAAGATAAAAACAGTCAGCAGTTGTGTCTGGTACTGCATGCGTTCAGAAAGTGCTCGCTGTTCATGTAACCGATTAGTCTCGCACATATTGCCGCTTTTGAGTATGATTTTAGATAATCTGAGCGGATTTAAAAATTATTTGTTGAAGGTGTTGTAACGAAGTTACTTAAAAATTCCAAGAGACGAGTATCGGAAATGAGGCTCGACGCTCTGAAGCGAAAATTCTCCGCAGTCTAGCGGGCCACTGTCCCACTGTTCGACAAGGTCAAGCTCCCTACCCCCAAATCGGCATCTTTAACAGCCTCTTAAAAATACTTCTTGACCTCCGATCGGAATGAAACTTTCACCGTTGTAACCGGAAAAATAGCGCGCAGCTTATGCAACTTTCCGGAAGTCGCTACGACGACCCCAAGCCATCACCCTTGTCACAGCGAGCCACGCCCTCCGCACCGAATCATTAAAGTGTCCAGGAAAAATGTTTCCCACTATCGGATTGGAATGGGACTTACATCATTTTGATCAGCGAGGAAGCGCGCTCCGGACGTCGCCGCTCCAGAATCGCTACCTTGCCCGGAGCCGCTGCCGTTCCGTCCGGAATGCTGTGATAAGACTTTCTTCCTACTAGGTTGCAACAGGCCGCGCGCGTCTGCTAACGTCATTGTCTCCCCTCCAGCGTGTCCATAAAAGAAGCTCCGCGCAGCCGCAGAAGAGAGATGCAGAGATGTAGAGATGTGTGTCGCACCTCTACCGAAGAGGAAGTCCCAGCCGACCATTCTCCCGGTTCCCGTCCAAGTTCCTGGTAACATCCCGGTACCTTCCAATTCCCGACCACTTTCTTTCCGGTCTCCACTTCCGGTTTCTAGCCATCGTCGGCCGGTGTTTAATTCCGGCATCTTCTTGTTGTTAAGACGGCGGGGGCACTCTGCTCGCGAGCGGGCCAACCGTGCGCGTTTAATCTGGACGCATCTTTTCTGGCTGCTACTTCCGGTTTCTAGTCATCGTCTATCGGTGTTTAATTCCGGTACCTTCCGGTTGTCTGACGGCGGGGGCATTCTGCTCGCGAGCCAGCCAACCGTGCGCGCCTAATCCGGGCATTACTTCCGGTTTCTAGCCATCGCCTGCCGGTGTGAAATACCGTTGTAGCTACCCGCGGTCCCGTGGAGCATACCACGTAAAAAACTGGCGCTCGAGGCAACCCGACCGTAGTAAGCGTCACAGTGTTGTGACCAATCCATCTTCTTGGATATTGGATGTTTAAGTGTCTTCGCACTAAACGACCGAAAGACCCGTAAAAGACAAGGATCGGCGATCGAACCGTACAAGAAACAATGGTACAAGTATCAGTTGACCGGCAAAAAATGATGCACTAAAACTCAAAATTTTCTCAGTATGCAGAGAATAATGACAAGAATAACAAGAACGGTTGCTCCCGTCGGCCTCTTTGATCCGACTGATGTCTTTTCGTTGACCTTGAACGGAGTTTATGGTAGAAGCGTAGAAGTTGGGGTAGCGTGGCGTATTTTTTTACAAGAAATTAAATTTATAATATTTTCTATGCCATAACTTTCACTGTTTCCAGACATTTTCAATAGTCTCAAATTACAAGTGGCTCTAATTCATTTTTAAATATCAAAACATACATAGCATTAAAATCTGTCACCCACAACCCCAAACATCCTGAATAAATTGTGCAGTGGTTTACAGTTATTCTCACGAGTGTTGAACTTGTCTCTGGTTTTAACTTATAGATGGGGCTGAAGCTGGCGCATGTCACAGCGTCTGCGCGTTGCTTTGCAGATTTCAATGAATTCATGATGATTTGTCATTTTCTGCTGCTTATACCGACGTATCTAATTTTTTGAAAGTTGAAAGTTCTTTCCAGTGGTTTTGATCACATTGAGTATTCTTTGGTCTTGTCAAATTGTAAGTATCAATTAGTAAAAATTATATATTTGAGAAATTCTTTTATTCAAATGATAGATAAAATACACAGTATCAGGGAAGATTTTTACAGCTCAGGCCTTTTTACAAAAATAAGGTGAATAGGTTTATTATTGGTCAGTTGTCAAGAAAATACGAAGGTGTTATGTTCGTTATTTTTGTTAGCACTTCATGTTCCTTATTTGAAATATTCCTTTTGTTTTAGACCAACATAAAACTGAACAATGCCAGCAGGAGGTGCTTTATTTGGTAGTGCTGCCACTGGTCCAGGCTCGACTGGTGGGAACAAACATTTAGTTGAACTTCGAGCTGGAAAGATGAATTTGAAAGGTACTTTTGGCATTTATGTCTTTTTGAAACATTACATTTAATTTTGTTTAGGGCATATGGTTTACCCTGACAAACGCAAAGGACTTCTTTATGTGTACCAAAGTGATGACTCTTTAATGCATTTTTGCTGGCAAGATCGTACTTCTGGAGTTGTCGAAGATGATTTAATTATATTTCCTGATGATTGTGAATATTTGAGGGTTCCTCAATGTACCACAGGTCGTGTGTACTTGTTGAAATTTAAATCTTCAAGTCGCAAATTTTTCTTCTGGTTGCAGGTACAAAAACATTCTGAACAAGAAGTATTCAACTCAAATGCTTTGTTGTTTGCCTCATTAGGGACATATCATTTAAGTAACAGCAGACAATCTGCAAACTTTACCTAGAGAAATAAATTTAGTCGTAAATGGTACTTTTAAAATGATTAATATTTTGAATAGACTGAACGTTAAAATTCTTTATCTAACTGCATTGAAATTTTGTCATCTACAGGCAACATGAATCATTTATAAAGGCTCAATAAAAATCAATTACTTCATATAATTATCTAAATTAAGTGTCAAAAGGTTCACAATTAAGCATTTACAGTGCTGCTTTCTTTTTGTTAGTTATATTTATTTATTTTTGATCTTGGTATACTGCATCCACAAGGCTTAGGATTCGGCGTTTTTCCGATAAGCAAAAAGCAGACAAATAATAAATAAATTAAAATTTAAATATATCTAAGTCGAACTCCACAAACTTTAATAAGTGTAAAATTACAAATGGAACATGTTTCGGCAGAACACTACCGCCATCATCGGCCCTAATTTAACAAGAGATTAATGATACAATTGAATTACAGAGGGGTTCTTACCTTAAAGAATATAAAAATTAATTAATTAAATTAAAATTAATTTTGAATTAAATTTAAATTTATAAATAATAAATAGTAATCTTGCATTAGTAATTGAACCAATTACGAACTAATTACATGTCAAATATCTATTAAAGTCAACCCATAAGAAAATTAACGTAGTTTAAGTTTTCATGTGTCAAACAACAGTTAATTTGAACAACACAATTTCTAACGATTTCCATCTTTTAATCATAAATATCTATAAGTATGCAATGACTAATACATAGTAATGATGGTGTGGTGTCTCTGCTGGTCATGCCAATTCCTGTTGTTTTATAGGAACAGAATTTATATTGAAATGAGACTATTATATAAAGCGTTGGGCGCTGTGGATGCAGTTGGCCATGGTTTGACAAACAGAAAAATCTGTGTGTTTGGTATGACACATTTTTCTTTCTTATACTTTTATGAACAAGTATGAAATTGTCATATGCAACCGGTCTTAAATTACAATGGTTGACGTCAAAAAAAATTCTAAGAACACATTTATAAAGATTCTATACATACGCAATAGGCCGGATCTTTCTTATAGCTAAGGGGCCGTGGATTGTACATTAAAGTCTCATGTATATGCAAGTGATTCAGATTAAATTTAATCAAAGAGTTCTTTGATTTTTTAATTTTTTTTTTTTTTTTGATATTATGTATTTTGACAAACGTCAGGAACCGGGTACAGTGGGGCCTCGATTAGCGGGTTTTTAAAAAACAGCAAATTTCGTAAAATGTGGTATTTATTTTAATGTGTTTCAAACATAAAGTGAGTATAAAAAATAAACAGATTTTTTTGTAATGCTTCAGAATAGTCCGCCCACATTAACATCTATGACCTTGTTCATAACCGATTCATACATACAGTAGGCTTTGAACGTCAGAATTCTCCATATAACTACATATAAATAGAATTTTTGAAAAATGGAATCGGTTAAATGACAGTATAGTAAGTGCAAACAATATAACAAAATTTAAGAAAGAAATAAAAAGGTTTTAATTTAATAAATCAATAATTACATTTTAACGTTAGAGTTCAATACAATTGCAAAATAGGCTTGCCTCAGCAATTTAAATAATTAATAATAATAATGTAATTTTTTCCGCAGGTAACATGATGTATGAATCATTTATAAAGACCTGATACCGGGTGTCCCAGAGTTGTGTTACGCCCTTATTCTGAAATATATCAAAACTGGGTTTTCGGGGGACGATAGCCACACGATACCTTAACAATTTAAAATTATTAGAAATCATATACAGAGTGTCCTAGTTTTAGTAATATACCAAAGTTATGTTTTTATAGAATGCCCTGTATATTAGTTGGTGAATTGAAAGAGCAGTTAATGCTGAGCAAAATGATACAAGGTACTACAGGTTTATTATGGATGGTTCTTGAGTTATGAAGAATTTTAAGTCAAAATTAGTGCTTTTTTAAATAACATTCCAACAGAGATAACTGAATACTTTTTTGTCAATATTTTTTTATAGACCCAAACTTTAATACACACTGATTGAAAGTCATCTAAATTGATATTTATATACAGGGTGTACGATTTCGCAAAATGTATAATAACTTTTTTTTTTCAAATGGAACACCCTATATTCCATTATACCGTAGTAAGACAGTAAGTTATCCTGTAAAAAATAGTTTCACTTTTGTGATTTTTTTACAAAATTAATTTTACGAAAGAAGTAATGATGAATATGGTACAATGCGTTAGGAGAAGCCGAAAGAAATTCCTTTTTGGCCACAAAAATTTACAACGTTTTGAAAACACTAGAAACGTGGCCTACAACAAAAAACAATTAATTGGTAGGAGAGTAGGTGAAAACACTGGGCTAGAACTTTTACTTAGAAGAAAATCTTCACTCCAGAACAAAAGAAATTGCTGCCCAATCTGATATTTCGAAATCTTCAGTAAACCGTGTGATCAAAAAACATCGGTTTCATCCATACCACATTGAAGTCCATCAAAAATTGCAAGAAGCTTACTTTGCAAAAAGAGTGGAATTCTACGAAATAATGGACAATCTTGCATGTCAAGAGGCATAACATGCACTAGTATGCCACTGAAAATCCCCACTGGATGCGGACGATTATCAGAATCAGTGGTCCTTAATGTGGTTGCAACAGGATGGAGCTCCTGTACATTTCTATAGGAATGTAAGAAGATATTTAAATGACTGGTTGCCGAGACGTTGGATTGGTAAGGGCGGCCCTGTCAAATGGCCCGCAACATCACCAGATTTAACTCCTCTAGATTTTTTCGTTTGTGGTTATGTAAAGGATATTATAGTCTACCGAATTCTTACGTAAACCTAAGCCTGTCTACCGCTCGGTGTCATTTCTGAAGTAATTTAATAAATTAGACAATAAACGACTATCTCCATGGCAACAACTCTTAGCGATTTTAGCAATTTCGGGAAACTTTCTAGGTTTTTTGTAAAAATTACCTAAAGTAATAACATTTGCCGAAGCAAACCATATATTGAAAAAAGCTTATTAAAAATGCTATTTGGTGGTATAATGGAATATAGGGTGTTCCATTTAAAAAAAATAAGTTATATATTTTGCGAAACCGTACACCCTGTATAGAAATATCAATTTAGATGACTTTCAATCAGTATGTATTAAAGTTTGGATCTATAAAAAAATATTGACAGAAAAGTATTCAGTTATCTCTGTTGGAATGGTTTCTGCATTTTTTTTTTAAAAGCACTAATTTTGACCTAAAATTCTTCATAACTCAAGAATCATCCATAATAAACCTGTAGTATCTTACATTATTTTGCTCAGCATCAACTGCTCTTTCAATTCACCAACTAATATACAGGGCATTCCATTTAAAAAAACATCACTTTGGTATATTACTAATACTAGCACACTCTGTATATGATTTCTAATAATTTTAAATTGTGAAGGTACCGTGTGGTTATCGTCCCTCGAAAACCGCGTTTTGATATCTTTCAAAATAAGGGCGTAATTGATGGTCCACACACCTCTGGGACATCCGGTATGTACTTATCAAAACTTCAATACGCATAAAACTTACCTACACCCTCCGTGCAAATTTGTACCGCATACTTACTTGATTAACATTACAATGAATCACCGGACATTTTATATAAGAGAATTTGGCCTTTTCATCCATATAAAAAAAATTGAAACGATTTTGTTTATTTTAATATTCAAAAATGGCAAATTTTATCCAAATTTTTCTTTTAAGCTTGTTCTGACCAAATAAATAAATAAGAAGAATGTCGATGAATCAAAGTGGGGTAAATTTAAATATATTCAAGTCGAACTCCACAAACTTTAATAAACGTAAAATCACAATTGGAACTTTCAGAATAACGTCATAATTTTAAATATTCTTTAAGGTAAGAACCCCTCTGTAATTCATCAATTGTATCATTAATCTCTTGTAAAATTAGGTCTGATGATGGGAGTAGTTTTCTCCCGAAACATGTTCCAATTGTAATTTTACGTTTATTAAAGTTTGTTTAGTTTGACTTGAATATATTTAAATTTCAATTTAAATAAATAAATGTTTCGTAATATTCAGTCGTGGACAGAAAATCTTTGACGTGTAAATCCTCTGTCACAAAGTTCAAAATACCCTTCAATTATTGTGACTTTATTTTTAAGTGTAGAAAGTACCACCATTGAATTTGTAACTATCAGAATTGCCGATCCAATGAGCAAAATCGGGCCGGCTTTTATACTTTCCTAAAAGTTGGACAGAGGGCGCCCTCATTGTTATTCTAAAATTTAGATTTAATATATTCATAGACACGTATTTATCCTCGACAATACAATCGCACAATGGGCATGATTTTTGAAGCAGAAAATATTTACCTCGGCAATAACAATTTTCTGAATTAGTTTTTTCGGAAAAACTAGGAAATGAGAAATCAAATAATTTAACGAAACAGAGGTTTGATTATTACTTTGGGCGCAGGCGTCCAAAGGTAAAAAACGTTGCCAGTTGGGTGTTTTTTTAATTTATGTACAGAGAATATAAAAATGAAAACAAAAGCAAACATCATGGTGTAGCCCTACAGGTTTTGAAACGTTTTTTCCAATTTACTTACTGTATTTTTGTTTTTATTTTATTATTCCTCACAAACGTTTTCGACCAACGGGGGCCATCATCAGGTGATGGGGCCCCCAATGGACAGGGGGGCAAAGTTACCGTCGGGGGGGCCGTTAGGACAGGGGGGCGTAGCTACCATCGGGGGCCACATAAGGACAGTGGGGCGTAGCTACCAACAGTTCCCCTTGGGATAGGGGGCGTAGCTACCAACAGTTCCCCTTGGAAGCCCCCTTGGGATAGGGGAGAGTAGCTACCATCGGGTCTCCATTCGACAGGTGAGCGTTGCAACTATCGCGTTTCCCCTTGAAGCTCCCTTGTGGCAGGGGGGCGTAGATACCATCGGGGCCCCCTTGAGGAGCGGGGCGTAGATACCAGCGAGACCCCCTTGGGGAGTGGGGCGTAGCTACCATCAAAGCCCCTTTGGGACAGGGTGGCGAAGCTACCATCGGGGGCCCCTTGGGAAAGGAGTGCGTAGCTACCATCGGGGCCTCTTTGAGAGAGGAAGGCGTAACTACCATCAGAGCCCCCTTGGAACCGGGGGCGTACCTATCATCGGGACCCGCTTGGGAAGGGGGGGCGTAGCTACCATCTGAACCGCCGGCGCTGTAATACCCACTGCTCTCATTCATCCGCATTCATTTATGATACACTTTGCAAAAATCATCATTTGATCCCTTGCTCTGTGAAAAACAAAAACAAATCTATCCCACGGGAACCGTACATTTTTCCGGGATCAAAAGTATCTTATGTGCTATTCCAGACTATACTCTATCTCTGTGCCAAATTTCATCCAGATCCGTTCTGGCGTGATTGAGCAACAAACATCTATCCATCCAAACTTTCTTATTTATAATATTAGTAAGATTGTAACAAAAACATTTTGTCCACAACGGCGCCTCATGCACTATTAGCGCAAGGCCGGCTAGGCGATAGGACAAATTGACATTATAGTTCGGCCAACTTGCCGAGTCTAGAGCGGTAAGGGTGAGGAAATCAGCGACACGCCTACAAGTCGTAAAATCCATAGGCGTCGCACGCGCGGTTAAATGAATACAACATTTTAATTGAGAACAACAATTAAGCCAATGACACAAATTGAAGTGTGTTTTAGCGTAAACAACAATGGCAAATGAGTATAAAAATAAGTTAAATTTATTAAATTAATTAATATAACATTTTAATTGAGAAGTATAATTATTCGAATGACACAAACTAAAGTGTGTTTATGGGTAAACAACAATCGTAAATGATATACAAAAATAAATGAAAGAGACAAAAAATTCTAAAATAGAAATATTCAACAATAAAAAATTCAACAAAAACTGTTAACTTAACTGATAAATAATTGCACAGATACGTTTCTTAAAATTCTAGCAACAATTATTGTTCCTAACAGATGATTAAGTTTAACGGAGGTTGGTTAAAACGGCCTTTAGAGTGGCGGCTCTTAAAAGAAATGGATTTTGAGACATTAATTAATTAATTATATAAAACTATTAATTAATTAATTAATCGCTTTAAAAGTACCTCTACAAGTCTGGTGACCGCGTATTCTTTTCTCGATCGACTTTTCCGCCCATCTTACAACACGCGTTATTTTTTTAATTTGTAACATGCTCGACTTCAACGCCGCCACTGCTTGTTAGTGAAGATGAACGGAGAGGGTGTGAAAGGGACATATGGGACCATTCATTCGGCCTCTTAAAACAAGGAAACGTATTCCCACTCCATACAGTGAAGCAAATCAGTGAAGCGGCACAGTATGGTCCCACACGGCGAGCGGTGCTCTGCATTATTTTAATGTGCGCCGCCTTTTAAAAATAGTGGCACTTATTTACATTCTTTAGGTTCGCCAAGTTATCCTGGCCACACTGTATATCATTATATGTGACTATTTCACTCATATATATTTTAACCAATCATATGTGATCATTCACTAATGGAATCAAAATTTAAATTGAAAATCTGTTTTGTAATGAAAATGACAAGTAACATGTATTTTCGTGTTTTCGTAAAAACAAAATTCCCCAGTATTGCAAGACTTTTTACAGTCACGCCATCTGTTGACGGCAATGCTTCGGAGAGGCACGAAAAATTACATTGCATCGGCAATTCTGATAGTTACAAATTCAATGGTACCACTCTGCGTTTTCATTGTAGTATAGTGTGGAGAGTGAGGTATCAGTTTGTCCGTCTGCGGTTTTCTTTGCAACGACGTTGTTAAAAGTGTGTCTCCACACATGCACAAGAGCCCCGTTTTTTGTAATAATCTCATACATATCTCATCTTCATTTCTTTAAAGCGATGTTTACAATTTTTACAGGAACCTCGCACGGACAAAGATGATGACAACTGCAAACGCATCAATGAGCTTTTAAACAATCCCTCAAGTGCAGTGCAGTCTTCGCAGTCACCAGATCAAGATTTGCAATCCTTATTTAATAATATGTCCCAGTCCCAGCTCATGCAGTTATTTGGAAGTGGTGTGGGGCAAATGGGAGGATTGTCCAGTCTTCTTGGCACAATCAGGTATTATACCAATAACGTCATTTTAGAAGCATTAAATTTGTGGTTTTATATGATTGAACACATAATTAAAAAAAAAACAATTGTGCGTGGAGTCGACGCGCGACAGAAGTGAAACTTTTTATTGAAAACTGCATACATACATTTGCATCTCCGATATCGATTTTTTAAAAATATGTTTATAAAAAAATCAGGCCAAAATAAAAAATCTCAACCGATACTACAACATTATGAAAAAAAAAAACGATGATGCAAAAGTCAAATGGTGTCCGATTTTGGCGTGGAATGCCCCATATATAACATCACTACTTGTAAGGATTCCATTCGTACGCCATCCATGCACTCGAACAACCATTAAATTAATCCATCTGTCATTTACAGTCTGACTTTACCTACTTGATTTAGATCACAAACAATTAATTTAAAAGGAACAGCAGTCCGAGTCTACCTTGCGAAAATGCCCTTCGAAATAATCGCAAAATGCGTTTAGAGCCGATATGAATTAATACAAAAATCGTCCGATAAAAGTACAAATTGTTTTGGTAGTTATTTGAGCGGACATGAAATACTTCGGACGCGAATTAGGTTTACCCCGTGCAAAAAATCTTATACCGTAAGAAAAGAAGCTTCACTTCAGAAATCTTAAATTTTAAAATGTGTAAATCACGCTGTCCTATAATTCACATAATTCGCTATTATGAATCAGACTTTTTGACTTAAATATGTTGACAATTAACAAATTAATGAGCTCCAAATTCCGGGGTAGCCTGGTCTTGTAGACACTTCAAAATTTGCTAGTGTGAATCAGACTTGTCAAAACCTGTACTTATTTAGAAGAATAGCTGTCATTTTTGACAGTTTGTCTACATTTTCCTCTTGGAGGTACTTTGATCATCTTGATATGTGATTTTGACATTTGGAGACCGCGACATGTTGTTGACATTAGCGTTGTCCAAATATTGTAGAATGTGGATGGTTCATTTTCCTTATAACAAAATATATGGTCCTGTTCTAATAGGGTGTATGTGCACTGTATTTCGTTATCATTATTTAATCAACTATGTGATGGTTATATCGGGTCTTCATAAATCATTTAATGTTTAAAAAAAGTTTAGATGGGGAATTTTAACGTCCAAAGCCTACTGGATGTATGTATCATTTATGAAGACCCCTGTATAGTTAGTTGTGATTATTAGTAAAATAATGTGTCATTTTTAAACACCAATTAGGGGACCTAATAGTGGGAGTGCACGCACTAGTACAACACCAGCGATTACACATCGAACCACTGTGCCCAGTACACCCACAACAGCCGTGACTACCACAACTTTAGGACAAAATACTCCAGCCGGATCTACACCGCTGACAACGACAACTGCACCTACTCAATCAACTCCTGGAGCTCCGAGTAAGCCGAGTCGCTCTACCTCTCAGTCATGTACTCATCGAATTCAGCTATCTGATCTGCAAAATCTTTTACAAGAGATCTCCCCTAATTCATCGACCCAGCAACCGGGAGGTAAAATTTTCAAATTGTATATATGATATGGTTATTTCACAAATTTTATTTTTAGTTGACTTGTCAGCGGCTTTGACGGCCGACAGTTTGTCCGGAATTTTAAGTAATCCAGGAGCATTGCAAGCCCTGCAGAGTCATTTACCCGCTGTTGAAGGAGATCCACAAGAAGCTTTGAGATCAACCATTAACTCGCCTCAGTTTCAACAGGTAGGGCTGTACTTCCACAATTTTGATGTAATTCTCCCAATATTAACTTCTTCTAATGGTCTTCATAAGGTTTTGTGCGCAAGCGTGGACTTTGCACCTGTTCTGTCTTTATGTCAGGTTGGAACGCATCGGTGACGCTTTTGTATACATGTATAAAAGAATAAGATCGATTCTTCGACTTCATGCCTCATGTCGGAGTTGTACGGCGATGAAGTTAATAATTCTACACAGTAGCAAAATTAGTATGTGGAGATTGCGATATCATTGCGTCTGCTGTTTTGATACTTTTGTTAAAACTGTACTTCAGCATGAAACCACAAATTGTTGTATTTCTGATGTTTTATCACGTTTTTTTTTCAGGCTGTCTCACAATTCTCCAGTGCTTTGGAATCTGGACAATTAGGACCTGTGGTATCTCAGTTAGCTGTTAATCCCGAAGCTGTAGCTGCAGCAGCACAAGGGAACCTACAAGGATTTGTAAAAGCATTGGAGAAGAACGAAGGAGAGAAAGAAAAATCAGATAAGGATACAAAAGAAGGGAAAAAGGATGACCATGATGATGAACACAATATGCAACTTGATTGAAATGACTACAAATTTAATCATTACAATTTTGATTTAGAAATCCATTTAACCATTGTTTTGAAATTTCTTTAGGTCAGCACAAAAGAGAACCTGGAAAATTAATAAATTAATACTGCAAAATGTGTCGTTTTATAAAATACCGTATGTGCCCATCCTGCAAGTGGTCCATATAACTTACGAAAATGATCGCCAATGTCTTTGTAAATTTGTGGTGTGACTGTCTTCCGTTTCGGTAGATTATGCAAATAAAACTTCCTCGCAATTTGGTAGACATGAGTGTCAACAGGAATTGATTGAAGGTGTCCCAAAGACATTAGGCAAATGCAGTCTGCTACTTTCGGTCCTATTCCTGTGAGTGTCATTAAATTATTTTTTGCTTCTTCATAAGGAAGTTGCTTTAGGTTATTAAGCCACTTAATTCCTCCTTCACTAACTATATGCTTTGCAGATTCATTGATGTATTTTGCTCTATAGCCAAATCCTTCATTTTTAAGGGTATTGCAAACACTGGGATCAGCCAAAGATTCAACTTCTGGAAAGGTGTAATATGTTTGCCCATCAATATCGCATATTTTTTTTCCATATAATTGAGCGAGTTTCTCTACCATTCGACTAATTCTACTAATGTTATTATTAGAAGAACAAATGAATGAAAATATGTTTTCAACAAGCTCTTGTTTGAGTATACGAATCCCATAAAATTGATTTGCTGCTTCTTTAAAAATAGGGTCACTCATTGACCATTCTGTAAAATAATGTTCAATATTCAAGTTCAATTGAAAATAATTGGTTAACAAATCATTGTAGAATTGCTCATTATTTTCTGACCCATGTACTTGATATAAAATACTGTCAGAAGTTTGTTTCAAAATCCAGACATGATTAAAATATATACCAATCCATTTTTTATCGTTCCCTTCATCTACAAATTTCCATCTACACTAAAGTTAATCAAATATGATCTGAGGGGTATACCTAAAAAAATTACATTTCAGAAAAACTAATTCAACTGTTCTCTATGTTCATCACTACAACGTTCCTGTGTAAAAGCAAAACCAGTATAAATTTTTAAAATAAAGTAGCGAAAATTTTTAGTTTTCTAAAAATGTAACTTCCACAAGTAAACCCCTCAACAAAATTACCTAAAACTCTGTCCACCATTTAACGTGCCTAGTAGCTGCAAATGTTTACAATTACATTTTAATTTAAACCAGGACGAGCTCATACTGGAATTAACTTAAACCAAAAACTGAACAGCGTGAACAAAACATTAATCTGCATCTGTTAGGTATGTTATAACCTTACTTTGAATCATAGAGAATCGTAAGACGCGGGAACAGATACAAGTTGTCCCTGGCCAGACGGAAGAGTTTGAAAAAGTCCCGCCACATTGTCAGAAGAAGGCAAATGTTGCTACAATTCCTCCAAATATAAACGATAGTTATTGTCAAGAAGTCTGATTTTTATGGGAATACAGGGTGTTACTTCCAATGATGGTTTTTAAAATTACAGAACGTTTAACATTTGAAATTGTTTTCTGCAATAGCAACTACAATTCATTTGTAATTTTATTCATTCGGGCTTTTGCTGTTTATGATAACTTCTTTCCATAACACAATTTTTTTTACACATTGAGTAGATGGAGCTCTTCATCGTGATTCTGTCTTTCACGTTCACGAGGTTCCTTGCTCCTCAAAACTATGACGTTAGTAACTATAATCCCGTAAATCGTTCCCAAAGTAGACGCAAAGACCCCAAGATGACTGCCTTCTGCATACCAGCGGCAAGGGTCCCTGCAGGAATGATTTTCATATTGGAAACGTGCAAATCCTTGATGCCTTCCTTGCACCCACTTACCAAAACGACCAGCTTCACGGAATAACTTGAGTGCAGTCCCCTAAGTTCAAAAGGGCGTTGGTCCGCTTTTCTTCCTCCTTGCTGTATATGTGATTTTTTGCAGGAGCCGAAAAACCACGTCAGGCTTGTTCGCCGTTATCTAGCTGACGGTGGAAAACGAATAGTTCCAATTCATTCGGCACCTTTCGTTCTCCACAACGGACTCAATATCATTCGGGACATAGGGCAGCGCTGGTGTCTGGTCTGTCGGATAATAGCGCACGCCGCGAATATATGCATTGCTGTTTGAAGTATTTTTATTTTTTAAATGCTTACTGTCTCGACACATTTTGGCAGTTATAGAAGCCACCTGACCAATACTGACGTCACACGTTCCCTATCTTTTCTGCTTCTTCGGTATAGCTCAACCATTGAAAATTATTATTACGTTCAGACACTCGTGATTTCATTGCCAACCCATACGACCGAGATCGCTCTGGAGTAATTCTACGAGCAAACATTCGAGAAGCCGCTTCCCACAAATAAGACGAGCGTAACCTCCGTCTAAGTTAGTCAGAAGTCGAAACTACTGGGCGACACAATCCGTATATTACGTACGAAGTAGTGTTAAATAATGCTGTTAAATAAATTGTAAATACTTAAAAAAAAAAAAATAAAATTTTAATGTAAATACTTCGTTTAAATAAATAGTTTGTGAATCCGTAAACGCTACATCATTATAATGCCCGACATAAAGAAATATAATGGGATCTTCATAAATGTCGACTGTGGAAAAAAAGTGGTAAGATGGAGAATTTGGACGTTCAAAGCATAACAGATGTATGGACGAATCATTTATGACGACCTTATACTTATTTTTTTTTGTTACTCTCACCATATTGTAAAAATTATAATCCTAGAAGGAAAATAATTCGTATTTATAAGTTCTTATAGCTATTTATTATACTTGCTGTTAAGACACGTGTTTAATACATAGGTTTATCCAACACCCCCTCCTGTAACAGTTCTTGAACCTTCATCAAAACCCAAAAAAATTTGACGTTTATTTGACGTTCAAAACTGTGGGCTTATGAACTGGTTGCTATGACAAATTAGAAAACCGTTGAATTATTTTTTCATGAGTCACATGTGTCTTATAGAACTCATAATCCACTCAAAACCCGCGTTATTATGACTACATAATATACAAGTGTTGGATAAAAAAAAGAATGAATGACTTAACTTATATCCTTATATTGTATATGTTTATTTGATAACTTACTTAATAGCAAATATTTCAAATAATAAATGCTGTCACAAGTACTCCGAACCCCCGCCAGAGTAGCGCTGCGGTCCACCCCTCCTTTTTACATAGACCCACGGGGTGAACCTTCCTCTACCCAACTTGCTACCCAAAGCACCGGATCGGTCTTGGATCTCTGGCAATAACCTTCCTTGAAACCATTGTACAACGACCTCCCGAGCACTGCAGTGCAATACCTCTGTCTCTTTTCCACTTCGCTCTTTCTATCTGTCGCGTCTCGCGAGAATATTGCACAGAAGCTTCACCCTTGTAATGTTACTTACTTTTATGCATAAAACAAGCGGAATTGTGGTTTCTCAAGAATGACTTGGTGTTTTCTTAAGTTCCAATACACAAATAATTATGATTATTATTATATTTTATTATAATGAAGATTGTTCAATCCAGTGAATACAGCTTAAGAGAGGGGTTCATTGGGAACCTGTATTAATTATCACAAAAGCAGTGGTGTATGTTGATACTCATAAGGGAGGCTTTGCTTTTTTTCAAAGCATCAACAACAAATTTTGTGTCTTGCTGCTCTTTAAAATCTTCCTTGTAGCCACCTAAGTTAGCACCAGCTGCTTGTTTTTTTCTATCCTGAAATATTAGGTTCATCAAATGTACACATAGATCATGATTCATACATTTCTTGAGCCATTATTAGTTAATCTAATTACGTCGACATGTTTAAAGCATGTATTTTCATTTGTCGTGTTTAAGTTCTTTATGCAACAGCAAAATGCACACACGTAAATACAGGCAGCTAAAGGATACGCCAAGAAAAATATCAAATTTAAGCAAAATTCTGTCCTCCTAGATCAATGGTGCAATAATTAAAACTATTTTTTTTTTTCATTGTACATACTTTGGTATAAGTCTGACAGTCCGGGTAAGTGTTTCTGGATGTAAAGGCCACCCTCCTACGTCACAAATCACATCGCGTTGTTTTAATGTTTTTTCAAGGTACCGGGACATAGGACGAGGAAGATCAATTAATAAATTTAATCCATACATTCCCACTTTATGATAACACAAACCAAATAAACCTTTGATAGCTCCTAAAATAACAACAATGTTTTTTAGCTTACATTTCATATCTGATACCAAAAAAAATTAGAATGAATAGGAGTCCTGACATAAAAACCATAAAGATTCCAAATTTACTCTCTTGAACTGACAATGTAGGAAAATGTGTAGAGGCCTCATGACAATGACCATTTGTTCGCCTATCATTAAACAGAATTGATTTAAATATTCCGGATGTAAAACACTGGGACAAAAGGATACAAAATAAAGCTATATCAAATGACATAATAACAAAATTTATGTCAAAAATCAAATGCAACACATAACGTTAAATGTCATCTCTGAGTATTGTTATAATCAGAAATTTAGACATCTTGAGAAAGTTACCACCTTCTTCCTCCACCTCTTCCGCGCCCACCACTTGGCCGCGAACTATCTTTTTTCTCTTTCCACGCTCCGTACCGTTGCGCCATTTGATATACTTCCTCTGGTACATACTGCTGTGCTTCTTCTAAAATCGCTATTAATTCCTTGGCTTGACCCCAATCAGCTCTAGTAAAGTAACTGATGGATTTTCCTAATTTCCCAGCTCTGCCGGTCCTGCCAACGCGATGAACGTATTCTTCTATATTTCTTGGAAAGTCGTAATTGATTACATGTCTAAAAAATTAAAATATCGTTTTGAAAACAGGATGAAAATGTTAAAGAATTCAAAATGCAACGCTCTACAGGAAAGTAGGGATGGTTTATATCAGCTTTTTTGCGACAATATAGCACTACATAGTTTTTTCTACTTTAGTGAGGCATGACAACCAATTATTTGTTTCATTTTATACCTGTAGTAAAAGAAAGCAAATTAATGTATTTTTTTATAACTGCAACTATCAAAATAATCAATAAAATTGTAAAAATGTAAAGTCAATTTTCTATTTAAAAAAAAACCGGAGGTAATACAAAAAAATACAACGTTGAAATATAATCAGTATAGCTTCTTATCATTTCTATGTGAAGTTTTTAAAATTTTTACGAAATATCAGCGCTCTTTCAGTTTTCACAAAAAATCTCTGTAAATCAATGATCTGTATAAAATTTTCAACACATGCAATTTAAAGATGCTGGTTTTCTGAAGAACTTTTTGGTGATAACTTTGGTTGGATTAACTCTATATTAGGTTTAAGATAACTAAGTGTAACTTTCTATACTTACGTAATATCATCTATATCCAAACCTCGCGAAGCAACATCTGTAGCTATTAAGATTTGAACTGTACCATCTGCAATATCTAGGAGAGCTTGTTCTCTGTCACTTTGCTCACGATTACCGTGCATTGTTTGACACTGAATCCCTGACAATATTAATTCTGAAGACAGCTCATCAGCGCGAGCCTTTTTGCCACAAAACACTATAACTTTTTCTGTTGGTTCCAAATTAAGTGCAAACTCCATAAACTATAAAAATATGAATAATTTTACCAATCAAGAAAACTACATTTACCAACCGCTGCAAACTTTGCCTCGTCGTCATCTGGCATAATTTCAATAATTTGTGTTACGGTATGTGTGGCTGCTAAATCCAAAGTACCCACATAAACTTGAATTGGGTCCGCCATGTAAGTCTGAGCTAACCTTCGCACACCCATCGGCCAAGTGGCACTAGTCATCACTGTCTGCCGGGTGGGACGTATTGAATACATAACTTTTCGAATTTGAGGTTCAAATCCCATGTCTAACATCCGGTCCGCTTCATCCAATACCGCATATGTGACAAATTTTACACTCAAATGACCTGCTTCTATCAAATCGTTGAGTCTACCAGGAGTGGCAATGACGATGTCGACGCCTTCGGTTACTACTTTGATCTGTTCTCGACGATTACCTCCTCCGTACAAACAAACCCTATTAAAGAGAAAATGGGTTATTGATAAATTATAAAATGATTTTTTTCAAAGTTTAAAATCACTATATATTTGGTTTCATATAAAATCAATAAACGGTTAGATAAGACATTTTACCACTCAGTAGTTTTGGGGCATCCTAATTTTTTGCGTAATCGAATACACAGCATTTTTTTAAACTGGTTATAGGATTTCCCATATGTATTGTCCTCAGGCTTAAAATTTTTACCTGACATACCTGTACGCATTTCTCAATTTCAACATTTTACTCCTAAATTTAAAAACGCAACCCAAATCACGTAGGTAAGGTTCAAAGAAGTGTCAATCTATGTTTAATTTTCTAATTTTTTGGGGCATTGCGGCGCATTTTGAGCATTTGTTGCAATGTTTTTGTTAGAAATTTCTATTTTAGATCTACTTGATTTGAGTTTTTTTTTTTTGTAATAAAATTTGTTTTCCAACTTTCAAAAATTTTCTAATGTAAGGTATCAAATTTTTTATACTACCATTTTGACAATTGAAAGATAAATAAAAATCGTGAAAAAAAAAGAGGTTACGATTTAAAAAAAAAACTGCCGTTGACGTCATATCTCAAAATTGATAACCAAAATATTTTTTTTGACATATGCACAATGTGTGCAATATTTCATTAAACAACTTTTGTCTTGAAAGTTTTGTGATAAAATGTACAGTTACAGCTCAGAACCATTATTCCATACATTTTGGGCACTCTGTATTTCTCCTTTATGTTAAAACCATTTACTGATTTATTGTATCATGTGTCTAAACAAAAATCTGGTCAAGATTGCTTTGGTAAAAATTACAAACATTGAACGTGTGTCCTCGAGATAATAAACAAATCATCAAAAATGAAACACAAACAAAGAACTTTTTATTAAATAAGGTTTTCATAACGCCCTCCCTCTGCTTCTGGACACCGCACAGTTAAATGGCAATATAATTTGTTTCATGGCAATCTTGACCAGATTTTTATTTAGACACCCGTTATAATAATACTTACGCTGTAATTCCTTTGTATTCATATTTTTTCACTTCCTTTTCGATCTGCAAAGCTAGTTCCCTTGTTGGTGCCATAACAAGAACAGCGGGTCCAGCCCGCTCTGATCTTTTTCCAAGCTGACCATCAATATGAACTAAAGCTGGTAACAAAAACGCCAAAGTTTTGCCAGTTCCAGTCTGTGCAATACCAATAAGATCTTCACCACTCAATAAAATAGGCCAAGCTTGACACTGAATTGGTGAAGGTTTAACAAAACCAGCTTTTTCAATTTCTTTCAAAATTTCTGGATATGGATGAAATGCATGTTCAAAAGCTTTTACTGGTTTTGGTATTGGTTTACTATTCTCTGTTTTAAATGTGCGTTCCACAACAATGTTGTTATTTTCTGCACGAAATTCTGCAACTTCATCTTCTGACATGGCGGTAACTTCAGGATGTTCGGTATAGAACTGTTTCTGAATTGGTGGTAGTTTTGCCCATTCTTCTTTTTCATAGTCATCCTGCCACATAAAAACACCAGTGAAACAGAGATCAAAATCCAATTAGTCAAAGTTGTAAATTATCAAATGTAAAATTTAATTAACATTGTTAACTAATTTAGTTTTTGATCTCTCTGTAGTTGGTATTTAATAATGAATGATTATTATTACTAATGATAATAAAGTAATAACTTACACATGCATCAAAAATTTCTCTCCAGTTAAGTTTTTTTGGAGGTTCAGCTTTCACAGATTCTTCCACAAAAGGTTTTTGTATCTCATTCTTAGTTTCAAATCCGTCTCTATCAATAGTTAAGTTTCTTATTAATGCTTCTGCTTTAGCGACAGCATCATCAGTTCCCATAAGTTTAACAACTGTCTGATCACCTTCTGTCTCCTTTGTAACATTAATTTTAGCCCCTGATTCAAACTGGAGGTCACTGATTTTAGATCCACCTCTTCCTATAATTCTACCAACAAATTTTGATGGCACCTGAATAAGAGTGCTGTCAGAATTATTACCCCATTTAGGGTTGGAATTGCCGGTTCGATTACTGTCTCTCCTATTTTCTCTGAAGTCATTCCTGTTTGAATTATAACGAGGTTTGTCACGCCAATTTGAGCCTCCCCTATCATTGCTATTGGTATAAACTTGTGTTGGAACATTAGAATATACAACTTCTGGATGAGCATCCCAATCCTCCTCCATTCTTCAACTTTTTGTCCTAATGATCAAAAAAGTTTCTTTCAACAATACATATACGCTTCCAAGTATTGAATTTTACAAGAAAAAATTAACACGACATTCAGACTGTAACGGCAATAATACAAGAACATTTTTTTGCATTAGAATGATCAAGACTTAGATCGTACAGGATGATGTTAACTGATCATTGTTAAAAAAATAAAGATAATTACTTACTCAGTGACAGAGATTCAATACAAAAGCCCAAAAGCCTCGAAATGAATTGATTGAAAAGAAAATTTGAGTGGACAGAAACCGTACAGAAACTATGTGAAGTTAGCCACAAAGAACCAGAAAACAACTGCATTGGCCACTGTTGCCAGTGAAAGAAGTATTTTTCCCTAGACTAAAAATTTATAACGTTCTTACCAAGTGACTATTTATGTTGATTTTCTTTTCTAAGGTTGGTTATATTTTATAAATGACAATCACCCGGCTGAAAATGAGAGTGACTGAGAGATTGGCACAGAGATAGTGGTATAAGTAATATTATACAGGCTGGTCCAACTAAAATTTTCCACCTGGAATATCTTGTAATGATGTGGACTAGCTGTGAAATTAGAAGCAGGTTAATTTTATTTTCAAGGGGACATGCAACGCGATATATCTGACACTTCAGATAACACACCCCTAAGCGGGGGTGACCAACCCTCCAAAATTTCAAATGGCACTATTTTGCGCATGGTAGGTTTTTTTTTTCTACACCCGACATTCTCCGCCAAACATTCGACAATGTATAGTATGGAAGTTTACAAAATCAAAAATAGCAACTTTTCGTATCTAATAAGACTGTTGATAATGGTGGAGTAAGTTTTCGTTTGACGATCGATAACGTCGAATCCTCGGGCTCAGTTTTATTTAGCTTGCCTTGTGTCTTGTATCTTGTGTGGTTCAAATCTACAAACAAATTGCATTGTTAATAAACAATTAAATTTTTAATAAACAATTTTTTTACACGCTTCCCAGAATTACAATTTTAGAGACTCATTTGAGGCCTAGTCCCTAAAAGTTGTGATTGCAACCTTTTGCCGATTATTTTTGAAGAGATGAAATAGCCATTAACCGATCGATTTGAGCGAAAACAGTTTTCCTAAAAAAAAGGACCGTTTTCTGCGGGTGGCAATTTTTTTTCGAAAAGTTTCCGGAACCAGAAATGCTTTTTTACGATGATAAAGTTTTTAACATAGTAGCTTGGATACCGGTATACTAGAGAAAAGTCAAAAGTCAGTGTGACCCAATGTCAAACTTTTAACTCATTGCACAAGAGAACGAAAGGCCCAATCCCAGTTCTGACATCGCGAGGGGCCTTCAAAAAACAGCACCGATTTGGGGGATACGAAAACGGTCGACTCCAATAATCACAATGATATACATATTTTTTATTTAAAAATTTGGGGAGCTAAACAAAAAAACATAGTTTGTTACACGTACCTAAAAAGTTTTTGCGGAGGAATCGTTGCTGTTTCCGGACGAGGCGTAGCCGATGTACTTATAACAAAAAATTGTGGGGCGTAGCGTAACCTGAGTAAATAATGTATATGATCTTAGTGCGATTTCGCACGATGATTTAATTATACACACATTTTGCATAAGTTGAGAAGATGCATCCAAAGCATACCTATGAGCGGTTGACTATGCATAATAAAAATTAGACTCGCCTCACGATTTTATTTTATTCTGATCAATACTCTAGATTGATGAGGAGAGTGGTGTGATGATTGGCACCTGGTACCTACCTAATAATTTTTTAGCTTTTAGTACATTATCTGCATCATTATTATGGTTCTTTACAATATAAAACAGTTTTTTACTTATATTATTGTTCTTCTTAGTCTTATCATTTTTATTTTTGACCTTTATTTTCACTACAAAAAGCATTCTGTATTCTTGTTTGCAACCTCGCCTAGTTTCAATCAAAAAGTTCAATCAAGTGTTTACAAAAGATGGTGTACACAACAGCAGGAAAAGTGGAAATGGTGGAGATTTTTGTCAAAAATGACAATTGCGCAAGGAGAACAGCCGGAATATTAATTGAACGACACCAAAATACGAATGTGTTCCACACTTCCAATAAAAAACATGAGCCATCCGTCAGAAATGAAGAGTGGAAGTTGATGTTTTGGGCCATGTAGCACTGGTCCCTAATATCAGTTCTAGACAACCAGCTCAAACTTCAGGTGTTCTGCAAGCTCATAAGTACTTTCCGTACAAAATAAAACTGTTGCAAGAATTGATTATTGAATGGGGACGATCTCGACCGTCGCACTGAATTTTGTGACATTTGATGATTGCACATTTTTCATAAACGGTCATTAACTGTCGGTACTGGAGTCAGTGTCCTCAAAAAGTGAATGTTTGGTGTGGCATAATGTGTGATCATATCGTTGGTCCTCTTTTTGTTGAGGAAAATTTAAATGAACCACAATATTTGGAAGATGGGACACCTTCCCACTTCGCCGCTCCTGTGAGGCCGTTTCTCAATAACAGATTCCCCAATCACTAGAACGGCAGAAGAGGATCTATTGAGTGGCCTGCTCGAAGCCCAAATCTAACGCCGGTTGATTTCTTCCTTTTGGGTCATATGAAGAGCAAGGTGTATGCAACTTGGGAGAACTCCGTCAACGTATCGTCGATGAATGTCAAAGATTAACCCCCGAAATGCTTCTCCATATACGAACTGAATTTCAGAATCGTTTGAAGTACATTTGCATGGATGTTGGCGGAGGACATTTCTAGCATTTAAATAAATTTGAACAATAGAAATTTGAAATTATGCTTCGAGTTTTTTCCAGTTCGTAAGGTCATAAAGCTCTTTTACTTGTGCGCAGTAAATTTTTAAAGAACTTTTCTAACAATTCATGTCGGCCACTGGTACGGTACGATTGATTGGACCATTCTGTATATATCTGTGGAAATTGGCAACATAAAAATCTTGCGATATAACAGGAAATGTAAGACAAAGATCACAGCATACATGAGAGATGTCATTATTGCTGATTTTGTTTTGAGCACGAAAATGACAAAATGTTTCATTTTCACATCACGTTTTCGACATCTTCTACCATAGAAAATAATAACCCAAGAAATGATAATCCCTACCAACAATTATTTATTTGTTTTATTATTTATTTAACATGTTCATGTACAATAAAATTAACAATTTAGTCGAAACGAATACAATATGTAAATATATATTAAAAAAAAATAAAAAAAAATACGAGTGTGCTTTAGACCACACGACTGAAGTAAAACTTCAGCTCGCCATTGCGAAAGTGCTCTTAATTTGTGTAAGTTTAAAAATAAGTTCCCGTTCGTTAATAGTACATTAGTATACGAGTTTAACAAGAGGCTTCATTGTGACATGAGTGGGTTTGGGGCACGACGAGCGCAGCGAGAAGTGCCCCAATAGAACGAATGTCACAATGCCTCGTTAAACGAGTGTAATATACTATTTTTTTCTACTTTGGAGCTCTTCGTTTTATGAAAATGTTAAAATAATGCTTTTTAAATATTCTAGGGATTTTTAGGATTAGGTAGAACTGGTTGTGTTTGTGGTTATATTTTTTATCTGAAACGTTGACACTTGGCTTGTCCTCGACAGGGGTTGGCTAGAAATGCTCAATACCAACTTAATACGTATAAAAAAAAAACACCAAAAACAGTTTCACAAAAAGTTCCTTTGTGACACTACTTTTAGTTTCACAAAAACTCAATTATGACACCAAAGTAGAAAAAGAAATTTTCGGCGCCTCATACTATGAGTTTAATGAAAAAGATTAAAACATCTTTTTTTGAGTTTTTATGTTGCATATTTAAATTATTCGTCATAATTAAATATGAGGTAACTGACATTCCCATAGCAACAAACGTTTGTCAAAAATAACAACGAAAAAGCTGCGTCACGTTTCTTGTTTATTGTATTTGATTGTTCCGTTTAAAATGGATAAAATGTAGGTGTCTCAAGATATTCTGGATGAAGCTGATTGCATGTGGAAGAATTTGATGCCACAGAAATCTCTGGAAAAATATGATAAAGTATACCAGTTGTTTCGTGAGTGGATACAAAGTTTTACTTGAATGAATTGTTACTATGGAAATAATTGACGTATAATTGTACTAGGACTTTACAATTCTACTTTAAAGTACTAGGACGTTAATGTTTCACTTTTTGTATCATAAATAATCCGAAAAATGTCACTATAGATATCAGTATGAAATAAAAATATACTTAACAATCTTTCTGTTACAACTGCATAAAAAGTTGTTTAGACAATACTGAAGCTTTACCCTACGAATCTTCCCAAACAATATCCGAAAGACCTGTGCAATCCCTCGATGAGTCAACAGTTTTGCAAAAAGAATCCAAAAAAGGTAAAATAATGCTGAAAACTACTTAATTAATTTAAAATATTTCAAAAATTTGCTGTAATAATAAAATAATGACTGTCTAAATTATTTTACCTTGAGTTTACCCGTGATTTAACTTCAAGTAAAGATAGTTATTAGAACTAATATAGATTAGCGTTTCTAGTTGATATGCGCTTCCTAATTTCATGAATAACTTTTTATAAGGTATTGTTTTTTACATTTTTACTTGTTCATGCTTTTGTTATACAGGGTGTATCAAAAATACGTGTGTTAATTTGAACCAGTAAAAGAACTTCGAAAGAAAAATTCATAATTTTTTTACCCCTAATTTTGACCAAGCGAGTCGTTAGTATTTGATACTGAACTTGTTTTTCGAAAAACCATGACAACTTTAATTATTTTTGTTTGACGCGTAAAAGTAACATTCTGTCAAGATTAGTTGTCATTTTTAAAAATGCCCAATTTTTCAAATCAAAAATTAACAGATATTGTCTTGGTGTACGGCGAAGCTCACGAGAATGCTGCAAAAGCACGAAGACTGTACGCGGCTCGTTTCCCCAACCGTGTTTTACCCAATAGACATACATTTCAAGCAACTGTCCAACATTTCCGTGATCATGGCACATTTAAACCTCAAACCCAAGATCGTGGCAGAGCTCGTCCTCGTCGTGTGCTGAATGTTGAAGAGAATATTTTGGATGCTGTTGCAGCTCGACCAGGAACCAGTACTCGTCGACTTGCACTTCAGTATGGAGTATCACATCAAACAGTTTGGCGAATTTTAAAAATTCAACAGTTATATCCTTACCATGTGCAACGCGTCCAATTTTTGCAGGTGGTGATCATGCTCGTAGACGCTCGTTTTGTCAATGGATGGTTGAAAAAACTAGTCTAAGTGAAAAAATTAATAGACAACCGAATTTTTTAAATTATGTTCTGACAACTGACGAAGCAGGATTTACTAGAGAAGGGATATTTAATGCTCATAACACTCATGTATGGGCTGATGAAAATCCGCATGCCGTAAGAATACATAATTTTCAACAAGAATTTTCCGTAAACGTGTGGGCTGGTATCTTAAATGGAGAACTGATTGGACCCTATGTTTTACCACCTCGTCTCAATGGTGAACAATATTTGCAGTTTTTAAGGATGTTCTTTTCAATTTGCTACAAGACGTGCCTTTAGAAATTAGAGCAAATTTATGGTATTTGCATGATGGTGCTCCTTGTCACAATGCTCTGATAGTCAGAGATTGGCTAAACACTAACTTTCAAGAACGGTGGATTGGAACTTATGGTCCAACTCGCCAGATCGCCCGACCTTAATCCTTGTGATTTCTTTCTTTGGGGACATATGAAACTAGTGTATGCTGTTCCAGTTGAAGCTATAAAACAACTAAGGAATCGTATTGCAGATGCTGCTATAGTCATAAGAAATAATCGGCCAATGCTTGGACGAGTTAAAGAGTCTTTTAATAGACGTATTGCGTGTTGTTTAACTAGTAATGGTGACCATTTTGAACATTTATTGTGATAAACTTATTTTAAATATTGATAATCTTATGGTTCTATTTCAACTAAATAAATTATATTTTTTTAATTTTCTTTGAGATGCTTAACAACAGACCTAATTGTGAGATCTTGAAGGTTTCAAAATGCTTGTAGTGGTATTGGTAAATCCGCACCATGTTGATTGAATACAAGTTCCTGCGAAGTACCATTTCAAAACTAAATCCTCTTGACATTATTAATGACAACCATCATGACAGCATTGTGACAGTTTCAAAAGTTACCGTTGCTAATCAACCAAAATTACATATGCTTTTGTCCTGTTCTCAGTAGCGTACTGACAATTTTGATAAAAACTTTAACTATATTTATTTTGAAAACGAAAAAACTTTTGTACGTTTTTTTTTTACCATTATCGTATATTCATCATCACCAATTACCAGTTTTTTTTTTTAAAACACGTATTTCCGTTACACCCTGTATATGGTTCTTTATATGTATAAATTGTATCTTTATATAAATACACTACTAGTTTTTTCTACTGAAAACTTTAATCGCATATGGCTAGTATCTAATATTTAAACGTGGCGCCAAATATTTAAATTCAACATTAGCATCAGCCGGGACATGCGCTGAAAAACTGGCTTCTCATAGGTGGAACCGCACGAACCGCACTGAACTTGTTTAGGGATTTCTAATTTTTCTCTCTTCACTCCTTTTCTCCTTTTAGAAGTAAGTGGTTTACTGGTTTACTGTTTTGTGGTGGTTGGTAACCGTGTTGGTAACAGAAGTGACAGAAAGAAGCAAAATATGTAATCAGCTGTGATAAACAAATTGACAGAAAACTTATGAACTTTAAGTTTGACAATTTAAAACTAAAAGAACACAGTTCGTGTCTTTATAATGCAACTTGAATGTACCAATTTAAAAGAGTGACGATCTCTATTACCCGTTCGCTTGAATGAAAATGTAAACATTAAAGTGTTGTTTTGTAGTTGCTCTAAATATCTACAAAAATGTCGTTTCTACGTGGATCTCAAAATTACGTTTGGTCGACGACAAGTGTTCTGGGAAAAGGAGCCACAGGTGCTGTATATCAAGGGGTAAATAAAATAAATGGTGAACCAGTCGCAGTGAAAACGTTTAATCAAATGAGTCATTTACGTCCCCATGATGTTCAAATGCGTGAATTTGAAGTTCTTCAGAAAGTGAAACATGAAAATATCGTTAAGTTACTGGCCATTGAAGAAGAACAAGAAAATCGCGGCAAAGTAATAGTGATGGAATTGTGCACTGGGGGAAGTTTGTTTAATATCTTGGACGATCCAGAAAATACTTATGGATTGTCAGAGAATGAGTTCTTAAATGTCCTGCAAGACTTGTCAGCAGGAATGAAGCATCTTCGTGACAACAACCTAGTGCACCGAGATTTGAAACCAGGTACTTGTGTTTTTAATACCAAAAGTTAGATTGGGTGTGTATTGCAAACAGTCATGTTTGATTTAGAACGTATTTATAGTTTGTAATAATCTTCACATTGGTTCATGGAACTATATTTTGGTTTCAATGTATATAAATATACACAAATACACTCTGAAGATAGTGGAATAGTAAAAACAGATTTTTTAAAGAGAAAATGTCTAAACATAATTGATTAGCAATAGTGGGTCACCATATAACACCAAAGCCATTTTAACAACAGATGTATTTGAGCTTCTAAAAAAACAACTGTTGAACACACTTAGCATGTCTTTTCCCGTTTTTTCCCGAGTCCTTGCTTCACTCAGTTTTGTCCCTTTCTTGAAACGCTGGTCAGGTGCCATAATTTTCAATTGAAAATTATTAAAAATTCTGAGTGGTATTTTTTTCTAGATGATAATGTTCGATAATGTATCAGGTCTTCATAAATTATTCATACATCATTTTTTCTATGGAAAAT
This sequence comes from Diaperis boleti, assembly GCA_963583935.1. Classification (NCBI taxonomy): domain Eukaryota; kingdom Metazoa; phylum Arthropoda; class Insecta; order Coleoptera; family Tenebrionidae; genus Diaperis; species Diaperis boleti. Next base: position 40,744,244 of record OY757249.1, on the reverse strand, counting down.
TAAAAATACTCAGCCCATGATCAAACGTTTAAGTTGGCAACAACACAATTTACATCAAAATTTTGGTAAACCTGTTATTTGGTTATAAGCCAATGACAGATGGGTGACGGTCACATTCAAAATTTGCACAAAACAAACATGGCCTTGCATTTTCAAATGCGATTACGCCAACTTAAAACAGAAATAAATCTACACTTTTATCTGAAACTATTACCAACTGAAATATTAATTGTTGATCAATCTGTACTTATAGGGAGAATTTATGAATTTGTCAATTATTAATTTTTAATAAGTTTCTTACTTTAAACCGCGGCAACAGACTGTTAATTTGGCAGACTTTTGCATAAGCAACCTCGTACTAGGGTATTCCGTAAAAAAAGCTCTAGTGATGAAATTACACACGAGGGTGAATTACTCATACGAAGTCAAAAATGTAGTTTTTTTCCAAGTTTAAAAAAAATTATGTAACCTTTTCAAAACGTCATAATTTAAACATTCTCTGAGGTAAAAACCTCATTGTAATTCATCAATTGTATTATTAATCTCTTGTAAAATTAGGGCTGAAGATGGGAGTAGTTTTCTCCCGAAACATGTTCGTATTGTGATTTACGTTTATTAAAGTTTGTGGAATTTGACTTGAATATATTTAAATTTACTCCACTTTGATTCATCGACATTCTTCCCGTTTATAAATGTATTGTTTAATGATGAAACAAAATCATGTGACCTATGACCCAATGAATAACTGCAGTTGCATACTATACTATTAACAAAAGATATTACATGAGGAAGGAAGTCGGTTCCTAACACTTATCTTATCTGCGGTGTTGAAAGGAGAGTACATTTTGTATAGGTGTATACCGTCAGAGAATAAAGAAAGTCCAATTTTGTCGGCCGCGAATTCTTAATTAGAGAGAATCTCTTTATTTTTCTGTCGTTCAAGTAAAAATTCTGGCGCGTTTAATTTTTTTTTTTTTTTGTCTGTATATCACGTATTTTGTGATTACGAGCCCCTTTTATTGTAAGGCCAAAAAATGCCACCCTTAAATTCATGATGATTAACTTATACTTTTTTTTAGGAAACATTATGAAATATATCTGTGATGACGGTAGAACCGTGTACAAACTAACCGACTTCGGAGCCGCCCGTGAGTTAACCGAGGGTCAACATTTTCAGTCACTCTACGGGACCGAAGAGTACTTGCACCCTGATCTCTATGAACGCGCAGTTTTAAGGAAGCACGTGAACAAATCATTTGGAGCAACAATTGATTTATGGTCCATTGGAGTAACGCTGTTTCATGTAGCCACCGGAAATTTACCATTCCGTCCATATGGAGGCCGAAAAAACAAAGAAACAATGCATTTGATAACCACAAAGAAGGCAAGCGGTGTAATTTCAGGTATTCAAGTGACTGAAGATGGACAGATTGAATGGAGGAAAACTCTTCCAGAAAACTGCCAGCTAAGCCCTGGATTGAAGAAAATTATTACACCTCTTTTAGCTGGATTATTGGAAGCTGATACAAAGAAAATCTGGACTTTTGATAAATTCTTCACAGAAGTAACAGATATGTTATCTAGAAAAATTGTAAATATTTTTCATGTCAACAAAGCACAAATGATTAAGGTTTATATACATCCAGATGAAGTTTATAACCACCTTCAGAATTATATTCAAGAGCAAACAGAAGTGTTTTTGGAAAATCAGATTTTATTGTGGAAATCATCATTGTTTACAGAAATTATTGAAGAAAATAGTAGAGCTGGTGGGTATCCAGACACAAGTGAAGATGAACCACTATTTCTTTTTAGTAAAGACAATAACAATGTGACAGTAAGTCCTGAACAAAATTTACCCAAATTCAATGAGTTCAGCAGTGTCACATCAGTTGAAAATGATGCTGCTCAGGCTAAAAACGCTTGTAGCATAGGTTACTTATGTAAGAAACGTATTGAAAAGTATTCTTTAGCCTGTCGGCATTTCAATAACTGTGTTCAAAACTTATCTGAGTATATTGTTAAAGAGTTGAGAGAAGTGAATCAAATTTGCCAACATGTATTAGAAAAAACTACCATTCATAAGAAAACTGCAAACTTGCTGGAGTCCTCCCAGCAGCTAGCTTTACTAAAATTAAATAAGGTTCCTCAAGTTGCATATGTTGAGGAATTAAAGGAACTTAGTGAAAGTTTTGTTGCTGAAAGTGCAAAAAAAATTATGCAACTTAATCAAAGTCAGGTGATTGAAAATCAATTAATGCTGGAATGGACCAGCTTGAGTCGGCCTTTGCAATGTCCAGTAAAGTTGAGGGCCCCAGAAAGGGCACGAACTGAAGTAGAACGACTGAGAGAATCTTGGCAACATTTGGTGCGGGATAGGGCCACCCGGACACTTTCCTACAATGATGAACAGTTCCATATTTTGGAACGAATAAAAATTACTCATACTATTACAAGAATTAAAGTACTCCTTCAGAAAGAGGTGTTTACTCAGCATGCACAATTAGCTGAGAACTTGGGCGATTGGTACAAAATTGCCCAAATTGTTTATATACAAACAATGATTTGTAAAAGAGATGTTTTCAATTATAATGATCAACTCAATAAGTTTGAGCTAGAAATGTTTATTAAAAATGAAGAGTATTTGGAACATATACGAAAATTGTTAGAACAAGACTCAAATGAATATTCAAGCAAAAAAATGAAGAACTGTAATAACCAAAAGTTAAAAAAAAGCCTAAGTGACTACAAAAGTGAAAATATTGAATTAAATGAAGTTTTATTAGAGAATGCTCAGCTTATGCAACAAGTTCAGCAAATGTTAGATTTACTAACAGTTGAGGACAATTAGCAAGGCCGTTCCTTGTGTTTTTTTTTTTTTTTTCATTTTTGTGTTTAAAATGTATCTAGAAATAATTAATATTTTTTACAGTATTTTTTTTATTAAATATTTGTATGCACATGTGCACTTATTAAATATTGGTGATAATTCATTTAAGAGAACAGGAATTTACAGCCTTCTCTAAAAATATTTCCATACTAAAATCTGTCTTGATGTGAAATGTTACTCTCATATTATATAGATTTTAGTTGTTCGTTAAACATTGTATTTTTTGGGCGTGTTTTTGTTATTCAATTATATAATAACACTGCCTCCTACAGTTTTCTAAATTATTTATTTTTTCCCTTTTCCTTCGTTTTCTCTAATTGACGTTTACACTCTTTACACTAGTCTGTCCATTGCTGAAATGTGCAGCTACAAAATTCTATTGATGGTTCACATGCATATGGTCTTGGAGGTGGGAATAATACGGAAGGGAACCAACACACCTTGTTGACGCGGTAATATAATATTGAGATGCAATTACGATGGGAAGGGACGCAGAGAAGAAAGAGAGGGTGATCGAGAGTTTTTCCGTAGCCGGCGGTCCCGAGATTTCGAAGTTTTACATCATTCTGCATTTATAATTGTTTCTAGTTTATTATTTACGACAAAAATATGTCCTGTAGGCAGCACAATAAATGGGGCAATAATAATTTTACAAGAGAACATTTTTTAATTTAAGGCTTAGATTTGGAGATAACGGGCGAGAAACGGCGAAAATCGCATAAGGTAATTATTAATTTTGAACGGATGTAAAGTCGAGAAAATCGAGTTTAAAGTTGCTACAAGATAGGAAACTCAATGCTTTACAAACAACTATTCATTTAAAGGGCTACAGAAAAATCAAGCCATATATCAAGTAAAGTAATTCACTATATCGAAAACTCGAAAATTGTTAATAATTTTTTTTGGACATTACGATTTTTTTACGAATTCGAATTTAATGTATTTAGGGCATTAGCTTTCATTCCTGAAAATTCTAGCTTTGTGAGTTGAAGGACTTAAAAAAAAAACGGCAACAGAATTGGCAAAAATCACGATCGGCAGAGGGCGCTTCAAAATGACAGGTGAAGTAAAGGAAAACAAATGTTATGTGCCATTTTTCATTAATTGTTTCTAATGTTTATTCACTTATTAGTGCAAAGTGTGAGAGAAAATTATGTACACAATGTTTTCCTTCATTCGAAGCTTATTAAATCTAACACCAGAGATCAGCCACATTGCTGATTTTCGCCAATGGTGAATGGAGTTAACAGGTGAATTGACGCTGCGAGAGAACACTTTGAACATTTGCTGCAATTCTCAATTATTTGTGAGTCTTATATTTTCTTTAAATTAAAACAATTTAACATGAGAAATATAAACGTCACAATGTTTACGATAACCTTAAATTTTACTGTTACTCTAAGCTGTCAGTCAATTTGCAGGCTGGGCCATTGCATAATAAAAAAGCCGCCTACTCTAATTTATAATTTAAATGATCGCACGGTATGATGGCTCTCCCTGTGGTATGGTCATAGAAAAAATAATTCAAGAAATGAAAATCCCCATATTGATAGTTGGGAACAAAGTCAGCGCGCCCTTGTGTTCGTATGGCTACACTATAAAGCTACCAACTTTATTTTTTTTAACTAGTTTTACATGTTCTGTAAAGTAAAATTAATAATTTACAGATACATAAGTAAGTATAATTGTTAATAATTTATAACACATTTTTGGATATATTTTTTTTATTTTACCGGGTGTTATGGAAATGGATACAAATATTTTAGGGGGTGATGGTATGGTAAAACTCGTCAATTTGAGCAATTTTTAAAGAAATGAACAGAAATGGAACACTTCCGCGTGTGACAACTTAAAGTAGGGGTTGATATCTACTTAGAGTATAGTCACGCTAGCTCGAAAAGTTTAGGAGTAGAGATTTATGAAATATGGCATACATTTTTGTCCAATGGAGTAAACATTAAATATTAAATGAGAAGTCGAAATCTAATGAGTGATCCTCCCTCAATTTTGAGTTTTCTTGTCTGTTGAATGAACCAGTAAGTTTTGATTTAGTATAATTTATTACTAGTTTTTATTTGATTTCGGGATTGTTTTGCATTTCTTTTTTGGGTAAATTGGACTGCGATAATTTTTTGTTTTTTGCAGTGACTGATTCTTGTCGCGGGACACAGTAGCGAGGTTCAGCACGGAGAATTGATTTTGCTATTTTGCTTCATCCACAGTTGTTAATCATTTGTTTATTATTTGAATCTTATCAATATGAATTCGAAATGTTGTCATTGTTTCGATACCATCGAAAATGAGGGGCGTGTTGTAAAATGTGACGGCTGTAAATTTTTTCTACATCTGGAGATGTTTAGATATGTTTGATGAAGAAGCCAATTTTATTGGAAAAAATCTTGCTCGAATTTGAAAATTGTTGTAATTTTTCAGTTAGAGTTCTCTCCGAGATTCAAAGCTTTTTCAAGAATTAAAAAAAGAGTTTGATAGTCGATTTAATCAGTTGGAAAATACATTGGTTAACAATAATATATCGATTTTTGAAAAGGAATCAATAATAAATGAATCGGTGGAAAGAGGTACCTCAAATACGCAAAATGTATAATGTAGAAGAAAATGCCCATTACAGTGATGCTGATGTTGTTAACGATATTTTAGAGGTTTGCGACAGTAGTTTAGTTGTACAACCAGATTTCGTTGAAAGAATTGGACAGCTCGACTATGTCTCAGAAAAAAGACCTCGAGACAAAAGATTTAATAAAGTGATAATCATGTTAATAAAATTCCTCAAATAATAATAATTTATTAAAAAAACTGGAAAATGATGCTTTACTAAACACAGTTATTGAAAACAATTTTTAATCTTTACCTAATTCAGTTATTGTTGTTGGTGATTTTAATTTTCCTGGAATTAATTTGAGTCAAAACTCGTGAAGGATCTACTGCTTCAGAAAATAACACCAATTTATTAAAAAAGATTAAGCACAAAAAACGACTTTGGTTTAAATTTAAAAAACCTAAATGTGGTGATGATTATATTGTAGCGTTTACGGGTTCACAAAACTATTTATTTGAACGAACTATGTACAATTTATTTAAACACTAGACTATTTACAGATCACAGTTATAACGGCACAATTATTTATTTTAACAGTTCGCACGAGTCACACGGATTATGTCGCTCACTAGCTTATTCAAACCTCGACTTCGACTAGTTGGACGGCCGCTGTCGCATCGTATTTAAAGTGGGAACCGGCTTTCTAGAATTGCGGTCGCGATCCTCCTCGATCGTTCGAGTCTACGATGAAATTATCACGCCACGATTTTTCCAGAACGGCACACTGCCCCCTCCTTAAAGATGTTTCGAACCGAAACTTCACAAGACATTCTACCGATGTCTACATCTTCCTTCCGATGTCCTTTCTGGTTGCAGCAGTACACCACTCGCTTAAACCAAACAGTCGAATTCACAGGCGATGTTCACGATTGCGAATTTCTGATACCTTGGGACAAGACAGTCTTCTTCGACTCCGATAAAGGTATTCGAAGCACTTTAGTAGGTGGCCTTCTTAAACACGAGTCTCTTCATAGTTCCTGTCGGGTGTATGCCAGGAGGAGTACGCTTTCAACTACCACATGGACTACCACACTGTGTTGACGTATCGGTTGCCCCTCGACATTTTTATGGACTCTTGCTTGGAGCGCAAGTTACACACTTCCTACAATGGACTAGATTCAGGAAAAACTTTAGACGTAATATACACACCCCACAAAAATTATCGCATCATCAAATTTTTCTTCTTTTATTTCAATAAATGACATCCCACGTCAATGATTTTTACTGGTAATATCGTTCCTACATTTTTAAATCTTACCTGCATAAGATAAGCACATACTTCAAGTTATGATAGTTCTTTTTTTTGATTTTTGAATATAGCGGTAAACTCCACTGTTTTAAAACTGTAAGTTATAACTTATTTTGGGGTTCTTGTTTGATTACTGTTGAGATAAACAGAAAAAAAAACATCAATACGAATGTTAACCAACGAGCTTCCTTGCACCTTACCTACCAAGAAGTTGTACGGACCATCATGCGATTATAAGATAGTCGCAGAATGCGTTATGTGGCACGTACTCTAGGAGTGCATCCTTCCACTATCAGCAGGAGTGCAGTACGTTTTAGGGAAACTGGAGAATATGGTAGAAGGCCGGGACAAGGAAGAAATGAGGTAATTATCCTAAGAGACGATCGTTTTTTGCGGTTAACAGCTCTACCTATTAGACATTGTACGGCGCGAATGCTGCAAAATGAACTTTTAGCAGCCAGAAATTTGTAAATTTCGAAACAGACAGTTAGAAATCGTCTACGAGAAGATGATCTGAGGGCTCGGGTGTCTGTACTTTGGCCTCTTCTCGACAGGGTACACCGAGCTTCTCGGTTACAGTTTGCTCGAGAACATGCCCATTGGAATATCGATGATGGCAAAACGTAGTGTTTTCACATGAGTCTCGTTTTTCTTTATATGCATCTGATAAGCGAATTCCAGTGTACAGACGTCCTGGAGAGCGTTAGTTTCAGTGCAATTTTCGACCTCATGTTCCATTTGGGGGAAGTACAATAATGGTTTGGGGACAATAATCTCTGTGGGGGGTGACATGGAATTGGTATCGTTACGAAGTGCTTGTATAAATGAGAGACGATATATTGGGGACATTTTAGAGCCTCACGTGGTACCATATGGACCTTTTATCGGGGATAATTTTCTATTCATGCACGGTACTGCTAGACCCCACATTTCTAGAATTGTGCAACAATACATGGAAGAGGTAGATTTGAGGGTATTGCAGTAGTCTGTGATAAGCGCCGACCTAAATCCCATTGAGGATGTATGGGACCATCTTCAGCAAGGTTTGTTAAATCAGCAAAGAGCCTTTTTTAGCCTACAAGAACTTGAGGCAGTTCTTATGCAAGAGTGGGAAAATCTACTCAAAATTACATTGTTGATCTTATAACAAGCATGCCCAGAAGAATGGAACCTGTTATTCGTGGCAGGGGTGGAAATGCACCATATTAGTTTGAGTGTTAATTTTTGTTTCAGTGTTAAAAATTAATTTAATTTCGTCCTTAACGGTTTTTCAAAATTTTTTTATTGCGTTTTATTTCGACTACTAATACAATTTATATAACGGTGGAATAATTATTTTTTTCAAAGTCGGTTGACAAAAATACTGGTGATGCGATAATTTTTGTGGGGAGTGTATTTAGATTTCAGTAAAGCATTTGATAAAGTATTGTTGCGATTATGGGTATTATTTAAACACTGTGTATACTTTATTTACACATCTTATATACAATATTTACATTATTTACACTATGTACAAATTACTACTTCACCGGAATCATCCCGCTCTCGATGTGTTCCAAAAGATGATGTCATACTATCTCGTGTACGTTATAGTAGTAAATCCAGAACATTCTAGTAATTGATGACGTCATAATCTGAAGCCGCTGCAGCTATGAGTCATTTCGGGTCCACGTCCGTTACAGTATCCCATATAGTTTACCTACCGTTGCATAGATTATCAACTTACGGCGTTTCTGGGTTCTTGTTGAAGTGGATGAAGCATTCTTGAACAACAGAACATTTAAAGTTAAAACTAAAAATACATACACTTATAAAATCTACACTTTTTAACATTCTACTTCTATTTAAAGTTAAAGTAGGAGGGTTTTATTCCTCAAGGTTCAGTTTTTGGTCCGCTATTGTTCGTACTGTACACAGCCGATCTCTTGAACCTACTTGAATGTCCTTTTGTTGGTTGCGCTGATGACATAAAAATTTTTGGATCATCACATTCCTATTTCAAAATACAGCATTCATTAGACATTGTGGAAAACTGCGGTGCAACGTTCGTTTGTTGCCATTCAATTTTAATAAATGTACGGCTTCACTCACATGGAGTGAACAGTGTCATAGTGCTGTTAAAAACGCTTATGTAATGATACTTTTTATATTGAAAAAAGTATTTTGTAATCCGTCCCTAGAACTGTGTCATAAGCTGTTTGTAATCCATATATATGTATATGTATATTCGCCCACATTTAGAATACGCAATCCCTGTTTGGATGACACATTTACAAAAAGACTATAATAAATATAATTGATAAAGTTTATCATGCAATCACCCGTTGGCTAAAAGGCTTTTCCTCCTTCTCCTACACAGAACACGATTGGAAAAATTACAGCTAAATTAGTTAGCACACAATCTCAATCTCTATGATTTAAAAAGAGAAAATTTGCTTTAACAATAAGTTAACAAGATAAATGTCTTTATGTGGGTCAAGACTGTAGAGTTCACTACCATGGAAACGCTTACACATTCAAATGGATTCCATGAGTTTGTTACTGACAGTTTATTGTCCTAGTCCTGCTTAGTTTCCTGTTTTTCTTTAAGGCTTGTCCAAACCAAGTCCAAGTTAGCAAAACTGATCTCGGGGACTCAGTACTTGTGAAGCAAGCAATACGTAGCCCCAAACCAACGCTGCAAACTCCACCTAGTTTTGGCTCAGAAGTTAACAGTAACTCCAACTCGGAATAGCCCTGCAGCCCGGGAGGAAATTCAAGAGAGTTTGAAAATGATCCCAGAGTACATGTTATTCAGCTTAGAACCGCATAACCTCTCGAAAGCAGCATGCAACACGAACCACGAAAATGAATGCCATTTGGTCTATCTGTTGATTCGATACATGTATGGACAAAAATTTTTTTGTATATTTTATTTTTAAAATATACAGAAACGAAATGTCATGAAGGGGGCGCAAGCGTTTTTCGGACGCCATTTCGAAACGAGGGCGACGCAACGAAATCTTGAGGGCGCAAACCGCAAACCAAACTAGGCGCGACTAAACCTAGACTGCAACATGCACAAAAAAAAAACAACTATATACAGAAAATCGGTCTCACGATGCCTAGAACTAGCTAGATATCGTTCTCATGCAAACGGCGGAATCGGAAATCGCGGGCGAGCGCAACATAAAAACAAAACAAACACACAAACAAGAACTACAACAATGGGTATGACACTTTGCCGCTTTTTTCCCTTTGTTAATGGAGACAAAATAGCTTTTAAATGACCGCAAGCTGCTGTCGACCTCATACAGAAAAACAGGTACTTATTTAACGATTTATCCAGGTTTGATTAAACAAGATGTGACACACAAAGGACTGACGAATAGCTTTCCACAATGGCGGCCGTTTTACTAGTGACGCTGACAAAGATGGCCGGATAACGGTAAAATTGAAAAGATTTGATTTAAGAATTTCTGGTATGCACATGAAACAATCGCCGGTCAATTTCAGGGTTATCTCCTTACGGTGGGTCGGACAAAAATATAGACAGAATAAAAAGGTTACCTATAAATACTTCCGGCTTCACGACACACGCAATTTTTAATTTAAATTCAACCGATCCTTCTGGTAACGTGAAATCGACAATGCAATTTAAACATTGAACACAGTCAACTTTAAAAACATGAAAGTAGTGGAATAAAACCAGTTAAAAACAAAAATTAAGCGTTAGTTACAAAAAACGACCTTCCTTAATCGAAAGGGCTGGCACCCTCCAATCCTACCTCTCTCTACAGCCCGGTGTTAGCGCCATTTCTGTGTCGCGCTTCAAATAGCTACTACAGAGCACTACCAAATTCAGGGTAGTTGCCAAACGAAAGCTTTGCAGGGTAGGTAAGTCAAGATTCCTCTGTGTATACGAGTCTATTTTGGGGGTTTCTCAATACATATATCGATAGCTTAACATTGATAACGAAACAGAGTGACAATTAATTAATGAATTTGAGATTACCAAAATAAAAACAAAGTAAAGTATTGATAACAAAACATACTAAGTATTAATAACAGAAGATCAAAAAATAACCGATACATCTAAAAACTCAAAGAAAAGTAAGTTGAAAGATATGGAAGAAATGGAAAATTTAAATAGACCGAAATGACATAAAACAAAGACGAGAGGAAATCCAAAACTGTACTGGAGTTAAAAGTAAATTAATTAGACAGACATGTATCTAAAAACAGCAGACAAATCAATAAATAATTAAGTCAGGGGAAGTGAAAATAGTAATAAGACGAAATCAAAAAAATATATCTGTACCCCAGAGCTAAACTGTATTGAGTCCAAAAAGAAAATTTTACAGAAGAGCAGTTTAAAGATTTTAATTTCTGGTAATCATTTGATAACTTCTAACTTCTAAATTAGTGTTGTATACCAGTTGAATGAGCAAAACAAGCTGTATTGATAGGTGCATAAAACCATTTTTTCGGAAAAAAGTGGAGTTAATACAGTTTAGCTCTGGGGTACAGATATGTATATAAGAAAACAAAGAACAAGTACAGCAACAATATAAGTAAATTAAAAATAACTCATTGCAAACGTCTAGTTCAAGTTGAAATTAAATACAGATAATAATTAAACACAAAAAACACATTTGTAGCAAATTTCCGCGTAGTTCCATTACGCTCCGCAGTACCCTCTCGGTTAGCGCCACCGAGCCAACTCTACGCATCAATCCCGTTATATAAACGTCTCTCCTGCCAGTCGAGAACCAGAACACACCTTCTTTCTGGAAAACCAACAGCGCCCCCCGATAACAGCACCGGTCTCCAGTCATTACTATTGGGTCTTGGGGGAAGTTGACGGCATTATCTTAACAATGGAGGACTAAACCCAGCCATAAATTGACGAGACCAAAGTGTGGCTCACTCCGAGAGCTTTTTTGAAAGCGTGAAGCCACGACCGTACTTGAAAATTGTGTTCAAAACGTTTTACATCGAAACTATCATAAATAAGTAATGTATTTTATTTTTTATATTGCTGCAGATATTAAAATCCAAAAATATGTATTATTTATTAGTAAAACTAGTAATATTGTACAACTAGCATAATATTGTAACTGTATAATATTCAGTGTGAAACGAAAATCCAATTTATAAAATGAGAAAATAAAAATCACATGCACAGGTCAAAATTCAGTTAAATGTGTACTGCTATAAAAATAAATTGTGGCCCAGAAATTTCGAGTCTGGTCCGTTTTATCCACCAGTAAACAAGCAACTCAAAGACGTTGCCGCTTCCTGTTGATTTACAACCCTGAACCTTTCTCATTGTGGTGCATCTAATTTGAGGCAATGAGTCCCGGTTTAATAGGTGACAGATTATTGTGCCTCGCACTTTATCTTGACGTGTAATACTCTTCATTGTAATATAATTTTGTGAAATAAACTCGTTATACATTTTAAAATTTATTTATTAAAAATGTATGTTTATTATGCCTCTGGTAGTGGTGTGGTGCCTTTGTGCTTCTGATGGCGACGGTGATGGTAGTTTGGTGACTTACGCTTCCATATCAAACACAACAATTACATTTATTCAGAAAATTGTTGGTGTTTACATTGTGTTTGTTTTAAGTTAACAAGGTTTACATGTGCACTGTTTAGGCTCATGGCCTTTTCAGTGGTTGTCTTTTAAGGAATACAGTTTGGGGAAAATAAAATTTAGTTCTTTTCATTTCTTCGTTTGTTATCCATGGGCGGCTGCGGCCTCGAACGTGATCTCCACATTCGTGAACGTGGAACTGGGAAACCGCAGAAAACCAGTGCCGGGATGGTGCTTCCACATCATCCCCTCGTGCACAATGGCTTTTAACATCTGTCCGTTGTGCGGCCCATCGTGGAGGACCACATGAACGCCGATAGACCACACAACGGATGGTGTCCCCTCATAAATGTTGGTGATGGGTAACTACATAATGGAAACAGAAATATAAGTATGTATGTCTACAAATTTTAAAAAATGTAACATGACCATCCGCCCATATCGATGTCTCACCAACCCGAAAGTCGAAAAGTCGAAACTATTCTGAAAAACACTTTTAAAAATTTTGTGAAAATACATAAAAGAATTTTATTGTGGCAACTAGTTTTTACACATGGTCAATTGTAGGTTCCAGAAAGTAAAGTTCGATAATGGGGGTCGTCCCACAAATTTGAAAAACAGCTTTTCTAGAAACCAGACGAAAAAAATATTATACCCCTATTTTTTTGTTTATTCCGGTTTATTCCAATCACGAGTTTACTACGTAAAAAAAAATCCGAAACATTTGTCTTATTTGAAACGCGCACCCGTTTGTGACGTCAACACGGGACAAAATTCACCATATAAAATTCAGTTACTAGACGTGTGGACTAATGAGAAGCGCACGAACTAATGAGAAGCGCACGAACCAATGAGAATGCTGCCCCGAAATGGCGTCATATATAAGAACCGGTAATTGTAGAACGTTTGAAACTGCTAGTTGAGATTGCGATTTTTGATACGCTCTGTTATCTCACAAAACAACTTTATGAAACAACAGAACGTTGGAGGGCTTCATGTTATCTATTTTATAGTAGGGGAGCCCAAGCGGGGATTTTGCGCGTTGCTCGAGCGCATCAGAAAATCATATGGGGAGAAACCTTGCACCCTGTAATGTGTCCCTAACAAATATAAACCCTTAATATAGAGGGGTTCGTTGAGGGCAGCCCGTCCGATTAGAAAAAAAAAAAACTCGAGCGCATCAGAAAGAAAAGCGTATATTTCAATAACCTGACAATTTGAGCGTGACATAAGGAAATGGGCGAGTCACAAAGTTGTAAAAAAAAACGTCACCTCGAAATACTCGAGCGCGATTAATTTTTTTTTATTTTGAAAGAAATCCTATTAGGATTACGAAAAACATATAATCGGACGATTTTCATGGGGCGATATAGCTAAAACCATGAATAAAGGATGAAGCGTACAGATGCCGAAACTGTATATTTCCCACTCCGCGCCAGTTCGAATCAGTTCACTCCCTTTCACATTGACATAGGGGTCTTGTTTAATTTGGTATTGAAAAAATAATATCATCAAAAAAGTTAAGTAGAATTGTCCAACATGCTTGCTGCACTGTCCAAAAAACATTTCAAATAATAGTATCTTAGATTATGGAGTCGGGCGACGGTACCTCGTAAATCAATGAATAATATGCATATGAAACTACTGAAATTCTATGAAATATGTAATATAGAACGCTATTGTATAAAAAACAGTCATTGTTGTGTTTATACTTGACCAGATCCAGAGATCTAAATACTGGTCTCAAAATATTTCTTGCACTTCGTTTCCTTACTTTGATAGATTTTCACTGAATTTGGGCTTACATATAATAAATAATTACAATAAATTTAATTTTTATACAACACGAGATGACGAGGAGGAAGTTGAACAAGTGGAAATCAACTTCGAAGACGAATCCAGTAAGGATGAAAATGAAAATACTTGTTTTTAATATATTTTTATATCTATTTTATATCAATAAATGATTAAATTTTCTATGTACATATTATTTTTATTACACCCAGTAATAAAAAAAAGAATTTTTTATTATACCTGCATCAGAATCGCCGTTTAAAGCACGCCTGAGCGTGCGAATACAAGCGATTAAAGCACGGCGAGCTTTAAAGGTTGTCAAGGAAATATAGGTATCATTATAACTTCATCAAATTTGAAAACTTTTCATATTCCTTCAGATATGGGTCTTTTGACTTCGATGGTAGTATTTTGGATTCCGCTTGTTCGGCCAATGCTTCTATATCGGGTGAAATCTCGTTTTAACTCATTTTTCCTCGATTTTTGCTGACACGACTAAATGCAATAACACGTGGACGCGAGAAAAACGTAAACAATAATTGTCGTAACTAATGGCAATATTATTACGCCATTTCGATTTATCACGACAAAAAATATTTTTTTAGTGCTTAATTTGTTTCCTATATTGCTGGTATAATAAAAAATAGCGTAAAGTATTCGTGAATAACTGGTCTTTAAAACACTTGCTCTATTTCGAGCACTCCCGGCTACGCCGTCGTGCTCGAAAACTCGCGCGTGTTTTAAAGACCTTGTTATCCACTCATGCTTTAATATACTATTTTTTTTTTCAAATTGTCAGATTTACAATATCCCTCCATATAATTGTCCGATTATCATTTAGGACGACTAGGGCATCAAGTTGAACCGTCTGTATACAAATTTGACGCGCTCGAGTATTTCAAGGTCACTTTTTTTTTACATTTTCAAAAATCAGTCATGACTTTTGGTCCCGTCCAAATCGTCAGTCATTTGAATAGGACACTTTTTTGAGTTCACTTAACATTAACTCTGAATATCTGACACGCTCGAATAACTTTTTTTAAATTTTTTTTACCCCTTTTTACTACTACCGCCCCTAGTTAATCGTCAGATTAATATCTCCCGGTTATAAAGCACGTGTACACTATGAATGTCTGACACGCTCAGTATTTCCATGTGACTGTTTTTTTTTTACATTTTTAAAAATTTGTACACGCTCTTCCCCCCACTAAAATGGAAAACTTAAAATTTTTTTTTTCGTTTTAGAACCTAATCTTTACAATACAATGGGTCCCCATGACGTTTTAGTAACTGCAAATTTAGCGTCCCGGGCTCCCTTACTATTATAGGAAATGCTATATGTAGTTGAATTCGTCAAATTCAATTGCGAAGGACGACCCCATTTGATTCAAACTACGTTAAGTTCAATAGACAACATTTATCTTTTTTACCGCTTGGTTTGTTTGTTTTAACGAGAAATATATGAAAAAATACGAGGCACGTACCAAAGGGTACCAACGGAACCCTATTATAATAAGGCTACATACACTGTCCGTCCATCAAATAACTTGAAAATTAATGCATAGAAAAAAATCATATATAAGCTTTGTACCAGATAATTTCCAAACGGTTTTCGAATTTTGTACCTTAGCAATCCATTGGAATTGAAAACAATGTATCTTATACTTCTATGATTATAACATTAAATTTAAATTTAATAGGTATTGCGAGGCAAACAACATACGATAATCACGTATTTGTACACGCTCGCAGCTGACGTAATAGAAAAAAAAAATTGAATGATTATCGAGGTATACTCTGACAAAAGAACCTGAATAACGTTCAAACTTGAATTAAGCTTTTTTACGAATACCAATATAAATATTGGTCATAGAAAGTGGCGGGTATAAGTTTTCCTAGTAAAATCTACCGTGCAATCATTTAAATTATAAATTAGAATAGGCTGTGAAATTTAAATTAGGTTGGCACTACAATTTAAAAAATAAATGGTTTAATATTTGAACTTCAAAGGTGTCAAACTAACTTTAGAGAATTTCCAGTGCCTTTTCACGGTTTTCAGGTGGTGCCACACCTGTGAAACAGTGTTTTCATCAAAAGTGCAACCCCGTTCGACCAGCGGATTCGGAATAGATGCACATCTAATGGGCACGTTTCCCGACCGCTGCGAGAATAAATCCTGACGGCTCGATCGCATTTGCACATTCAAATGTTAAACCAAAAACCAAATTGTCAACAGTTAGTAGTGCCAACCTAATTTAAATTTCACAGCCTACTCAAAATTTATAATTTAAATGATCGCACGGAAATTAACAACTTTTGAAAAAAAAATTAGCTTTTGATGGATTCTATTAGTTTGTTTTAGTAGGTCGCGCTGTAACAAATGGTAATAAAATCGCTTAAACACTGATCATCCAGGCTTGATTTATTCTTTTCTTCTCTAACAAATTTATTAATATTTGTATATTATTTAGTATGTCACAAAAATTGTGCTGATTTTATTACATTTTTGGTAGAACATGTTCAGTTATTGTAACTGTTATTCAGTTTATGTCCCTAGGTTCAAAGTTTTTTAAATTTTGAAACCCAAGGCACCACTAAGCAAAAAACCTGAAGCACTACTCTATGATGTTACAACTGAAGAGTGGAAATCACAAAGGTACTTCACAAAAGTACCACACTTGTTTGTAAAATAAACGGGACATTGACGGGCGCTCATATGTCATTTTCGTCACACTTTTCAGTTTGTTACAAATTTTAAACAGCGAGGTTATAGTAATGTCACATCGTTTGACATATTAATCATTAAGTTGATAATTATTCAAAATTCAAATTGTGTCAATTCTTAAAATCAGATTTAAATATTGTTATAGCTTGTTACGATTTTTTTTTCAACCTACTATAATGTGCCACTTTCTAGGATTTTTTTTTTGGTTAAGCTACATTAAATTTATTTATATCACAACTACTGTAGTGACATGTTGATTAATATAAGTGTAAATTTAAATTTCAGTCAAAGTTTCAAGTAATTTTTCTAATTACTTGTTGGTGCTTCACCTTTGTAACTTCCACTATTTCCATTTACAAAAATAAATAAATGGAAATATGCTAGCAATCAAATTTACTTATTTTGTTAGCACTTTCATGATTTCAATCATAGCACTGTTTCGATCCTTTTCAGTCTTTTCAGCTAACATTGCAGCAACTAATTCTCCAAACATTCTCTCAGGAGTTTTCATAGTATCATCCTCAAATTTTGCTCTTTTTTCAGTTAATGAGTCATTATTATCACTAGTAGATCTCTTCCTATTAGAAGAACTAGAAGAATGTGCATCCTGTTCATAACAACTGTCCTGCACATCATCTTCACTTTTTACATGAATTGTTAAATCATTTGATGATGAATCATGGACAGAATTGTCCTCATAAATTTCACTTTCATTATGATAGAATTCAAAAGATTTGTCACTATTTTGTGTGTAATCAACATTGAGTTGAGAATGTTTTCTTCTGTATTGTATAACATTATCAAGGAACGACATCTCGTCCAAAAACTCCCATTTTCCTTCTCCTTCCTGATTTTTATTTTTCTGTCGAATGTATTTTTCTCTGAGACCCTTCCAACGCATCATGCAGGTATTGACATCTTTGTTTAACACTTCAGCTATATGACTCCACAGTTGAAATTTAATTTGTTTACTAGGATACTCGTTGTTTTTCCGATCCCAAATAGGAGTAGCTTTCCTAACCAATACAATCAAAGCTTTATCAAAGTCTTCTTCATAGTTTTCTGCTACTGGTGTTAAAAGAGATTCATGCTGGTGATGTAATGTGTCCCTTGATCTCATTTTATAATTATCTTGATAATTTTTCACTGTATCACTATTAAATGGTAGCTTTCTAAGTATAATGTGTGGATCCAAATAGGAAAGACTTTTCATATATTGCCAAGCCAAGTACTTTTCTGGATACATATTTTGCTTCTCTCGTTCTCTGACATATTTCTCCCTTAAACTTTTAAATGTGTCTTTTGCAGTTGTTGCTGCAAAAATTAATTCATTTTGTAAGTTTTGGTTAATAATTCTGTAATAATTATTGTACCTGTACATTCCATTAGTTTTCCAATACGCTCCCATGCTTCGCTCTTAAGATGTGGATCTCTAAAAGGAATACAATTCCTGTCCCAAACTTGTGGAAACTGCTTTACAAGTTCTATAAATTTTCCAGTATCCATATTAATTTTGAGGTTGGCCAAATTCGAACACTTAATTTTGAGGTTATGGTGTTAACATTTATAAAAATTTTATTAAAACAGCGAATTTCCGATAGTAAACAAACATAATACGGACGGACTTTTTATTATTCTTCACATAATTCACGACAAGCTAACTTTCAGTTTCAGCAGTTTCATCGGCGACCACTGTTAAGTTAATTGGTTCCAATTAAATTAAAAGGTCTAATTTCTTTGTCAGACTACTGGAATACGAATAGCGTCGTTCTCTTTTCACAGATAATTTTGTAATTTAGTAAAAACAATTGTCTGGATCACTTTTGGTGGTAGACACTTACTTTTTCCCTAAACACCAAGAATAATTTTTATTAAAATTACTGACGCACGTTTCGCATCAATGTTGGCATCATCAGGGTGATGACTATACTGACTACACTATATTAATAAAAAGTAGGTATTAAAAAAGATTTCCAAATTTATTTTGCCATGCCCAAAGATACAGTGAGCGGCAAAAGTATGGAATAAATTAATTAAAAATTAAACACAGAAAGAAAACTTTAGACGAGTCAATTTTAGGTTATAAAAATATATAATCTTACATTTTTTTGAGAAAAGTTTTGAGAAAAAAAAGATGGAAAAAATAAATTTTATAACGAAAGCTTGTTGACAATAAGCAAGTCTATGAAGAAATTCCGTTTGGACATTATGAATTACTTCTTCACTAATTGTACTTAATTGGTATCCAATCCCAATGTTTAAATCTTCTAGATTCTGTGGTCTAACATAAATCTTAGCATTTAAATAACGACATAAAAATAATCAAGGAGTGTGAGATCTGGAGATCTTGCAGGCCACTGTGTCGGTCCTCGTCTCCCAATCCACCTCCTAGGAAACCAATTATTGTTCAAGTAATGGCAAACAGGAAGTGCAAAGTGTGGGGGTGCACCATCTTGCTGGAACCACAAATCATCATTTACTAAGGTCTGATCCTTGTCATTTGGAAAATTTTCTGCAAGGACGTATCTTTGTTAATTTTTAGACCACTCGTTCTTCTAATCGCTTTAACATGCCCAGTTCTTCTAAATTTATTTTCAATTTTACTGACTGTAGATTGACTGATGAGTCTATCTGGATACTTTGCATTGAATAAATTGCAGACTTCTTGTTGGGTTCTAGTTTTATCCCCACAACCAATCAAAATTAAAATTTCTATACGTTGTGTTTCTGTTAAATGAACCATTTTTGAGAACGTTTTGTAAAACAATTTACACATACAAATGAAATTGACAGTACCATTTGACTGTTTCATTTACCTACTTGATTTTTTGACTTGTTTTTGTTTGTTCCAATTTTATTTTTTTTCTCAAAACTTTCATTATGTAAGATAACAAAAATTGTATACTATCGTTTAGACAATATTAAAAGGGCTATCTGAATCAAGAAAGAAATAGGGGGTTTCTATTTAAAAAAAAATACGATGACATCACTCGAAAACAAAAAACAGCTTGGAATTTTATTTGTGATAAAAATATTCATTTTTATAAACCAAAATTGACCCGCTCAAAGATTTTTTTAAAAACAATTTTGTTTAATTTTTAATGAATTTATTCCATACTTTTGACGCTCACTGTAGCAAGCAATGCAGAAATTGGAAATTGGTTTAATGACAAAAATGCTCCTATGAAGTGTAAGGACCCCCCAACACTCGGGAGCTAAGCGGGTTGCCCGCCTCCACGACCGAAGATGGGAAACATCACCACAGAGGGTCGTAAAATGGACGTCGTTGTAAAATTAAGAACGCTAGGGACTTTTTCGTCACTTGTTGTGTGTACTTCCTTGGTTCGGTTCAGAAGCGTCCGAGAGTTTTCTCAAAATTTGCTTGTTACTTTTTGTATCAACAAAGTTTACACCCAGTATTTTCTTAATAATTGCTGAGATATCCCCAAAAAACATCATACCATGTGTTTCGTATTTCCTTTTCCTATTTGAATCCCTTCCGCCCCTTGTTGCTTTGTGTCCGATTTTTTATCTGCCAACAGCGAAGTGGGTGGGGTAGAGTCACATGCCCCAGCGGGGGTCGCGTGGGCCGTGGGGAGGGTCGAGACCAAGAGAAGCGAGTCGACCGCCAAAAGAGACAGATCACGAGAAAACACACAACCCCGAGAAAAGAAAAGACATCGACAGATCTGGTGCAGTGAGGACGAGAGATCGACACCTCCTCCAAGGGTCTACAGTACTTTCCACCACTCGGCATTCGTAAGTTGGCATCTCCTTTCGTCCTCTAGGATCCTGATAGTAATTGTTTTAGCCCGGATCGCTAACCATCATTCCGCGTATAATAGCGATTAATTTTGTACATAGTTTCAATACATAGTTCCAAACTCAACAGGTTTTTATTTTCCTGGCCTCCCTGTCCAGGTGGTCCTTCGGTTGCTAGGTTTGGTACACCATGCATAGGAGAACTTCGAGTTGCCTATCCGGCAAGTTGCTCTGAAGTTAGCAACATCCAGCAGAGGTTGGCAGCGCGATGCAGTTGACCTGATTAAAGAAACGGTTGGCGTCCCTGCTAGATGGTGGAAGGAAGACCGGCGGCCATTATTCAGACATTAATTCCACTTAATTCATTGTTGTTATCTGATTTTATTCCACTTGTTTTTAAAGTTAAAGAACCTGAATAACGTTCAAACTTGAATTACGGTCGAATTTAGACTACTGGGCCACTTGGGGAATTCGTTAAGCTTTTTTACGAATACCAAAGTAAAGTTCAGTGTGCTCTATGTTTAAATTGAATTGTCGAAATTTCACGTCACCAGAAGGATTGGTTGAATTTAAATTAACAATCGGCCATTTTGTCTGCTAGGGACGTCATAAAACGCGCCATGATGGAAAACGAAATCGTTGAGCTTTTGTATCTACATGTCTTGTTAAGAATTTTAGTCTTTATTTAAAAATAATGTTCACTATTGTTTCTCGAAGTATTCCGTGGACCTCGCGCGAACCCAGAAACTTCGTATCATTCGGCCCTTCTTTCTCTGCAGTAGCATAAATTGCCGAACTTATGAGTCACAGGCACCGCGAATAACTGGCTAAAGTCGTTGTAATTTGTTTTTAGATATTGTTGTCAATTTCAGAAAGTTCAAATGTGTTCAAATGTGTCCTGTAAACTGCAAAAGCTCAATGGTGGAATAAACTTACAACGATGTCTTACCAGAAGATACGTTGCAAAGCAAAATGCTTGAAGCCAACTATGCAAGTAGAAGGAACAGTTATTTAGAAAATCCACAAAATAAATAAAATAAGCGGTAATAATTTTTTATCATCATGACAATTAATAGCGAAGTATAGAAAAACATTAAACAATGTTTAATTCTCTGTTCTTCTGGAATATTCAATATTATTCCGCAACCAAAGCTGCATGACTGCAACCCAAACGCAACGTCTGACGTCACTTTTGGGTTGAGATGTTGGCTTCACCCATCACTATGCATTCTAGTCCTTTCACCGTATCTATTGGTAAGACTTCGTTGTAAACTTATCATGTACAGCAGGATTGTTAAATTGTATCATTGTCTACTATTTTTCTGAAGATCTAAATTTTTAATAGTTGAAATAATTGTAAATTGTCTAAAAACTTAATTGTCTAAAACTTAATAAACATTTAAAACCATAATTTTTGTGTTATCAATTTACGCTCCACTCCTGATTAGCTCTCGTCATGTATCCAAAGAATCTGGGGTTTTGTTTCTTTTGGGTAAGTTTGAATGTCCCGCCATTTCCTGTCTTGTCAAAGAAAATACCACAACGTAGGGTTCTGCTTTTTCTTTCAATGTCTGACGATCACTGGCAACCTTTAAAGTTCGCGGTTTGTTTCAAATTTTCAAATTTGACGTTTGGTGACGCCATTGACATATTCGAATTCAAAAAGTGGCGGTAATCTACAAGGGGGAGTTATCGCATTACTAAATTTGTTTTTGTGTTGTGAGTGTGTTGTTAAACAATTAAGTATTAGATTAATTAAAGTAAAAAAAAAGATTTTTTTAATAAAAAAAAATACGTACATGAGCGGGAATCGAAACCTTAGTATCCGCACGAAAAGCAAAAACGTTGTCAGGTAGGCTACTACGCGAACAAGTGTAGTCGAAACATCACATTGGTATATAAGCTGCACGTACGTATTCAAAGCTTTTCCCTTGTCAGTAGTTGAACTGTCACAATCTTTGAGTTCTTGGCCCCCTTAAACTTGTGGACAGACTCTGCCCAGACACACCATGGTTTTTCTTAAGGTTGATGTGAGTACTAACATTTAAAAAACATTCCACCTGTAACCCGATCGGCCAGGTTTTTTGGAGCGGGCTCTCGCTCTATTATTTCGAGTAATAGTTATTTTCAAAAAAGAATACAAAAATGTCTCTAACTACGGCTACGCTGAGTGGAAGTGGGGAAGCTTATCCCAGCTAAAATTGACAAACTTGATTTTTGCGGAATTTATAAAAAAAAATCTAAAATTTGTAAATTTCGTCTTTTTTTAAGATTTCCGGAAAAAATTAATACAAAACAGGTCAGTAAAATCTCGTACTTGACTCGGAGTTTTAAAATACTCGGCACAAAGTGAAGTTTGTTCAAGTTTAATTGGTATTTGTTAGGCGTTGCTAGGCAGTGTTCGGCTTTGAATACTAGATTGATCAGAAACATATTTGGACTTACACAAAAATTCGATCCTATTGAAAGAAAAAAGCCCCCCATTAAAACATAAAAACTAAGATTTGCAATTTTTTATCTTTTTTTTTTGTAATTTTATAACAAGCAAAACCAGTCAAGACCAAAAATATTCTTCTCTAAACAACTTACTACTCATGGGCACCCCATCCAGGGACACATTGTAGTTCGTGTAGAAATTATTGTCACCAGACCGATTCTGGTCCGAATCAAAGGTAAAACTTTAAATCACAATATTTATATCAGTCGAGGAGTGACGTCACCGGGATTCACCTGTCCAGTGTCAGAAAGTTTGGTATTAGAACGGTCCGGATAACTGATTATAGCTATTAATATAACGAGAATATTATGCGATTTATAATAGTCGAGGACGTTGCTAAGTGGCGAGGCGTTGGCCGAGTCTCCTTCAACGTCCGAGAGGTTTAAATCGCTAATATTCGAGTTATATTCAAAGCTTTATCGTATCGTCCACGATGGGAATGGCGAAATTAATTAAGATTTGGTGCGTCAATGAAAAGCCGAACGTCAAAATTTGCAGGTTGACACGTTCTGTCACATATTATGAGTTAGTAACTAATGTCTTATGAGTAACTAACATAATTATGAACTCGAGTATTATGATGCCCATAATTAGCGCCAAATGTGTAGTATTACAAGGATATAATAGTTGACGATACGATAAAGATTATAATCGTCGGCGAAATGTGTTAACCTGCTAACTCCATTTGGCAAAATTTTGGAGGAGACTATTAAAACGCTTGAATTTCGGAGTTTATATTAAACCATTTGGAGACGGCAGGTATTATTGAGAAAAAACATAAAACATTCTGTCTGAATAATATCTGATATCTCCAAATAGTTTAATATAAACCCCGAAATACAAGCGTTTTAATAGTCTCCTCTAAAATTTTGTCAAATGGAGTTAGCAGGTTAACACATTTCACCGACGAAATGAGAGATAGAGAGAGGGTTAAGGGAACGCTCCGTTTTGTAACGGTCGTTTTCTTTGTTTCCGTAAAAGAAACATGGCGTCGAGTTTGCTTTCTTCGTTTGTATTTGAAGTGATACAAATTTTATTTAAACGGTAGTTCAATGAGTTATAGTGTGATTTCCTTCTTTTTTTTAACGATTAAATTTCATAGACTGGTATTCAAATCACTTCAGCATGCAATTTGTTTTTCAGATTTAGACAATGAAATCCACCTATCTCATCTAATAGAATGAAGTGTTAGTATTGCATGTTTTCTTAGGATAAAAATATAATATAATTAATATACAAGTCAACGTTTCGGTAAACCAAAAGGACGAAATCCAAAATGAAAAATTCTTGTTTTTCATTTAATGTGGAAGACACTGTACCTCTCTCGCGAAGTTGGGTTGCATGCCCCATGTTCGGGCGGGAACCAGGATATAAAGCGAGGAGTGTGCAGTGGTGTAAAAATGTGTGTTCGTTTTGGTTGTTTTTCAAAATTTGATGTGTATGACGAGTTCCACACTAACCCCCTCGTGCAACAGGGTTGCAAGCCCCATGCTGGGGCGGGAACCGGGATGTGAAGCGAGGTGGGAAAGTTATTGTACTTTAATTGCTTATCCGAATAAAAGTTTTGCTCAAATACCAAATTTATTAATAATCTTAAAGATGTTCAAGCTGTAACTTATCCGTGTAGGTACCTGTGTTTTGATTCATGTATAAAAATTTAAGGCGGTAATTTATCGTAGATTTCGGTTTGTTAATGAAATTGAATTAATTGAAAGAAAAAGAAACACTCAATGCTTTGATTAACAGTAACTTTTACTGATGGATTTGTTTAAAATGGGTATGGGATGTTGTAACAACCTCACTTTTATACATTTGCAATTTTGGGAACTCCCTCGTCAGGTACAATAGCCCAAATTAACGTTTGTCATGAATTAATCCAAATATTGTATTTACTTAAATTATCCAAATTGTTATAGACAAATGTTCAAAAAGTCAATTATTAATCAAAAGTTCGACCATAAAGCCAGCAAATACACTGATAAATCCCTAATTTGTTTTGTTAATCTACGCTGCGCACCGTGCATTCAAAGAACCTGCTTCAATGCCTGTTTAGGTTTAGGATACATGTTGTGATAACCCCCCCCTTTTACATTACCGCCACTTTTTGAATTTGAACATGAAATGAAATGTCAATGACGTCACCAAACGTCAAATTTGAAACAAACCGTGAACTTTAAAGGTTGGCCAGTTATCGTCAGACAATGAAAGAAAAACTAGAACCCTACCTTGTGTAATTTTTTTTTGACAAGACAAGCAATGGCGAGACATTCAAACTTACCCAAAAGAAACAAAACCCTAGATTCTTTGGATACATGGTGAGAGCTAATCAGGAGTGGAGCGTAAATTGATAACACAAAAATTATGGTTTTAAATGTTTATTAAGTTTTAGTTGTTTTGTGCTTTTGAGTTTTGCGATCTCGTACTGTGGTTAACAATTTCTAGTGTGTTCGTATTAAGTTGGTGACAATGCAAATTTGATGATTTTAACAATAATGATTCGAGTAACAAATTACAACTGACAATTTCCAATGATTTCAACAAATAATAATTTAGTTCTTCAGAAGATACTACACAATAATACAATTTAACAATACTGATGTATGTATATGATGAGTGAGGTTAAGTCAGCAAATTTTATAGGTGACGTGCATAAGTGACAGTTCGACGAGACTGGAGGACCAACACAACCATTCTCCATATAAAATGCGTGTTTTCAAAGTCGATTAAAATAATTTTCTAAGGGGTTATACCAATTTTTTTTTATTGCATCAGTAAATCAAACACATTATGAGTATAATTAATTACCAATTGGACCATTTCCATGGATTTTCAAATTTTAAATTAAATGCGATATAGACTTGTTTTGACTTCAGATTTAGATAATTCACTATTACTACTAAATGTCTCAATACAAAGTTCTCAAATATATCTTCTCTTTATCACTAAACAACTCATCCGAACTTACTGCACAACAGTGTAAATCTTATGAAGCAGGGTTATGTTGGTCCTCCAGTCTCGTCGAGCTGTCACTTCTGCACGTCACCTATTCCACCATGAGCTTTTGCAGTTTACAGGAATTTACAACAGGCAGATACATGACATATTTACGCCCATAGCGGGTCTCTTCGCTCCTGAGAGAAAAACAAGAATATTGAAACGCGTGGAATTATCTTAGTTGGGTGCATCTGAGTCGGAGAGTGATAGACAACATGTAGATCAGATGGAAACACTAAAGCGAAGTGAACAAGACAACTGTCTGTAAGTGAGGCAAGATTGTAGAGAGTTTACTATCATGGGGGAAAGGCTTGTCCAAACCAAGTTAGTTAACAGAACCTATCTCGGGGACTATTCTTTTGGTTGTTAAGTATTTTAAATATTTGTGAAGCAAGCAATTTGTTAGTAGACCGAAAACACTACTGCAACTTCAACCTAGTAGGCTCACGGAGTTAGTAGCAACTCCCTTTTCTGGGTACTCCGTAGCCTAAGAGACAACGCAAAGTTGAAAACGACTTGTCTCCCACCTCCCAGATACAGGTTTAGCCGAAGTAGGACCCCATAACTCCCCCAAACAGCAGCCTCCAACGCGAACCACGAACTGAGCACTATTTGGTCTATCTGTTGCCTCGAATCATGTATGGACAAACAATATAAAATAATAAAATATACAGTAACGCAACGTTTTATTTGGAAGCCCTTTTGAAACGATCGCGATGCGAGGACATCAGCGGGCGCAACACGTAACGAGGCGCAACGAAACTACAAACATGCACAAGCAACAAAACTCTAAATACCGATAGCTGGCTTCCCCCGGTGTCGAAAAGAGCTAGATGTCAGTTACGAGCGAACGACGAAAGCGGAAATCTCAAGGGGGCGCAAAACAACATAACGATAAGGCACTTTTTCAGAACTCCGACATTCGGCGTGGCTCGTTGCCGCTTTGTGCCCTTTATTCTTTAGTTCTTACTCAGTTTTGGTTAATTCAAGTCAACAGACACAAAATAGGTTTTTAAACGACCGCAAGCTGCTGTCGGCCTCATACCGAAAGACAGGTAGTTGAAAGATTTATCTGAGTGGCAATCTAGTTATGTTAAGTTAGAGAATCACTTTGTTTCAAACTGAACGCGCCTGTGGTTCGGGCTCTGGAACTAGAAGTCAACAACACATTTGAACTTTCTGAAATTGACAACAATATCTAAAAACAAATTACACCAACGACTTTAGCAAGTTATTCGCGGTGACTGTGACTCATAAGTTTGGTAATTTATGCTACTACAGAGAAAGAAGGGCTGAATGCAGCTGATACGAAATTTCTGGGTTCGCGCAAGGTACACGGAATACTTATAGTAGCAATAGTGAACATTATTTTAAAGAAAGGCTAGAATTCTTAACAAGGCATGTAGATACAAAAGCTGAACGACTCCGTTTTCATCATGGCGGGTTTTATGACGTCCCTAGCAGACAAAATGGCCGACTAACGGTAAAATTTGAAATGGTTTTTATCTAGGAGTTTTTAATATGCACGTGGAACAAACGCCGGTCAATTTCAGGGCCACCTCATTATATTGAGTATGACAAAAAGAAACAGATAGAATAAAACGGTTACCTGTAACCTGCACCACACACACGATTGTTAATTTAAATTTAACCGATCCTTCTGGCAACGTGAAATTTCGACAATGCAATTTAAACATAGAGCACACTCAACTTTAAAAACATGAGAACTCATAGTGGCCAATTTAATATTTTGGGGATATCTCAATGTTGTCAACAATGTTGCGCATCCAAACCGAAATCAGAGACTCTTGCTGCTGGTGCTAGTGCACATTGAGCGATGTTTTCCATTTCTAATGGAACGGTTTGTACTTACCTTTAGATGTAAATGTTCAGCATAATGGCATAGTTCGTCCTTATTATTCATGATAAAATCAAGTTTTTGTAAAATGGTATCAAAATGAAGTCATTTATACAGTAATTTGCGGGCGTAAATAGTGTCTTTTACGCCCTAAGACCCAAAGAACCATCAATTAATTGTAATAGCTATTTAATTGAAATGTGTAGTTACAAACAATTAACTATTTAAAATACCTAATAATGAAGACTTAAAAACTAAAAAATGAACAAAATCACTTGTTCACATTCACATTTATGTCTATGTATCTTCAAAGTTAACACTTGATTTTGCTGTATACAGGCTTAGTCAAAAATCTGGAATGGGCGGTTTATCTCCGTAAATATGAATTTTATGGTAAAATGTCTTTCATAAAAGTTTTTTTACTAATTATTCTTTATTTCTTAACCTGCTCGTTGTTTTGATTTTTGTTTTTTGATTGGCAACCTAGTAATTTTTTGGCTGATTTTTATTTCTCCTTTTTTTTATTGAAATGACCTGGTATTTTTTGTGTAGTTTGATAATGGCCATAATACTTTATTCAATCAAATAATCAAGATTCCCCTGCAGCTTCACAGTAACCTAGTCTGTCATAAAAATTGCGTAACGAATTTTGTAGCCAGTTAGGTGGTTAGATTTTGACTTCTAGATCTTCTATATTTTTTTTTATTGTAAACTTTATTCGGTACTTACAATTAGTGTAGTTTGTGGTGCATGCTTGTAGCTTTGTTGCGCCCCTTTACGTGTTACGCCGCTGGATGTCACCTCATTGCGCCCTGTTTCCAAATGACTTACAAAGAAAACGTTGTGTTACTGTATTTATATATTGTTTGTCCGTACATGTTTCGAATCAACAGACCGACCAAATAGCATACATTGTTGTAGTTGTTGCAATACTGCTGTCGAGATTTTATACGGTCCCAGTCGTGAATACCTGCTTTTTGGGGTCACTTGTCAAACGGGGGTTGGTTTCGAACTTGCTTGACATGTCCTCCTGGGGATTGCAGGGTAAAGCGAAGTGGTTGGAGTTTGTGGTATGGATTCGGGCTACTGAACAAATTGCTTGCTTCATAAATGGTCCCCGAGGGAAGTGCCGCTAACTTGGACTGGGTTTGGACAAGCCTTAAGAAAGACCAACATAACTATGTCTAGGAAAATTCCGTAATAAACTAATTTCTCTTGGTTCGTTGGATGTGCTAGTTTTGTCCCATGATTGTTACTGTCCAGATTCAATTTTATATCTTTAGGTACAAGGCGGATTATAGCAAATATTCGATTTTTGTTTAACTTATTAAACTACAGATGCGATTGTAGTTTTTTGTTAAGTAAAATGAATTTTTTAGTGCCTAGACTTAATGCACGACAAACTAATACATTTTATTGTCAGGCCAGCAGAACCAATGTATTAGTTAGAGCACCTGTTAGTATTATGTGTGAACTTTTTAATAAGATTTCTTTTCATTGTGATATTAATGCTGATTCTTTTTGTAATTTAGTGGAACATATAATTCGGGAGTTTGGTGGATAGTTTATTTTGTTTTGTTGCTTTTCTGTACTATAATTAATTGATCAATTGTAAGCATTATTTTTCTTTGTAATATTTTTGTTCATATTATTGGGTATTACTTGTTGGAATAAATTATTTATTTATTTATTTATTTAAGTTAGGGATAGTATGGAATGTATGATTTTTTAGTATTAATTTATATGTTATAGTAACAGTTATTGCCTGATTTATATTCATTTATGTAATTTACTTGGTTTATTTGCTTTTTCATGTTTTTGTGTTTATTATATTTCCTGTAATTGGGTGTAAACCTGTTGGAAATAAATATTATTATTATTATTATTATTATTATTATGATAGCAAACTCTCTACAATCTGGCTCCTCTGACAGACAATTGTCTTGCTCACTTTGCTTTAGTCTTTCCATTGTATCTACATGTGTTCCAACACTCTCCTACTTACATGCACTCAACTTAGATAACTCCACACGTTTCAATATTCTTGTGTTTCCCTCTCAGATGTTTCATTGTATCAGTCAGTTGTAAATTCCTGTAAACTGCAAAAGCTCAAGGGTGGAATGTATTTAGCTGATCTAACCTCACTCATCATGTACCGCAGGATTGTTAAATTGTATTATTGTTTATTATTTTCCTTAAATTGTTACTCTGTTGAAATCCTGTAAAATTGTCCGTTGTTGTTTATGATTTGGAAACATTATTGTTAACATTATGAAATCGCACGTGTACCAACTTAATTCGAAGACACCTGAAATTGTTAACCACAGTACGCAATCACTAAACTCAAGACACTCCAAGTTGTTCAAACTGAATAAACATTTAAAACCATAATTTTTGTGTTATCAATTTACGCTCCACTCCTGATTAGCTCTCGCCATGTATCCAAAGAATTTGGGGTTTGTTTGGTTTTGTTGGTAAGTTTGAATGTCCCGCCATTGCTTGTCTTGTAAAAAAATAACACAACGTAGGTTCTGCTTTTACTTTGATTGTCTGACGATCATTGGCCAACCTTTTCAATTTCGCGGTTTGTTTCAAATTTTCAAATTGGACGTTTGGTGACGTCATTGACATTTCATTTCATGTTCAAATTCAAAATGTG
Organism: Diaperis boleti; assembly: GCA_963583935.1. Lineage (NCBI taxonomy): Eukaryota > Metazoa > Arthropoda > Insecta > Coleoptera > Tenebrionidae > Diaperis > Diaperis boleti. The sequence goes on along the minus strand of OY757249.1, from coordinate 40,713,618 downwards.
GCGGGAATGAAAGGGGGGTTACCACAAGTTTTTTCATAAATTTTTGTTGTCACTAAGAAGTCTTGTGGGTACTCCAAATCGTAAGAACACTTCGTTAATTAAAGTCCAGACACAGTTCTCTGCTGTAGCTTGGTTAATCTTCGACAATGAAAATCCAATTTTATTTGTTTTCACCCGAATAGATCAATCACAATTTTATTACTTTAAATCGCTCCTGCATTACAGGGGTTTGTAATAATCCCGCATGTTTTAAATTTAACGCTTTGTATCTTTGACATGGTACGCAGGTGTTAACATGTTGAACTATCGAGGAGCGCATTCCGGGACAAAAATACTTCTTCCTGATTTTTTGTAAAGTATGTTCGATCCCATAACGACCAGCTGTCGATGCATCATGTACTCGTACTACCAACTGAGCTTCTTCAGTATCATCATCCTGGGAGTACCGGTGTAATTACTGTACGAAAATGTACTATGTGAGCTTATGCAGACAGCACTCTAAGAAGGAGGCTCTGGCTGTGAATCCACAAAAGACAGAGCTAGTCCTCTTCACGAACAGAAGGAAGATAGGACAGCTAAACCTGCCCTCCCTCAACGGCGTCAAGCTGAACCTCTCGCAGGATGTGAAGTACCTGGGCGTTATGTTGGATCGTAAGCTGTGGTGGAAAAGCACCTGGAAAGCAAAATAGACAAAGCCAGCCTCGCGCTGTGGCAATGTCGTAGGAGTATGGTGGGAAGGTCTTGGGGTTCAACACCCAGAATTGCCCTCTGGATCATCATCAGACCGATGCAAAGAGTCAGACAGAAAAACAACGATGGCACGCCCCTGACGCATCCAACGTCTCGCTGTGACGGGTGCCATGAGAACCACCCCGACCACAGCTCTGGAGGCTATCCTGTGTCTGTCTCCCATTGATCTCATCGTGGAGGGCATGACACTTACCTCCGCTCGCAGGCTGCGGGAAGGTAACCTTTGAAAAGCTGGGAAATCAGAACGCGTCCTGAGCGAGCGACTCCACAGAGTACCTCTTTTGGGTGCGGGGTCGGACCGTATCTGTCCTCAATATGCTTTCAAAAAATCCTATGCAGTATAATATACGGATACAGGAGAACATCCGAAATTTGACATTTCAATCTGGCTCTGGACCGGGAATTGACATCCCTGAAATGAACTGCAATCTCAGCGCAACCCTAGGGGAATGTGCCAATATTTTCCAGACGGAGATCGCGGCCATTCTTAGGGGTGCCACAAAAATCACTGGGCGTAATGTCAGTGAAAAAACAATGTGCTTTTTCGTCGCAACAGCGACAGTCGAGCAGCTCTGCGGGCTCTGGCCTGTGGCAGGATTACCTCTCAAGTGGTACATGACTGCCATCTGGCACTGTCGAGAATAGCACTTAACAATGTCGTTGAGTTAAGGTGGGTTCGAGGACATGAGGGGAATGACCTGGCTCGACAGGGTGCGACGAGAACACCGGATGGTACCGAACCGCCTATCCGACAAACCTGATCAAAACTGACACCCATTCTAGACACTGTCATTGCAGACATTGCAGAGCAAAGAAACACCACGTGATGGGGGTGGCAAACCACCCAACGTGCAGGGGGTGTTTAGAGGAGGACGAGACTGTCCAACATATCCTACGGGAATGCCTAGCTGTCGCCTCGACCAGAAATTCCATACTGGGGGAGACATGGCCTGGCTGGGCCAACTTGAGGTGTACCTCACCTGGAACCATCCTAGCTTTTTTCGAATATGTCGGATGTTGGATGAGAGACATCCTAATGAGGGAGACGAGTGGGTGACACAATGGGCCTGCCTTGTGGTCTAAGTGTCGGTGTCGGCACCGCAAGTACCCGAGTGGATCCCTTCTTGTAGGTGACGAGAGAGGAAAAGTAGGAGGTTGCTGAAGTGTCCTTGTATCCTTTGGGGTCGGTCCTGCCCTTCCTCGACTGCTCCCCCAGGTATTGGTTCGGTGCACAGGTCACTGGCGGTGCTCTGTTCACTCCGGCTCACTGGTTACTCCGGTTCACTAGTCACTCTCGGGTTGCTGGTCACTTCCCTCGGATGATGGCTGGAGCACAACTGTCACGACGACAACTGCCATTCCCACGAGAACGGAGCTTCTTTTATAGAGAAGTTGGAGGGGAGATGGCGACGTTGGATGACGCGGCGGTCTGGCGCATTGCCCTAGTCAGGATCGAGTGGGGGTCTTATCAGAGCGCCTTCTTCCCATCAGAGTAGCGGTGGAACCGGACAACGCAGCGGATCCGGAACGACGGGGTCCGGAGCGCTCCTCTTTTCTAAGCGGGATAATTTTCTTACGGAACTGGAAGAATTATCCCGCTGCGATATTGGAAAGTATTTCTTTCGACAAATTAAATATTCGGGGTATCGGACCGGCGGGCGAAAACTGTCGCGAAAAATGTCGCTTGCGAGTGTTGAACCGCGCCGATATGCTGGTTTGCGGAAGAATTTCGGTAACTTCGATACAAGCTTTTCCCCATTTTTCCCTTAATAAACGGTAACTCCGATGAGAAAATGTTATAGGACTTAACATTATATTCTCCATTAAATTCTGTATAAAATTGGTCTCATGAAGCTTTTGCTTATCTACCACCCACCGCTCATAAATGGACCTTCTTATGCAAAAAGCAACCAACTCACAATATTTGTATTTGGAGGAAATTAGGTTTTAATTATTTTCCTAATTATTTAATTTTGGATCATTTTTTTTTTTAAACTACAACTCAACTATTAAAGAGTTTAATTGTAATGCAGTTTTATTATTGTGGCTTGATAGCTTTTTTCAGAATGTAGTTATGGGCATTTATAAATCAGTATGCGTAAGTATGTCGTTTGTGGGCTTGTATCCTTTTTTTATAAGAGGGCCCAAATGATGTTGGAAAATGAATAAAGTTTTCAGCGCGAAGCCAAAACTATTAGTGGGAGCAAAAAATGTATAGAAACCAAATTGTAGAGTAGATGTTTCTGTACAAGGCCTAGTCGTCAAACATCGGTAAAGGCGGGAGGGGAGAGGTGTAAGAAGGGTAACTGAACTTCATGAGATCAATTTTATGCAGAGTTGAATGGAGAACACAAGTTCGATAACATTTTCGGAGTTACCGTTTAGGAGAAAAATGGTGAAAACCTTCATGAGGTCACGCTCGGGGGCGTTTTTTTTTTGTGCAAAAGGGGATGAAGCTCTCCCGGGTGGCGTAGGAACTATTCGGATCTTTATTTGGGTCCCTGCTGGGAGTTCGTAACCAAAATTTCGAAACTTTATAAACTAGTTCGTCTAAGAAGTGTAAGTTGCTTGGACTAAAAATAAACTCCTACAATTTGACTGACATATTTCGTTATACATAATTTGATATGATTTGAATGCATTTGAATTTGACTAAATGAAGATTGAACCTGCAATTCCCCAAAACCTATTTCTGTAACTTTTAATATAAAATAATTAATTATAAAAATTATATTATATTATATAAAAATTAATATAATTAATAAAAAATTGTTAAATGTATAATATATTTAATAACTGGCAACATAATTTCGTAAATAAATCAAAAATTCAACCTCAATTGCATTCTCTATCTAAATAAATATTCTTCGTACAGTCTTTTGAAACGGACCATGTTGATTTCAAATTCTTTTCATCTTAGATTTATATATTTTTTTATTTCCAAATCTTTAATTTTGTTCCGTCCCTGCAAATTACAACTAGACATTATATGCTATGAGCAAAGAAATTTTGTTGGTTTTTGATCCATTACGTTCACCCACGCGTTATAATATTTTTGATCGTCGTCTGACATAAAATACCGTGTTTTCAAAGGTTGTTGTACTCTATCCTTTAATGTCTGTAAGACAACTTCTTGTTGTAACCGAAATAACCGAAATACCATCAGCGAGGTTCAAAACTCTCAAGCGACTATCCCGGAGTCGCTACGGCCAGAAATCCGTCGAAAATAAATGCTTTCGGGTGTCGTACCATAATGTTTTCCAGTAAAGAAGTGCCACCCGGATGCCGCCATCCCGAATCCGCTACGTTGCCCGGAGTGAATAGTGACCAGTTACCAGTGAACCGATCCGGAACAGTTTTGAGTCGTGCCCTCTCCGGAGAAGCAGAAGTGGTGAGCCGACCAGTCCAGAAGAAAGTAGTGAACTGACCCCGCCCTGGATGAAAAACCGAGCGAGGTAGGAGCTCCAACCGTCCCCTCCGCTTCCCCTCTGCTCCTTCCCGGTAACTAGCCGCCGTCAGCAATCGTCATAAAGTACATATTCCGGTTCCAATTGGTCTCCGAGAAGGGTGGAACCGGCTGTCTCTAGGGGCCTTAGTCATAGTCCCAAACAGCTGTCCAACCTTCCGGTTCAACCAGATCGGTCTCTTCTGCTGGTAATCCCGTATCCTTCCGGTTAATTAAACCAAAGTATTCCGGTTCCAACTGGTCTCCGAGAAGGGTGGACCCGGCTGTTTCTGGGGGCCTTAGTCCCACAGCTGTCCAATCTTCCGGTTCAACCGGACCGGTCTAACTGCTGGTTAGCCCGTACCACCTCGGACCGTAACCACCCCGGACCGTAACCACCCCGCCTCCACGAGAACGAACGAGACGACTCCATGAGAACGTAGATAATTGTATACAGGGTGAATCGTAAAATTTGTCGCTGGGCGATTGGGTGTCGATCCGTGTCGATCATGTAAATAATTGTATACAGGGTGACTAATAAATAGTATATAAATACTTGCTGAAAATAGTACAACACTTTCGTACAATAGACAACAGGTACTATAATTAACGGTACAAGATAAGAGATCCTACATAATATAATGAAAGTCAAGTGTGTTTTTTAGCTTAGCTCTGCTTAGCTCTCTCTAGCTTAGCGCTGCCGGTCGGAAGGCGTAGTTTTAGGCCGATAGTTGCCCAGCATTTGAAAAGCTTGTTTCCAAAAAGTACTAAATCCATTTGATCATATTTTCGGGTAATCCTTTTTTTTTTCGTATTAATGGATTTTGGTACGTTTTGTCATGAAATGTGATTTCCCATCTAAAAGTTAAGTATGATTTGGTACAGTTACATAACAAAATAAATCGCTAGCCTCTGCAGGAAAGCAAGTTTTCCTCAAAACTATTAACATTCATTTGTATTTATTTTGGATTTGGTACTTTTTGACAAGAAGCTTATCATTAATTTGTGAGTCGTTTGGCTATCCCTTGTGCGTCTGCAGAATACGTATATGCCTCCCGGAATTACCTTCATCAAATACATCGTTGAATTTATAAACGTTATAAAATGTATATCATTCATTACATTTAAAAATAAAAGTTTATTATCAATTGACCTTCAAATTCGTGTCAGAAAATATCTTTGTATATTAAGTTATATGGTTTTTGCTTTGTTACAATCAAACAATAAATAATATACTGTAGCATCATAGTTCTCCACGCGCCCACCAGACTAGCGCCGTTGTTGCTGATTCCACCCCCACACAAATCAGCTCCCCCACACGAATCGGCTCTCCCACTCGGTACTCTCACCCATTGCGCGCACCCTCAACCCGTACGGACTACCTGGACACCCAGATAAAAAGAAGTGCGCTGGCCTTTCAAGATCAGAAGGAGAGTTCCTCTCAACTCTAGCTTCTGCGTCCTCTGGGCAGAGAGTAGGTAAACAATTATTAGATCCTCTTGTCTCTGAGTGAAGACTGGAAGAGACCAATCTCTAAAAGTCTGCTTTTAAAACCTCTGTACATATTTTTGTAAATATAGTTTGTTACTTCGTCCAAGTGTTTTGATCAGCGCCCGAAACACCAGCCCTACAATACAGATTTGTTATTTTTGAAACACACTGTATATAAGTATGTAGAAGATGGTTGTACTAAACCAGAAACCTCCCCGGGCGTGCGCACAACTCACCATCAGTTTCATGGCAATCGGATAAATGGTTTAGTATGCTCTACAACTTTCATATAAATGTAACTTTTTACACTAAATTGGTTAGGGGAGCCAATATTTTCAGATCTTCGTTTTTAGATGTAATATTTCCATGTAAAAATCCATTCTATACCCGATATACAGTGAGCTGCAAAAGTATGGAATAAATTCATTAAAAATTAAACACATTTTTTTTTATAAATTTTATATTTTACATATTTTTATACAGAATAATATTCCAAGCAGTCAATTGTTTTCGAGGTATGACGAAATCGATATTTTTTTAAATAGAAACCTATTTTTTTTTCTTGATTCTGATAGTCCCTTAATTGTCTACACGACAGAAAAAAAATTGTTATCTTACATAATGAAAGTTTTGGGAAAAAAAGATGGAAAAAATAAATTTTCTAACGAACAAAAACAACTCAAAAACTGTATTCTAAGTACTTCGAATTATCGAATTAAATGTTCGAATTGCCATCCTCCAGCTTGTTGACAATAAGCAAGTCTATGAAGAAATTCCTTTTGGACATTATGAATTACTTCTTCAATAATTCTACTTATTTCGTATCGAATCCTAATTTTTAAATCTTCTAGATTTTGTGGTCTATTAACATAAATCTTTAACTTTAAATAACCCCATAAAAAATAATCAAGGGGTGTGAGATATGGAGACCTTGCAGGCCACTCTATCGGTCCTCGTCTCCCAATCCACCTCCTAGGAAACCAATTGTTCAAGGAAGTGCAAAGTGTGGGGGTGCACCGTCTTGCTGGAACCACAAATCATCAATTTTCTACAAATACGGGTCGAAGGTCATTTTGCAAAAATTCCAAATATCTATCCCCTCTTAGGGTTTCTTCACAGAAAAAAAGGACCTATGATATTATTGTTGACTATGCCTGCTCACACATTTACTTTCTGACGATGTTGAGTATGTGCAATGAGGATTTTCTGTGCTCCAGTATCTGCAATTTTGTCGCTTCCGAGAAAAGTATTTCACGTACGAAGCGTGGATTGGCGTAGCATAAATCCATCATATTTTCGCAAAACTGCATTCTGCGATCGGTGTCATTCTCGTTTAGTTCCTGCACTAGTTGAATTTTGTATGGATGGTACTTTTCCTTTTTAAGTAATCGTAATACTGAACGCCTGAGTCACACCATTTTCTGCTGCAGCTGATGGAGAAGTACTATGAGGATTTTCTTCCATATTTACCAAAATGTCGATTTTCGTATCTTCGTTAATTTTTATACGAAATCGCTTTAACATGCCCGGTTTTTCCAAATTTATTTTCAATTTTACTGACTGTAGATTGACTGATAATGAGTCTATCTGGATACTTTGCATTGAACAAATTGCAAACTTCTTGTTGGGTTCTAGTTTTATCCCCGCACCCAATAAAAATAAAATAAAATTTCTATACGTTGTGTTTCTGTTAAATGAACCATTTTCGAAAACGTTTTGTAAAACATTTACACATAGTTACAAATGAAATTGACAGTACCATTTGACTCTCTACCTACTTGATTTTTTGACTTGTTTTTGTTTGTTATAAAAAAATCATTTTTTTTTTCTCAAAACTTTCATTATGTAAGATAACAAAATTTTTATACTGTCGTTTAGGCAATTAAAAAGGCAATCTGAATCAAAAAAAATAATTGGGGTTTCTATTTAAAAAAATATTGATGACGTCATCACTCGAAAACAAAATGACTGCTTGGAATTCTATTCGGGATAAAAATATCCATTTTTATAAACCAAAATTGACCCATCAAAATTTTTTTTTGAAAAGAAAAAATGTTTTATTGAGTCAAGAATTTAAAACAAGTTACATAATTTAAAAAAAAAGGCAATGCTTTGAAATTCCTTTCCAACAATTCCCAATTCATCTTATGTAAGCGAACCTTTTGGACATTTATTGACTTTTATAAACTTAGAAACAAAATCACAAAACAAGGATGTGTGGCTGCTAGGCGCCTCCACTTCTTTCTTCACACAAGCGAAGTTACAATTTAATTTGGACCCTTGAAAACTTTAGCAGCGAACTGATTTTGTTCGAAATAAAAACCATCATTTGAAGAAAGCTAAATTGGGGAGCTTATCACAGTATTTATTCTTCAATGTTAAAAAGTAGGTAGCATTGAACGTGTTCAGAAAGCCCGCTTCATTTTAGTTCATGCCCATGAATAGTCCTTCGCCTTTTACCATGCGCGTTTCATTTCTTAACTTCTTTATTGTCCATCAGCTGTCCATTCATTCAGTGCAGTCAGTTATTCACAGTTTCAGGTTTCAGTGGGTTACAGCTGTTATATGTACAGGTTACTGTGGTTATCCTAATCTGCCATTAAACAGGCGAAGCATATGTAGATCTTCCATTGACCATTGAAAATTTTATTCAATGTTTAATGATTCTTCTAAATGTGGAACAGGTTTGTATTTTGATATTTATAACATATCCAATACCAAATCAATTAAAAAAATCAACTTTCCTTCTGTCATTACACTTTGGAGAAAATCCTAATCTTTTTGATTAGGTAGTCCTTTGAGCATTCATGTTTAAAATTATTTATTTCCGAATATTAATAAAATTGCAAGTTTGTTCAAATGACAACATGCTGTCAAGTAAATTGATACGCAAAAGGAGTAATAAGCGACATAACTTTCTATAAACTGAATTCTTAATACCTCACCAGAAAATTAACGAATTCCAGATATGAATAGTGACAATTCTCCATGTTTTGGAGATTGCCCAAAACCCAAGAAATCCAAGACTTCAGAAACAGAATGCTGTACAATTCCATACTGGTCTCATTTACCCTGGATCGTACTCCACGATATTTTCGATCTGTTGAATAAAACGGACAGACAAAATGCGTCCAGTGTTTGTAAAAATTGGAGACAGAATGTGTTTCATCCAAAGTAAGTTTTAGCTTCACGTTGTCCTTTGTGAATTTGTTTTGAATTACTGTACTTGCCTAACAGATGGTGGCCCCAGGCAACTTTCGTCATCGAACCGTGCAATATTGATAGAGCTAAATTCTTTACCTCAGTGTTCGGTAAAATTGTTGCAGTTGCAAGAATTAAAGTGAATACATTGGCACCAGAATGTATAGCTGAGTTTATAAAACTTTTAGAAGTTTTAAGTGAAAATAATAACCTAAAAGAACTGATTATTGAACCAACTCATTGCCACTTTGACATTTCATTTCTGATCGGTGACATTTCCTGGTATGTATCTCGAAACAAAGTGTGCTTTTATTCCTATATTTGCTTTTTTCTAGCAGTTATAATATTCAAAATGTGATAACTATATTGAAGCAGTGTTTGCCTAATTTGTCCAGGTTCAGTATTGGTTGTGTGGAAACTTTTGCTCACTATCTCGAGGAATACTTAAGAATTTTAGCATCTCAACAAGTAACACATTTAGGATTGGCATCAGTTAAAGATAATCCTAATGAGTATGAAGTTTCATGTTTGGATTGTAATTTAATGAAATGTTTTACAAATCTCAAGGTGAAAGAAAAATTTGTATTAATTTTAATTTTTAACACTTATCTTTAATAGGTATTAAGTATAGATTTTGATCAAATATCTGATAATTTTTTGAACTCTTTAAACGATGCGAAACATCTCGAACGTTTAGTAGTACATTTACATGGGATTCGAGATGGACATCCAGGTACAACAAATGCAGCTTGGACTGAATTTAAAAATCATCATCCAAGATGTGAATTACGACTCACGGTGATCCACTCCTACGATGAAATCAAAGTCTTACATGAAACAGTTTTGAAAGGACAAATGCCACTAACGCACTTAAAAGTATTTTTTTGTGAAAACGTGAGTAACTTTTGCACAATAATTACCAAATTACTTATAAAACTTTTTAACAGGTCAACATGGCAGTTCTGGAATTTCTATCAGCATATTTTTCTGAAACTTTACGTAGTATCATGTGGGTAGATTCTTTAGGTAACAACAGAGAAAACTGGTCATTTGTGACGTCACATTATGATAACACCCCTGATCCACTAATTATGTTATCATGGCTGTGTAAAAAATTAGAAGAGTTGGTGTTTTATGGCTATAAATATTGTGAGGAAAACCTTATAGCTATAGCCAGACTTCGGGGCGACAATTTGAAGAAACTTGAAATAGCTGAAGATGATATTTTATTTTCAAAGAGTGACTATCACCTTTCCTATGAGAATTTCTTGATAGTAAGTATTGCAACATGTTTATTGTAATTAATTCTCAGTGAGCAAATTCAGCATATTTATGTTTCACTTTTACTTACCCATACATTGCGACATTGCATGTTACGAGTTTTTGTTTACGTTTGGAAATTAAATTGCTATCAGGGGTTCAAATGAAAATTTGCACTGAAATGGTGCGCTTTCTACGTCAATTCGTGTAGTACCTAATAATTGTTGATAAATTATGTTCATGAGCGGGGAAAGTTATTTTGTTTTTGGTAAAAACTACAACCAACAGGACTAGAAGAAGTATCAATTTTATTTAAAAATGTCTAAATTGGATGACAACTATGGGACATTCCATACCAAGTGAGCCACCTAAAATTTAGATTTTGTTCAAATTTGGCATATTAATAGTACTTGTAAATGCATGGGGGTGAATTATAGATGTTAAGATAGGACATGAGTAAACTTCAATGTGTTTTACTCAGTTCCTCCTGATATTATTTCCAATTTAATAACTGTAATAGAGGGACAATGAAAAACCCTTTCAAAATGATCCCATACAATTTTGACCTAATCCAATATTTTGACCTTGAAAATGACCTAGAAATTTGAAAAATTATTATTTTCCATCTTATGACTGCTTTTATTTGCTTCAAATATTACCCAAAATGTAGCTTATGACGTCTTTTTTATTGATCATAAGTTTTATTGTGGGTCAAGTTTGGGTTCAGAAGATATAATTTTTTTAAAATGTAAAGAGCAACAAATCGACGATTTCACGTCGTAAGGACTATTTAAAAAATCTATATCTTCTGAACCCAAAATCTGTCCACAATAAAACTCATGACCAATAAAGAAGAAGTCATAAGCTACATTTTGGGCAACATTTGAAGCAAATAAAAACAGTCATAAGATGGAAAATAATCATTTTTCGTATTTGTGGGTCATTTTCAAGGTCAAAATATTGGTTTAGGTCAAAATTGCATCGGACCATTTTGAAAGGGTATTTCATTGTGCCACTATTACAGTTATTAAATTGAAATAAATGTCTGGAACGGAGCAATCAAATGAAAGGTTACTCATGTCCTGTATTTTCATTTATAATTCACCTCCATGGATATCAAAAATAAGAGGCCTAAAAAATCTGAAATGGCGCTTGGGCATTGCTATTATAAGTACTATTAATGTATGAAATTTCAACGAAATCTAAATTTTATTTGGCTCACTTGGTATGGAATGTCCCCTATGGTACATTTTCCATACTAGGTGAACCACCTAAAATTTAGATTTTGTTCAAATTTGATATATTATAGTACTTATAAATAGCAATGCCCAAGCGCCATTTGAGATTTTTCGGTCCGCTTATTTTTGATATGCATGGAGGTGAAGTATAAATGAGAATACAGGACATGAGTACCCTTGAATTTGATTACTCCGCTCCTACTGATATTAATTCCAATTTAATAACTCTAATGAGGCACAATGAAATACCCTTTCAAAATGGAATTTTGACCTTGAAAATGACCCAGAAATTTGAAAAATGATTATTTTCCATCCTATGACTGCTTTTATTTGCTTCAAATGTAGCTTATGGCTTCTTTTTTATTGACCATGAGTTTTATTGTGGGCTGATGTTGGGTTCAAAAGATATAAATTTTTTTGTATATCCTCACGACGTGAAATCCTCGATTTGTTGCTTTTGCTGAGAAAAAAATTATATCTTCTGAAAAATTAATGAATTTTAGAAAAATTCAAAACAAAGAAAATAAGATACCCATTAAAACAAAAACCAAAATATACAAATGGAAATACAATAGACTCGAGATTATGTGAACCAATTAAAACCAAAGCTATTAACATAGACGAATTGTTCACATAATAGAACTGCATCAAATAAGTTCAAAATTATTAAGAAATAGTATCTATATTGTACAAGTGTTGTAAGACCGATATTTCACAGGAGTCGTAACAGATATTTCACGCGAGTTTGAAATATCCTTCAGCACGTTTTGTATTTACTATGTTTTTCCTTCGACCACCACTTAAAAGAAGAAAGAAAAATACACGTGACTAAATAATTTATTGTAATCACAACACATTCTTATATCTAAAAAATCACCTTTGTAAATTATTTGATAAAAACCCACTTAAAAATTGCAATGTTGTGATGAGCCTAAGCTCTTCCCGCCGACAATTTGAAATTAAACGTCAAATGAAATGTCGATGACTTCACCAAACGTCAAATTTGAAACAAAACCGCGAAATTGAAAAAAAAGGTTGGCCAGTGAATCGTGAATGCTGTGTTTTTTTGACAAGACAACGTTGGCGGGAAATTCAAACCAAACCTACCACACACAGACTCAGGTTCTTTGAATGCAGGTGCGCAGCGTTGGAGGCAGAGCGTAGAGTAACAACACAAAATTAGGGATTTTTATATAATTGACTTTTGGAACATTTTACATATCTAGTAACTATTTGGATAATTTAACTCGTTTAACAATGGTGGCTGATTTAATGACATTTAACAATATGTAATTTGGTTAATTCATAAAATAACAATTAATTTAAGTGAATACAATATTTGAATAATTCATGACAAACATTAATTTGAACAATTATACCTGGCGAGAGTGGAGAAAGTGAAGTGGTTACAACATCTCATACCCATTAACAACCCCATCAGTAAAAGTTACAATTTAATCAACGCAGTGAGTGTTTCCTTCCTTTCGACAAATTAAATTTCATTAACAACCCGAAATACACGATAATGAACCCGTTAAATTTTATACATGAATAAACTCGTTTGCAATTATGAGTTACCATTTGAACGCCCCTTTTGGTTGTTAATAAATTTGGAATACATTCGAAAAAACGAAATGGATAATTTTATGCATCGCGTCAAGCTGGTATCCAGATGACTAAATGCGAATTCAGTCAGCCCCTTTAACCGGTACCGTATACCTCCTTTTTCGGAACGAAATCTGGCACACAACACTGTTTTTCTATACCAACGATGAACAGCTGCCAAGAAAACTAAATCAAATTGAAATAACAACTAACACACATCAACACAAAACGAAACAACAAAAAATATTAACAAAACTACGTGTGAAACTTTGTTGATGCAACTTAAATAAAATGGGAACTTTCTCCTAAGACTAAAATCGGAATAAAAATAGCATCCATTGTCTGTCAACACCCGGTGGTGTCACAATTTCTGTCCTGGAGGCAACGGTCAGCAACCCATTTTGCGTTTTGTGTTGTGCAGATACAATTATTTCTAATTCTTCTACTCCGTAAGTGAGTCTGTCACCTTCGCAGGCAACCCCAGAATATTCCTCTGGGACATTCGTAATTATAATGACTAAAAAATAAAAAGCTTCTGTATTTTAAATTTATAACCATTTATTACATTAAAGTTATTCCTAGTCAAAACAACATAAGAAACTGTAAACTTCAAGTGGTGGGAAAGTACGTTTTTGTCCCAAGTTCACATAACAAAACCACAACTGTTCATATAATACGGTGGCCAATGTAAAGTTTTATCTGTTCACATAATGAGGTGTTTCGCATAAACGAGAGTTCACATAATCGCAGGTCTACTGTATGCCTAATGTGATATAGTTGGTTTCAATTTTCACTATTCCCAATATTTTTAACAGGACGATTTTTCGTGCGTGTAGAGGGCTTGGGAACGACATGACACCCCTGACGAAAACTCTAAAAATGAAATTAGTGCTGCGTGAAATAGATATGCGAATTTGGCACACTTCCTATTTCCAAATTTAGTTGAATCAGCACTGTTGTGAACGCACATACTTTAGGGCCGGTTTCACCAACATCGCATAACTTTAACTGACAAATAACTGCATAGATAGATACGTTTGTGAAAACTATAGCAACAATTGTTCCTAACAGATGATTAAGGAACTAAGGTTGGTGAAATCGGCCCTTAATGTTTTAATTTTCGAAATACAACCAACAGTGCAGCGTTGTGGAAAATATAGACTATGTGAATAAAACTTCGTAGTTTCGCCCAGTGGCCAAAAATCGCAACGTCGCTATGAAACGCTCAAGACCATGGGACTAAAATAGAAGGGAAAACTACATGGCGTGTTTGTTGTGAAGCCATTTACCCAAGCGGAGGAATGACCAATATTGTCATATCGTAAAAGTAATTTGTTGAAATTGCTTCTTTAGGGTTTTGAAAATTCTTTTTAAATAATGCATACTAAACCATGCATAAAAAGCTTAACAAACTGTTCGCTACCCTTCGAATGTCACGAGAGCCGCATAATTTAATCACTAATGAGTTCCACTCTTACGGGCATTCTACACTATCGGCGAGGAACGAGATTTTGAACACCGTTCTCGGATATTCGTCAGCGTATTCGTCTTATATCTGAAACTGGGTGGTCTTTGTTGGACGGGACAAAGAGATTCTTGACGAAACTAATTAAAGCATCCACACTCTGGGCGACTATAGCTGTTTTTTTTTGCATAGGATAGGCATATGAATAATCTGTTCTTGTTCATAATGTAGAGGGCTCTTCGTTTCGTTTCGTGCCAACATTCTTGTCGATAGTGTGGAACCGCAGGGCTGGATAAAAGTAGAGAATCTGCTCAGGAAACTCTTTTCGTCTTTTAAGCACATTCTGCATGTGTAATCGGTGCGTAGCCCGACGATTCACAAGTGTTTATTTACTGGGCAGAAATATTGAGATATTAGCAGGCCGTCTCAACAAGACGAGGTCGTAACTTTCGAGAAGGAACTTGCCCCCATACTTTCACGAGAAGCTAAAAGTGATCTACCTTTTTTTTTCTTTCTAGAAACTGAATCATATCCGTATGGCAGCATTGCTATCGGCCTAATATTATCTATTTTACATTTTACCTCCTAAACGAACGAATGAACAATTTTTTTATTTTCTTCCATAACACTGTATGTATATCCTCAATTTGGTAAAAGTCCAAACCACAGTCTGAATCTTTCCAAAAGATGAGAGCTAGTAATTCATAAAAATGTGTATTTTACAGCAAAATAAGGGGAGGAACACATTAAAACAGTTTTATTTTTTAAATCTAATCTTTAATAATATTCAATTATTTAGACAATTTTTTTACACTGACTGTGTTTTGATATAAATGTATGATTATTGTTTTGGTGTGCTCATGTTTACTAGTTTTATGGTGGTAGTGTTTTACACCCAGACTTATGAAAAGCAGTAAGGTAATAAAAAGACGTTATTGCTAGTCTATTATTTTCTTTTGCACACAAAGGTCTACACATTTCACTCATTTTACTGAATTCGTTTACTGGTTTGATAATCTAAGCAACATTTCTCTGCTTCAGGATATTCCACTACATCTGAAACAACCTTGGGCACCAACAAAGACTGTAAATCTTCATCCCGTCATACGAAATCCGACGGCAGGAGACTCAGATGAGTACTTACTGCCAATAGTTTTAGCTGACCTGCAGTAGTTAAGTACGACTAAAAAACGACAAAACAAACAATATATTGTATTATCTACATACGACTCGACAAAAAATTTGTTCCGTATCTTTTCATAATGTTACAGCTCGACAATTGCACGGTTTTGTATATAGAACACGGACCATTGTAACAGTGAGTTACGCAATCTGTAGGATTACTACTTAAAATCAAAAAATTATTTTACATAATCTGTAAAAGTTGTGCTATATATGAACTCTGGCCGTTGTTTTACGAATGTATGGTTTAGATTTTATGTCTACTTAATTGCTGAGAGGTAATAACTAAAATACGACTTTCTCTTTGTTTTGTTCTAGTATTTTCCTAACACTGGAAAGTATAAACGTGTTCCAAAATTTTAAATAACTCTTGACTTAACGCAGAATGACAACTATTATTTCCTGTATAGTTCTATTAATTAATATTATGTTGTATTTAAAAGTACTGTTAAGAACATCTGTGATAATAAGTAACTCTTACACAACGATTGTTAACATACAGAAAGAGTAGTCTTTAAAAATCTGCGAGAGTACCTGTCAGTAATATTTTTTAAAAGTGTAACTTTCTGGGTATTACCGTAAAGTGACCATGTACCATGTTATCGACAATGCCAACAGAAAATTTAATACATAATAAACTAAAAAACCTAGTTAACAATCAAATAAGAGTGTGAATATCATTGCAGTGAGCAAATATGCGTTAATGTATCTACTTTTTAATGTGTTATGTTTGTGATAGGTTCTATTTCAAATGATAAAGTATTATTGCGTTGATTTCTAATTTGCACTTACTTAAAAAAAAACAACAACAAACACCAACATATTTTTTATGAGATTTGTGTGTTCAAAAAAAGTAACATCGAGATCGTTTTTATCGGACAAGTGCTGTTCCTATATTTACATCATACAGTAAAATTTAAAGAAAACATGAATTCCGCGACTTCGATTCAAATTACCATTCCAGACCCATATTCCATAGGATAATGTGAAATAATTGTGTAGCATGCTTTCTGTTCACAACTTTATTTTTTTAAAAGAAACATACTTTAACTGTGATATGTAAAATTTCCACCTTTAGAGAATTACACAAAACGCATTTTCTTTGATTTTAAATAGAAAACGAACGCTAATGTGTGTACATAAGAAGATGTCAAGATCAAGTACCTGAATATCAAGTGATTATAGTGAAAATTAGCGTGTAACTTCTAATCCTAGTCCAAAGTCTTGAAAGTTATATAGTATTATGTGTGAATGGATTAATACGAGCTTCCTAAGTGCACACATACATCCATGGTATTGTTGAGTGGAGTTGATTATTTTCACATAATACAGAGGAGCTTCCAGAGGTGTTTTGGAAAGTGTGCTTCTTAGGAATAGTTTGTTTGCCATCTTATTGAGAAACTATCTGTGATGTACAGGCGGACACATTGTTAACAGCGTACATATGTTAAACAGCGCTCAAATGTTACAATGAAGGTCTCATAAGCCTTAGCATATGTTTCACTTATGCTGACGCCAAGTCTAATAACGGGCGAGCAACAGGTTTGCAGTCAGATATGCTGTTTTTTTTTTTATATTCTCACATTAGCTTTAATAACTACAACAGCATTGATCTAAACTTCTTGTCCAGTTGGTATTTTGAAGTGTTGTCTCTGATTTATATTAGAATCAATGCACCCTAGATACAAAAGTTATCTAACGAAAATTGTAGACAATAAAATGGCTAGGACAACACTACACGACAGAGTTGTCCCTTGGTTGGTAAAAAATAGGGACAACAAAAATAGTCATTTTTTCATTCTTGTCAGTTGAGTTAATAACCCGTTTTCACCCGATTTAAGAATATTAGTAATGGATTTGTAATGAAAGTTTGCTTAAAATAAATGTTTAGAATATGCTGGTGGTGAATACGGGTAACAACGTTACAGTTGCTTATAATATATTTTTAGAAAATATTTTTTCTTTTCGTATGTTTGTAACCTATATATGTATACAACTTTTCTTTTCGATTTTATTGACACTCATGAATTTCATGCAGTTCCCAGTCACAACTCTGTTTTTTTCACAATTTAATACTATTGCAATGTTTGACGTTCAAACAATAAAACGATTTTATCGTTTTTCATCAAAAGGTAGAATCGTTTCTGTTATTGTTATTGAGATTTTTTTTTAGAATAGATTAGTTTTAGTGGTTAAAATGTAGATTGATTTTATTGTTCATAAAAATGGATTCTATGAATGTACTCCTTCAGTGTTATAAAATGTTCTCAAATTTAAACTTTAATCAGTATGTTAAATATTAAAAACGTTCTGTTTGAATGTAATATAAATTGTTTAATAAATCTTTGGTACATATTTAGTTTTTTGTTTGAATATTGTTTACAGAGTTGACAAGTTGGCCCGACCTGACCTCATAGCATCGACATCTGCCCGCACCCACTACCGAAACCATTGGAACGTTCTGACACCATCATGATAAAGCCTAGTTTACATTAGTTGAGTAAACGTTCAAGTCAACTCAGCTTCTAGAACGATTCTTCTTTTTCTTCTGCCGTCATCATCGTTATCCTGTCTAGGGGTCTCTTCTAATAATCAAGCTCGATTAACTCCCAAACCACTTGCCCAGATTGGGCAGTCATGATATTCGTATTTTATTTAAACTTCTTTTGCTTTGAATCTTCCATTTTGTTTGAATGGTCTCTAAAAGTTCTCGCAGCTTTGCAGGTTCTCGAGAGTTTGAAGTTTAAAATTTTAAATTCTCCAAATTTTTATATATGTATTTTACTTTTCAGGTTTTGCAGTATTGAAGTTTTAGGTTTTAGTTATCTGACTCAAACCTGAGAAATTGAAAATTTGACAGCACCACTGTGCCGGTCAATGTAGCTGTTATTTTTGACAATTCATTCAATTGGTCAAAAGAACAAATAAATCAGTGTTATCGCCGCCTTGGCCGTTACACTCCAGAAAAATGACACTCCGCTATAAACTTAACGATTTATTCCGCCTTTTAAAAATACAGGCCGTACCCCCGCCCCCGTCATCGCCAGACCCTCGCTCGGACGGATTTTAAGCTTCTCACTCGGCCGTCCTGAAACAGTCAATGTCCCCATTAACAATCGACATACTCATTCCGGTCATTTATCAATCCTAACTTTACAACACACTCCAGCGTTTAGATAATGTGTTCATTTAAAAAAGTCATCAAGTTGCTTGTGATTTTTTGGGTGACGAAGACGAATTAAAAAACGCATGTGATTTATTGTTTCATCTACAAGTTGAAAGTCTACAACCAGCAATACATACTACATTATTAATTTGGTACGTTAAAATGTTACGTCAAATTCATAGACGACTTGATGACATTTTTAAATGAACACATGATATTAGACTGACTTTGGGGCCTATTCTGTAACTACTCCTCCAAATTTTAAAGGCCGTTAAATTAAGTTGTCATGGCAATGACCAATCAGGGCTTGAAATTTTAAACTTTATAGGGGCCTATTCTGTAATTTTTAGAGGGGCGTTAAAATTTTTGCGTTCTTTAAAATTCAAAAATTCGAGACCTGATTGTTCATTGTTATGACAACTTAATTTAACGGCCTTTAAAATTTAGAGGAGCAGTTACAGAATACGCCCCGACGGGGCTAAAATTTTAACGCCCCTCTAAAATGTCTCATGTCTATATGCGCCCACACCGTAATATTCGAATGTGTCGCCCACAATTTCTCAGTTTCCGCGTCCAGATGCTGTAAGGCCGGACAGTTTCATCATCTGGAAAAACTAACTTTCCATTTCACGAAACGGACAAAATTTTTGTCCGCATGCTGTAAAATAATTCTGTTACAGCATCTGGAGCCATTTCAGGTACTGGATATCCTTTTCACGAAATGTACAATTACAGTATATGGATTCGACATATACACTACCGTCCATTAATTCAATACACCAAAGTTTTTTCAAATTAAATGAAAATTTCACTTATTAATAATAATAATTCTCGTGATATAATTTGCAGGAATTTTAAAAGTAATAGATGAAAAAGAAAACTGACCGCCGATGCGCGGAAACAAGAACTTCCCGCACTGGGGTGTTTTTTACTTTCCATGTCCAGGAGGGGCATTTGCTTCATAAGGTGGGTGTCGGTCAGTGCAACGAATACAGGAAGAGACGGTATCACGAAATGGCTTATCACATTCAACGAACTTTTTAATGTGCAAAATTCAAATTTATGTTAAATTATTAATTTTTGTTTTTTTTTTGACTCGTTACAAAAAATATTGTACCTAACTTATTTGGAACGAAAATTTCCCGCATTCGCACTAAATGCAGCATTCCCTGCGGTCGTGCTGCAAACAAAGTAGTGCTCATGCGGGAAATTTTACTTTCCAAACACGTTAGGTAAATAACTATTTCAAGATGATTTGTTGTTGAAAAAAATACAACTGTTGGACAAAACGTCGTATATCACACGTGACCGAAATGTCATTGTAAGCTCGTGAGATGTGTATCACTCCACTCGTGCTATCGTACTAGTGATTCAAAACTCTCACTCGCAGACAAAGAAGCATTTCTGTCACTTGTAATAGTGGAATGAAACTAATGGACGGTAGTGTAAGTGATTAAATGTGCTTACCGAGACCAGACCACCGAGCTCCGGTTGCTGATCGGGTAATCGCCGCCTTTCTTCCCTCGCCACTGCTCCGCCACCCCTTTGGGGGCAATCTCGCCGCAAGTGTCCCGTATTTCCGCATGTCATGCACCGGGCTTGCTGTGGCTCCGGACAGTCCCTGCTGTAGTGAGAAGTCATCTGCTGGCAGTTGTAACATCGATGGAGACTCCTCACTGCAGGAGCTGTACCTTTGGGACTCTTGCACCTTGGACTGGTACGCCTGGGGCTGGGACGCCTGATATCCACCTTCGGTAGCTCCGTTTCGTATGATGGGACCGCTTGGGTCGTCTGTTGCTCCTCATCATAGCGCCGGAAATCACAAACTTTAGAGATATACTCCGCATAGAGAACCTCAGGCCTAGTGCACCGAAACGCCCGTGCACCACCCTTGAGCTCCTCCGGGAGCCCCTGTATTAGAAAAGAGACTGCCTTCTCCCCTTTCATGTCCACCCGGTCGATGAGCTCCATTTTTTCGTGGTAATATTGGGTCAAGGACTCGCCTGTTTTCTTGACCCTCGCTATCATCTCGCACATCGCCTCGGCGTAATCAAATCGCCTGGGGAAAGCCTTCAGCAGCGCCGCCTTCCACTGTTGCCAGGTGTACTGGTAGCTCCCCAGTCGATTGAACCACCCCTTCGCCGCCCCCGCCAGACGCATTTGACTGCAAAGCAGTCGCTCCGCCGCCGACCACCCATTGATATCCGCCAACTGGTCCACCCTCGCCAACCACTGCTCTACGTTGTTATCAGGGTCCTCCGGGTTGAAATAAGGAATTATCTCGACACTCGCGTCGGTCTCCAACAGATAGCTGTCATCTGAGTCTGAAAGACCGAGTTCCGCCTCACCTGGATCTGCCGCCATTCGCCTTTTTTTTCGTTGATAAGGACCACGCCTGTCCTTAAAACTCACTGTTTTTCGCCTAAAACAGAAACAAAACAAAAACACCTGCCGCCGTAAAACACAAAGTACCTGTCGCCGTTCCCGTGTCTATGTTAAATCCCACTGCTGAAATTTGTTACCGCCGCCTTGGCCGTTACACTCCAGAAAAATAACACAAAATAACACGCTGTCGCTTCAACCCTTCAACAATTTTATTCCACCTGATTCCGCCTCAAGGATCCCTGTTCCGCCTGCTGCTCCATGTGCTGCTCAGTCGCCATAGACCAGAAACACTAGAGTGCACTAGAGCAGGTAGGAGCTAGTAGAGATTTAACGGAAAACGTTTAACACTTCCAAAACTAGATGGTGCAGCTAACAATTTTTTCTTAGGGTAGTTGTTGACAAGACGAATTTTCTTTAGATCTAGAGCACTTCTAGAGGGAAAAAGGCGGGGAATATTTGATACTATTTGATTTTTGACAGTTAGAACAACTTATTTGTTGTATCTGTAAGTTAAAAGTTAAAAGCATGGGGAGTAAGTGTTTTGTCCATAATCATGGACAAAATAATCTAACAGTTTGTGGAGGCGAAATTTGAAAGAATCATGATTGACATTGAATTATTAATTGAATTAGTGCAAAATCACCCATATCTTTATGATAAGAAGCAGAATGTTTTCAATAATTTAATAATTGTGTTTACTTAATGCTTCTTCTGTAATAAAGGCACGACAATGTACAACATGGACTTGACATGAACTCTTTTTAGCTTTTATTATTTGCAATTTCAGTTTAGACTGTTTAGAGGTTATAGTCGACAACCTGTCAATTAATACAAAGCTCAAACATTAAAACCCTACAAATGTAAAAATAAAAACAAAAATTCTCTAGTGCTGGCTAACATTCATTATGACCACGATAGTCTTAACATTGTCATTACCAGTAACATTACGTTAACATTAACATAATTGTGAAACAGGTATTAGGCCGCCCACTCTTCGCGCAGATTGTTTCAAGGACATAGCCCATGAGGTTTTGAAATACCTCTACCAACCCACATCCGATTAAAATTTTCAGTAAAAATAAACTGTTTGGTAGGTATTTATTCATTTATGACACAATATAGATATAATAAACCACACATAACAAAAACATTAATATACAAGCAAAAATGTGCTGATTTCTTATTATTTGTGGACCGATTATTCGATAGTTTTAATCTCAACAATAGAATCACTTCCAGGGAAGATATTTCGTTCAGCCCTGCGAGACAATTCTCTACACATAAAATTTTGGGTAGAGGCAAATGCTGTCCTCGAGTCAATAAAGGTTTTTAAAAATAACAAACCATCGATTTCACCTACTGTAAAGAATTGGATCATTAGAGTAGAATATAATATCATATTATATGGTTGCCATTTTTTATAAATATTTTTGTTCTTTGCTAATTTACACATACAGGGTGTTTAAAAATTGCCGCACCAACGCAATCGTACGTTATTTAGTACTATTCGGTAAGTCAGTGAAAAATATTTAAAAAATTCTTGGTGTTCATTTCTTCTGTGTATGTGGGTTTCTTTTAAGGATCTTCGAATGTTGATTACAGCTATTTATTATCAGTCAATTACACCCAAAATGCTGCTAAAGTATGCGAAACAAAATGTAGATCAATAATTATTTGATACAATGCTTTTGGTCTTTAACATAAATGTATTTAAACGCATCTTAAATTATGGAGATTTATGCAAAAATCAATGCGGCAACATTTTAATGTAACAATGGATATTTTTATGCAACAATGGGATTGTATGCATAGTAACTAATTTTTCAGAGTTATTTAAAAAAAAGTCACACTGACATTGTGGGATGGATGACGTGCCTCTAACACTTCTATTAAGAGGGGGGTTCGACGTTTGTCACACGCTAGGTGGCGCCACGGGTAAAAAAACAAGGGTCCCGTTTTGTTAAGTTTTACGTAAAAGTATTGATATAAATAGCATTTACTTATTATTAATAGATAGCCGAAAGTTGTCCCTTGGACCTAATGCCATTTTTTTGGCTGGTGATGGTCAATAAACTCGGAAATAAATTATTAAATTCCATTCATTTTTGAAATTTCATAGTAACGAAATTAGATGAAACTCGTTACAGACTTGGCGGAAGCTTTTAAAAAGTCACTGCTAAACCCAAAAGTGATCAACTTTGCGTTTAAATCGAAATATCTTGACAGAATTGACCGAAAATTTGCCAGCTTATGTCTGACCTATCATAATTTTGCTGCAATAGTTTGACTACTTTCTCAGAGATGGGGCACAAGCGAGACGCAAGAACACAAAATTTAAGAATCCTATGGACCCTGTGACGGTCTTGATTGTGACACTACTTTCTGTGCACGCGAAAGAAGAAGAAAGTTATAGAAACGTATGTCTGTGAGATATCAGACGCAGAGAGGAACCGGCAAATGCGTGGGTACCTATTGTACTCGTCACGTTCACTGTTTTGTACCTGACGAGTTTCGGGTAATTACGGTATATTTCCAGAAAAGAGGGTGCGGATGGTTTTGCCTCTGACGAGATATGCGACTTATAATCGAACAGTAATAATTATTAACTTAAAAAAATAAGAAACCGACTTCTTAATTCCAGACTTGACTATTCATAATACTAATATTGTATGGTTTCGATCTACCGACAGATGAATTGATATTATTATTTTTTATTATGTAATTATTGTTATTTTTTCCCGTTGTATATAATGTGTTATTGTAGCAAGGTACATAATTTGTTTTTATGTTTTACTTAACACCAACTTCAAAATTATAAAACAATTAATAATAAACAATAATTTACTTAAAAAAAACACCGGTGGTGTCTGCTAAAAAATGTATTCAAAGTCAAAGGTCAAAAGTATTTTTTGCATCCTTTTCTTAAACGGTAAGTGTTAACATAAAAAAAAAAAAAACATTCTGCTAGTTTGTACATAAATAAGGAACAACTCGAAACTAGGAAGGTATTATGGAAATTAAACAATAATAAGCGTTTTTTTTTTTTTTTGTTATTATTGGGTGGGCCTTGGACCTATATGTATTCATTTCATAATGTATGTAAACCTTTGGTATGTTAACTTCCCGTGAAATTTAAAAGAAATTTAAATGTCTTGATCAGGGGTGGGTCATGTCTACCAGTTAGGAAATCCCAGTGTCATAAACCCTTACCTGACCCAATCTAAAATCGTAAACAAGGTTTCTTTATTCAAATCTTTTTAAAACCTTCATTCCCTCTCATACAAGCTTCCATTTCATAACATGCTTTCTGACAATAACGACATCACTCAGTTCAACCGTCACAATCAGTAAACGAAGCTATCAAAATATGGAAAAAAAAAACATTAATTTGGATAAAGCTGAAAATTGGTTCAAGTCTTAGGTACACTATAACAAATAAAATATCAAAAAAAGATCAGACAAAAGTTTTAGATCATGCAATTATTTACAAAAATTGTTTCCATACTTTTTTTCCTACGAATCACACCATTCCTGTGATATCGCGATTCCAAAAGTTGAAGAAGTATTCAGGATTCATTTGATTCAAAAAAGCGATCTATTCGTAATGCATACTAATATTGTATGGTTTGGTTGGATTTACCGACAGATGAATTGATAGTTTTGGAATTGATAGTTTTGGTTATTATTTATTATGTAATTATTGTTTTTATTTTATTTTTTTGTTGTATCTTATGTGTTATTGTAGCAAACTATATAATTTGTTTTTATGTTTTACTTAACACCAACTTCAAAATTATAAAACTATTAATAATTACATAATAAACAATAATTTACTAAAAACAAAAATAGCTCATAATAGTCAGGTCAAAACAGACATTTCAATTCCCATTTGAAAATTTTGTTGAATAAGGGAGGGGTCGTCAAAGGACTGTTCTGCCGTAGCTAGCGGCAAGATGGGTTCTTCGGCCACTTTACTATTTATTAGGGTCTCAGGTAGACTTCGCTGTAAAAGATGGAAAATATTGGAAAACACCCCATCTAGAGTTGAGTAGTTCCATCGAGTGGTAAGTACCGTTACAATATTATTTTGTTGAATGTGAACAATGGGGGCCATCTAGTAGTCAGTTGACGTTTTACATATTTTACCCTGGCTTCTAACCTGAACATGTTGAAGTGGGCGTGGTCGGACCCCGCTCTTAAGGGATATGTGAATTCATCTGGATGAAGCACCAGTTCATCATCATCCGGTCCTATGATGGTCTGGCCATGCTTAGCGAATTTGAACATTTGCTGTGAATTGTATTTTAATGTTCTGTTAAATAATACATTATTTTTTATTGCTCATGTAGACAAACAGTATCTTTGCAACCTTGGATACGGTTGCAAAGTAACGGTTTGCCCATTTATTAATTTGGGTGCGCAAAGTTTACTTGTCGCACGAAAATTATTCTTTGCACACGCAAATTCAAATAAACAAACTACTGAAAACAGAATTTGCCCCTGCAGTCCAATTTTATATTGGGATTTATTCCGCATTTGCAATAAAAAATAGTATGTCCAACTCGTGCGGCGTTGTCGATTGCCCCCTCAAGCGAATGAGCGCACTCACTTCGTTCGTGCGCTCAACTTCGCTTTCGTGGGCAATCGACAACTTGCCGCACTATTTGCACAATATACTAGTTCCTTCAATTTTATTGTTATAAAAAATTACAAACTTCAAAAATAATTGACAATTCTCAACAATTATTGTTACAATTAATTCCAGCACCTGAGAAAAACATTGCCTTGGTTCGCCTATGTTGCCTAATTTGATGTCCCTTGCCAATAACTTTCGTGAAAGTTTGTACAAATTTCTTCAATCTTCTGGCTTTAAAAAAAGTTAGAAGACATTTAAGGATTTGTTTAAACAAAATGTGAATTTGGGAGACAGTTGTTGCAGGGATCATTCATGATTGTTGTAATTTGTTTCTATAATTCTAAATAAATGTATTCCCGTTTTAATTATATAAATTTTGCAGAGATAAACCAAAATACAAAAAGGTTTCTGATGCATACAACCGAAAGATGAAGAGGTTTAAAACAAATTAGAAGTCAGTTACTTTGTTCTGTTTTTCATTTGTTAGCTTTTTGTGTTTATGCATATTATAGCTTTTAATTTTTGTTTTTTTGAAAAATGTTTATTTTATTCTTACAGATTTTATTGGAATGTTTATTTATTTTATATGTACAGTTGTGGCCAAATAAATTATAATATAATATAAATTTAATTAATACTATAATATTAATGCTTTTTAATTATAACAAATTTCATCTCAATAAAATATAATAGTTTGATTTACGTAAATTCATGTTTTTTTTTTTGTAAAAATTTCTTTTACAACAAACATTATTGGAAAAAGAATGATGATGTCAAAATGAGGTTGTACGACATTTATGTGGCCAAAGCTGTACATATTTATATCTTTAATATGTTCTTTTCAAGTTAACTATTACCGTTTTTTTTGTTAATCGCCCATTCAAGCTAAGAAAATCTTCACATATCGTGCAACCTCGTACATTCGGTTTTTGGTTATACCCAATACTGAATATAACATTTTATATGAAATTCGGCAGCGTGTATTACTCAAAACGGGTAAAAATGGATTTTTTTTAAGTTGTCCAATAGAAGATAAACTATTGAAATCTAAATATCAATAATTTGTACATTCCCGCGTTTTCCGTTTAGTTCGCCACGGGAGTACGAGATGGCACTGTTCTTGCTTCTAGGGAATGGCATGGTAATTTTCATTTCTTGAGAGTAAGTGCTTTGTGGTTTTACACTGATGATCATGGAAAAAATGACAACAATAATTGTTATAGTAATTATACGATTTTTCTAGTGCAATAAGAAAATACAAAGAGCTGAAAACGAGGTTTCTTCAGAATGAGAATTCATTTTTCTCATGTTGGTATTTGTAAAGTTTATGTTGAAATTTGACGTACGGTTGTCTAACCGTTGAATTCGTATCTGTAAACTAACGCGCGGCTTATAGTCAGAAGTGCAAAAACTAATTTGAATTTAGTGTTTTCTTGGATTTTAATAATGTTTTTCGAAGTTACCTTTGTTATTGTGTTTAGTGATAGGTTATAAGGATTTAAGAGGAGCACAAAAGGCAACAAGTAAGTTGAGTATTTGAAATGTTGATAATTTTTAATTGTTTTAAATGTTTTGGTCCTTTTATTTTATTTGAACATTTCAATTTTGACACAACAAGGATCTGTGTTATAGAAATACACAAACATAATATCGCCGGCTGAACTAGGTAACTCATAATTCGTTGTTTTGGTTTATTGAGGCCGTCAATTTAAAATCAACGCCCCAATAGTTGTCAGTTTAAAAACAATGCTTTTTGCATTAAATTCTGTATGCTCTCTAGTTTAACAGACAGTAGATAAGTCAAAATGCCTAAATTTCGACTTACCTATTTCTTACATTCAGCCGGCGATATTGTCACTAATATTACATGTGAATTTTCATAAAATTAACATTAATCTGTGCAATTTTCTGGTTCACATACTTATATAAATGTATTGTTTATTCGTGATGTTATTTGGAACCTATTTAACAATGTGTTTATTTTATAGAATGGACTTCAAATCACCAGAAGATTCTCTTGAGACTGCTGAGAGAAAATTTCGAAACATTTGTGTAAGTTCACTCTTTCTCAAACTGTATAATAATGAGCATATAAGCTATACTTGTGCTTATTAACTAAAATTTATAAAATATATTTCTAACCTTTGGAGTTATAATATTAATAGATACTCACATTTAAGAACATTTGATTGTTGATTGAAAAAAGTCCATTTGCAGAAAACATAATGTACTTATGTTTAACTTGCAGAAGAAAAACATTTCGCTAAAAATAAAATAGCTATAACAATTATTATGTATCATCATGTAAAATTGACTGTGCTTACATGTAAACTTAGTTTATTGTCAGTGATATTCAGTAAGTTTAGAATTTGACTTGTTTTGTTACACTAAAATAAATAAAATAATCATATTGTTGAGAAAAGCTGTTTTACAACATACAGTATCCTGGGTATGTTTGCAAACCATTAACATAAATACAAATTCAAGAATTGCACAAGTGCTCCAGAAGAAGTCGTACAATACTAATAATTGTGAATTCTCTTTCACAATAGAATGTAATGAATTTAGAAATTCAACAAACGTTCTGAAAATAATTAGAACCAATTGCCCTGCAAAAGTTTGATTAATTTTCTGAGCCATAGTACAGATCTTGAAATGATGTAACATTATATGGTTCATTTCCTGGAATTTATCATGATCCTGGTTTATTTTAAAAATACGATGGTTTATATAAATCAGATGTTGTCGAGTTGTTAGAATTAAGCCACAGAATTGGGTTAAAACTATTGATGATATTAGATAAGTGATGTTATAAGTTATGAAAGACACTATACAATATGTGGTTGTATATTCCGTCATAAAACAACTGCAATTTCCTATAAGCGATGTTGTCAAAATTAATATCTTCTTAAAAAGCAGAAGTATTTTCAGAGACCTGAAAAGTAAAGTAGAAAATATATTTTGTTAATAAGGGAGATATACTCATAGTTCATTTTAATATTCAACTGTTCCACTCGTTCTTCATGATGTAGAATTAAGTTCATGCAATGTGTAAATCTTTCTTTGCTTTTATAAATCACAATTAATATATTTATTGTAACCATGATTTTTACTAATTGGACAGCAAATTTTGTGGTTGTTTGCGGATAATGTTCGATGATAATGTATGCCGTAGCGTATACCATTATACTGCAGTGAAAAATTAAAGATAATCCATAAAACCAAAAGAATGATAACGTTTTGAATTTTGGCCTGGGTTTAATACTTGTATTGTAAAATAAAGGAAGGGTACAAAAAAAGCGTAAATGTGTAGATGATTTTAAATTTTCGTAAAAAGAATGATTCATTTTGACGCGTTGGAAGAAAGAAGCTGTTATGAAAATAAGTTCACTGCTATCGATCTAATTATATTATGTTGTAGTTAGTAATGATTTTATTCAATTATTGCTGGTGAGCAACGAATTATTAAAATCCCCAGTCTGAAATAATTGAATTAGCTCGTTTATTACGTTTGTTCTATTTGTACCTGTTAATAATTTATGCGTAATTTATGGTATCTGATTTCTTTATTAATAACTAGCTGACCCGGCGAACTTTGTACCGCCTCAGAATCAATAAATGTTGTGTTAACTTATCAGCTGAATCAAATTCAGTTTTTTTATCAAAGCATAATGCACACAACGCCATCTACTTACCGGAACCAGCATACAATGCCATGTTCATTTTTGTTTCTGTCATGTATCAAAGATAGCGTTATATAGGTACGGTTTCCATACAAAGTTTTGTGTGGAGTCCACGCGCAACAGAAGTGAAACTTTGGAGTTTGCTCCTCAAAAATTGATTATCATTTTTAAAGCCCGGTACGACAAATTTTGGTGGCCGGCGTTATTTGTTATTGTTGCCCCGTACCAGGGGGGCTTTCGTTATTGTCGTTGCCCTGCACCAAGCTCCCCGCCCCCAGTAATTTTTCCGATGTTTTAATAGTTATTCTGCTATTCGGAGCGGAGACAAATCCAACAAATCAAAGATCATAAAAAAACGGTCCAGCCGTTCTTGAGTAATAAATCCAAGGGGGACCTGGCTCCCATGTCCATGTGAATAATATTTTACCACCTATTCTCATACTTGCCAAATATACAAAAAAAAAAAACATAAAAATCGGTCCAGCTCAAGGGGCCCCCCTGGGCCCCCATGTCCATGTAAAAAGTACTTTACGATCTATTCTCATATCTACCAAATGTACAAAAAAAAAAAAATCGGTCCAGCCGTTCTTGAGTTATAAACCCAAGGGGGGATCCTGAGCCGCCCTGTCCAAGTTTTAATAGTTATTCTGCTATTTGGGGCGGAGACAAATCCAACAAAACAAATATCATAAAAATCGGGTCATCCTTTCTTGAGTTATAAAGCCAAGGGGGACCCCTGAGCCCCCTTGTCCACGTTTTAATAGTTATTCTGCTATTCGTGGCGGAGGCAAATCCAACAAATCAAAGATCATAAAAATCGGTACAGCCGTTCTTGAGTTGTAAAGCCAAGGGCGTCCCCTAAGCCCCCTTGTCCATGTTTTAACAGTTATTCTGCTATTCGGGGCGGAGACAAATCCACCAAATCAAAAATCATGAAAATTGGTCCAGCCGTTATCGAGTAATAAACCTAAGGCCCCCCCCCTGGGCCCCCATGTCCATGTTTTAATAGTTATTCTGCTATTCCGGGTGGAGTCAAATTCAACAAATCAAAAACCATGAAGATTGGTACAGCCGTTCTCGAGTAGTAAACCCAAGGGCCCCCATGTCCATGTAAAGTATCCTATGTCCTTCTCCTGGTTCTAAGCTACCTCCCCACCAATTTTCAGCCAAATCGGTTCAGCCGTTCTTGAGTTATAAATAGTGTAACTAACACGACCTGGACAATAACTTCCCCGACCACTGGATTGGTAGACAAGGTCCTGTAGAATGGCCAGTTAAATCGTCCGATTTGACTCCCCTAGATTTTTATTTGTGGGGACACCTCAAGTCCAAAATTTATGCGGCAGAACCAGCTTCTCTGGAAGATTTGCGACAAAAGATCATCCTGGAATCTCGACAAATAACACCGGAAACTCTGCGTAACCTAAAAAGCGTATTTCATAATCGTCTGTATGAGTGCATGGAAGTCGATGGGAATCATTTTGAACATTTCATATGAAATCAAATTTAGTGTTCAATGCTACAGTTGATTTATCGCTCAGGAAATTAAACACGACTATTTTGTTTTCAGTTTATTTATTTACTTATTGTTAAGAATTGGTATAAATGAGTATGGATGACGACAAATTTGATTACAGCATTATTCAGATCAATAATAAATTGTCTAATAATGCTTATTGCAAGCTTTTTATCGTTAATTGCAGGCATTCCTAAATACAAAACAAATCCGTAAAAAAAATATTTCATTTTTAATTACTAACTTATAGACTATGCAAATAAAAAAATAATTATGTTGCCGAAAAGACAATTAAAAGACCTTTCAAACGACATGTTACTCGACCCCTTTTCCCTATTTAAAAAAATCGAGGTTGCTCCTGTCAGGGGTATGTGATTGCACCAAGCCTGCTTACTATTGCATCAAAACATGTCCCCCTCGAGATAAAAATTGACCTGTTTTTAGATTTTTCTTAAATATCTTTTCCTAAAAAGTTATTGAGGGTGGCTCGTTTCGATTGAAACGGTTTGTATATAGATAACAAATATACTGGGTGACAAAAGTAAAAGAACAACAAGAAGAAGTTGTCCAATTTTATTATAATACTAGCTGACCCGGCGAACTTTGTACCGCCTCAGAATCAATAAATGTTGTGTTGACTTATTGGCTGAATCAAATTCAGTTTTTTTTTTATCAAAAGGTAATGCACACAACGCTATCTACTGGCTTTACCGGAACCAGCATACAACGCCATGTCCATTTTTGTTTCTGTCATGTATCTAAGATGGCGTTATATACGGATTTCATACAAAATGTATGAAAAAATTTTGTTCGTTAATTTTTCCGATGTTTTAATAGTTATTCGCTCCCGAAAAAGTCAGTCAATCCGTTCTCCAGATACCATAAAAAAGTTCGTTTGTGGAGTCCACGCGCAACAGAAGTGAAACTTTGAAGTTTACTCCTTTCAAGTCCGGTACGACAGATTTTGGTACCAGGGGGGTTTTCTTATTGTCGTTGCCCTGTACCAAGCTCCCCGCCTCCTGTAATTTTTTCTATGTTTTAATAGTTATTCTGCTATTCGAGGCGGAGGCAAATCCAACAAATTAAAGATAATAAAAATCGGTCCAACTGTTCTTGAGCTATAAAGCCAAGGGAGCCCCCTAAGCCCCCATGTCAATGTTTTAATAGTTATTCTGCTATTCGGAGCGGAGACAAATCTAACAAATCGAAGATCATAAAAATCGGTCCAGCCTTTCTTGAGTTATAAAGCCAAGGGGACCCCCATTTAGGCCAGATCTTTTCAATGTTCCATATAACTGACAGATTGTTAACTAGGAGATAATTCCTATTCTGGCCATTTAACTGAAGGTTTGCTGTTTTTGTCTTTCCTGTTTTCATCTTTTTATCCGGGAGAGTTATTAGTCCGTTAAAGAACGCAGTAATTGAACTGCACTTCACAGAGAGAAATGTGTAAATTAAAATGCATTGAGTAGGAGTGAGAAGGTGGATCTTCCGCCTCTTGCTTTCTAGTGCGAGGTACGCCGTTTGGTAACGGTTTTGAATACCTGAAATCGACGCTGAGTTTTCCAAAATAAAGGATATAATTATGTATTATGAAAATGAATGGGACAATCAGAAATAGACAGTTAAGCCCCTGTGTGAATTGCTTTTGATTTTTGTGGAACTTCGAAAACAGAAATCCAAAAAACAAAAGAAGAAGGGCAAGATCCAGCTTTTAATTCAATGCGTTTTACGACACTTTTATCTTCAGCAGTATTCTCCATAATCAGAAATAAGACGAGGCGCAAGTTGACGGAACCAAAATGGTACACATAACGTTGGGAGTATTTGGGAGAATTTGACATAGTGGGAATGGTAGAAACGTGGGTGGAAGAAAAGGGGTGGGAAAACTTGGAAAAGAGAATGCCCCGAAAGAGGAAGTGTCAATATGCAGAGAGGGAAAGCAAGAAAGGGAGAGCTAAAAGTGGGATAATAATGGCGGTGAAAGAGGGACTGGAAGAAGAAAATGGAACTGAAGCAAAAGAAGAAAGGGGGATTATGGAAATAACGGTGAAAAGTAAACAGGGAAAATGGACAATTGTAACAGTGTACAACAGAAGTATGAAGGAAACGAAGAGAATAATAGAAGAGCGAGTAAAAGAACAAGAATAGAAGGAAAATCAACTAAAGATGGAACAGAAAACGCAGAAGGGAGAGTACTGATTAGCTTAGTAGAAGAAAGAGGGTGGGACATATTTAATGGGAACTGCACAGGAGATGAAGAATGGAGTCGGACCATATGCATTTGGAAGTGAAGACAAAGGGAAGAGATAAAGATAGAGGAAGTGTGAATGAGGTTAGAAGAAAATTTGTGAAGAATATTTGGACGAAAGAAGGCAAAGAAAATTATAGAGCAAGACTTAGGTAGGCAAAATACGAAGAAACAGAGATAAACGAAAAGGTGAGGGAACTAAGCGATAACGTAAGAAACGCAACAGGAAGAAAAGAGAAAGAGATAAGAGAGAATTTGGGGTTGTGGAAGAACGAGTGTTGGGATAAAGAATGCAGGGAAGGGAAGCAGGAAGCAAGAAGGAAACTAAGAAATTGGAAAAAAGAAAAAGCAACTAAGGAAGAGTACAAGAGAGCACGCAAGTGGTACAAATTAGTATGCAAAGAGAAGAAGCAAAAGAAACGAATGGAAGAAGAACTAAAGTATGGAGATACATCATAAATAAGGAAAGAAAGAAAAAGAGAGAAAGAGTGAGTGATGTGGGTGAATAATTATGTCATTGAAATGACCTTTCAAACGACATGTTACTCAACCCCTATTCCCTATTTAAAAAAAAGGGGTCGCTCCTGTCAGGGATATGCCGTTGCATCAAGCGTGCCTACTATTGCATCAAAACATGTCCCCCTCGAGGTTAAAATTGACCGGTTTTTAGATTTTGCTCAAATATCTTTTCCTTAAGAGTTATTGAGGGTGGCCCGTTTCGATTGAATCACATTGTAGGAAATGAGATAAAAAATAGGGGTGGCAAGATATATACATTCTTTGTCGACCTGATGAAGGCGGCTTTTGATAATGTGGAAAGAGATTTACTTTGGGAATGCTTAAGAAAGAGAGGGATAAAAATGGGCATCTGGTAACAAAAATAGAAGAGATATATGAAGAGACGATAAGTAGAGTGAGAGTTGATGGAAAGGTGAGTGAATGTTTCAAGACTTAGAAGGGAGTAAGACAAGGTTGCCCACTAAGCCCCAGCCTGTTTGCAGATTTCATCCGAGATATAGAGGAGATGTTCAGGAAGGGGCAGGCAGGGGGGTTGTTGTGGGCAAAGAAAAACTCTAGCATATGCGGATGATTTGGTGGTGCTAGCGAGAGAGGAGAAAGGTATAAAAGAAATGATAGGAAGCATGAAGAAATATATGAGGAGGAAAAAGTTACCGTGAATGTAGAGAAATCTAAGATGATGCTGTATTTAGGTTATGTGATGAAAGAAAGAAACACAGCAACAGCACATGTGAGAGAGTTAGTGAAAAAAGCAAATAAGATAATAGGAGCGGCATGGGGAATAGGAGAGAGAAAATTTGGACATGATTTTAGAAGGAGAGTAATGATGTTTGATAGTCTGGTGAAAAACGTGATGATGTATGGAGTGGAAATATGGGGATAGAGTGAGGGTTGGAAGGAGTGCAAGGAAAATATTTGAAATGGGTGCTTTTTTGGCAAACACAACACTGTTTCATTGTTATAAAGTCAATCACACACAATATAACGAGAAAATGCTTTTACAACCTGGCAATATTTAACATTCCTGCGTTGGCTTATTTGACTTCAAAACAAACACACCAATGTAGCTTCCCTTTCTAGTTTACATCCATGGGTCGAGCGCTGTTTTGTTGAAAATCAGGGCTTTGGAGAATTTCAAGATAAGGTACAAGATGTGATTGTAAGACATCATGGATGTATCGCAGCGCGTTCATGTTACTCCTAATGAACAGTAGGGGTGATTTACTATCATTTGCAATAGCCCCACACCATGAACTCCACACTTCGATGGATGTGCCGTTAGACGATAAAGTGTGCGTGTTGTCTTTTTCTTCTGACCAGAGTTCGACCATTGTTCATGCCAAAACAGAGAATCTGGATTTGTCACTTAAGATAATCTGACGCCATTCTTCCTAATCGACACCATTGACGTTGGGAGGAGTAAGTGGCAACAGAAACTTTGAATGGTAATAAATCATGCCAAAAAATGTGCTGTTCCGATAAATTGTCTTTCTTCTGCAATTCATTAGTTTGCAACTAAACAAGTGGTGGACAGTTTCTGAGCGCCCACCTTTTCAAACGGCTTTCTTATCTTTTCCTTCCTGGAATCAAGTTTGGCTATAGACGACACACGTCCATTTAGTCACGCTACAATTTGGGAGAAGCTGCCAGCCAGATCATTCATCTTTCACTTATTCACTATTCATTCATTCGCTCACTCACAATTCACAAACATAGGCTTGAAGTTTATTTATTTGAATTTCTGTGTCAAAACTGTTGTCCCTTTCAAGGCCCGTTTCCACTGAAGAAACATTCAGGAACTTTGTGTTTTCCTTTGTCGCGTGTTTAGGAAATGTTTGGCAACCACGGAGGAATTAACAACATACATAAACTTTATGTTTCGATCTGAGCAACTGAAAGTCACCTATAATTGTAGCTTGAGAAAGCGCAACTCAGTGTTTCCACTGATGTGAAAAGATGCAGCAACATGGTGTTATTATCGCATGTCGATTTTTCCTTTGATGTTACCGCTAGAAATGGGAACAATCAACATTTGTTTCCGAAACAATGAGGAAGATTCGGAAACAATCAACAGAAACACAAAAGTTGCTCAATGTTTCTTCAGTGAAAACGAGGCTTTAGAGAAGAAAGTTGGCACATTATAACTGCATAATGTTGAAATAACAAGTGACTAATTCAAATTTATTCTCCCCTTACAATGCTCAAGATACTCTATTTCAAGAGAATGTAATACACGTCCTGCAATGATGAGAGAATGTAAGGGTCCCCCCATATCCACCTGGGACATCTCCTGGAGGCTGCAAGCCAGAACCTTCTGAGTTTCAGATCCTACTCTAGCAAGCCCAATGCAAAGGGTGTTTTCAGTCACTACAAATCCAATAAGAGTCATTTTTATACCATTTTGACAACTACCTAAATCATCCTGTCCCTTGTTCTTCAGTATCTCCCGCAGTTGCTGCGAAGCCTCACTCACAGACATGAATTTAGGTGGCATGTACTCCTTCTTCTTTGTTAAACTCTCTAATGTGGGCTGCTTGACCTTTATGTCTGCAACATTTCCCTCCAGTACTCTGTCACAATACTGAAGTCTACCTGGCTTTCCAAGAGTCATTATAATAACTGAATTTGAAATATTGGGAGTTTCTAGCGCTTCGGTTCCACCTGTTAGGATCGACGTGTAGGGCTCCAGATAGACTTTGTCACAACGTTTTATAATTTCCAAACCTTTGACTGTGATGTCTTTGCAGTCGCCGATTATGTAGAACATTTGAGGTTAGAACGGGGTCATGGGGTGATTATGGTTGATTATGATTATGATTATGGCAAAAAATTCTTTTAATAAGTTGATGGAAGCTCTTGTTGTGTGTACTGCAGCTTCATCCTGCTTGAAATAACCCATCGTTAGTTCGTCATCGTGCAGATATCCGGAATAGAATGTTTTCAAATCCCGTTTACTTTTGTTGCGTTGTGAAAATAAGGTTGTACTGGTCCCACTCAAGTGCAAAAGAACAATTTTTATTTCAAATCAGATTTGACAACTCGATGACTTTTTAATCCTATCGATCAAGAATAGACTAAAAATTTTGGATTCAGAGGCTCCTACGATCACGAATTTTGTTGCTCACTCGTTATATTGAAACACTAGTTTTGTAAAACTTATATAAAGACACGAGTTCAGGTTTGCAGTACGACTGCCGTAGGCAGGAGTGCCTGCAAAGAACGTGTGCTCTTAAGTTCTATAAAACGAGTTTTTCATGTTATTTTTTCTAATTTGCATATGAATTTAATTTTTTTTACAAATAAAATAAATTAATTTGGTAATATAGGGAATTTTGTTAAATTTTGATTTTTCTGTACCTGACGTATCTTGACCTGACTTGATATGGAACCATAACATCAAAATCACACTAACATTTCGTTCAGTGCCGGGTTCGTGTGTTACCAATGGAAACAAAAATTCTAGATTTTGGGTGCGTTAATGGCTTTGTTACAACAGCAAATTAGAAAAATTGACATTAAACCATGCAGTAATGTGCGGACGGACGCCGCTTCCTTTGTGATGGTCGGTAATGCAAAAATGATGTGTGATCAAACTGGTGTATTGTAAGCTCAAGAGATATATCGTACGGAGATGGAGTTTCGAGGGATATAAAAAATTTGTTAAAGACAACCCGCACCGGTTTATACGCGTGCTACCAGTTGACCGATAGGGAAGTATCGACAGAATTTAAGGTTTCAGTAAAAGACGTGCTCGATTCTGCTAATAACACTTTCGATTTATGCAGTGCTATTGAACGTTGTTTTATTAAGTCTCAATTTGGGTAACACTTAACTTAAAGTGTAGATGTCAAACTGCTTATCCGATCAAAATTATAATAAAACTATTAATCGAAGACGGGCCTGTTACACCAGTTTGAATGTTTAACACGGGTGACATTTTATATCAATCTCCGGCGTGTAGTATCCTCGTCTGAATCTGGTCTTGGGACAAATGTAAATTTCAAAATGCGTATTTAAGAAAATCATAAATATGGTAATTAAGTGTGTATTTGCATTAAATCATCTAAGTGCTTCTGTAGAACTTTATCGCCCACGCACTTCTTATGACGTCTACTCACTACCCAAGTACTTGTAAAATCTGAAGTTGTGTGTTTGCAGATAGCACAAGGCTCGACGATTACACCATGTTAATAATATTCTTTGAAGCTGAGACTTTGAGATTCGTTGTCATCTAAAATTCCTAGAGCAATTTTATTGATAAAAGGAAAGTAGTGTATAATGTGTATTTTTTACTTACGTGCAAAGGTGTATTTGTAAATAAATTGTGTACATCTTTAATTTAGCTTTTGTCTCCAAGAAATATTTGTTATGCAATTACTTGGTTCAGGAACAGTAGAAGGGAGATACATAGACCCATTTGCTAAAAAATAAAGAAATAATAGGTTTTCAGACACAGCAAGTGTCGCTGCGGCTGCAAAAATTGCAGCCAAGAATTGCACCCTGCATTCAGTTTTTGATGCTTCGGTTGTTCCTGCGAAGGAGGTTATGGAGCTATTCACACTTTGCAACACTACATCATCTCTTGAAACGATTATAAATTACTTTTTAGGAGTGTGCTATTCTAGTAATTTGGTTTTAAATTGAATGAACAACGCTGCCCGCAGCATCAAAATATTGCAAGCTGCGATTCTGCCAGCGCTGCTTTGGACGCTGCAAATACTGTGTTGACACCAGCGAGCACAGAATACAAAATTTATTATTTTGTGCTCGCTGGTTGACACTTTTCGCAACTTTTTAATGGGTTGCGCTGCAAAAGTTGCGGTGTCTGAATAACTTCAACACTCTTTCGGTCGGCTAAGATCAAACTGTTTTTTTTTTTAGAAATAACTATAATGCCAATAAGTAGTGCATACTATACCTCAAAGAGAGCAGATAATGACATTGGATATAGACCACATATTGTCATTTCAATGGGTTGTTGCAGAATTTGATAAAGCAATGTATTATTCTAAAAAAAAAAACGAAATTGTAATACATTTAAGAATAAAATTTTCCAAAACGCACCGCTTCCTGCAGATTGATATCATTATAACAGATTCCACCTTCTACCAAATTTTTTGCAATCTGTTTAGTCTTAATAAACGTGCTTTTAGTTTACTAAACATATATGTATATTTGATTGTTTTTACCTGTTTCTTGATGTACATTGGCGGTAATAAAATACTTAACACTTGCAACAAACGCAGTCCTAAATTAATGCAATCAATAACATCGTGTTGTTTGTGGTACATTACATATAAAATAATCATGCCTGAAACAAGGTTCTCGATGGTTAGAATCAGAACCGGAAGTGAAATTAAGTTATTGAGATTTTTTGTTGCATTGTATACATCTCCGTACATTTTCGAAATTTTTATTATTGATTTAAAGGCTTTTGTTTGGTGGATTCCCGTACATTTTGTCGTGTATATTATAATAAAATTAACTTTTTTGCTCAAGATAAGACAAAAATAGTTAACGTAGACAATTATGGTTCCAGCGACAGTATATTGGCAACCGTTGGAAAATAAGTAAAATATAGCTTTCAATATTGTTTGATTTAAAAAGCCATATAAAATAGCAATGCAAATTTGCGTTATAAAAACGAAACTGCAAGCTAACAAAACAAATTTGTTGGGTTGTATATGCGACGACGCATGGCCCATTTTCTTAATTTTATTATCTAACGATTGAACCCATTGAACACAGTTCGTTAAATCATTTTGTTTTAGAAATATTGAAACGACTGTTACTCCTGCACCTAATACACTGGCACC
Organism: Diaperis boleti; assembly: GCA_963583935.1. Taxonomy (NCBI): domain Eukaryota; kingdom Metazoa; phylum Arthropoda; class Insecta; order Coleoptera; family Tenebrionidae; genus Diaperis; species Diaperis boleti. Next base: position 40,674,009 of record OY757249.1, on the reverse strand, counting down.
ATTTACAATCACTTGAAGTTTGTTTTCTTTCGAATATTTATTCTTCTCCAGTGAAATTAAAGCTCCATATGACATTATTATTATGGACGATGTGACTAAATGAACGTTTTATTATTTCATAAACACATACGTTTGTCACGACTTACCTATTGTCTTAAATAAACTAACCCGATTTAATTTCTGTTTGCCCAAATGAGGCTTGCTTACAAATAATGGTACCATATTACACAGAATACTGAAGTTTCAAATGCTTTTGTGCATAAAATATATTTCCCATTGTTCAACTGCTTTTATGATGTTTATCAATCAACTATACAACATTTCACTGGATTGTTTTATTGACTATCTATAACTCTATCTAATTTACTTTTACTAATAAAAAATACATATATAAAATGATCAATACGATAATGATACTATACCAATTTCAAACAAAAGGCTCATTTTATGACAGCAGACAGCAGTTTGCCTGGTACAGAAATGGTGTAAGAAGGAGGCCCCGGCTGTGAATCCACAAAAGACAGAGCTAGTCTTCTTCACGAACAGAAGGAAGATCGGACAGCTAAAGCTGCCCTCCCTCAACGGCGTCAAGCTGAAACTCTCACAGGATGTGAAGTACCTGGGCGTTATGTTGGATCATAAGCTGTCTTGGAAAAAGCACCCGGAGAGCAAAATAGACAAAGCTAGCAAAATAGACAAATCCTATACTCGAGCCCCTGAAAAGGGAGAGCTATCACGTGAAAGCGGCGTGCTGTAGGCGGGGTTAAACCGAAACCAAGTTTACACGCAACGATACTTGCGATGCGTGGGGAAGGGAGAACACAATATGTTTATTATGAAAAAGTGTTGGGTAGAATTGGGTTGTCTTCGCTGTACTCTAGTGTGCAACGGGTCATTCACACGCCACTTTTCTAATACCTCATTCATTTTGCAAACCAATAGCAAGCGATCACGCGTCTTTACAACCCTCTCTCTTGAGTGGCTCGAGTATAGTGTGTGTATATCTGTCTATTTCCCGAAGTACCTACTGGAGTAGGGTTGGACAGCCTAAAGGTATAAATACAAACCTGTTCACTGCTGATGCTTACCGCTTGGATAACCCCAGGGGCTGAAAGGTTTTATCTCAATTCTCGGTTTTAATTTTTTTCTGTTCTGTACATTGATGTAATATCATCAATTTTTTACAAATTTGGCTGGTTTTTTATTGTTTTTTGAAAAACTACTAGCACTAGGATTTTCAAAATTGCACAGTGTTATGGGATTTTTTCAGGAATGCGAACGAAGATCACCACTAATTGATAATGATTTATGATTTACTTTCGACTACGACAGTCTAATATTTTTGTCTGTTCGAAATTAAATTTATGATTCGTAATTTAACTCGAAATGCTATAACTCGAAAATCCCCACTCGTTATGGAAGAAGTTTTCCTGAAATTCTCGATCGATGCTACTCTAAACATCCGTGCAAAAACAATCTTTCTGAGAAAACTACTCAGAATTGTCTTAAAAAGGGCAGGTTTTGGAAGCCATAATTTTTATGATTCTGACAATAGCTTTGTTTGTGGTTCACAATTTGAATCGATTCCGAACTAGTTCAGAACTATTCCGGATTGTCATAAAGCGCATGCCCGATTATGAACCGGTTCGAGATTTTATTTTACCGCGAACGATAATTTTGAACTGTTCCATGAAAAATTCTGAAATGCTAGTCTAGATGAACCAACAAACTAGCGTTGTTTGCTGATTTGTCTATCAGAAAATGAGTGAGTTCGAAGGATGTAAATAATGAACGATTGTCTATTAGATGTGTTTTTAAACCAACCAATTTTAGAAGTCTTAACCGAATTTTTAATCGTTCCGGAAAGACCTGAGGAGGAGGAAGAAACTCATCATTGGACCCTCCAAAATACTTTCTTAGAACTATATTAAAAATATCAGGGGTAGGTGGGTTCACTAAAAATAAATGTGTGTGGAGTCCACGCACGACAGAAGTGAAACTTTTGGAGTTTACTCCTTAGAATCGATTTTCATTTTTAATGCGCGATACGACAAATTTTGGTTGCCGGCGTTCTCCTTGTTCGGGGGCCCTTTTGGTCGGTAGCCCCCTTGGATGGGGGCCCCTTTTGGTCGGTCGCCCCCTTGGATGGGGCCCCCTTGGTCGGGAGCCCCCTTTGCCGGGAACCCTTTGGTCGGGACACCCCTTTGCCGGTAGCCCCCTTGGTCGGCAGCCCCCTTGGCTGGCAGCGCCCTTGGTCGGGCGCCTCCTTGGGCCCCCTTGGGCCACCGTTGGGACACCCCTAAGACACTGAAGCCTCAGGGAGCCCAATTGGAAAAGGGGGCCCTCTTTACTAGAGATCGTTGCACCTACAACTGTAAACTGACGATTATAGAAAACTTAAATCGAAATTGTGCAAGAACAGCCGAACCGAATTATTAGTCCCTACTACAGTCCTAGATCTGCCAGGATCGATTCCCAATCAATAATGAACCGTTCGATATTATCCGCGAACGCCGAACTGTTATTACAAATTCAGAATTTGGCGAACCGCGAACGCCGTTTTTTCCACTGCGCATGTGTAATAGTTCTGAACTGGTTCAGAACTGCATCCGCGAACACTGTATTTTCATTACTGTCACTTCACTGTAAATTTCAATCAGTAAACATTTCTCAGTGAAAATCTTGTATTTATTTGGTAAAATATCATTTTGGTCACGGTCTTTCTGCACAGATGTTTGAACTTTCGAAAATTTAATTAAGTGAAGGTACAGCATCTTCTTTTAATTTTTTTTATTTCTGGGTAATTGCAATAATTTATCTTTACAATAAAAAGCACTATCCGAAAAATGTTTCGAACATATTCCAGCATCATTTTTAATACCAATCTAATTTAAAATGACAGTCACTTTTTAGATTTGTTATGTAAATGATTATCGTCAGTAAGTTGATAAAAATCTTGTGAATCAAGAATGCGTTTACAAGTTATTTTTTGTTACAGGCGCAAGTTATTAATAAAAATCCAATTAAAGCTGCAAAGAAGAAGTTATTTTCTAATGAAAAAGTTAAGACTGCTTTAAGACCTTCAATGATTGACAGAGCTTGCTCCAAAAGGAAGTTTATAAGTAGCACACCAATGGTACGAGACAAAACAAAGCCTTTTATCAGTGATGAATTTGATAATGATGTGTCATCCATTGATTCTCTTTCGGAGCAACAAAGGAAACTTCCTTCCATAAGAAAAATGAAAGGTTCATTGATAGATTTACAGAAAAGCACTGATCTATCATTATCTTCTACACAGTCTTCTGAGAAAGGAAAATCTATATCTAAGCAACAACATTCACTAAACCTGAAAGACGATGCCTCAAAATTAGAGAGACTTAACAGAGTTGTTGAGAAAATTGCTCAAACAGCTATTCTGAATACTACCAATAAAAATATCCAGACTTCTAAGAATAACATCACAATTCGTGATCGATCAAGAACATCTGCTAAAGCCCTTGTTTTAAAAAATCTCAAAGAAGGGGAAGCTCAGACTGGGGCCTCACTTCAACGCAGCTATGGTGAACACACTTTTGAGGGTCTATCAGATGCTAGTTTAGGAATTAAGAATCTGTCACAGAACAGGGAATCTGTACGAAGTGTTAGTCCAGGAGCGAGTAGTAATAGTAGTGTAATGGCAGGTGTCGAAAATTTTACTACCAAATCGATTAACGGCAAGAGAATAGAAAGAAAAATACGCGATATTGATAGCGGTGCACCTTGGCGCGCCCCAAGTGGTTTAGAATCAGCTATCAATGAAAAATTCTTGTCGGCTATAGAAGATTCCAGTGGTGAATCATTGGACGACACTTTTCGACCGAAAATAAAAAAAAAGAAAAGTGTGTTTACTAATAAGAAAAAAATACGAGGTAAAACGACTGCGAATGGTGGGAAGGATAATCGAAATCAACCGGAAAAACCGATTGCTGGAACACTTAAGATTGTAAAAACAAATCAAAATAGAAGCAGATTAGACACTTCATCCCAACAGCAACAAAACGATGGTAAGTAGACTTTGGATTATTATACCACTGACACGTTAAAGATCTGGAAAATTCTTTAAGATTTGACAAATGGTTTTGAAGCTGTCAGCAATTCCACCTTTAATGGAGAAGGAATCGTTGCTATCCAAGTGGACGAGAATGAAAATGGTGAGTTTTACGTTTTTTCTATCTAATAGTATTAATTTGTGATTTTATAAGGATTTCCTAACGGATAAGATAAACGGAAAAATTTGTATGTGTACAAACAGGAGTAAATGGAGCCGCATATAAAACTTTCTGTGTATTTATCCATTGGAAATGTCTACCGTCGGCTCTCGGATTTTTAATTATTATTATTATTAATAACTGTTTACAGATTGTGAGCAAGCGAATGAACATGGAGAAAACCTTGACCAAACGGTTACAAGTGAATTTAGTAAAACACGAAATCGTTCTCATGAAAGTAGTTTAAAGAGGCAGCCAAAGAGTCGTAAGTATACACCAACGCAACGGGCGGGTTTTACGTACATATATATATGATTCAGAGTAAGTGCCGGTCCACAGGAGCGGATTTTGACGGTGCGATAACGCAACGTCGACGGTGCGGTGCCGCCATAGTATATTGAAACACTAGTTTTGTAATGGTTTATTAACGCACTCAAAATGAATGCGTTAATAGCTTTGTTACAACAGCAAATTAGAAAAAAACTTATATTAAAACACGAGTTCAGGTTCAGGCTGCGTTACCGCACCGTCAAAATAAGCTCGTGTGCACCGGCCTTAACGTTAATTAAGTGGTCGTTGCAATTTAGGACGTCGTGCGTAGATCAGTGTCATGCTTATTTCAGACTTGATCTACTACAGTAAAGTTCATAGATACCATAGTTTAACATATTTTCTCTATAACATTTAATAATAAATGACAATACATTTTAGAATGACAACACTTTCGACCCCGAAAAGTTCGTTTTATACTATCCACTATTTCTCCTAGAAGTTAAAAAAATATTTGCTGCCACCTCAAAAACACAGTTGAACTTTATTTTTGTAACATTTTACTTCACTAATTACGTTATTTTTAATTAAGGATGAGAGAATATAATTTGTCAACCCTTCGCGATTTATTTATTTAAACAGGGTGACTTTGAACATTGTCAATCGTTGTTACTAAATTATTGCAATAATTATTCTGCCGAGGAACGAACCAATTCAAATAAACAGTTCTTTTCCCGGTTTTTCGTTAATAAAGTCTGTTAAAAACCAGAAGAATGTCGATGAATCCAATAATAATAATTTTAAATATTCTTTAAGGGCTGATGATGGCAGTAGTGTTCTGCCGAAACATGCTCCCGTTGTAATTTATTAAAGTTTGTGGAGTTCGACTTAAATATATTTTTCTACTTTGCGTTCGTACTGAGGCTATTACGATACGCTTTTGCGTGTCATAATAGACAAAAGCGGTGTTATAATAATTACACTAAAAATAGTATAATTTATTTTTTTAATATTGGTAATCTCTCTGTCTGATCTTGGCACTCCTAACCTATACTTTGCTGTCAATGATGTATGAATGTGAATTGGCATTACTATTTTTGCCACTTGTATTGGAACTTCACGTGCATTTAGGGCAAGCGATTTTGTTGGGGGAGGTGTCCAACAAGCTGGTAACACTTGTCGCCTTCTTGGCGTATTGGTGTGGGACGGCGTCTGTAGGTTTTACATGCCCTGGATGGCTCGCCCTGACTTTGTGTGTGGACACCGTCAGGAAGGTTTTTAATAGTATAAGACAACATTGTGGCGTTGCAGCTCAAAATACATACATCCTTCTGCCAATTTTCAAATTGGGCGTATGTTTTTCCATATACCTCGCGTGACTTTGAAGGTAGCAAATTGCCTATCGCATTTTCGCCAAAGCCCGTATTTCTGGGGGCGTACATTGAAGAACTTCAGAACTCGTGTTTGAAAGGACAAAAATAGGAGTGTTGACGTTTCAAGTTAATTCTTTTTCATAGGCGCCGTAATGCAGCTCGCAAGCGTGCCAACCGCCGCGAAATTCCCTAGATTGTGAAATTTGATTATTTTGTATAAAAAGTGGCAAAGTAGAAAAAATACTGTATGATAACTCGTTTATAAGGCATTTTGTCGCACTTACTCTTTAAAAACTTACTCTTAAACCCGTGCGTGCGACAAAATGCTTCTTATAAAACTCGTATCATTATATACTATTAAATTTTAATTTTTAAAGTCTGTTAAATTAGCAAACCTGTGTAATACTAAATCAATTATATAATGTGCAAACAGAAGTAAAGAGGTTTTTTGTTGCGATTGTTTTTCTTAGTCAGAATTTATCATATCAATCGTATCATAGGCGCCGAATAGGGGACGAATTGAGGGATTCTTAATCAAAAAAATTAATTAAAAGTTGGGGTAAATTTTTTTCGTGGTCAAACTGAGTATACGGTTTAAAGGACTGACATAATTATTATGTTCAAAGTCACACTGTAGTTTATAGACTATTAACTGTTGTATTAAAGGCTCTCATTTCAAATTTTGTTGTTCTATTATGGAAATCCGATGCGCGTCGAGAGCATGTAATAAGTTCATTGATTTTATTTGGATGGATTAAACGAATAACATCGTCTCTTATTTAGGTAGATCGAAACAGCCTGCTGAAAATTCACTTAGAATTGAATGTGATGAACTAAGAAATGGAGGTACAATCACTCGTAAGTATAATGTTCTTTTAACATCAAGTCTTCTATGTACATACCACCGAGAGCATAAAATTCTGGCATACTGTAGACACGGGGTCATACTGACATTTACAAATTCACATAATTCAAGTGTAAATTAACAAAGTTGACATATTCAACTGAGTGTGATTTAGTTGAAAGTCAGAGGGACAAAATAAAGCTTGTTATAATTGTACTGGTATACATACAACAATTTTAACTCCGTTTTAATTATTTATTCTTTCTCAAGCGACATTAGCCAGATGTGAAGGAGTAGCACCAGATTTGCATCAATCAATTACAAACACAAGGAGACGAAGGAAAAATACTCAAAGTAACCAGACTTTCGCAAAAGGTACGTGTAACAGCTTTGTTGTGAATTTATTAAATTTAACTTGTCGATCATTTATATTCTTGCAATCGCATCACAAAAATCTCTAATTTTATTTGTTGTACAGACGAATTTGTTATGCTTAATTGGCACCAAAAAATAATTCATTATATTTCAATGGATTAAAGGAATGACATCGTCTTTTATTTAGATGGATCGAAACATCTTTCGGAAGATTCACTTAGAATTGAGAGTGAGGAACTAAGAGGCGGAGATACAATCACTGGAAATAAAAGTCGCGTTAGTCAGCAGAGCACCGGTAAGATTGTTAAAAGTAAATTATACTGTTGATACGTTAAAATATAATTGCAGACCAAATTATTCAACATGAAATAAAAGGAATAACCAATAAGAACGAAAAAAATCCACAAAAGAAGCAGCACTGTCGTAAGTACAATGTTACTTTCATATCAAGTCTCCTATGTACCTGTTTTACTTCAATATCACATTTATTCTATTATAGACCCATTCAATTGAAATTGAGATGGACTTAAAGCTTATTATAATTTACATATTTTAATTATTTATTTTTTATCAAGCGTCATTATCCAGATGTGATGAGGTCCCGCCAAATTTGCACCAATCGGTTACAAACACAGGAAGACGAAGAAAAAATACTGAGAATAACCAGACTTCCGCAAAAGGTACGTTATACGAGTAGTGCTAAAGGCTTTGTTGTGAACTATCCGAATTTAACTAGTTGATCATTTGAATTTTACTACATATTTTTGCTTTAAATTTTTTAATGAAGTCCATTATTAATTTCGTATATCTTATATAGTCTTGCTAGGTTACAAAAATAGTCATTGGCTTTTAGAAATGATTTAATTTGTTTGGTCAACTGTACTATCTGTCTCATTTGACAGTAGTACGAGAAGTAAAATTATCTACTCAATTTAACACCGGATTCAGTGAACTTGTATAATCGAAATAAGACAAACACATGTTGGTGGTGGTTCTAAAATAATAAAACTAGTGGTGCAAAAAAATATAACAAAGGCTCGAAATTGCCTACCCTTAAATTTATCGTTGCACGTGCAATTTTTCATTGCCTTCTTGTGATGTTGTTATGGAGTTAATAAAGTAAGGGGCGTATGCGGCAAATATATGAAAATTGAGATTTTATGTTGGTGGTGTGAGTTAGGCAGCTATTTTTTGAAGGCGTATAAGCCATCATCACATTAAAACTTAATTTTCAGACTTTTGTCCTTCTCCTGTAAAGTTATATTTTTGACTTATACGCCCCTCTGATATGAGACCCTCGATATTATGAATGTTTATAATGTTTTTAAATATAAAAAAAAACTAAAGTAAGACAAGTGATTGAACTCATGAGTAAATTTTTTATGAACTGTCTTAAAAAACCGAACTAAGTATGAATGAATAAATTAAAACCGTCTTTAAAATACCTAGTATAGAATTCTCCTTCTGATTTAGGAAAAACAGTAATGGTACCAGTAAATGCTTAGCTATTGAGGAAACTACGAAAATTCACAAATAGACAAATTGCACTAAAAAGAGCGTGAGGTTGACGATTATATTTGTTTATGTTTTGTCCTTGACAACGGAACTTAATAGTGTACTTTTGTAAATTATTACTCCTATGAACTTAATAACATTGTTGTCAAGGGTAAAACAAACAAGTATAACCGTCAACCTACACGTAGTGCTGTTAGGACTACATCACTGAAGGGAGCCGAAAAAATGTAATAAGCTAACTCGTAATGCATCGACTATTAACATTTTCGGCAGAAAACAAGCCTTGGCTTGTACATATTTGCCTCCTCGTTATTACGTCCTTACATTCCTTGTTACTTAAATAGCTATTAATTTTGATATAGAAGTTTGCAAAAATAAAAAAGTTACATTCAACGCCCGGCAACAATGTACATTTCTGAAATTTGTAATTTAAAAAATACATATAGCGGTAAACCGGCAGCAATGTACATGCCGCTCGAGAACCCTCTTAAGCGTCATCCGATTATGAGGAGACACCACCAAATTCGCATCGACCGATTTCGAACACAGAAAAACGAAGAAAAACTACTCAAAGTTTCGCAAAAGGTAATACGAGTAATCAAAGCTTTGTTGTGAATTTTCTAAACTTAACTTGTCGATCGTTTATATCTTTGCAGCCGTATCACACAGATCTCTTAATTTTAATCATTTCACAGAGGAAAGAAGTGTAAAATTTAATTTATTATGGATCTGTCGCGAACGCAGATAGCAGTTCTGTCGTGCTAGTCAAGTCACGGGTGGGCGTTAATTTTTTTATTAATTTCACATTTAAATACATACATAGTTTTGCCAAAACTCACAAACTACAATAACCAATGTGTTTGTGCAGCCAATGTTTTTATTACTATATCTTTGCTACTTCAGTTTTAAATTATGTTTTTGACCAGTTTACACAGGTGTTCCAAAAGGACCCCAAATCCTTTACATAATCAAAATATTTTTCGTTTTTATAATCTAAACTATTCAAAACTGAACCATTTCATTATTGATTCTCATTTTAGAAAACTTGAAGAATAATTTAATTTTTTTTCTCTTTTGGACGTTATTTTTAATCTTGTAAATCGTATTTTTTTCTTACTTATTTATGTTTTATTTCAGGAGATGAATCTACTGGTCTAGTAAGAAGATCCGGCAGGGAACGTCGGCCCCCTCGGAGACCCACGAATTGTATCGTGATTTGTGGTTCCCAAGCTAGTCTCAAAAAATGTAATTTTACTTATCTCTACTTACTTAATCCTACAACCCTTCTACCTTGCGGTGTAATGTTATTGTGAAGTTGAGCTCTGTGTTTTTTTTCTTCCATAATTCTCTTCATTGTTTACTGTACTGTCATCTTGATTGAATTTCTTAACTCGTCTCATTTGCATACTATTCATTTTACTTCTTTGTTTCCCATTTGTTGTCTACGACTACTCACAGATATGCGTAAGTACCGGTTTTACTACCTTTTTGACTATATCTGCTTTAGTTTCTTGTGGTATTTTCTTCTTACGTATAAAGTTGGTTTTGAATGCGTTGTATAATAGTCTTCCTGTTTTTGATAGTCCACTAAGTTGTATGACTGCTCCCAGATATTTAAAGGTGTTACCTTGTTCTATATCTTTTCCCTCTATCTTTATGTTGTATTTTTCATTTTCGTCCCCTACTATCATTGTTTTTGGTTCTCCGTACTGTATTCCATGTTTAAACCTTTAATGTGATCAATTAGTAATTTAACGTTTTCTTGTTTTCTTCTCCCAAACACTACCATGTCGTCTGCGTAGCTCAGTTGGATGTCCATTTTTCGGTATCCCACTTTGTATGCTTTCCAGTGTTGCCAGGATTTCTTAATTGCTACGTCTAATATAATACTACACAATAATGGGCATCCTTGTTTTAACACGTCTGATTTTTCCTTCCTCACTCTCACGTAATGAATTGTGTTGGAATATACAGTCCAGGCAATGGGGGGTTTTTGATCGCAAAAGGTCGGACAGAAATGAAATTTGGTGGGATGGTCTCCTGATAGTACACCTGAGTTTGCGACCTCGGGGGCTTGCCGCTCGAGGGGAGGGGTTTCGAATAAAAGTTCAAATAAAATATGTAGAGAACAAAATTGTGCATAATTTTGGTTCTGTTCATTTTTTGTTTGCGACCAACATCAACCAACCAGTTTCCGTTTTACGGGGCGCCAAATTTGGGGGTTGATTTGCAAATTCCAACAAAATCAAGTTTTCAGCGCGGATTACAACGAAGATCGACTTCAAATAATTCTGCAATATTTTTTTTCTGAAAGAGCAATGTTTTCCGAGTCTGTGGATGTTTACCATCTCACCAAATTTCATTTCTGTCCAACCTTTTGCGAATAAAACCCCCTTTTTTGCACCCATTGTCTGAATATATTGAATATATCCAATCCCGTCAATACTTTCTCGCATTGTCTCCCTCTTTGGTATGTCTTCCTTTGTTCCTTATTCCAACAAGAGAATTTGGAAGTACCTTTTACATGTGTCCATGATTTTATCCTCTTCAGTAACTAGGTTGTCATCTTCGCTTTTCATGTTTTTGCTTTTTATTTTTCATATTCTTTAGCGCTCCATAGAAGAGTTTTTGTTTTTGTTGAAATTCTTATCTAATTTCTCCCAAAATTTTGTCCTTGTTTTTTCCTTACTTTTTAAGCGACTTCAAAAAAGGAGGAGGTTATCAATTCGGTTGTATGTTTTTTTTTTAATTGTTACCTCAGAACTCCGTCATTTATAAACCGATTTGTAAAATCCTTCTTTTATTTGAAAGAGTATACATACAGATTGGTCCCATTGTCACCATTTCAGGATCTGTCTAGGGGATCTCATGGAAATCGAGAAAAATCCTCAAATTTTCGCTCCCTTTTATTAACCGACTTCATGTATGTTGACCTATTTCTTCGTCAATTGTGGACCGATTTACAAAATTCTTCTTTTATTTGAAAGGGTATACTCGTAAGGTGGTTCCATTGTCAAAAAGTCATGATCTGATCAGGGAATCCCATGGAAATCGAGAAAAATCCTGAAATTTTCTCTCCCTTTTATTAACCGATTTCATGTATGTTCACCGATTTCTCCGTCAATTGTGGACCGATTTACAAAATTGTTCTTTTATTTGAAAGGGTATACTCGTAAGGTGGTTTCATTGTCAAAAAGTCATGATCTGATCAGGGAATCCCATGGAAATCGAGGGAAATTCTCAAATTTTTCCTTCCTTTTATGTATATGTTCACCGATTTCTTCGTCAATTTTACTGAGGACCTCATTATTGGAGAAGCGTTTTTACTGGGTATCACTAACTTGTCACTGAAAATTGTAACAAATTAGCTTTTTAAAAAAAGAGAACCGACTTCAAAAAGTGAAAAATAATTGAATACATGTACATATTATTACATGTGCCACCTAATGATCTCTTTGAAGTCGGTGCCAAGCCAAATGTAGGTAGTAGATAGATAGGCTGACCGCTCCCGCCACATCGCAAGTCACCCGGCGAGCGCACCGGAATGCGTGACCGTGGGTGGGGGGCTCGTGCTGAGCAAAACAACCCAAACGGCAGACTTCGTTGACGGTCGTCTCGAATGATATCGAATTTTACTGCGTTATAACGTTGATATGTTTTTATAATTACAATATATTTTTCACTTTTTGAAGCCGGTTCTCTTTCTTTTTTTAAAACTAATTTTCTTTATCGTATCTTTTACTTTTCTCCCATTCCCTTCGTATTCTGTGTATTTTCTTACATCTCCTGTACCCAGATAATATGTTCTCCAAGCTGACTTATTTCACTACCGTTTCTACCACCGCGGTTTTTCTTTGTCGATAAAAAATCAGTCTTTTAAAATAGTTTTCCATTACTTGTGTTTCTTTTAGTTTGTATGCATTTATGTTTTCGTTGATCTTTTTTCTTTTTGTTCTCTTCTCGTTCTTGCGCGATACTGCATTTCTGTTAAGGAGCTAATGGTCGCTTCCTGTTTCCGCTCCCCTTTTTACCTTTATATCCTGTACCTGTTTCTTTATTTTATTGTTGATCATCATGTATTTAATTGATTAATTTCTTGATGACTCTTCTCTGGTAAATCTGTTCCCTTATATTGGGTTTAAGTTTCTAAAATGTCTATTTTCTTCTCGTTCATTTCCTTCCACTTCTTTTCATATCATATTCGAGCGATATTTCTATTGTCCCCCTTATTTGTTAATTTTTGTGACTTTTTTTAACATTCTTTCTTTTCCCATGCATAAGTCGTCGTCGTTGTTGCCATTTTCTTCCTGTTCTAGCGGTTCTTGTGTTTCATCCCAAGTCCACTTTTTTCCATCTCTTATAATAATTTTTTACCATATCCTGCTGAGGTGATGTAGTTTCAAATGTTGTTAATATTTTTAACCTGGTTAATATATTTACAGATAAACGACAATTTTCTTCACAAAATTCCTCACAAAAATACAGCTTGAGTTCTCGAAAAATGAAAAGCGTTACAAATGTGGGATCTGCAATTCAAGAGGAAGATGAAATTGATTCCATGACTTGTGATGGCCAAGGAATTGTAAAAGTTCGAGAAAAAGATCGTAAGTCTGCAAAAACATCCAGAAAAAAAAAAGTTGACTCAATGTTAAATGATCAAAATGCTCTAAATATGGCTTCAACAATTCAAGAGGAAGTAGGTGAAACAGATTTGGTGCCTCATCATTATGATGACGAAGTTATTCCAACGGTTTCAACAAATCATAGTAGTCCTGCAAACATACCAAAGAAAGCAAGTGATGAACGGATAGATTCTTCAGTACAGGAAAAAAGTGCTGGAACAGATTTTCTTTCTGACGAAATTATGGGACCAACTTCAAAAAATCGTGTCCGGTCTGGTAAAATATTAAAGCGAAAATGTAGTTTAAAAAAAATTCGGAAGTCAATGCGAAATACCATAGATCAGCCAGAACACTTATCAAAATTATTTCAGGACAAATCTGACACATTTAGCAGTAAATTTTAATACTGTGTTTTAATTTTGTACTAAATATATTTTTTAGGATATCTCGTCCGTGATTCCCAGATACAATACGAAGAGGTAAAAGGAATCAAAGGCCTTAGTTCAGCTGTACAGAATGGTTCTTTGATGGGTTTTCTGAAACTAGAGGTCGGAAGTACGAAGCCGATGCAAAAGGCTGTAAATCATGCGATTGTAAGTTTAAGAATATCTATTTATGTTTCAAATACATATTTCTATTTTTTAGTCATTTACCGTTCTTGAAGGACAGGCACATATTGGAGTAGAGAATGAGGAATTTGTCTGCATCCCATTTAATCTAATCTCTGTTCCTTCAGGTAAAAATTACATGTAATGTCTCAGTACCAGCCTTTTAGAAAAAATATATGTCATGATTATTCTAAATAATATGTGATACTAAAAAACGGGCGGGCCTTACAGTGGTCGCATATGATGTGTAACATCTGATATCTCACATTGGTAATAATCAACATTAACATTATATCCTGAAAAAAATGATTCAGGTATTATTTATTCATTATTACTCACTTGGGTCCCCTCGTTCCCCGCTTCGAAGCGTTTAGAGTCGGTATGCATTAATCAAATCAAATAGCACGCGCTTCTCCGGCTTCCTGTTACACACTTCCGTTCCTTTTCACTAAATAATAATAATGAGTCCCACAGATGACAGGAAAGCGAGAGGAAAGATGTTACACATCAAAAACAGCTTAATATATTGTTCATATCTACTGATAATAATTAGTTTTTTTTTTATTAAGGCTTCATGACTTTGTCTGATTACTAAAATAAATAATTTTCAGGAACACAATATTTTATCAAAAATGCCAGTGACCATCAGCCACTCGTCTTGGTTTTCTCAAAATTTCCAAGGTTGTCTCAGGAACAATAAACAAAGGAAAACAAATGTTAAAGGTTTAAGATTGTATATAATGTACTTCATATAGTAATAATGGTAATGTGATGTTATAATAACATTAAGTTGTACACTTAAGGTTTGTTTTGTTAAAAACAAAATGTTTTTTTGAATATGGATTGTTAAGGGTATAGTCTACAACCATGGAGCAATAATATAAGAGGACAAAACATGGCCGCACTAGCAGCACTGTTTGTTTTGAAGCCAAATAAGAGCGGATAGTGGGGATAGCAGCTGTGCATAATACGTTGATTGTCACACGTCCCACCAGTGGCGTAGCATAATAAACTGCACTTCAAGTTTCTTCAGCACATAAGATGAAAAATAAAATCTCAATGTCAGATCTTTATTCTATCTAAATCATTTGCAAGCCTGGAAAACGTATTTACAAATTATCCAGTGCTTATTTAAATTTTTAAATGTAATATTATATTTTACAACTCGCGTCAAATCACTCGATGCCACTGCCTCCTTAACGTCAAACTGGGATCCGAATATTCCTATTTTTTTGGCAAACACAACACTGTGTTATTGTTATAAACTCAATCACAAACAATATAAGAAAAGTTTGATGATTTAAAACACGAACCCAACACAATTATTGAAGAAATAAAATCAGACTCTCAGACTCGAATAGCGCACCCGCTTTCAGTGTTTTGGCATCAGCATGTACAGAGTTTTCAGCTTGTGATATATCTTAGTGTTTGGTATGTCAATTATACTGAAATTTAGGTGTAAACGTTTTGATATCCTTATATGTATTTAATAAACATGGTTTAGTATGCATTATTTAAAAAGGATTTTCAAAACCCTGATAAGGCAATTTAAACAAATTACTTTTACGATCTGGCAATATTGGTCATTCCTACGTTTGCTTAAATGGCTTCACAACAAACACACCAATGTAGTTTCCCCTTCTATTTTACTTCCATGGCTACAACCATATCTCTATCTTACCCTACATCAATTCTCTCCCAATTTTCCTAGCATATCAACGAAGGTTACAGTAAGCTTCAAATACCTTTACATATTAGTAAGATATTTTAATTAGTCTTTTGCAACTCTTTAAATACATATATGGTGAAAATAAGGTTGGACTGATCACCGGCCTCACTTGTCATTCAGGAGCGTCGGGGTTTGATCCGCAGCTGGACCTATTTTCCTGTAATAGTATTGAACATTATTGGAGACTGTCATTTTGCAAGTGCCAGCATAGTTTGTGGAGGCGAGGCGTTTAGAAGAATTAATAAATAATAATATAGAACATAAATTTCAATTTTCAAGCATCTTAAATCTTGGATATAGAACAATATGTGAACCAGAGCCAGACAACACAAATACAAAAATTAACTTAAAAAAAGAGAACCAACTTAAAAAAGTGAAAAATAATTGAATACACGTATTATTACATCTGCTACCTACTAATCTGTTTGAAGTCGGTGCCAAGCCAAAATAGGTTATAAATTTGTAACATATTGTAATTATACAAAAATATATCAACGAGGTTATAACGCATCAAAAATTCTATAACATTCGAGCGGCCGTCAACGACGTCTGCCCGCATGTGTCTGGCCGTTTGAGTTGTTTTGCTCAGCACGAGCCCACGCTCACGCATTCCTGCACGCGCGCGGGGGGGACTTGCGATGTGCC
This sequence comes from Diaperis boleti, assembly GCA_963583935.1. Lineage (NCBI taxonomy): Eukaryota > Metazoa > Arthropoda > Insecta > Coleoptera > Tenebrionidae > Diaperis > Diaperis boleti. Next base: position 40,657,778 of record OY757249.1, on the reverse strand, counting down.
GGGAGCGGGCAGCCTATCTATCTACTACCTATTTGGCTTCGCACCGACTTCAATCAGATTAGTATAGGTAGCAGATGTAATAATACATGTATTCAATTATTTTTCACTTTTTGAAGTCGGTTCTCTCTTTTTTTTAAGTTGATTTTTTTACAATTTTAAGTCAAGGGTAGACCTAGTAAGTACGCTTCTCGAACAAGGAAACGACGGCAATTAAAAATTTGAGGATTCCCGTCGATTTCCATGGAGTCCCCTCATCAGATCCGACTTGGTGACAATGAGACCACCTCGAGAGCATACCCTTTCAAATAAATAAGAATTTTTAAAATCGCGCCACAATAATTGACGAAGAAATCGGTGGAACATACATGAAGTCGGTTAACAAAAGCAAGGAAAAATTCGAGGATTTCCCTTGATTTTCATGGGATCCCCTCATCAGATCCTGACGTGGTGGCAATGGGACCAATCTGGAAGTATACTCTTTCAAATAAAAAAGAATTTTCCAAATCGGTTTATAAATGACGGAGTTCTGAGGTAACAAACATAAAAAAATACAAACGTATTGATAACCTCATCCTTTTTTGAAGTCGGTTAAAAATATACAACCAAATCATGAAAAATAATTGATTTTTGTCACATTATTGAATAAAAATCTCTACATCTCTTATCCATCTGCGGTAATATAAGAATACAATAAATTTGGGCTTGTCATCAGGTAATAAAACCTTGATCAAATTTTCCTCTTCCATTCCGAATGGATTCTTAGCAATTTCTAATCGGCCAACTCGATGTTCCATTGTGAGAAGTGAGGCAGAAGCAGCGGATATTATCATAATATTATCGTCTCTAAGGCAATTCTTACTTCATCAATTAGGAACTACAGAAGTCAGAATTGTGTGATTGACTGAGTTTATGCTCGTACTGAATTTACAATTATCTTTATTAAGGAGCAAGAGGGCCCACAACCTTTCTAATAATTGTTCGCTCAGCGTCTATGTTGTTATCAGAAGGTATAACAAGCCATTATAATTATGTATACAGGGTGCCCAAAATGTATGGAATGGTTCTGCAGCCGTAATCGCATTTTATCACAAAACTTTCACGACAAAAGTTGTTTGACGAAATAATGCGCACCTTGTGCATATGTCAGAAAAAAATATTTTGGTTGTCAATTTTGAAAAATGACGTCATCTGCAGTTTTTTTAAAACATAAATCACAGATTGGGGTGTTGCGGTTCTGTTAATGGTGAACATTTTGAGCATCTCTGGCGCTAAAAACGCAATATTTTTGTTATAAATTTTTATTTTATTTACCTACTTGATTTGTGTTTTATTATGTTTTTGTTGGTAATAAAATTTATGTTTTCCAATTTTCAATAATTTTTTTCTCAAAAATTTTCTTATGTAAGGTACCTTTTTTTTTAGCATTTTGACAATTGAAAGAGGAGTAATGGTGAAAAAAAGGTTATGATTTTAAAAACCGGCCGATGAATCTGGTGCGTGGAGCCCACGCGCAACATGAGTGAAAGCGGTTGCTTATTAAGTATTATAGATAAAGAGAAATTATTAGTAATCTATGTATTTAATCGTTGAACATGAATCGATTGGGAACAAATAAAACTGTATACTGCACTGATTTTTATTTTTTATTTTTTTAAATGAAAGACATTGATAAGATACACCAGTAGATTACTTTTCATTTTCAAAAAAATCACATCTTCATTGATTATTTGCATTTAATTTTCCCGTCCATTACAGTCACCGACTTGAACGAGAGAGGGGGCAGGGGGGCCTCTCTTACACCGTTCGCCGAGAATTAATCCAAAAATCGTCCGATTAAAGTGCGCAAATTATTTTATTTGAGCGGACATGAGTGTCGTGTCACTATAGTCACTATACACCGTACAAAAATCATACACCGTGGGATAAAAACTTTCACTTCCAAAAATCTTCTACAAATGCCCGGTATAGAGCATGTTTACCGCAGTTGTGATTCTGTATTAACAAAAGATGAATTCGAACGAAATCAATAAATCCACATAAATTGGTGTTGAAAGAAATACAGTTGATTGCGAAATTTTAACCGGGCGCTCAACTGAGAAACGTATTTTAATACATATGACGTATTCTGGTACAATCTTGCCATTTTCTTTGAGGTGAACCCAATTTCCAATCATGTTAGTATTCGCTATGACCATTAATAAATCGCAAATAAAAAGGGCAAACCTTTGATAAGGTTTGGATTTTATTACCACAATCTGTCTTCGGCCATGGTCAACTGGTATGTGGCTGCAAGTAGAGTTCGTACATTCGATGGTCTCCGTTTCTATATTGCCGAGCAATTTAATCAGGGGTATCTTATACCGCACAATAATGAAGTGTTTTCGGAAAACATTGTTTTGTAGAAACATTGTAGAAGTTATTCCATCTTATATATTTTTTTATTAATCAAGTAAACAAAACAAATTAAAAATTTTAATATGTAATATGGTAACTAGTCTTTATTCAACACTATTTACGTAAATTAAAATTGAAATATATTCAAGTCGAACTCGAACTCGAACTTTAATAAACGTAAAATTACAATAATTGGAATATGTTTCGGGAGAAAACTATACTCCGATCATCAGCCCTAATTTTAAAAGAGATTAATTTTACAAATGATGAATTACAGAGGGGTTCCTACCTAAAAGAATGTTTAAAATTATGACGTTATTTTGAATTAAATTTGACGTTTCGATTTTACTATTTACGTAGGTATTCACATTTTTTTTACATTGATTCGCTCACCAATCCAATACATACCACTCGAATTTCACAGAAATCGAAAATAGTGGGGGAACGCAAAATAAATAAAAATATCTGTCTGTTGCTAAAGTTTTTTTCATCTATTAGGGGAGGCACGTATTCGTCGACACCTGCTGCCCGGGGGAAGAGGTCGTGATGAGATCGGAAAAAACTGGATCGTTCGGTGGAAATTTTAAGTTTTTCAACAAAAACAAGCAATATGAACGAACGAACGCCTCCGTCACCGCGCACTTACAACATTGATAATTGCCTACTTTATTGTACCAGTTCGCGAAATTATGAATGGAATGAATGAAGGTATCCACTCTAGATAGTAAAGACCGCATGTGCATGTTTTGGAGTGACGTCGCCGCTGACACACTCCCATCCTCAACCGGTTCTCTCACCACGTACCGTCGTAACACTCGAAAACTGTAGACTATCAGTAAAGAAGTTTCACTTCAAAAATCGTCTGTAAAAACGGCTGGCTGGTTACAAAAAATGCATTGTTCCGTCAAAAAATGTCATTTTAAAAACGAAAATTGCTGTCTGAGGATTTTTCAAGAAAACGTCAATTAACGGAATTATGAATTTTGAAAACGTCAATTAACGAAGAGAAATTAATGATTTTTGTAGACAACATTATATGCCCAAAAAATGGATAGACCATAATTTCGGGATAACGAAATAAGTAAATGTGTAGCCCGCGCTTTGCAATGAGTGACATTTGATACCTGCAAACTTAACTGCCCCATAGAGCATAAATTATAGTTTTTGTACGATGTACAAGACTATACACTTACGTTGACAATAATTAAAGAGAAATTCTCCATCACTGAGCGTGTTCATATGGTAGTAGTTGTCCTGCGCGTTGTTTATATCGCTTTTGTTCAGAATCTCCTAGTTAGTTCGCGAAGGCGTCGCGACGTGTACGCGTCATTTTATTCGTTTTTCCTGTTATAAACTGACTGATAGTAGGATATTACGACGTTCACTGTATGTCGGTAGATTACGAATTCGTGATAAGGGTTGTGTTTAGGTTGATTGTTTTTATGAGTGGTTACCGACATCATTAGTGAATAAGCTACCGAATTATCGATTTAAGACCACTGCAAATGTAAATCTACCGAAATGGCGTGAAAAACGTTTATTGTGGAAGTGGAACGACTTAGATGACATGAGGAGGTGAATATTTTATGCCTAATAGGAATAATCTGAAAAATATAAGTATAATCTTAAAAATTGAAGAGTTCCCTACGGTTCTCTCTTTTGCATATCACATCTGTTTTATGATTTTTTATTTAAATTTTTAGCACATCAGATAGAAACACTAATATTTTATATTGTAAGATTTTTATTTTAGTAATATTGTGATACATATACAGTGTTATTCAAGAATACGAGCCTGACGAAATTTTCGAAGCAACCAACATTGCATTTGCACGGGTAACATCGATTTAAGAGAATTTCGAAAACTAACATAGTGTGCACAATTAGATGAGATTAGGTATTGTCACTGTCAAAATTTTAAATTTGTAATCAGTTTTAAAATCGTTTCTATTCTTGTGAACTGGCCCCTACATATTGAACATGGATAACTGCAAACATGAACACACGCTAAACAACAAGAAACTAATCAATTTATTAACGGTAAACAAGGAATAAAAAATAAAATGTAAAAATTAATTGAGAACGTGTTCGAAGTGCCGACCCTCCATTCTCTAGCAGGCTTCAATTCTTGCTCAAAAGGATCTCGTTACCCGAGCAAGAATAGCTGGAGTTACATATCGGCAAACGAGTGTAATGAGATGTAAAGATTTGAAGCAATCTTCTTCAGAAAGGATAGGAGTTGCGTAAACGTGATCCTTCACCATTCCCCACAAAAAAAAAAATAGTCATATCAGTACTCTGAGTGGGGCAAGGGTTTACAGAACCCCTTCCTATGCACTTATTTTGCCGAACATTTCTGTGGTAATGTGGAGGCGCCCCATCCTGTTGAAACTACATGTTTCTTCGCACATTAAGGTTTACCTCTTCCAATAAAATAGGCAGGGTATTTTTTTAAAAATCCAGATAAACGCGATCAGTCAATCTTTCCAACGGGGATTGTCTTGAGCATAGTAATGACAATTATATTTATTTACACCCCCGTTATTGTTAAAAGTAGCTTCATCGCTAAACAAAACATTTTGTAAAAAGTTTTCATTGAATTGATTTCGTTGCCTGAAGAAACGACACTTTTAATTCTTGTGGTAAGGCTGAAACCTATTGACCTTCAAAATTCTGCATACTCTGATGCCTGGCTTATCCCAACCATTCGTGCCACTTCCTGCTGGCCAATATGGGGCTCTTCTGTTACGATCTCTAAAACGGCTACTTCATTATGTTCCCCAGTTGCGGCCCTTTCCCTAGGCCTATTCAGTCTCAAATTTGCTTCTAATTTTTTGAAAATTTTATCTGTTGGTCCTCTTCTTTCAGGGTAACGCTCTATATAAACCCTAGCAGCAAAAGAAGTGTTTTTTCTACATTCGCCATAGATTAAAATCATGTCGGTTTTTTCGTCATTGAAATACATTATTGCTCGCAAAACACCAAAACTGGTCAAAATAGTTAGTAAAATAATCTAATAAATGTGCACACTATGTTGTAGTTTTGGAAGTTTTTTTTTTAATCCATGTAACTTGTGCAAATGCAATGTTGGTTGCATCGAAAATTTCGTCAGGCTCGTACTCTTTTGTGAATAACCCTGTATGTAAATTGATTTCATGAAAAAAATGCAATTCCTAGAATGAGGTAGTATACTAAAAAATAAAGTTTTTGGAAAATACAATAATCATAAACTTCATTGAAAATTAAATGGTTTAGCGCTATTATTGTGAAATTATACTTACTGAAAATGTAAAAAAAAAATGAATTGAAATTCGTTTAATTTTTTATGAGAGAACTGTACTAGTTTAAAATGCGTCATTAGTGACCGGCATATGAATTAAGTGAGGACGTACGCCTTTCCATTTCTCACTCTCACTCATTTTATAAGTATTTTTTTTCCTTTTTGCTCTTACTCCCTCTATGCTCGGAAACTAATGACGTAGGTATTCGCCCGCGAAATAGTTTTTCATTTATTTCATGAAAACGGTTATGATTTAGCAAAACAAAAAAATAGGAGTCCTCTATTTTAAGCAGTTTCATTTATAAAAAAAGTTTCAAATTTTTTTATACTACCTCAACCATTGAAACGATTAAAATTTCTTAAAAATGTTTTTAATAATGTGGGGGTCCTCCAGATTTCTTATGTATTCGTTCACTCTGTTAGGCATGCTGTCAGTGATATGGTCTATGGCCGGTTGTGGTAACTCATCTCAAGCTTCTTGAATACGAATTCGAAGATCATTTAAATTATTTGGAGGATGAGGTTTTAGTCTAAATCCGATTATATCCCATACATATTCCATGGGCCACAAATCCGGAGACCGTGAGGGCCAAGAAAGAACCTCCAAGTTAGCTGCTTCAAGGAAATCTCTAGTTACCTTTGCCGTGTGAGGACGAGCGTTATCTTGCTGGAAGATTTTTGCAGCTGCTGCAGGTAAAGGAGAAGAACTGGCTCCAGTACGTTAGCGGTATAACAAACGGCAATTAAACTGCCAGGGATAAAAACTTGAGGTGACTTACCTCCATCAGTAATGCCAAACCATAACCCCTGGTCTAAGTCCAATGTGACGTTCTACTGCAAATGCTAAATTCTGTCTTACCACGGCAACTGACTTTCCTGCGTTCATCATGGGTTCATAAATAGGAGCCCCACTTTACCCTCTCGTTACACTGGTTACACCATTGCACTCTACCAGCATGGAGTATGTAGTAGGAATAGACATCCAATCGTTCCCAATGGTCCTTCTTGTAGACAACCGATCTCTTAAGTGGCGCTGTTCTCTACCTGTTGTATTCCTTGGCCTTCCAGATCCTCGTTGACGTTGTAACACAGTATTTGCATTATAGCCAATCCAATTGGCAATTTCTCGAAACGAAAGTTTCCCCTCTTGCATGCCGATAATACGACCTTCTTCGAACTGAGATCAGAGATAATTGACTAACTGACTGTAACTGCTGTAAGGGACTTGAGTATGGAGCCCAAACGTACGCCACCCGGGTATGGAGTGTATAGACTGGAAATATACTTGTGTCGCCCAACAGGGTATAAAATCGCCCCTTTTCGCGCGGTGTTTAAAATAGTAATCTTCCATTGGTGAGTTTAAATACCGCGGCATTCCTGAAAGATGCACCCAACTTAAATTAACAGCTGATCTGCCCAGAGAGAAGAAAAGAAAATGTGGTCAATGTGGCACCTGTCCTGATGGATATTCAGGTGGAGCTAATAATAACACAGGTCGACAAAAAAAAAACTTTTTCTTTTGGTTTCTGTTTTAATAAATAAATAAATAAATAAATAAATAAATAAATATATATTTGCCCAACAGAAAAAAATTCCTTTTATAGGACAATACAAAAAATTAACTTATACATCACATTGTGGTATACATACAATAAACATTAATAACATTAAATTGGAAAATGGTACAATTTACAGAAAAATGTCTCTAAATTTCACGTCAGCATATTGACACATTAACGTTAACGGTGCTCTTCTTAAGTCGTCAGTATTTGGTCTAGGAGTAACAAAGGTTGCAGAAGTCCGGGCATTTTGGCGTACGACATGAATATTGACATGGCTTAGAATTTCCGGGGAGTTGACTTCATAATGGAGAATTTTCCACATCCAGTTGGCACAGTGATGTTCTCGACGACTGAGAAGGCTACCTATCTTATGGCGAGCTAAGAGCAAATTATAATCAAAATTTTGTGAAGGACCTTTTTTTAAGACTGGGGTTACCCTCGCCTATTTCCAAGCATCAGGATAGGTGGACGTTTTTATAGCAAGATTAAGTATCAACTTAAGAGGTTTAACCAATACAAATCTTAGCTCACGTATAATAAAACTTGGTATGAGATCATCACCAGCAGTGAAATTATTTTTTAGTTTCGACATTAACTTTACAAGAGTGTCCTCATCAACAGCTGGCATAGAAAAAGGAGAATTGTTGGAAAAAACATCTGGAAGGTCAAAGTCAGGTTTAGGATGAAATACATTAGAAAACTTTTTTGCAAAAACATTGACTATATCCTGCGGTTTTTCAAACTCATCACCATTAAAATGCAGTTTACCAGGAATACGAGATGTACCCTTTTTGGAGCGAACATACTTCCATAGTTCTTTGGGATTGGTTTGCAATGAGTCTTCAATATGCTTTAAGTAAGAATTATGAGCCGAATTTATAAGACGTTTAGAAATTGCACGTTCATTTTTATATTCATTTAAATAGCGATCACAATTTGTTATTTTCCATTTTTTCCTCAAGTAATTTTTATGTTTTAAGGACGATACTATGACATGATTGAACCAAGGAGGATAACTAGTTGTTTTAAAACTTGCTGAGGGTACAGAACGTTCTATAGTTTTATATAATATATCATAAAAGCTTTGAAGACATTTATTAACATCTTGAAACGCTTCAAGATTAGACCAATCGGTATAGAAAATGTCATTATAAAGTTGCGGAAAATTAGCTTTCTTAAAATTAAATCGCCTGTATGAAGTTCTCGGAAATAGATGGGGTTTAGATTCCTTAACAGATTGGAGAGAAATTGAAAGTGAGGGGTGATGTAGATCTTCTGGTAAAAGTGGTTCTTCGTTGCGCGTTACTGCAAGCTCACATTTGAAGTTAGCAAGAACTAAATCAAGTAGTCGATTATTAGAATTTAAAACTTTATTATATTGAGTAAACTCATTTGACTCCGTAAAGCTAGAATAGATGCGAAGTTTCTCAGTGGGCGAATTATACCTGTCGGGGAACATTTGCAAAGTACCAAATCAATCAGAGGAACCAAACCAGTTAAGGTAGAAGTATCTTCCTGTCACATCTAAGAACTGTATAACAATCAGGAAAAATTTCAGTATTAAAAAAAGCATCACTTAGCCATGTTTCCGTTAAAATAATTACATCATATAATAATTCACAGACATTTGTGTAAAAAGAGTTCAACTTAGTCCTTAATCCTCGCACGTTCTGATAACAGATATTGACTAAAACTGATGTTCTGTTGGGCAAATTCAGTTTTCCACCGTCGTAACAGTAGGAATCCCAGACTTAATGCATAAGTTCTGATTCTATGCATAAAATAGAATCAAAATATCCATTTTCGACTTTTCGAAGTTTGCTTTTGTTGATGAGTTTTACGTCGATAAGTAAGTTTTGAAGATTTTAATTGATTTTATGAGCAACAAGTAGCAGGACATTGAAACAAAATGGGGGCAAGTTGCATATCATTTGCGTAGTGCACAGTAGAGTGTTTACTTGTCTATCACAGCTGCAACAACCATTTTTGAATGTCACTGAATCAAAAAATGGCGTCAAGAGAATGTAATAATGATGTTGATTCATTCTGTTCTATTTGCGGTGAATTTATCAAAGTAAGAAGCACAACATTTTTTTTGGTAACAAATTTAAAGCTTTGTGGAGCTTATGAAGCCTATTTTAACTTACCAATTCGGAATCGAGATAAAAAATGCACGCCTCATTTCTCCTGTTAACTGCAAAAATACTTTATAAGGTAAAAAAATACAATTTTGAGCATACTCTATTTATTTTCGTAATTTGAATAGTAAATTAATGTTATTGTACGGAAGAATCATCAGAATTAACGCCTCGATTGTAATGATTTTTCTTAATTAACAATAAATTCCAAATATTTACAAAAAAATAAATAAATAAAAAAATTACAAAAAATATTCATTTTTGAACTTGTTTTTCAATTTTAATGTACATACATTGTGCAATACGGGCAATACGTACAAAATTTTCTCAGATGTACAGTAAAAATTTGTTTAATAGTAATTTACAATAATATTCTGAGAAAATAGGTAATTTTCCTTAAAATTCTAAATATTGTTCTGGGGCCTGTTTCATAAAAGTTACAAGTACTAGTAAATTTATGACAAGCTTTGAAAAAGTTTTTGTTTCATAAAATCTTTTTTATTAGTTACAAGTGACAAACAACAAGTTGACAAATTACTAGCAAAACTTTTGAAATTACAAGCGTTTTGTTTCATAAAGCTATAAGTACTTATCAAATTTGTAGGAAATATTAGTGACAAGCCACAAATAGAACTTTTCACGTTAAAAAAGTTTTTCGTGGTTTGTTTTTGATATTATTATGGATTTGTGGCTGTGTGAATAATAATTCAGATAGTGACGATGGAGCACAAGGGGTAAACAGATGTCGGCGGAGTATTTTTTAATTCAATGAACGGTCTCGACTGAGTTGCATAAAGCTAGAAGGATTACTATTACAATTGGAATACAAATTGGTTTACATTGATCTGCGACAGGCTGTCAGTACCACAGCGTAGCAGATATGCACGGTGTGTTTAAGGCCACAGTAAACCGATGTGTAAAAGATGTCACAACAGCAATAAATAGAATTATTGTCCCAGATTTGTTAAGATGGCCCAACAATGTTCTAAATGTAGTAAGGGAGTTCCATCAACTTGCCGGACTCCCGACGGTAATTGGTGCAGTGGATGGAATTCTTATACCCATGGAGAAAGCGTTTATAGACCGGACTTTAAATTTTATTTTTTTAATGCTAATTGGTTGGGAAGCGTCCACGACGCTAGAGTTCTAAGGAATTCCACTTTATAGGCAAGAATGGAAGCAGGATGGCGCCTTATCCGGAATGGCTACATCATTGGGGATAGTGCGTATCCACAAAAAAATTGGCTAATTACTCCACTAACTATACACCCAAATGATAATACCGAAATTGAATTTATTCGTAGGCACAAACAAGGCGAGTGATAGAACAGGCGTTTGGAATATTAAAAGAAAAATTTCCGTGCATCAATCACTTACGCTTTCAGCCCCGTTTTGCAGCGAACATTATAAAATGATAGGGATACTGAAGATGAAGTGAGAATGAGACTTAATAATTTTCCGCAACAAGAAGAAAACCAACTTTTTCCTTTAGAAAATGTGGATGTTGCCGGAAGACGACGACTGCAAGAAATTGTGGACCATTTCTGATAATACTTTTATTAATTAAACTGCTATTACATTAATTCTTTTTCTATAGTTTTAAAATCTCCAAATCTGTTTTTCTGTTTCATTTATGTAAATAATAAATTTCTAATTCTATTTTTTTTTTTAATATAGCGAGATTATCCTCTTCTGTCGCGATTGATTGTTCTACAAAAACATTATGTTAAAAAATAATAGTATTTAATAATTGACATTTTACTTAATTTTCTGAAAGGTTGGGTCTGTTTTTCGATTTGTCCCCTTTTGCCTCTAAAGATTCTGTATGAGTTTCTTCTTGTACTTCATCTATTTCTTCCTGCGGCTCCTCTGCTTCAAACAATAGCTCATTCGTTTCCTCCAAAGTACAAGTCACCCCAATCCCACTAACACTTGGCAAATCATTTTTCATCTACCTCGGCCAATTTCATAATTTTACCTCCGCCAGTTCCGGTTTTTCTAGTTGTCTTTCTTTTGATGCAATATTTTGCTTTATTTTAACGTTGTGTCTTACGAAGTAAATGACTTACCAATGCTCTTTTTTAAATTTGGCTACACCGTGTCCCTCACATATTTCCAGTTCTTCAAATTGGAAGCTATAACAAGACACACCGCGGTTGCGCCCCAAACAAAATTTCTTGTTTATCGCTAATTGCTTGCAGGAAGCTGATTTTATTCAAATTTTTGTCACTCATTTTCAAGTTCAAGCCATACGCCACAGTAAATGCCATAATGACATAAACCTACTACGACTACATGTACTTGTAAACATCACTATTTACTTGTCGCTACTTAACTTGTACGACTAGTAACTTGTCTCAAAATTCCAGACTCGGCTCCTTCGTCGCCTCGTCTGTAAACATTTCGACTCGTTACTGTAAAAATGAGTTTTCCGGACTTATAACGTAAATTACTATTACTATAAAAGTTTCCGGACGTATGTCGTAATGCGTTTTATTTCATGCTACAGATACTAAATCAATGTTTTCATTTTAAAAAATGAAATTGGAATTCAGAATTTAAACATCCATGAATTGAGTATCTATGACAACAGCTTGATTTGTTGGTTGTATTTTTTTGCAGGACTTGTACTGTAAAGTCCCATTTTCCGGACTCAAAACTCTGACGTAAAACTAACAAATATGACACAGTATGAAATAAAGACATGTTAACATTTAAGGCAAGTGAGTACGAGCCGAGGCGCAGCCGAGGCTTGTCTCTTGTCGAGAATGTTAACAGTGGATACATTCCGTGTTACTTATTAAATTTTTCCCGCTGCCGTTGAAAATTTCCTCAAATTTGCATGAAATGTTTGGACGGTTGTCACTCTCATCTGAGTTGCCTGCATGTATGTGCGTAACTAGGGTTACCCGATGTGACAAATTTAAACACAGCAAAACGTGTCAAGAAAAATTCAGAAATGGATGTTGATGAAGTTGCTAACATTGCTTCGCAGTGTTTGTTGCCGATAAAATCCAGAGCAAGGTATGAATTTACGTACGAAACTTTTAAAAAGTTGTGTTTGAAGAAAAATGTGGTATGTGTGTCGAAAAACGTCATGCTGGCTTATATGCTGGAAAATTCGAAAGAAGGTAGCTAACAGTTCGCGCGTTTTCTTGCGTTATCAAAGTGGAAAATGCTGCAACCAACCTGTGGTAAAGCATACGTTTTCTAAAATGCCGTCAATTATTGCGAGATTTCTAAATTTACCAGACGCCAATTTATTCACGGGACACTGCTTTGGGTTTTTCTCTGCTACCTTGCTAGTGGACTCCGGGGCGCGTGGCAGACATTTTAAGTCTGAAGAGACATGGAAAATGGAAAACCTCCACAGTGGTTGAAAACTATATGGCGGAGTCTATTCAGAATAACCTAGATGTTGCTGATCAAATATTGTATAAGAAAAGTTGTGCATCTTCAGCGTTGTCAACTTCTCAAATTGAAACCGACCCTGTGACTTTAACTACAGTGGAAATGTCTACTTCACTTCAAACAGGATTCCCTCAAAGGCCTTCGGAAAATAAAAAAGAAAAAAGAACATGAAGGGGTTATGAAAAATTCATCTTTTTCAAATTGTTCTTTTGTATTCAGTTTTAACAAATAACTAATAATTGTTAATCTGTTTTGTTCAATAGTGTGATAATAAATCAACTTATTTACTCTTTTTATTTTCCTAGGAATGTAAATGACAGTATTTACATTCCGTCGTCAAGGAAAAATAATACACGAATGATATTTGCTATTTTCATGTTTTGTATCTAAGCATGTATGAACTATTTTCATTACCGGCAGCGGGAAAACAATATTTATGAACTTGTCGCTACTAGCGTATTTACTTGTAACTTGTCAGTTGTACACTAGTAATTTTTATGAAACTTGCCCCTAGTTTCTACAAAAGTAAACTTTGATCAAAAAAACTATTTTTCCCTTTATTAATATTACGTAAGAGAATGTGGAATTTCATATTTAAAATTCATTCTACTGAAGAATCCGACTTAGATTAATAAATTAATTATTATAGTATGATGAGCCTAGGCTCTTCCCGCCAACAATTTGAATTTGCACATGAAATGAAATGTCAATGACGTCACCAAACGTCAAATTTGAAACAAACCGCGAAATTTAAAAAAGGTTGGCCAGTGAATCGTGATCGTCTAGAGACATAGACAGAAGAGCGGACCTACGTTGTGTTCTTTTTTTGACAAGACCTCAGTGGCGGGAAATTTAAATCAAAACTTACCAGACACAGAACCAGGTTCTTTTGATGCAGGGGCGTAGCATATGGGGGGCGGAGCGTAGAATAATAACACAAAATTATGGATTTATCAATGTATTTGCTTTAGAGGTCTTATGGTCGAACTTTTGATTAATAATTGATTGTTTTAAACATTTCATCTAGTAACAATTTTTGAATGGTTTAATTTGTTTAACAATGGTGACTGATTTCATGACTTTTAACAATAATTTGGTTAATTCATACAATAACAATTAATTTAAGTAAATACAATATTTGAATAATTCATGACAAAACATTAATTTGAACAACAGTATCTGGCGAGAGAGTTCCCAAGATTACAAGTATTGAAAGTGAAGTGATTATTATCCCCTACCATTAATAACCCAATCAACAAACGTTACAATTTAATCAAAGCAGTGAGTGTTTCCTTTTCTTTCAACAAATTAAATTTCATTTACAATCCCGAAATCTACAAGAAATAAACCCTTTTTTTTAACTTTTGTATGAATTCAAACAGGTACACAGCTAAGTTATACAGTTTGAACCCCTTTCCAGATTATCAATAATTTTGGTATTAGAGTTAAAAAAAATACTGGTATTCGGGTGTGTGATTAAAGTCAAGAACTTTCCCAGCTCGCTTCACATTCTGTCACCGCCCGCACGGGGCACGCGCCCGCTTCACGAAGGGGGTTAGTGTGGAACTCGTCATGCACATCAAATTTTGAAAAACACAATCCAAAATAAACAGACACATTTTTAAAGCACACCACTGCGCCTTTCTCGCTCTCACCCTTTGGCTACTGCCCAGGCAAGGGGCATGCAACCCACTTAGCGTGGGGCACAGTACGGTGCTGTGTAACAAACTGTTACACACATTGATTAATAAACAGATACTAAAGATACACAACTACACAAAATTTCATGTCACATTCAGACGTTTCGGTTTACCAAAACTTTAGACTGATAAAAATACATTACATTGGATAGAACAATTAAGCAAAGTTAGCTTTTGGAGTGACTTGAATACCAGACTATGAATCTTTTATTATTATTAAGCAAAAGAAGAAAGCAAATTTAAGAAAAAGGATTCAAACTGTAAAACATCGCAACTACTGTTTAAAATGAAATTTTTATCACTCAGACTACAAACAAATAAAACGACCCAAGCGCCGCCATCTTTTCCTTTTCCAAACAAAACAAAATGACCGTTACCCAAGCGGCGTCCCCTCTTAACCCCTTCACTCTTTAATTTGAATTTAAATCGGTAGTCCGTTATCAAATCAATTAGCTTGAACTATCTGACACAGGTGGTTCCCCTAGGCGATGACGTCCCTCCTCGGCTTATTAAATATTTAAAAGTTTACCTTTGTTCCGAAAAGACTGGGTCGGTCGACAATAATTTCTACACGTGCGAGAACAAGTAACTAACGAAAATAATTAAAATTTGTAACAATTACACTAAACACTCACAACACTAAACAATTCAACAATTAGATAAAAAGAACTGAATGTACACTTTGTTAAACAACAATCTAGGGAACTTTGGAAACTCTCAAACGCTTGTGGCCAGAACAAAGGACGAAACAGTAATGTTTAGCAAAACTCTTCCAGCCTCTTTTGACCCTTCCGTTCGTGTTTTTTGGTACCTGGGATCCCGTGCTTTCGGGATGGAGGCGGACGTAGGCAACACACTTGGCCTCAGAGCTTAGGGCCCTTACAATAGATTAAGAGTTTAGATGGAATTTTTCCTTTGTGAAGAGGACAATTGGACAACGCTTTACGCAAGTAGTGCCCCGCCCTCAAGTTGTTAACATGTGGATGATGACGCACTATAGGCATTTTTGGTAAAGTTTTTAGTAAAACAGAATTCAAGTCCATATAATAAACTCATGGACAGAATTAACGCACCATCGCCATATTATTTGTGTTATTCCAAAATAATGATGATTTTTAGTTTATCTACCTATCTTACAAGTAGGCTGTGGACCTACATTGACAGTTCAAGTAAATGCTGTCAACAAGGATTTTGTTTTAAAAGTACAATAATTGCAAATAATAGTACCATTCCGGACATGGAATCTTGGCCACTACTGACGTTTAACTGACAAGAATGTGTGAAATGGTCTTTATTATTGATAACCTTACATTTGACTTGATCTGCCATTACAGTCATTAATAGCTGTCAGTTCTTGATTTTGTTGACGACAAAATGAAATACGTGATGGTGTAAGGATTTTAATATGATAATGAGTCAAACATAGCATTAACACGAAACCTAGAGGTAATGTTTTAATAAATTTGTACAAATTAATTTCGAATAAACTAACATCACTAAAACATTTTCTACAATTCAAAGAACAACACTAATTGTTTGTTATTACCCCACTAGTCTCTAGCGCATCAACCGCCTGGGCATAGAACGGCATAGATTTCTGTGGTAGTCTTGCGGTAACGTATTCCATGCTTCAGTAATTGCAGTCAAGAGCTCATCCCTGTTATGAAAGACTAACCGTTGACAAGTAAAATTTCAAATTGATTTAAAAAAAAATCATTCATTGGTGGCAATAAAGATTGGTTTACATTTTTTTTTGAGAAATGTCAGAAAAATGTTGGCCAAGATTCCATGTCCGGAACTGTACTTATATTATAATACGAGTTTTATAAGAAGCATTTTGTCGCACGCACGACGAGCGTAGCGAGGAGTGCTCTAAATGCACATGTGAAAGGATACATATGGGGCATTCCACGCCAAATCGGACACCATTTGGCTTTTGCATCTCCGATTTTTTTCCTTTTTTTTATGTTGTAGTATCAGTTGGGAGAGGCCTCCCTGATTTTTTTCAATTTTTTTTGTAGAGTCGTTTCCGAGATACCGATTCTTTTATCGGCCCAGGCCTAAAAGTTGCGGACTGAGTGACAGTTTCTTAGAAAAAAATATCAAGAAAATTGATCAGAATCGGTATCTCGGTATCAAGAATCGGTATCTCGGAAACGGCTCTACAAAAAAAATTGAAAAAAATCAGGGAGGCCTCTCTTAACCGATACTACAACATAAAAAAAAATGAAAAAAATCGGAGATGCAAAAGCCAAATGGTGTCCGATTTGGCGTGGAATGCCCCATATGCATTCGCAGTATAAGCCTTATGTTTGACCCTTCTTACTTTGCCTTCGAAAAGAAAGTCGTGTTCGCAATTCTAAATACGAATGAAAATTTGGCCATGTCGCAATTGCCTACTGTAAATTTCAAATTTATGTCAGCCTGTTGAAGTATTTATTAATTCTTGTATATTTTTGTGTCTTGGCACAGCGTAAAAAGTGTTAATTCTTTAATTCATTTAATTCTTTGCACTGTACACTTGCCATTGCGTAGGATCACAAAAAGCCACGGATGCGAGAGTTTATATAATTATTTCCTATAGAAATGCACTCCACTTATAGGTGGTTCCGGAAAAACCCTACAAGATCATTGCTAGGTCTTTTAAGCCAAGTCAGAAAAGAAAAAAACACCAGAGAACTCTATAAACTGCAGAGGTATCATACTAACATGCACGGTAGGGACAGTTTTTATGCAGGAATAAATACTGGAAAAGTGGAAAATCAATTAGAGGAAAGCAAGACAGGGTTTAGAAGAGAAAGACAAGTTCTTTTGGCTTTTTTTGGCTCATATTCGAGGTTCTTTCTTTTCATAAATATCTTCACCATGTTATACTTTGCGATATCTATATTGTCATATTCTATTTATTTGGAACGTCGTCGTAGTGTAGAGTACAAATACCCCAATGTGGAAGGCTTGTATATGTGCCCCTACAATACAACACCTTATTGAAGAAGAATCAAAATCAAGAATATCAACTAACCTTTTCCTTTAAATATGTACGCCAAGATTACCATTTCCGACACGGATAATTGCGACTTCATTTTCATCAATTCCTTGAATTTCCGGTACTCTTTGTTATACAATTCTTTCGAAATCTTGGGAATCAAATTTTCTAAAGCTTCTGTAGCGCCTTCACTTATTTCAGCCATAATTTCCATTTTTTTGCGATAATATTCGTATGCGAATTCCATATGCACTTGTTATAGACCGCTTGCTACAAATGCGGTTCGCAAAAGTAATAATTGCGAATAGGCAAGAATACGACTTTTGTTATTCTATACGCATCAATCGTCCATACGCAATCGCATATTATTTACATGCATGCGATGAGAATAGGTCCCCAGGGCTATAACACTATTCTCATGTACATTTCGTGATGGTAAAATGGCCCCTGGGACGTCGATGAGTGGTAGAGGATTACTGTACACAGGCACAGACTTGGATGGCTAATGCGTTACAAAATTTGTGTCAACGGCACGTGCATCCATGATGTGTACGGCTGTTCCGCCGCTGGTAACTTGGAAAGTAAAACAGTGCATACTGTTACAATTATTCTTACGGGCCACCTATAAGCGGAACATTCTATAGGTATAGCGGAGATTGACAGTTCGATCGTGACTCGCGCACACACGGCGTACCTTTCCTTCCGTCCTTTCCTAGTTCGATCGCAGAAGCGTAACCATCGATTTCCTGAATTCCAACGGTTCGATTTATCGGTCTAAGGTATTTGAGACGGGCTAGAGCCAAATAAATGTAAATCAACCGTTAAGGTTCATCTTGCTGTAAGGAACAGTTGAACGGGAAGCTCAGTTAGTGCGAATAATAATTAGTAATTCAGGAAAACAACACCCCAAATACAAACAGGTTGTTAACTAACATTTTATTGGATGTCATCAGAATCTAAACTGTAAACCGCTACTTTTTATTTTGTCCATTATATTGCTATACAGGGTGTTTCATAAGTAAACGGCAATCTCCGAGATTATGAATATCAACGATAAGAGAAGTGTCTTGGGAAGATTTTTAAGTTTCTAAAACATCCGGTTTAAAAATGCCGATGGTTTTAAATGGACCAACAGAAAGATAGAAAATGAATTTGCACTAAATAATATATCAAGTTATCGATGTTAGACCATGGCGAGAAATTTGTCAAATGTGACGTTCACTCAGTGGCGTTCTATTATTTTTACAAATTTGTCTTGTCGTGTTTTACGAAAAAATTGCAACAAAAATTTTTCAGAACAAACTGCAGAATAACGTTTCTTTAGCTTCTATGAGTTAATGTATTAAGTATTGCCGTTTACTTACGAAACACCCTGTATATTTAGATAATTGTGTTTGCCTCTCCCCTCTCACTAGCTATATTCGTCCCTATGTACAAGCCTGTCCGGGCCATATAAGCAGGCTCGTCTCATAAACTTATCACCTTTTAGAATCAAACAGTAATTATTTAACTAAAAATATTATACTTATATGTATATTGTATAAGAAGTTTCACTTCTGGTGTGTGGTCCAGCCAATAATAATTAATTCATAGATTTTTTTTTGCCTTAACGGGATTCGAACCCGTGTTTTCTAGGTTCTGAATTCGCGCTTCTCGCCATACACCCATTTGCGTGTGTCAGTTTTGTATGCAATTGCGCTACTTATCTTAAACGCTACACATGATTGCCGACTTTTCGCTGACGACAAACTGAAACATGCATTATCCAATACTGCAGATGGTATTAATTAAGGATTCTTTAGCTCCATTTATAAACTTACAATAAATTAAGAGCACTTTCACAATGGCGAACTGAAATTTTACTTCAGTCGTGTGGTCCAAAGCACACACGTATTCTTTTTGT
Organism: Diaperis boleti; assembly: GCA_963583935.1. Taxonomy (NCBI): domain Eukaryota; kingdom Metazoa; phylum Arthropoda; class Insecta; order Coleoptera; family Tenebrionidae; genus Diaperis; species Diaperis boleti. The sequence goes on along the minus strand of OY757249.1, from coordinate 40,638,404 downwards.
TTAACGCACGATAATCGAGTCATGATCGCACTTTGCCTGTTTTTTTTTTCACTAGCCGCACTAGACTTACAAATGGTGAATCACTTCCTCAAAAATGTCCGTTTGAGTTTCTGGACGATCTCCTTCACGTCTTGGCCGTTCTTTGAAGGAGATCCGGGAAGGGCTTTAGTACACCGGTTTGTCATCAGTCAGCTGAATTAGAACTATTAATGTTATCTGCACGGCTTCTGAGTGGAATCAGTTTTAGGGCGCTGCAGGCAGGCACATTGTGCATGCGTCTGCCGGAAACCCTTAAGATATATATTATGTCTTTCAACTTGAGAACAGCACTGGTCGTATATAATCGATGTTATCGCCGATAGTTTTAGTAACTACTATCGATACTATCGATAGCAGAACAAGGCTTAAACAAGGATCAATTCGACAATAAGTTGTAAAACAATTGTTTATAAACACATTATATGGCACATTGAAGATATATCATCTGCGTATTGAAATACAATCGATATTATCGCCGATAGTTTTAGTAAGTACTATCGATACTATCGATAGCAGAACAAGGCTTAAACAAGGATCAATTCGACAATAAGGTGTAAAACAATAATTGTTTATAAACACATTATATGGCACATTGAAGATATATCATCTGCGTATTGAAGTACTACTTATTTTTCCAAATAACTTCATCCACCACTAGACCTCAAGAAAAGCAGCATTGTAATACTGAGGTTAGAGGGCACTGAGCAAACAGTTGGACGGAGTAATGAACTATATTTACAAAATATGTACAGAGTTTAGAGAAAAACTTTGGAGGTCCGTCTCGTCAGGCTAACTAACGGTCCTGACGCAGAGGACGTAGAAGTTAGAGCTGGACGATGTTCATCTAAAAAAGAAAAGCAGACAATATACTAAACCTGTTGGTGAACCGTCCCGCTGCTGCTGGGCGGGTTTGTAGCGGTGTGTTTACCGTTACTTTTCTACAAGAGCTATTTTTGGGCGCCTGTGTTTTAACCGTAGCTGTTCATTGTAGTCCACCATTACTTGAACCAACCTGTTGGGATGAACATCCGCCCGGTCGAAAGTCTTTTCCGCGGTTGCCCGCATGAATTTTCTTATGGAAGAGAGTTCAGCTTCACGATGAGGCTGCGAGTTTCGAACGTACCATGCGCGATCCTCACGGCCTGTGCCGCCTGGAGAACCTTGATGAGCGACTGTACACCCATATGGGCGAGGCGTACATCATGGCCGGTCTCACAACCGTCTTGAACAACATTAACTTGTTTTCGATGAACAGTCGGCTGCGTCGGTCTAGTACCACTCCTAGGTACTATTACAACCTAAATTGTTGTAATGCCCTGACAAAATTGAGAAGTGTGGATGGTGACACACTTAATACAGCTAAATCCCCAAAATCATATAATGAACAAATAAAAATAATACAGATACTTCCAACAATTATACAATATTAAATAACGTGGTAAAATAGAAATTATAATGACTGAATAGAATAGCAAGTTGAATTAAACAATAAATTACGAAATGAACGTTGAAAATAATTAAAAATAAGACAAGTTAAATAGTGACTATGGCTCTTTACCTAGGTTAAAATTACATTAAGGAGATTACTGAACTTACAAAATTTAAGTGAACGCTAATATAACAAAAACTAGGTGAATTGATAACACAAAAAAATACAATAAAAAATTGTCTATTACTTATCTTCTTGATTAATATGCTTCCTGCTAGTTTTGGAGCTGTCCTGACACCTTACTTTTACTTTCTGGCGTATCCTGCGAGTCTGTAAATCTGCAACTCCTGCGGGTCCTTGGGAAATTTCACCAGTTTCCACGTGAAATATACTATGTGCGTTCAGGAAAGAATTTCCACAGCCAAAATCCCTTGATGGTGGTACAAATAATCCTAGTATAAGTGCTGGTGAATTTGCCTATCTGATTTAAAGAAAATAGTCAAGGTCTGCACGCAATAAAATGGTTTCTCTTACCTCTTTCCGAAAATTCAACCTTTAACGATTTATCCGCTTAAGCGATTAGTTATAGAAATAACCCACATTCAACGATACTTAACCGCTAACGCGTTTTTCCTGGACGCAATCCCTTTTACCAGGAGTAATATTTCGTTGAACGTGTACTCGTTAAAGTCTCGAACGAAAAAGAAAGAATCTCGCGCGGCACTGCAAAACCTATCGTTTTTTTGTATATGCCGGTTATCTCTACGTAGATGCGTTCCTGAACCCGGTGGTGAATGCGCGGCAAAATCAAATTGTAACACTCGACCCTCCCAAAAGGGAAAAATAAAAATTCGTGCGACGAATTTTTATTTTTAACTAGACTCAGTGATGACAACTAGCATATCAAGCAGGCATGTGTGGAGTGAAGCTCCAGGTCTTAAACAGACCTAGCAAGTTATAGTACTGCCACACTAACACGGGACGAATAGAATTCTCCCAAATCTCAAAAATTTACAAGACTCTAAACAATAACAAAACCCAAAATAAAATTATGACCAATGAAATCAAGAAAAGTAATGGGCTCTATAGTGGCTCCTCACTAAAATTATTGGCAAAATTGGAAACTTTATAAACAGTAACAAACTCATAAACAAAACAACCAATGGATTTCAACAAACCTCATTTTAATTGCTCGCAGCAAGGTTTCAAACCTGATGTTAAATGCGTCCGTTTGACCTGCCGCCATGACCCAACGTTTGCCCCCATTCCCCAGTTCATGGTACATCAATCCGGTAAAACCGATCCAAACTAACAAATAATTTGATACATCCCCCGTCCGTCTAATCCGCACCTATGCGATTTGTTTTTGAACCCCCGGCTCTAGAAACCCTATAAAACAGACGGCGAGACCCGTACCCTAGAACCGTAAAAAAAGAAAAAACCGATGAAGCCCTGACAACATCCCACAACTTCAAAACAATTAAAGATCTAAATCGGTAAGAATTGCCTCTGAGAATTCGTGGTCCTCTCCCAACAACCCGGAACCTACCCGGAACTAACCCGGAACCAACCCGGAACCAACCCGGAACCATCCGGAACATACCCGGAAACAACCCCGAACTAACCCGGAAACAAACACTACCAACCGGAGAGCAACCACAACAATACATAACAACTCGTAAACAAAATGATTCTCAGAGGTACTGTCAAAATGAAAATCCAAAGATAAAACGAAATTGACTTGATGTCAATCGGGTGTAACTGAAAACAGTCACCCTACAACCATGAGCGATTCCACTCATTTATGTGGTTCTGGCTTACGCCAGGGGTCTGGTTGTTTGAGCCCAAAACTCTAATTCAACATACCAAATGAAATTGAAACAAAAACCAACGAAATTGACTTGGTGTCAATCGGGTGTAACTGCCAACGATCACCCTGCAACCATGAATGATTTCATTTATGTGGTTTTGGCCTACGCCAGGGGTCAGGTTGTTTGAGCCCAAACCAGAAATGACTTGTTGTCAATCGGGTGTAACTGATAACAGTCACCCTACAACCATGAGCGCTTCCACTCATTTATGTGGTTTAGGCCTTAGCCAGGGGTCAGGTTGGTTGAGCCCAAAGCAGAAATGACTTGTTGTCAATCGGGTGTAACTGCCAACGATCACCCTGCAACCATGAGTTCACTCATTTATGTGGTTTTGGCTTAACGCCAGGGGTCAGGTTACTTGAGCCCAATAGCACTAATTTCAAAATATACCAGGAAATTGACTTGTTGTCAATCGGGTGTAACTAAAAACAGTCACCCTACAACCATGAGCGATTCCCCTCATTTATGTGGTTTTGGCCTACGCCAGGGGTCTGGTTGTTTGAGCCCAAAATCTCCACAAATTTCACTTATACCAAATGAAATTGAAACAAAAAAACAACGAAATTGACTTGGTGTCAGTCGGGTGTAACTGATAACAGTCACCCTACAACCATGAGCGCTTCCACTCATTTATGTGGTTTTGGCCTACGCCAGGGGTCTGGTTGTTTGAGCCCAAAGATACTACAAGGAAAAACTAGTCCGAGTGATAATCATCGGTTTCATCGCAGTTTTCGCGATCTGACTCGTCACCGGAACTAGTGTTATCGGTAGCGAGAGTGTGATCAGCCTTCAGATCTTTTACGTGCCATCTACCCAATTCTCTACCATTTTCGTCGGCCAACAAGTACACGTTCTTTCCGATTCGCTGTTTTATACGGTAAGGTCCAGCAAATCGTTTAGCTAACTTGGCGCTGAAATGCTTAGTGCTATCGGTAGTTGGATAAGTTCTTCTCCACACTGTCATCCACCTGGTAGCTAACGTCCCGACGTTTTGCGTCATATTGACGTTTCGCGCGTTCATAAGCCCTACGCAACAAAACCGTGACGACCTCTCTGATTTTTTCCAACTTCGTCTCCCTTTTTCGTATCCGTTCCTCCATGCCTTCGTCTTCATCGTCCTCCCCTTGCGTGTCGTCTAGGTGTTCTCGTTCTCGTGCGACTCTATGCTCTTGTCCGTCACATATCATTTCACAGCCGAAATTTACGAAATAGGGCGTCTGCCTCGTGGCCTCATGTTTGGCCGTCCTCAACGCACAAGCAACACGACTCAAATTTTCATCCCATTTACGCTGGTCCTGATCAATGTACGAGATTATCAGAGACTTCATCGTACGATTTACACGCTCCGTAGGGTTATTCTGGGGAGTATACAACGAATTATAATAAGGTTCCACGCCGTAGTTTCGCAAAAACTCTTGAAACTCGCGACTCCTACCGAACTGTACTCCGTTATCCACAATAATAAACTCCGGTACCCCAAACATCAGGAACACTCTTTGTTCTATTTCGTCGATTACTTTGCGCGCCGTCGGTGATCGCAAAGGTATGAAAAACGGGAATTTACTAAAGTAGTCAGTAATGACGAGCACGTACTCTTGTCCATTACTACTCCGAGGAAGTGGTCCAAAAAGATCAGCACTGATCATCTGCCACGGCTTGGTTATAATCGGTCGGGCTCCCATCGTTCCGGCGGGATATCTCGGCTCCGGTTTCACGCTAGTACAAACAGAACACTTCCTTACATAACGACACACATCCGCTTTCATCCGCGGCCAAGTATGATTCTGTTGGATTTTGTTGTACGTTTTGTAAACCCCGAGATGACCTCCTGTCGTCGCGTCATCATGATAGCGACTTAGCAACTCCAACCGTTTTTCCTTCGGAACAACCAGTTTCCAACCATGGTCATCAACACATTCGTCCGCTTTTACCTTCTTAAAAAGTTTGCCCCCGCGCGTTCTAAAATTTGGATAACATAGTGGGTTGGCCAATACCTTCCGGATCATTTCCACGTACCATCGGTCCTTCGACGGTCGCTCGGTATCGTCCGCGTCCCCCAAGAGATTTACCTGCGCTGATGGTTCTACTGCCCGTGAAAGACAATCCGGCACGACGTTGTCCTTGCCCTTCCGATGAACGATGGTAAAGTCGTAATTCTGCAACCTCATGACCCAGCGCCCTAGACGACCCAACGGATCTTTTAAATTATTTAACCACAGTAACGAATAGTGATCCGTCACGACCGTAAAGTGGGATCCTTCTAGGTAGCACCGGAGTCGTTCAATCGCATAAATTACGCTCAGACATTCCTTTTCCGTCGTGCTATATCGTCTTTCCGCTGACAGTAGTGCGCGTGACAGATAACTAATAACTCTCTCCTCACCATCGATCTCTTGAGTTAATACTGCACCTATGCCCACGTCGCTAGCATCGCACTGTACCGTAAAAGGTTTACTAAAATCCGGACAAGATAGTATTGGTGCCCTTATCAGGACGTTCTTAACTTCCACGAAAGCTCTAGCACACTCTTCTGACCACACAAATCGGTTGCGTTTCCGCGTTAAGTTAGTTAGTGGTGACACCAGGGTGGAAAAATTCGGTATAAAACGTCGGTACCAACTCAGCATGCCAATTATTCGTCGAACTTCTCGGACATTCTTCGGCTGAGGCATATCAACGATGGCACTGACCTTCCGCGGATCTACATTTAACCCTTGACGGTTCACCAAATATCCCAAATAACGCAGCTCGGTTTTACAAAATTTGCATTTACTTTCTTTGAGAGTCAGACCGGCCTGTAACAGTTTCTGGAAGACGATTTCCAGCACCTTCACATGCGTTTCAAAATCCTTGATGCACACGATTATGCACACGTCATCAAGGTAAGAGAAAACGTAGGGCTCTAAATCAGGTGTAAATAAACGATCTACCAAAGTTTGAAAAGTGCCCGGCGCCGAATGTAAACCGAATGGCATCCTCCGAAATTGGAACTGCCCCCTTCCCGGAACCGAAAATGCGGTCATGGGCTTACTCGCCTCGTCCATTGGTATCTCCCAGTACGCGCTTCGGATGTCCAAACTACTGAGATACTGCGCGTTTCCCAAACTATCTAGTATGTGAGAGATATTAGGCAACGGATACGTCTTCCTCTTTGACCGAGCATTCACCCCACGATAATCGATTACGAAACGATAAGTTCCATCCTTCTTGGGAACCATCAGGTAAGGCGAATTCCATTCCGAATCAGCTCTTTCGATAACTCCCAGCGCCAACATCTCCTCTATCTCCATATCTACGAGCTTCTGAATGAACGGACTGACACGATAACACCTAGAGCGCACTGGAGTAGCATCGTCGTGAAGTTCGATCTTGTGCTTAATCAAATCCGTGCATCCCAACGGTACATCCGAAATCTTTTCAAAATAAGACTTCACACAAGCATCTAGTCTCGCTACCTGCACCGGAGTCAGATCGGTTTTCGTTTCGATGTTGTTCAACGTTAACGTAGGATCGTTCTTTACCTCGGCCGCATCCGCAAAGTCCCATGAAAGTTGTCTAAAATTTGGCACAATGCCCATTTCCATCCAAAAATTTATACCTAAGACCAACTCGTGTCGCACAGCCGGTACCACAAGCACCTCAAAAACAACCATCTTGTGCTTTAACCGAATCGGCACATTGACTGCCCCAACACAAATGATCTCGCTATCCGATGCTAAAGCACAACTATCCACCGTGGATTTGTGCATCTTCAACCCCATGGCCTCTAACCTACGCCAACCTGACAACCCCATAATTACATTACTGGCCCCCGAGTCTAATAAAGCAATAAAGTCGCTACCATAAATATTTACCGTTAAACGTGGACACTCGTTCTTATTGCCCATTGAGAAAATATAATCTAACGTTGCTTTCGTCGCTTGTTCCTCCGAAGACAGCTCGCGACCCTTTACTGCTGCCTTCGACCGGCGTTTCCCGATCTCAAACAATCTGGGCACGTGGTACGCGTATAACCTGGTCGTTTACAAGTGAAACAATGAATCTCTCTGACTGCTGTACAGTCACGAGATATGTGGCCAGGCTTCCCACATCGGAAACATTTCGATTTCAAGCGTCGGTTCTTATCTATATCTTTGAAAGGCACCACAGGTGAAGTTGGTGGAACTGATCTCGACATGGTTTTAACCCGATTCGCTTCCGCGTGTTTGACCATATTCAACTTATGCCGCTCAAGCTCTTGGCAGTACTCTGCCAGCTGTTCCAGAGTATCGATGCGTTTGTCCCACAATCGGTCCTGATAATAAGGCAATATGTTACGTCGTACGCAGGATAGCCTATCCTGAAGGGATATCTTGCACGGTAAATATGTCTCGAGTTGTTCAAAACGTGCCAAGAACATTCCGATCGTTTCACCTTCCGACTGACGATAACTCATTAATCTCTCACGAGCTGTCCTTTCATAATCGATCGGCAAAAATTCCTGTCGCAACCTCGTGCACAAATCCCCCCAACTAGCAACCCTACTTTCGACCATCCTATACCATACAAGCGCATCCCCCTCGAACAACATCTTTGCGTTTCTTAGCAAATCCCGCTCGGAAATGTCTTGCATAAGTCTCCGCTCTTCTACCTCCTGGACAAATTTACAGACAGCTAATTCATCGCTACGGTCACCATTGAATTTAATATTCCACCCGCTAATTAGTGAAGTGAGATCAGGCGAATTTACCAACCGATAACATGGCGCATTAGATGAGGACGAAGCAAAAGGACTCGACATCGTAATCAAAGTCGCATCTGGATCCGGTGTTTGAACCATTTTTGTGTAATACTTTGCTCGGAAATCATAATTTTCAAAAGCCTTATTTAACGCACCAGTTAACGTCCCCTTCAGTGGCACAAGCGTATCCTCTACATCACCGACCCGATTTAAACGACCCTTAAGATGTGTCAACTTGGTGGCCAGCTTTGCCATCACTGTGTCGTTAATGACTTCCCTGATCAATTGATGAACCTCCTCAAGACCCTGCTGACAGTTCGCCAATTCGTCCCCCGCGTCGAGAGTTATCGGCGATTCAAACAAAACACCGTTCTTCTCCAGGCCTAAGCAGAATCTTAAGTTCATCGCCATATCCTCCAGAGTTTCCGAACCTTTTACGACAGTGCCACGAATGCCTAACTCATATGCGATTTCGTTTCTTGTTAACCAATCAACATTAAGCTCCATCGTAAATTCCTCAAAACGAAATCAACCGAAATTTAACTAGAGATAACACCGTACCGACAAAACTTTACAATTTTTAAAACGCAACTAACAATACTTTACACGACAATTTGCAGACCTGACTACTATCAACAATCAAACAATCTCAACCAGCACTTACCCGGATGTAAAATGGTCTGCCTAACTTGAAGGGATTCTTTCCTTTCCACAACTCTCCAAGTTAAAAGAAAATCCACTGGATAACTTCCCAAGCCGCAAGGTGGTCTTACTACTAAGGTACAGCTCCAACACCGCGTCAAAACGCTACTCAGCTAGAAGATAAAGTAATTAGCAAGTTATTCTTGACAATTCCTCCACACTTCAAAGTTTTGTAGGGACTATCCAAAATTCAATTCACAATATTATTACACTATCCCGGTTGACGAGCCCCCAATTTATTACAACCTAAATTGTTGTAATGCCCTGACAAAATTGAGAAGTGTGGATGGTGACACACTTAATACAGCTAAATCCCCAAAATCATATAATGAACAAATAAAAATAATACAGATACTTCCAACAATTATACAATATTAAATAATAGAATAGCAAGTTGAATTAAACAATAAATTACGAAATGAACGTTGAAAATAATTAAAAATAAGACAAGTTAAATAGTGACTATGGCTCTTTACCTAGGTTAAAATTACATTAAGGAGATTACTGAACTTACAAAATTTAAGTGAACGCTAATATAACAAAAACTAGGTGAATTGATAACACAAAAAAATACAATAAAAAATTGTCTATTACTTATCTTCTTGATTAATATGCTTCCTGCTAGTTTTGGAGCTGTCCTGACACCTTACTTTTACTTTCTGGCGTATCCTGCGAGTCTGTAAATCTGCAACTCCTGCGGGTCCTTGGGAAATTTCACCAGTTTCCACGTGAAATATACTATGTGCGTTCAGGAAAGAATTTCCACAGCCAAAATCCCTTGATGGTGGTACAAATAATCCTAGTATAAGTGCTGGTGAATTTGCCTATCTGATTTAAAGAAAATAGTCAAGGTCTGCACGCAATAAAATGGTTTCTCTTACCTCTTTCCGAAAATTCAACCTTTAACGATTTATCCGCTTAAGCGATTAGTTAGAATAGATTAGATTAGATAGAAATAACCCACATTCAACGATACTTAACCGCTAACGCGTTTTTCCTGGACGCAATCCCTTTTACCAGGAGTAATATTTCGTTGAACGTGTACTCGTTAAAGTCTCGAACGAAAAAGAAAGAATCTCGCGCGGCACTGCAAAACCTATCGTTTTTTTGTATATGCCGGTTATCTCTATGTAGATGCGTTCCTGAACCCTGTGGTGAATGCGCGGCAAAATCAAATTGTAACAGTACTTAGCTTCGGTCGTCCATGGTATGGGTGAACCAAACATAAAAACCTTTCCCACGAGGGAAAGTACCTGATCCTGTACCTTCACTTTTATTGGTGAACAAGATGGTGCTGCTCTTCGCAGCGTTCACGTCTATTTGCCAATTGGTGAAGGTCATCAATGACCCTTTGGAGTTTCCTGGCCGCTAGTTCAGCATCTCCGCTTTGAACTATGACCGCCGTGTCACCCGCGTAGAATGCCGTGGTGGCGTCTTCCGGAGACGGGACAGCGGACATGAAGATTGAGAAGAGGAAAGCACACACCCCTGAGGGACACCAGAAGCAATGCTTTTGCAACCCGACCTCAGATTCTCAATCTTAAATCTGAATATCCTTCCTTCCAGGAATGATTGGACGATTTCCACCAGCTTGTGGAGCAACCCTTCGTACCACAGTTTGTCGAAGGCCTTTACAATATCCAAGAACACCGCAACGCCGTTTGCGGTTGAAATTGTACACGATAGTTTCAACCACCCTCAGCACTTGCTGAGTGGTTGCACGTCCTTCCTTGAATCCAAAGAATTGGAGGATCCAGCAGTTATCAAACCCAGACGTTAGATTGCGTTGATTATTATTATTAATTCCAAATGCATGACCGCTTTGTCAGGCAGGTGTCTGATCATTCTGTTAGAGTCCTGGGGCCATCTTAACTCTCACATTTTTCGTTTTTCCTCAATTTCCTCAATTTTGTCGAAGTCAGTGTTTTTTCAGTTGGGACTATGCTGTCTCTCAAGGTTGAGTGCGAAAGCTTCTGCCTTTTCCCTAGCGAAGTAGACTATTCCGCCCTCACCATGGATAGGGGGAAGCGGTTTTCGATCTGAGCATAGGTCTTCTGCCATTGTTTACACTGACGCCTCCTCTACAGCTAACTTCTCAAGTCTTGCTTGCCAGCGCCCGTTCCGGAGTTCGGACAATCGACGCCGGACTTTCACTATAAGTCGTTTTGGATTTATTCGATCTTCCGGAGCCAGTGTACGGTGGTACCGTTTCCAGCCCCGATTTCTCTCCTGCATGAGATTTCGAACATCTAGCGGAAGACCATTAGGTAGCGACGTCATTGTCGCTGATGCTTTGGTCTCAAGAATTCAAGTCGACTTCCTCGTCTATCTCTATTCTGGGAACTAAGCTCATGTTTGACGCCAATGGCTCCTTGAAATTGAGCCAGTCGACCTTGTCGGATGAAGTAACACCGGATAGTGATCAGAATCGAGCTCGTTGATTACATCTATCTCTGCCTGGTAGACGGCGTCTTTGATGAAAGCCGTTTGGGTTCCAAAGGACTATCTGCAGATACTTCGTCCTAACGTTTGTCTCCATTGAGTCATTTGAGAAAGATGTGCATCAACACAACGGTCTACGCATTCAGCACTTTCATGGTCTCCGCTGACGCTCCAGGGTACGCCAGGGTGAACCAGGGAGTACCGTTTGGAGACGTTGATCCCCTCCCATTTGAGGGTTTCTTTTACGTCCTTCTCTGGGACAAGGGCGCTAATTTGGTGGGCGCGGGGAAACCGACGAGGGCTTTTTTTCCACAATAAAATTAATATCGAATTAGTTACAAAACTTGTTTTACAACTCATATTAATAAGTAATAAACAACATCACTAAATTAAAAAACAACTTATACTTATAATTATAATAATGACAATAAGTTTGTCATTACATTAATGTTTATAAATGTACTTGAGAGTCTTGAATATATAGGGTGTAACAGAAATAGGTATCAACATTTTAACTAGTAGCAGAACTTGACAAGAGCAACAAAATTTCTATGTACCATTTTTACGAAAACCCAAATTTTGTAGCATTTTTGCCCCTTCACAAATTCGCATTGACGAGTCATCTCTGCTGCATCAATAATAATATTTAGTCCTATTATTATTTACCTCTGACGATAATAAAAGAAATATACTTTTTTGTTGCAAATTGTTTTCTAAAAGTATATTTTTATTTAGTATAAGTGAGTCTCTAGTGGGGTGTATTGTAGTTAGGTAGTTACCATTGTCCATTCTGTGAGTGATTGAGTCAGTGAGTTTCAAAAATACCACCTCTTACAAACATTGAAAAACGGACAATGTGCTGATTTATGGAGAGGTTCTTCAAAATGCTTCGGAAGCTTTAAGGATTTACAACCAACGTTTTCCCAATCGCCAGCTTCCAAGTCGCTGAACATTTGAAAAAACGGTGCAACATTTCAGGGATCATGGAACTTTTTCGCCCCAGACATATGATCACCGAAAGTCTCGCCACTAGTACGAGAAAACGCGGTCTACAAGATCATGTGTCCCACATGACCGTTTGGACGAAATTTCCGTGTCCAAAAGTTGTACTCTTATCACGTCCAGCGAGTAGAATTTCTTAACCCAGGGGATTATGTTTGCCGGTGTCATTTTTCTCAGTGGGTTCTTGGAAAAATTGAAGAGCAACAAAATTTTATTTGCGGCACATTCTTTACAGATGGAGCTGGTTTTACGAGAGAAGTTGTTTCTAATTCCAGAAATTCCCACATGGCGAGCGACAGCATGAAGACGCGTTACAATTTAAAGCAATCGCAATCCCCCAGCCAAGATGAAGGTGGTTCATCTGGATCGTTTGGCACCCTACTCCGGGACAAATCAACGGGATTGAAGTAGATTGTTCGGGACGAACAATCTTTAGAAGGGGGGCAGTGAGACGACGGCGCGACGGCACCGGAAGCGGATGATGTCATGATGATGTCACCACGTATGGTAACAGGCCATGAGAACGTCTGGGAATGATTGTTCACATAAGATGCTCTCATGAGCCTAGAATATTCTGTCGTGGTAATTCATACTATACGACTCTCGCACAAAGAGGATGATCTCATTCTTCCGGAATACTCGATAGCGCCGAAAGGATGATCTCATTATTCCCGAAATAGAAAGAATCGAGAACGCCAGTAGGGGTATAAGAAGGTTATGAACAACGAAACGAGTCAGTCGATTGGTAGCATCGTGAACAAGTGGTCAGCGTGTGTTATTGTGAAAGTTTGCACATAGTGAAAAGTTAGTCTTAGTTTTTTTAATAAAAGTTAATAGCTACGGTGTGCAGCAGAATTTTCTTTAAATCCTCGAACTCGCCCGGCTCAGGCAACGTTACAAGACTACCTACAAGACGGTGCTCCTTGCCATAGCGTTCGGCGTGTACTTAGATGGTTAAATCATTACTTTCCTGGTCGGTGGATTGGCAGATATAGACCTATAGCATGATACTAAGACTAATAAGATATGTTCACGCGCATCTTTATGTCTATTTCTCTTCATTCTTGGACGTCATTGCGTGACAAAACTGCTCGGAGCTAATAGCTACCTAATTGCAGGTGTTTTCGTTCATTTATTTAGTATACACTGTTTTAATTTCGGGGGAATAAGTTATTTAATAATTTTTCCATTATACTTTGTAATAATATTACGAACAGTGATTTATTGTGCAGGGATGCATGTGCAAATCCCAAAGATCTAAACAGAAAAATCGCGATGAAAGGATAAAAAAGAGTTTAAAAATGTACCTAACTTGTATGTACTTCTTTAATTAATTTTATTACCTATGTTTTTTTTGCTTTATTAATGCAGGCTTGTAAAAATATTCAATCGCAATTTTGCGCTTAAGACGACACAATTTTGGCTTTACTAAAATTTATTTATAGCCAAGAATTGCACTAATAGTAGTGGACTTGAAGTATCGTAAATGGACTTGAAACTTTATAAGTAGGTAACTCCAATAATAAAGATATACACAAACTTTAAGGTAGAAATTATATTATGTTTTTGGCGACTTATGGTAAAAAAATAATATTTATTTTTTGCCTGTTGTTTTATTTTCAATATTACTAAATTGAATAATCCTTCAGTTTACAAGAAATTTTAGAAAAGGTCTTTTTGTTAGATGCAAAATAAATTTTAAAATAAGAACACTTAATAAAAACAACATGAGAAAGTGCAAAATTATAAAAATTGTAAAGTAAAGCTAGATACACAAGTTAGATTTTATTTATCTTATATTATAACTTGTTTGCATTACAATAACATATTTACTCAAAATAATGTTCCGAAAGATTTTATTTATGTTTTAAAAGGTAAAAAATAAATAAAAATACCATGTTGCGTAAAGTGTCTGGTTTTTATTGAGTATACTTACATTATATTTATCCAAAACAGCAAAAACAACAAAAATTGCGAGTTTCTTTTGATATCGCAGTACATTTTTGTCACGCGATGACGTCATGCGCGCACCGGTTTAAAATTCGTTCGGCAACTGATCATATCTTATTAGTCTTAGTATCATGGACCCGTAGCATGGCCTACCAGATCTCCGGACTTAAGTGCTAAATGAAACAATTAGTGTACTCGACACTGTGTGAAACTCTTGACATCTTAAGGCAACGGTTGACAAGCGTCTAGCATTCATTTGATAGACGTGTGCGAATGTGCTTTCAAAACAACGGGGGACATTTTCAACATTTACTGTAATTACTTGTAATTTTGTTTTCATTTTTATTATATTACCCATCTTGCAGGCATTGTTTTTTAAAATTGTATGAAGTCTAAAAAAAGGTCAGAAATATTAATTATTGCGAACACTAGAAAAAAAATCCTTAAAATTTTCATTGGGCAATAATTGTGTGTTTCTTTATAACATTTTGTGGCTTCTAGAGATTCCATCTTGTTAACACATTCGCTGCTGACCTGGATGACATAATCACATCCCAGCACTAAACAGGAGGAAGGAGTTATTGGCGATCGTAAATGCAGTAGGACATTTTCACAAGTACCTGTACGGTCACACAAAATCCGAACAGATCATGCTGCGTTGAGGTGGCTGTTAAGCCTTAAGGATCCAGAAGGACAGATAGCCAGATGGTTGGAGAAGCTGCAGCAGTATGATTTCGAAATCGAGCACCGACCACGCAGATCACACCAGAATGAGGACGCACTTTCTAGGAGGCCGTGCCGGAGTGACTGCAAACATTGCAGTCGGAAAGAGGCACCCAAAGATTTCGAGGGCGTGAAAAGATTGGTTCTGCAACCTCAAGATGGAAGCAGAACAACTTGGAGATAGCGAGATTAGTCCAATTTTGGAAAACAAAGAGAACGGAAATCAGAGACCACAATGGCAAGACATCTCGGACAAGAGTTCTGCTCTCAAAGCACTATGGGCCCAATGGGATTCACTCAAGGTAGAAAATGGCCTGCTGAAGCAAGCATGGGAGAGTGGAGATGGAAAGTCGGTAACGATGCAACTGGTTTTGCTCAAGTGTCGCGTGAAGGAGGTCTTGCGAGAAATCCACGGTGGAGTGTCCGGTGCACATCTTGGCGTGAATAAGACCATGGGGAAAGTCCGTGAACGCTTCTATTGGGTGAACGTTCGAAACGATGTCGACAGCTGGTGTCGAAAATGTGACACTTGTGCGGCGAGCAACGGTCCACAGACGCGTATTTGAGGAGCCATGAAACAGTACAACGTTGGAGCACCATTCGAGAGAATAGTCTTCGACGTAGAAGGACCGTTTCCTACTGTTACGGGGGCGGCGGTTACCCTTGGAGGTACCGGGACCGAAGTACACCACCGACGTCGAAGAGAGTTTGGTGATAGTGGAACTCGCACCTGGTGATGCCTTCTCAAAGATGTTATCCACAGGCCAGTAGGGGAATTGGATCGTTCGTAGTTATTAGTCTCTCATTGTTTCTTGTCTATTTTTCTTTAAAGAAAAAGTCTCTCATTTTTCTGACGTTATTTATTCAAACCCCTTTCGAGGGATGAATAGAACAGCCTTCCAACCAGAAAGTGACGTGCCTTTATACCTGCTTTGTGATTGGCTGCAGCCTATTCTTATTAAAAGCTTACAGTTAATAAACTTAAATCTACTTAAAACTATACTTAATCTATAGCGCGAGCGCTAAACTACACTATTACCCTACTTATAACTAACCACTCGCGACTCAAAGCGTAAAAAGCTCTTTATCGCGAGAGGGCGGAAGTGGGAGGGTCGAGCGGTAGACAGTATAAAGGTAAACCTTTGACGGCTGGCGCCATTTACCGCTCAACTTCCGCCACTATCGCACGCCAAAACTTAAAATTAAACACTACACTAACGAGAATCCGTTCGCGAATTCACTTCATACAACACTACCACTGATTCGGGAAACAAGTACATCATGATGGTCATCGACTATTTTAGCAAGTGACCGGAAGCCTATGCCCTACCCAATCAAGAAGCTGTGACAGTTGCCAGGGCGTTGGTAGAAAATTGGATTTGCCGTTACGGACTTCCACTGGAAATGCACTCGGACCAAGGACGGAACTTTGAATCTGGAGTGTTCCAGGGCGTCTGAGTATTGACTATCAGGAAAGCTGAGATGAGGTTCGAAGGACGGACGTAATGATGCAGGTTGAATTGTGGAGTGAGAAAGGAAAGGGTTGAATTCAAAGGTTTGTGGTAAAACAGATTGGCGAATTGGTAAGTGTCTTATTCGAATACAGTAATTTGATTGGTGATAAATCCTGGAACGGACAGATTTTGAAGATCGTACGTGACAGAATGATGTCATGTGAAGTTGTTTTTATAGTATCGGCTCGAAAAGTTCAATAAACAATGTGGGAAAGAAATATGTTGGTCTCTTCGAAGAATCATAAAATGCTTCGAGATATTTTTTGGAAGGTTGACAGGCGCTTACAGTTAAAGAAATGTGTTAATTGATATTTTGAAGCGGTTGCAGTCAGCTGTTCGGTAACAAATTTAAAGTAGGGGAGCTTGGGAGCAAATCGTACTTACGGGTGCTCTAAAAAACCAGGACAAAAATGCTTTCAGTGTGTGTTGGCTGCTTGAATGTAGTCTGAGTATTGTTGTTAGCACTCAAAAGAGTGTTGTTGGCTTGTTTGTGTTTATTGTTAGAAGTAGAGTTTTGTTGACCCATTTGAATTTATTGTAAAGTGATGTTGAACGAATTGTAAAGTGATGTTGAAACAATAAAATTGTAAAGTAATGTTGAAAGACTGCCCGAGATCCACTTGGTGTTAAGTTCTGTAACCACGCGATGGCAGGTGGTGAGCTTAACGCGACAGATGTGTTGATGAGATTGCTATGATTTTGCTTACTGCCCGAGAACCACTTGGTGTTAAGTTCTGTAACCACGCGATGGCAGGTGGTGAGCTTAACGCGACAGGTGTGTTGATCAGTTTGCTTCTGTTAATTTGAGCTGGAACCACGTGATGACAGGTGGTGAGCTTATTGCGACAGTTGGTTTGGTACTGAGAATGTAGGAGATTCCCTCTGGTAATTTGCTCTGGAACCATGTGATGACAGGTGGTGAGCTTATTGCGACAGTTGATTTGAAAATGTTGATTATTGCTACAGTTGGTTTGAAAATGATGATTATTATGACAATTGTTTTGAAAATACATATTGCACGGATATTGTGGAGATCCGAACGTTGAACAAATAATGTTCAGTAGTTTGTTAGGGTTGAACCCTGGTTGTTGAAAATTGAGTTAGATTGTTTTATTGATATGAAAGTTGAGAATGAAAAAGTTTTGCATTGAGAATGTGATGCGTGAATTGCTATCTCGAGAGCGAAATAGGATGCCTTGAGCACTAGTCAAGTTACTAGTCAAGAAGATTGGTGTAAACAGAAGAAAGTTAATGCTTCTTTTAGTGATTTCATTACATAACTAGTTATGTAATGATTTCATTACGTAACTAGTTATGAAAAATGAGACGTTTCATAACGTCAAAGAGTTATCAAAATTTGAACTTTTCATAACGGAATATATCAAGTAAATGTGTAACTAAGTATTAAAAAAAAAATGTCATCAAAAAAATTAATGTTGATTCCGATTCCGAAATACAACCAGATATTGAAGAATGTGCCAATTCGGCCGCGTTGGGTTTAATACCCGAAAAGTCTAAAGAGCGTTACGATCTTGCGTACAAGAAATTCGAAGATTGGTGTAAACAGAAGAAAGTTAATGCTTCTTTTAGTGATTTCATAACATAACTAGTTATGTAATGATTTCATTACGTAACTAGTTATGAAAAATGTGACGATTCATAACGTCAAAGAGTTATCAAAATTTGAACTTTTCCTAACGAAATTAGATAAAACTTATATTAAAACACGAGTTCGGGTTTGCAGCACGACTGCCGTAGGCAGGAGTGTCTGTAAAGAACGAGTGCTCTTAAGTTTTACAAAACGAGTTTTTCATGGTATTTTTTCTAATTTGCATATTAATTAAATGTTTTTACAAATAAAATCAATTTTGATAATATAGGGAATTTTGTTAAATTTAGATTTTTTTTTGTACCTGACGTATACTTAATAAATTAATATGCAAATTAGAAAAAGCCTACTGCAGTCGTGCTGCAAACCTGAACTCGTGTCTTAATATAAGTTTTACAAAACTAGTGTTTCAATATACTATTTCAAAATCTTACTTTTTGTGAATGCAATGACAGATATTGTCGCAATTCCCAAATAGGTCTAATTATAGTGCGAGGCACAATAATCTGACACCCCATAAACCGGGGCCCATTGCCGCAAATTAGATGCACAATGAGAACGGTTCAGGGTTGTAAATCAAAAGGAAGCGGCAACGTCTTTGAGTTGCTTGTTTATTGGTGGATGAAACGGACCGGACTCCACACTTTGGTCTCGGAAATTTATGGATGGGTTTAGTCCTCCATTGTTAAATAATTGTGGGCAATAGACTCCGTTTTATTGGGTGTTACATTATGTTGGCCCGTACTATATCTCAATAAGTACACGTTTGTTTAACAAAAGTGAAAGACAATTATTAATAGGGCTATATTGAGGTTTCTCGGGATGGAGGATTTTTTTAAAGTAAAACACTGGGGTCGTCGACATGTTTCGTGACTATTTATTGGTCACTTTTTCAAGACTATAAAGAGATCTATCTTGAACCCACCCACCCAACTCTCATAAATGACGTTGGAAAATGGGTATAGTTTTCTGTGCGAAGGCAACTCTCGTTTTTTGCCGCGATTATCTCGAAAACCATTAGTGGGAGTAAAAAATCGATAGAAACTAAATTGTAAAGCAGAAGAATGTTGTTAAATCCAAGTGGAGTAAATTAAAATTTAAATATATCTAAGTCATATTGAATAAAAATTTGCAATAAATTGTTATTGGTCAAAAACGGGGGTGGATTAATTTTTGCCTTCGCGCTGAAAACTATTCTCATTTTCCAATATCATTTATGAGCGTTGGGTAGGAGATACGCAAAAAATTCATGAGATCAATTTTATGCAGAATTTAATAAGGAACATAAGTCAGATAACATTTTCTCGTCGGAGTTACCGTTTACGAGAAAAACGCAGAAAAGCTTCATGAGGTCACGCTGGGGGGACGCGTTTTTGGGCAAAAGGAGATGAAGCTCCACCTGGGGGGTAGGTGGGAACTATTCGGATCGTTATTTGGGTCCCTGCTGGGAGTTCATAACCAAGATTTCAAAATTTTATAAATTATTTTTTTCTATTCGTCGTTTCATCGTCTAATTTGCTTGGAGTATAATTGTAACAAGTTAACAACTTGTATACGTGGGATGTTCAAAATTATTTATAAAATGTAAAAACTTTGATATAGCAGGTGATTTTTATAACATTTCCGCGAGGACCAAAAAGGTGTCCACTTTGAATGGCCATAGCATCGTGACGGTTAACTTTAGAGACAAACGGTGAAGAACTTTTTACTCTAAATCATTTTTGCTAATAGCTATTTTGTTGATAAAGTTGATGATTTAAGAGATATTTGCAACAAACCGAAAAATTGTACCCTCTTCGCCGACTTCGCCCGAGGGGGAAAACTTAGGACAGTAATAAGTAGATCCAAATAAAGAGATTAAAGCCATTTCCAGGTTTCTACTAATTATTTCCTTATTGAGGCTTTTTTTCGTTCTGGCGTCTCACCTATATTGACTCACCTGTATACGTATATAATATACAGGGTGATTTTTGAAAACGATCCACCCTCAATTACTAGAAAACAAAAACGTTATGTGCAAAATGCCCCGAAACCGGTCAATTTTGGTTGTTAGGGGGACACTTAATTAGTGTAGTTTTAGACCTGCAGGTGCACCCCCTTGGCCAATGCAGCAACCCCCTAAACAATCTTAAATGGAACATGGGGTTAAAAATTTTATTTTTGAAAGGTCCATTTAAACTCTTTTTGGCTATGCAGTACTTTTTTATTTTTACGATTAGTTTTTGAGAAAACCCCTTGTTTTGCAGCACATCCCACGTTCATGTTTTTCCTGAACAACATTGTTGTTAAGCGCCTACTGTTAGTAAAACGTTAGTAAAATAAAACGCTTGGGAATGTCAACTATCAAACAGATATTGAGAGATTTTGCAGAAAACTCATGTTTGAACCACTGTTTAGATTTTAACGTCAAGTAATCAGTTAAACTTCAATTAATAAATAAAGAAACACAAGTGTTTGTCTTCAAAAATAAAAATCCTATCTTTTAAAAAGTAGATCCGGTTTTCAAACTCTTGTCTAACTTTTTGAAATGTTTCTCGCGGAATTCGCCTGCATTCATCAACAATTCGTTGTCGTAATTCCTCCACGTTAGCCGGTTGTGTTTTGTATATCACTGACTTCAAATGGCCCAAAAAAAAAAACCTAAACTTGTCAAGTCTGGAGATCGTGCTGGCCACTCAATTGCACCGCGTCTGTCAATCCAATGGTTCGGCAATCGGTTGTTAAGCTAATTACGAACGTTTAAGGCATAATGTGGTGGAGCTCCATCTTGTTGAAAGAAGAACTCATTTTCGTCCAACATTTGATTTCCTTCTAAATCTTGCTGATTCTCTATTTCCACGGTTATTAAAGGATCTACGATGTTTTCTAGCATATTCAAGTAAATAACTCTAAAAGTTAGTGTTTCATTTGTGAATATGGGCCCAATGACAGCATCCCCAAGAATCCCTGCCCAAACATTCAGTTTTTGGAAAATGGGGGTTCTCATCGCTTCAGTAAACCACATTGTGTTTATTAACAGAGCCATTTAAAGTAAAGCTGCATTCATCACTGAAGCAGATATTTTTTATTAAGTTTGGGTTTGACATACTCCATTTGTCTGTCGTAATCATCTTCACCCAAGCTCTTGGACAATTTTCATTTTAGAAGGATTGAATTTATGAATTTTTGTCACTATACGAACTGATGAATATGAAAGCCCACACCGAAAAAAAGATTTGTTACGATAACTCACATGTTAGTACTCCCAACAAATTTTGTTTGTGGAAATAGCCTCAACAAAAAAGTTTGTTGTCCTAACAAATTTTATTTGTTATCAAAAATTTGTTGCGTTAACAAACATATTACTAACAGCAACAAACACAGAATTTGTTGTGTTAACAAACCTATTACTATTAACTACAAACACAGAATTTGTTGCGTCAACAAACATTATTTCCAACAGCAACAAACATAGAATTTGTTGTATTAACAAACGTATTATTTCCAGCTACAAACACAGAATTTGTAATATTAATAATTTTTTTAGTTTACAGGGTGCTCCGTTATTGAGACACCGTGATCTATGAAATCCTTGAAAAACTTAAATTAAAATTCCTTTAATTTATTTCATACTAAAATTGAACAATAAATAAAAACAAGCAAATAAGAAACTTTACACTGTATATAAAAATTTAAAAGTATCACTCACTATTGGTGTTGTCACTTACAATCGTAATTTTAGAAAAAAAAAACATGTTTTGAAAAAATGACTTGTCTTATTTAAGTTTGAGCTTACTTACCTTAAACAGTGTCTTAATTCTTTTAAATCAGCAACTTTGTTACAACAATAACAATCATATTTGACATCAGAAATAGATATTAGCATTTTCTTGCATAAATAACTTAAAAGTTTTATATTAGCTATAATATATTTATACTATATTAGAAGATGGATTCACTAGTAAAATATGCTCATTATATTTGCTATTTATTTTATAAAACAAAGATTACAAAAATTCAAATATTGTAATGCAATTATAAAAATGTATATATACCTATAAAAACAAAATTTTAATAAAAAATCAAAAGAAAAAATACTATAATAAAAAAACTTACTGACTGTTTCTCATTGCAACATAAGAATTTCAATTGAAATAAATAAATAAACTGAAAAAAATAATAAACTTACTAAACTATAACCTAGTTTAGTTTTCAACGCTGGGGATAATTATGTTCATGTAGTATAGTTGTAATAGATATATTTATATAGCTTAATCGTTGTTTATATGTGTTTTGGCCATTTTTGTATTACTTCAGTCCATGAGTCTATACAATTCGTTAGCCACTTCACTTCATCTTCTTCTTCTATCAATAAACTTGTAATATTATCTACACAAGAAAAAAATTATAGAAATAATAACTCGGCATTAAATAATTATTATTATGTACCTGAAGTCGCACAAATTACTTCTTTTTTCCGAAGTGAGGAGGATTTAGGAATAAGTCCATTGGTGTGTAAATTTCTCCGACTGTTATACATAGTATCTTCGAAATAGTTTTAAATTTTTTTCCACCCATTATTACTTGTCCTTCTCAGGCTTTGTGAAACATACACTTCCTACAATTTCCGAAATTATTATTATTTTTTTTAAATAGATTTAAATACATACCTTGACTTCTGATGGAAACAGCCCAACTACTGCTTTTTCCAGTAAAACAAATTTGGCACTCGACAATCTAAAAGCAAACAATTTAAGTAGGTATACTGTAGTACTGTACCCTTATTTTTTGTGACCTTCAGGGTGAGATTTTCTTCTGAACATGGGTATAAAAATAGTATGTTCATGTTAGAAAGTTTTGCAAAGACAATAATTTTAACTTAAACATATATAATAATAAGATAACAAATACAATAAAGTTACTTTGTACAAAATCTAAATGCTTGGAAATGTATAATATTCGGGCCAAGTGCCATTGTTCCAAATAAACGGGTAATTATGCTGACTATTTTAGTTTTCCTTTTAGTTATTGCATTGAAAAGTAAACACGTCTTCCGAGAAGCAGAACAAGATAATTTCGTTCTTCCGAGAATATATGCTTGGGGTCGCCTGAAAACAAACCGAACGTGATATATCTAGGAACTAATTTCTTAAAAACCAGAAATGCAAATTAATTCAAATTCAGGAGCAAATTAAAACCAAAGCACAAAAAGATAATATGATTGTTGAAAGTTGGGGGTTGGCGCCTGAAAAGCGCCACGCCAGTAGTTTTAATTTCGGTTACACCGAGACCACAACATAAATTTAAATAACAGCGTCATAATCCATCACCTTTTATAGGTTAATTGAGGTTAATTATTGCACTGTACAATTCCTACCTACTCAAGCTATCACAAAAAAACACTGCCCAAAACAAATAACAACCACCTGATACGATCTAATACTGACACATGAATGCAATCTGCATACGTAACCGAAAAGTAGACCATAGCGGCCCTTCTCTTTCCATTTTAGTAATTACAGGAAATCTTCTGCAGCTACGCTTCTGATTGGTGTAGATGACCGGGAAGCAACACCAACATCTTTTTTTGTAATGATAGCAAACTAGAATTTGTTGTCACTACAAGCGCTTTGTTCGACATAACAAATATTTATGTTACTTGTGGCAACAAACACATTTTTGTTAAGTTTTGTTCTCCTAACAAAGCAATAAAAAGAAAATCATTTCAGATAACAAAGAATAAGTTATGACAACAAATTTTTCTCCTACAAATTAAAATTTGTGGTCACAACAAATTCATTTTTTTCAGTGCAGTAGCTTCAGCAGTCTGGCGCAAAGAGTTAGTGGGATTGACAGTAATGTGGCCTATTACCTCAATTTGAGTCATTTCATTAACCACTCTGTTACCGTGTCTTTTCTTATTTACCACCGATCCCGTGTCTGTGAATTGTTGTACAAGCTCTGTAACCTATTTGTGGCTCAAATGCTTATCTGGATGCCTAAAATAAAAATAAAAAATAAAAAAACCCTTGCCGAGACTTTAGCACAGTTGTTTTTGGAACCATAAATAAAAATGAGAAATACTTGATAGCAACAGAAAAAGATTCACCTTTTTAACTTGGAAATTTTATCACAAAAGTGACGTTCTCCTGAAAACTAATAGTAGAAATAAAAAACTACTACATAACCAATGAGAGGTTAAATGGACCTTTCAAAATGGTCTGGTTGTGAAAATGATGCAGTCTTGGATAGTTGCAAAATGTAAGTTTGCACTGAAATGAGAAAATTTCCCGGTTTCTAACTTTTGATTTTGGCTATACTACTGAATCGAATTTGAAGATTTATATACTGATTCTGCGCAGAATTTAACCCTATTTTATATTTAATAGGATGTCATTTTCCGTCCGACGCACTGTTTTCAAGCTAACTACAAGCAAGAAGCTGAAAAAGTGCAAAAATTTAATTCTTCTTGGGCTCCCAAGTTGGTGCAAACTCAAATTACGCTTATTTAGGACCAAATGAAGGTATTTAAATCTCCAGCTTGCTATGAATTCATTCCTCGAAAAATTCTTATTCGACTGGCCTATATCTTGTTATCCTGAATTTGCAACCGACAAAAATAAGCCAAATCTTCTGTACGTCAGATTTTTCTTTCTCTGTAAAATGTCATAAGGAGTTCTCAAAATAAACTTCTTAAACCATCTTTTGATAATTGATATATTATGTAGTTGGAATTATGTCAAAATTCTAATTTTTCCATATTGTTACAGAGATCGGAGTAGGAATACCTCTTCTAACAAATCAGAAGACGGGTATAAATTGTTCATATGGAAATTGAGGTTGATATCCAACACAGAACTTCAGGAATATGAATAAAATCATGCAAGATACGCAACATTAGGCATGGCGTTCAAACCGTTTTCCCAACAACACAAAGGATCAAAACTACTTAGAACGCACATAAAATACTGGACTACATAACGTTCCTTTTTATCGAAATGGTGGTAAGTTTAATGTTTTTACTCTTATGCTTTTAAAATGAATGGCAAACGTTACATACAGGAGGTTGTATTATAAAAACAGGCACCGAGCTAGAGGATCTGAATTCCAAAACTCGCCTAATGCATTCGATAAGTCAAAGGATATAAGAGCAGGATAAAACCATGTTTTGCAATAAGAGAGTTTTGGAAATATTTATATGCAACTGAAAAACTTTGAAACCATACTATTGTGAACGAAAATAATTTTCTTTAATGAACAAAGTAATAATTTAACTAATATAAGGAAATAATCTAAAGACAAATTTAACCAATTTATAAGAAGTCACTTAATGTGATGTCCTTCAAAATACAATTTTATATTTCTTCTAGTTGAGGCTAACGTTTTTTTTTTTACATGTGTGGGGGATTTCGTAAACCATTAATTTGTAAACAGTACAAAAGTAATACTTATTACGTTAATCAACAAGTTGTTTATATTATTATAAAGGGAAAGGTAGAGTTTAGTTGCCAATTATGTATTGCTAAGAGGAAGTTTTATTTCTTACCGCTAGAGTTTTGGAACTAACGTCTATAGCCATCTACAGATATAATAAGGAACGACTTTCGGTTATTTCTGATTGCAGGAATAAATTTATATAGCTCGAAAAAGTCTTATAGCGGAACAACTTACTGTGATCTAGATTATTTTGGAAAATACAAAGAGAGAATTTCAGAACTCACACCCTTAGCTATTTATTGATCGAGATACTACAACAATGAGCTACTATGGAAATGATAGCAAGTGATACTAGTTTTCGCGTATCATCTGCTAAAGCTACGGTTTCTTAGACAAGTACACCGCGAACAACTCACATCAACGACTGCGTTCAAATCAAATCAGAACAGATTACAACGTACACCACCCAACTCAATCGCCGACATTGCGTTCAGCTGAACTTTTTTTAAGGGGCATTTCGCAAGGACGAGCAACTACTGGGTGAGAGTGATCAAAAAGTTCGAAGTGTGACATAAGTAGTAGGACGTAAACAAAAATCCACGCGAGACACAGAAAAAGTACAAACGGCCAAAGCACAGCCAAAGGGTCATAAATCTTTACCTGTCTAACGCCCGACCCAAATGCTAACACAATACAAATACAATATTCTAAATTCAACCACCACCCGGAGACGACATTCGGGATTATAAAAGTATTATTGACTGGAGTCCATAAAATTACTATAAGTCTGGTCGTACTTTGCTTCCGATGAAACAGTCGAATGAGAACGTGACATCGTAATGGGAAAAACAGTTCAACTATTTTTTAGTATTTCAAGGGCCATTACATTTAAATATATAGTTTTTAAATCTTTGCACAATGTTGTCCCAAAAGGACATAATTATCTTTTACAATCTGCAAAAGAACATAAAAAATAAAATTGCTATGGAATAAATTTTTTGTACTTGTCAACAACAATTCCAATAGATACAATCCATACAACAAAGTAGCAATAATTGTTAACACCAGTAATTGCCCCTTAACCTGAAAGTTTAACGTCCCCATTTTGGTCTATTTTTAAGTAATTAATTTTTTCTTCATTGACCGCTTGTTAGGGATTTAAGTCTCGAATGGACCAAAGGCATTTTATTTTCACAATATGATCTTGATCAATAATTCCATCCGGACTGGCACTGAGAAAACAATTTTCCTTGTCAATACACAGTCCGCACTCACGCACAAGTACCCCATAGTCTTTTTCAAAGTGCTTTTGCTTCATGTTCTCTTCCCCACATCATTATAACTGCGCTCTTTCGAAATTCAGAACAGACAATATTTTGAGCTAGCTTTGACGTATTCCTAATAAATTCGTTTTCATCTAGATGAATTTCTGTCAGACCGTAATTTTCATCGGGTGGAGCAGCAGTCTTTCTTTTTTTAATTCGTAGAAATAATTCTGCGAGTTTTATTATACTCGCGTTTTCTTTTCAGTCCCGCGATATAGTTTTTAGCGAATTTTCCTGGACTACAAAATTTTCCTGTGCAATAAAATATCTAAAATATTAATACAAACGATAATAATTATTAATACAGACGATAGAATTATAAGTTTCTGCTGCATTATTTTTCATATTCAAAATTTGACTATGCACATTTTGAACAAGTCTTTTTCCACACGACTCAATGTCGTCGAAAAGGCCAGACTCGATCATGTCTGGAACTGTGTTGATTTCGCCTTCCTTGCTTCCTTGACAAAAATAGCCTCTCAATTTACTACAGTAGTTACGTAGTAAATGGTTTACGCACTCTATCTTTATTATAGGGAATTTATGGTCGTAGGGCCTCGCGATGCAAAGTTTTTTTTTAACACATACTGCCGCTTGTTTTGCCAGCGAAGTTTTGTTGCTCTGTTATTAGTGATGTAATTATCTATGTTAATTAAAACGAAAAGAATAGACTCCTCACATTGCAAAATTTTATAAAAATATCAAGCAACGAATCAAGTTTCAAATGCGGTGCAGGACGGAGCACTTTTGGATAATTTAAAAGTACGACATGCTTTGTATTGACATTCAATAAGCTAGAGATCGAGAAAGCATAGTTTGACACGGTACGCGACACGAAACCGCATGTACTACAAAAACAGTAAAAAATTCACTCCTTGGTCTCATATTGACGCAACGGGGCGGGGCGTGGCGCCGGGGCCCCAGAAAAAAAAAAATGCAGGCTAGGGCTTTAACTGTTTATTTCCGTTGCCGGAATACGTCTGCCTCTGTTGAGACCGACCTATTCTTTTATGTAATTATTTTATTATTCCAGAGCCTGTTCCTTTTACAATTAAAATATCCTAAGCTCATAAAACTACAGGGTTGCGAGGCGTATTGGTGCCAGACTGGCGATCTGACCAGTACTCACGTCGCACACTCCCTGTCTTAATTAATTCCTATTCTAAAAGACTAATAAAACTACGTATATGGGCGAAAAATTATTTCGGACTTTGTTCTACATTTAATAGAAGTACTTGGACCACATATGGATACTGGTCACAGATCAAGCAAAATAGATAGGTAGTTTCGAATGTTTACAGTTCTTAGGTTTTTTGCCACTGGTAATTATAGAAGAGGTACTGGGGAGGAATACATTTTCGAAGTCGCAAGCGCATTGCAGAACACAGTTAAAAATTGGATTAAATTCCCTGAAACTGAAGAAGAGAAAATGGTCATAAAATAGTATATTAAAAAAAAAGTTCCATAAGACCAGTCCTAAAGCACGAATTCAAGTTTACAAAACGAGTGACGTAGCGAGTTCAAGGTCTTATTTTATTAAATTTTTGTCATTTTCTTTTTTTAAACCGTTTTTAAACAATTGTTTTTACTTTAGTCGATTTAGGGATTTTTGTGGCGACTGATAATGTGCACTTCCAATTTTTGACACATTTTGTAATTTAAACTGACATTAGTGATAAGATAATCACGCTTTACCATCCTAAAAAATTTCGTAAAATGTTCCGTACCTTAATGGTTATTAATTAGGACATCGCAGATGATGACGTCGCGTTCACTAATATTGTATCGGACGTGGTCCCTCAATGATTCAGTGCTGCAGCGTGTTCGAAATTATGACATCATCAATGACTATAACGTTTTGGAGTTAACTGCAACGTACTCGAGATAGTGTGACATCATGTTCTGGAATAATAATTATCGAGAATGTCTCGATGATGTCATCAATGGAATTATCTGGAGGCGCCTAGAAAGATGTAGCCGATATATTTATTGGGGGACCAGTCGCATCGGCGAACCAGTCAGCCAACTAGTCGCATCATCCAACCAGTCGCGTCAGATTCGTAGTCGGGGTCCAAGATCAGTAGGTCGAGTCGGACAGCTGCCTTTATGTGTTCGTAGTGTCGCGTGATGTATAAATAAATAGACGAGTCCGTTTACCTGATATATAATTATTGTAATATAAGAAGTGTACATAAATTGTACATGGTGTTTAAATCAATAATGGAACCCAGAAACGCAACAATATGTCTGTTAGAGAATCAAAATGGAGACAAATGACAAAAAATAGTTTTATGGAAAAATATGGGTTTCCCGGAATCTCTGGACTTTTAGATTGTACTCATGTCGATATTTTGAAGCCAAATGTTGAAGAACATGCATACTTTAATAGACATTTTTATTATACCTGCATAAATCGCCATTTAAAGCACCCCTGAGCGTGCGCAAACAAGCGACTAAAGCACGCCGAGCTTTAAAGGTTGTCAAGGAAACATAGGTAACATTATAACTTTATCAAATTTGAAAACTTTTCATATTCCTTCATGTATGCGTCTTTTGACTTCGACGGTAGCATTTGCGATTCCGAATGTTCGGCTAATGCTTCTATATCGGGTGAAATCTCGTTTTCACTCATTTTTCCTCGATTTTTGCTGACACTGTTTATAATTGCAGGTATAATAAAAAATAGCGTAAAGTATTCATGGATAACTGGTCTTTAAAAACACTTGCTCATTTTCGAGCACTCTCGGCTATGCCGTCGTGCTCGAAGACTCGCGCGTGTTCGAATTATTTGTGATAGTAATTTATTGCCATAATTAATTTTAAATGTAAATGTAAATTTTGACGGTGTTTAACAGGGTGCAATTATTTGTCGACAGACTTTTATATTAAATTTAATTACATAATTAATTGCCAAATGACCGGGCAAATACTATTTGTTTAGTTAAATAGTATATGACGGAACCGTTGTTGGGCAAATAGTATCCAGTTTATAATATTGTTCAATAATTTGTGGTTAAATGCGTATCATAGAGTTTTAATTTCATTGATATTCCTCAAGGAAAATCTATTTCATTGAGAGAAGCCTGCTCCTCTCAGTCAATGTTTTAAGGTCAGGGCTTTTCAAAGTGCCAATGCCATCAGTCCTCAAAAAGTCACTGCAATACCAAACGATATAGTGCTTGTTTCAAAGCTAAACATTTGTGCAACAGCAGGTGCCATTCCAGCAATCCTTGACAAAATAAGTAGCTATAAGCCGAGTCTAGATTTGCTATATAATTGCTATATAGCAAAGTTATATATGTTACTAAAATTTAGGCTAATTGTAGCAGATTTCCTTGCTATACATATAACTTGCTAGATGTTATCCTTCTAGGGTCGGTAAAACCCGAAAAGATCAAAAGGAGTTATAATGTAGCACTGCTATTTCAAGTGGTTTTAACACCAGAATGCTGACTGTATTACCAGCTTACTACAGTTACCATTTATTTTTTATTCTATGGTTAATTTAGTGCCATACCATATATAAGAAGTCTGGTAGGTATAGGTATAAGTATAGGTAGGTATCTTCTAATTATTAAAAAAGTTTCAATAGAAAATTCATGTTTCTATACAATTTATTTCCATATGCCCAACAACGGTTCCGTCAGATACTATTTGACTAGTCAAATAGTATTTGCCCGGTCATTTAGCAATTAATTATAAAGAAAAGCTATTTGCCCAGGCAGTTGGTATTTGCCTAGGCAAAAGCTATTTTCCTAAAATGACTATTTGCCTGCGACATAAATACCGATTGTGGTTCTGACAAAGAACAAGCAACTAGCGGCTTCAGAATAGTTCAATAGTTCCCGCTAGTGCCAACGCGATCGGCTCACTGTTGGCTTACAAGAACATAAATGATGGAAGTTTCAGAATACCGAATCCGTAAGCAGCCGCTATGCTAAAGTTAGCAGCTTCTACTAGAGTTACAAGGTTCCTATACAGCTATCGCACAGCGCCTACAGACTCTAGCTGAACTTAAAGGGGTGATACCGGGTGATACAGGATGCTTGAAACAATATAGACGTATTTTTGAGGTAACTTCTTTTTTAATCAATTACTTAAATTTTAATTCTTTTTTAATAATTAGTAATGATGTAGATAAATTAAAATATTTCATTGCAGGTTGGTAGAAGTTCAATTTTATTGCCACCATCAATTTGAAGTTTTCCTTGCCAAATTGACAACGACAACGGTTAGTCTCTCATAACAGGGATGAGCTCTTGACTGCAATTACTGCAGCATGGAATACATTACCGCAAGACTACCACAGAAATCTATGCTGTTCTATGCCAAGGTGGTTGAGACGCTAGAGACTAATGGGGCCATGACAAACTATTTGTGTTGTTCTTTGAATTTTAGAAAATGTTTTAGTGATGTTAATTTATTCGGAATT
Source organism: Diaperis boleti (assembly GCA_963583935.1). Lineage (NCBI taxonomy): Eukaryota > Metazoa > Arthropoda > Insecta > Coleoptera > Tenebrionidae > Diaperis > Diaperis boleti. Next base: position 40,607,230 of record OY757249.1, on the reverse strand, counting down.
AATTTGTACAAATTTATTAAAACATTACCTCTAGGTTTCGTGTTAATGCTTTGTTTGACACCATACACCACCACGCATCTCGTTTTGTCGTCAACAAGATCAAGAACTGACACCTATTAACGACCATAACGACAGATCGAGTCAAATGTAAGGTTATCAAAAATAAAGACTATTTCACACATTCTTGTCAGTAAAACGATTCCATGTCCGGAATAGTACGGTGTTTTTTTTTTTAAATATTGCAAACTGGCAGCAGTGCTTTGTTGTCATCAATTATAACCTAAAATAGGGTTATTATGACACACGACCAGCTACATCATCCCGGCCTGTTCATAACTGCAGTTTGAGTGATCTCCGCATGGCGCTAGTCAATGGGAATTTTGAGCAGAATCCTTTTTGTGGAATAGCTACCTTTTTTTTGTTACCAACGCTCCGTGCCAACGCTATTCAAATGACATTTTGAAATTGTCAAAATCTATCGTCGGGTTTCCACAAATTTCCATCAATAGTTCGGTGTTTTTGTGTTTAATAGTGTTAATGTTATTCGTTGTATTGTCATTTGTGTTATTTTATTTTTCGTTAATTTAGATTAGACATTTTTTTCGGCATTCGGCTATAGTTTTTTGCCACTTGCATTTTCTTGTTATATTCGTTCCAATTCAGTCTTCTTGTACTTAGTATTACCTATTGCTTGTTTTCCTTATTCAAAAAATGGGTCCCCATAAAAACTGCCTGATCCCTTGGTGCCGCCGGGTCAATTCGAAGTCCTTTCACGAGTTTCCAAGTGATCATAACTTGCGACAAAAATGGATAGAGAATATTTCAATGTTTTGTGGTAAAAAAATTGTGAAAAGATTAATAATGTAAAACAAAAATTATGAATATTCTACATCAATTACAGGCCATTTGAGAGTACGTCAGTATTCAACCCTTTGCAACTTGCATTTTGAGGAGAAATGTTTTAAAAGAGGAATTGGTAAAACGTGCTTGAAAAGAGATGCCATTCCGACAGTATTTGTGGTAAATGTTATTCATATTCAAGACTGATTACCTACAACAATAATTTTAAACTCCTAGAATCCTACTCAATCTCCTGCTTCTTCAGATGGACTGATGGCTGGTGCCTCAAGAGTAATTAAAATTGAACGAAAGAGTATAAACATAAAAGGAAAAAGTAAAATTATCCTGTAAGGCCACGAGTCTTATGGAGTAAAGAAGCTAACACAATAAGTAAAGCTTCACAGTGTAATGGGTCATGAACCACACCCCTTAAGCAATCATAAATAATAAATTATGTGAAAGTATTCTTGAAGTACACCAAATTCTTCAAAATTTAAATGTTGAGTCATACTTCTTTATTTCACAGAACTAATTACTGCGGTGGTAGGTACATACGTGTGGTGCAGAGAAGTTGCACCAACGTCCTACGGTGCTCATCATAAAATAAACTTTTTGCAGGCAAAGAGAAAATTGCCATGATACTTAAGCACCTACTTATTTTTAATGAAAACATTTTCTTTTTCCTTTTATATGCATTCTTTTGAAAAGTTAGTAAAATGTAACATAATAATTCATTTTAGTGCAATGAACGTCCTTCTCATTCGAATTCCTCCTTTGATAAATCCTCGTCAGACGTCAACAGACCTTTCCAAGCTCCTTTCCCAACAGTCCAGACAGTAATGTTTGATAGTTCCAAATACAAATAATTTAGACATAGATATATTTAAATTTTAATACAAATAATTTAATTTACTTTTTTTATTATAGAACCCTGGTTTGCCCCATCCCGCAATTCTCAATTTTCCTGAACTTAAACCTCCCACCGTTCAAGTCTCAAATTTACCCTGTTTGCCTGATACATCCTCAAAAAGTGAAAAAAATATTCAAGTTGAAATTATTAGTAATAATGAGCTTAAAAAATTGAGAAATCAAATTAAAATGTTGAAAATTAAAATAAGACGACTCGACGAACAGAATCTGAAAAAAAACAAAAAGTTGCAAGAAATGCAATTCAAAATAGATAATCAAGATTATAATTCGGCTTTGATTGAAAAAATCAAAATCGATGCAGAAAAAAACGATCCAAAAGCGACATTTTTGTTAGACCAAATAACCAATTATAACTGACAGAAGCCCAGGTGGTCAGAAATTAGTGTGAGATTATGCATTGCCTGGAGAATATCTTCACCAAAAGGATATAATTACGGGAGATCATTTATTTTAAAATTGCCAAGCAAAAGCACATTGCAACGGTACCTCGGGAATGGCCAAGAAGTTACGAAATTGATAGAAGCGCGTCTAAAAGCAGAGGCAGAATTATTGCAGCCAATTGAAAGAATTTGCAGTCTTATTATTGACGACATGTCTATAAAAGAAAAACTGCATTACAGTCGAGCAGAAGACAAATTCTATGGAATGGAAACAACCAATGAGAGTACTGAGTTATTTGGTAAAAAAACAACATTAGCAAATAAGATGTTGTGTTATGTTATACATGGCATGACTACAAAATATACAATTCCTGTTGCATATTTCTTCCATCGAATTTTGCCAAATGCTGACTTTTTAAACCTGACTTTAAAGGTTCTTAAACTTTTACATCAGTGTGGATTTACCATACTGAGAATTGTTACTGACAACCACAAATCTAATGTGGGTCTTTTCAAAAACTTAGCATCAAATAATGATTTAATGACTCAAATTCCTCATCCATTTGAACCCAACATCCCACTATTTTTGAGTTTTGATTATTGTCATGTTGTCAAAAATTTAAGAAACATATTTTTAGACCACGATATGCATTCCGACAAGGGTATAATTTCGTCAAAATTCCTGAAAAAAATATATGAAATGCAACAGACTTTGATTATTAAACCAGTAAAGTTTCTAACCAGAAAGCATATTTATCCAAGTAATTTGGAGAAAATGAATGTTCGTCGAGCTGTAGAAATATTTTCTCCACAAGTGACGGCAGCAATTAATTATTTGGTTAAATACAAAAATCCAGATTTTTTAGCTGCTGAAGAAACTGTAAAATTCATGGAGACGATGTACACATTTTTCAAAATACATGACGTCAATGATAAAACTCAGCATATCCGACAACTAGACAAAAGCGCCGCTCCATACACAGACATAAATGATGATCGTTTGCAATGGATGTTGGAAACTCTCACTGCTTATGTTCATTCTATTCAAGACTTTTCTAAGAAAAATAAAATGGCAGGATTAACCAAAGAAACTGCTGAAGCTCTGATGTTCACTGCCAAAAGTACTGCAGAATGCATAAAATATCTGTTAGAGAAAACAGAATTTTTCTATGTGTTAACACGAACATTCAGTTCAGATGCAGTAGAGTCAATGTTCAGTAACATCCGTTTAGCAGGTGGTTCCCAAGATGTTACCGATGCACGAGCAGCACACTTTGCAATTAAGAGAATTATTCAGTCTGGTTTAGTAACAACATCAGAATCTGCCAATGTCTATACAGATTGCAGCCACTTCGAGTTGGTAGGATTCAAGAAAATACTACCAATGGAACATCCAGTATAAATTTACCTGACAACATAATTAATCAAATGAAAGATATTATTTTGTCAACTAATATCAGCATATATCCTAATATCAACTCTGCATCAGTAGCTTTCTTAGCTGGATATATTTCTCTAACAATCGAAGAAAGGGGCTAGAATGTGAATTTTGTCTGGATGCACTACTAACCAGTGCCAAATCAACTCCCTTGATGGATTTGATTCACCTACAAGATAGAGGAAAACTTAAATATCCTACAAGAGAATTTACAAGCTTCATAGATAAAATCATTAAAGTGGCACTTGATGTTTTGCAGTACTTGCCTCTAAACTGTAATCCAAGAGCCACTATGGAGTCTTTACTGTTCGACCCAATCAGGACCTCTAATTTTCTGCCATGTGAAGATCTGAACCATAAAATCATGATATCTGAATTAATATTAAAAAAACTTCTAAAACCTGTTTTGGCAAATTTTGGTAAACGAAGATCTGATAATGTTACATATAATAATTTGAAGACTAAACCACTGTCGCGAAAAGTTTTAAAATTATAATAAATAAAGTATAGGGAGTTATTTTTTATTCGCTGTTTCTGTCTCATCTTGTAAATGTGAAAGTAAGCAATAAAAATTATTTCTACATTAAGATTTCAACTTCTCGTCTTCCACCTGAAAGAAAGAATCCGAACTTTGGTCAAGCTCATAGGATAATACGATCTTGGCATATTAGAAGGAAAAAAAATGAGCTTAACTTTTCTTACATAATCTTAACTATATCATTCAGGATCCCAATAAACCTAACTTTAAATCAATTTTACCAATTTTCATACCAACTAACCTAAAATTTGAGTGTCATAAACTGTCATCTTCGAAACGTCGCATTTGATTTAAATTCCAAATTCCCAGTGAGTGACGTTCTCAACGGCCGAAGGTGGCGTTTCCTCGGAAACATTTTCATAATGCATTTTTTACGGAATGACCAGGGCGGGGATTAGATACAGCGGGCCGTGTTATGACAATTCACAATACTGCCCACTAAAATGCCAGATTTCCATAGATAGTCCGAATTTGAAACAATCCTGAACGGCATTATACATAATATATTATTTGTTATATATATATATATTTTTTTGTAACTATGTAGTTGGAAACGTCGGATTAGACTCACAAATGCGGCAGTTTGCAGTTTCGAACGCTGCGCAAATGAGTGGTTAATATCGGCCACAAAACAGTTGTCCTACTCAAATAGACGTAATTCAAATAGATAATTTGAACCACCAGGCAAATACTAAGAGTTCGATAATAAAATTCACTTGCATCGTCTAATATGATTAGAATAATGATTATTTACAGTCTATTAACGCCGACAAAAAGTGGTTGTAAAGTGGTCGATTAACACGACAGGATAACGACGTGATAACCATCGTTTTGTGGTTGAAAGGTGTCCCGTGTGCGTTAAGCCTACCGAAAAAAAACTTAAAAAACTGAACCTATCAATAATTAGGTTTTGTTTAGCTTTAAGACAGGCAAACAGACAGACAAATAGGGTTATTGCCGACAGTTATTACAATCATAGATGGAGATGTTATTCGAATTACAATAATTTAACTAGCGGTCCGCTGTTTTAGGCCCATGCCTCTTCAGCGGAGGGAGTCCATGATCTTGTTGTGACTGGTTGGTGTGCTTGTGTATCCACATACAAATGATCCCCACATTCTACAGTACTGGGGAACAGCAGAAAACCAGTACCAGGATCGTCGTCGTGGGTACATCGACTTGGTTTGTTGTTGACGGTTAATTGACGTCGTCTTTGAAAAGAGTTTTTGTGGTAAACTCGATCATTGACCACAGGAAATGTGCAGGCTGCTTCCAGAGAAGTTAAAGTCGAGTTCTCTGTGGAAAAAAATTCGGGTACAGATTTTCATCTGGTCCCTGATGTCAGTTCTCTTCTCCAGCCAGCGATTGAGGAGACTCCTCTCCCAGTATGCGAACGAAATTCTCCACATGCACTGTGTTTTCTGTAGCTGTTGGGGGGAGGGCAAGTTGGTCTAGACTAAGAGGAAAACAATTTATTGTCTGGATCACTTTAGGTGGTAGATACCTACTTTTTTAATCAGTTTTTCGCCTAAAACATAAAAAATAATTTTCATTAAAATTACTGACGTACGTTTCGCCAACAATGTTGGCATCATTAGGGTGATGACTATACTAACCTTACACGCTAACACACCGTTCTATTTATACTGATTAGGACGCACTCCCACCCGTACTGTTCAAAAGTGGGAATAATTATGTTGAGCAACACTTGATGTTTCGAATCTACCAAATCTCTGATCAGCAATGTGCTCTTTAAATCTAGTTGAAATTGCTCGTCGTGTTTGCCCAATATATTTGCGAATTTCAGAAAAGCATAAACATAGGAGTATACTTCTTGGACTATCTATTCTCGTGCGAAGTAGTCCTGAAATACGAAATAATCACAAATCTGACTATGTAATAAAAAATGCTATGGTGCATCTTGTTAGTACTAATAAATTTTCGTGTTATTTTTTAGCTGAACACCGAATGGGCCCAAGTAGAAATTATAGACTTGATCAACGATGGATCAGGTTTGGCATTTGGTATTATAGGAGGTCGCAGTACCGGCGTTGTCGTCAAAACCATCCTACCAGGTGGCGTAGCTGATAGAGTAAGTCCTTTTTTTATCTTCATTTAAGTCGTCTTGAGTTCATACAAAAATCACAGAAAAAAAGCACTTTAAGATGTTCCCGTGTTGACTATTACGAATACGTAAAAAAATAGCCAAATCGGTCAAAGCGTTCTCAAGTGATGCGCTCACCAACGCACAGCATTTTATTCTTATTATACAGTGTGGAAATTAAGTTAGGAGTAAATTCAGTAACTCCGTTAGTATTTGCATTAGAAATATAACTTAAAAAGCATGTGGTATGCTTTTTAAGTTTTATTTCTAGCGCAGATACTAACGGAGTTACTCAATTTATTCCTTACTTAATTTCCACACTGTATAGATTTATTTCAGTCATTGTCAGGGATGAAGTTATTTTTCCTGAACTTCAAAGATACTTCAAATTTGAAAATTGACAAACTCGCGAAATTTAAATTTGGTCAATTTGTGAGCGTCGAGAAAAAGGAGTGATAAAAGGGCGACGTTCTTTTAATTTTTTTTTTTTTTGACTACAATAAACAGGAGCGCGAAGTTCATACACACATATCAAATACCAGACCAACCAAATCAAAATCAGATTAAGCTTCTTTGAACGCATGACTTGAGCATTATAGGTGAAGCGTAATTGATGACGTAAATTTAGATGTTTATTTGCTTCAGCAATTTTGCAGATTTGACTTTTATGAACAAAAAATTGATGCTATTTAAACCATTAAAGTTTGTAACCAAAAATTCTACTACAATTATTACAGAGACAACACAATTTGAAATTATGTAAACATGTACAAACACAATGAAATTCCAAGTATTTATTGTCCAATATACAGAATTCCACTTCACGTGTACTTTGTTTAAATCGCGATCTTCTCTGCTTAGCTTGGTTTAGCTCGTCCCAATCGTTTGGTCTGCCACCGGTGGTATTCTAAGTAGTGGGATTGCCACATCAATTTTTTTTTTGCTTCAAATATGTAGTGGGTTTGCCACATTTTTTTTATGATTTACTTCTAGTAGTGGCAATGCCACACATTTTACTTTTGATTTGCTTTAAGCTATAGAATTGCTACAGCAATTTGTTTTTATTTACTCTGGGTGGGATCGCTAGATCACATTTTTGACGTTTTTTTTACCTGTCTGGCGTGCGCCATAGCTGCTCGTGTGCTGCGACAATTGTCCTCTTTCCTCTTCTTGAAAAAAAAAAAAACATACAGTTCATTCAACAGATTTTATAGATTTATTTTCAGTTTATTTTTAATGCAAATTATTATTAATAATCAATTAGTATTAATCTTGTATTTTCTTTGTGAAAGTTCTGAGCTTTTTTTAGACAAATAAATAAATATTTATTACTTAAAAAATTAAACAACAATTAAACTAAATATTCACCGTTCTTGTCAAAGACTTCCAACCGTCTTTGTCCCAAAAGCTCAATTCCACAACGGTATAAGATGGGCTCTTTCGAGTTAAAAAACCGATATCTTCAAACTCCCGTCCTCTTAGGAAGTGTTGCATTGAGCGGAACAAATGATAATCTGATGGCGCGTAAGGTCTGGACTATAAAGTGGACGAGATAGAACTTCCCAGCCTAATTCACTCAGCCTTGTCTTTTAAAACAGTGCGGTATGCGGTTTTGCGTTATCTTGCAAAAACAGTGCTGCCCTATGTCCCGATATTGAGTCCGTTGTGGAGAACGAAAGGGGCCGAATCTATTGGAGTTGTTCGTTCTCCACCGACCGACAGGCAGATAACAGCGAACCAGCGTGACGTGGTTTTATTGTACCACTTTTCCAGGCAGATGTTTGTTATTGAATTCTCGGCTCCTGCTGAAAATAGCATTTGCGTCAAGGAGGAGGAAAAGCGGACAAGACCTGCTTTTTGAACTTAGGAGACTGTACTCAAGTTATGCAGTGATGATCGTCGTTTTGGTAATTGGGTGCACGGGAGGTATGTACGATAGTAATGTATGAAATGGACCTGACCAGGAAGGAGTCTCGTGAAGGTCGGAATCAGGAGTAGCTCCTTCTGGTCAACACGAAAAAAATAAATAAATCTGCAAAATATTGAGTAGGGAAAGCTGAAAAATTACATTAACCTTATTGCCCTTTGAGCACTTTCCGTTTCACCTTTAGTCCAAGGTCCAGATATAAATGTTTTATATTTTATCTCTTTTCTAGGACGGACGACTTCAAAGTGGGGACCACATTTTACAGATAGGAGAGGTTAACCTCAGAGGACTCGGATCTGAACAAGTTGCTTCAGTTTTGCGCCAGTGTGGTATCCATGTTCGGATGGTTGTCGCCAGACCAGTTGAATCAACTTCTGCCGATTACCAAGTACGACATTTTTCTAGTATTAATAGTGTGATCTTTAAAATTATACCGCGGGATCTTAACCAACAATTAATCTACAAGTTTAAAGAAGCGATGTAATTGTATCTAATTAATTGAAAACATTTTATTCACAATCGGTCAGCAACATACTGCGTTCCAACTTCAAAAGAGGTTGGAAAGTGACCGATTTCTGACCTCCAATTCCATTACTCACCTGATGATGTTGTCAACCAATCCGAATCTAAATTATTAAACGTGAGATGATTGGTAAAGTAAGGTCACGTAATTGTTTCTTCAGCCTAGCGGCAACTCATACAAAATTACGTTTACAAAATACTTTTAGTGTGATGTAATAATTAGTGTAATAGTACTGTGATAACCCCACTTTACATTACCGCCACTTTTTTAATTGAAATGTCAATGACGTCACCAAGTAGGGCCACATAACTCTGCCAATCAGCAGCCTGCAACGCGAACCACGAACTGAATACTATTTGGTCTGTCTGTTGCCTCGAAACATGTACGGACAAACAATATAAAATAATAAAATATACAGTAACGCAATGTTTTCCTTGAAAGCCATTTTGAAACAAGCGCGACGAGATGACACCTAGCGGACGCAAAACGCAGCGAGGCGCAACGAAACTACCAACATGCACAAACAAAAACCACTAAATACCAAAATTTGGCTTCCCGGTGTCTAAAATAGCTAGGTGTCGACGGTATTCGGAAATCGCAAGGGGGCGCAATACAACATAACGATAAAGCACTTTTCAGAACCCCGACATTCGGCGTGGCTCTGTGCCGCTTTTTGCCCTTTAGTCTTCAGTTCTTACTCAGTGTTGGTTAATTCAAGTCAACAGGGACAAAATAGCTTTTAAATGACCGCAAGCTGCTGTCGGCCTCATACCGAAAGACAGGTAGTTATTAAATGATTTTTTCAATCTAGGTATGTTAAGTTAGAGAATCACTTTGTTTCAAATTGAACGCGACTGTGGTTCGGGCTCTGGAACTAGAAGTCAACAACACATTTGAACTTTCTAAAATTGACAACAATATCTAAAAACAAATTACAACAACGACTTTCGCAAGTTATTCGCGGTACCTGTGACTCATAAGTTTGGTAATTTATGCTACTGCAGAGAAAGAAGGGCTGAAGGCAACTGATACGAAATTTCTGGGATCACGCGAGGTCCACGGAATACTTCGAGTGGCAATAGTGAACATTATTTTTAAACAAAGGCTAGAATTCTTAACAAGACATGTAGATACAAAGTCTGAAGGACTTCGTGTTCATCATGGCAGGTTTTATGACGTACCTAGCAGACAAAATGGCCGACTAACGGTAAAAATTGAAATGGTTTTACCTAAGAAATTCCCGTATGCACGTGGAACAAACGCCGGTCAATTTCATAGTATCTCCGGACGGTGAGTCGGAAGAAAAGTATAGAGCAAATGGTTACCTTATTTCTAGGAATAAAACAACTTGGCTTGGGGCTGGACGGTGGAAATTTAACCGACGCGAACTAAACAAAAGCTGGAATCTGCGCGAGATGGATCTCGCTTTCAGGGTCGAACCAACACGTACAACTTTTTAAACAAAAGCTCAACAGTGGAAAATAACTAGTTTTTAGAAAATAGCTAATTTGCATAACAAAAGCACGTGATGTAACTTCAACTCCTGTAAATTGGCCGCCGGTTCTCCTTCCACCATCTAAAAGGGACGCCAACCGTTTTTTTGCCACGCTAACTTCATCGTGTTGCCAACCTCTGCTAGATGTTGCTAACTTCAGAGCAACTGGAAGTTATCCTATGCATTGCATGGTCTAATTTTGGGATATCTCAGTACCAATTCCAAAAAAAACCTTTGACATTTATCTGACAAATAATATCAATTTATTGTTGCGGTACTTACTAAGTCCAAATATTTGATTAAAATTAAATGTTGCAATAATAATTCAACTTAATTAATTAGTTAATTTCGAATACCTAGTTAATTGTGAATAAAATAGTATACAAACTTCGGCAAAAGTACCATTCTTATATGTCTGGAGAACTTTGAGTTAGCATAATAACTCAATGCTGGAGTACTAGTTTACCTCGAGGCTACGTTTCACGGTAGACTAACTATAGTCTAGTCTAGAACTATCCTAGTCTAGAACTATCTCTCGACAGGAATATAATAATTTCGAACTCAGTATGTAATATACTATTCCACAATACCGATCGGACTTATAGTGTTGTTTTATTGTACGGGTCATCCATATAGTGATCTGACCAAAATAAAGAAAATAAAGAAGTTCTCATAAAAAACCTGCTGATCGAGACTTCGTGTGTCGGCACGCGACTTTGATGAAACAGGATCGTACTGCTTTTTTTGTCGCACCCTTTAAAGGCGTGTTTGTTGCATTTATTTATGCACTTTATTTTTTTTTTTTTTTATTATTGATGCAGAATGCAAATTTATTTTTGACAAGGATTGCTCGTACCTCCTCGTGGTCCTTGTTGGGTAAAATCAATTTATTTTAAAGGGTCTTTGCTACACCAAAAAAATAATTTTTAATCCGGCTGAGTTGCAGTCGGCAAACTCGCTTTGTATAGCACCTGTGCATGTCGGAAGGCAGGTTTTTTATGAGAACTTCTTTATTTTCTTTATTTTCGATAAATCACTATATGGATGACCCGTTCTTTAGTTGACTAAAATGTCACTTATAATTAGCATGGGTGTAATGGAATAGTTATTTATTATACGAGTTCATGCGTAAATTGGGTGCTTTCGGGCACTTGGGTTTAAAAAAGCACAAGTGAATCGAGTCCACAACATGAAAAATATAGAAATCTTATTGTTGTTACCTAAATGTGCTCACAATATATCAGGTTCACGTCCCATAGCGGAAAAAACATCAAGTAGACAAATTATGGTACCAAGTCAAACATAATACATCCACATAATTATCAATTTATAAATTAAATTAATAATAATTTGTTATTACCACTTTTCCAACTCCATAAAAATAATAACACGCCGCTCTCAAATTAACAATTTAATCCGCTTCCTCAATAATACGGAGTGTTACAAAATGATTTTCCTCTAGTTAACTTTGTAATTTTTTTATATGTAAATTTTTCTATGCCGCTCTATTCTTTTTATTGCTCATGTAGACAAATAGTATCTTTGCAACCTTGGTTACGGTTGCAAAGTAACTGTTTGCCCATTTGATAATTAATAATAAAGTTTACTTTGCGCACGCAAATTATTCTTTGCACACGCAAATTCAAATAAACAAACTACTGAAATCTGAATTTGCCTCTGGACTCCAATTTTATATTGGGATTTATTCCGCATTCGCAATAAAAAATAGTACAGTAGAAACTCGATTAACAATGCGTTTTCTAATTTTTCCGTTTTATCAGGAACTGTTGGTTTTTGCCCTCCGTTTTATCTCCAACATTCCAGTTGAGACGGAAATATGACTCCTCGCAATAATAAAACCTTAATCGAAATAATAAAGCTGTTGTTTTTATTGGAAACTAATCGTCTATGCCTTCGGAGAATAAAATTTGTCAGTTCAGATATTGGATTTCTGTTGTATACCTACATCAAGTGTATATCATAATTTGAGTACAAAATACATGAACATTGCGCAAGAGAAGAGACAACGTAAGAAAACAGTAGTTTCTTTAGAGAAGAAATTGAAAGCTGTAAAGCGACTGGATAAAGGAGAATTCATACAACATACAGATATTTTTTATACCCTTCGGATTATCCGGAATTTCGACTAACCGGAATGGGTTTGCCCTCCATTATTCCGGATAATCGAGTTTCTACTGTATCAGGCGAATGAGTATATTGTGCAACTAGTGCGGCAAGTTGTCGATTGCCCACGAAAGCGAAGTTGAGCGCACAAACGAAGTGAGTGCGCTCATTCGCTTGAGGAGGCAATCGACAACGCCGCACGAGTTGGACATACTATTTTTTATTGTGAATGCGGAATAAATCCCAATATAAAATTGTAACAAGTAAACTTACCCAAATTAATAAATGGGCAAACCGTTACTTTGCAACCGTAACCGAGTTTGCAAAGATACTGTTTGTCTACATGAGCAATAAAATATACTATTTTGCATTTGCTAATTCTCTCAATAAAGCATTGGTTGTCAAATGATAAACGTCATTTAATTAAATTAATTCAAGGAAGATACGGGACTCATCCGAGGCCCCGTAATCGGAATGATGAATTGTCATGGGAAACCTGATCTGAATTGTATCTGACCAGGCCCGGAAAATACGGATGCAGAGGATGCTAATAGTATTGTTCCACAAGCCAGAAGAAGACAAATCTAAAACAACCAGCTATCGTCCTATTAGTTAGTATCTTAACGACATTGTCGCAAAACCTAGAACGGGTTATCAAAAAGAGACTCAGAAGACACTTAAATTCTACAACTGCATGAGTTTAGCTTCAGAATATTGCATTCTACGAGCTGCAAAGAGTCACGGAGACGATTGAAAACGGGTTCGAAAACAAACATTATACAGCGGTGGCGGTGGCTCTACTAGACATAACTCAAGCCTTCGACAAGGTGTGGATTGAATGACTTAAATATAAACTTCTCGACTTACTACAAGGGAGCATACTAGGACCGTTTCTGTTCACTGTGATGACTTATGTTGTCATTTCTGGATGACACGACGCTACAGCAGTTGATAAACATAACACGCAAGTCTTTTGGAAAATGGGAGTCAATTCTGAACGACCAGAATCAATTCCAAGCCGACCGTCCAACAACAAAGACCAGGAGTGTTATTCTTCGAAATTGACGTCACACGCAAGTGGTGGCGAGTCGAGCGTATTCTTTACCCTTCGAAACGAAGCGCATGACTAGCGTCTAATCGGTTACGGCAACTGGCAATCCCAAATCCCGAGTCGAGACGAATGCGGTGATATAATATCATCCTGGCCACCTTAAAAATAAAACAAAACCAAACTTGCCGACGCGTAATTAATTTGTGAATTTTAAAGCATACTGATGATGCTTCCTTGCCTTCGAAACTAAGAATTATTACAGCTATAACACCAATTTCCCCGTTAAAGTAGCTGCGGCTGTAACTGTTGCCGATACAAATAAAAACACCTTTAAAGGAGCATGTCTGAGTAGAGCACCAAACGCTAACATTCAAGTTCAGAGATTATTTTATACAAAAAAGAAAGTGAACATAAAATCAGCTTGTTTGAGAAAACCAGAGGAAATTGCAAAGCAGAGAATTTTTCTCCAGCTTTCAAAATCTGCTCTAAAAAACACATATACCTAACTACCTAAGTGTAATGAAAAAAATAAAATGTTCAGTATTATACCTAAAGAATTTTTTTGTTCATTCATTTCCCTTTGCTTTGATATCTGGATACCTATTATTAACCGCGTATTTTGCTGGGCCCTTATAAGTCAATATCTGTTGGTATCTACAACCATACAAGATTTTAAAGAGTTCTTACACATATAGTGGAAACGAGTGCAAGATGCGAATTAAACTCAACGTAACCGGTCGCACGACGCGAAGGTTAGAATACGAAACTCAAAGCGTACGCGCTTTGAAAGCCTTCGAGTTGAGTCGTATACGCTTTGAAACGAAGGGAGATTGGAATAGCACTCTAGGCTGTGAAATATCTATGGGTATATTTGGACACTCGCTTTGTGAATTCTGTAACTGTAAAAGGTTTCTGCCTAAAAGAGATTGGTGGTTCGCCCAATATTATCAAGCGAATTTAACATTAGAACTCAGATCGACTTAATTGATTTTTAGAGTACAGCTGATAAGCAATATAAGTGGCTACTAAACTATCCCGATCGTGGTACCAGCTGCCTCAGCACTAAAATAAGCATGCTGCGCACTTGAACTTCTAAAAATTTTTCTTCAATTTTACGCTCTACATATTTTACAGAGCGGCAATGGTAACGAATTTACTGCACCTGTAATTAAAAATTAAGCAGTTTGTGACCTGACTGTAAAAGGGTTCATGGTGGGCCACGAAATCCAAAAAGTTATAGTAGTTTTGAACGGAGTAATCAAAATGTATTCCTGCCTTGTGTATGGATGGGAAACAATAACAATAAATTGGTCTATTAGCTGCCATTTTGTCTAGTTTCAATAAAATAATTCGTTTCACAAAATTATTAACAAATTAATATATTATTAATGATAATATATTATTACTAATAAATCAAACACCATATCTAAGAACTTATTAAGCAAAATCACTATCGTAGTAGTACCGAAATTTAAAAAGTTGATGAGTAGATTCAACCGGAATTGAATGTGAGTGATCAGAAAGTCAATATCAAACAAATACAAAACGAGGACGACACTAGACCGGAGAAGCAAGACCAAATATACGAGAATAAAGGGGACCATCAAAGGGAACAGAGTCCAGGATTCGGTAAAACATGCTGTGTTTGTCATAGACTACGAACCATTTCATCAAAGAGTCTTCGGCATGCAAGAAACATTCACATTTAATGCAGTAGTATTCATGAAATAAATGGGATACTATGCCCGCTCTTTTTACAAGAAACCAGATTGCCTCTTTGAAGTCAGCATCTTATATTGGTCAAAAGAAGGACGCCCATAAAATGTTACAAAAGTGAGCAAAAGCAAAATTTATTAGGTAATGTTTTGGATTCACAAAACGGTTTATACAGAATAGTTACATCGTCGAGGATAATAAAAACTGGCTACCTAGGAATGAAATCTGTTCGCGTACATCCTGAATGAAACCTGTCACTCCAAGAGAAGCAGTTTCAGTTGAATCTAAGTTTTATACATAAGGATTTAAAAAATGCCGGTGCAGGGCAGCAAAAACTCAGTGTAACACAAAGAATTGCCGGTGCAAAAAAATATAGCGCCCTTTGCAATTCACGCTGTCACAACAGCAGCACTTGCATAAATAAAGATGCGAAGCATTGCGGGAAAAGTTAAACAAATGTGCTAGTAGTAAATAAATAATAAAGTACGGTTGAGAAGCCCTTTCTTAGCCTCGAATTATTATTGCCCGCTATGCTTCGCATCTTGGGCAATAAAATAACTCGGCTAAAAAATGCCTTCTCAACCTTGGTGTATAATAATTAGTATAAATTAGTGTAAATTTTTAGACGAGAATCGCCTTAGCTATACGGTTGTAACCTACCTTCCCCTACTGAAGATAACGCTAAATACGTCGACAATTATTTTATACAAATAAAATTGCCAATAAAGGACCCGATTTCAGAGATGGCCAAATATCAGAATATCTATCTCGGGGACAAATTTACCTGCACCGACTTTTTAATTGACCCCATTAATACAATCTATGTAATATTACTTAACTTATAATACATAGACAGATCTTCCATGCAAACTTCCTTAATGATTTTTTTAGGCTCTGGGTAGTCATGCCCCAATAGTTCCGACGAAGATTCTTGGGGACCCTGTGGAACTAGATAGACATCTGATCGAAAATGGTTATGCTGAAACATCAAGTCATCATCCTCCGTCCTCTTTTGCGACACCATTTATTTACACCACTACAAATCAACAATCAAATGTTCAGTTACATGTATGTATTGCACATTTTCTAATGTACCGAGTGGCTAATTGTTTTTTTTTATGTAGCAGGCTGTTAGTATGTTAGTAAGTATCCATTTATTTACTAGGACAGATATGTTCGGCCGAATTATCTCATTATAAAATTCAAGTAGAGGACAAACCTATGAGCCTATGACGGTCGGTCATAAGAATTGATCCTGTACGTTCAGGGGATATTCCGTGCAGTACGTTGTGTGTGTTTTGATATCCCATACGTTCGGGGACGATTTGAACCAATTTTTTCCGGCCGTCTGCGATTGAATGTCGTGAAAGGTACAAGGACCGCAGCCTACTACATAAATTCAATTTATAATACACACTGAGGTGCTATTCCGCGTTTTCAAAGAATTATTTTTCAAAAATTTCATATTTTTGGGATTAAACCACACATATTTAAGTTTGATGAAGCATTTGAGAATCACTTGCACATATTATATGTACTTAATTTTAGTAAAATAAATACCAAATGATATCCTTGAGTTCTTATAAATTAGGTACAAACATATTTTTACCGATAAATAATAATTTCACTTTTACATTATGTTTTGTCTTTATTGTTTATAAATTTATTAAATTGACCAATAAGGCTAGACTTAACTTTATAATTAATGGTAGCCAATTTCTGGAACCGTTGATGTTGTGAAAAATCCTCTACCCATCGGAGATGCACCATTACCTCCGTCTTCCACCACAATGCCTATTATCACGAATATGCTCCCACTTGACATGGCATTGCATCAACCTGATTTGCCCGAAACTGAAATCTTTGCTGTGGAGCTTCGAAAGGACGATTTGGGACTGGGTATAACGGTAGCTGGATATGTCTGCGAAAGAGGTGAGTGTCTCGACTATTAAGAACCCTTCAATGTCAAGAAATGATTGAATGTGTGGTGCATATTGAAACAGATTATTCAGATTTGATTATCCGTTTCAAACAATGCAAGGTTCTAAACGCTATTTAAACAATTTGTACTTAACATTTCTGTTTTCTTTTCAGAGGAAATTTCCGGTATTTTCGTGAAGAGTATCAGTAAAGGGAGTGCTGCTGATTTAACTCAAAAAATCAAAATTAACGACAGAATTATTGAGGTGAGTTTGGCTCTAGAACACTTTTACTTAAACTTTGCGTACATACGTTTAATATTAAGTCCTGTTAAGTACAGCATAAACCCGCTTATTCGTATGCGGATTAACCGTGGTGCGGATCACACGAATGGGTACACCATCCTTGCACTCAACACCCATTAAATTAATCAATCTGTCATTTACAGTCTGAATCTACTTGATCACAACCATGGAGGAATAATAAGAAATGGAGCCCGCATTCCAGTAGTAAACATATGCAGCGCTATGAAGCCAATTAACTGTGGGCGAGGGAGAATAGTGGTTTGTTTTCTTTCACGCGATAGATTGTGACCGTACCTGCTTTCCAGTGGCGTGGCTAGCAGTTGAGACACGGTCATTTTCCCGAAAATGTTCACAACAAATCAAAGCATTTTTAGGTACCAGCCGTACATCAACACTAACATTTAAGGCAAATAAATACATCTGTCTCGTGAGTTCATCACTGGAAAATCTGTAACTGATAAACTCCGTTATTGCAATCCCCACGGAAATTTGTACGCCACTGAGACATGGCAATGTTGTAATTCTGTTAATTAGAATGTGAGGCGTCGGCGGCATCACGCGAAAACAATAATAAATGACTCCCTTTTTTATTATTCCTCCTTGATCACAACCAATTTATAAGGAACAAAAGTGCTAGTTTACTTTGCGAAAATATCCGTCGAAATCAACACAAAATGCGTTTAGAGCCGATATGAATTGATCCAAAAATCCTCCCATAAAAGTGTACAAATTATTTTGGTAGTAATTTGAGCGGAGATGAAATACTTAAAAACAGGAGTTAGTAGTGGGGATTTTCCTGTCGCGTCCGACACAAATTATGTTTACCCCGTGCCAAAATCTTTCACCGATCGCCACTTCGAAGCGAAGGATCCGGCGTTCGATCTTGCGTTTTCGTGAAGCGATGCAATTAGTCTTACACCGTGCCAACCGCAAACAGCAGTTATTAGTGGGGATATATGACGCAGCTGGCAGATAGAAGAGGTACAATATAAAATATCCCCCCACTTATATATTGCATTTTCGTTTCGGGTTGCCACGCATAGGCGTACGCCGTGCAAAAGAACCTACACCGTGCGATAAGAAGTATCACTTCAAAAGAAGAATAACTAAAAAATACATAAATCATTTCTGAGCGTGGCAATTTTTTGAATTACTTTAAGACATATGACACTATAATTACATATTAAGATTAATATTGTAATGAACTTAAAAAATATAGGTATTGTATATTTAAGAATTTGAAAATGCTGACCTCTTTGATTTTGACCATATCAACTGTAATAATTAGCAACTGGCTTCCGGTGGCCCAAATGAATTTTTATGCTGCTGAGATATACTATTTACTTGAATTTGTAGGTTAATGGTGTTTCTGTTGTTGGACACACAAATCATCAAGCAGTAGAGTTATTACGAAGTACAGGTTGTACAGTTTTAATAAAATTTGAGAGATATTTAAGAGGCCCGAAATATGAACAGTTGCAACAAGCTATTAGAGCAAACGAACTTCGGCCACCATCGCCGCTTTCTCCCACAACGGTCTCGTCGCTCCCCAAAATACCTCTCAGTTTAGTGGTAAACATTTGAGGGCATTATGAAAATACGTATACAAAAACTTAGACTTTCTTGTAGCAAATGAGTTATTTGGGAATAGAACCGGAAGGAGAATCACGCACTAGTTTTGACTTTGATTCTACGGTTCTATCAGAAGAAGTGGAAAATGATGAGGAAATTGTTATAGACTGCCGAAGATCGATACAATTCAGCATAGATAGCCACGAATCAATATATGAAAAATGGAAGGACAAAGTTGGTGATGTTGAGATCGTGGTAATAAATTAAATAAGAGAAAAAACTTTATGATTGAAAAGTGATCTTCCTGATACATTTTCAGATTGCCCAAATGCATAAAGGACCAAATAGCGGACTGGGAATTAGTTTAGAAGGAACAGTAGATGTAGAAGATGGTAAGGAGGTACGGCCCCACCATTACATAAGGAATATTTTACCTGGTGGGCCTGTTGGACGGAATAAAATTCTGCAAGCAGGAGACGAATTATTAGAGGTGATTTCATTAATAACCTATACTTCATTTCGAGCTTAGAAATTACAATTTTTGAATTGTATTAATGCTATTTTGTACTAATATAAAAATATTTCAGGTAAATGGAATTCAGCTGGAGGGTCTTAATCATTTTGAAGTGGTGTCAATCTTAAAGCAGTTGCCAGACTTTGTTAGTTTAGTATGCGCTCGGTATCCTGTTCCTATTAGAATAATAGACACTTCACAACATCGAGAAGCTTTCCAGGCAAGAGTAAGTAAAACAAGTTTAAAAATCTTGATTAAAATTTATCCAATACATTTCAGAAAATCTTGGCCGGTAGTCTTCAAACTTTAATACCTAGTAATGATAAACTAGTAAAAGCCAAATCGGAAACTTCAATAGCATCAAGTTTGAATAGCGAGCACTGCAATGAAAGTAGATCCAGATCCTTAGAGCTGGTCACCGGATTACCAATGTGGAGCACCGAACCTACAGTCGTTGAATTAATCAAAGCAGATCATGGATTGGGCTTTTCAATTTTAGATTATCAGGTGGATAATTTTTTTAATATTTGCGAAAAATTGTTTACTCTTCGTGTCTCATTCTTTTGTTTAATCATTTGACATTTAACATTTCGTAAATTTCGTTAATTTAACATTTAGGTGTTTATTATATTATGTTTCTTATGTTGTTTATTGGTTTATGTTGTTGATTACATATTTCGTTGTGTTAATTGGATATTTCGCCAGTCTTATAGGTACTTTATTATTCTGTTAATCTGAAATGTTCGAATTATATTTTGTTTTTCGTGGATAGTCAATTTCACATTTCCTATTCCATTAATTTGATATTTTTCTATTTCATAAATCTAATATATGTATGTATTTTGTTTATCAGGCATTTTGATATCTCGTAATTTATTCTGATATATTGATAAATACAGGGTGACTTTGAACAAGTGTCAATCCTTGAAGCCCCAACTAGTTCGTGAGAAATGGAGGTGATTTGCAAAAACTTTCTGAGACTACCTAGGTGGTTTAAAACAATATTTGAAGTTTAATATTTGACAGATGATAGTCAACTTTATGTTTTCAAATTGTATTGTATGTTTTTTATTTGTTTGTATAGAAAATATTTCTTAAAACGAAAGAATATTTCTTAAAAAAAAGAAAGAAAAAAATAATTTTATAAAAAAATTAATCAAAACAAGTAACTTAAGAAATTCATAAAACATAATTTATTCTAGTTAGAAAATTACTATTACCTCTACACATTATCTGTTATTTAAAAAGCGACGCAAGTTTTCTCACCAAAACATTATTTTTTGTCAAACTTGATTTAAAAAAGTAGATTTTCATTAGTTGACTCATGTGTTAAAAGTTGGCAGTAAGAAATAAAATGTTGCGTGCCTCACCTTTATAAGCACACCACTGAAGTGAAACTTGCTAAGACGATGGTAGGAGTCCAGTTTATTTAATTATTTTCTGATACAAATGTTACAAGTGGCTTATGGTAACTAAAATGAAGCTCGATAAAAATCCCCACCACCAAAATGTTTGACTTTGATTACCGTTTTAGTTTTTCGGACTCACACCTCGGTAAAGGAGTTTCATTTCAAAAATACTGAAGATATGTATTATGTAAATGTAATGTCAGCTCCGCCAGCTGACTTTATGCGCCGCCAGACGACATTTAAAGCCACTTTGACACCTTTGACATGTTCAAATATTAAACCAAATTGTCAAAATTAGTAGTGCCAACCTAATTTAAATTTCACAGCCTACTCTAATTTATAATTTGAATGATAGCACGGTATGTGTATACATATACCTTAAATACTATTAAATTACTGAATAAAAATAGCTTTAACCAAACTGGAACATATTAGTGCCCGTGTTTATTTGATTATATTATGTAAATAATTATACAAAGCTTCTTTAAACATATAAACACATACATACAGGGTGTTATCGATGAGTGGTCAGAAATTTTAAACACATGTTCACAAAACGCCTGTCAATCAATTGGCACACAAAAAAAAGTAAATTAAATTTGAAACACATGTTTTGGCAATTGTTTGGGGACTGCTGGGTTCAAGGACGATTTAGCGATTTAACAAAACCACAAAGGCGCACTGTAAAACTTCGTTACAAACGATGTTCAATGTGTCCACCTTCCTCAGCGATAACATGCAGTTCTTACATAGTGTCTATGGGTTAAGAAAATATACCCCCACGTAGTTTGGCCTAGGATCAACACAGTTTACCGGGGTTTGACCGTTATATTTTAGACTTCTTGGCGTTATAAGTGAAAGCTGAGAACTTGGTAAGACAACAACTATTCTTAAACTTCTTTTTTCAAAGAACCAAGTACCCCATAGATCCCAAAAGAAGAACCTGTTTTCTTTACATTTTATTAACAAATAAAACAATAAACAAACACACGCACAAACAACAAAAAACTATAACGATAAAATATAATATATAAAAAAAAACACAGAATAAACTAACTAAAAACATTCCCAACATAAAGACAAAATATATTAATTAAATATAATTAAAATAAAACAGAATTACATTCTACAATCTTCTTATCATTTCTTCACCAAAACAGAATACTCTTCAGTTATAACGTGCGTTCAACAAAAATCGACGGCGAAGCAAGCGTTGGAATCTTCAAGTCATGTCTGCATGTAGATCAAACGCATGCAATGCTGATTACGATAATAATAGAACGGCAGGAGCCTTTAGACGTCGTTGGAGCCTTCACAATCTCTGACTAGTGGGGGTTAGTATGGAGGCCCGAGGTCTGCGCCGCGGACCACCTCGCGATACATTCCGTAAACCACCTGACCTGGGCAAGGACCCCTCACACATGATGAGGGTAGTGGAGGCCGGGGTCATAAGGGCTTGGCTTCAGTGTCTGGTCGCATGGGTGAGGCACCACCATAAAAACCTCCCCAACCTAATAATCTTACATGTCAAACGTCAGATGTCAGGTGACAATAATCCAAGGCCCACTTCACATCGTTTTTTGTTGAACGCACGATATAAAGAGCCACCTTCTCCTTCCCCGTACGCGCTACACTCTATCTTCCAACGCGTTTAAAGTTTTCAGTCCAATCATAATTACCGGTCAACTGACTTTAAAAAAATCAGTAATTTTCTCGTTTTAATGATGTTCAAAAGTTCTCTTTTATTAAAATTCTTCTTAAAATGTCGATGTGTTTATTCGTTTCGTACCGTCCACGATTTTTCTGTGGACCTTAGCGGTCATTTCATCGATCCTCTTGATGCTCGTCCGAAAGCAAATCTGAAATGTGCGCTAGTGGCCTTATATAATGGTTCCAAAATCTGCAACATTGATTTGACGCATTTTTTTATTTCTACCTACAAAAGAATTATATTATTAGCGTTTTAGGACTGTTTTTTTTACAATCTGATTTATTTCAGGACCCCTTAAATCCCCAAGAAACTGTGATAGTAATTCGTTCTTTAATACCTGGAGGTGTTGCTCAACTTGATGGTAGACTACTCCCGGGCGATAGATTATTGTCTGTCAACGATATTAACTTAAAACACGCTAGTTTGGACAGAGCCGTGCAAGTGTTAAAAGGAGCCCACAGAGGTCCAGTACGAATCGTCGTTGCTAAGCCATTGGCAGAGAATGACGTCAACTCGTATACAAGTCAGGTAAGACTTTTTCCAGGTCAAATACGTTTAAAATCGTAATGTGTGTCTATGTGTTTGAGGGAATCTCAAAAACTCTAACGGACAATTGTTTTTAGTTCATACGGAAAATTTTACAAGAATGGTCTGAAGAGCTGGAAAGCGTGATTATGGTAAGTCTTCCTGAATCAGCAGATGGTGATCTAACTAGTGTTTCGTTGCAGAGCTGAAAATGGATGTTATGAACTCGAGACGACGTATATTGTCATAATTTTTTCTCTATGTTAATATATCATACAGTACATATCAATGGGATTCCCACAAACACATTAGTAGTGCTCTGATTGTGATAATAAATTTAAGAAAATATATTTGTTTAAAACTACAGTTAAATAGTACTTTTCTGAAGTTGCTCGCGGTATCAATCATGAAAAGCAAAATGCCTTTTTAATTTGCATCAAGTTATCACCATACGATTAGCCATTTCAAACATTACAATTTTTTAGTGATTGATTTTTGTTGATATAAATTAATGTAGTTAAATTACACAATTATTGACGAGTTTTTGAAATAAAAATTTGGGTTTTTATTAGCTAAATATAGTCAGCAACATAAGAACACGATATTTGCTAACAGTTTACTTCTCAAATTCAACTGAATGCAACTGGATATCCAAAGATTTTAACGTCATAAATTAGTTAGTAATTAGTGAGTTTCTCTTTTACAACTTTTTCTTATTGCTATAATCTACACTGATAGGAATATTATTACAATCAACTGTCAAATTATGCCAAATTTTTAATTTTGAAAATAGGAAACATGGTGGTAATTATTTTTCTTTCATGGCCATCAAAGTTATGGAAGATCAGAAAAAAAAATGGGGGACGGGACGGGATTTAGCCAAACCGTTTTTTGAATCCAAAATAAGGAACTCTCGATAAAAAAGTGTTCTATATTTAAAAAAAGTATAGTGTATTTGAAAATTTATATTTGAGGGCGATATCAATTTCGGTCTAATAAAAGTTTAAGGAGTACGGTACCCCTGGGGTCAGCTGTCTAGTTTGGCGGGAGGGAAAATAAATGCGGCACGGTGTTATAGTTTTTATTATCTACACTATGTACAATTATTTACACGGATATAGTACACGGAAATTTACACGGGTTTGGAAGAATCGTCTCGTCGGTTACCACGGTGGTCGGGGTGTTTAGAGTCCGGAATGGTGCGGACAGAAAGATGCTTCCGGTGCACAGTTGGCTGAACAGCTGTGGAGCAGAGCTCCCAGGACAGCCGAGTTCACCCTTCCGTGTGACCTGTTGGCACCGGGACACTTTTATTATGATGGCAGACGGCTGCTAGATACCGAAGTGGGACGGAGGTACCGACAGAAAAGACCGGTCCGGATGCTTCCGGTGCACAGTCGGTTGAACAGCTGTGGAGCAGAGCTCCCAGGACAGCCGAGATCACCCTTCCGTTCGACCAGTTGGCACCGGGACACTTTTGTTACGGTGGCCGGCGGCTGGTAGATACCGGAAGGATACAGGAAAGCGGAGTGGGCGGTTGGAACTTCTATCTTGCTTGGTTCGTCTTCTTCCAGGACGGGTCGGCTCACTTCTGCTCCCAGGACTGGTCGGCTCACACGATTTTTATCAGCGCGACGTCTTTTATAGATCAATTGGAGGGGAGACGATTACGTCGGCCCCATGCGTAAGGAGGAGCGCGTGAGTGAAAGAGCCAAGGTCTTATTGTCTGTCGACACTTCGTCGTTTTCTCGACTAAGCGGCGTCAATTCTGGGCGGTGTAGGAAATCTGGAAGGTCGGCATCGGGAGCGCGATATTTTTCTGGTCATCGGGATGCAAGCATGGTCCCGATACGATGCCGGGAAGTATTTATTTCGGCATGTTAGCGGTGAAGCGCGGAGCGTTAGGCCTAGTGACAAACAGCGGAGTCGCGGACGGCTTTATTCGAAGCGCGCTATTTTATACAGTTGCTGGAAACAAGAACAGTCCCGGTACGATGTCGAGAAGTATTTTATTTTAGGTGATTTGTCATCCGCATCTCGAGAAATTCGGTAACTTAGTTACAACACCCTGTATAAGTCCTATTATAACAATCACAAATTTACCGACTTATTACCACATAACAAACGCTAGATGCGATTACGTATTGCAAGGTAATTCATAAATGTTCCACCCTCGGTTTACGCACTAAATGGTAATTAAGAACATTTGAGAGGTAGTTAAAATGTCAGTATCTAATCGTACATATTAAAACGTGGTTAGCAGCAAATTGAACAAAAAAAACTGCTTTGAAACTTAAAAAAGCTCAGGTAGGTATTGGGTGGAACAAAATATCAATTTAATTTTTTTTAACTACCAAAGTAATTATTTTCAATTTCTAATTACCGTTTATTTAAAATAATTCTTTTCCAGGATACTGAAGACGATCAGACTTGTTTTGAAGATTTTCAAGAATGCCTCGAGGAGTACCAAGAATGTTTGGAAGTAGTCCACATATGCCTAGACGAGGATAATTCTTCTTTCGACTGTTCGGTCAGTACGTCTCAAATAGAAGATATATGTCAAACCACAAACAATGCTCAAAAATATATAATCTCGGATATTTTAAAAAACAATGATCTATTAAGAGTTGAAAAAAAAGATAGTATAGGTGACAGCGATTTAGATATAAGCTATAAAAGTACAAATGACCACTTGAACAATAAAATCGGGTGTGATAATAACAATGTTAGTGACAACCTGCCCTTAAAAACAATCCTTTGTAAAGAAGTATTTATAAAAACAGACAGTTTAACACAGAGCGATAAACCAACGCATTCTTCCAACCAGGACGGTTACGAGACGTGTATCGATGAATCCTGGTCGGAGGAGGTGCCTAAAAACAGTAAAAAACCACCAGACGATGAAATAACACCAACAAATTCTCAAGTGAACATATCAGGAAGTCTTACGACAGACTCCGAATTGATCACTGTTATTAATCCTACATGTAAATCATATTTAACTGTGGAGCCACGCACCAATTATATATTCTTGGACACAAAATGCGAGGAAGAACTAAAATGTTATGATCAAAGTGATTGTTTTGGACCGGACGAGTTTTTTTTAGTGCAATATCCTCCAGATGGGGCCCAAACAGTTGCAAAGAGTTACAGTGAATCTAATGTCTTGGACAAAGTGTTTGAGTTACGACCACGAAAATTAACATATAGACTAAAAGAGTATTACAATGATTATAAGGACTGTCTTGAATCCTACAGGACTTGCTCCCAATTGGAAAACAAAGAAGAAATTGGCGATGAATTAATTTTTAACGAAATTTTTCTTCCTTTCAAAAGCAGGTCAGCACCTAATATTTTGGACATTTCTTTTGTGACCCTTACTTTCGATCCTGGAGTTGAACGCAGCCGTAGGAAATCAGATATACCCCCAAGATATCAAGGCACTGATGACAGGTTGGCATCACCTTATTTGCAGAAACCTTTCAAGAATATTAATTTAATCTTGTTATCAGCTACTAATTTAATTATAGTAACGTTTAGTTGCGTTAAGGCGGTTAAACAACTCGGCCTCCTTTGCTCTTTCATCTCTTTGTTAAGACACAATAGTGAATTTAAGTAATAATTTTAGCGAAGGTCCTCTTCCAATGACGGTTATAAGACCAATTGATAGTGAATATGGCACAATGAAAGAAACTCACGTTAGTGATATGTTGCAAAAACACTGGGGATCTACCCGCACCGTTGAAGTGCATAGGGAACCAAACACCAGCTTAGGAATCAGCATAGTGGGAGGAAAGGTAGGTTATCTCATTAAATTACATTTGAAATAAAAACACTGCTTTAGGTCGACATAAATTCTAAAGATTCTGTTTCCGACAAGATTTTGGGCATTTTCATTAAACATGTTGTCCCAGAAAGCCCTGCTGGAAAGTTAGGATTATTCAAAGTAAGTTTACAATATAAATTTATTGTCTCCTAATAAAATTATTGTATTGCACTTTAGACTGGAGATCGAATTTTAGAAGTTAGTGGTATTGACTTGAGATATGAAAGTCACGAGAAAGCTGTAGAAGCAATAAGAACTGCAGGAAATCCTATTACTTTTGTTATACAATCTCTAATTCCTTTTGTAAGTAAACGTAATATATACTTAAAAATACATAAAGTACTAATTTACATTGTTTTCCAGGACAACGGTAACGATGAAAATTTATATAAAAGCAACGAAAATTTTTGTCCGTCACCCTATCCTTCTCCGGTTAGCGAAAAAGCCGCAACAGAATTCCCCGACCCCCACGTAAGCAATGACTGCATTTACCTATGCTTAGAAAATATTCGTATTCTTTTAGATTGCCGTTCCGAAAAATGAAGAAGAACAAAAAAAAGTTGATGAAGTAAATGAAGAATCTGATCTTTTAACACATACACCAGAAGAAACACATGCTTCTGATGTAGAGAATTTTTCGGCTAACCTTCCTGAGATATTAAACAATAGGGACACTCAAATGAAAGATGAGTCACCCGAGGAAAGCGAAGAGGATGATGAAGACGAAGAAGATGTTAGAGAAATGGAAGGGCGAACGTTATCCTCTACAGGACAACAGGTATGAAAATTTCAATAAATTATACATATTTTAGCAGCAGCTATATCATTAGGGTAATCAAAAGAAATAAATTAAAACAAATGAGATGTCTATGTAAGCATCGGTCGTTGTGGGTTGTTGCATATTTGCACTATTATTCGTAGAAACTATCTTAGATATACTCGTTTTTGAATATACTTTTTTCGCACAAAATAATCAAACAGTGAGTGTTCATCTGGGCTCTCCTCGGTTAACAATACACATCCTATCCTAGTTGTGTCGTCATAAGAGTCGAGATTGATGGTGACTGTATCACAGTTTAATTCATCTTTCACCGGTATATAAAGCATAATTATCCTAAACGATTTGTAAATATGGTAATATGAAAATGGAAATATCTCTTTTGTTAACGTTTGAAGAATTCCTACTAAATGGAGTAACTACATGTTACCTATTATTTTCTTTAATATTAAATATAAAGACCAAAGCTTATTTTTATAGATCCAATCAATTATTATTTTATTTAATATTAAGGACAGATATTTACGAAGGCGCTAAAGGGACATGAATGGAAAAATAACTGACAACGATTTTTTTCTAGCAATTCCGACTTTTTTCTGCCAATTCGGACTTTTTTCTGGCAATTCCGACTTTTTTCTTGCAATTCCGACTTTTTTCTGGCAATTCTGAGTTTTTACTAGGAATTCTGACTTTTTTCTGGCAATTCCGACTTTTTTCTGGCAATAGCGACAGGGGTAGGACCATGGTGCTATTTTGTTGCCCAAACTTAAAATATGAAATACTGTCCACATTTCGAGTTTCACGTACAGGGAAATATGACCCTTTTGGAGTATGCGCGAAGCACCAATTTCAATGATCCACAGAAAAATAAATTTTTACAGACGGTAACTTCCGTGGATCACTGAAATTTGTGCCTCGTGCTACGCGATTGACCACTTAAAGAGAAATACTCCAAGAAGGTCATATGTCATGTATGTGAAACTCGAAATGTGGAGAATATTTCATATTTTAAGTTTGGGCAACAAAATAGCACCATCGTCGTCTTACCCCTGTCGCTATTGCCAGAAAAAAGTCAGAATTGCCAGAAAAAAGTCGGAATTGCCAGAAAAAAGTTGGAATTGCTAAAAAAAAATCGTTGTCAGTTATTTTTCCATTCATGTCCGTTCAGTGCCTTCGTAGATATTTCAAAGTTATGAACGGAAACTTGTTTTTTATAGATCGATAGAGCCAGTGCAGGAAACCTTAAAAGAACAAAGGAAGAAAGCGCTGCAGATCCGGAGCAAGAAGACGACTTTGGATATACAACAAGTAAGTCGTTGTACGTAATCTTATACTGTGTGACATAAAAAAACGCATCACCATGTAAATGACGGTTTAACGAAACAAGATGTATGGCACTAGAATGGTTTATGGACAAAAAATGCTTGAAGAACTTGGCATGTTTAACTTTTTTTTTTAGTTTTTAGAAAGGAGATAATTTTTTAAAGAGTGGCAATTTTTATTTGATAGTTAATTATTATCATATTAATAACCAAAAATGTCACCAGTTAGAAAGCGACCCCATTATCCACAGTTAAACACGTTTGAAAGAGGCCGAATTGTTGATGGGCAGCATGGTTTCGAGAAGGCAGACAATCGCTTACCAGAGGCTCTGAACGACCAAGAGTAACTATAGACCGACAAGAATGAAGACTTATTGCTGTGAGATCGACGTAGCACTTCCAGGTCAATAGAAGACACTATTCTAGCAGAAATTGACCTCAGGATCACAATGCGTTCAGTATTTCGTAATATTCATTTTTTGGGTCTGATGTCTTACAGACCAAGTTTGATACTGTCTCTACTGCTCAGCAGCATCGCACCAGCGAACTAGAATGGTGTAATGGGTAGTCATCTTTACAGTCGACTCTCGCTTTTGTTTATGGGTCCACAACGGTCGTAGAAGAGTAAGACGTCGACTTGGAGAATGCTGATTTTTAACATTTGCTCTAGAAACTGAGACTGGACTGAGACTGAAAGGTGTGGGATGGTATCAGTCTGGGAAGTAGGACTCCTCTAGCCTCTAGTGTTCATCCGCGGCCGTTTGAACGCGGAAGCTTACATCCATGAGGTACGAGAACCAGCTCCAACGCCAGTTATTCAAAAAGTCAATAATTCCACCAAGATACTCAGCAGATACTCTACAGTATCTTAGAACCACCAACAGTAATGTTCTTTCATAGACCACCAGACCTATCACCCATAGAACATGTGTGGAACATAGCTCGAAGACTTAGCATGCCACCTAACCACCTCAAGTTTTTATAGATTATCTGATTCGAAGCATGAATAGACGAGTAGCAGAGAGCATTCTTCTGCGTGGTGGTACAACGTATTTTTGAGTTTCTTCGGTATATGATGCTCAGTTTTTATTGAAAATTTCATCAATTCTATTTATGAACGTGAGAAATATTTCTATGAGTTTCGGTTGAAATAGGTATACATATTGAGTTTTACAAGGTGATGCGTTTTATGTCACACAGTATATATAAACTCATGGACAAAATTAACGCACCACTCAATTAAACTTGTATAATTACACTATGGAAATTAATATTGCAATAAAATTTTCATGAAAGCTTATTGTTAGGTACTGTCAAGTAGCTTGTAAATGAAATCAGCGAAACATTGCGTTATTTTTTCCTGAAAACAACACAAACATGTAAACAAAAAACAAACGAAAACAATAGAATTTATGGACTAAACGCTATTCTAATATCGTGTATGTCCTCCTCTGCTCCTAATTACTGCTTCCATGCGTCTTGGCATACTGATACTGGAGACCAAATTTTGAATGATTTTTCGAGGAGTATTTTCCCATTCTTGAATTGCTGCGTCTACAAGTTGATTGTATTGGCTGGCCATTCCATGAACTTAATAGCAACAGCATTTAAGTAGCGAATAACTTGCCTTGGCACATGAGGACGAGCATTATCCTGTATAAACAAAAGGAGCAAATGGCATTATATGAGCAACAACGATGTGTTCAAGATAATAATCCGCATCGATTGACCTAACACGTATAAGGACCACCACCAAACGGGACTCGGAGAGATAATTATTGCAACTAGCAAATCTCTCTCCTGGCTTTCGCCAGACACGCTCACTTCCATCAGGAGATTTAAGGCTAACATAACGCATCGAATATCCCTCATCCAACAAAGTTATTGCTCTTACTGCTTCCTCCATTGCCAAATTTGTTCTGCGATTCATTGGTAAAATCTATTACACTGGCACTGACACTATCAATAACAAAAAAAAACTTGGTGGCTAAAGTGGTGGTGGTGGTCTTAATAAGCACAAATTTCCGATCAGATTTTATATCAATTTTTGACAAAAATGCTTCTATTTGCAATTATTGTACTTTTAAAACAAAACTTTTCTTGACAGAATTTACTTAAACTGTCAAAGTAGGTCCACATCCTAATTGTAAGATAGCTAGAAAACTAAAAAACATAATTATTTTGGAATAACAAAAAATATATGCGGTGGTGCGTTAATTCTGTCCATGAGTTTATATAAAAATGTTTGTATGGTATGCGTTCCTAAACCATTCATCCGAATGCGATGAAACTTTGGTGAATTCTTGTGCGCACAGGCGTGGAGATTTCTGAATTTCTGGTACAACCATCTATTTAAGTTGCTATGGAAATGCATACAAATATTTTAGGGGTGGTAGAATTCGTAAATTTAAGCAACTTTTTCAATTTTTTTTTGATCGCACTTTTTTAACATGTTTGCGCCCCTTATTTTCACGAGTCGTTCACAAACATCACATTGACCAAGAAAATCGAGCATTAAAAACTTATCGAGCGGTTTTGTCTCAAAAAAGTACCTTTCGTATGGAAACAATCAGTTCTGATCTGTCCGCTGTCGACATAACTACTTGGCTAAATCTTTGTACGTTTGGTTATCTGAATTTACAGACATTGAGGGTGAGGTGAAGGATTTTATAGGGTTCGATTTTCTTTCTTAACGTCATGTGCCTAATTCACGGCCTTTCTGTGTTATATCCTTGTGATTTTTATTTGTGGGGGCACCTGAAAGACTTAGTGTATGCAACACCAGTTAACAACGTAGAACAAGTAACCCAGCGTATGGAAATAACTCCAAATTCGCCAATATCAAAATGTCCGTGAAACGACGGATTCAATTGTGTATTGTCAGCGAAGGACAACATTGTCCATTTTTTACAGGCGTCATTATAAGTAAGTAATTGCACTGTATTTATTTTCCTCTTTATTTAAATACATCGTTAAATACTGTATTAATACGATAGAGCGGTGGATTGCTTATCTGTTTCATTGCTGCACTAGTTTTTTGTTATTTTTTACGAATATAAAGTTGGTCATAGAGAGTGACTGGTATAAGTTTTCCTAGTAAGCTGTACCTGGGAAACTAACAGCTTTTGAAAAAAATATTATTTTAGTTCTACCATCCCCTACAATATTTGTATCCATTTCCATGACAGCCGGTATACAGCGTGTTTAAAAAAGACGAAGCTGTATTTATTTATTGTTTGATTGTAACAAAACAAAAACCGGTTACGTAATTCTTTAGTCTATACAAACTGCGATACAAAGATATTTAATGACATTTGAATTTCAAACGATAGTCAACTTTAATTTTTTTATGTACATCGTATAACGCATTTTAAGCGATTTTTTAAAATTTAATTGAATTTATCCATTTTTCTGACTTCCGCATTGTCAGTGTCAAAATTTCAAAAAAACTTTTGGCGAAACTGTACTTGTAGCACGTGTGTCACCAGTTTAGTTACAAATATGTCAAATCGAGAAAGTAAGGTTAAGTAACTGGAAAAAAGATTACATTGGGCTCCTCGTTCTTGTCGTTCTCATCCTTGAACAACTTCTCAGTGCTCCTCAGACCCAAACTAGAGAATAGCCATGAGGTCCTCCTTGTTGACATACTTGTTATTTGAAGATCCTCTGGATGTCCAAATGGTCCAGTACCATTTTCTGTTTGGCACATTCTACGAGTTCCTCCTCTAACCCATAGATTTAATAACTTTATATAAAGTGGAACGACTATTTGTCCATTCCAACTCTGTGGTGGCATATTCTAATAAATCATCAATGGTAAAATGTTCGTTTTGTTCATCATGGTATGAATATATTTTGGTTGAAAGTTCTTTTTAAGAAATTAGTGTAATAATCATCTTGTTCATAATTTACCTATCTACCTCCTCTGTTTGTGTCTAATAAAGGTTCCACCTTTTCAAAAGTTTTCACAATATCGCGAATTTGAGTCTCGCTTATCCGTTCAAAATAAAATTTTATATTTAAATTTTAATATTGTATTGTTTTTTATACCTATTATTAATAAAACATACCATCAAAATGTTTGCCGCTAGTTTATACAAATCGTTTTTGGAAAGACCCGGTGTTAATTCTTTTCGTTCTAGCCAATAATTTATAACTAATTTCTTTTCTCTACTTGTTAAAAGTATTCTCTTGCGTTTATTTTATTCTTCTGCTTCTTGCATTATGAAATATGTACTCGCGAAAGAATAAAGTGAGAAAAATTTCATTGACAGTGTAAATTTTTGAAATTTAAATGATTAGTACGAAGTACCAAAACACTAAAGAAAAATTACTACTATGGATAATTAGCAGTGTCCCCAACATACTGTCACTTTGACAATGCGGAAGTCAGAAAAATGGATAGTATCCAGGAGTACCGTCCACGATATAAAGAAAGTATGGAGTGCGTGTCAATCGTTTCAAAGGCAAGCTTCCCTAGAAAACCCGTGCAATTCTGTTGTGGCAAACGCTGAAACAAATTTCCCAGGTTCTGCTCGAACAGCAAGGCGTCGAATCAAGGAAGGATCGCATCTGCGGAATCATCCTGCAGCCAAAAAAACCTTTTTTGACTCAACAAAACAAGGAACAGAGGGTAGGATTCGCGTTGGAATATTCCCTACAACCATTAGATTTCTGGCGGAATGTTGTTTTCACAGACGAGAAGCTTTTTGAATCGTCCTATAACGGCCGTGTTAGAATTATAGACCACCAAATTCTCGTCTTGATGAACGTTATACATACTCAAAAAGTATTGAAGCACCGAATTTGTCACAGGCGCTATGTTTTTGTGTTTCTTCAACAAACATGTTATATTTATTGTTCACGCAAGGTATTTGTGTACGTCTCCAGGGTAATGTGACTTGAGGTGAAAGCCTGATTTACCAAATTTCTTGAAAAAGTCAAATGTCAAATCAGTGCTCATATTTTATTGACCGCAACCGTACATACTTTAGTGTCTTGAGGTACAGGAAGTCTCGTATGTAATCTTATATATAAAAATGAATGTTTGTTTGTTTATTTGTCCCGTATGTGTTATAAACCATTCATCCAATTGTGATGGAACTTTGGTGAGTTGTGCGCACGCCCGCGGAGGTATGTGAATAACTTTTTTATAAAAGGTGGCGCGCGAGTTCGTAGGTAATTCAACTGTCGCTAAAAAACTATCGTTTGTGTAACGTTTTGAACCATATCTGCGTTCGCGGCACATGGGTAATTTCTTGCTTCTTTCCTCTACACAGCCATACTAATAAGCAGTTAAAATGTAAGCGATTTTAAAGACATTTCGCGTCAACATAATACTTATTTATTCGTATTCCGATTGCCTGCTACAATAATGGGAGTTTTAATAGCTGACGGAAATGTCTTTCATATCAGATTGCTTTTGAATGTGGTGAATTAGTTCAATCATTATTACTAGTGAGATGTGTTAGAGCCATTCGTTGTGACCGCCAGCAATATTGTCTTTTGTAATTGGATTTTCTTGAATGGGATGTTGCACTGTGAAAATTGATCATTCAATAATAATTTATCATCTACTAGTCTAATTGACATGTCGATCACAACGCTGTTCACATAGCACAGGTCTTTGTCTGTTTTTGAAGCTCATTCGATTCTTTGCGACGATGTCGATTTACACTTAAGTAAACATTATTTAAAATTAAATTTTTCACAAGATTATAATCTTGTATGATTTTTTGGTTATAAGATGCGTTTTTGTGATGACTGTGCTTGGACCACTGTATACTGATAATAATTATTTTTAAAACACCTCTTGATTTCTTCCTTGCTGCATATGTTTAGTTTGCACATAGACAAAATATGTAACAATATTGAATAATAAGTGTGTAATACCGGGTCTTCGTGAATGATTCATACATTATGTTGCCTGTGGAAAACAAAATTCACATGTAGTTATATGGACTAGTGGTCGCCCAGTGGTCGAAATTCGACCGTAATTAATTAAATGTGTAAGTAAGCTTGAACGTTATTGAGGATGTTTTCCAAATAGTACACATCTATACTCATTGCATATAATTTTTGAATTTTGTTCTATTACGTTTGCTGCGAGCGTGTACAAATACGTCATTAACATGTGTTCTTTGCCCTAAATCCCTGCAATACCTATAAAAAAGAAACATCTGAAATCACAAAACTCACAGCTCGAAACTCCTTCAGTGCCCTATGCAACTACTTGACCAGATTATTTATTATTTAATGTATTTGTAACACCTCTTACATTATATAGATTTTAGCTCTCTACTTTCCTTTTTCATATAAACTTTATCTATGCTAAATCTCACTCCTCCGTGCGCTCAATATGGTTAAAAAGGGGTACAAAAGTTTCTCTACAAGTATTAATATACAAAGTATGAAATAATAGCTATTTATGGTATAAGTGAATAAAGACAAATTTTATCCACGAAAAAACAGTTTAGCACACGAGGCGAAGCCGAGTGTGATAATGTTTTTGAGTGGATAATATTTTTTTATTCACGTGTATCATACAACATTTTTTCCAATTTCGAATTTTCAAAAAGGTTTATTTCTTAGATAATTCATTTACATAAACATATTGTACTATTACTAATTTAATGAATACTTAAAGAAGGAAAATTGACTCTACTTTCATTAAGTACAGTGGAAGTTAAGTTGACTCTCTGTCGTCATGGTCAAGTGCAGTGGATATTCCAGGCCTTTCATTTGAATTTACATCTGCCAAAATTTTTCTTGACGTGGATATTTTTTGAGCAACTGATTCGTCGATATAGCGTTCTGCAACTGTAGAAGACTCACGACACGAGCACAACAGGAGCGCGGTAGTACAAGTGAAAACCAGCCTTAAGCTGGACACCTTTACTTTCTTCGATTTTTCGAAGAAATAGGCCAGCAGAGTTTCCTCGTTATTAACAGTTTTCACCTACTCTTTTTCGTAAACTAATTTTTCTGGCAATAAATTGGATACTGCAGCCGCAGCTTCGTTCAGAACATCTTGTGGTATGCTTTCTGGCGGGTTATTTGGCATTTCAAACACACTTTCAGAGTCTAAATTGGAGAATTTGAGAAATTTGCGTGAACTGTCATATGTTTTATATACAAGCCATCGATAGCAACGAAAAATTCAAAGGTAGTGTGAATTTTAATTTTTTTACTTTATTCGTGTTGTCAATACCAACGTGAATAAAATGTTGCTATAAACATTTTATTCACTCTTTTCACATTTTATTCATCCTTTTGATTAAACTACTGTTTTAATAATGAGATTTGATATATAAAATGAGAATTTTATTAGTAGGAATTGGAAAAAATTCATTGTATGTTTATTCTTATGTGTTAACAATATTGCTCGGACAGGTCAATTTTTATTTGTAAATGTCTATCTTTTGACATAAATTACACCTTCCTTCTTATTCTTAAAGGGGCGCGGTTTTAACCCCGTTGCACTGAAGCTTAAGCTTATTGTGCCGCACTTAGTGCGGTCTCATGTGGGCTGTAGGCCGATCACAGGTCTTTTCGGCTCTTTGGTTTCCTTGAAATCCCTCATGTCCCGACACCCATCACAAAGGAGCACTCTATTGTATTCTGCCAGTTTCACCAGCGATTCGAGACTTCCTTTTACCACTCTGCGCGCGTCTCTCTCTCTTTCTCTCTTTCCAGAGCTTTTAGCGCTCCCTGACTATCGGTCCTAATATGTATCCATCCGTATGTCTGATTGCATGCTCAGTAAGCAATCGTTCCGTATCTTTTCCAAACATCTCGGTATGGTGTCCCCGTCTGACGTGGGTTCCACCATATCCGGCAATTATAAGCCGGCTTGCTGCCTTTATTGCCTCCGATTTCACCACCAGATGTAGCCGAGGCAGGTTCAGGAGCACTTCCATGGCTGCAGTAGGCGTTGTGTTCATTTCTCCCGTTATTCCAAGCCAGGCAAGTCTTTGCAGCTTCCCTAATAGCAGTGTAGCGTGTTCTCCAGACCACTTATGCCACCAAACTAACGAAGAGTATGTTACCGTGGGATTTATGACCTTAGTGTAGAGCCAGTGAACCATTGCTAGTTTTAATCCCTACTGCTTTCCCACCATGCCCCTACAGGCCCATAATAAAGTAATTAACACTAATCGTCTAATTAACATTAACACCACTAGATTTATTTTATTAAACACTGTTCCATAGCCATGGTGCAATTGCAGCTCCTATACCATTAACATAATGTTTTAAATAATCTCTGACATTTAGAACCAGCTAAGTTAGAAACATTACATGTTCCGCATCTCCTCTGCAGAGTTGTAGCCTTGTGGCACCTTGACAATATCATCAACGATTTTTGCATTGATGGTCCTATGGAAAATTCTAAAACGGGACACCAAAATCCCAAATGTGTTTTCTATTGTTCTCCGAGCTCGACTCAATCGATAAATCGCTATGTCCATTGTTATTTGGTGCCTTGACATATTATAGTGGGGATAAAACGTACCAAATAGTAGAACATGTTTCCCGCACGATCATACATATTATTATACACTTTCACGGCGAGAATGTTTTTGTAATCTGGGACCAAGAAGTGACAATAATTTGTCGACCGACTGGACGGTGATTCTTGTGAAATTGAAAAAAAAAACGGTGGCTCGAAGGCGCATTTCTTGCAACAAATTGTGATAAAAGCCTTGTTCTTTGCAGTTCTGCAAATAAGGTTGCACTCAGTAACGTCTAAGACGGGCTTTTTGTGATTCCATTTGAAGCAGACAAAAACTATTCTGTAAGTGGGTACACAGAAAAAGCGGTTTGGGTCATTGTTACCTTTTTAATTTCTTCTTATTAACTCGAATGCGACACTTGCATACAATAAACAACCACACTTTCACGGCTCGTCGTCTGTCAATCACCAGAAAGTCACCTAATGCGGATGTACACTTCGAAATTTTTACCGTCCACTAAATCCAGAAAATCAAATGTTTACAATAGCTGTTTTCGCGGAGCCGATCCCGAAAAAGGCATTGTACGGGTTCCACTAAAGTAAACTTTTGCAAAAGCGCAGATTTTTATTTCAAGTCAGATTTGACAACTCGATGACATTTTACACAATCGTTTCGAAAATTTTGGATTCAGAGGCTCCTACGATGACGAATTTTGTTGCTCACATTTTATTTTATTAATTTAATGTATTTGTAACGCATATTTAATATAAATTTTAGCTTTGCGCACTTCTTCTCCATATGAACTTTAACTATGCCAAATCTCACAGTCCTCCGTGCCCGCAATAGGCTTCAAGAGGAGTCCAAAGTTTTCACTTCACGTATTAATATATAGATGATTTTAACGGTCAAAGCCTATTGGATGTATGTATCATTTATGAAGACCCTGAAATATATGTAGATACAGAAAGATCAAAAACTAAAAGTCAAAGTTGGCTGACCATACACGAAAAGACGCTTGTCGTAGTTTAAGAGAATTATTTAGAACATGCAGATTTAATACGGTAAACGTGACATTTAATAAATACAGCCAAAGCTCCTTATTTGTGGGGGATAGGTTCCGTAAATATACCTCGAATACAAACCGTGGTAAATTGTATAGGTTTATAGTGGATAGCACGCAGTGAGGCGGCATGTATCGCGGATATGTAACCTGGTAAACTTTCCTAAAAAAAGTGTCTCAAGCAAAAAATAAAAAGTAGATAAAAGAAGCACTACCCAGAAAAAGAATAATAGTAATCAAAAGCTTGTAAAAATGAAACGCTCTGTTGAACCGACAATTTGTGAAACGAAAAAAAAAACATCCCATATGTGAAACATCCCACAACTGAAATTAATATTGCAATAAAATTTTCATGAAAGCTTATTGTTAGATACTGTCTAGTAGCTTGTAAATGAAATCAGCGAAACATCGCATTATTTCTATTTTTTTTATCAAAAAACTTTTTTCTTGAAAAAAAAACCGCAAACATGTAAACAAAAAATAAACGAAAACAATAGGATTTATGGACTTAGAGCTATTCTAATATCGTGTATGTCCTTCTCTGCTCCTAATTACTGCTTCCATGCGTCTTGGCATACTGGAGATAAAATTTTAAATGACTTCTGGAGGAGTATTTTCCCATTCTTGAATTGTTGCGTCTATAAGTTGATTGTGGTTGGAAGGTGGAGATGTACGACGTTTAACCCTTTTTTTAATATCGTCCCATAGATGCTCTATTGGGTTCATGGCAGGACTATTGGCTGGCCATTTCATGAACGGAATAGCAACAGCGTTTAAGTAGCGATTAACTTGCCTAGCCACATGAAGATGGGCATGATCCTGCATAAGCAAGAAGTTCGGCCCCACAAAAGGAGTAAATGGCATTATATGGGCAAGAACGATGTGTTCAAAATAACAATCCGCATTCATTGACCTAACACGTATAGGGACCAACTCTGTGCGGCCATCGAAACAGATGCCTCCCAAAACATTGCAAAGCCACCACCAAACAGGACTCTTGGAGAGATGTTGCAACTAGCAACTAGCAAATCTCCTGGCCTTCTCCAGGCATGCTCACGTCCATCAGCAGCTTTAAGGCTAATCCTAGTTTCATCTGAAAATAAAACCATCTTCCAATCATCAACAGTCCAAACTTGATGATTTTTCGCAAAACGCAATCTTTGAATTTTGTGTTCTCTATTGAACAGGGGTTTCTTGGGCGGTTTTCTGCTGTCCAATCTAGCTTGATTCTAGCGATCTAGCGTCTTCTAATCTTTCGGGAAGATACAAGAAGATTGCAAACAGCTAAGAGCTCATTTTTTAGGATGGTACTAGTCGTTCTCCTGTTTTTTAGCGCGGGTTGTCTAAGAAAATGCTCATCTATTGGACTAGTACACCGTTTTCGCCCTGTCCTATTTGCAATTGTACTTTTAAAACAAAAACCTTGTTGACTGCATTTACATGAACGGTCGAAGTAGGTCCACAGCCTAATTGTGAGATAGCTAGAAAACTAAAAATCATCATTATTTTGGAATAACGCAAAATATATGCAGTGGTGCGTTAATTCTGTCCAGGAGTTTATATGTACATATGTGTCCGATTTGTTCGAAATATGCACGAATTTTTGCAATAGATGAAATATGCACAGTTTTACTCTGTGTACAACAGGTTCTCAGGTAGTTCCCCGATTTTCAGTTTCTAAATTTCCCACCTGCTCAGTTTTTTAGGTGCTCATTTTCTCAATTTTACAATTTCTGAGAGCTTTATTTAATTTTAATTTTTTCGTAGCTTTAAAGACTAAAGTTTCTTATTTTCAAAGTGTCTCTACAGAGTTAATTTTTTGGTAATCAGTTTCTCAGTTCAATGTTCCCAGTTTCAAATTATTGTGGGTTCTCAGTTTCTTAAGTTTCCAGTTTTTCCTTTTCAGGGATTCTCAAATACATTTTTTAAGTCTCATGTTGTCAAATCGTCGGTTTCTCAATTTCCCAAAAAAGTCTCGGTTTCACAAGTTTTCAGTTTTTGGTTGGTTTTGGTTTCTCAGGTTCTTACTTTGTGAGGTCCCCAGTTTCTCAGTTTTCCAGATTGGCAAATTCTCGGTTTCCCAATTTCTCGGATTATCAGTTTATTAATTTTTCAGATTCTCAAGTGCTAAGTTTCCTAAATCTAATTCTAATTTTTGAGAACTGCAACTATCCTGGAACTTGAGGAAACTAACAATTCCGAGGAATCTGAAGAACTGGGGGACCGGATCACCTACAAGATCCTGACGAATTGGAGAAACAATGTAGGAAATTTAGGAACCTGAGGAGGAGCGTATGAACATAAGTAGCATACAACTTTCAGAAACAAGCTGTAAACATAATTAACTTAGAAATGAAAAATTTGAGCATGTTGGAAAAATAAGAACCTGAGACATTGAGGAGAATCTGTGAAATTTTATAATGGGAGAATTTAAGACACTTGTATTTAAGAAATCTGAGAACTTGAGGAGGTTAGGAAATGAAGGAACCTGCGAACTTGAGGTACCTACTAGGAAAAACTCGGAGTTCTGAAGTACCCTGAAATTATTATTTAGATGTCTATTATACTCTGAAGAACCGAGGCTCCTCATAAACCTAAATTTTGTGAAATGCTGAGTTTCACTGGAGGGTCTTCAAATATCCTCAGTCATCTGAAGAATCATAATAAATTCTATAGGCCGCTACAGACGCACGTTGATGTATTAATGCATCTCCGCCATTCAGCAGTGTTCACTCAATAATGTGCGTGTCGATGGTGAAATGAGCAACTTTAATGAATGTACTCATTCATTACTACGTCTGGAGGGATGTATTATGTGAAAATGGTTGCCGTTTCAAAAGCTATTCATAAACTATTGGCAACAAGGTTTCTTCAATTTCTTTTAAAACGTAATCGCACGTCATTGCTACAATGGCAGGATTTTTTCTACTTTGCGTTCGTACTGAGGCTATTACGATACGCTTTTGCGGCGTTATGATAATTATACTAAAAATAGTATAATTTATTTTTTAATATTGGCAATCACTCTGTTCTTGGCAATCCTAATCTATACTTTGCTGTCAATGTGAATTGGCATGTTGTTGGAACTTCACGTGCATTTAGGGCACGCGATTTTGTTGGGGTATTAATCTGTCTGGAGGTGCCCAAGCTGGTAACACTAGTCGCCTTCTTGGCGCATTAGAGTGGGACGGGAGCTGTTGGTTTTGGATGGCTCGCCCTGACTTTGTGTGTGGACGCCGTCAGGAAGGTTTTTAATAGTATAACGTAACGTCGTGGCGTTGCAGCTCAAAATACGGTAGGAAAATGTTTTCGGAGATCGTAGAGAACTTGTTCTCCTTCTGCCAATATTGGGCGTATGTTTTTTCATATACCTCGCGTGACTTTAAATTGCCTACCGTATTTTCGCCAA
This sequence comes from Diaperis boleti, assembly GCA_963583935.1. Taxonomy (NCBI): domain Eukaryota; kingdom Metazoa; phylum Arthropoda; class Insecta; order Coleoptera; family Tenebrionidae; genus Diaperis; species Diaperis boleti. Next base: position 40,565,360 of record OY757249.1, on the reverse strand, counting down.
AGCGCGTATTTCTGAGGGCGTACATTGAAGAACTTTTTTTGGAAGGACAAAAATACGGGTATTGACGTTTCAAATTAATTCTTTTTCATAGTCGCCGCTAATGCACCTCGCAAACGTGGCCAACCGCCGCGTTATTCCCTAGACTGTGAAATTTCATTATTTTGCATAAAAAGTGTCAACGTAGAAAAAATACTGTGTGTCGTTTATAAGGCATTTAAGTGTAAAATAAGTGTAAAATCTGGTTGACCGAAGGACTCACTCTTTTTGTCGCTCCTTGTTTGAACCAATCAATATCCATAATTGATAGAGTCTCACGAAGTTATCACACAATAATAATACGTAAAACTAGTCAAAAACGTAACAAAGCGCAATCCTTCAACCTGTTTGTTTGACTACCATTATTGAAATTGGACGCCCAAGCGCACTTCTTTGATATGACGTGCAAGTCCTTGAAAAAGGTTATAGTTGACATGGAACCATATTATGATCAAAATCACACTGAGATTTCGATATTACGTTCAGTACAGGGTTCAGTGTGTGGTGTGTGTGTTATCAATGGAAAATTAGCAAATTAGAAAAGAAATTGTGACTGGATTGTACCTTTTTCCATATCTCTCGACAAATGTGCGTCAAATTTCCTAATTGATTTCCTAGTTTCCCAAGTTCTCTAGCTCCCAGTTTGTCAATTTCTCAGTTTCTCAAATTTACAGTTCCTCGGTTCCTGATTTCACGGGTTCTCAGTTTATCAATTTCCTATTGTCTGTAAGTTCTTCTTCTAAACAACAAAGCCTTAAATACCGCAAAAAAACGAAGTACAACTAGTTGCGATACTGAAAACAATAATAAATTCTAACGTGAATGATTGGTTTGGCAATAAAGTTTGGAATCAAAACTCAATCAAAGGCAGCTGTTGTTCAAACAAGACATCATATCCAGAGCGTGACAAAATTAACAGGCACATTATTATTTTATTGAGTCATTTTCATAAACGTTGATTTAACTAGACAATAACACAGGATAATGAGAATGAGTTCATGAAGGTTTTCTTTATTGTAAGAAATAAAATTATAAATTAATATCAACTTAAATTTTATCCTACGAAATTTTGCTCTAACATTTCTAACCACTTCGTAATTAATTATTATTAAACTTTCCATGTAAATGCCAGCGTTACTTGTGCCCAATCGTTATGACGTCACGGAACTATCACTATTTCTCATGAATAAATTTGTTAATATTTATCTTATTCAGTTGAAACACAAACTAATGTCATTTTTGCACCATTTTTAGGGTTCCGTAACCCAAGGGTGCCAAACGGGACCCTATTTCTAAGGCTCCAATGTCCGCCCGTCCGTCCGTCTGTCACAGTGCTATATCTTTTGAACCGTAATAGATTGACACTTGAAATTTTCACAGAATGTGTACTACTATGGTCGCTATAACAGCAAATAATAAAAATAAAATAAAGTTAGAAATAGTTAGAAATTAAATACATACATTGATTTCATTTAATTCATAACGCCTGCCAAATTTTAAATTGGGAACACATAATTTATACCAGTTTTGCAAATTTGTTAATTAATTTGAAAACTAATAAACAGTAATCATTTTGATATTCACATGTCAATGTTAAACGTGAATGTCGAAAATTTTACTCATCAAAAGGTATTAAAAAAATCGGAGAAAATTTTCTAATATTAACACGGGGAGTTGGTATAAATAAAAAAAATTGATGTAGGCGTGTGGACTTAACAGGAGCATAAAAACAAGAAGCTTGGGGTTCCGGAAGAAAAGCGATCTAATAGGGCTGGGTGTGATGAACCACGAGGAGATCATCAGATTTATATAACTTAAAAATTTAGCAACGTTACATTTTTTATAACGCATCAATATCCGCTTCTGAAAAGGGGCCCGGACAGTGCTCGAATTTTTAATCTTTGAGCGTGGTATGTTATAATATCATAAATGTTGGTTACAAAATGTAAGTTTAGGATCAAATGTGACTTCGAGGTCTCGAAAACAGTTAACTCGCGTCAAAGTAAGATTATTAAGCTTGTAGTTACAAATCAAAGGCGAAACTTGGTGAATACAGCACTTCACAGTTCACAGGAAGAAAATTAGATTCACTCCAGCTTAGGAAGCTGTAGAGATCATTTTGAAGTAGATCACAATCTGCATCAGGAGTTAGAATACCTCTGAAAATTTTTAAATCGTCAGCGTACATTAGCACCTTAGACTGAATCTTAGAAACAATATCGTTAATGTACATAAAAACATAATCGATCCTTGGGGAACACCAGAGGGCACAGGACATATATAGTCCGGGAGGTAGCGTTGCATTTGAACAAGTCATTTGATACCAACTGAAAATGATAACAATGATAGTTTTCCCCTAATATTTAAGAACTCTAAACGTCAGCTACTTCAGTAGCGGTGCAACTAGAAGTGACAGCATGTGAAAGTTGTAAAAAAAATTTTTGGTTTTAGTATATTGATACCGCACCAAATTTAATGAGATGGTTTTTCAGATCATCTTTAACTAAAAAATAATCGTCAGCTGTATTGAAGAGGGGGCATTATACGTCAGTCACGTATATTATATGAACCATGTTAATTTTTTTTAAGTATAAAGTTATTTTATACCTTATGAAATTTATGCAGCTGGATTTTTATGCTTTTAGTATAATAAATAAAATCGTCAGTCGTATTTTTAACGGGGTTAAGAGCGTCAGTCAGCGTCATAAATAATGCTGGGCGGTCAGTGCATCTGAACGTTGTATAGTCACTTTGGCAAATGAACTGACGATCTTTATACCCACAAACATTCAGTTGACGGTAATTTTTATTTTTGTTAACCATAAAAATACACCATATTTTAATTTCAATCAATATTATACAGGCTGTCCCATTTAAAACTCCCCAGTCCAGATTTCTCCGAATTGATTATTTTGATTGAAAAATCCTCGAACAGGTCGATTTTATTTGCTAGCGGCACATCTCCTCAGTTTCCTTTTAAGTTCCAGATTGCGCCCTCTTGGCGAGGGGGCTGTCAGCCTCAAAATCTTAAATGGCACTATGGGTCGAGTGATACAGACGCTCTTAGCCCCGTTAAAAATACGACTGACGATTTTCTTTATTATATTAAAAGCGTAAAAATCCAGCTGTATAAATTTCATAAGGTGTAAAATAACTTTATGCTTTAAAAAAATTAACATGGTTCATATAATATACGTGACTGACGTATAATGCCCCCTCTTCAATACAGCTGACTATTATTTTTAAGTTAAAGATGATCTGAAAAACCATTTCATGAATTTTCGTGCGGTATCAATATACTAAAACCAAAATTTTTTGTACAACTTTCACATGCTGTCACCGCGGGTGCTAGAAACAACTGCTAGAAATGGATTTCATTCGGTATAAAATTCATAGAAAAAGTGCAACGCTACCTCCCGGACTATTATCAGACTGTGATATTTAACAAATTGAGACCTGTCCTACAAATAAGGTGCAAACAAAGCAACAAGGGAGTCAGAAAAACCAAGGTTATGAAGTTGCGCAAGTAATATGCGGTGGTTGAGTTTATCAAACGCCTTAGAGAAATCCGTAAATACTGTATCCACCTGTGCTTCAGCGTCATTATTGTCTGAAACAAACTGTAAACAAATTAAAAATTGTGGACCGGCCTTTGATGAACCCATGTTGGAAGTCAGTAATTTTGCTTGAGATGTTAAACATAAGAAACTTGTACAAGATAATTTCAATTTTTTTTTCCAAAATTGCAGATTAAAGAAATAGGTTTGTAGTCCTCCATTATGTTTCTACTGCGCGACTTAAAAATTGTGGAAATTATAGACAATTTCCAAACAGCTGGAAAAGTCGTAGTCTCGAGTACCAAGTTGTAGATCAACGAGGGGCTGTTAACTATGGAATTAGTTGTACATCTTGCGAGAATTAATTCCGAGTACTATCGGAATTACCGGAATTAGTTTGGAATTACATGGAATTATTTGAAGTACTCAAAATGATGGAAGTACTCGTGATTACAGGAAGTACTCATGAATTACTGGAATTACCGGAATTACCCTGGAATTACCGGAATTACTTTCAAATAATATGGAATTATTCTGGAATTACTTGAATTACATCCAGGTTTTATTACTACTTGTGGTCGCTCAGTGGTCAAAATTCGATCGTAATTAATTAAATTTGTAAGCCTGAACGTTATTGTTTTTTTTTTCAAATAGTAGACACATCTATAATCATTGCATTCTTTATATTTTATTCTTTAATCATTGTATTATTTTGTAACACATATTACATTATACACGGTGTCGCAAAATTAGCGTATTCCGAGTTCGGAACGTTGTAACGCATCATCCCAGAAGTAAGAAGAAAATTAATAAAAAATATATAGGAGCCCCCTTACCAAAATATATACGACTCAAGGTCTAAACTTTGTATAATGTTTTCTTCAAATAAAAGCAATGAATGTAAGCGTTTATTTCTGGTACTCATATAAAATAATAAGTCAAGCACTATATTACATTATACACGGTGTCGCAAAATTAGCGTATTCCGAGTTCGGAACGTTGTAACGCATCATCCCAGAAGTAAGAAGAAAATTAATAAAAAATATATAGGAGCCCCCTTACCAAAATATATACGACTCAAGGTCTAAACTTTGTATAATGTTTTCTTCAAATAAAAGCAATGAATGTAAGCGTTTATTTCTGGTACTCATATAAAATAATAAGTCAAGCACTATATTACATTATACACGGTGTCGCAAAATTAGCGTATTCCGAGTTCGGAACGTTGTAACGCATCATCCCAGAAGTAAGAAGAAAATTAATAAAAAATATATAGGAGCCCCCTTACCAAAATATATACGACTCAAGGTCTAAACTTTGTATAATGTTTTCTTCAAATAAAAGCAATGAATGTTAGCGTTTATTTCTGGTACTCATATAAAATAATAAGTCAAGCACTATGACCCACCCTGCCCCGCGACCTCACGCAGTCAATTACAGCAAATGTTCAAAGTGTTCTCCCCCAGCTTCAATGCAGCTGTTGAGGGTTTATATTTTCAAATGCATTTTCCAACATCTGATAGTACAACTATATATATATATATATATATATATATATATATATATATATATATACGTTTTCCTATCAAGTCGAGATCCGAACAAAACTTGGACAACCCGAGATCCATCAGAAGGGAAAGGATTTTTCAAGTACATATTGTATAAAAACATTATAAGCGATATCTAGAGTTCAAATTACTAGAGAGGGGAAACTTTTTCACACTTTGAATTTTGTGATAAAGATCGAACAAAACCAGATCCGTCATAAATGCAATACAACCCGAGATCCGACAATGTATAATTAAAGGCGTATAAGATAAGGTGAGGTCCGGCGACGTTGCCATTGTTTTGTTTAGTAAAACAACACGTGGAACGTATTTTTGTTCTATATGCAAGTTGAATTTCGATGAAAAAATCATAGCACTTTCTTTCTGAGGTCCTATGTACCTTTGAATCTTTTAAAAATACATCTCCACGTCAATAGTATATTTCTAACGAATGTGCTGTCATGACACTTTTCAGGGGCGAGGGCTGCAATGAGCCCGAGCCCCTTAAAAGTGACACGACACGAGTATTGAACAGCGTTTTTTGTATTCGTTCCCGCAAAATGAGAAAAAGTTACAAATTTACATCAGATTTCGAGGTTACAAAATACAAAAATAATATTTAAATCTTTCAAATAATTTGATGTTAAATAATTTGCCCTGACAGGCCTCAAAATTTTGTCCTGTAACTTTATGTTACCGGAATTATTTACGGGATGCCACATGTGATATAAATAATAATCTAATAGACCCAATATTTCCTACGAAAAATTACTGAAATGGCATGAGGAAATGCAGATAACATCCTCAAGAACAGCAGGAACAAAAGGGGATATTGTAAATAATGATTGTAAGAGACACAAAACTAGATATTTCGTATTTCTACAGATTCTCAGAGCCCTGATAACCTCTTAAAGTCGGAAAAGTTTTTAACTTGGAAAATATTGTTAAAGAAACTCGTAGGCACATGGGGCGCATTTGTAATAAATAAATTGGCTACAAATTTGCAATTGACATTGTGAGCTACTGCAAATCTACCAGTTCCACTATAAATAATATTTGAATAAATACACGTCTTTAAAATAAATAAATAAATAATAATCCAAATTTCAGCCAAACGCTTCAGTTCCGAACTTTTATTTCTTTTACTCTTTTGATGATTAAGGACTTTTTGGTTAAAATTTCAACGATATTTTACACACAAACTGTTTTAAGTTACAGTAAATTGTCTATAAAGCGCTTGTTTGTATTATTTTTTTGTACGAACAAAAGTTTAACCTGATTTCAACAGAAATAAGCGGAGGAGAATTATTAAACGCATGTTCTATTAATTTGAGAATTTGAGGTATTGTTAGACATTGAAAACGACCTTGAATTTTAATTGAGCAATAACATGTTAAAATCTCTTAAAAGTATTTTAACACGTTTTTTTTAAATTCCAAAGGGGGGTAACGGGTTGGGGGGTGGAAAATCTCTGGATCCACTGAACCGATTGCAATGAAACTTTGCATACTTACTTATTTTACCACTTAGGCGCTCAATAAGAAACGGTTTTTCAAAATTACATTCCAATGGGGGTAACTTCGTGGTGGTGGTGGTGGTGGGGGTTAATTTCTAGATCTACTGAACCCATTGCAATGAAATTTTACACACTTACTCAGTTTACCACGTAGGCGTTCACTAAGAAGTAGTTTTTAAAAATTCCATTCCTAAGGGGGATTAACGGAGTGAGGGGGTTAATCTCTAAATTTACTGAACCGATTGCAATGAACACTTTCTTATTTTACCATGTAGGCGCTCACTAAGAAATGGTTTTTCAATATTATTAAAGTACTAAATAATAAAAAAAAATTACCGTGCGAAGCCGGGACTGGTCATCTAGTAGGCGTTATAAAACAACGATATATTTAAACCTAAAAACCTATAAACCTCAGTTTTAAATTTTTAACTATTTTGTTTTTGAGATCTTGTGTAAATTTGAACAGTACCTGACTTAAAAAGTAACTTAATAAAGGATCTGACCTGACCTTACCTTACCTTACCTTACCTTACCTGACCTGACCTGACCTGACCTGACCTGACCTGACCTGACCTGACCCGACCTGACCTGACTTAAAAAGTAACTTGATAAAGAAGCCTTTACCATAAATTGGATACAAAATTTGAACGTCTCGAAATTACACCATATTTTATTTATTTAGGTCCTCTAATGAGCTGTTTGACATTTCCAAACCAAATATTTTCTAGTTTTTACCGACTTCAAAAAAGGAGGAGGTTCTATGTTGAGCTTTATGTATGTTTTTTTCCTTTTATGTGTGTTCACCGATCTCTTAGTCAATTGCAGATCTATTTTGAATATTTGAAAGGGTCGAGATGATCCCATTGCCACCAAGGAGCTGATGAGGAGATCTCATGGAAATCTAGAGAAATTTTTCCTTAGTTAGTTTTATGTATGTTCAGCGATTTTTTCGTTAATTGTTTACCTTTTTTTTTGTTCTTTTTGAAATTGAAACTTTTTTTAGCGCTGTAGCGAGTCCGAAAAACTGAAACGGAAATCAAAGTGAAACACTTTAGTAGTGATAGTGGGGACGCGTGTGAATGAAACGACTAGGGTAGTAGGTTTTTGTCTCAAGGGTCCCGCTGTCTTGGGTCCCCTCAAGTTTTACTAGAACCCAAAGTGAAATTTTATCCCCACGACGTTTTCACATCAAAATCTACGGCGCGGACCCGCACTGCGCCTTTACGTATTTTTTTGAACTATTGTTTTGGCCTCGTTTTATATATTTTCGAACCCCAGAAATTGATTTACGTTGTCTATTTTTCTTTATATTTCTTCGTTTACGAAATACCACCTTGAAAACAATGAAATTTTCGCGAAAAAGTAAGTAACAATTTTCTCTTTAGAACTTTAGAACAAAATATTGATATTCGTCGGTCTCACACGACCATTTGGCAAGTTGAAATTTCGAAAGCCGAAAAATATTTTGACGTGAACTTTATTTGTAACTGTGCCTGTGTTTGTGCTATATCCACTGCAGATCTGAACCATAAATAAATCAAATCAAATCAAGACGTCTATTCGCTCGCCAAATACAGTGATAACCTGTCAAACTTTCTTGCGTTACAAATATTGTCAGATTTTAATCGCTAATAACTACGAGACTATTTAATAATTCGTTAACAACGGTTTAGCCCACAACGGGTAGGGCATGTCTGTACGTATATCTGTCGTGCTGAATTTTTTTTTACGTCATCTGTAGATAAATTAGTGTAGCGTGAAGATGTGTTTAGCTAGGAGGTTAATTCAGGTGTCATTGTAAAGAGCTTGCGAAGATTTACTAGGATCCAAAGTGAGAATTTGTCCCCGGCGACGTTTTCACGACAAAATGTACGGCGCGGACCCCAACTGCGCCTTTACGTATTTTTTATTGTTTCAAATAAATAGCTTCCATTTATGTGTTAATAATAATAAAATTCTTACAATAATTTTACCTAACAATTTCGTCTTTAAATTGGGTAGTTGCTAAACAGTCAATTTTTTGTGCACACGGTTGTTTTTTTTCTAAACTGGTAATAATTATAGTCATAATTTTATTCTGCAAAATATATTAGTGTTATTCGATGAGTGAATATTCCAGTTCAGCGCTTTGTATCGGCTACCAGTCGACGTTGCCATGTCTACTGGATCTCATTTTGTGCATAATATATAAACTCCGTGTATACTACTGCAGCGCCCTCTGCAGCAGACGTTTACTAACTAAATTTGTATAAAAATTCATAAAAATGGTCAAGATGAGATCCGGGCTAAAATTGGCAGAAACATTGTTTACACTGTTTTAAACGTTTTGGGCACGATATACACGTAGAAACAAGTTGAGGTCCGCTTCGGATCTCGCCTTGCTAAAACGGAGCCCGGCTTGTATACAAAATCTCACAAAATGATCTCGACTTGTACAAAAACATATATATATATATATATATATATATATATATATATATATATATATATATATATATATATATATATATATATACGTTTTCCTATCAAGTCGAGATCCGAACAAAACTTGGACAACCCGAGATCCACCAGAAGGGAAAGGATTTTTCAAGTACATATTGTATAAAAACATTATAAGCGATATCTAGAGTTCAAATAACTAGAGAGGGGAAACTTTTTCACACTTTGAATTTTGTGATAAAGATCGAACAAAACCAGATCCGTCATAAATGCAATACAACCCGAGATCCGACAATGTATAATTAAAGGCGTATAAGATAAGATGAGGTCCGGCGACGTTGCCATTGTTTTGTTTAGTAAAAGAACACGTGGAACGTATTTTTGTTCTTTATGCAAGTTGAATTTCGATGAAAAAATCACAGCACTTTCTTTCTGAGGTCCTATGTACCTTTGAATCTTTTAAAAATACATCTCCACGTCAATAGTATATTTCAAACGAGTGCGCTGTCATGACACTTTTCAGGGGCGAGGGCTTGCAATGAGGCCGAGCCCCTAAAAAGTGACAGGACACGAGTATTGAACAGCGTTTTTCCCGCAAAATGAGAAAAAGTTACAAATTTACATCAGATTTTGAGGTTACAAAATACAAAAATAATATTTTAATCTTTCAAATAATTTTATGTTAAATAGTTTGCCCTGACAGGCCTCAAAATTTTGTCCTGTGACTTTATGTTACCGGAATTATTTACGGGATGCCACTTGTGATATAAATAATAATCATTCTAAGACTGTAATAGACGCAATATTTCCTACGAAAAATAAAATTACTGAAATGGCATGAGGAAATGCAGAAATAACATACTCAAGAACAGCAGGAACAAAAGGGGATATTGTAAATAATGATTGTAAGAGGCACAAAACTAGATATTTCGTATTTCTGCAGATTCTCGGAGCCCTGATAACCTTTTAAAATCGGAAGAGTTTTTAACTTGGAAAATCTTGTGAAAGAAACACGTAGGCGCATTTGTAATAAATAAATACGAATTTGCAATTGACATTGTAAGCTACTGCAAATATCCCAGTTCCACTATAAATAATATTTGAATAAATACACGTCTTTAAAATAAATAAATAAATAATAATCCAAATTTCAGCCAAACGCTTCAGTTCCGAATTTTTATTTCTTTTACTCTTTTGATGATTAAGGACTTTTGGTTAACATTTCAATGATATTTTACACACAAACTATTTTAAGTTACAGTAAATTGTCTATAAAGCGCTTGTTTGTATTATTTTTTTGTACGAACAAAAGTTTAACCTGATTTCAACAGAAATAAGCGGAGGAGAATTATTAAACGCATATTCTATTAATTTGAGAATTTGAAGTATTGTTAGAGATATTGAAAACGACCTTGAATTTTAATTGAGCAATAACATGTTAAAATCTCTTAAAGTATTTTAACACGTTTTTTTTTTTTAATTCCAAAGGGTGGGTAACGGGGTGATGGGTGGAGAATCTCTGGATCCACTGAACCGATTGCAATGAAACTTTGCATACTTACTTTTACCACTTAGGCGCTCAATAAGAAACGGTTTTTCAAAATTACATTCCAATGGGGGGTAACTCCGTGGTGGTGGTGGTGGGGGTTAATGTCTGGATCCACTGAACCGATTGCAATGAAATTTTGCACACTTATTTATTTCACCACATAAGCGCTCACTAAGAAACGGTTTTTCAAAATTCATTCCAGAGGGGGGGAACGGCGTGAGGGGGGTTAAGCTTTGGATCCCCTCAAACGATTGCAATGAAATTTTTCACACTTACTTATTTTACCACGTAGGCGCTCATTAAGAAGTGGTTTTTCAAAATTCCACTCTTAAGGGGGATTACGAGGTGAGGGGGTTAATCTCTAGATCTATTGAACCGATTGCAATAAAATTTTACACACTTACTTATTTTACCACGAAGGCGCTCACTAAGAAGTGGTTTTTCAAAATTCCACTCCTAAGGGCGATTACGAGGTGAGGGGGTTAATCTCTAGATCTATTGAACCGATTGCAATAGAATTTTACACACTTAGTTTACCACGTAGGCGTTCAATAAGAAGTGGTTTTTCAAAATTCCATTCCTAAGGGGCATAACGAGGTCGGGGGGTTAATTTCTAAATCTACTGAACCCATTGCAATGAAATTTTACACACTTACTCAGTTTACCACGTAGGCGTTCACTAAGAAGTAGTTTTTAAAAATTCCATTCCTAAGGGAGATTAACGGGGTGAGGAGTTAATCTCTAAATCTACTGAACCGATTGCAATGAACACTTACTTATTTTACGATGTAGGCGCTCACTAAGAAATGGTCTTTCAATATTATTCAAATACTAAATAATAAAAAAAAATTACCGTGCGAAGCCGCGACTGGTCATCTAGTAGGCGTTATAAAACAACGACATATTTAAACCTAAAAACCTATAAACCTCAGTTTTAAATTTTTAACAATTTTGTTTTTGAGATCTTGTGTAAATTTGAACAGTACCTGACTTAAAAAGTAACTTAATAAAGGACCTGACCTGACCTGACCTTACCTGACCTGACCTGACCTGACCTGACCTGACCTGACCTGACCTGACCTGACCTGACCTGACCTGACCTGACCTGACCCGACCCGACCCGACCTGACCTGACCTGACCCGACCTGACCTGACATAAAAAGGAACTTGATAAAGAAGCCTTTACCATAAATTGGATACAAAATTTGAACGTCTCGAAATTACACCATATTTTATTTATTTAGGTCCTCTAATGAGCTGTTTGACATTTCCAAACCAAATATTTTCTAAATTTTACCGACTTCAAAAAAGGAGGAAGTTCTATGTTCGGCTTTATGTATGTTTTTTTTTCCTTTTATGTGTGTTCACCGATCTCTTGGTAAATTGTAGATCTATTTTGAATATTTGAAAGGGTCGAGATGATTCCATTGTCACCAAGTCAGGAGCTGATGAGGAGATCTCATGGAAATCTAGGGAAATCCTCAAATTTTTCCTTCGTTTTATGTATGTTCATCGATTTTTTCGTTAATGGTTTACCGTTTTTTTTTGTTCTTTTTGAAATTGAAACTTTTTTTAGCGCTGTAGCGAGTCCGAAAAACTGAAACGGAAATCAAAGTGAAACACTTTAGTAGTGATAGTGGGGACGCGTGTGAATGAAACGACTAGGGTAGTAGGTTTCTGTCTCAAGGGTCCCGCTGTCCTGGGTCTCCTCAAGTTTTACTAGAACCCAAACTGAAATTTTATCCCCACGACGTTTTCACATCAAAATCTACGCACTGCGCCTTTACGTATTTTTTTGAACTATTGATTTTGGCCTCGTTTTATATATTTTCGAACCCCAGAAATTGATTTACGTTGTCTATTTTTCTTTATCTTTCTTCGTTTACGAAATACCACCTTGAAAACAATGAAATTTTCGCGAAAAAGTAAGTAACAATTTTCTCTTTAGAACTTTAGAACAAAATATTGAAATTCGTCGGTCTCACACGACCATTTGCCAAGATGAAATTTCGAAATTTTGAAAGCCAAAAAAATATTTTGACGTGAACTTTATTTGTAACTGTGCCTGTGTTTGTGCAATATCCACTGTAGATCTGAACCACAAATAAATCAAATCAAATCAAGACGTCTATTCGCTCGCCAAATACAGTGATAACCCGTCAAACTTTCTTGCGTTACAAATATCGTCAGATTTTAATCGCTAATAACTACGACACTATTTAATAATTCGTTAACAACGGTTTAGCCCACAACGGGTAGGGCATGTCTGTACGTATATCTGTCGTGCTGATTTTTTATTTTACGTCATCTGTAGATAAATTAGTGTAGCGTGAAAATGTGTTTAGCTAGGAGGTTAATTCAGGTGTCATTGTAAAGAGCTTGCGAAGCTTTACTAGGATCCAAAGTGAGAATTTGTCCCCGGCGACGTTTTCACGACAAAATGTACGGCGCGGACCCCAACTGCGGCTTTACGTATTTTTTATTGTTTCAGATAAATAGCTTCCATTTATGTGTCAATAATAATAAAATTCTTACAATAATTACCTAACAATTTCGTCTTTAAATTGGGTAGTTGCTAAACAGTCAATTTTTTGTGCATACAGTTGTATTTTTTCTAAACTGGTAATAATAATTATGTCATACTTTTATTCTGCAAAATATATATTAGTGTTATTCGATGAGTGAATATTCCAGTTCAGCGCTTTGTATTGTGATTTAATTCTACTTAATCTTTGTTCGACTACCAGTCGACGTTGCCATGTCTACTGGATCTCATTTTGTGCATAATATATAAACTCCGTGTATACTACTGCAGCGCCCTCTGCAGCAGACGTTTACTAACTAAATTTGTATAAAAATTCATAAAAATGGTCAAGATGAGATCCGGGCTAAAATTGGTAGAAACATTGTTTACACTGTTTTAAACGTTTTGGGCACGATATACACGTAGAAACAAGTTGAGGTCCGCTTCGGATCTCGCCTTGCTAAAACGGAGCCCGGCTTGTATACAAAATCTCACAAAATGATCTCGACTTGTACAAAAACATATATATATATATATATATATATATATATATATATATATAGACATATACGGCGGCAATGTCAAGCCCAAAATGCTATGTTGGAAAGTAATACCAAGCCCGACACCTACTTACGAAGCCCGACTTTGGGCTTCGTAAAATTCACGTGTATATCCGAGTTATTTCTCATTGATACGACTAAAGCCATCTACTGACAAAATTTTCATTTGGCGGGTAAAGTCACCATATATCGTAAAATACACACGTTTAGTTTTTGAAGTTCACTGTAGGGGGCGCACGACAGATTTGTATAAAACTGTATATCTACTGCAGATACTTTGTCGATGATGCCCGACCTTAAGATGTTTAATGCATAATAGGAATCCCGTTCATGTGACAACAGCGCATTCACTCGATTATTCATTTAATGTAATATTGGAGATATTTAACGCTACGAGCGAAAAGATGATTTAGCGGTAACAATTCAGAAAGCTCTTATCTGAGAATTTTAAAATTATATTTTAATGTCAAACCACCCTTAAACCGTTTTTTCAACTCTTAAATACTCCGTTTTTTGATTACAACCAAATTTTTAAAACGTTTTTTATAGAACAATTTAAAAATTATAAACAGTGTCAGATATTTAAAAACGCCCTTAAAACGGTTTTTGAACCCATCATTCCAGTCACAAAAGGTTTTAGGTGTCCTGCTTAACAAATTTTCTTCTAGTTTTGGGTTTTTGATACTTTATGTTTTTTGAGGTGGAATACGAATTGGGTCTAACAGGTCTAACCTACCATATTTTTTTGTCGGGTGAACCGTTTAGGCGCAACAGTGCGTTGAAATGGGATATTATTGCCAGATTTTTATTTTTCCGGAGGCGGATTATGTTAATTTTGTGTTTTTTTTTTATTTAAAATGTTGGTACCCTTTTACCCTTTTAAATTAGGTTTAATATTTGGTTGTAATAAAAGCAAGGGTGTATTTACGGTTGAAAATAATTGTTTTAAGGGTGTGTTTTACACACACTGCTTTAAATTGTGTTGTGTTTTTAATTTGATTGTAAAGCAAAGGTGTATTTATGGGTTAAAAACTTAAAAAAAAGGTGGTTTTTAAATATTTGAGACTGTTTATAATTTTTAAATTGTTTTAAACAAGGCCAAATTTTAAAAGCATCCTTAAAACTATTTTTTAACCCTTCAATACACCATTGCTTTAATTACAACTAAATTTTGGAGACATTTTTTATGACAACTTAAAACTTAATAATAAATAATAATAAAAAAGCTCACATCCCGGGAGCAGAACGAACAAAACAAAAAAATAGGTCTTTCCTATCATCAGTTATGATTGAGAATGCATACAAATATCATGACTTTGCAGTATTTCCTAATTTTCCGACTTTTATTTATAATTAGCTCGAACTTTGTTTTCCCGAAAACTTTTCCAGGACCATAACGAACGAAACAAAAAAGAATTAGGCATATCCATCGTTCGAATCGTGAGTTATGGTTGTGAATTTATATAAAAATCCCATAGAAAAAATCACTTTCAGTTTTTCCCGAATTTTCCAATTTTTCGGGCAACTTTTACAATTTTTATTTCCGTAGGAACCTTATCTGGACTATGACGAATATGAGGAAAAAATTATTAGCGAAATGGGTTCATCCGTTCTCAAGTGATGCGCCTACAAATACACCATTTCAACATTTACGCACGTGCAGTGTATTTCAGTTTTTCCCGAATTTTCTAATTTTCCGGGTAAATTTTCCAAAAAAAATTACAGCGAATGACAGTAACCTCACTATTTCCAGCCAGCTGTTGACACGTCACTAGCACGTGCGTTTGTTTTGAAAAGTCCCCACTCTCAGTGACGTCACGACTTTTCCAGTCTATTATATAAAAATGAAACGCTATTCGTTGATAAACGCATCACTTGAGAACAGGTGAACCGATTTGGCAAATTTTTTTTGAGTACCTATTCTTAATGGTCTAGGTAATGTTTTTATGGAAATAAAGATTTTCCAATTTTCCGGCAAATCTTTCCCAATTTTTATTTCCGTAAGAACCTGACCTGGACCATTACGGGGATTCTAAAAAAAATAGCCAAATCGGTCCAGCAGTTCTCAAGTGTTGCCAAGTGTGTTACCAACGTAGGTACAGCATTTCATTTTTAGTGTTCCGTACCCCAACAGTGCTATTACTAAGGCTCAGCTGTCCGGCTGTCCCCAACAGTGCTATTACGTCTTTTGAACCGTAATACATAGTTAGACACTTGAAATTTTCACAGAATGCGGACAACTATGGCCGCAATAACAACAGATAATAAAAATAATAAAAAAATGTAGTCTTAAATAAATATTGTACGGTGGTACGAAACCCTTCGTGTGCGAGTCCGACTTGCACTAACACGACTTTTATTATATAGATATCTAAACTACCAAGTCCCTACAAATTTAATGTTGTGTAAATAACCATTCTGGGACTGTAATAAATACTGTTATCAAATGTGCAAATACGTGTCTTTAAAATAAATAAATAATAGAAATTTCAGCCAAACGCTTCAGTTCCGATTTTTTTTTCCGTTTCGACAGTTGAAGATTTTTAGTTAGAATATCAATAGTATTTTTAACCGACTTCAAAAAAGGAGGAGGTTCTCTATTCGACTGTATATATGTTTTTTTTTTTTTTTTTTTGTATGTATGTTCGGGCATAACTTCTTTGTTTATGAACCGATTTCAATTATTCTTTTTGCGTTGGGTTGAGTATGGCTCCAAGGTGGTCCCATTTTAATTTCATTCATATTGAACGTAAGACTTCGGAGTTATAGCAGGAAACTCTTGAAAATCAGATGGAAATGTGGTGATTGGATATGCTTGTGCGCGCATAACTTCTTTGTTTATGAACCGATTTCAATTATTCTTCTTGCGTTATATTCAGTATACCTTCAGGATGCTCCCATTTTAATTTAATTCGTATTGGACGTAAGATTTCGAAGTTATAGAAGGAAATTCCTCAAAATCAAATGGAAATGTGTTCGAATGACGCCACCTGCTCGAAATGAATGGTTTATGGCCTCAACCCAACCCCATTGACAAGCCGAGAATAAATACACAGTGGTCAACGACGTGATTTATTGTGTCTTACCGAAACCGACTTCAAATATAATTTCTTTGTTTATGAGCCGATTTCAATTGAATCGTTTATTGTTAAAACAAGCCAAGTAACATTTTGCAAACTTTTCAGGAAACGAAAAAACTATGGAAAATTGATCTACAATTGTGTTTTACTATGCCCTTGGCATATAAGCACTATAAATTAGACGCAAATTTTAGCATACATGATATGGTACTTGGATGCTTTCTGCACCAATCGATTTATGTCTATAATATACAGGCTGTCTCATTTAAAACTCCCCAGTCCAGATTTCTCCGAATTGATAACTCTGATTGAAAAATCCTCGAACAGGTCGATTTTATTTGCCAGGGGCACATCTTTTCAGATTCTTTTCAAGTTTCGGCGCTTCGCCCTCTTCGCGAGGGGGCTGTTAGCCCCAAAATCTTAAATGGCACTATGAGTCGAGTGATACCTCATTTGAAAGGTATTGAAGGCCTATCTACATTTTTTTGCAGTTTTGACCGTACAAACAATAATTTTCTATTTTCAACATAATCCACATTTTCTCATGCTGTATCCCATAGAAACCACAAAGACAATCTATTTTCGCGCTCGCGTGGATTTGAAGCGTCCTTACTAGGTCTACCCATCACTTAAAATTGTAAAATAATTAACTTTAAAAAAAAAGGAAACCGACTTCAAAAAACCCAAAGTAACTAAAACTAAAAAGTAAAAAATAAAAATTTCCAATTTCAGAGTTATTTGTTGTTCCGGTTAATGTAATTATTTATTTTTCCGTTTAATGAAATTCAGAAATTATTGTTGATTATCTAATTATTAATTGTTTTATAATTTTGAAGTTGGTGCCATAAAAGCAAATTATACACCTTCCTACAATAAATAACAAATTAGTTACTACGAAAAAAATTATAAAAACAATTCATAGGAATTACATAATGAATAATTTTTTAATTTTTTCAAATCTAACAATAATTCATCTCTCGGTAAATCCAACCTAAATCATGCAAAATTATTACTACGAATATATAGCTTTTACCTAATGTATCAAATGTGTTCTGAAAACTCTAATTCAGTAATCATAATCGTGAATTAAGAAGTCTGAAATTATCAGGGAATTATAACTTTAAAATGTATAATTTTATGTTTTACTTGGCACCGACTTAAAAATTAGAAAACAATTAATAATTGGATAATCAACAATAATTTCTGAATTTCATTAAACGGAAAAATAAATAATTACATTAACCGGAACAACAAATAACTCTGAAATTGGAAATTTTTATTTTTTACTTTTTAGTTTTAGTTACTTTGGGTTTTTTGAAGTCGGTTTCCTTTTTTTAAAAAGTTAATTATACTATAAACATAGCTTAAGTCACAGTAAATTTTCTATAAAACGCTTGTTTGTACTGTTTTCTTTGTACGGACAAAAGCTTGACTTGATTTCCACGCAAATAAGCGCAGGAGAGTTGTCAAGAACATGCTCTATTAATTTTAGAATTTAGGGTATTGTTGGACACATCAAACCACCTTAACTTCTAATTGAGCAATAACATGTAAAAAATGTCTTTGTAAGTATTTTAGCACAATTTGGCTGTAAATAGGCGTTATAAAACGCAGATATATAAAAATTTTACCGAAACGCTTCAGTTCCGAAATTTTAGCAATAATTTTGTTTTTAAGAGCTTGTTGTCTAAACTTGACTTAGAAAGTAGTTTAAAGTAGTATTTAGCATAAATTTCCAAATTAAACAAAATATTTTGTTCTTACAGGCCTCACCCGTGCGACAAGGTAACTTGTTTGCACCAAAATTATTCCCTCTTGAAGCTTCATTTTACCCCAAATTATCGTAATTATTTTTAATAAATAACAGTTCTTGGACGGTAGTAATAGTATATTTCATACGAGTGCGCTGTCATTACACTTTTCAGGGGCGAGGGTGAATTTTTGCAGCCCGAGGCGAATGCCGAGGGCCGCAATGAGGCCGAGCCCCTGAAAAGTAACAGGGCACGAGTATTGAATAGTGTTTTTTTTTTGTATTCGTTCCCGCAAAATGAGAAAAAGTACAAATTTACATCAGATTTTGAGGTTAGGTTGACAGCTGCCAAATTAAATACATACGATGCAAAATTTATGTATGTTGCTATGTATTTCATTACGCATTATGTGTTTCACAAAACGAATACAATAGTATATTTTATTACAAGGCCAGAAAATGTCATTTTGCAAGTGCGAGCACAGCTTGTGGAGGCGAGGCGTAGCCGATGTTGTAAATAATGTAAGAGGCACAAAACTTTGGACTTTAGTAAGTTGTTAGTTTTATAAACAGTACTTTTATAGTTTATAAATGACAAAGGCCTAATTTTTTTTACCCAGTTAAATATTATAGCAATAAATAATTTGTACTTGATAGGCCTCACCAGTTGGCTCCTGTTATTCTGCACCTACCTGTGGGGTAAATAAAACAAATTGGAACTACCTTTATGAATAATTTTGCTGTCATTATCATTCATTATTATTATTCATTATGAATATATTGCCAAGAAAATACAGGTGCCCGATTCCAAACAAATAATTTAAGAAAAACTTAAAAAAAAATACAATTTTGTTTATTGTATTTGAAGAACAGGGAATAATAAGTCAGCATACAATATTAATTTAGTCTACATTTGTGGTGGAAATGCTGGCAACACCGCTTGGCTTCGTATAATACGTGATATACATTTTTTTATACAAACGGGATTGTTATAGTAAGCAGAGCATGTGTGGTTTCGTAAAATCTGAGAAACATTGAATTGTTTGTATGTCAACAAAAAGTTACCCCTCTCAGGTTGCGCTGATTAATGTGGTGATATAAAACCTATATATCCAGCAAATATATCTGGACCTATAAAGGAAAGGGCGGGCTTCTGAGTGCCTGTGGTGTTTGTCGGGCTTGGTATGGATAGCTGGGTATGTATATATATATATATATATATATATATATATATATATATATATATATATATATATATATAGTTGTCCTGTAAGCTGGTGCATTATCCTGCTGGAAGTACCCATGTCGAGGTTCGCCATCATAAAGGTTTTGGAAAAAAGGTTCGAATAAATTATTGCGATATTTCTCGGCATTTACCGTTCCTTCAAAAAAAAAAAAAAAAAAGTTCCAACTATACGTCTTCGAGAGACCGCCAGCCAAGCACCAATTTTCTGCGGATAGAGGGGCGTTTGGACGAATTCACGGGGATTAATTGCGGACCAAATTCGCATATTTTGTTTATTTACAGTATATTATTCGTGCAGAAAAATCTCGTGGAAACAACACTTGCACAACGGTAATTTTATTGGGATGAAGATTTAAATCTTGTTTTAATATTTTTTGCCAAGTTCCATATGAGAGGTCCATCGCCTGTGCTAACCTGAGGATAGGTTTCTTGGGAGACCATTACTGCTGCAACATCTGCCAAAATCTCAGGAGTTCTTTTTTTTGGGAGCTCCGCTACCCGCTTTTCGAACAACAGTCCCAACATCACGAAATCTTGCCACGCATTTATAAATTTGTTGGACTAATTTTTGATAATCTGCTGGACAATTGGTGTAGGCATTTCGAAAATCATTAACACAGCGTTCTATCGAATAATTCTATTCACCATTCTGTCGCCGTTTTTTTGAAGTCACTTTGACATTCAAATTTTAAATCAAATTGTCAAAAACTGGTATTGCCAACCTAATTTGTTATTTTATTACGAGTTTTATTATTTATGTTTTTTTTTTTATTCAAAAACCGTGCCTGAATATTGTAAACGAAGATACATCTTATCGTAATTCCAAAATGGGAATTGAATTAAGCGCTTCATCTTTTGTTGGAATTACCGGAATTACCTTTTGATTACTGGAGTTAGTTACTTTTTGTGGGAGTTATTTCCTGATTATTGGAATTACTTACGAATTACTGCGATTACCACGATTACATGCGAATTAATTCCTCGAATCGGAATTACCTTGAATTAATTCCATGTGGAATTAGTTGTACAATTTTTTTCCAAGTTAACAGCCCCTCGTAGAGCAAAGTTAGAGGAAAACTTAAGACAGTAGCGCAGTCATATATGAGAATTTTGTCATGACCAGCAGTGAAATTAGATTTGATTTTCTTTATTTTTCTCGAAACCACTGCCACCATCAAAGTTATAGTTGCTACTAAAATATTCAGCAAAAGCGGAGACTATCCGATTAGGGTCACTAAACGTATTATTCCAGTAGGTCATTTGACAAGGAACGCCCTTACTCATCTTCATAATTATGACGCCAAAATTCACAAGGATTAGATTTGATCTTAGAGTCTAAGTCAGCAATGTACTATTTATGGGTTACTGTGATAATTATTATCATAAAATTTCTTAATGTCGTCGTCGCCCGCTAATTTTTGAAATTCATAAGTATTTTGGTATTTCAGGACTAAGCACCATTTTTTATTGTTCTAACATTAGAAACCTCAAAGTTAGAATTAACTGGGTATGATAGTTTTGTGAACTTTCTGATCATTAGTTTTAGGTTTTACAATAACCGTGGTTGTATCCTTCACTATTTCGGCATAGCTCATAGCGGTGGAAGAACCATGGCTTGCAGAAGAACCCTTCAGATGTCTAATTTTATCAATTAACACCGAATTTTGACGTTGCAATTCAGATATATCGTTTGCTAGCAGATTAAAGTGCTCCAGAACAACATCCTTAAATTCAGCAAATGCATCTATTACAGGAGTAGGGATGTTATTTATTAAAGGAACTATCAAGTCTTTGACCGAAATCATGTGATTTCTTTTTATCACCCATAGAGGTCACCATCTTCGTCCAGACCACAACCCCAAGTGTTATAATATTGCGTGATTTGCTTAAACATAAAAAAGTTGATTTATCAACACCAATGCAAGCATATGATAATTACCGCCACATTATTTACAGCAGACAAGATACTCATCATGTCTTCCTATAATTATGTTTGTTGCACTAGCAACATTTAATAGCGATATTTATAAATATAAAGTGACAGATACATAACCAGCACGATAAATCGTTATCGGGCGACGGCAAAAACAGGCTAGGATATTTGGAAGATTTCCCGAAAATATTAATTATCCAGACGGACAAACCAAATTAAATTAAGAGACACTTATCCTCAGCAGCCACAATTTGTAGGAGAGCCTAACTAATAAAATCTTCAAAAATCCACAGGAATTCACGAGAACGCAGAGAGAACACAGTTTACCAAGACAGTTTACCAAGAATTTTCGTCTGCCCATACATGCGTATGCTGCTGGTTTATTTTGGCCAGGGCCTATTCACAAAACTGCGGCCTTCGAGCTAAAACCTCAAGCTGTAAAATTGGACTTTCTGTTCTAGTCGCGTCAATGAAGTCTTTTTCTCGGAAGTCCTCAGAAGCAGCTCCGATTTTGATGTTTTTTTTTTAACATTTGCTTTTCTTTATATTATTTATCTACAACTGATTAATAATTGGCGTATTATACTTGTAACTATGAATACTTAACTAGGTCTATTAAACACAGACAGGCAGGCCCGGTTTTTAAGAATTATTATTAACTAGCCATGAAATAATGAATATTGACAACTGTTGACATTTCTTCTCCACGTCAAGTTTTTCACAAGGTTTGTTTTATTCTTTCTTTACTTCTTTATCTAGAACTGATTTAATTTACGTATTATACATGTAACTTATGAATACTTAACTAGGTCTATTGAACACAGACAGTCAGGCTAGGTTTTTAAGAACTATTATTAACTGGCCATGAAATAATGAATATTGACATTTTTTCTCAACGTCAAATTTTTAACAAGGTTTAATTTCTAATTTTAATTCTAAAAGTGCAGTTGTAGATAAAACGTCTTATTTCACTCGCATATAATGGTGGCTAGTATACACTCGAATGGTTAAAATCCTCGCCTGCGGCTCGTATTTTAATTTCCATTCTCGTGTATAATAGCCACCATTATATGCTCATTAAATAATATACTATTATAATCAGAAACCTTTTGAAGCGGGGACATAACTATTAATATTATTTAAACAATACGTATGATATTTATCTAAAAAAAAAATAGTTTTGCGTTCTTTTTTAACAGACTTCAACAAGGGAGGAAGTTATCAATTCGGTTGTATGTTTTTTTTTAATGCTTGTTACCTCAGAACATTTATATATTTATATTTCATTTATGTTCACCGATTTCTTCGTCAATTGTGGACCGATTTACAAATTTTTTCTTTTATTTGAAAGGGTATACTCTTAAGGTATATTATCAAAAAATCAAGATCTGACCAGGGAATCCCATGGAAATCGAGAAAAATACTCAAATTTTCGCTCCCTTTTATTAACCGCCTTCATGTATGTTCACCGATTTCTTCGTCAATTGTGGACCGATTTTCAAAATTTTTCTTTTATTTGAAAGGTATCCTCTTGAGGTGGTTCCATTATCAAAAAATCGGGATCTGACCAGGGAATCCCATGGAAATCGAGAAAAATACTAAAATTTTCGCTCCCTTTTATACAAAATTCTTCTTTTATTTGAAAGGGTATACTCTTGAGGTAGTTCCATTGTCAAAAAGTCAAGATCTGATCAGGGAATTCCATGGAAATCGAGAAAAATCCTCAAATTTTCGCTCCCTTTTATTAAACGACTTCATCATGTATGTTCACCGATTTCTGCGTCAATTGTGGGCCGATTTTCAAAATTCTTCTTTTATTTGAAAGGGTATACTCTTGAAGTGTCATTGTTAAAAAGTCAGGATCTGATCAGGGACTCCCATGGAAATCGAAAAAATTCTCAAATTTTTCCTTCCTACAAGTATTGATGAACAATTTTTAATTATTTTATTTATAAATGTCTAAAATAAATAATCCACAATTCATAATAATTTTATAATTTACTTTCGTATATTATTTGTAGAATAAGTATTGAAAAACTAATTTTTTTATATAAATATAATAAATAGTGTTTAAACAATATAAATAATTATTTCCCCACTTCAAAAGGTTTCTGATTTTGAATAATATATAAAAACAAACATTCACAAAAAAAGATCTTTAAAATCGAAGCTGTTTTTGAGGACTTCCGAAGATTGCCTGTTTTATGTATTATTTGACGCGACTATTCGTGATAGGGATACAATTGTTGCTCTTTCTCCAAATGGTGCAATGCGGTACTCCAAACTGATTTGCTAACCTTCGCGTACTGAGCCGCTTTTAACATTTTGCAAAACACTAACACAATCGACAACATTAACGCAAATTAGGTAGCCAGCGATTTGTGAAGCGTTGCACATAAAGTCTTTGTGCTTCGGCGGAAGTTCCGTAAATTCGTAAATTAATCCGTATATTCGCTATTAGAAAAAGTTGGCATCTTTTATGATTAATAACTTTAAAAGCGATAGTAAAATACAATAACAACAAATTACCGCCGACAGATTGAGTTGTCTCGAGAAATAGATTTTTTATCAGCAGGTAACTGCAAAAGTGTGCAAAAAAGTGTGATGAGCACGCTAACTTTTCCGGACAAAAACAATTGATTCTCAGTAGCTTAAATTAAAAAAAAATCCATATGCGGCTCGGGAGGAAAAATGCTAAAGAAAATGTTTTTTCAGAGAAGTCGTGACTCGTGAGTTCTACCACTGGTTTCAGTTATTGCAATTATTTCTGAAACACCCTGTATTTAGCTGTCATAAAAAGTTAATAAGAGAGCAAATTTAATGAGGACATATTTTTTTATACGTTCGTTTTTGGAAGCTGGACAAACTGCGATTGTATGCTCGTGTTGAGTGTCAAAATGCAAATGAAAGACTCAAATGTAAGAAGCAATTTTGATAACCAAAATCTTAGGAGGCTTCCAGTTATTAAGTACATACATTATAAATAATAGTATAAGTGATTTATGTATATCTGAAATATTTTTGGTATTAATAGCTATTTATTATAATATATATATTATAAGGCAAATAAGTCACGAAAGAAATGTTTATCCAAGAGAGCTTGTTCGAGTGGGATAATTTAAAAACTTTTTTGAGTGACTTATTTGCTGTTAAGGCACGAGTGTAATACATAGTTTTATTCAACACCTCATTCTGCAACAGTTCTTAAAACATCATTATGGTTGCTATATGACATAATATTATAAAAACAGTTTATTTATGGGTTCATAAGTCCACGTTGCTATGACAAATTAGAAGAGTGTAATTATGGGTGTTTTATAGACCTTATAACATATTCAAAATCGGCATTATTATGACTTCATCCTAATACTTATACAGATGGCTAAACATTTATTTCGTTACTTATTTGCCTTATAAGACACTTGTATAATAAATAGCTAAAAGTGGATCTGCAACCTCAAATATACCGAGTAATGTATAGTATAATAAAATTATGTCAGACTCAGAAGCCGAATTCGCCCATTCGCCTAAGAGTCCAAGCAAATTAGACGAATAGAAAAAATAATTTATAAAGTTTTGAAATTTTGGTTATGAACTCCCAAAAGGGACCCAAATAAAGATTCGAAAAGTTCATTTCCCAAAAAAGCGCTCCCGATTGTGACCTCATGAAGCTTTTCCCTATTTTTCTCCTAAACGGTAACTTCGACAAGAAAATGTTATAGGACTTATTATATTTTCCATTAAATTCTGTATAAAATTTGTCTCATGAAGTTTTTGCCTATCTCTCACTCAACGTTCATAAATGACGTTTGAAAATAGTATAGTTTTCAGCGCGAAGGCAAAAATTAGTCCACCCTCGTTTTCTGATCAGTAACAATTTATTGCAAATGTTTTATTCAATATGGACCTTGTACAGAAAAAAACTGCCTTTCCATTTTCCAACGTCATTTATGAGCGTTGGGTTGGAGATTGGCAAAAACTTAATGAGACCAAGTTTAACTAGTTTTACACATTTCACGAACTGAGCAATCCAGAGTTGCTCAGATGCCAAATATAAACACATTTTGGCAGATTATTATTTTTAGTTTTACATTTTGTCGATTGTGCAATTAGGGAATGCTCAGACCTCGAATATAATTACCTACAAAATGCAGAAATGTTATGGCTGTGAATCTCTGAAATGGTTTTTATAAACTAGGTACAGCTCTGGCATTTTGGAGAAAATGTATACTAGAAATGTGTTTCATGTTAGTTTTAGGGTGTCCAATAAGTTCTGAGCGTTTTTGTGGTATTCTGTTTCACGATATAAAATAAAAGTAAAATCAATTGGTAATTTTTGTTAGTTTTTTTAAAATAGCAAGTACACTTGTCCATAAACAATTTGACGTTTAGTTAAATAATTTAAATAATTTTCAATTGGTTACATTCTGGTAATTGATTGTTTACCATTGAAAAAGAACGAAATAGTAATTTAATGTTATATGAATTTAAATGTGGACATTCAGCGGCAGCAGCTACAAGAAATATATACAGAGTTGAAGGAGCGAGGACGGTAAAAGAGTCTCCTTGTCGGCGATGAATTGCGAAATTTCGGAATGGGGAAGAAGGTCTTAAAGATAAGAAGCGTTCGGGACGACCGTTAGTTTACAATGTTGAAGACTTCCGACAAACCATTGAAGGCAATTCAAAGACTAGTGTTCGGAGATTGGCAACCGAACTCCAGGTGTCAAAATCCACCATTGGTAATCATCTTCATCGCTTTGGAAAAGCGAACAGAAGACCCCGACAAGTTCACAGAGAATTAATGGCTGAACAGAAGCAAACGACGCATCGACCTGTGTCGTCAATTACGCCAAAATGCTCTTGATGGGCGATTTTATCGGCGAATCATTACATGCGACGAAAAAGGGATCTTTTTTCAAAGCCCAGATTATGATAATCAATGGATCACACCTGGTCAAAATGCTCGACCAGTATAAAAAAAAACTTTTGGAAAAGGGTTATGTTAAGGCGACTGGCCCGTTCAGCGTGTAAACAAAAGGCGAATCGATGACACCATATAGGGCGATGCATATGTCGAAAATTTATTACCTCAAACGACTTATAATTGGCTAATCTTTCAGTCCACGTGGACTGAAATACAAGCCTGGAAACTGAGAATGAAAGTTTCCTGGAACTGTAATCGCTGCGTTCGATTGCCGACAGTAAACAGATCCCATTCTTTTTCTTTGATATTATGAGTGTAAAAAGTGAAACACATATTAGTACGGCGGCCGGTGGGTCAAATTCGTTCAACCACCTACTACTTTGGTATAACTCAATGAGACATAATATATAGATTTGTTCGTTAAAAAATTCTGCATTTAGAATGGAAATTGACGACAGTGTGGGTTAGTCACGAGAAAAGTTATTCCAAGAAAACCGTGAAAATTATCAAAATTATTCCAATAAAATAAATGCTCAAATCTTTGGCTAAATAAAAGGTAAAAATATACGGTTTGTTTCATTGTGAAGCCCAGAATATTTACTTTAAAATGGCTAATTGGAAAATTGCGCGAATTTGTGCTTTTCGACCAAATTCTATTATTTAATGCGACCGCGCATGATTTATTTATAAATTTTCAATATTCAAGTTGCTGTAACTCGTATAGTGTAGGGTAGTCTTTGTAGTAAAAAATTTTACATCAAAAGAATTTTGTTGGCTGTATTCACCTCAACTAATCACGTATCCATCTACAATAATAAATTCGCTACAATCGTGTTTCTGGGAAAATATAACTTGCTTAGCTACCCTCTCGATCACCCGCCCCCACCCGGCTCCCATCGCAAACGCCTATATGCTATACGCTATACCACCACCGAGCGCAATGAATTAAAATGAAATGAATTTTTATTTTTAACCAAATACATAAAGCTTTTAAAATTAACAATAATTTTTCATCGTCAGTTATGTCTCTAACTATATCCTTATTAATTTATACATTTCATTTGATATTTACGCTATAGAACAAAACATAACCCTCGCGTTTACATGCACATTTGCCCGAAGAACAATTATTCTTCTCATTGCAAAATAATTATATTGCTTGTCTAATCGCATGCGGTATAGGTGTTTCATTAATTAATTTGGGGGTTAAATTGGAACCATCTTTGATCCAGCCAAATTCCAAAGGATTCAACGGTTCAATGAGTCCAATGCATAATATGTGGACTTGATAATTATAGCATCTTAAATTATTAAATTTACTTAAATCTAATGTAATTGTACCTTAATAGTCCCATTTTGCAGACTTTTTAGTGTTTAGTGTCAACTTTAACCTAGCCTCATTCAGATTCTTTGATTTTTCTGCTGTTCAAAATAGAGGTTGCTGCAAAATCAGTCAATTGGATGTCATCACCCTTTTTCAACAAAGTACTTAGTGCTGATTTTTTACCAATTTTGAATAAAGCATTAGTTGTATCACCTCCTGTTAATATGGAACGCTGGTAAGCTTCTGCAGAAATCCCCAACTACAACAACAACAAAGTCTTCTTTTATTTGTGGAAACTGAATCATGACCTTTTTACCCGACTTCAAAAAAGGAGGAGGTTATCAATTCGGTTGTATATTTTTTTTTGTTTTTTTTTTTTAGTGTTTGTTACCTCAGAACTCCCGTCATTTATAAACCGATTTGTAAAATTTTTCTTTTATTTGAAAGAGTATACTTACAGATTGTCACCATTTCAGGATATGATGAGGGCATCTCATGGAAATCGAAAAAAATACTCAAATTTTAGCTCCCTTTTATTAACCGACTTCATGTATGTTCACCGATTTCTTCGTCAATTGTGGACCGATTTACAAAATTCTTCTTTTATTTGAAAGGGTATACTCTTGAGGTGGTTCCATTGTCAAAAAGTCATGGTCTGATCAGGGAATCTCATGGAAATCGAGGAAAATTCTGAAATTCTTCCTTCCTTTTATGTATATGTTCACCGATTTCTTCGTCAATTTTATTGTGGACCTCATTATTGGAGAAGCGTCTTTACTAGGTCTATACTTATTGCTTAAAATTTTGTTTCCAGACGCTATTATCAAGTCCAAATATGGATAAACAGTAAGACATTGAACCGTTGAATCCTTTGGAATTTGGCTGGATTAAAGATGTTTCCAATTTAACCCCAAAATTAATTAATGAAACACCTATACCGCATGCGATTAGACAAGCAATAGAATTATTATGCAATGAGAAGAATTATTGTTCTTCGAGCAAATGTGCATGTAAAGTGAGAGTTATGTTTTGTTCTAGGTATAGTGTAAATATCAAATGAAGTGTATAAATAAGGATATAGTTAGAGACATAAGTGACGATGAAGAATTATTGTTAATTTTAAAAACTTTATGTATTTGGTTAAAAATAAAAATTAATTTCAGTTTAATTCATTGCGCTCGGTGGTAGTATAGCGTATAGCATATAGGCATTTGCGGTGAGAGCCGGGCGCGGGCGGGTGATCGAGAGGAGCAAGTTACATTTTCCCAGAAACACCATTGTAGCGAATTTATTATTGTAGATAGATACGTGATTAGTTGAGGTGAATACAGACAACAAAATTCTGCAGTTTTTGATGTGAAAATTTTTACTACAAAGACTACGCTACACGAGTTATAGCAACTTGAATCTAGAAAATTTATTAATAATTAAATAATGCACCGTCGCATTAAATAATAGAATTTGATCGAAAGGCATAAGTTCGCTCAATTTTCCAATTATCCATTTTAAAGTATGTAAATATTCTGGGCTTCATAATGAAACAAACCGCATATTTTTACCTTTTATTTAGCCAAAGATATGAGCATTTATTTTATTGGAATAATTTTTGTCAATGTTCACGGTTTTCTTGGAATAATTTTTCTCGTGACTAACCCACACTGTCGTGAATTTCCATTCTAAATGCAGAATTTTTTTACAAACAAATCTATATATGTCTTACTGAGTTATACCAAAATAGTGGTTACATATGAAGATTTAGCTCTCTTCGCCGCCGTACTATAAGATATATAACGAGTGAGCAACAAAATTCGTGATCGCAGTTGGCTAAACGTATATCGGTTCTTTTACTTTACTGTTTACAATTCACATTACTCGGTGACTTTTTACACAATCGTATCGATCAAGAATCGACTCAAAATTTTGTATTCAGAGGCTCCTACGATCACGAATTTTGTTGCTCACTCGTTATATTAAATAAAGATTAGTAATAAATATCTAACTCAATTTTTTTATTCATGAGGTACCAGGGGAAAGAATAAAATGATGATTTAACATGAATTAAAAATTTGAGTTTGATAGTATTTTGGGAAATCGGAAATATGTAAGTTCATTATAAAAGTTCTATTCAATAATGAGTAGAGAATACAATTAATATAATACTAGATAATATTTTGTATAGGCTGAGTCAATAATAGTGCGACGACGGAGGAGAGTGGCTTTAGTTACTAAAGAAAATAAAAAAAAATGTTTTGATACCATATATTAAATTACCATCAAAGCTGCATCGACTAAGATTATTTTCAGTAATATTTGGTCACTATTCTAGGGCCCACTATTCACCAATCCAAATTTTAATAGTATCCAATTGTATTAGCAGCATCCGAAAGACCCAAGCTTTGTTTATCGACGTGCCAAATTTCATTCTTCATTATTTAATACTAATGCTGATACAGAACTTTAAATGATCACATGACTTTTCGAAAATGTACACAAAAAAAAATTACATAATAACTTGGCAACCTTATATTCCAAATTTAGAAAAAAGATATGTAGGTATAGCATTTAAAGCAGCAAATCAGAATACGAATTGAATATGTAAACCCCTTCATTCATTTCATTTAATCGTGTGAATTCATTGGGTTCTCAGTTGAAACATCTTCAACTTTTTAATTCAAATAGGATTCAAGTGAATTAAAAGAAGCGTTTTACAATGGCGACAAAGTATGTATTTGGTGAGAGGAAAATCCCTGCAAATTCATTTTTTTTTTTTTTTGTAGAAACAAATATGTAATAGTAGAATGTCCTGGATAGAAAATTAAATAAGCTTTAAAATGATGTATCACACAACCGCCCCATAATATTTGAATTTTGTAAGGGGGTGGCTCCCCTCGCTAAAAGGGTGACTTCTAAGACTTGAAAGTTTGGTAAAATTTGGTCACCCTTGATAACAACATTGACCTGTTTCCTTCTGAGTTTTCCGAAATTAAAATTGTTGGGGGGTACAAATTTTAGTTGGGACAGCTTGTATACAATTTCATATCTAAACAATAACATTAACGTAAAATTACAGATATGCAATACCACATAGTAAATTAGAGGATGTACAGAAATTAGTGTACACCATTAGAGTGATAAAAATTGTTAATTGTTTTAAATAAAATCATTCCACTCTATATTGAATCCATTTACCGGCGAACGCTTTTGTCAAGCTGGTGGTTTTTGTTTACTATACTTTTTTGTTATCTTTCTAAGAACGAGCTGCGGCACACATGAAAAATAATACGGTCAGTCGTCGACACGTCTCCCTGCCGCTGAGGGGCGGGGCCTGTGTTACATTGAGCCACGCCAACATTGCTTGAAACTAGCGAACTTTGGGGACAATTTGCAAATTTATTTTTCAATATTTATAAAAACACTGCATTTACCGAATACAGAGATCAGTAAAAATAAAGCACTAACACGTTTGTTAAAAAAAAAGAATTTTTTGCTTCTCATTTTGGCAATAATTTTTTTTTCTGAACAAACAACCTTTTGCCGTGATGAAGGTTTTTTTTTTACTAATTTTGATGCCCAATACTTTAAGATAGCCTAACAATGAAGGCCGTAATACAGTTCCAAAGTTGAGGCGACTGAGCGTTTCAAGAAGAAGGAATTGTTTATTTTGAAATGATTCCAAATGGTCACCTAATAGGTAATAACATGTCCATTTGAACTATTTCTAAGCTATTTCTGAGAAATGAATGTTGTTTTCCTTGATAAATAGCATTTTTTAAGTATTTGATTGTATTCGAGGTTTCTTTGCTAAAATATATTCATATTTGGCATCTAAGCAGCTCTGGATTGCTTAGTTCGCGAAATGTGTAAATCTACTTAAAACAGATTCCGAAAAAGAACATATTTTCGGTAACTGATCATTTGGCTTTGATCATTTCTCGATCTAAGAATATTTCGGCGAATTGGCAAATTCCGCATCTGAGTGTAACATATACATACAGGGTGTTATGGCAGTCATAGCAGAAAATTTAACCACAAGTACAACTCGTCAAAATAAACATTTTTTTATCTGTAATTTTTTTCGTAAACAGTCCTTTACGGAGTTAAAATTAAGAATAGTTTGACCCCTAAAACCAATACCCTCCTATTGACCCACGTTGATTGATTGTGAGGAATGCACAAAAACTTTACCCGATAAACGAATGAAATATGCATAATATTGAAGTAGGTTCGTATGTAATAATAAACTCTCTAACTTACATCGGGGATAATCCTTGTTGGTGTACCTACGTGCGGTAAACGATAAATGTTGACACACCGACACTTCGAATGCACTTCGAAGCACAACTTCAAATACTATAAAATTTCAGGTTCAATTTCCAAAACGCAATTACATCTGGGATGTCCGAAATCTAGGAATTGGAGAAGAAAATTTGCCATAAACAACGTTGCACTGTGTTCTCACAAAAGGACCTTACGTTGGAATTTCGGGATTTGAAAAACGTTCCACGCTCAGATAAGCGGCGGGCTTAACATTACCTCGTACTGCACCATAGAAAAAAACATTTTCGTAGAAATTTCAATGAATAAATTCTTAGTATTTGCCTAAGAATCGAGCACAAGCCACAACATAGCGGCCGGCGCTACACAACTGATAACTAAAATTTACTATCAACGATATCAACGTTAGGTGTTTACCTCGTTCGAAAAAAAACTTTCTGATGCGTTCAAGTTCATCTAGTCATAGACCGAGGGTGAAATAAGGGGTCAGAAAAATGTTCAAAAATTGCGCATTATTCAGCAAAGCGGTAGGTAAATAGAGAAAATGTTTATTTTGACGAGTTCTACTTGTGGTTAAATTTTCTGCTAGGACTTCCATAACACCCTGAATAGTGTGCTGTTGAATCCGGTCAATGAATCAGTATAGTACAGTGGCGAACAATAGACCACGACTCGGTGTGCCCATCCACTGACCTGCAGCATCAAGGCAGAAAGGGATCACGGTAGGAGAGAGAGAGAGGGAAAGTTTTTAATGCCAAAAAGAGACGTTGCACATTCTGCAGTAACATCTTAAACCGTTTAGTCCAATATTCGATCAGAACAATCAATTAGAAATTTATTGGGGAGTAGGTATGAAAATTTCTAATGTTGTACCTACTTATGTGAATTCTAAA
This sequence comes from Diaperis boleti, assembly GCA_963583935.1. Classification (NCBI taxonomy): domain Eukaryota; kingdom Metazoa; phylum Arthropoda; class Insecta; order Coleoptera; family Tenebrionidae; genus Diaperis; species Diaperis boleti. The sequence continues at coordinate 40,532,204 of OY757249.1, read as the reverse complement.
GTTTACGGCAACGCTTTTTTGTTTATTTATAATTCGTACATTATTATAACAAAATGTGTGGGCCGCACCTGGCGCAGCCATCTGGGACTACAAGAACTTCGCACATCAAATGGCGAATCGAAATTAAATAGCTCCTTCGGGTAGCGTGTTTCAGCAGGAGATTGCGCGTAGACCGCCGCATCCAGCTGGTCATGGCCGCGGTGCTTCAGCACTTCAGCAGTTTCAGTAGCCGGCCTGATATAGGGGTCGTGATACACGCGGCTGGACGTTCACTCCACGTCCCCTACGAGATTGCTTGGATCACTTGTGAATGCGTGTATTGATGTGTGGTGTGTACATGTGTAAGTTAGTGCTGTGGGGGCCAGAGCAGACCACTGCCATTCTTCACATGCATTCAGATGGTAATTCGGGCCGTGGCTTTTTCCGTTATGTTGTGTTAATTTGTTGGCGAGGAAGAGTTCTGAATCATATCAGACCATTTTATTATTTGTAGTTATCTTCTAGACGTTTGCACTAAGGTCAACTATCTTTTTAAGGTCGAGTCATAAGTTCTCTTTTTCTACCGAAACTCCGGAAAACTCATCAGTTCTTCCCAATTTTTTCATTGTCGGTCAAGGAAAAAGGTTCGACTTATTTTGTTATGAACGGTTGTTATATTTATAGAGATATCTCATGCATATAACCATTAAATTATGTAAATAAAAATACAACTACAAAAAACAAGCGAACATGAGTACATACCTACTCACAAGTGCAAGGTTCATAGAGGCGACACACCTAACCAAGGCTACATTTATTTTTTAGACCGAATGGTAATTTTTAGCAGAGTAATCATGTAAGTAAATAAAACATGAAAAACATAAAACAAAGTCTTGATAAAGTTCAATAAACCGCCCTAATTTTCAATAATAAATGAATAAATAATTATGAAAGTTTTATTATGCAAAACTGTTGAAACAATACATATTACAATAGATTGCTTGATGCCAACCAATAAATTAAAATAACGCGTGTAAACGCAACCTCCGCGCTCAATACTTCAACACTTGAACGGCACTAGATAGATTAAGAAATAAATAAATCAAATTCTAGTAAACTCTTTAAATATTTTCAACCAACCCAGTTACTATATATTTCAGGAAATTTACATTTTATTAAAAAGCTTATTGAAATCTAAACCCCTTAAACTTGACACTGTTTATGAAGATGTTAACATCTAAAGTTGATTATATTTATATAACCCAGTTTTTTGAACGGCGAGAAATAGTACATCCTTCTGTCTTTGAATAAATGCTGTAGAATAGATAGGTATAACAGTTTCCTCAACATTCCCAAATAACTCTCCTTTTTTCGTGTAAATATCTTTTTGGAACTGCAATTAAACGGAGACAGATTTTTATTAATTTGGAAAGGGAAGGTTACTTAGTTTGGTCATTACCCTAAGAAGATGAAAGATAATAAGATGAAATTTGCAAAAAAAAAAAAACTACAGCAGTACAAGATCTCCTGATATATTTAGCTCAGTTCAAAGGCTTAAAGACGTAAATATAATATCTGGATATCATATTATACATTGAAAGGTAATTCGTTTATTGTAGTCCTAGCAATCTTAAAATTATTGTATTGGTTTGGTGGAAGTAGCGAAAACGTCTTTTTTCAGTGTGAAATTGTTTTTATACCCGACTAACATCTAGATGACTATTTTTGCCCCGCAAAAGGAAGGTATAATGGAGTATTTCTCTCGCAAGTGATATAATGATAAAAAGGGGTGAATTACTATGGTTACACAATGGTAAGACATGAATAATTTTTTGAAATGTCATTTTGACACTTTCATTAATTTTTTGATTTTTAACTTTTACAAGAAATTACACGTCGGGCATAAAACGTCGTATCTTACAGGTGACCGAAATGACATTGTAAGCTCGTGAGATGTCACTTGTAATATAATCTACTATTCTTTCCTAGTAATTAATAATCATTTCATTATTGACTAGTAGTTAATTGTTTATGTAATTATAAATACAAGAATGGACAGAAAAATATGATTTATAGGATTTAAGCTGCTAGTTAAATAATATATAAACCACGGTGGAGAAACCTTTTCTCAGCTTCGCAACTCACAATAGTGCTCAGCTGACAAAAACGACTTCTCTACCTTGGTATATGTATAATAAACTATTACCTAATAAGACGTTCAGCGTATTGTTATAAAAAATAAAATAGGATCTAACTAAAAGGACTTCCATTTACGATTTGTGATATATTGCTGCGTTCCTGGGTTCCATTATTTATTTACACATTATGTACAATTTATTTTGGTCTTATATTTACATAATCTACACTATTTACAAATCTCTAAACGGCCTCGTCTAGATATTTATTAGGTGACCTGAACTTCTGAGTAAATTGTAAATAATTAACATCAATTTCACACTCTGATAACGGTAACACATTAAGAAATGGAATGATGATGATATTTACCTACACATCACGCGGCAATCCAGACATATCAAGGCTCTACTGTCTATAGAATTTCTATAAAATTTTCTAATTCAATTTTGTACACTGTGGTTCCTGTTTTCTTAGCATCTTCTCTTCTATCTATATCTTCTAACTCCAAAATTTCCAAGTTGGAGAAATACACGAATGAATTAAAACAACTCACCTCTTTCATTTCTGGAGTCCCAGTATATCCCCAGTGAGTGCACACAATCCAAGGAATTTTACTGTACCTTACTGCGAGCCCTCTGTTAGCGCACAGTGAAACAAAATCGAAACAAATGCAAGAAACAAGCTTTAAAACATGGTCCTTCGAGCTCAAATAGTACTAAACTCCTATAGACTCATGGCGACCTATTATTATTGAGCAGAAAATTAAGTTTAAAACAATGATTAAAAAATGATTTGAATGTTATAGTAGTATAGTATCGTACTAAACGTGAGTAGATTTTTTCATTTGTCCAGTGCTTAGTGCAGTTTTTCTTAACAACGGATATTCTCTCAGAACTTTAACTCAAAGACCGTTTGTTTCATTATAAAACGTCACAAATCCACTACGAGAAGATCACATATTAAGAACAACAGATTTGTTAGAGGGCCGCTTTTAACTAGTGAATACTGCAGATTTTGTTTGATCGGGTTATTTGAACTCGAAGTCTCTGATGTATTTATACAGGGTGTTATGGAATTCATTGCAAATATCGCAATTTCTTTACTATTCCCCCCCCTCCCTCCTGATTTCAACGAGTAGTTCACTTTCCGTATCAATGGTTCACTTCGTTGATACAACTCGTCCTCCGACTGCAATGTCCTCCAATAAATTTATCGGCTACATCCTTTTAGACAGTTCCCGATTTTTCTGTCGATAACATCATCGAGTTCTCTTGTGAAGGTACAGCGGAATCGTCTCGATCATTAGTTTAGACTCGTAGTGTTAATGACGTCATAATCTCGAATACTCCAGACTGTCTCGAGCACATTTATAGTAGTCAGTCATTAATGACCTCACAATATAATATAAAGTTTCTGTTTAATTTGTATATTATAATTTAGGTTATTTAACGTTAAATGAAATTAGGTTTTAATTTGGGTTGTAGAAAAATGATTTAACACCATTTATATCTTATTGGGACTGCAGCAAAACTCTTTGTTAAGTTCACTTTATGCTCATCGTTTTCCGTATAAGCCAACACATTAAATTGTCGATATTTATTATATGGAGTTAGTTAACGAGAATTCTTAGGAGAGCCAGATAATAGTTGCCAGGAGATCGGGTATTAATGCGTTAATCAATCTTGAATACAAAAAAATTATTTGTATGTATAAGTGATGGAGTGATGTATTATTATTATTCTCACCACAGCCATCCGATTATGTTATGAATGACTGGGGGCCGTATTTTTAGAGACGGATTGATAACATTTCCTACTTAAATTTAATGCTACTTTTTAAACTCACTTTCTTCGAAGAAAAATCTATTGAAAACTGTATATGTATTATGTAATTTACAAAGATTGTGAATCGTGGCATCTTGTTTGCGCAAAATGAACAATCTATATTCAATCAGTTCCAGTAATCCCGTACACTTCCGGCTATTTACACTGAAACGCTATTTCTTGACCATAGCTTGAAGACAAAGAGTATGTTCATGTTTTCTTAGTCTGTGCATTTGTCATAATATGTCACAGACGTAAAATTAATAGATATTTTTTTTGATCTAAAATTTTAAAATAATGTTTTTACATGTGTCCAGGCAGACAGTGCTATCTTTAATTAAAATGAAATTTGTTAGAGTTGAACTTGAGGTGAAGAGCAGGTTGAGTACAGAATCAAGTTGAAGAGGAAATACAAGACACAAACACACATGAGAGCCCTTGTATTTTATATTGTCTTCTTGTACAGATACTGAGTACCTATACCTAGCATCTCATTTATTCTACTTTTCATTAGTAAGAAACAGTCAATATCTGTTATCTCAGTATATTTTATAATTATTCGTCGACTATATGGGCCATGATGAAAGGCCACAGATGTATGCATTAAAATTAAAATTTGAAATAAGTGGCCCATATAAAATAAGGTGGATCTTCTAAACTGTCTTACTATCTATTTCACAATGTCTTCTGCACACATCCATGTCTACAAAATTAAGGGTCTGCATCTAAAACTTTCGGTAGGCATAATGTTGTATCGCTAACAACGTAGTCGGGCAATCGGGAACCCCCGCAGTAAGAAAGCAATTTAGTGATACCAAAAATTACTAGATCTAGTGATAACATCGCTAAGGTTCCATCAGTGCTTGTTATCGGGCAGTTCCACAGTCAAAGGAAGCACTAATCGTGGACGGTATGAAAAAAGTCTAAAAGCTCAAATGTGGCGATATAATGTTCGCATACTAACAAGTCTCCAAACCTTTGGTCACAGAATTGGCGCGTAGTAGCAAAACTGTCTCACGGAGCTAGTTGTCTGAAGCGTCTATCTTGACGCTCTGTTGGTACGCCTCGGTTGACCTGTCGGTTTGTTTCGTGCTCGTCTAGGAATGTCGCGATAGGACAAACCAACTTCTCGAAATTCAATAATTCCGCCCCTGTCAAAATCACTAAGATGGTGATATTGTGCATCCCTTCGGACTCGAGGCGTTTTGTTGGTCTTAACACAAGGAGGCGGAGACACAACAACTGAAAATACCTGTACTTAGCAGCCCTGATAAACCGTTTTCTTCACACAAAACTAATTGTAAGAGTTTTTTTTTTCAAGAACTGTCAAAGATAAAACGTTGCAGTGGTTATCATAACAAGCTTTAAAAATAATCATTCTGTTGTCAAACATACCATTCCAGGAAATTATTCCTTCTGGGTGTAACACTTCTAATGTCACTGCCATATCCTAAAATGTTAAGTTGTTTATGAAAACGTATAGAACTTACAAAACATTAAATTTTATAATACCTATTATGTTTGACGCGTAAGATATCCCCACTGTTTTGCGAAGTTAGCAATAAAATGAAATAAAATAAAATAAGGATTCTTTTCAATCATGCTTTTAGTGATTCCTATTTAACGAATTTTAAAAGTAAGTCGCACTTTGATTAGTGATACCCCACCAAACCAATCTCGCATTGTCAATTGGACATTCCCAATTTGCTTGTAAACAAATTGACGTTAAACGATCTCCCTTTATTGGAATAGCTGCGGATGGTTTTGATATGACAATGTCTTACAATTGACGCCCTAATATGTATTCAAGAAGTGTGCGCTACAAATTTTTACTCTGGTGTCCGCGGCAATTACTAATTAAATATAAACTGTACGTTAAATGTAAAAAAGATTATCGTTCTGAATGTATTGGCTTAAAACCGATATAGCACCCGAACGGCTTATCCGATTTGAAATTCTGGTTAGTTTTTGCGTAAAGAAGGAGTCATTATAAACATTACCATTTCATAAATATGAAACACACATAGTGACTTTATTAGCAATAAACAAATTTTGTGAAGACTAAAGATAAAAATAGTTAGAAATTAAAAACTGCACTGATGATTTTGGTACTGTGAATAGTGCCCGACAAGACAACTATAATGATGTAAGAACGACTCAGCAACCTCAATCCACTGCAGTTATATATATGAGGATGAAGTTGACAATTCTACCTGATTTCAAAATGCGAGTTTGGCTATTTCGTTATTGTCAATAGCAAAGTATAGATTCCAACAAAAAACTAAATTTTAAATAAAACTAAGAAAGAAGTCGACAGAAAGTCCCCAGAAAATACAAATTCCCAGCCAAGCGGCCAGGGTCTTTGAAACGATGAAGAAGCTCTATTATTTTTTTTCACCACCTATAGACGTCACGTAAATATCTACTTACGACTGTGTGGATGAGCTATCCCTCCCCCTTTTGTTTGGCAGAAGAAGAGGCAAAAATAATTAATCAAGTGTGCGTTACAACTTTGCACATCGCGCCTAGAGCATTTCTATGCTTATTTTCAATAGTTACCGGTACCCCATTCATTTGAAACATTAAAGAAGTTGTTGTTTTTATCTTACATTTTAGCTTTATGATTGATAAGGTCAATAAATTGCAGATTTTACAAAATTTGCTCTTCTTAAAAATCCTATAAACGAGGTGTGATTGCTTGTCTTCAATTCTTCAAGTCTCAAATTGTTGCCAAAGATATCTTTGGTTAAAGTCTATCGGATCACTTGGTATATGTGACTTCTCCAGAACCAACTGGAGATCTCACCCATGCTTATGGAAAATTAAATCCAAAGAATTCTTATACCTACATCTTTTTTTTTGGACTTCGAAGTATCGTGACACTGATGTATATGTATAGGATTATTTGGAATATCCATCCTATAAAATTAAAATTATGGCTTAGAAACCTTAAAAAAGTCATAAAGTCTCGACAATAATAATTTTAGACGCCACACCAATCACGAATGATAAAGCAAACCCACACGGGATTAAGCTTTGCAGTTTTAACCCACACGAAATAATGAAGGATAAGATTGTGTTTGTTTATAAAGGGACAATCTTGTGCTTAGAACTCGCATTCAAAAAGTTCATGATTGAGCGTACTTGTGAGCGCCGCTATTGAAGAAATATAAAAAAAAATGGAAATCGAAAGCGGATATTCTCTATTATTTGGAAGAGGACGAAAAAAGTTCTTTATTTATTTTTTTCTGTTACCTCTGAACCTAATATGTACGAAACCTGTAAGTTTCACATCCCTATTCAACCATATTTTATGACGTTTTTGTTATTTCCTATTATTCGAATTATGGACCCTAGAAACTTTTTATTACATATATAAAAAAAATTGGGTGTGGAGTCCAGGCGCGACAGAAGTGAAACTTTTTAGTGAAAACTATTTAACATCACTTACCACGATCCCATTGGTACACCATCCATTAACTTAATCCATCTGTCATTAACATTCTGAATCTATCTATGTACTTGATTTAGATCACCATCAATTTAAAAGGAACAAAATTTCGAGTCTACTTTGCGAAAATACCCTTCGAAATCAGCACAAAATGCGTTTAGAGCCGATATGAATTAATCCAAAATTCGTTCGATAAAAGTGTACAAATTATTTTAGTGGTTATGAAATACTGATGAAAAACAGCAGTTAGTAATGGGGATTTTCGTGTCCCGTCCGACATGAATTAGTCTTACTCCGCGCTAAAATCTTACTACCATTCGCCGCTTCGTCGGGTTGCCACGCATTTTCGTGTTGAACGCGAATTAGGTTTCAATACAATCACTTGACTACACAGTTTTTATTATGGTTCAGACCTGCATCAGATTTTTACTTGTCTTAAAACACGCTTCAAAAATTTACACAATCTTTTGTTTGATTTATTTTGGTACCTATTTAATAGATTTATCGAGGTACATTTTGGTCGGATACATAGAGCATCGCATACATTAATGTAACGGACGTAGACCCGTGATGACTCATTGCAGTGGCGGCGTCATCAATTGCTGGACTGTCCTGGAATTTACTACAACGTACTCGAGGTAGTATGACTCATCTTTTGGAATATCCGGTACAGATCGAGAACGTCTGGAGCCTCTAGAAGCATTTAGTGGCTGGTATATTTATTACTGGACGTTCCAGCGGGAGTCAGTCTAGTTTAGTCGTATAATCAAGTCTAGTATAGTCGCATCAGTCATCGAGTCTAGTGAGTCAGTGGGTCGAGTCGGACAGTTACTTTTATCTATCCGGAGTGCCGCGTGATGTGTAAATAAATAATACGAGACGTGCCCGTGAAGTAGTAAATTGTAAATAGTGTAAATAATATAAATAGTGCAATATTAGAAGTATAAATAAATTGTACATAATGTTTAAATAAATAATCGAACCCGTAAACGCTACATTGGTGTCAGGTGTGGGGTACGAAGATTTGTAAGAAATAAATAAATCGATATGAAGGTTAAGAAGAAAAGAAGAAATACGAAGCTGGGCACGAATAAAGAAGAAATAGTGTAAGGTTACTTGACAGAGAGCTGGAGCAACGTGAGTTATAGAAATAACTGGAATAAAATCGGGGCTCCAGAGAAGGTTGCTTAAGGACCTGGAAAGAAGACAGGAAGCTGGTGTCACTCACTTTCGGATTAGATAATGGTGCTGACTGAACTCGACTCAATGAGGCAGAAAAAGAGATTTCAATGGAATGAAAGTTGGAGAAAAAGTTTTAGAAATTAGAAATTAGAAATAAATCATGCTGGTATGAAGCGCTGAGACTGTGCCCGGAAGATTTGACTACAAGACTGCAGCCACTATTGTAGTTGTAAAGGACGAGAGTTAAACTGAAAGTTGGAGGGACCCGAAGAACGACCCGGACTTGCGATTGGTGCTTGGATGGAAGAATGCAGACCACGGGCGGACGGGAATGCAAGTTGCACGATAATGACCTTGAGGAAAATCCTGCTGGACCCAATGGGATTCCATGGATGTGGAGATGGAGTCTGGACACGTGTGCTGGAGAAGCGTGTGGGTCATATGAAAAGTGAGCAGCTGATGGCTCCCATGGTTAGAATTCCGGAAGTTCTGGAGGAACTCCATGAGGGAGTACCTGGTGGACACCTGGGGTGTCGACGATGTTTGGGGACCTGCGTGAGAGGTTTTATTTGGTCCCCATGGTAAATGGATAGAATTCCGGAAGTTCTGGAGGCACTCGATTGCGGAGTACCTCGTGGACACTTGGAAGTGTCGAAGAAGTTTGGGAAGCTGCGAGAGAAGTTTTCCTTAGAGAATTGGAGGAAACTAAACAGTGGAGCAGGAAGTGTGTAACTTGCGCTGCGAGCAAGAGTCCATCAAAATGTCGAGGGGCACCGATACGTCAACACAGTGTGCTAGTCCATGTGGTAGTTGAAAGCGTACTCCTCCTGGCAGACACCCGACAGGAACAACGCAGAGACTTGTGTACAAGAAGGCCACCTACCACAGTGCTTGGGATACTTTATGGCAGTCGAAGTATACTGTTTTGTCCCAGGGTATCGTGAGGATCGCCTGTGAATTCGACAGTTTGGTTTGGAGGGTGGTCGGAGGCATGTTGGAAGGAGTCTTCCGTTTCACTTGGCTTAAGCGAATGGTGTACTGCTGCAACCAGAAAGGACATCGGAAGGAAGATGTAGACATCGGTAGAATGTCTTGTGACGTTTCGGGACGAAACATCTTTAAGGAGGGGGCAGTGTAACGGACGTAGACCCGTGATGACTCATTGCAGTGGCGGCGTCATCAATTGCTGGACTGTCCTGGAATTTACTACAACGTACTCGAGGTAGTATGACTCATCTTTTGGAATATCCGGTACAGATCGAGAACGTCTGGAGCCTCTAGAAGCATTTAGTGGCTGGTATATTTATTACTGGACGTTCCAGCGGGAGTCAGTCTAGTTTAGTCGTATAATCAAGTCTAGTATAGTCGCATCAGTCATCGAGTCTAGTGAGTCAGTGGGTCGAGTCGGACAGTTACTTTTATCTATCCGGAGTGCCGCGTGATGTGTAAATAAATAATACGAGACGTGCCCGTGAAGTAGTAAATTGTAAATAGTGTAAATAATGTAAATAGTGCAATATTAGAAGTATAAATAAATTGTACATAATGTTTAAATAAATAATCGAACCCGTAAACGCTACATTAAGCTGCCAATTACATTTCGACATGGTGCTCCACAGTTTCATCTGACTCCAAAGCTTCATAGTTTAATTTAATTGGTAATGGCGTACTGACTGAATTGCATTGGTTCATGTCATTTTTTTAATTGATTTTAAATGACGACTTTGATGCAAAGAAATAGTAGATTCTGTCCGTTGCATTTTAATTCCAAGAAAATAATTTATTCCTTTCCAATCAACCATTTTAAATTACATTGTTCTTACTAGCGAAAGCTAAAAGACAGTGTAAGATATTTATTCTTGCTAATGTTTGATCACTTTATTGTAAACACCCATTTACTATCAATAATATTTACATAATATTGTGGTTTATCTACTAACGTCCAGGTTTTATTTTCAATTAAAGAGTTGAATGGTTAGGGCACTATAGTTATTTTTTTGTTGTACACGCTCCCCCCAAAATTACAATTTTATGGATTTATTTGAGTCCGCGAAATGGAACATTTACGGTGTAGTCCCTAAAAGGTGTCATAGCAACCTTTTGCGGATTGTTTTTGATTAAATAGATTAAATGGCTACCGATCGAGTTGAATGAAAACAATTTTCCTAAAAAAGACCGAAAAGTTTCCTGAACCAGAAATGTATTTTTAACATAGTGGCTTGGATGGGCATGAGCGCACCGGTATACTAGAGAAAAGTAAAAAAATTAGACGTCAGTGTGATTCAATGTCAAACTTTAAACTCATTGCAAAAGAGACCTAATCCTACTTCTGACGCCGCGAGGGGCTTGAAAAAACAGCCCCGATTTGGGGATACGCGAAAAGTGGAAAAAAAAGTCGCTCCAAGAATCACAATGAAATATTTTTTATCTAATTCCGTTATGAAAAGTTCAAATTTTGATAACTCTTTATTAGTGGAAAGAACGATTTATTTACGGAATTAGATAAAACGTTGTACGTAAACACGTTATGAAAACGCGATATTGTTCAACTCGCGTATTTTCCAAAACTCGCTGGCGCTCGTTTTGGCAAATATTACGCTTGTTGAACAATATCGCTCTTTTCATCACTGGTTACGTAAATAACTATTACTCGTCAAAAATTTATGTCCAATGTTGGGTGTCTCCAATTGTACTTATAACAAAAATTGCTATACATATTTCCAAATCATGCTATTTTTCGGAAATTGAAAATTTCGTGTTGAGCCCTTTTGCTCCTTTTTACATCCCGTGCTTGATCTATTTTCCTAAGGTTCGAGGAACAATAATAATATAATAATCAGACGGGTCTTCATTATGTGAATCAAGGACATCTCTTGACGGAAATGTTTAACCTTGCCCACTTGATGTATGGGTGCTCATTTTAATTGTAATACAATTTTCAGTGACACACTGTTTATTCAGGGTTTGATTGCATTTATTTTTTAACATGTCCGTTACAGATTTGGCGTGATTTTGTGATTTTGTGATTATGTGAGGAAATTTTTTTGCTTGCTTTATATTAGTCTAAGATCCCAACCTAAATCGACCTTCACCGAGCTGATAATAGAATGAAACATATTTTATAAAAAAAAAATTATATTAGAAAATATATTAAAATGGGTTCGCTAAAAAAATCCTGAAGACTATTTTTAATTATTTAAAAAATATATTTTTAATTAAATGTAACGTCAAGATAACAAGAAGATTTTATTCTGTCTTAAAGTATAACACGTATAGAATGTGCAGCCGTTGGGTTGCCTATTATTTACCTCGACGAACTACTGGGTTGCCAGGTATAAACAGGTATGTCGATGCCAGTTACTTTCACTTGATTGGATAATAGAATTTTTTTTATATCAACATAAGCGCTGTTCTATTGCGAACACGTTGATATAGGGTTGTCTGCAAAAAATTTGGTCCTAATAGGAGTTTGCGAATTTTAAAGAATATAAACGCGAGTGGAAATGTAGTCCAGTAAATCTAGTTTTTTCCCAGGGAAAAATTCCGGAAGTTCTGGGGGAACTTCCTCACCACACAAAAAGCAATGCGTTCTGAATGAAAACTGAATGGTATTTGAACGTAATAAAGGCGTAGTACCATTCTCTTTACTCCTCTTCATATAAGCAGCAATCGACTTTTGTTTGGTGTACTGCTTTCTACATTTTTCGTGGACCTCAAGTTCTGTGCTCCATTTGATTAAAACTTGGTTTCCATCGGTACCTCTTTTACTAACCTCAATGAAAGACTGCAACGCCTTTTGTTTAATAGAGTCCTCTCTGATCCATCTAACAAGGATCCTTCACAAATGAAGCATTTTCGAGACATGTTATGCACATAAAGCTCAAACATTCACGTAAATATTCAACTGAAGGAAAGTTTCCTTTCGTCGACTAACTGACAAAACGAAAAAGTGGTCTATATTCAGAACGCTCTAGCGGCCGTCCCGTTAAAGAGAGAAACAAATCTAATACCATATTCTGGTAGGAAATTTTATCTACTTTAATTTTGTATATAGTGGTCTTTTAGCTAGAACGCCTCGTTTTCGAGTTATAAGCAAAAAACTGGAAACTGTCAGAAATTTTTGAAGTTTCTTGCATTTCCTGAAGTTAGCTCACCTCTGGCGAGGGGCAAACCTCAAATTCGGATTCAGCGACCAAAAAAATATATAGAACCGTTGAGAAAAAAACTCCCGGAATTTTTTCCTGGAAACGGGCTTATCGAACCTAGATTTACTGGACTAATGTGTGATAGAGAGATTTTGTTTTTTTTTCCGGAAGTTTTTCTTGTGCAATTGCAAAACAAGCATGTAGTTATGTTGGACGACGATGCTGTTGATGTTGACGCTCCCTGAAACAATAAAATTCATTTTATAAATAGAAATTCACTGAAATAAAATTGTTTTGAGCGTAAACAATAAATTATTATTGATCAAGAATTTATTAAATATTTCTTTAATTTTTATCATGTTAAATAAAAACCTGTTTATGAATTTTTTACCTATATATATTTTTTTTTAATATTTTCTTTTTTTTTTGTTAGCCCCTATTTAAATAAATACCAAAACATTTTCCTACCTCATCCAAATCCATAGAAGTGTGAGCTATAAAATCAGCATTACTTTCTTCACCCTGCATTACTAGAATGGACACTAGAATCTAGGCATTCTGTACCTTCTTCATCAGCAATAGAAGTATTGACATGCTCCTAGAAGTATTTTTTTATATTTAATGTTAATGTTTGAGATTTTATTTTTATGAAAAGCTTTATTTACATAGATATTTTTTTTGTCTAATGTTCAAGGGGAAAATTAAAAAAAATACAAACTGAAATAAGGTAGAAACTGAAAAAAAAAAAACAGGTGAGGTCCTTCAAAAAAATTGTTTTTCAAATAATTTGTTTGATACAAACGAATTCAACGTACGTTAAAATTGTGCAATTTCCAATTCTATTAGATAATAATTGAAAGAATCATATATTATGTACTTACTGAATACTCTTTATTGTACTTATTTCCTAAAACAGTTCCTTTTTTGTAACACATGGTCGAGTACTGCTTTAGTTAGTTCAACTTCATGATATTTAAAAAAATTTTTTTTACAAAAAGTTAACTTTAACCAACAATTTTTAAAAATTTCATCACTAAAATCAATCGATCTGAGGACAACTTTCAGTTTTTTATTCCTGTCAACTTGGCCGACTTGGCCAGATGAAATATTTTTGTTACAAGATGTGAACAAAAGTCACAATAGCAGCGCGTATGAACTCTCCTATGTGTAGCGGCTTATAAAGCCCGTTTACACAGTTCGATTTTTTCGTTCTATTTTTACATTCGGGCGCATCGAATACGATATTGACGGAAAAATATTTCTCTATGATTTCTGTCTTTACATGATTCGATTTAAAGTAGTGTTTTCAAGAGTTCTGTCAAAATTGCGTTTAAATGAAAACGATTGGTAAAATCATGAAAAACAACAATTCATCAAATGTGTACGAAATACAGTTACAAAGTTTTGAGTATTGAAAAGGAAGAGGTTAATGCGTACGGATGAGGATCGGCTGCTAGTTTGGTTGTAAATGAACTGGAAATGGAAGATCCTTATGGTTTCTGGCAACTGAACACAACAGTGAACGCTAAATAAATATTTTTTTCTATATACCATTTCTCTAACCCCTTATTTCACCCTCCGCCTATGAGTTCATGCACTTGAACGAATGAGAAAGTTTTTGTGCGATTGATGTAAACACCTTCTATCTTTTTTGGGACAACGAATTGGTCGTTTTAATAGTAAATTTTAGTTATCAGTTGAGTGTCGCACTTTGTTATACCTGTGCTGTATTCTTAAGCAAATACTAACAAGTTGTTCATTGTAGTTTCCACAAACAAAAATCTATGGTGCAGTTGTACGGGGAAGTGTTAGGTAATGCAAATGAGGCCCGACGCTTGTCTGTACATGAAACGTTATTAAAATCTCGAAATTCTAAGGCCACGTGCTTTTGTGAGAACAGTGCAACGTTTGCGTGATTATGGCAAATTTTCTTCTCCAACGCCAGATTTTTTGTAGATTAGATAGATAGATTAGGTGTTGAGGGGTGTGAGGGAATTTGCTCCCCTCACCGACACTTAAACCACACCGCGGGCCCATTATGTCACCCCCTCGTGTTCTTCATTCCTGTCTCCCATACAGCCATTCGACATTGTCGAAAAAAGGTAGGATGAACTGGTTCCAGGCCAGGTACACCTCAAATTGGCCGAGCTAGGCCATGTCTTCCCCAGTATGGACTTTCTGGTCGAGACGAGAGCCGGATATTCCCGTATGATATGTTCGACAGTCTCGTCCTCCTCTAAACACCCCCTGCACGTTGGGTCGTTTACCACCCCCATCACGTGGAGGTGTTTATTTAGATTGCAGTATCCGGTCCAGATGCCCACCAAAAGGCGGAGTTTGTCCCTTGATAAATGCTCTGTTGTCGTTTCCGTCCCAGATGTAATCCAAAATTTGTTCTATAGATATCACTGACAAGGGGACGGCACGATTTGGAAACTTGATTTCGGAATGAGACTTGATATACCTTTACAGTGTTCACCCAATAAAATATTACAGTGCATTAGCCTGCCAATTCAACCGTAGTGAAGTTTCTTCCTTCTCCCTACACTCCCCCCTGTAATCAATATCTTGCTTCACCCCGATTTTGGTGAGATGTTTTTGAGACAGCAGTGTCCTGTGAGAGTGCAACTGGCCTCTCAGTTGTTTCTTGCTCAATCACAGGATTTCCTATGCCCGCTTTCTCGACGGGCCTTCCATAAACATCTGCGATTGCCTCTGCCCAGGAACGTCATTCCCATGGGTGCGGTGTTTACTGTTGATATAGCCCTAAATCACCTTTTTTGCGGTTTCATGCGCGATCCCACAAGTGAGCTCTGGCCCTATGAAAGGTCTTTTCGCTTCCTCTTTGGCAAGGAGGTCAGTTCTTTCGTTTCCTTCAAATCCCTTGTGTCCCGGCACTCACCACAGAGTCACTCAGTTTCACCAGCGATTCGAGACACCCTTTCACCACTCTGAAACGTACCTCGACACTTTCCAGAGCTTTTAGCGCTGCCTTACTGTCGGTCACAATGTAGCTCCGCCTGTTTGCACAGCCCCTTCTCACTATTTCCCCGGTACAAATGTCAATTGCAGTGATTTCTGCCTGAGACACGGTTGCCCAGGAGCCCAATGCTCATGTCATTCTCTAGTGCTTCTCCGGCCACCACTGCCCCAGTGCTGATTGTTGTCTTGGACCATCCGTACACTCGACTCTCTCTTCCCCTCCCGGTATGACTACCTCGAAGGGTTTGCAGAAGTTATACTCGGCCCTGAGTCGGTCTGATTGCATACTAGTAAGTAATCGTGCCGTATTTTTCCAAACATCTCGGTATGCTGCTCTCATTGCTTCCGATTGCACCACCAGTTCTGCAATGCCTCTAGTGTTGACGTTTGGGTTCACATCAGTTAAATCAAAAATTTGCTGTTTGCTGTTTGTGGAGTTCGGGTGGTGAACGAAGTGACGTGCTGGGGACTAGTTGTCCTGTCTCTGGTAACATTTGGTCTAATATTTGAAACACATTCTTGTCTCGATGATTTCGATGGTAAAAACTTTGTGCATATTCAATTATTGCAGCTTGAGTAAAATTACCCCCACATCTTCCCAACACTAAATGCATATTGCAATACATACTCGTTAATTGTATAGGTACATCTTAGATTATCGAAGTTTAGCAGTAATTTACAAACTTTACTAACGTTTGTCAAATGACAAATCATGTAACCGCAACAACATAAACTGCATTGTTTAGCATGAGATGTTGCCATTAATAACAACTTTATTACTGCTTAAAATTTGACAATTTTATGACCGGAGATTTTAAATTATAACGTTTAATAATAGCAATACAAATTTCTCAAAGTTAAAAAAGTTTAACCTATAAGAAAATTTGTATTAAAGATACCAAAAGGGGCACATTTCATTATTTATATAAATATTTTTTTAAAGAATACGTTCTGGCACTTTTTTTTATTGCTCATGTAGATAGTATCTTTGCAACCTTGGTTACGGTTGCAAAGTAACGGTTTGCCCATTTATTAATTTGGGTGCGCAAAGTTTACTTGTCGCACGCAAATTATTCTTTGCACACGCAAATTCAGATAAACAAACTACTGAAAACTGAATTTGCCCATGGAGTCCAATTTTATGTTGGGATTTATTCCGCATTCGCAATAAAAAATAGTATGTCCAACTCGTGCGGCAAGTTGTCGATTGCCCCCTCAAGCGAATGAGCGCACTCACTTCGTTCCTGCGCTCAACTTCGCTTTCGTGGACAATCGACAACTTGCCGCACTAGTTGCACAATATACTATTAAGCGAATTTCTGACCAGAATGAATTGCTTTTTCTCGTGGTGCATATTATTTGGTGCGCTATTTTCCGGGCACCACCTGTATAATAGCGTTGTAGTTATTCATCATCATGGATAAGCATTGAAATGGCTAGGGTAGTAGGCTCCACACATCCCCTGCCTATCTAGCAGGGTTCAATCGTAACTCGTCTTTTAATATTTTAAAATATAATATAATATAATTTTTTTTATTAATAATTTTGTAATGAATAAATAATCCAGATAATGTTAATAATCATATTTTATTTACATATTTATATGTAGTTCGACACTGTCAGAATTTTCAAATTTTCGCTTGTGTAAACACTCTCTGTCATGCAATAATAAAATGTCAGATGAACGTCACACTATTTTTATGGATTTTAAGCAATTTAAAGACTTGCCGGGGTTGCGTCGAACTATAAAACATTGTATTACACTCGTTCCTATGTAAATTGGATGCTTTTTTAAACCCCAAGTGCCGGAAAACGTCCAATTTAACGCAATCTTAAATAAACATATCAATAAAAATTATAGTTATGGTTAACTAGTCATATTACTTATAATAAAAAAATATAATAATTTACGACTTGACCAGTGTCTAAGGAACCTTGAGAAAGTCATCAGAATCACGCGGAGCACCTTCTGGTCAATTTGGAAAAAAATATGTATCATAAGAATAAGAATAATTGAAACCATCAAAGGCAACGACTTTTCTAGATACGACTTTTCTGAAAACACATTTTTTTAAGCAGTGACTAGATGCACTCCAGACTGCACCCAATTTTCATTTTCTCACACTTTATCAAAAAATAAAAATAGGTTACAAATATCATTTCATTTCTGATGTAAAAAATGTGCTTACAATTTTATGGAATTGTATCTAATGCAGGTTAATCCGTTGATACTAGTTTCGTATTTTAGATTTTTTATATCTTTCGAAGCATGTATTTCTTACAAAATATAACGACTTGCATAATATGATGTGCCTTGGAGTGCATGCAAAAATGAAAATTGGGTACACTCTGGAGTGCACCTATTCACGTCCTTTTTTTATCATTTTATCCCTCTACAAATTTACGAGCCGGATATGGATGTTTATTTTAATTTGACCTACTGAGGATCAATTGTTTTTGTGCTGAAAAGTCAGCGGGGTTTGGACTTATCAAGTTTGTAAATTTTTTGCACACTCGGGTGCAGTTGCCTGTTGATTAATTCACAATAATTAATGAGTTTCTCTGGACAACTGAATCGGGCGTCTTATTGTATGTTTTTTACTTTTGTTTTTAAAGTTATTAATCATAAAAGATGCCGGCTTTTTCTAACAGCGAATACACGGACATTGTATTAATTCACGGAGGTCAACGAAATTCCGGCGAAACACAAAGACTTTATGTACAACGCTTCGAAAATCGCCGTGTGCATAATTTTCATTAATTTTTTGCAGTGTGTTAGTGTTTTGCAAAATGTTAAAAACCGCCAGTACCCCAAGGATAGCAAATTAGTATGAAGTATGTATCTCATTGCACCATTTGGAGAATTTTGAAAGAGCAGCAATTTATATTCCTAGTAATTCTAACAGGTAGACTTAAATAATACGCACGTATGGGCAGACGAAAATCCGCATGTTAATAGGTCCCATAATTTTCATTTTTCATCAATAATAGCACTGGATGTTGAAGTAATAACGTTTAGTAGGTGAATTTTGTTTTTTTAGTTTATCTACATCGGGCGGTTTAGCTTTTTTCCGAATGATTTGCTGAAGTTTTTTGTTGTGCGCTATTATCATCAGTCGAGCAGTTCAGTGGCGGGTAACTAAATTAACGTCAAAGCTAATTTAACTCGATAACAACGGGGTATAGGGCAAAAATGACCGATTAAATTTATTGCACTTTTGAATGCATTTTGAAAGCGTTTTTTTCCTGATTTTTAATGATTACTGTGACTATGGTTTCATAAGAAAATTTGTAAGAAAAACGTACGAGAGGTGTCGTGGGACACCCGATTGAAACGAAGTTCCTTTCGCTATATGTATAATATGTATTAAATAAAAGGCACAATGAAATAAATTAGCAAAGTCGGAGAGTGATTAAATGAAAAATTAAAATGTGTTTCCTACGATGCTATAGAAAATTTGTATAGCCTAAAAAGGCCTATAAAAAATATGATTATTCCCATGTGAAAACGAATACATACTGCGTGAGAGAAGCCAGCTATTATAAATAAAATTAATATATATATATATTTTTTTAAGTTCTTTCACCAATATTTAGAATTGACCTTCAGGGTGGACATAGGCTGTATATTATCCAGTTAAAATAAAAGGGCTTTCCGTGGAGATCTATTTTCCAAATCAAGAGTATTTTATGTAGATTTGGAGAATAACAAATTCTTATGCTCTTTTTTGTAGAAATGAATCGATAAAAGTAGGTTTGGATAGAGAATTGAATAAGCTTTAAAATGATGTATCACACGACCCCCCATGCCATTTAAATTTTTTAAGGGGGTGGCTCCTCTGGCTAAAGAGGCAAGATCTAAGATTTCAAAGTTTGGTACAATTTGTTCCCCTTGATAACAAAATTGACCTGTTCGAGTGTTTTCTTGTAAGTGGTTCGAAATTGAAATGGTTGGGGGGTACAAATTTTAGTTGAGTATTTTATGTAGATTTGGAAAATATCCATCTCATGTTTTTTTTTTTTGTAGAAAGGAATCGATAAATGTAGGTCTGGATAGAGAATTGAATAAGCTTTAAAATGATGTATCACACGACCCCCCATGCTATTTAAATTTTTTAAGGGGGTGGCTCCCCTGGCTAAAGGGGCGAGATCTAAGATTTCAAAGTTTGGTACAATTTGGCCCCCCTTGATAACAAAATTGACCTGTTCGAGCGTTTTCTTCTGACTCTTTCGAATCTGGAATTGTTGGGGGGTACAGATTTTAGTTTTTATTTTTATTATTTATTTTTGTATCGGACTTTGAGGCAAAGTGAATTTTGACACCAAGCTAATAACATAGGTACTGATTTTTTGCCTACACAGATAGGGCTTTGCAAATATTTTAGATAATAATAATGAAAATAGTGATAAATGTGATAATGTGATAAAATGTTGAATGCTATTTTTTTTTCTGTTAGTCATTTTAAAGTTAGCTATTCCTCTTTGCCCCACTCTCCCCTACTTAAAACTACATTTCGTAACTAAAAAAAACTACCACTGCACTATGGTAATACTGTATTCTGAATTCCTAGTTTGTTAATGAAATCTATGTAGTTGCGGCAAAGAATTTGAAAAAAATATATCAAATTGTACAAACTAAGAGAGTTATTTGTGAGAGCATGTTCATTATTAGTCAAATTTACACACACTTATGTTAGATGTCAAGCATCAATCGATTTTTCTCTAGAGATAGCAGTTAAAACGACATTATATTCCTGACATTCAGTTTGCTACATAAGATAATAATTTGTTCGAACGCACTGTAACTGTAACCACATTCAATATCGGCGGAAATGTAAATTATCTGAAATCAACCGATTATTATTCATTATTATAATGAAACATTATTAGTAATCAGTTTTGATTTACTCTGATTTGATTTGTCCGACTTTACAACACATTTACGAGACAACCTTACTACTTTTTTATTGCTTCCATAACGTCAGGCAGATAAAACTGATATTATAGACTAGTTTGTGTATTTGATTTTATTCAACGTCGAAAGCAACCTATTTTTTACGATTGACAGTTTTATCGAGCGCTGGTCTGAATATAGAATTTCAATTTCAACTACTGGAATATTCATTCATTTATGCGGTTGCGTTGGCGATAAAAACAACTCGATAGTATCCTCACTTCTGCTTTCTTGTGGTTTGGCTGGCAATGGTCCAGCCTAAGTTCACCTTCAATACAGGCTCTGCCATAGTTTCAAATTCTTTTGTTATTTTGGTTTTGTTCGTTAAAAAGGCATTTCTTGGAATTTACTTGGAACCTTGATTTCCTAGGATCGTAATTACGTAATAATTCTTTGAGAATAAATTAATAAAAAGGCTATTGTGGAAATTAAATTAAGCTATAACACCAACTGTCAAACTAAAAATACTGGAGACCTATGGTATGTAGAATTCGCAGATAAAAAAAAATTTACACACCATTTTCTTCGCTACTTGACGTTTTTCTTTTTTGGTTATTAGGTGGAAAAAATACAAATTATAGGTATTGATTTAATGTCATTTTTATTCATTTGTTTTCACATGATACTTCGTTTTCATGAATATCTTAGTTCAATTCGTTCCGACCTTTCGCATCATTATCCTTGATTGAAGAAAAGTTTAACAAATGTGCTAGCAGTGTAATTAACCACGGTTGCTTCGCATCTTGGGGAATAAAAAACCCCGTCAGCATAGTTTCTTCCGGTTCCAGTACTTCGATGTCTTTTCATGATGGTTCCTCATTTTGGTTGCTTTTTTCTTCTCCTATGATAGTTATATCAGAAAAATTCTAATGGTTATTGAAAGTTGTACTTACTCTTGCTACAGTTGAGCGTGATAGTAAACTATGCGGTCAACAGCCCCTTAAGTATCAATAAAAGTGCGGAAATAAGTTATTTTGTTTTAGAGATATTTTTGAACAGTACAGATGATGAAATTCAATTAAAAAGTGTAAAGTGTGGACTGTCCAAGTCTGAATTTTGACCCACTCTATTAAAATTGATTGCAGAATTTAAAGAGTCCCTAATGCCACTTTTTGTAAATGTTCACCCTGTAAGTAAAGAATTAAACTAATTTAAAGTATATTATTTTTATAAAAGATTCACTGAGAACTCAACTTATGTAAATATTAAGTTAAAAAAAAATACTTAACACCGTCTGTCATGTATGTGAATTACTTGTTTTCGTTCATTAAACTAACGAATACATCTTAAAACTAGCCAGTTACATGGAAGCAAATTTTGAAAAACATGCTAGTGCAATATGAGTGCAAAAACGTTTTGCTGCTTGTCATGCATATTTTTCCTTTTTGATCCGGTAACAAGCACAGAATTAGGTCAGTGGGTGTGGGTGTTTCTACAGCAACATTTACTTGTCGACTACGAACATCTTGAAACGGTTGATGCATAACAGATCGAGCTGAGAGCTCTTGTGTATCAAAAATTTGCGCTTAAATTGAAAAGTGACGCAAACTATCTATTGATGAATTTGGGATGGCAACAAATTTTTCCAGATGTTTTGTCACTAAAGTTTTAATGTTAAAACGCAATAGTCGATTCAATGTTTAAAACCACTATTTAATGTAAAATCCGTAAAATGAAATAAAAAACCGTCGCACAAAGGAAGACCGTTTAATTTTATTTTGAAGTGGACACTATTGCTAGCTTGTTTCTTATTAGTTGATAAATAATGCTAATTTCTTAGTTACTTTCTTAGTCAATTACTAAATTAGCTGTTTTGATTCACAATTAAATTCATTCGCAGGTAGTTTTAGCTTTGAATCCATTTCAAACAGAAAAGGTAGTCTTTTGCAAGGGTTTGTAAGAGAGACCTTTTTTTAATTCATTTAGGGTTTATTTTTAACTTGACGGACATGTACAAATACCGGAAGCAAACAATTTCTGATTGTTCACACCAACGTATCTCCTATCCAAGGCATTACAACACTCACTAGTCACAACAGGAACAAGTATAAATGAAAAATGTCTCACTTCAAAAGCATCACACTGATTGTAAAACTAAAAGCACACAGTAATTTTTTTTCGTTTCTATTATTTCGTTCTGAATCAACAAAAAATTGAAATGTTAATTTCCTTGATGCTATTTCCGTACAACGTTTTAATGAGTTTTAGCCGAGCAGTGCAAATAAGTTCCAAGAATCCAGAGTAAATATTTACAAGGGGTTGCTACTAAATTAATTTTAATTTTGTTTGTGTAAATGAAGAGACACAAGTTTTTATCATTGAGGCAAGTTCTCAATACAGGTATTTAGAGTTATTATCAACTGATCCTATTTAAATAAATTTGATTCAGTAATATTTAAATCGGATCAACACTAAATTTAAAAAAGTCATCAGGGGTTATCAGTTACTTTTCAACGTTGGTTTAATACGAAGGTATTAATTGCACTCCAATTGCAGAAAAAGTTGAACTCGTGGTTTTTGACAGTTATAGTAGCCGAAAATTTTTATATATTTTTTTCTAATTTTGACAAATAACTTTCATTTTTTACAACTGACATTAGTTGGGAAACGTCAAATTTTGGGTAAGTAGTTAGGAAAAATGTTATTTTCGGTAACTAGTTACACAAAATTTGAATTTGAATTACGGAAAGTAAAATTTTTCCTAACTAGTTACGGAAAGTTACGGGGAGTGCTTTTTCAAATCCTAGCAGAGGTCCAAATATAGCAGTTCGTGGTTTTTAATTATTAACAGCTGGAACAGCAGAAATCCTTGTGAGATAAAACAGGTTTATATAAAATATAATAAATATATATTTTTATTAATCTTCCCTCAAAATTAGAAAAAATCTTTAATGTAACACGTTATCAAATGCTGTTTTGTGTAACTACTGTAACTGCTCGCTTCGCTCGTCCCGCAAAAATTCCATTCGTTACACAAAACATAAATAGCTGTTATTAAACTGATAATGTATTTTGCATTTTGCTTTCAAAATTTAAATACTGTCTGTCCCTTGTCAAATGCACACAGGACTTGGCTCTTTTAAAGCAAGGTTTTTTGAAAAAAATCCGGCTTTGTCTGCAGCCTGTTGTCGTTTCCCATCTAACGCAAGATCTAGAATGGGTGTCAGTTTTGATCAGGTTTGAGAGGTAGCGGTTGGCCGGTCGGATGGGGGGTTCTGTACCATCCAGTGTTCCCGTCGCACCCTGTCGACCCAGCTCGTCGGACCTCTCATTCCCCTCATTACCGTTGTGTTCTCGAACCCACTTTTGGTCAACAACATTGTTTAGTGCTATTCTTGACAGTGCCAGATGGCCGTCATGTACCACTTGAGAGGTAATCCTGCACTGGCCAGAGCCCGTAGAGCTGCTCGGGTTTCGCTGAGAACTACACCGTTTTATCACTGACATTGCGCCCAGTTATTTCTGTGGCACCCCGTAGAATGGCCCGCGATGTTCGTCTGGAAAATATTGGCACATTCCCCTAGGGTTGCGCTGAGATTGCAATTAATTTCGGGAATGTGAATTCCCGCTCCAAAGCCCGCTTTTGTTTTTGATCCATCCGTGAAGATTGAAATGTCAACCTTCGGATGCTTGATTTGAACCGTGGATTTTTGTTTTTTTAGGGGGTGCACAGATTCGGGAAGAACCATCGGGGGCAATGTTAACAAATTCTACTATGTTATAGCTGCATGCGGTTAGTCCAGCACTTTATGCACTCGCTATATAAATAAAGCACATTTTTATTATAATATCGTAATGGGCCCGAGCTAGTTCTATTGGGATAAACTAGCAGTGAAAGGGTGGAAGTCTTAGCACATCAATACCATGCTGTTCCAAAATGTTATTAATTTCATATTTGAGAGTAGCCTACGGTGAATTTGTGGGCTGAATTCAATCCCATCGTTCTTAGTAAATTTTTGATCAAACCCACATTTTGTCAAGTATTCTTGGATGACAATTTGTTTTGAAAACTTGGTAGGTGTTTTTCAAATTTTATCCAGTCGTATTGTCCATAATTACTACTTTTTTAGAACAGTTTGAAATATGTATTTGAGGCACATATTGCAAAATACACATACTGCAACAGACTACTTTTAATTAGCAATTTCCCCTAAAACACAAAAAACAAATTTAATATTTATTAGACCGACGCACGTTTCGCCAACAATGTTCGTCATGGCGATGAATAAACTCATCGACTGTTCAACAATATTTTGGCCTTATATTTTAATTTTTGTGAGTTTTTAATTCATTCGCGTGTTAAATCAACACTATTTCAACACAAAATCTTAAATGGCACTATGGGTCGAGTGATACCTCATTTGAAAGGTATTGAAGACCTCTTTACAACTAACCACTTACTTTTCAATATTTTGGTGATTTCACCGCAAAAAATTATAATTTTCTATTTTCAAGATAATCCACATCTTCTCATGCTGTGTTCCACAGCAACCACAAAGACAAACATGTTATTGCTGAAATGGCTTATTGAAATTGTAGCATCACGAACAGTTTTGAAAATCGTCTGTATTTTTGCATGGAAATGAATGGTGGCCATATCCAACATTTATTGCGTTAATTAGATCATTTTATTGAAAAATAATCGTGTCGCATACTCTACATTCAGTTTTAACTCCTTTACGCTATTTATCAATCAAAATCAACAACCTAATGACCCAAAAATTTCAATAAATTTAATTTTAGAAATTACATGTTGGTCTTTGTGGTTTCTGTGGGACATAATGAGAAAATGTGGATTATCTTGAAAATTAAAAATTATCGTTCTTACGGTCAAAACTGCAAGATATTGAAAAGTAAGTAGTTAGTTGTAGAGAGGCCATCAATACCTTTCAAATGAGGCATCACTCGACCCATAGTGCCATTTAAGATTTTGGGGCTAACAGCCCCCTCGCGAAGAAGGCGAAATGCCGGAATTTGAAAGTAACCTAAAAAGATGTGCCCCTGGCAAACAAAATCGACCTGTCCGAGGATTTTTCAATCACAATAATCAATTCGGAGAAATCTGGACTGGGGAGTTTTAAATGGGACAGCCTGTATAACTTTTATGTACTGATAGTTTATTTAATTATTGTTTTTTTGTCAAAATAAATAAAAATTTGATATTTTCTATAAATTGAATCTCCTAATTAGGTTTTTCCAGTAATTTATCTCACTGTCTCACTATGTACTAGTAGCTATCCCTGTATATACCACCCTATGGTCTATACTGGCACACATAGTTCAAAGCGATTTTGCAAAAGTCGTTTCTATAATAGCTATTTTTCACGGAAACTTATACGCAATTTTTGTTAACATTACTTCAACGACGCCGTTCCTTTTCTTAGCAATTTCTTGTGACAAAATACATACATGATTCCATTTCTCATCACAGAACGCTGAAGCCGTCGAAACTTTTGTTGGAGATAGAATGTGTTAAACAGAAATGTGTTTGTCTTGGCGTAGAGTTCCTGAACTCTGTAAAGTTGCACTGCATTAATACGTTCCCAATGTCTATCTACTTGAATGCTCTCAATGCATGCGGTTAATTCAATGCTTCTGATAATGAGAAATTGTCATGGCATTACCTATTTGTCAGATCCCAAAAATGTAATCTCTTAACTAGGTTGCATGGTTCTGGGTTTGAAACGTTTGTGTACTCAATATTAAATTGGTACTTTTTAGATATTGATCTCCATACCGTATTTGCTAATACGAAAAATCATCATTACAATAATTTTGATAAAATATTCAACATGAATAAAAATTTATTACATATTAGAATATTTGCTCCGTTCTACTTTGAGTGTTTTTATCCCTGCCCTTAACTAGATTAAATCGGGTGTTCATAAATGATTAATACCTACTCATGTTGTCTATAGTAGATTGTTTTATTATGGGCAAAAGTGAGGCGTTTCGTGGCAAATACAGACGCGCCACGAAAAGCCAGTTTTCTCCGAATACATCATCCTATTTTTTCTTTAAACGCCGGAAATCGTCCACGAAATACAAATCTGACAGTTTACTAACCTACCTTAAGGACATAATTAAATGACTTTTCAAAGCACACGCTTTTTGAATTGAATGGCAGACAAAATGGCCATTGACGTATACAATATCGTTTTTCTGACGTTTGAACAAAAACAAAATTTACATGTACATAGCTAGAATTTTGACGCTCAGAGCCGGCTAGATGTATGAATCATTTATGAAAACTTTGCTTTCTGTTGCCACTCATAGTGAACTGAAATTATGTATATGAAATCACAGAGATAATGGCAAGCTTCTGTTGACACTGACATAACAGTAAAATAAAATTTATTAAGTTATTACTAGTAAGTTATTTTACTAGTACAATAAAGAGCCATTTTATGGACGCAAAACTACGAAATCAAGACGGGTTTATATTTCAATCGTAAATAAATATTATAAAATAAACTCTATACCCTTCTTAATGGGTTGCAATTTAGCTGTTTCTATAAGGCTTCTCGTTTGATTACAAGGTTTTATTTTAGTATTTTTAAATGAAATTTCTTTTAGGGTGTGAATGTTAAGAATTATGTTCTGTACTAACTTATTTCGAACTTTTATGATCACGGACAAATACTTTATTATGATAGTGTAATAATCACCTTCATGAGTAGTAATATAAGGTACATTATTTTAGGAAGATGGTCGAGTAGTAACACGCAAAAATTCCACCCGTTTTTGTAAAATAAAAAAACTACCAGAAAATAGAAATACAAACTGTATAATAGTTCTTGAAAAACCCACTTTAATTCAAATTAAATTCAAATTTAATAAAAATGCGTGTAGATATAAGTAATATAAAGAATAACCTTCTCTTTAATACAAAAGATATCCGAGATCAAAGTTGACACTATTTAGATGCAAATCATATAAATCATGTAAAAATGCAAACTGATCGCAAATATCTAATTTATTAAACGAGCAAAAAATTTCAATTTTAGCTATTTGCTGAGAGAAGCTTCTGCTTTGTACACGAAGTCTATCGAAAAGTACGTTTTCGAAAAACTATAATAGTAATTGCACTACTAGAAGTTTCTTCGTATTATTCTATAAATATACAAGCTGACCCGACAGACATTGTCCTGTCGAATTTTCAATAAACTAATGCTGGGTGCCTCTGATTTAAATGTTAATGCACGACAATATTGGCATTCTTTGTCCATTTCACCGATAACAATTTTCGGATGCATCGAATGCAAATGCAAGACGAACAGATGTAGAACGCGTTAATGCATGATGACTTCAACAATCAAAACATCAAAACAATGCCAAGCTACGATGCAAGACTACTACAATGCAATGAACTTGTTAAGGATTTTTTTTAAGAATATCAAAATATCTCGACAACAGCGCCACCTACAGGATCCAACTGTAGCAAAGAATCATCCAGGTTACACCATAAATACAAAAAAAAAAATCTTATCAAGATGGGTCAGAGAATTTTAAAACAATCTAGGTCTCAACAACAGCGCCACCTACCGGATCCAATTGTACCTAAAACCCTTTTGGGAACCATTCAAACACACAAAAAAAAACATCAAAATCGGTCAAGCCGTTTAGGAGAAGAATAATTACCGGCATTTTATATATAAAGATATGAAGATATGAAGATATGAAGATATGAAGATATGAAGATATGAAGATATGAAGATATGAAGATATGAAGATATGAAGATATGAAGATATGAAGATATGAAGATATGAAGATATGAAGATATGAAGATATGAAGATATGAAGATATGAAGAAATGAAGAAATGAAGAAATGAAGACATGAAGACATGAAGACATGAAGATATAAAGATATCAAGATGAAGTTTGATGGACTTACAAAACCGTGCATATGAAGGTCGCGCGTTCTTCCATATGACATTCTTTATCGCCATTGTGATTATTAACAAGTCCAATAGGGATGTTCTAGCGCAATGTCTAGAAATGGTGTAAGTTTTGATCAGGTTTTCGAGCTAGTTCGTCGCATTCCCCTCATTACCGTTATGTCATCGAACTCACCTTAGCTCAACGACATTGTTTGGTGGTATTCTCGACAGTGCCAGATGGCAGTCATGTACCACTTGGAGGTAATCCTGCCACTGATCAGAGCCCGAGGAGCTGCTCGGTTGTCGCTGAAGAAGCACATCGTTTTATCAGTGACATTGCGCCCAGTAATTTCTGTGGGACCTTGTAGAATGGACGCGATCTCCGTCTGGAAGATATTGGCACATTCCTCTAGGGTCGCGCTGAGATTGCAGTTCAATTCGGGAATCTGAATTCCCGCTCCAGAGTCTGCTTTTGTTTTTGATCCATCCGTGAAGATTGAAATGTCAGCTTTTGGATGCTCTCCTGTATCCGTATGCACTGCATAAGATTTGTCGAAAGCATATTTAGGACAGATGCGGTACGAACAAGAGAGGTACTCCGTGTAGTCCTTCGCTCAAGATGCGGTCGTGTCCGAGTTCTGATTGCCCAGGTTTCCAAAGGTTACCTTCCGAAGACATCGATGGAAGGTAGACACAGGATAGCCTCCAGAGCTGCGGTTGGGGTGGTTTTCATGCCACCCGTCACAGCTACACATGCTATGCGTTGGATGCGTCCGAGGCGTGCCATCGTTGTTTTTTGTCTGACTCTGCGACCAGACAATAGCATCGGTCTGATGACGGCCATGTAGAGCCAAAGAGTAATCCTGAGTGTTAAACCCCAGACCCTTCCCACCGCTCTCCTACACTGCCACAGCGCGACGCGCACTTTGTCTATTTTGCTCTCCAAGTGTTTTTCCAAAACAGCTTATGAAGCAACATATCGCCCAGATACTTCACATCCTGCGAGAGTTTCAGCTTGATGCCGGTGAGGGAGGGCTGGCTTAGCAGTCTCATCTTCCTTCTGTTCGTGAAGAGAAGTTAGTTTCGCCGAGATTTGGATCAGATTCCCATCCGTTGTGACCACACAGCCCGGAAAATGTGTAGCCATCAGTACCTTGGCTGTTTCATCGGCAGAGTCCGTATATGTGCCGTCCTCTTTCTTCAAGCTACCTATTTACTGTCGGCAGAATTTTGCCCATAATGACTTCTGCTTAGAACGAACGTCTTTCTTGTCTTGCCGTTGGTATTTTTTAAATTCTTCCTATTCGGCTGCATTTTTGGTTCTCTTGGCCTTATTAAATAACTTGCGCAGATAGAGTCTTTCCTTTTCCTAGTTCCTTGCACCACCATGGGGTGCTGTGGCCCCGGCACGTGCCCGATCTCAGCGGACACGTTTGCTCATAAGACGTTCTCCAGCCCTCTCCAGTTCTCCGGCCGGCCCTCTCCAGATTATTGGAGATATCGTGCCGACCCCTGACATTTGACAGGTTTTCCACAAATAGATCCCTATCAGTTTGTCTCGGGTTCCTGTACGGTTTCGGTAACATCTCTTTTGCCTCTAACGAAAACGTTATCCATCTGTAGTCTGACATGGTCACGTGTATCTTGTGTCGTGAAGGTGCATATTATGATCTCTATCACCTCAAACGTAGGTTCGCTCCCTATTAACCCCCCCTAGCCAGATCTTGTGAAGGCTCCGGCCCTTCAAAGCAAACATTTAGGAATCACAATTCAACTCAAACCATCTTATTAATTTCGAATCATCGTTCGGCACATTTCAAGAAGCAAGCACCTTTTAGAGATAGTTTTCACACAAATTTTATGCAAATTTGAGGTTTCGAAAAAAAATTATATGCACCTCGACACTAAAGTCTTATTTTTTCATTACAAATGTGGCAAATAAAACACATGAGTAATGAAAAATGACTTTAGTGTCGAGGTGCATATATATTTTTTTTTTCGAAACCGCAAATTCGCACAAAATTTGCGTGAAAACTATTTGTAAAAAAAATATATAGTCAAAACAACACGGAAAAGAAACCTATGTGTAGTATGTTCAGGTCTTAGTGAAACAAATTTTCTATAAAGACTGAGTGGACTTAAATCTCCATTTAAAATTGTAGAATAATGAGCAACTTTAGTGACTATTTCGGGAAATAGTATATAGAAGTTATACTTTTTGTGCCGAACCTCTGGTGGTTTTAGTGTGACGGACGAACGCAGTGAGTTCGACATAAAACTACTACAGATGAGGCACAAAAGGTAATTTCGACGCCGCATAAAGAACGCTACTTTTTTATTCAAATGTAAAATTAAATTTAACTATGTATTTTTTTTTTTATAATAATATCCATCGTCGGCAGCAAAAGTAACTTTTCGCTCCGCCCAATCACTTTTAGTAATGACACATTTCTCTGTCGTTTGAATAAAAATGTATTTTGTCAGTCACTATTTTTTTTTATCTTTCTCATCTTGGTTTCACTTTATAAATTGTTGTCGCCTGTATACAGTGGAACCTCCATAAGTTGAACCACCATCTGCCAAGCATATTAGGCTAAAAATTATTATTTCTATATTGTGGTTATGTGTTTTATAATTTTATAATTTGGTTTTATTAAAAAACCAAGGGGCTTCGTTCGAAGTCGGCAACATTCAAGGAGGAAGCATAATTTGAGTCTATTTCTTTAATAATACCAGTGATGGACAGATTTTCCCTTCTTCTTACGTGCTTTACTCCAATTAAGAACGACTGAGTCGATAGATTTTTCGTTTTTCTTTCCTAAATGTTTTCGATTAGTTGTGTCAGGAGTCTGAGCTGCTTTTTTGTAAGGTCATATTACGCCTTTATTTTCTTTCTACACCCACTATCGACTCTACCAATATTTTAACGTTTTCCATCACTCTAATCGTTTTTAGCTTACTTTGTATCCATTATTAAGCAGTTAAAGGGGCAATTGTGAAATTACTGATAGCAACCAGGCGCCATAATCAATTTCCTTTATAAACAAGGGAAGTCCCGAACAAGTCGAGTTATGAGAGGAGAGAATTTCTTATATGAGACGAACGCAAAACAGTTTAAATAGACTTCCACTTAGATTCAAAATGCTATGGAAAATTGCACTCACGCGCAATTTTTTAAAACTTAACTTAGACATACGAATTCACACTAGAAGCAGACCAATACTCTTTTTTATTAGATTTGTTTATAATTGTTACCAACATATAAAAAACTTCAAGTTGGTTTTAATTCGCTCTCCTATAATGGGGTAAATAAAATAATAGAATCCAATAACTGTACTTTTGTTTGAATTATACATTAACCTAGGTTTAACACATTCAAAAAAACAAATATCAAGCTGAAAATCAACACATCATAATCAATAATGTAACATTCGTGAATTTTTTTACAATTTAATTAATTTAATTTTTTAAGACAATTTAACATTTATGTCGTCTGTATGCGCATACACTCGCTACTAGTTTCCATTATTAATGGACAAAAACTCATAGTAGGTACTCAGTAATCTACTGTAGCTCTTAGAATTTTAATCAGAAATTTAACAAGAGTCGAACCTTTCATCTCCGACTTTCAGTGTAATCAGGAAAAGTTGGGAAATGAACGCCTTTCCGGATAACGGTGAAGTTTCTTTCTACTTTTTTACTATTAAATTACGTTGGTGTCTATTACATGAATAAATTTGTTTTCATAGGGGTCATCGTGTTTGGACCCTACGTCAATACTGTCGTGAGTTCGCGTGTGAATTATTTATTCGCTTCTTGGAATCAAGGATCGGCTATTAATAACGAACTTTCCTTGTCATACTATTGAAGGAACAGGTGCACTCGTTCATTCCATCTTCCACATTTAAAAATAATGATAAATAAGTAGAGACTAAAGGGCCTTCAAGTATTAAGGAAAAACACTGGACATAATTGACCACCATTCTATCCATGACTATGGCGCATAGTACTGATTGCTT
Source organism: Diaperis boleti (assembly GCA_963583935.1). Lineage (NCBI taxonomy): Eukaryota > Metazoa > Arthropoda > Insecta > Coleoptera > Tenebrionidae > Diaperis > Diaperis boleti. Next base: position 40,499,651 of record OY757249.1, on the reverse strand, counting down.
CGAGGATGGCTTTGTTGGTTTGGAGCCAAGGGCTTCTTTTTCCTCGAGCTGGCGAAAAACAGAAATGAACCTTGAAACAAATCGGTAGTGCCAGTGATGCAATTACAATCATGGAACCATGGAAACCATAGACGAGGATCAGGAAACTGAGTATGAATTCGGTAAGTTTTAATTGCATTATTGAAAGGCGAAAAAATCTTTCTGAAGTTCTATCATGTTTCACACAGCTTCTATATAATTATCTAATTTGTTGCTTGACAAAAATTCCCCATTACCCTAACACTCGATTTCATTGTCTGTCAATCTCAAGACCAAAATTATTATGTTAATTTATTAGTTACATATTAGATATTTATGAAAATTTATCGCTATAGCCCGTGTCCAATGATTGTTCAGCAAATAAATAAAAGTGTGAAAATACAAGTGTTGTGGAGAAAAAGTGACCGAACATGGGGGCCACGTATTGTTGTCTGGGAGGGGGAAGGTCACGATGAGTGATGGGAATAAAAGTGGATCGTCCGCTGAAAATTGTAACTTTTTTGCAAACAATATTTTTCTTCACCTCAAAAAAACAAGCAACTTGAACTATCCAACGAACGAACGCAGAGAATTAAACTAAATAATTACCGTACTATCGATCCCTATCTCTGCCACCGCGCACTTACAACATAGATAATTGCCTACTTTACTCTACCAGTTAGCGAAATTATGAATGGAACGATGAATGAATCCAATCCAGATAATAAAATTAAGAAATAAAAGACCGCGTGTGCATGCGTGGGAGTGGCGTCGCCGCTGGCACACTCTCCTCCTCTGCCGGCTCCTCCACCCCGTACCTAACTATTCCCCTCATGTGATATTAGTTTTAGTAAAGGCGGCCACACACGATCCAACTCTGCAGTATTGTTGAAACTTTTGTCGACTCAACACGTCGTTATCATCAGGGAAGAAGATTTGTTTAGACATATTGTCGCTTTCAATTTCACACTCCTGGGTGTACTGACCTCCAGGGATGAATAGCAACCCTAAATAGTTTCAATAATACCGCTACTAGTACCGTACAAGGCTTTTCTGCCCACCTTACAGAAAAAAAAGCACGTACATATTGTAACGTTGCCTGACCCATCATGACATCATTCGCTTTCGGTGCCGTCGCGCCGTCGTCTCAATATATATAAATATAAAGTATGAAAGAAGACGTACAATTTGAAATTACAAAAAAACACTATTATTAATTTAGTGGTAGAAACCGCTTCAAAATGAACTCCGTTAATAATTAGTCTGGTTCACAAGTTGGAAAACTAGTTTTCATTTACATTCTAAGTCGGATATATAATAATTGTACAAAAAACAGAGATTGTCTAATAATGTTGATTGGGTTTTGATCGCAAAAGGTCGGACAGAAATGAAATTTGGTGGGTTGGTAGACATAGGTCTCCTGATAGTACACCTGAGTTTGCGACCTCGGGGGCTTGCCGCTCGAGGGGTGGGGGGGTGAAAACTCTGCACCGCGACGCTTTTCGGAAAATAGCGCCGTTGTTGTAAGTGCTATCTAAAAAAAGTTCAAATGAAATATGTAGAGAACAAAATTGTGCATAATTTTGTTCTATTCATTTTTTGTTTGCGACCAACAGTTTTCGTTCGTTCAACGACGGCGCTATTTTCCGCGTCAGAGTAAAAATATAAATACAAAACAAATCCGTTAAAAATTGATTTTTTTTAATTACTAACTTATAAACTATGTAAATAAAAAATAATTATGTGACTGAAAAGCCAATTAAAAGACCTTTCAAACGATATGTTACTCGACCCCTATTCCCTATTTAAAAAACCTGCCTACTATTGCATCAAAACATGTCCCCCTCGAGATAAGAATTGACAGGTTTTTAGATTTTTCTTAAATATCTTTTCCTAAAAAGTATTGAGGGTATAATTTTCAAAGGCAGTACTCCATAATAATGTACTCCGTACTGTCTAGAGTTAGCACGCAACCCAAAGGTAGGTATTTATTATTAAATACTATTGGACGCAAGGTAGCATTAGAATCGTAGAGTTACCTGTTCCCTAATAAAAGAAGTCACACTACCAGTTAATAGATGGCGCAAACAAAAATCGCATAGACGCCCCCCTTAAATAAAGTAGCCATAGAAAAATACCAGCTTGTGCCCACGCATCAATTTGGTTTCCGTAGCAACCACTCAACAATAGACCAAATCCACAGAATTACTGATGTAATCGGAAGATCGCTTGATCAGGGAAAATTTTGTTCTGCGGTCTTCTTGGACGTCCAACAAGCGTTCGACAGATTATGGCACCAAAGCCTAACCCACAAAATAAAATACGTGCTGGGATTCCACAGGGGAGCGAACTGGGACCGGTGCTGTATCTGCTCTACACCAATGACGTACCAAAAACATCAAATACATGGTACAATCGCCACTTTTGCAGACGATACAGCATTGCTGGCCACGGGGAGTACTGCAGAGGAAGCTACAACGAAACTACAAAAAGCTGTTAACAAAGTTGCTACCTGGACACGAAAATAGCACATTAAACATAATGAAATCAAAACGGTACACATCAAATTCACAAACAAATGAAAGGATCCAAAACCGATCTTCATAAATGGCACCCAGATCCAATATGTCAACACAGCAAAGTACCTAGGAATGACCTTAAAGGCAAAACTGAAATAGAACGAACACACAAAATCAAATTGAATTTTATTACAAGTTAAATTCGGAAAAAATGTACTGGCTTATTTGGCGCAGATCTGAGCTATAAATCTACAGACAAATGCGAGACCAAATGCAATTCTGGGACAAGGTACTGCGATGCATCGTAAATGCGCCTTGGTACGTACGAAATTCAGACCTCGACAAGGACCTCGAAATCAAAACAGTCTCGGACATAACAAAACAATTAGCACTCTCCCACCAATAGAGATTACTGCATCATGTAAATGAAGATGTATCGAAGCTATTGAACGAGCAAAACACAGTTCAACGTGGCATCTAGTCCTTCGAATAAAGATAACTAGGCAATCCGCTGAGGTTCACCTAGTTTAAACGTAGTAATTTAGGTTAGTTAAAAGTAGACTGTTAGTTTATGTTGAACTAGTTTTTACATAATGTTGTTGTTATGTACAGCAATAAATATTTGAAAAAAATATGATCCGATAAGCAGTTTGCCTATAAAAAAGTCATAAAATACACATACTTCAAATACAAATAGCTGGTAGGATAAAAAAACAAACATCTAAAAATCAACAGGAAAGGCAAGCACTAACAACACTAAAATTGCACCTAATTATTTTCTTCTTTAAATGTTTATCCGAGTTATTTTTTGTGGCTCAGAATTCTTCTCGCCTTCAAAGGACGTCAGCAACTGAGTCGATTTTCCAATTAACATGAAAAGACGACGCCGTTTCACCCGGTTGCCATTGCCAACCAACTTTATGAGTCTTTAAATTACATAACATCGTGTAAAAATAAAACCTTTCTGCAAGCGCATTAAAGAATTATGATAATTTCGGCCACAAATAAAATCACGAGTATCCCTCATGTGCTTCCGACTCCAATGATTACACTAGTCAACAATTTTTTTTTTATATACATAATACCTCGGATCAAATCCATTTTTTTCATCGCATACATTTCGTTCACTGACACCTCTAATTTTTTCATGAGAACTAAAACTGTATGACTGACGAACATAGCAAGCGTTTTCATCAAAACCTATTTTTTTATTCAACAGTTTTGTCGAAATAGTTATTTATTATACGAGTTCCTGTGTAAATTGGGTGCTTTCCGGCACGAGGGTTTAAAAAAGCACGAGTGAAACGAGGGCTTTTTTAAGCCCCGAGTGCCGGAAAGCACCCAAATTTACACAGGAACGAGTGTAATACGACGTTTTATAGTTCGACACAACCGCGGCAAGTCTTTAAATTGTGTGACGTTTATCTGACATTTTCTTATTGCCTGACAGGAGAGTGTTTACACAAGCAAAAATTTGAAAATTCTGACAGTGTCGAACTATAAATATGTAAATAAATGTAAATGTGTTAATATGACCTTTTTAAGGGAATCAAAATTAAAAAAAAAAAAACACAATTAATAATTCGTAACATTAATTTGTCATTTTACAAGTATGTAATCTAATCCCTAATCCCTAATCCCTAATCCCCTAATCTACAAGAATGACTACTCTCATCGAAGGTATATAAACCCTGTTGATGATTGTTATTATTGTTAGTTTTCAAATTTACAGCTGCTGTCCCTATTTTTTAAACCACAATAAAAACAATTCAAAATGGTACTGGAAATCTTACTTTACTTAAATGCATTTAACTTTCTTACTAAACCATGGCAGAATAAAGACGTTTCAATAATGGAGTTGTTTGATCCAGGTCTGATGTAAGAATTTTTATAAAGTAATTACTGTAATGAATTAACAAATGAATTTTCATTGCGCATTGAATCAAAGTTTCATAACGTGATAAATCAACCTAATTTTCAATGCGTTACGAAATTTGGGAGACCCTACGACACACATAAGTACGTAGGATTTTTACGTTTGATTTTGATTTGAAATGCATTAGTAGATTTTTAGAGCATTTAGTAAATTTGAGAAAAATTCACGATTTTGCAAAAATACTGATAAAACCCTCGTTTGTATGCGATGTGAGTTGGAGTAAATTAATGCTTTTAGTTAATACAATTAATTAATAATATAACGTAACTATAACTATGTATCTGCATAATGTTCGCAGTAAAATAGTGCCCATAACTCATTCGAAAATGGAAATATCATTCCTCGTCTGATTTTCCTCACTCGTTTTTTTTTTTTTTGTTTTCTTCACAAGATGCGGTCCAAATTTGGACTAAACCAAATTAGAAAAAAACTTTTATTACAGCTATACAGGGTGTATCAAAAGGGAAATATTGGGAATTACCTTTGGATCAACATTAGTGAAGGCATTTCATTGCTCAACTTTATCGACTTTAATGCTCGTAAACTATTGCTCGTATTGCTCTGTGGAATCGTACTTCTGTACCATTATGGCAAATGTTGATATGTCCAAATTTCCAAATTTTACAGGAGGCTAAGTTCTGAAATCTCATTAAACACACGTGCTAGTTTATTTGGGACTAAATTTATATAAGCGCCTTCCAATTATTATTGGAGACATATCAACTTTTGCTAACTTGTTCTGAATGTTCTAACTGATACATATATCAAGTATGAAACCACTTTTTACAAAAAATACAGACATATCAACATTTGCCATAATGGTACAAACTTACTTTTATAAATGCGAAAGTTTGGATGGATAGATGTTTGTTACTCAATCACGCCAGAACGGCTGAACGGATCTGGATGAAATTTGGTACAGAGATAGATTATAGTCTGGAATAGCACATAGACTACTTTTTATCCCGGAAAAATGTACGGTTCCCGTGGGATAGATTTGTTTTTGTTTTTCACAGAGCAATAGTGGTAGTTTAGGGGTCAGAGAATGACATAAGCTACTTTTTATCCCGGAAACGGTTTCTATGGGATAGCATAACAATTCTATCCTACAGGAACCGTGTTTTAAAAGGAGTTTCGTTAAAGTTCTTAGCGCATTTTCCTCAAGAAAGTTTGACCAATTTACTCAGTAACGAAAAAAATACTGTAAAAAGTTCAAAATAAAAAAAAGATTAAAATTTTTGGAAAAAACCAAGGACGTAATTGAAAAATAATATAATGCTATGTTTGCCTGCCCAGAACTGAGAAAAAAATTGAAATTTTCCCGTAGACCTTTCAATGAGTTACAAGTTCTTTTATTATATCATATATCAGACTGGTTCGCACAGCACCATAATGATACGGTTTTTCATAATGATCAGTCCGTCAGTTCTCAAACATACATATCAAAATTTCCACGTGAACGAAGTCGCGGACAAAAGCTAATGTTATATAAACGGTTTGGGTATTGGTTACGATCCAATAACGATTATATGATCTTGAGAAATTAGTGAGAGCCTTTTGATATCCCCTGTATATTTTTTATTAGATACATTTCTTTCAGATGGCTGCTTTAGAAGAGTTGGCAGTTTCATATACTTGAGGATGTCGACAGTTATTATTTAAGTTCTCAACATAGAATACGTTACCCTTAAAGTACAATCGACTCCCTCTAAGTAAATTTGTGACTTGCCACCGAAAAGAGTTCGACTTAAAGAAAGTTCGAGTTTAAGGAAGTAAGGAAAAAACAAAGGACTTTTAATAAGAATAATTTATAAATTAATTGCGGATTTTAAAAAGAGTTTGAAATTGGAGTCTGTTTACACTGTTTCTCTCTGTAGTGTTATAAAGTATTCTTTCTACTCCTATTACTCAAGCTGACATTTTCGACATTGATCCCTGTACGAAAATGCATAATTATGTCAACAGAAGATGTGTGTAACGCGTGTGTGAACATCAAATTACCTACCTGATCGATACTTTCATTTTCGTTTTATGGTTTTAGCGCTATTTGGTGCTGTTGATAGATGAAAATTAAAAACCATTGCAAAAGAGGGTGTCGCGTAAAAATGAAGTGAGATGGATGAAAAAATTAACTTTCGCACCACCGCAATGGTTTACTGCCATAGAAATCCAATAGTACGAGAGGTGTCGTGGGACACCCGGTTGTAACGAAGTTCCTTTTGCTATATATTATGTATTAAGTAACAGGCACAATGAAATAAAAAGGGTCGAGAGAATGCATTTCTTACTTACTTTTCGCTTATTTCTAAAGATATTTCTAGCATTTTGAATTTTTATTATTGTGGTTTTGCAATTTCGATAATTGATATTGTTGGTTATGGTGACAAATGGAGTGTTTTGTCATTTGTCATTTGGAGTGAGGAATATTAGGATTAAGAAGGAATATTTGTCTTTAATTGTCTCATGTCTCAGTGTTGTATTTTTACTTCATTTTATTCTCGAACCTTCTTTTTAATTTAATTACAAGTAGTACAGCCATGAGGAAGGCCCCGAAAAGGGCCGAAACGTCGGCACCCTACTAATCATCGTTATTTTTTCTGCCCAATTAACCCATTAAAGAAATAAATTTTAAATTTCGATAATACTCTCGTTATCACTTGCATCTTCAAAACGTTACATTTACCATCAAGACTGGGACAGTCAAATTTTGAGCTGTGATAACTATTTGGTGTCTACAGGATGACGCTGTCCCAGAATTTAGTATATTTTCAGTTATCATACAGTATTTAGTATTTTTTTTACTTTCCACTTTTTATACAAAATAATCAAATTTCGGGGCGGTTGGCCACATTTGCGAGGTGCATTAACGGCGGCTATGAAAAGGAATTAATTTGAAACGTCAATACTCATATTTTTGTCCTTCCAAAAATTAGTTATGAAGTTCTTCAATGTACGCTTCCAGAAATACGGGCTTTGGCGAAAATACGATGTATAATTTGCTACCTTCAAAATCAGTGACTTGAAGTAATGCGAGGTATATGAAAAAAACATTCGCCCTATTTGAAAATTGGCGGAAGGAGAACAAGTTCTCTACGATCTCCGAAAACATTTTCCTACCGTATTTTGAGCTGCAACACCGCTTTTGCCTCAGTACGAGCGCAAAGTAGAAAAAAAGTTTTTTTCACTACCGGTTAGAAATGTAGGCTGTGGGTATCTCATTTGAGGTACAAAAGTTCAACTTTCGCACCTAGGGGCGAAAGTAAATCACGCGATTTTTATGATGAAACTGTATCAATCTCCTAAAGCTGTCAAACTCGTGTCAAACCGACATCAAGGTAGATAAATGAATACCAATGCAATAAAGCACGTTGGTGGATTAATCATAATATAATCTAGAAAATAAACAGGTAAGCTACGTAGGTACTACAATTTCTAAAAATTAATCAAAATTTTTATATTTAGGTTAAAAGACTACCTAACCAAATTTTTTCTAATCTGGGAACTGAAACAATCTGTAAAGTAATTGAACAAAAGTTTGAAACGACAGATTTGCTGGAAGATGGGGAAGCTGAAGGTGAAGTAACTGATGAAGATGGTTGTAGGTTGTAGTTTTGATTTGAACCAGCAGTGCTTTTTTTACTTTCTAAGGATTCCTCTAATTACAACGAATTTTCTGGAGATTGTAGTTTTTGTGGAAGGTATAAAGAAAGCGCCAGAGATATAGTGATATAAAACAAATAAACGAGTGCAAAATTGAAAACCTGGCTTATCGAGAATCAAGCGGCGACATTCTTTGATTGTTGGCGGCCGATCTTTGAATAGCACGTGTACAAATCGGAGAGCAGGTTTTTTATTTTGTACTCGTTTATTTGTTTTATATCACTATATCCCTGGCGCTTTCTTTAATTACGGCGATAATGTAATTTTTAATCTCTAAATCATTAATGAACATTTCAGTGAGTTTGTCACTTCTGCATGCTCCAGCTACACCCATAATTAAAGCTACCTAAAGGAATATAACGAGTGAGCAACAAAATTCGTGATCGCAGTTGGCTAAACGTACATCGGTTCTTTTACTTTACTTTTAACCTATTTTCTCTGACTGTCACAAATTTGAATCAGATTTGACAGCTCGATGACTTTTTACACAATCGTATCAATCAAGAATCGACTCAAAATGTTGGATTCAGAGCTTCCTACGATCACGAATTTTGTTGCTCACTCGTTATCTAATAAGGTTTTATTGTTGTGAAATATACATATACTTTTCTTTATGGCAATAAACTCTTCATCTCTTGCATCTTCGAGGAATGAATTCATATTTAGTACAGACGATTTTTTCGATTTATAGCCCAGATTTTCTTATTTTAAAACGCTGCATCTCTAATTTCAAGTGGTGTGCAAGAAATATTATCTGTATCGGGCGAGATTCTATACTGAAATTAAATTTCAAGGTATTATGGGAAAAAAAACACATTTTAAATAGATTACTTTATCGTTTTCATAAAATATTCACAAATGCGATGACAAGTTAAAACAAATTACCCAGCCTACTATTCCATTCTTAAAAAGTTCGTTTTAGCCACCTTCCTAACGAAGTTGTGCCGGTAGAGAAAAAAAATAGTATTCAAACCTTGTTAAGAAGGTGCTCTTGTAAACCTTGGGCAATTACAAACCTCGGCTACCCCTCGGTTTATAAACTTTGCCCGCGGTTTGCAAGAGAGCACTTTCTTATCTTGGTTTGGAATATACTATTTCGAATTAAGCGAAATAGTGTGAATTTTGTTTTATTTATTTTATGCAGCGATAAATTCACGGTGTTACATGAGAAATTTCTCAACTTTCTGGCGGAGTTACATTCTTTTCTTTAGTTTCAACAATTTTTGTGACAATTTAAAGTTCCAAATCTCAATGTCAGAATATAATCCATAACATCTGACAATATTAATTCATAATAATTATGTAATAATTCATAACATAATTCCCCATATTTAAAAAAATATAATTTTGATATAAGAATGGTTAACATAGTGCGAAGAAGAAAATAGTATATTAAAAAACAAGTTTCATAAGACCAGTCTTTAAACACGAATTCAAGGTTACAAAATTATTGTAAAGAGTGAGTGCTTCAATGAGTCTTACGAAACGAGTAATTTATACTATTTTTTGTAATTTGCCCTTTTTAAGCCGTTTTTAAACAAAAAATTTTGCTTTAGTCGATTTAGGGATTCTTGTCGCGATTGGTAATGTTCACCTCCATGTGCTGTCACTCTCACGCTTTGCCAGCCTAAACATGTTCGTGCCTTAATGGCTATTAGGACATCGCAAATGAGGACGTCGCGTTCGATAATATTATATATTAAAATTTAAAATTATTCAAGTCAAACTCCACAAACTTTAATTAAATTAAATTACAAAAGGGACACATTTCAGGAGAAAAAAATTTCGATAATATTGTCTATTAGAGAATCAAAATGAAGACAAATTACAAAAAATTGTACATTTATAAGAAACTCGTCCATGTGGCCGTTGCAGCACACGTCGTTTATAAAACTGCCCTAATGAAATATCTTTAATATACTATTTTGCTAAAATACAACTGATAATTTCATTGAAACAAATCTCATCCCAAATGTAATAGACTTTTTAGTCCCTCGGGGTTCGTCCATACACGATAACGTCTTCATGGCTAAAAGGAATACGTTACATAAGACGCCACATACCTTATTTACCTCTAGAAGCTTTTAAAATGAAACTCTGATACTAGTAACATTAGACAACTACCTGCATATCGCTAATGGTGCTCTTATAGCTGATATCGATCAATTTTCCCTGCTCTTACAGATCCTCTTCCTTCCCCATTAATTCCTATTTTGTGAGACACATTGGGAAACATGGAAGATTTGTGTTAAATCCTATTGTGACGCGTCAATTTCAAGCATTCATTGAGTTACGACATAGTTCAGAAATTTTTATATAAATAATTTATTCACTGCATTTAATAGCTGTAATTTAATTCTTTTTGCTGCAAGCAAAGAGGAATATCATTTGAAGACTTTATTAGAAACATCTCGTATGCAACTACGCGACTGGTTTGCTTTAAATAATCTCGCCTGAAATGATTCAAAGACAGAAACTGTTCTTCTCAGTCTAAAAAACCTCTCATCTACAGAAAATCGCAAAGCACCAAAATTCTTAGGTGTACATATCGATACTGGCTTTGTCTGGAACAATCATGTAGACTGTTGTTTCCTCGACTGGAAAGAACATTTACTTAATGAAAGTATTGAGACAATTTCTTTCAAATGGCATAATTCTTTCAGGCTATCACGCTATAATGCACTCCAAACTCACATTACGATTACAAAGACGTGTAATTAGAATAATGGCTAACTTGAATTATAGAGAAGACTGCAGGGATTATTTCACTCGTCTAAAGATCCTAACAATACCAAATGCATATATTTATTCTTGCCTATTGTATGGAAGACCCAATCTCCACCTGTATCACACTCGTGCCGAGTTGCCTGTTTGTAACTCTTTTGATGAATTTATGTGTTTAAATTTTAATCTTATTGTTAGCGTATAGCCATTATGAATTTGACGTGTGTAAGCATTTTATTTATATTTCACACAAATATATTTTATACCTATATATTTTTTATATTTTCTGCTCTCGGTGGTACCAGCGTCATACTGGACACTTCCAAAATTCACATACATAATTCACTATTGTGGACAACGATCTCTACTACTGCTAAGAGATCGTTGAGTGTGAATCAGAAAGTCGACATATTTATGCAACTGCCATTTGTCCCTTTATTGTCAAAACCCTGAATTATTCGCGTTATTCGTAAGTAATAGCTGTCATTTTAATTAAATTTTGCCGTATCCATAACTTTCTTGGAGTAGTCTATTTGTGAATTCGGCCCCAACGCACACAGACTACCAACAACTAATATCGATAATAACCTTCGAGACAGGAACATTAGCCATTAAACTAATATTGTGAACTAGAACATGTAACTTGCAATTTAGTTATGCAGGCATAGTGCTCTTACATCAAATTGTTATTTGCTAATGGAAACTTTAAATCAATTTTAGAATTAAGTGTGTGGTTAACAAAATTGACTTCCATAACTTATGTAAAAATAAATGCATTTAATACTGAAGAGCTTATTTTCTTATTCAATGCAACTTGACATTTTGGTAGAAAATGCATGAACCAGCCGACTAATGAACGGTTGTCTTTTTTCTTCGTGTTGTGGAATTTACCAATGGCCGAAATAAGCCATTCATTTTATTCAGAACTCTCACTAGGTTCAACATAATTACACAAAAAGTGAATAAAAAAAACTTTCTATAACTGACGTGTCCACCAATTCGAAACTTCAAATAATGTAAAATATAGGATACCTCTATGTTAAAATGAGCTAATTAATTTATGAATTAAATAGTGGAGACTCATTGTTTCGACCTGGAAATTTGCCTTGAAATAGCGCACCAATTTTGAAAGTTTTTGGAGGTCTTCTTGAATATACAATGTCAAACTATACTGTTGTCTGTATAGATATTTCACTTAGATGGTCCTATAGCTAAAAAACGTTAATCTAACAAATATGTACATTTCTTATTATACAGTTTTTTGGTTTTCCTCTTGGTAATCAAAAACATCTAGGATACGTTTCATGTACACAGAGTGTTTCAAGACAAACGGACAGAGCTATCTTTCTTGTAGTTTGATTTCTAACCGACTTCAAAAAATGAGGAGGTTATCAATTCGGTTGTATTTTTTTTTAATGTTTGTTACCTCAGAACTCCGTCATTTATAACCGATTTGTAAAATTATTTTTTTATTTGAAAGAGTATACTTACAGATTGGTCCCATTGTCACCAGGTCAGGATCTGATGAGGGGATCCCATGGAAATCGTGAAAAATCCTCAAATTTTCGCTCCCTTTTATTAACCGACTTCATGTATGTATGTTCACCGATTTCTTCGTCAATTGTGGATCGATTTTGAAAATTCTTCTTTTATTTGAAAGAGTATACTCTTGAGGTGGTCCTATTGTCAAAAAGTCAGAATCTAATCAGGGAATCCCAAAATCTGTAACTAAATTGACGTCAACAATTGATGTAGGTTTATGTAACCTTATTGATGTACCGACAGGATCCATTTAACAAAAGCAGATTTTTCCTGAATATCCCGCAATATGTTCCGAGAATTCACCGATTTTTTTAATAATAATAATAATTCTTTAATCTTCCTCCAAATATCAAGCTCTAACAATAAATTGGAAGACATGTAACTTTAGTGGATCAAAACTTTGATGTACAAAGTCAACCACGTCGATAAAATTGTCAAGCTGATACTGTGAGCCGTCAAATGTTTGTATCAGTTTTAAATGGACCAACAGAAAGATAGAAAATAAATTTGCACTAAATAATATATCAAGTTATCAATGTTAGACAATTGCGATAAATTTGTCAAATGTGTTTTATTATACATATCGGGTGTCCCAGAGGTATGTGGACCATCATTTACGCCCTTATTTTGATATCAAAACGGGTAGTTCGGGAGACGACAGACAGATAAGAAGGTTTATTGCCGACAGTTATTACAATCACAAGGTTTTTGGATTGACTTTATATAATTCAAGATGTTAGAATAAATCACAATACATTTAACTGCCGGCCCGTTGTTATAGGCTTCTGCCTATACATATACAATTCCAGGATCTGGGATTGGTAGGTGTGTTTGTGTGCCCACACACGGCTGCGGCCTTGAACATGGTCTTACATTCGTGTACAGAACTGTACAGCACTGGAAAACCGCAGAAAACCAGTACTAAGATCGTCGTCTTGGGCACGTCGAATAGAGAGTGTATTTGTTAGAAGTGTTAAGTTGAGAGAGATTGAGAAGGATTGGGAAGGTGAAAGCGAGAAGGGGAGCAGATTGAAGGGTGAGTGAGAGAAAAGCGATGAGAAAATAAAAGAGAGAAGATGTGGAACGTTAGAGGATATGGATCGTTTTCACCTGTTTGCCTTGTTCCCTTTTTTTGTGTGACCTGTTTTTCCAAGGTGGCCGGTTGGCATTTTGATTCCAGTTTCCTAGAATTGCTCGGGTGTCTGAAACAGAACAAAACAAAAGCAAAAAGCAGAACAGGTTTCTACGGTAGCTGGAGTAAGGAAAGGAAGACGTGTAGGAATAGGAATAGTAATAGTAACGCCGGCGTCTAGCTTCAAATTATAACTGGAAATCATCCACCCGTTTATACCCGAAATTACAGCATATTTTATCCTCATTCGCTTAAAAATTAAGTTAATCGACAAGTTTCTAAATTATTGCAAGATAGAATTATTAATCGACATAACCCCGGCAAGCCTTTAAATTGCTTAAAATCCATAAAAATAGTATGACGTTTATCTGACATTTTCATAATTTCATGATAGAGAGTGTTTACACTAGCAAAAATTTGAAAATTCTGACAGTATCGAATGATAAAATTATTTCCTAATATTACTCTTACTATATGTTTGAATTTAGTGCAACATCTCAATGTAGACGAAAGGGATAATATAATAGAAACTATACGCACTGAATATGACAATTTTCATAAGGGTTTTCAAGAGACCTATGTATAATAAAGTTAGAAGTCTATTCTATTGGAAGAATATGATTTCAGACATAACCGGGTTCATAAAAAAATGTGAAATATGTCAGTGTTCTAAAATAAACAGACAAAATAATGAGTATTATTACAACCTAAATTGTTGTAACGCCCTGACAAAATTGTGAAGTGTGGAGGGTGACCCAAAAATACAGTTATGTCCCCAAAAGTCATATAATGAAGAATTAAATTAAATACAAGAACTTTCTACAATCAAACCATAATACAATAACGTGGTGAAGATTGAAATTATAATGACTGGTAACAAATTGGTTAAAAAAAATAACTATATGAACGATGGACATGGAAATATGACAGTTAAATTATGACTAATGCACTACACTTAACGGTTAAATTACATTAATATGATTACTGAAGTTTACAATTTTTAAATGGCACGCTAATAAAAACTAGATGAATTGATAACACAAAAAATATAAAGAAAAATTATCTATTACTTATCTTCTGAATAGTATTACGCTTTCCTGCTGGTTTTGGAGCTGTCCTGACAATCTACTTTACTGCTTTCTTGCGAATCCTGCGGGTTTGCGATTTCCTGAAAAATTAAGCCTGATTCCACGTGAAAACTTCGTGAGTCCAGGAAAGAATATTACAGCTATTATTCCCCGAATCGACACCTAACGATTTTATCCGCTAACGCGATTTAATTATTGAAATAACTGAACACCCAGTCGTATTATCCGTATTTACGTGATTCTCTGGACCTATCTCTTGTCCAGGAGCAAAATTTAAGCTGAGATGTTACTTCGCCAGATGTCGAACGAAAAAGAGAAGGCTGTAGGTTTGTCGCGCGGCACTGCCAGAACTCGTGTTTTTTGTATATGCCGGTTATCTCTAGATGCTGATTCGTTCCAGAACTTGGATGGTGAATGCGCGGCAAAAATTAAATTGTAACAGTATCCACTAAACATAGAATCGCCCTTCAAGCCTTTTAATAAAATTTCACTGGATTTGTTAATAATTAAATTATTAACAAGATTTATAATTTAACTATAATAGATAATTTGACGAAATATGTTCAAACTTAACTACGAGTACTAAGGTGTTAGCCAAAATAGTGGACACAGGGATTTTTTCGGCTTACGGAAAATTCCTTTTTTTCGGGAAGGGAGGTGTTATGTGTGAACCTGTGCGGTAGCAATTGTTATGTCCGACCTTGTGCGTGTGTATAGCTGTTCCAGACAAT
The DNA here is from genome assembly GCA_963583935.1 of Diaperis boleti. Classification (NCBI taxonomy): domain Eukaryota; kingdom Metazoa; phylum Arthropoda; class Insecta; order Coleoptera; family Tenebrionidae; genus Diaperis; species Diaperis boleti. The sequence goes on along the minus strand of OY757249.1, from coordinate 40,484,301 downwards.
TTAGTGCTTTTCACGCCAAAGACCAAACACTGTTGCGACCCGCGAATATAATCCTTCTTTCTGGTAACGCCGCCGAAATGATTTCACTGTTAAAGAAAGCTTATCGACAATCAAGCGGCGGCATTCTTTGATTGTTGGCGGCCGATCTTTGAATAGCACGTGTACAAATCGGAGAGCAGGTTTTTTATTTTGCACTCGTTTATTTGTTCTATATCACTATATCCCTGACGCTTTCTTTACTATGTATTTTTAAGCAGTTATAAGTCAGAACTTATCCAGCTCTCGCCGAGTGCACAGCCATCCTACGTTAATTGTAATTCACTTGTGTTAAATAAAGTATTATCCTACGTTAATTATAATTTCAATTAATTTTATTTGCTATTTCAAAAAGTGTAAATCGTGATAGTGTTATTATTTGGACAATTTAACTTTTTTTGTCAAGCAATGAGATGTTTCAATTTCAAAATAAACAACCAATAGGTCAATTAATTTTTCGAGAAGCTTTATTCCAGCGGCAACTATTTGACTTTACAAGTTAAATTGTTAAGCCAAATAGGACTCTAAGTCTAAACATTGACTCGTTTCTGTTGATTGAGATCGTGCGCCCCTTTTGATACATCCTGTAGATCAATATTTTATCATAAAATAATCAACTCTGGCAGGTTTTCAATTTTATTTTGTTTCTAAATGCAGTCAGCCGGTTAATTTTATTGAATGAAAATTTGAGGGTCTTTTCTTTTTACTGTAAACCAATACTGTTTAGATGCTTTTAAGGACTTAAAACAAACTTAAACTAATCCAGTGGCATCTAAGAGATTTTTGTAAAGTGTAAACTAAGAAACAATTAACAGTTCATTTATGGCACGTAAATCCCTATGGTGCATTATTAAAAAAGCACGGTATATGCATTATCTTTTGTTTCAACATGACCCCGGGCATTCATTACTCAACAAAACATTTCTTTGTAAATATATGTTTCTACTATAAGAAAAAATTGTATTCAATGTGGAGTGTTTAACCGTAGTATAACTCGTCACTTTAAACAACTTTTTCAAATAACATTTTCTTGAAATCGTATTAACATGATTCCGCCTCTTATATTCACTTTCATAAATAAAATTGTAACGTAGCCTTAGGCGGGCGGGTTCGAGGATTTAAAGAAATTCGTGAGCTTACCGTAGTTACTAACTTTTATTAAAAATTAACGTTTTTCTATGTACAAATTTTCACTGACCTGACCTGACCTGACCGACTTGTTCACGATGCTACCAGTACACTGTCTCGTTCCGTCGTTCGTTTCCTTCTTATACCCCTACTGGTGTTCTCGATTCCTTCTATTCCCGAAATAATGAGATCATCCTTTCGGTGCGACCGAATATTCTTGAAGGATGACATCATCCTCTTTGTGCGAGCGTCGTATAGTATGACATTAGCGCAGACAGAACCTGCTCGGCGGATGAGAGCATCTTATGTGAACAATCATTCCCAGACGTTCTCATGGTCTGTGGACTGTTCTAGATCAGTGCCGTTACCACATGTGGTTATTCCAATAATTGTTCCCAGATAGATGACATCATCCGCTTCCGATGCCGTCGCGCCGTCGTCGCAATATTCACAAATATACTCAGCGGAACAAAATTCAATCCAAAAACTTTATTGGACCTTGCTTATTTTAACTTTGACCTTACCAAGTAACGATTTTAATACGTGCTTAAATGAATAATTTAAAAGAGGTATAAAACAATTTTAGAGCAAATTAAACGATAACAAATGTTATTGTCCCAAAAACAAATTAAAGTGCAACTTCGCTTTCAAAATTTAAGTAGCAAGTTTATTTTTTATGTAAAAACATTAATCTAAACCCAATATCAATAACGTGTTATTCTTCTTGGTATACTCTCAACGAGATGTGGAATCTCTTGCTGATCAATTTCTTCCCAAATTTGAGTCATTGCTGCAATGAGGTCCCCTAAATTTGCAGGAGCAGGAATTCTGCCTCCACCTTTTTTCCTACCTTGTCCCAAACATGCTCGATGGGATTTAGATAAACACTTCGCGCTGGCCAAATCATTCGTTGAATTTCAACTTCATCCAGGTAATTGTTAACAATTCGAGCCATGTGAGTACGGGCATTTTCATGCACTAAAATAACATTATCGCCAATAGAGGGTGCATAGGGCATAACATGAGGTTTCAGAATATCTCAAATGTACCTCACAGCATTCGTTGTTACCGTCACTAATTCTGTGCGACCTTCCAAATTGATACCACCCCAAACCATAATTGACCCTCCACCAAAACTGAGCCTTTGTACAATATTGCACTGAGCAAATCTTTCTCCTCTACACTCTCTGCCGGCCATCTGGTGATCTGAGGTAGAATCTGGATTAATCAATGAAGAGAATTTGGCTCAACTCGTTAATTTCCCAATTTTCATGTTCATAAGCAAAACGCAACCGCTCGTTGTGCTGTTCCCTGGTCAAGAGTGGTCTATTTGCAGGTCTTCTTGAAGTTAGACCTTCTTCCTCTAATCTTCTTCTCACTGTTCGTTCACTAACAGCTCCACCCCGAACTTCTTCTAACGCGTTTCGAGCACTAACAACAGTTGTGTCCATATTTCGCAGTACTTGTAACGTAAGAAAATGATCATCTCGGGCGTTTGTGCATCTTTTTTGCCTGATCAAGCTCTTCTGGTGTAGATTTTTTTCTGGCAATTCTGACTTTTTTCTGACAATTCTGACTTTTTTCTGGCAATTCTGATTTTTTTCTGACAATTCTGACTTTTTTTCTGGCAATTCCGACTTTTTTCTGGCAATTCTGACTTTTTCTGGCAATTCTGAACAAGGACTGGCTACTATAATGACATGGAGATACATAATATGGTAATAAAAATGCATAGTCTATAAATCTAACAAAGCACAAGCCATCATTCTACGATGGCGTAACTCCACCGCTATAAGGAAGCACAATGAAACACTTGTTTCTGAAATAAATCACTACACTGTTGGGGTGGTGGTTTCTTTTCAGGGAAAGTCTTGAAACTACGTATGAAATGATTGTCCAAAAACCGACGATTTGGAAATAAATTGGGGTTAAAATTTCTTCCAGATACTCCGTTTGTTTGGCCAATTCCTCTTGAATTTCTTCGGTTCCTTGAAATTCACCGTAGCCAAATCTAATGTTGCTGGGTTGAATTCAAGTGCACGTTTCCGTCCAAGGTTCGATGAAAAATGTATAGTTCTCGTCGAAGTTTAGTCGATCTGCATCCAAGGGGTGATACCAATAGATTCTATACAGAAAGACCTTTTCTCTCCTTGGTAACTCCACAGTTGATTTCTCCAAATGTTTGTCGTGGGATTAGTGATGAGCCATTTTCAGTCGGAAGTTTGGGTAACTTGTAACTCATGGAGTTCGATTTCGAATGGTTCAAAGCTGACGTTCGACTTCAAGGTGATCAGCTGGACGTCACATGGGGAATCGTTCTTCACGAAAGACCTATGAACTTCTTTATACATATGGTTAAGAAGAAACTGGTATGATTTTTAGGAATTGTTACTGGATACAACTGGTCGTAAAGGTATAATTTCGGTTAGACTAAAAGTATTTTCAAATACTTATTTATGGAATAACTTTTATTTTCAATTATTTGTTCAAAATTTAGAATATTTTCTGAAACAGTTTCTAGAGCAATGCGTTTGTCAGCAAAAGAGATTTTTATTTGTTAATCTCGATCAAAAATTCAGAAGGATTTACAATAGAGTTATATACCTATATAGTTGTTTCAGTACGTATATATCTGCTTGGCATCTGAGAGTATAGAATTGGATCCTAGTTTTGGACATTCTGATGCAAAAATACGATTTAACAAGTCGTTAGGATCTTCTGGATGCGTCTCATAAACCTTGCCTTTCATATACTCCCAAAAGAAATAGTCCAATTGGTTAAGATCTGGACTCCTTGCCGGCCAAACAAATGGACTATCGCGACCTGTATACTTATTTTGGTAATTTTCGTCCAACCTTTCCCACACCGTTCGTTCCAATGTGGTGGGGCCCCATCTAACTGGATCCACATATCTCGAATCAAATTGTGTGACAGATCGTCAATGTCAATGTCTCAGTCATTCAACCTATTCGACATAATGTCCCCACAATTCTTTACTGTACCTCTAAACGGATTGGAAAAACTACAAAAGGGATTTGTTAAGTTTATTTGTTTTAGGTTTAACATCTTTTACAATAAGGATAACATAAAATATCTTGGTTTATCATCTTTTTCTGTTAGGAGAAACACTTTTTGATAGTCTAAATGTTCTTTTAATTTGTCCTCTTATGTTAAATAATATTATGTTTACTTTGCACGTTCCTGGTCGAAGAATGAGGTGCTCCTACTTACTGGCTTTGCATTTGAGTTTGTTGGAGTTCCCTACTCATTATTTAGAACTATGTTAATATTTTCTAACGGTTCCCAATCTATTTTTTTTTACCGTAATAAACTATTATTATTATAGGGTTTTACGTTAATGGATACAATTATTTTGGGGTGGTAGAACTCGTCAATTTGAGTAACTTTTCTTGATAACAATTTTTCGAAGAATCCGTTCGGGAAATAATATTCAACAAAGTTTTCTCACTCAAGCGCGTACCTGCCACTGGTTTATCATAAACATTCATTTCGAAAAACTATCGCCCGGAAAAACGCTTTGCAAAATAAAACGAAAATTCAATTGAATGAAGCATTGTGGTGAGTCAGTAATAATTATAAATTAAATAGATTTATTGTTCTTTACTTACTTTACAATAACTGTTCAAATTGGTTACTACTGTTGTCAATACAGGCTTGAATTCGTCGTGCCATCGAAGTTCGTGTTCGCAATATCATTTCGGGATTGTAAGGAATTGTTTCAGCGACATATTATTCACACCACGATACACTCTGAGTGAGTGTATCGTGTATTCACACGTTGTCTTAATTCATCAATTGTGTTGACCGGGGCACCATAAGCGATTACCATATCAGTTAATTCGGAAATACTGAAACTCACCATTTTACCACACTCAAAACTATCCCGTAATTTAAAAATGAACCAACAATCACCGGCGCGCACAAAAGATAGGTTAAAAAGGAATTCAAAACATGCTTGTTGTGTACAAAAACTATGGTAAGAGTTTTTGTCTGCCAAGAGACATTCCCTTTCATAGGGTTTATAGAATTCGCACTTGATGCATGGAACGACTCGTCAATATTAGAAGAGGGTAAAATACGAAAAAAAAAATAGATTTTGAAAAAAGTTATTAAGAGCGTTCATTACCAGACGCCATCTTGGATAATTTGTTTCTTCGAATAAATCGATTACCATATTGATTTATCGATTTTTAAAAACGCGGAAAGTTAGAATCTTGGACCGATGCGTTTACGAAAGTCCAAAATTTTTTGTTTCTAAAAAAAATTGAAAAAGAAAATCGTTAATTGACAGAAAAATTTTGTTTAGGGGAGTTTCGAACGTTGCTACGACTTATTAAAAACGTTCCGTGTAGAAAAACAAATCATTTACGCAAGTACTAAGCACATGAATGGAAAAATTTGTTTTAATAATTTTCTAAGCGGTTGGTGTCGCCATCTATAGCAGATTGAGGGTTGTGAACAATTTGGCAACAAAGCTCTCGGTCCTACGGCTCTCACAACGCACTGTTTTGTGCTCAGTAGAGCGGCAGCCAGCGCTCGTAGAGGATGTACTTGTCTTGTAGATCGATGATCGATTGAAATTTCAGGGCAATTTTAGAATGAAAGAAGAAGTTATTACCCACATAGTTAATTTTTCAAAACCCAATTCAAGGGTCCTTTTGAATTACGTCAGAATTTTAAAAATCGTGTATTTTTGTTTTATGGGTTGTGAGAAAACGAATCAAATTAGAGCAAAAATTCACAGGAATTCAATAAATTATAACAGTAACTGCGTATAGCTGCGTATTAGCTTTATGATGAATTGTTATTGAGTTGCCTATTATGGAAATAGGTATTTCCCAAGACATACTTTTACATTGATTTTTTTTCTGGAGATCAGTTCATGATATCAACAGGGACATTTTAATAACTAATTAGATACAAAGAAACGCCGAACACACATAATAATTTTGGCAGTTCTTAAAAAAATACTTCTTGGTTGTAAAAGAGACCGCCGGCGCCTTTCAGTATGGCGTTAAAAAACAAAATAAAAAAATTAATAATGCCAGTTATAAGACCACAGAATCTGAGAACAGTCTTGACTGCAGTAGGCTTTTAGTGTTTTCAAGTGTTGTTACTTTTGACTAATTGTTAGTGTAAAAACTAGACCTTTCGTCATATTGACTCCAACAGACTTTGCGTTTTTTGTATTCTTAGTTTTGACTATTGTTATAGTGTTAATAGTATTGTTAGTGATAGTTTTTTTGTGATATGGGGGGTGTGTGTAAAAGACGCGATAGTGGTAAGGGTAACAGAACTTTATCGGGGAAAAGAAAAAACCGGCGATTGGCCCAATTGAGGTGGGTATTGAGAATTTTTTTTTAGATTTGTGCACGGATAAGTGTAGAATCGATATACAGACCGTTTCAATCGAAACGAGCCACCCTCAATAACTTTTTAGGAAAAGATATTTAAGAAAAATCTAAAAACAGGTCAATTTTTATCTCGAGGGGGACATGTTTTGATGCAATAGTAAGCAGGCTTGGTGTAACCCCATACGCCTGACAGGAGCAACCTCGATTTTTTAAATAGGGAATAGGGGTCGAGTAACATGTCGTTTGAAAGGTCTTTTTTAATTTTTTTTATTTGCATAGTCTATAAGTTAGTAATTAAAAATGAAACATTTTTTTACGGATTTGTTTTGTATTTAGGAATGCCTGCAATTAACGATAAAAAGCTTGCAATAAACATTATTAGACAATTTATTATTGATCTGAATAATGCTGTAATCAAATTTGTCGCCATCCATACTCATTTATACCAATCCTTAACAATAAGTAAATAAATAAACTGAAAACAAAATAGTCGTGTTAATTTCCTGAGCGATAAAGCAACTGTAGCATTGAACACTAAATTTGATTTTTTTTTGTATATTTGGTAGGTATGAGAATAGGTGGCAAACTATTTTTCACATAGAGATGGGGGCCCAGGGGCCCTCCTTGGGCTGGACCGATTTTTCGAGTCGACCGATTTTTATGATTTTTTTTTGTATATTTGATAGGTATGGGAATAGGTCGGTAAGTATTTTTCAAATGGATATGGGGGCCCAGGGGGCCCCCTTGGGCTGGACCGATTTTTCGAAGTATTTTTTTTATATTTGGTAGGTATGGGAATAAGTCGTAAAGTATTCGCCCCGAATAGCAGAATAACTATTAAAACATGGACATGAAGGCCCAGGAGGGCCCTTGGGTTTATAATTCAAGAAGGGCTTTTATGATATTTGATTTGTTGGATTTGTCTCCGCCCCGAATAGCAGAATGACTATTGAAACATGGACAGGTGGCTCAGGGGGAACCCTTGGGTTTATAACTCAAGAACAGCCGGACCGATTTTTATTATCTTTGATTTGTTGTGTTTGTCTCCGTCCCGAATAGCAGAATAACTCTTAATAAATGGGCATGGGGGCTCAGGGGCCTCCTTTGGTTTATAACCCAAGAACGGCTGGACCGATCTTTAATTTGTTGGATTTGCCTCCACTCCGAATAAAAAAAGTGAATTCAGCTAATAAGTTAACACAACATTTATTGATTCTGAGGCGATACAAAGTTCGCCGGGTCAGCTAGTTTTTTATATAATTGTATACCTGTTTTTTTATTATTTGGACTCCAAAAGGAATTCTATATGAAGTGGTAGTTTTATTTGACTGTATAAAATGTACAAAATAACCAACATTTGCAATTTTTAGATTAATTTTGACGAAGAATTCTGGAAAGAACAAATGTACCCGCATTTAAGGATTTTTTATTTTAATTGTTTTTTACCTGAGTTGTTAGATCCAAGGCAGAAGCGAGGAAAAACAATAAGGAACCCCCCAAGGAATGAGGAATTAACTTTTGAAATTATTAGACAATACTAAATAGTTATTATTATTGTTTTTAAAATTTATCAGAAGGAAATCATCGTGATTCCGACCTTCACGAGGTTTCTTGCTGGTCAGATGTTTTAATCGCACATCGTAGCCACCCCCAAAACCATGGGGTGAGTAACTACGAATACCGAGAATTACCCTGAGCAAACGCAACGACCTCAAGATAAGCGCCTTCTGCATTCCAATAGTTATTATTATGATTGTTTATTTTATTTTTATTATTATTGTGATTTATTTTCTTTCTCCATTTCCGCACAACTAAAATAGTAATTATTATACGAGTTCCTGTGTAAATTGGACGCTTTATGCCACAAGGGGTTTATAAAAGCACGAGTGAAACGAGTGCTTTTGTGAACCCCGAGTGGCGTAAAGCGTTCAATCTACACAGGAACGAGTGTAATACAACGTTTTATCGTTCGATACAACCCTGGAAAGCCTTTAAATTGCTTAAAATCCATAAAAATAGTTTGACGTTTATCTGTCATTTAAATTATTTCATGACAGTGTTTACACAAGCGAAAATTTGAAAATTCTTACAGTGTCGAACGATAAATGTTATTTATTTAATCTTTAATGTCAAAATTGAATTTTATCTACTCTTTACCGCATGTTAAAATGCAATTTTATCGTTTAGAAGTTAAAAAAAAACTTCTATACCAACATCCATTGTTGTATTACTGTCTAACGTTTTTTTGACATTTTGTTTGACAGTTGAATTTTTCACGTCAAAGAATTAAATCCATGTTGCAGTAAAAACCGTGAATAAAATTTTATATTATATACGACGATAAAATTGATGATTATCTATCTTTTCGAGTGACTTTAACGTCTCTAAATTTATTTTATGCATGAAATTATCTAGCTGAATTGATTATTTACTTTACCTCTACGACAAAGTTAATTTTTGTAAACTCAATTTTGTTGCTCTACTTTCGGTGTCACGTTTTTGTTACGTTGACAGGTTGGCAGTTTTACTTGCAAAATTACATAGGAACGATTAATTTTACGCATTTGGCAGAACCCTTATTGGTCAGAAAATACAATGTTTCTAGAAAACTATATTTTGTTCGATTAAAAGTTACGGCTAACTTTTTTCACTGTCAAACTTAATTCAATTCAATAAATCATTTGAAATTATGATTATTTTAAAATTATGTTCCATTCCTAACAGTGCACACCGCTTTGCGATTTTCCAACTTCTATCTCTCAGTCGTTCAATGATATAAAAGCAAGTCGTTCCCTCTGAAAGCAAGCGCTACAAGCTGTGTTGTCAGATCGTTTTAAGAGTACGAACAAGCTCAGCACTCCCACTATTTAGTCTCTCTCTTCGACGCACGCTTGTGGGATGCAACGCAAGGTGCATTCGTGTCTATACGTAGTACAGATGGACACACCGACAGCATTAGGGCATGTGGTTTCTACAGAGACGGAAGACGAATGTTTGTTTACATTTGAAAACTTGACCGACTAGAGAACGCTCTTAAGAAAAGTTGCTCAAATTGACGAGTTCTACCACCCCCTAAAATATTTTAGTTTCTAAATTGGATATTCTGATTGCAAAATTGTGAATTTCTATGCATCGTTTGTGCAGTGTTATAGCGAGGCAATCGGGTTTGTTTTGTGAGAAATGTTTTTGAGTTTCAATAGAATGATTTCTATACGTAATGAAATTTTCCTCGTCGAGCGCAAAGGCCATTGCTTGTTCTAGGGAATTTGGGTTCTTCAATCTCACCACCAACCGTAGGTGGTAATCTAGAGCATTAATAAACGTTTTAAGACAAAGGACTTTAAATTGTGTAATTATAAATTGTTTAATATTAATTTCATCGTTGGTTTGATTTATCTTAGTCACTAAAAGACTTCACGCGTCTTGCAACCCCAACCCGAAATTTTGTGCTGACTCTAATTTGTTACGGTGCATAAAAATAATAAATGAAAACAATCGATCGATCTCTGATCAGAAAAGGTTACTAAAAGTCACTGGCTTAAGTTCAGTCAGCGGCCCTGCTGAGGATTGTGTCAAATAAGCAAACGTTTATCGGAGCTGCCCGCGTTTTGTCTATCCTGATGCGCCAACAAAAAAATTTCACACACTTGTAGAAACCCATTCAGCTGTTTTGCATTTCCATCGAAAAGCGGGATGTTGTCGGCTTGGTATCGAATTAACTTATAATAATTTATATCCATTTTCTTTACTTTACTAGTACTATTTGTTAAAATTAAATTTTGCAATTCGTATTTAATATTGTCTACAGTTATTTCCGGTTTAAAAATTAAATTGATTCAAAATAAAAGGATCTACAGAAACCACTTACAGTAGGGTCAGAAGGATTTTCATTCCGACGTCTAAAAGGATTAGCCAGTTTTTCTGCTTCCTGGATTGAATCCTATGACTTTCGGTTCATGCACCTTCGCTCACACCAATATCATTCTTCGTTGCCTGGTCGTCGAGTCCTCTCCAGTCGAAGTTATTCCGATCCACCTGTCGTATAAATTATTATCTAACCAGTCTGACACTATGCGTACACTACGGGGAGGAGCTCCGTCTTGTAAGAACCACATTTGTTGTCTTATGTTGCGACGAAAGTGCGCTAATAAATTCCTTTAATAAATCGCATACTGTACAAGTCCCGAGACAAAGAGAGTTTCCACGGGTTTCACTATTTAAAAATAACGGCATTTTAAAATATTTAGTACACTTTTTCAAATAACCCCCTAAAAAATTTGTATCCATTTCCATAACACCCTGTATAATCTCATCCTTTCATCCTCAAAAGATGTTAAATTTTAACTGGCAGCGGTTAAGACGAACCGCTAATTTGTTATTTTGAAAGGGTCCTCATACACTACATGTTAAATAAGTAAAAAGTGTTTTGTATAAAGAAAAATAGCATTAAACGGTTTAATACATTCGGTACTTGTTTATAACAAACGACAGCAGTACGTAAACACATAGTAGAAAGATAATTGAAAAACAGTACTTATATTTTTTAGACGACAGGTTAGAATTATTCAAAAGCGATTGAAAGACACCAGTAATCCTTTTAATTTATTCCGTTTAAATAAACATTGTGCGCAGACTTTAATCAACAGTTTATGACCTTTTATGGAAGCTAGAAAGTAGACAGTAACAGCACTGCACTTTCTTGGTTACCAAGTGGGTACTGGTCATGGTTATTCTATAGCCCAAAGCCAACCGGCGGTTAGCAGATGCATATAACATCATTCGGGTATAACAGCCGACGCCCCTGTAATAACTAGTTATCTTAGACAGTAGTGCCATTAATCGCTCTTCTAAATAAGTTTAATGGTTTTTTAATTTTTGGGCCACCTCCTGTGCCTGCAGTCTCTTGAGGTAGTATACAATTTTTTTTATAAATGAAACTGCTTAAAATAGAGGACTCCTATTTTTTCGTTTTGCTTAAATCATAACCGTTTTCATGAAATAAATGAAAAACTGTTTCGCGGGCTAATAACTACGTCATTAGTTTCCGAGTATGGTGGGAGTAAGAGCGAAAAGGAAAGAATTACTTCTAAAATGAGTGAGAGTGAGTAATGGAAAGGTGTAGGTCCACACTTAATTCATATGCCGGCCACTAATGACGTATCTTAAGGATATTGGTCGCGACTTCATAAGACAGAGAGTTTTGCCCACGTCAAATTTTAAAGAAATGTATTTCACATGTCACATTGGCTTTTTCACTCCTACGCATTAATTGCTACACAGTGCGAGGAGAGAGATGACTGCAGTGCAGTCTACCAGCGCAGTTGTTGCTATGAATCAGCGGAGTGACCATTCAGAAATGACTGACCGACTAAGGGTCCACATGCGCTATCGACAGGGGCGGACCTGCTCCAAATATTATTAGATATTGCAATTAAAATTATTATGGGACAGTTCAAGTTTATTTCATAGTAAAAAAATATCAGAAGTCAAGCCTATATGCATAAAAAAATTAACTAATAAAAATTTAAGGACAAACCAGTTTCGACACTAACATCTGAAACTCAAGTGACCATAAATCACTAGGCCACAATTCTGACGAGTGTCACCCTGTATTGCTTCGCGCCGAAAGTTGTGGACCTACGAAGTTTTTACCATGAACACGCGACGTTCTATTCAGTAACGCTCGGACTGATTGTACGTCTCCAGTTCAAACGGTAAGAGATAACGCTATTGCATCTTATATTATGTACGACGGAGATAGGAAATTTGCATTGCACTACGAATTTTGGAATAACAAAGAAACCATTCGGTTATTTCAACAATGATTTAAAGGTTTGTTTTTATAATCGAAAGCAGCTTCCTACAAAGTTTATTTCATAACTGATTTTTTTCAAGTTTTGGTTGATTTTGGTTTTCTCATTACGGATTCAACCTGTTATCAAATAAGATATTTTTATTTTATTTTGAGGGATATTCTACTTTAGTATTGATCATTATCCAAATGTTAAACCAAAAATTGAAGTGCTAGGTGTGTTACTGATTAAGTAATTCCAAAACTAAACAATAATTTTTTGGACCATCTAGCGTCTTCTTCCTATCCATGTCTAGTTAGGCGATAAAAGAGTGGGCTGGTATGACGTTTAGGAATGTTGTGCAGACAAATTATAGTCAAATGAAGCCGCGTTCAATTCCCTTAAACTAGTACAGTTCTATCATAAAAAATTAAACGAATTTCAATTCATTTTTTTTAGTATACTACCTCTTTTATTTTGATTCAAGACTGATAATACTTTTATTATAAATAATACATACATCTTTCCACTGACTCACATTCTTTTGGGCTCCTTCCAAATTATTAAGTTCAACAGCGAACTGTTTCCATCCATTCTTGAACTCTTCCAACTCAGATGGCTTGAGTTTATTCTTTTGCAGCAGAAACTTGCTTTTTTCTAAATAATTCACCATAAAAGTTTTTTGAATTTTGCTCATACGAGTCAATCGCGGCATTGTAATTTATATTAGCGAGAGCTTCGCTTCTTGGTTCCCACGGAGAAAGGCAAGATGGGTTCTGTAATTTGACAATTTTATGACATTAGAACTACTAATTTCACTGTTATAGAATTGAAATTTATGTTAAAACGGAAAAAAGTTGCCCATGTTAAAATTTAACGTATTTGCTTACAGAATGACCACTAATGTCTGTTTTCCTTAAGTAGCAGTAGAACTTTTTACTGTAAATTCTTATAGTAAAAGCTAATGCACTTTCTTCCTAGAACCATTTTACCGTTTTTTTTTTCTTTTTAACCGACTTCAAAAAAAGGAGGAGGTTCTCTATTCGACTGTATATGTTTTTTTTATGTATGTTCGGGCATAACTTCTTTGTTTATGAACCGATTTCAATTATTCTTTTTGCGTTGGGTTGAGTATGGCTCCAAGGTGGTCCCATTTTAATTTCATTCATATTGAACGTAAGACTTCGGAGTTATAGCAGGAAACTCTTGAAAATGAGATGGAAATGTGGTGATTGTATATGTTTGTGCGCGCATAACTTCTTTGTTTATGAGCCGATTTGAATTATTCTTTTTGCGTTGTATTCAGTATATCTTCAAGATGCTCCCATTTTAATTTGATTCATATTGGACGTAAGATGTCGAAGTTATATAAGGAAATTCCTCAAAATCAAATGGAAATGTGTTCGAATGAAGGTACCTGCTCGAGATGAATGGTTTATGGCCGCAACCCAACCCGAAAGTGACAAGCCGAGAATAAATAAACTCATCAAGGATGTGATTTCTTGTGTCTTACCGAAACCGACTTCAAATATAATTTCTTTGTTTATGAACCGATTTCAATTGAATCGTTTATTGTTAAAACAAGCCAAGTAACATTTTGCAAACTTTTCAGGAAACGAAAAGACTATTATGGGAATTTCATCTACAATAATTGTGTTTTACTATGCCCTTGTCATATAAGCACTATTAGCCGTAAATTTTAGCATACATGTTATGGTACTTGGTTGCTTTCTGCACCAATCGATTTATGTCTCTAATATACAGACTGCCCCATTTAAAACTCCCCAGTCCAGATTTCTCCGAATTGATTACCTACTGTGATTGAAAAATCTTCAAACAGGTCGATTTTATTCGCCAGGGGCACATCTTTTAAGATTTTTTTTCAAGTTCCGGCACTTCGTCCTCTTCGCGAGGGGGCTGTTAGCCCCAAAATCTTAAATGGCACTATGGGTCGAGTGATACCTCATTTGAAAGGTATTGAAGGCCTCTATACAACTAACCGCTTACTTTTAAATTTTTGCAGTTTTGACCGTACAAACACTGTTAGGTAGTGTAAATATGTCGCCGGTTTGTCGGGGCTCGGTTGGGTTTTATTATGCCTGATGAATGCAAATAGCCGGTTTTTCCGACCATCGGCAACCCCGGTCAATTTGACCATCAATGGGGAATTCCGACCCCTGCCCTGCGACCACCGGACGCACATTGTTTTATATTGTATAAAGGTTGTAATTTTATGTTAGGAAAGAGTTTTGCACGAGTCTTGTAAGGACTCACAAGTACGACGGCTACGTAACGCCGTTCTTATACAATAATCTAAGTTTCGTTTGTAATTAATCAACAAAATAAACGTAGTTAAAAACAGACTACAAGTTAATCCGTACAACATCAGAATTACACTGTATCCCATAGAAACCACAAAGACAATCTATTTTCGCGCTCGCGTGGATTTGAAGCGTCCTTACTAGGTCTACCCATCACTTAAAATTGTAAAATAATTAACTTTAAAAAAAAAGAAACCGACTTCAAAAAACCCAAAGTAACATAAGTTAACTAAAAAGTAAAAAATAAAAATTTTCAATTTCAGAGTTATTTGTTGTTCCGCTTAATGTAATTATTTATTTTTCCGATTAATGAAATTCAGAAATTATTGTTAATTTTCTAATTATTAATTGTTTTATAATTTTGAAGTTGGTGCCATAAAAACATCTACCTTCCTACAATAACAAATTAGTTACTACGAAATAGTATATTATTTATCTAGAACGAGAAGTGAAGTTTAAAGTACGAGCAAGTTGTTTACTTGTGAATTACTTGTGAGTACCTTTAAAAACACTTCTTCGTTCGAGGTAAATACAACGTTTTATTTCATACTGCAAGTTTAACGAACTAAGTCAAAATAAAAAGAAATGTGTGTTTATCTCGCACAATTTATTCGTAATAATTAAATATGCGGGAACTAACATTTCCATAGTAACAAACGTTTGTCAAAAATGACAACGAAAAAACTGGGTCACGGTGAATGGTTTTGGATATTTTATTCGATTATTCCGTTTAAAATGGAGAAAATTGAGGTGCCTCAAGACATTGTAGATGCAGCAGTGAAGAACAATTTGATGCCACAAAAATC
This sequence comes from Diaperis boleti, assembly GCA_963583935.1. Lineage (NCBI taxonomy): Eukaryota > Metazoa > Arthropoda > Insecta > Coleoptera > Tenebrionidae > Diaperis > Diaperis boleti. Next base: position 40,468,843 of record OY757249.1, on the reverse strand, counting down.
TCGGGAACAATGTAAGAAATGATTGACGTATAAGTTTTTCTTTAAAGTACTAGGACGTTAATGTTCCACTTTTGGTATCAAAAATAATCCGAAAAATGTCACTTTAGATACAAGTATGAAATAATAGTATATTTTATTACAAGGCCAGAAAATCATTTTGCAAGTGCGAGCACAGTTTGTGGAGGCGAGGCGTAGCCGCGACTTCACAAGTGCAAGCACTTGCAAAACAGTTTCGGGCCGTGTGATAAACGAAACTTTTTCGGCCGACAAAAGATTTTCATTGTTCACTTTTGTAGGGGGCCTCATGCCTCATGGGGACCCACGTGTCTCAAACAGCCCCCTTGGGCCCCCATGTCGCAAGGGCCCCCACAAGTCTAAGGGGGATTCATAACGCATGGGGGCCCTCGTGTCTCAAACAGCCCCCTTGGGCCCCCCTGTTTCAAGGGCTCCACATGTCGAAAGGGCCCCCACCATGTCTTAAAGGGCCCCCTTGGTCCCCCCTGTTCAAGGGGGTTTTGTTATTGTCGTTGTCCTATACCAACCCCTCCCCCCTGTAATTTTTCCGACGTTTTAATGGTAGTTATTCTGCTATTCGCGGCGGTGACATATCCAACGAACATAAAAGCTTGCATTGAAAAATCCCTAGTTTCCATTTTCTAGCCTAGGCTGGCAAATAGCGTTTTCAAGCCGATTTGGATGACTGGAAAATAACTAAATTGAGACGGAGGCCGAAAAAAATTATAAAAACAGTTCATAGTCATTATATAGTAAATCATTTTTTATTTATTTCAAATCTACCAATAAATAATTTATCTCTCGGTAAATCCAACCTAAATCATGCAAAATTATTACTACGAATATATAGCTTTTTTTGTATTCGTTTTGTGACACACATAATACGTAATGAAATACATAGCAACATACATAAATATTGCATCGTATGTATGTATTTAATTTGGCAGCTGTCAACCTAACCTCAAAATCTTTTCTCATTTTGCGGGAACGAATACAAAAAACACTGTTCAATACTCGTGCCCTGTCACTTTTCAGGGGCTCGGGCTCATTGCAGCCCTCGGAATTCGCCTCGGGCTGCAAAAATTTGCCCTCGCCCCTGAAAAGTGTAATGACAGCGCACTCGTTTGAAATATACTACATATTACCTAATGTATCAAATGGGTTCTGAAAAGTTTAATTTAGTAATCATAATCGTGAATTAAGAAGTCTTAAATTATCAGGGAACTATAACTTTAAAATGTATAATTTTATGTTTTACTTGGCACCGACTTCAAAATTATAAAACAATTAATAATTAGATAATCAACAATAATTTCTGAATTTCATTAAACGGAAAAATAAATAATTACATTAAGCGGAACAACAAATAACTCTGAAATTGAAAATTTTTATTTTTTACTTTTTAGTTAACTTATGTTACTTTGGGTTTTTTGAAGTCGGTTTCTTTTTTTTTAAAGTTAATTATTTGTAAGGCAATCTGATGATCTGTTAGATTTTTTTTTGTTGAGCTATAGATTCACATTCATTTTTGTAATGTTTTAACTGGGCCCTTATTAATTTATTTTATAAAATATTTTCTGCCATTAGAGTAGTAACGCTTTCAACCACTTCCGGAGTTCTAACTGAAACTGTTTTACCTGGCTTTTTCTTTGAAATAGATCCGGTTTTCATAAAATCAGGCAAAATCATTTGAAGGCAGTGATACCCCTTTTTATAATCAGCATCCATTCGATTCGGGGATGTAATTGTGAATTCTTCAACACAAAGATGTACAGAATACTTCCACTCTCCATTTTTTTGTTTGGTCCCATTTCGAAACTAGAATTCTGACAAGAATGCCTTTTCTTTTTACTTGGTGTTGCAATTTTTCTTAAAGTGAGTATAGTTTTATCAAAGAATTTATATGGAAAATACCATCTAAAAAATGTACAAAATAGATGAGGATTCTATTTTTACTTTTGCAGTTTGTACTTTTCTGTTTTATAAGTATCTTGTCGTTACTGAATTTTTTTATTTTATTGATTTTTATCATGGAAAATATTTTCTTGTCGTTGAATATCACCTCTTGTCGTGTGATAACCTATTATGACAGTATATACTTTTTTTTTGTCGTGCAAAACATTTTTTGCCCTTTCTGTTCATTATATTGGCTCTTCAAACATCTTTTTGTCGGGCCAAAAAATCTAACCCAAAAACAAGTGTGATTATTGTTTTTTTTTTATTACAGACAAGGTGAAAAAGAAATACGCCAATCTAGGCCACACCATACTGATGGTCCAATTAGAACGTAGTAACCAAGGATTGGGTCTAAGTTTAGCTGGACACAAGGACCGCAACTGCATGGCTGTCTTCGTCTGTGGTTTAAACCCAAATGGGGCAGCGTACAAAACAGGGGGAATCCAAATAGGCGACGAAATACTCGAGGTAAGTTCTGTGATGCCGGGATCGTATGAGACGCTGTTTAGGTCCAAATTAAACCGATTTTTTAATACAACACAAAATCATGTTTCTCATTAAAAAAAGCATTGCGTGAAGACACAAAGATAACTTTTTTCTTCAAGCGTATCAAAATGTTTATATTTTGGTATTTAAAGCACTACTTGGAATGACATCATTGTGTTACTAGTACAATAATGAACTTCATTATTTTACTAGTAAAATAATATGACAGAAATAATCGCTGCCAACATAGAAAATTGTACTACAAAATAGTGCTTACAAAGCATTCTGATTGAATTATGAAGATCGATGTAGCTACGCTCCCTGCCTCAGGGGCCCTCCTTGGGCCATAGGCCCACTGTCTCAAGCCCCCCCCCTGGTCCCCTGTCTCAAGGGTACCCCTTGGACCCCTGTCTCAACGGTACCCCTTGGACCCCTTGCCTCAATGGGGCCCCTCGGACCCTCATGTCTCAAGGGGTCCCTCTCGGTCTACGCTCTCTCAAGGGGGCCTCTCGGACCCCCTGTCTCAAGGGGACCCCCCTTTCGGGCCTCCTTGTTTTAGTTACCGTATAACATTTGTATCATAGTCCGGTCAAGTTAGCTCGAACAGTAGTGGTAAGCTTACACAAATTCGCATATAGCTGAAAATTAGTACTAATGTTGGGAACCAAATGTGAAAAGTCCCCATCGATCCTGTGTGCAAAAAAAAATATTCAAGATCAAGTTCACAAATATGTTTTTTTGCATTTTCCATCCAAACGGTAAGTTTTATAATAAAAATAGTTCTTACAAAAATTGTAGATGATCGAATTCTCTACAAAAATTGACCTTATACTTTTTTTCCTAAGTATCGCCATTTTTGAGATATAGCGATTTTAAAATTTTAATACATCGTATTCTCCATAATAATATGCATGACTACGTCCGTCGTCTACGTACATCACTGGTCGCGCAATATAAGTAAAAGTATTGGTCTGTGTGGTCTGAGCTCTCGTTCTTATCTTGACAGGCCAGCGCACGTCTTTTTATCTGGGTGTCCAGGTAGTCCGTAAGGGTTGAGCAATGTGCGCGCAATGGGTGAGAGTACCGAGTGAGGGAGCCGATCCGTGTGGGGGTGGAATCAGCAACAAGGGCACTAGTCTAGCACTATTTATTCCGACCTGCACAGAATCCCAACAAAATAGACAAATACGCCAAGTACACATAGAGGTCACACAATTCAATTGAGTTTAAACTAGTTTAATAGGATCACAAAAAAAATATAGTTTTATTTTGACCATTTACGGGCATAATAGATTTTTTCTTTTCACTTCATGTCCTCTAAAACATTGTTAATTTCTAACATTTAGGCAACGAGTCATAACTTAAATTTCAGCTTTAAATATGGTTCTATATTCTTTATAAACGATCAATTTTGGCAACAGTTCATTCCATCCAAAGACTGAAGCCAGTCAAGACTGATGATTAAACAATCTAAATGAAATGTAAATGAAACTCTTATTGCAATAATAATAATAATAAAAAATAATAAAACAAAACTTGTTGTTCTCGACAACCTTCGCCTACTCTTTACTCTTGCATCACAAGACTGCCTGCAGTGATGATTTTCAACAGCAAGTACTGTATGATGGGTCCGGCGAAAATGACGAGCGATGCGCTGAATTTTTGGCGTGAAGGGTTTCATCTCTGATGAATTCCATCACACACTGAATTTGAGAAATATCCTGCCTGGCGGTTCCTATCTTCTTGTCTATCTTTTCAAGGCCACATTCGAATTTCCTCTCAACCTCAGTGCAGGATCGAAAAAGAAAGCCTCGTCGCCTCTCGATAGACCACCTCGTTCAGGAGCTGGATGTCTGCATCCTCAGGGAGGTTCCTATCGAGTGATTCGTCCGCTGTGGAAGGCACCTCTAAATCTACCGGAGCGACGTGGCGGATCTCCGGCTCGTCCGGCTGTACCTCCACCAACTGCTCCGGTACTCTCTCGTATTGAACGCGACGAAGATAGACAACATAGTTATGAGTTTTAAATAGAGTTTTTGTGGCGCAAAAAAGTGATGCTCTATCTAAAACGGGTGATTTGTCTCAGCCTCAGAACTACCGGCCAATAACATGCCTAAATGCGTGCTATATAAGATTTTCACCCTACTCCTGTACTACCGAATATTCCACGATATTAATTTTATTAATTAACTATGTGTATTCGAAAATTTTCGAACAGCGAGGCCGGATGGCTGCAAGGAAAACGTGCTGATCGATAGGTGCGTCACGCAGGATGCCGTCCAAGATAAGCGCAACCTATCTATGGCTTGGATCGATTATTATCGGAAGGCATTCGACATAACATCTCACAAGCTGATTATTCACTTGCTGGAATGTCTTGCGGTACCCGATACACTGGTGAGATGCATCAATCACTCTGGAAGACTCGGTTCTCGATAACATCCCGACGGGACCGCGTTCGAACAGAATTGGTATCATTGAGAAGAGGAGTATTCCAAGGAGATTCTAGTATGCTTCCGGCAAGCAAATACTAACGCAGTCATTGCGCATAGTACAGGAATTCACAGATGCTATTGGCATGGAGTTCGGTTGGGACAAATGCACTCAGGTTCATCTTAAAAGAGGACGATGGAATTATTTCGATGAAGATGCTCATTGGCGGAAGCGTTCTGAGACATCTGAACACCGGAGAGACTTACAAGTACTTGGGTGTGGAGCAGTGCCACATCCAAGTGTCACACCAAGTAAAAAAATATCTCTGCGACAAAGAACAAAATTTTTGCCACAAATATTATGCTTGCCATTTCGATCCTGCTCTACTCATTAGGAGCAGTAAAATGGTTAGTAGATGAGTTGAAGCAGATTGATCGGGACACTCGAAAAATGGTGCATCCACAGCGCATTTTGCATCCTAAATCGTCTGTTCCGAGAGAGTCCGAGGACTTTTGAGTTTTGAGTGTCTTCATAACAGGGTAATCTTGGGTATAGCCTGTAAGATCATCTACAGTTCAGATCCTCATTCTTGCCAGGATGACAAGAGGCGGGGAGTCGGGGCATTTTTGTTTAGGCCAGGACATCGAGCAGCAGATGTACTCGGTCTTGACTTTGACGTTTGAACGAGCTCCGCCACACTCTATTACCGAGCTCAATTTGCTCCGACTTACAGCCAACTTCAGAATTTCTGAGCAAGATATGAAGGCCTATGCATAAGTCAATGCATAGTGTTTTCTTCAAGAACATTGAAAACTTTGGCTTATCCAAAAGTCATACATTTACTATTCTGAGATAAAGTGGACTGAAGTCTGAGACTAATGGATTCATTTGCGCTGTGCAAGATGGTATAATTAACACCTTGGTCTATCGCAGTCACGTGATGGGTATGGAGGTACCCAATGTGAGGTGTAGGGCTTATCACAGGGTCTCTGAAACGGCAATGTATATATTGTATGTATGCAGCTTCGGCCTATATCCATCGCCACAATGCGGCGTTGAGAGTGTTATACTTTCACTTAAGACACTATTATGCAATAGAGCAGCCACCAGTGCTGTCCTATGTCCCGAACGATATTGAGTCCGTTGTGGAGAACGAAAGGTGCCGAATCTATTGGAACTATTCGTTCTCCACCGTCAGGCAGATAACAGCGAACAACCCTAACATGGTCCTATTGGACCACTCCAAGCAGATGTTTGTTATTGAATTTTCGGCTTCTGCTGAAAATAGTATCTGCATCAAGGAGGAGGAAAAGCGGACAAAATATCAAGATCTGCTCTTTGAACTGCACTCAGGTTATTCAGTGAAGCTCGTCGTTTTAGTAATTGGGTGCATAGGAGGCGTCAAGGGCTTGCTCGTTTCCAATTTGAAAAATAATTTCTGTCTAACGGGCAGACACCCTTGCGGCTGAAATGCAGAAGGCGGGGTCGTTTCGTCTACTTAGGGCACATGATTTACGGGATTCATAGTTACTAACCTCATGGTTTTGAGGAGTGACTATGATGTACGATATGGACCAGACCAGCAAGGAACCTCGTGAAGGTCGGAATCATAGGGAGCTCCTTCTGGTCAATTAAATAAAAAATAAAATAAAACAAAACCATTGCTCTCAGAACTGCCACTTTAGTTCTTCCTATATACATTTGATGTGTCACTCGTCGAAATCGGGCAAAAATAAGCAAGACAAAGGTTTTTTATCAGTCACCGTGTATATATAAAATTATTTAAATTTCTGTCAATCCGTTTTAACAGTCCGTCAGTCAACGCCTTCATCATCATCATCATCCTGACCAAACTGATGGAATGGATGGATGCTATATTGATCGCGTATTATCCGTTCATGCTGATGTAAAAATTATAATAATTCATCTCTTCATTTATCAACCCTAAAAGTAATACGTTGTCCGGTTATGAAAGCTGTAAGTTCTAATTTTAAGTTGCCTAGAAATTGCCGACTGCAAATTCATACGTAGGAAATAAAATTTTTGGCCTCCACTTGCGTAGAATCAACGAAAGACGGGGCTCTTACAGATATTTAAAAAGAAAACTATGCTCACTATAGTTAAGTTTATGTAACAGAAAACTTGTTACAGTAAAATATTTCCATAAATTATTTCCCATTTCATAAATTTTTGCAGTTTTTGTTCGCTAAAGGATGACTTTCGTGACATTTTTTTAATCAAAATTATTTATTATTGAGATCTTTAAATAATTGTCGGTCAAAAAACGTAATAGAAATCTCTTGGTAGGTCTATTACATTGTTCGGTTTTAATAAAGGACGAAAAAATTAAAACCTCATATAAAATTTGACCTACCATCATACTCGATCGTAAATAACTATTACTTCCTGCAACATTTTAATGGAATAGTATATTGTACAAGTGCTAAAAAACTGATATTTCAAACGAGTCGTGACAGTTCAGCTTAGCTTAGCGAGTGGCTGAGTCACGCGAGTTTGAAATATCCTTCAGCACGTGTTGTACACTATGTTTTTCTTTCGACCACCACTCAATAGAAGAAAAAAGTAACTGTATTTTATCGTAATCATAAAACATTCTAAAAAATCATTTTTGTTGAATTAGGTATTTGATGAAAACGCATTTAATAATTGCAATGTTAGTGTTCGGTACATTTAATTCTAATTAATCTACTCCGTAAGTGAGTCTGTAACCTTCGCAGCCAACAATATTCAACAGTGTGGAGCAGCTCCTCTAGTACATTTGTAATTACCGAGGTAATTATTACAATGACTAAAAAATAAAAATTAAGTTTCTTTCTATTAAATGTATCACCATTATTACCAGTTTCAGTTCACAATCACTACAAAAAGTTGTTCTTTGACGTTAGATGTCGTGACTTTTCCTTATTTCACTCACTTATTTCACGCTCCGCGTTGCTATGCCCAATTTATCATTTTCGATGGGAAAGATTAACCCGATTTTTGGTATGAATTTTACATAATACAGGTCGTAAGAAATTTCTACCGTATCTCACACCGGTGACGTATATCTGTTATACCTACCGGCAATTAATGTTATTCTAGCTAAATAACTATTTTCCTTAAATGTGAAATAATAATGCACTTCTTTTATATATTTTGAATAAATCGTAAAATTTAAGATGTATTAGTAATAGTAATAGTGATAATGTATGTAAAAACCTAGTAATATTCTAGGGTTAAATATAAAAGCACTAAATAAGGTGAATATCTCAATTATTGTAGACTAAACGTGGCGACGCGGCGCTCAAACTCCATATAGACAGATATTTGCACAGGCGTGTATGCGGTCACTCATGTGCAACAAACTGTAAATTCGTATTTGGCATTTGAACTGTCGCCAGCAAGAATTTTTATTTTGCGGAAATTTATTTTAGAGGGAAATTTTAGAAGAAATAGGTTATAGGTGGATAATATGAAATTTGAATATCCCATATTTATTATATAAGAATTAGAACCTTTCAAATTCAGAATACTTATAAATAAATAAATATATATTTGCCCAACAGAAAAAAAATTCTTTTATAGGACAATACAAAAAATTAACTTAAACATCACATTGTGGTATACATACAATAAACATTAATAACATTAATTTGAAAAATGGTACAATTTACAGAAAAATGTCTCTAAATTTCACGTCAGCATATTGACACATTAACGTTAACGGTGCTCTTCTTAACTCGTCAGTATTTGGTCTAGGAGTAACAAAGGTTTCAGAAGTCCGGGCATTTTGGCGTACGACATAAATATTGACATGGCTTAGAATTTCCGGGGAGTTGACTTCATAATGGAGAATTTTCCACATCCAGTTGACACAGTGATGTTCTCGACGACTGAGAAGACTACCTATCTTATGGCGAGCTAAAAGCAGATTATAATCAAAGTTTTGTGAAGGATACCTACCATCAATTTTAAAAGATAGGTATTTCAAAAATCGACGTTGTATTTTTTCAACAGCATCACTGTGCACAGCATAAAAGGGGAACCATACCACCGAAGCATATTCCACCTTGCTTACCACAAAAGCAAAGTACAAAGACTTTAATGCACCTATATCTAAACTGAGCTTTTGAAGTAATATTTCATGATCAATGCAATCAAAAGCACTAGAAAGGTTAGTATATATTACATCAACTTGGCCAGTGTTATCCATTTGTTGTCTGATGAATTGAACGACAGAGATCAAGTTTGTAACCGTAGAACGCCCAGGTATAAAACCATGTTGATTACTATGGTCCGTTTTTTTTAAGAAGGAAGCATTGTGAAAGATAGGGACTTCAACAAACCAATAAGAGGTTACCATTTTGGACCACGTGACGCGTCCGCTTTACACTCGCGCACGACAAACCAACACAACAACTAAACAGCTCGTGTGTTTGTGTCAATAAAATACGGTCTAAAAATTTCTAAACACATTTTGTTGGTTTTGATTACACCCTAATTTGGCATGCATGTCACTCATGTCAGTACATGGACGGAGCCACCCCCATAATATGCCGATGAATTATGGGTTGCCTGCTTCATTTATTCCTAATGTGTACGGGACGTGTACCACTACTGCCATCTACTTCCTTCTTAAAAAAAACGGAGTATAGATACCACGGCTTCCTAGATTAGAAAGGGACACCGTCCCTTTCTAATCTAGGAAGCCGTGATAGATACAATACCGCCAATATTATGATAAATATTTGCATATAGAACCTGTCAAAACTTTTCGAAAAATTTGAGAGGATTGAAATAGGACGGTAATTATTAAGATCAGATGCACGACCTTTTTTTTAAGACTGGGGTTACCCTCGCATATTTCCAAGCATCAGGATAGGTGGACGTTTTTATGGCAAGATTAAGTATCAACTTAAGAGGTTTAACCAATACAAATCTTAGGTCACGTATAATAAAACTTGGTATGACATCATCACCAGCAGTGAAATTATTTTTTAGTTTCGACATTAACTTTACAAGAGTGTCCTCATCAATAGCTGGCATAGAAAAAGGAGAATTGTTGGAAAAAACATCTGGAAGGTCAAAGTCAGGTTTAGGATGAAATACATTAGAAAACTTTTTTGCAAAAACATTGACTATATCCTGCGGTTTGTCAAACTCATCACCATTAAAATGCAGTTTACCAGGAATACAAGATGTACCCTTTTTGGAGCGAACATAGTTCCATAGTTCTTTGGGATTGGTTTGCAATGAGTCTTCAATATGCTTTAAGTAAGAATTATCAGCCGAATTTATGAGACTTGCTGAGGGTACAGAACGTTCTATAGTTTTATATAATATATATCATAAAAGTTTTGAAGACATTTATTAACATCTTGAAACGCTTCAAGATTAGACCAATCGGTATAGAAAATGTCATTATAAAGTTGCAGAAAATTAGCTTTCTTAAAATTAAATCGCCTGTATGAAGTTCTCGGAAATAGATGGGGTTTAGATTCCTTAACAGATTGGAGAGAAATTGAAAGTGAGGGGTGATGTAGATCTTCTGGTAAAAGTGGTACTTCGTTGCGCGTTACTGCAAGCGCACATTTGAAGTTAGCAAGAACTAAATCAAGTAGTCGATTATTGGAATTTAGAACGTTATTATATTGAGTAAACTCATTTGACTCCGTAAAGCTAGAATAGATGCGAAGTTTCTCTGTGGGCGAATTAGACCTGTCGGGGCTATAGTAGTCTGTAATATTGAAGTCACCAATCAGTAAAACTTGTTTACCAATGACTAGTGATTCTAAAGCATCACAGAAAACTTCAAAATCTTCGACCATAATGTCTGGTGGAATGTAAACCACAGCAATAAAAAATTCAAAACCATCAAGGGAACATTTGCAAAATACCAAATCAATCAGAGGAACCAAACCAGTTAAGGTAGAAGTATCAATAACGGAACAAGAAACTTTCTCAGATAAGGCTATTAAGACACCACCACCTTTTGAACGATTAACTAAAGAAAACTTCCTGTCACATCTAAGAACTGTATAGCAATCAGGAAAAATTTCAGTATTAAAAAAAGCATCACTTAGCCATGTTTCCGTTAAGGCGAAAGGTGACAACGAAATAGTGAGAATCAAATCCGCTAGATGGCTCTAAAACCAGTGAAAAGTATCCCCGCAATAAAAATGAAACGAAAAGGCCCATTTCAATTCTGAAAACGGTTTTGTATTCAAAAGATCAGTAGAATTCACGCTTGTTTTCAACTTTTTGAATTTTCTAATTTTATAAAACTTGAAAGTAAAAAAACCCAGTTTTTTTGGAAAAATTTCAAAAATCCCAGGTATACATTTTGCAGCTGACATACTGCCATTCCCATTAACAAAAAAAATAATTCAATTTCATTATTTTTCCCTATCAAAACTGCGATTTTCTATTATTCCTTTGACAGTTTCGCCGCTCGTCCCGTACAATGGCCGTGAAAGAAATCCGACTTTTGTACCTAGTCAGCGACAGATTAGAAATTCCAGGAAATGTGATGAAGATTTTGTTTTGTTTCGGTAAATTTGGATCAATTTCTTTCTCGCCTACTGTTTTTGACTCCTTATTCTACCCTTGCTTTACATTGACTACGTATCGTGCAGAATTTACAGCACTTTGTCACTATAGTCAGCGGTTTTCGTGTGGAGTGTTTTTTTACATTGTATGAGAATGAATGAAATTATCTAAAATAATAGATCCTCGCTTCCACAGGAATAATGGAGTTAAAAGGAGACATAATCAAAATGATCGTCAATTATACCACCATAGTTTTGGTTTTGGAGAAAATAAAGTATCGTGAATATCAATGGGTGATTTGTGTGGACCTAAAAGTAGTAAATTTTCTCCTTGGATAGCAAAGTGGATATCAAATATCCTTGCTTCTTGTGTCTTTGGGATAGCCGAGACAAGACACACCACTGGGTTAGTGGCCTAAAAGAGAACATGGACGTTGGGGAAAAGAATATCATTAACGACCCCTTAGTTGAACGAGAGAAAATCATCTTTCCTCCACTGCATATCAAGCTGGGCCTTATGAACCAGTTCGTAAAGACTCTTGATAAGAGCGTATCATGCTTTACATATGTAAGATTGTGAATTGGGGGGTGATTCTGATTTAGAGAGGTTTGAAGCTCTGGTCGATTTGATTTTTGAATTTGTATGTTGCTCGAAGGACCATGTTTTGATTTCGATTGAAACACTCGCGAACTTATGAACTTGTATATTTAGAATAATTGCAAATGATTATTAAACGTTTCTTCTCCCGGTGGTTTCTACTTAATTTGAATAACCGAGTCTGGCTTTAGATTGAATTTTGGTTGAATAGAATGAATGCGAGTTTGTTTTCGACTCGTTGGTTTGAATGATTGAATGCGACTTGTTTGAATAAGAGTTCGAATGCGACTCTAGGTTTGAATGATTGAATGCGACTTGTTGTTTGAATAAGAGTTCGAATGCGACTCGTAGGTTTGAATGATTGAATGCGACTTGTAAGTTTGAGTGTTTGGTTACGACTTGATTGGATAAGAGTTCGAATGCGACTCGTTTGAATGAGTGTTTTTTGTCGACTTGTTTGAATGAGTGTTTGGTTACGACTGAAGGGCGATCGTGAGCGGTGCCACTCAGGTAAACGGTTTTATGACCCTTTGGTTTTTCCCAAACTGGCAGACGCGACGGCCGCTGCAAATATTACTCAACATACTGGCCCCGGTTGAAGAAACGTTCTTCAAGATTATTACAATAAAAACAATTACAAATAACATAGGATACAACTAAGGAAATGATGAACTAACATAATTAATATAATCTATATCTAACTATCTAAGTACAAGTAAACCGAATTAATAAAAATATATATACGAAATAATCTGATTAAAAACAAAAAACATAAAAGAAATAAATTTGCCAAAAATATTGTTTAGTTGAATGTCAAAGCCATATTAGGCCAGTTTCAATAGGTAGTACGCACACTTTTTTCACGGCTCTTTTAACCACGCGGTTTTTACCGTCACTACGCGCACTATCTCATCTTCACCTGGATGGACCTGGATGACTCGGCCTAAGTGCCGCTGCAATGGGGAAATGTGGTCCTCGCGAAGTACCACCATCGTTCCTTCGGTGATGTTGGGTTGGTCGACGCATTGCCTCCTGGGTCTCGCTTGTAGTTGAGAGAGATGTTTGCGGTGCCATCTCTTCCAGAAACGTCCGTGTAGCTGCTGAACGTCTTTCCAACGGCTCAGACGGTTGATGGGTACGTCCTCTAGGTTCCTCTCGACAGGGTTCGCAATAGTTTCCCCGATTGGTAGATGACCAGGCGTGAGCGCGGTCAAGTCAAAGGACAAGGGAGTGTAGGACATGAATTCGAATAAGCTTCAACGCATTTCACAATTGCGTAGAAATCCTCATACGTGAGGACCACGCTTCGTAGGTGGTTTTTTAAGCTTTTCAGAATTGTAGAATTCATAAGCTCAAGAGGATCGACAACTTTCGATATTGTCGACAATGCTTCTCGCTTTGTAGTACTTGGATTATAATTAAAGAGTCGCGAGTGATTTGAATTTAACACCCATTTACAAGAATCGAAACCTCCTGCCCTTAACGTTTTTGTGAGGTTTTCTTTCATGAATTTTGCCTGCTTAAAGTCGGCTGCACTCATTAACACGTCGTCGACAAAAAAATTCTGAATAATTATTTTGGTAATTAGAAGATGCTCTTTTGCGTTAATTCCTAATTGTTGCAATGCTAAGAAAGACGCTGGGGTGGTACCATTACTGACGGCGGTCAGTCGGTATGTTTTTATGACATCATCCGGTTTCTCACGCCAATAAATCCTTTGGAAGTCCCGGTCTTTGGGGTTTATGAGGACCATTCTATGCATTTTTGTGATATCGGCGGCAAGGACAATTGGATGAGTTCTAAAGCGACAAAGAATGGAAAATAGGTCTTGCTGAATAATTGGACCCGTCATTAAGCAATGGTTCAAATACCTGTGACCGGATGATGCATTAAAACCGACCCCTATTACTGGGTTTTCCAGAGTTTGATTGTAAACCGCGTGATGGGGAAGGTTATAAACCGGACATGAATTTATTTCGTTTTTGGGAATTTCCTCCATATGACCCAAGGACAAATAATATTCGTTTATGAAATTTGTGTAAGTAATCTTTAACTCATGGTCACGCTGAAAGTTTTTCTCAAGTGCCGAAATTTGTGAATCACATAAGGTGAATTCATCCTTAAAAGGCAGGCTAACAACCAATTTCTCCTGCTCGTTTCTGTATGAATTTTGAATAAAATGTGCTTCAAATTTTTTTACTGATTTGAATGAATTTTCGGGAAAACTGGACTCATTTTCCGTGATATTAGTGATTGTTTGTTGCACGAGTGATCGTGCATCAGATGAAATTTGATTTTGAGTGTTTTCTAACAATATGTACTCCGTTTCATCAACGATTTTTTGAAATTGATTTTGATTATTACTTTCAAAGAACACGTCGTTTTGTTCTTCATTTATGTTGATTGTTGTTTGTTGCGCGGGTGTTTGCGCACCAAATGAGTTTTGATTTTGGGTGTTGTTTTCTGACAATATTTGCTCAACTTTATCAACTATTTTGTAGAATTGAATTTCGATTTTCACATGATCGTCATTTTCTTCGTCAAGGAACGCGTCGATTTGTTCTTCAGATGCATTTTCCGCTAGCATCTCCTTTATGATATTTTTTTCTATTTCAGATTGGATTTTTACATATTCAATAAACGTTTCTGTGATCACTGACAATCGTCTTTTTAATGCGAGAATGTTATCGTCCTCTTGTAATAATTGATTGATTGCTTTCTGATGTCTGGTTAGAGCGGATTTTGCTTGTTTCCGACTAAATTTTAAGTCTTCGTATTCAGACATTGTTGAATATTATGTGAAATGTGAATAAATAAGATTGAATAAAGATATGAAATGCAGATCTCTTAAGAAGAATGATTGAATTTTACTTTTACCGGGTCATCGCGTATGGTTGAAGCTTACTCGTGAGAGAGAAACAATAAGTGAGGAAAAAAAGGAATGACTGACCTTTGCTCCGGAACCTCTCTGCTTTGGGGACTTCGTCTTGGGATGTTCGATTCCACTTCTGTGTCGAGATTTCTTCCCTGGATTGCTGGCTTGATTGGACCAATGTATTGAAGTGGTAGAACGCCTGGGTCAGGTGAACGGGTCTGAATAGAACGCCTGGATCAACCGAACGGGTCTGGATTGTGGTGATGCCTGATTCACTTAATCGGGTCTTGATTTTCACTCACGCACTTCGATTTTGTTGTCACTGATTTTATATCCGGCTCGAATTGACCAATGTAAGAATGTGAATTGGGGGGTGATTCTGATTTAGAGAGGTTTGAAGCTCTGGTCGATTTGATTTTTGAATTTGTATGTTGCTCGAAGGACCATGTTTTGATTTCGATTGAAACACTCGCGAACTTATGAACTTGTATATTTAGAATAATTGCAAATGATTATTAAACGTTTCTTCTCCCGGTGGTTTCTACTTAACTTGAATAACCGAGTCTGGCTTTAGATTGAATTTTGGTTGAATAGAATGAATGCGAGTTTGTTTTCGACTCGTTGGTTTGAATGATTGAATGCGACTTGTTTGAATAAGAGTTCGAATGCGACTCTAGGTTTGAATGATTGAATGCGACTTGTTGTTTGAATAAGAGTTCGAATGCGACTCGTAGGTTTGAATGATTGAATGCGACTTGTAAGTTTGAGTGTTTGGTTACGACTTGATTGGATAAGAGTTCGAATGCGACTCGTTTGAATGAGTGTTTTTTGTCGACTTGTTTGAATGAGTGTTTGGTTACGACTGAAGGGCGATCGTGAGCGGTGCCACTCAGGTAAACGGTTTTATGACCCGTTGGTTTTTCCCAAACTGGCAGACGCGACGGCCGCTGCAAATATTACTCAAGAACATATATAGGGGGGGAAATGCCTCAATTGAGTACGGAAATAATTAAAGCAGGAATATTTGACGACCCGCAAATTAGGCAACTAATTAAGGACTCATATAGAATCAGCTCCAAATACCCCGGCACCAAAACATCTGTAAGCCTGTGTTATTTATATAGGACGCATTTTTTCTTATAATAAAATCCTGAAATTAGACTTGTAGTCTTGTAATGTCTTTAAATGGGGTGAATTACTATGGTCACACAATGGTAAGACATTAATAATTTCTTGAAACGCCATTTTGACAATTTCATTAATTTTTTTTATTTTTAGTGTTTCACAAGAAATTACACGTCGGGCATAAAACGTCGTATCTAACAGGTGACCGAAATGTCATTGTAAACTCGTGAGATCTGTATCACTCCTGCTACTAGATTCAAGGATCTCACTTGGTGACAATGAAGCATTTTGTAATCTACTATTATTTTAGTTTTAATTTAGGCTGGAATGCGTTTTCCCAGATTTTTTTCTAGATCCTCCCGATTTTTTTTCAATTGAAAACATTTCAGTGAGTTATTTCCATCATTTGAAGCATAACGAATAAAACGAAAAAAAAAATCAACCAAATACATATTATGTCGTTCATATCGTCAGTTATGATCGAGAGTACAGACAGATTTTTGGACTTTTTTTGGATTTTTGGTTCGTATTTTTCGACTTTTTCTTGCAATTTTATCTTTATGAAACTTTTTCAGGACCACAATGAACAAAACAAAAAAAGAATTATGCATATCCATCGTTCGAATAGTGAGTTATGTATGGTCTTGAGTTCATACAAAAATCCCATAGAAAACAGAAATTTTTCTTCCATAAGAACCTAACCTAGACCATTACGAATAATATCCTAAAAAACAAAATTAGCCAAATCGATCCAGCCGTTCTCAAGTCATGCGCTTACCAACGTACAGCATTTTATTTTTATTATATAGATTTTTGTTTTCATTATTTTAATATTATATTCTTTTAGTTATATGTATATAGTTTCATTTGTATTATTTTTTGATACTTTAGTTTGTTCTATTTTTTGATACTTAAGTAGGTAAGTAAAAAAGTGCAGAATACAAAGTATGTAAATACCTGCTTATTTCTCCTTTCACCTCTATTCTAACTGTTTTTGCGAATTTATTTCGATGGTTTACCGCACTTATATTTTGCAATTTTTTTGTTTTTTTTTTTTCATTTTTATCACGAAATTAAAGATGCCATCTAACTATTGAAGGACTTATTATTTTCAAATAACAGGCCAAAATAAGTTATAACAATAAGCCCTTCGTTTTTCTTTCCGTAGTCTGATCAAATTACTCTTTACGTCATTGCATGTGCCCCATACTATCGATTTATTATTCTATACTTCGAAATTAAATCAGTAATAATAGCAACCAGAGAAAATTAAAGCCTAACTCTCGTAACTATCCTGACGTCTTTATTTTAGAATGAAGAACGGGTAACGGAATCGTCGAAATGCTCAAAGCTAGTTCTCGGCAAATTGAAAAGCGTCATGTTAGGTGGGAATGAAAATTTTGGGCTTGGGACATTTCCAATGCTCATTTCTAGTTTTGAGCTCTTTATTCGGATCTGCAACAATGGTGAATCTAATTTTTAAAACCCATATTTGTAGCGGGGCGAAATTTACTCTGAATATTTTATTAGGTACGTAATCTACATAATATATTATGTATGTAAAAATAGCATTGGCTAATGACAAATGGAGTTGCCCAGTGTTAGAGGCGTTATTTCTTATTATTATCGACATAAAAGCGATAAACCGCACGCATCGGCAAGAACATAGGAAGCGGTAAAATCGTCAAAGACGAAGTGAAAAATCAATTTTCTGCTATGAAGAATTTTCTAATATTTTCAAACTTTGGGTTATTTATTTATATTTATTTGTATTTATATTCTCCACAATTTGTATACCTTCAATTTTGAAAAAAATCATAATTCTTAATTTTTTTTCAAAAAATTTCCAAAAATTAAAAATTTTGAAGATTTCGAAAACAAGCGTGAATTCTAATGATTTCTTGAAACATAAGCTGTTTTCAAAATTTGAATCGGTCGAACCGTTTCGTAGAAAAAGCGAGGACACTTTTGCATGAATTTTGTCTCTGACGCACACCAGGCAATAAAATTCAATCACCTTTAAAAGCTTTAAAATAATTACATCATATAATAATTCACAGACATTTGTGTAAAATGAGTTCAACTTAGTCCTTAATCCTCGCACGTTCTGATAACAGATATTGACTAAAACTGATGTTCTGTTGGGCAAATTCAGTTTTCCACCATCGTAACAGTAGGAATGCCAGACTTATAACGAATTTTTAAATTATTCTCACCATTGGCAACACGTTGGTCAAGTTCCTTTTTTAGCGTTTTTATAAATCTCAATTTGCATTGGAGTACGATCCCGGGAGATTACGATTTTTTTATAGTCAGAAAAAGATTTTAGTCGACTACAGGTGCGAATAATATTAGAAACAAGCAACTCAGATTCGAAAATAACTTTAATTGGTCTGCAACGGACATCAATATCAGAATTAAGATGACCTAACCTTATACATATTTGTGCCATGTTTAAACGAAGAATCTCGGATTGAGGAAGAATTTTTAAGATTCTCAGATCTATTCTTAAATATAAAGTCTGACAAAATAAAAAAATTTATATAAACTTGGGAAACAATGAAATTTAAGAACTGAGAACTTAAAAACTATTTAAAAAAGATAGAAAAATTAGAAATTGGGAAAAACAGAATCTAAGAAACTGGAAAATTGGGTAGGTTAATGACAACCTTCAAACTGACAACTTGGAAACCGGATAAAATAAAACCTGTAGAAATAATTTAGAAATTGACAATCTGTGAACTACGAAAACTAGAAAATTAAGAACCTGAGAAACTGGAAATTTAAGACCTGAAAACTTCCGAAAATCTGAGAAAGCACACAACTGGGACCAGAGAGCCTGTTACGAAAGTGAGAAACTGGAAACCTGACAATTTGAGAACTTGAAAAAGTTAGATGGGAACCCAAGAAGCAAAGAACTTGAGAATATAAGAAATAAAGACAAAGAATAAAACTGAAGAAATAGAATATCAGAAAGTGAGAAAATGAGAAATTGGAGAAATTGAAAACACATGTATGTAAGAAAAGTCATTGTCATGGTGGAGCATTAAACTTGAATGCTCAGGTACACTTCATAATTATAAAAAGTTAGTTGCTGCATTTAAACGCTTAAGGTAAAAGAATGGCGGAAACTTCAATTTCTGTTATATGCTTACGAATTATCCATCAAACTGATCGACTTTCCCACATCTCAAAATTTCAGCGTGTTTAGCTGTATTCTGCTTCTTTTAGTTTTATTTTGTTTTTTATCTTCTACCTCACAATACATACAATATACAGACCGTTTCAATCGAAACGAGCCACCCTCAATAACTTTTTAGAAAAAGATATTTAAGAAAAATCTAAAAACAGGTCAATTTTTATCTCGAGAGGTACATGTTTTGATGCAATAGTAAACAGGCTTGGTACAACCCTATACACCTGACAGGAGCAACCTCGATTTTTTAAATAGGGAATAGGGGTCGAGTAATATGTCGTTTGAAAGGTCTTTTAATTGTCTTTTCGGCCACCTGTCGACTCGGCACTGTACGATCGGCACGGCAATGCATACCGCGCACCGAATCGGCACATTCGCATTGCTATTAGTCCAGTTCGTTTACACAGCTATTGAGACGTGTACACAATAGTAAATAAAAAGTTCAATAAAATTAGTTCGAGCTCATCATTATCTGACGAAGACGTTATGATTGCCTTAGCATGCCAAGAAATAGAAAAACGAGAAAAAATGTTCTTTCGTTTAATCTCTGCCGTTGCCGAGTCGATCCGGCCGGTCTGAGCTGATCGTACCGTGCCGAGTCGACCAATCCGAGTCGATTCAGTGCGCGTGCTGATTTACACTTATACTTAATAAGATTATATCTTAATTGTTTATAATATACCTACATATTTAAGCTAACAAAAAATAAAACTAAATATTTTATTTTTCATATTTGATTTTTAATAAGTACAGTTTACAACAAAATATTTCATATAATTTTTCAAGCCATTTGTTTTAAAAATATACAGGTGCCCCAGAAGTCGCTTCCTAAAAAAAAAGGAAAATTAAAGGGCGATTTAAAACAGTCGATCGAGTCGAAGATTTCTGACTTGGCTAAAACTGTGGACGCTATCGGAGTTATTTCAAACTCGAGAAGTAGCGAAGAAATCATTCATGAATCGGTTGAAAGATTCCTACGCGCTAATAATGTCGTTATTTATAATGTAGCGGAAAACAGTGGCGTAGCAGAAGTTGATACAGTTAACGACATATTGGAACTGATTGATGCGAGTCTAGTGGTATCGCCCGATAACGTCACTCGTATTGGAAAAAAAGTGACAAGCCGACGCCTATACGCATTAGCTTTAAACACTTTGAATCGGCTCGCATGTGTCTTCGTAAAAAATCAGCCTTGCTTTCGTCACCCACGTATTCCAAAATTTCTAGAACACCGCATCAACTCAAATATTTGAATGGACTTCGCGACGAACTAAAACAAAGAACTGATTCCGGAGAGCAAAATGTCACAATTAAATATATTAACCATACTCCTCAAATCGTGACCACACAAAAAAACTAGTAAATGGCGAACCTATGATCATTTCCATTTTATACACAAACATAACATCCCTTATATCAAAACATGACATTCTGACTTTGCGAACATTAAATACTCAGCCTGATATTATTGCTATTAGTGAAAGTTTGTTACCCCCAAATAACTATTTCTGACGCTACCGTTGCAATCGACAATTAATCAATATACAGAATGGACCGCTTAGTTTCACGTGGTGCCGGTGTTTGTATGTACATTAAGCACAATATGATATCACAGTTTGCAATTAATATTTTAGACATTGTCATTAACAACTATGACTCTCTTTGGGTAAAATTCTCCAATCAAATATTTTCTTTTGTTGTCTGCTGTATCTATCGACCACCCCTTAACACCAATTTAAACTCGGAGGCTAGTGACAAGATACTGATTGAAACAATAGCATCTAACTTTCTCCTCTTGCCTAATCTGATAGTTTTAGGGGATTTTAACTATCCGAATATAAACTGGAACGACACTTTTAACCGCTCCGGTTTACACAGAATGGAGACATGCTTCCGAGAATATTTCCCAGTTAGTCAATGATTTTACTCGTTATAGAAATCATCAAGCGCCTTTAGATCATTTTAGATCTTGTTGGTAGATGATATTAACCTAATCTCTAAGATCGAGGTTGGTGATCCAATCGGAAAATCTGCTCATTGTACAATAAATTAATGCCGACATTCAAGTGATGTGCTACAAAACCCCTAAAACTGTAACAAAAACGTTCAAAACAACTGATTACGATAAAATAAAAGTAGACCTTAATAAACACGATTGGACGCCTTTAGGGCGGCCGCACATTTCCTACTTTCAGGTACGATTGTCGGATCCGATCTTCTGATGCTCATATAACTGTGAGTTTATATGGTACTGTCGCACACTTACGATCCGATATCGGATCGGACGTCCGAGTCGGATGCAAGCGCAGTGCGTCCGACCGGTCGGAACGACAAAAAGTCTGATCCGACTACCGAAAGGCGCGCTGTGCAATGGTTTTGTATGTCTGTACCGCAAACATACTATTCTTTGTGTCCGTTTTCTATGGAGATGTGTGTGTGCGGTAGTCGTCCGATTCTAAATCGTTTCAGACAATCGTATCTGAAAGTAGGAAATGTGCGGCCGCCCTTATACAATCTATCTTCTGTAGATGCACAATGGAGCTACGTTCTTTCGAGCATCATCTTTTACGTGAACAGGCATACCAAAATTCATACCTCCAAACGTCTTACAATAAAACCGTGGATCAGAGATCAATTGTTGGATAAACTGAATCACAAGAGAAGTCTTTGGTGCAAATTTAAAAGAACTAATCATGCACAGAACTACATTGAGCATAGAAGGTTTTCCAATGAACTCCGTGATGAGCTGAGTAATGCTAAGTGTGCCTTCGAAAATAATCTTATCAATAATCCTAAAGCCTTCTATGGTCATCTGCGTAGACATCAAGCCTCTAGTATGTGACAGCAACTTTGAAACTGCAAACGCTCTTGCCAAATTTTTTGCTTCGGTATTCTCTCCAAGTGCCAATAATGCTTAACCTGTTCCACAGACTGACCCACCTACAGACACCTTGTCAAACTTTGAGTTCACAAATGAACTAAATTTATCAGAAATTCGAAAGCTAATACCAAATGGTGCCCCGGGCCCTGATGGTTTATGTGCTAGAGTATGTAATAAATACAATAATCAATAAAAACAATAGTTACGTTATGTGTATAATATTTATTATTATTTAATCTGCCAAATCAATTCACCCCTCCAATTAAATCGAATTCCTTGCACACAACACGGTTTTATACCTGGTAGGTCTACCATAACAAACTTAGTGGCTACAACTAATCATTGGACTAAACTGCTGAACTCAGGACATACACTTGACGTAATTTATTTAGATTTTAGTAAGGCCTTTTACAAGGTGCCTCATCAATTTTTGCTGCTCAAACTGGAAAGGTTAGGCATTGCTGGAAATCTTCTTGAATGGATTAAGTCGTTAACTCTCTGTCACCTAAGCAGGTCGTCACCAGTGGAGTACCACAGGGCTCCGTATTAGGTCCACTTTTATTTGTTCTATATACATCGGATCTCTTAAAAAACATCCTTTGTTCGCACTCAGCCTACGCAGAGGACCTGAAACTCTACTGCCACTCAGAATACTCGGACACGGTCTTGCACCCGGCACCTGATTTTATAGAACAGTGGTGCAGCACCTGGCAATTACCTCTAAACTTGCGGAAGTGCTCGGTTATGTACTTCGGGAATGCCAATCCTAAACACCCCTACGCAATTGGTAGCACCAGCATTTCTGAGGTTTCTTGTCAATCTGATCTCGGAGTTCTAGTAGACAACAAGCTATCATGGAGTCCTCAATGTGCCAAAGTTGCCGGTAAGTCCTACCTACGGCTTACTGCGTAATATGAAAAAAGTTTTTGTGGACCCGACTCCTGATCTCTGTGTCAAAATCGATGTAACCTATATAAGGCCTCACCTGGAGTATGCAAGTCCAGTGTGGCGCCCCCGCTATTTAAAACATCAGCAGATGTTGGAACGTGTGCAACATGCAATTACAAGGTGGCCTAAAGGATTTGCCCGCATGCCGTATGCCGAACGCCTAAAAAAGCTCAACATCAGTTCACTTGAATACAGGCAAGACAGAGGCGACATGATACAGATGTTCAAGATCACACACGAACTGTACCCTAGCGATAAAAAGGAATACGTCAAGCTGAGTGGAATAAATAGGCTTCGAGGACATAAGTTCAAGCTGCACAAAGAACCCTTCAAAGCTAGCTTGAGTAATCGCTCGTTTTGCAAGTGGAATGATCTAACGGAAGATCTGGTCAATTGCCCCAACGTATACAAGTTCAAAGAATTTTACGATTCACACCATGGCAGTCTTAACCCTCAGTAGCACATTTTAGCAGTATAACACTTTTATTTTTATAGACGCTTTACCTATGTAAAGCCTGAGCGTCCTCTCATTTACTAATAATAATAATAATAAATCTCTAAAAAGCAAGTGACCATGTCAGACCACAGATGGATAACGTTTTCGTTAGAAGCAAAAGAGATGTTACCGAAACCGTACAGGAACCCAAAACAAACTGACAGGGATGTATTTCTAGAAAACCTGTCAAATGTCAGGGATCGGCTCGACATCTCTAATGATCTTAAGACGGCCGGAGAACTGGAGAGTGCAGTCACTGACCTCACTAGGTTTCTGATGACGTCTTATAATCAAGCTTGTCCGCTGAGATCGGGCACCCGCCAGGGTCACAACACCACATGGTGGTGTAAGGAACTGGAAAGGGGAAGAGCCTATCTGCGGAAGCTATTCAATAAGGCCAAAAGGACCAAAAATGCAGCCGACTGGGACGAATTTAAAGAATACCAGCGCCAATACAAAAAAGACATTCGCTCTAAGCAGAGGTCATCATGGAGAAAATTCTGTGGGGACCTCGAATGTACCACCACCGCTGCCCGGTTGATGAAAATCCTCTCAAAGGATCCGGGACAGCAAGTAGGTAGTTTGAAGAAAGAGGACGGCACATACACGGACTGATGGCTACGCATTTTCCGGGCTGTGTGGTTACAACGGATGGGAATCCGATCCAAAGTTGGCCGAAAACCCCCTCCCTGGAGGACTGGGCTGCGGCAGCGCGGATTGTTAACCACACTAGCGTAGAATGGGCTATAAGAACTTTTAAACCCTTCAAGTCACCGGGCGTGGACGGAATCTTCCCGGCCCTGCTACAGTGGGGACTGTCGGAGATTCTGGACAACCTCGTGATAATTTTTCGGGCATGTATTGCACTCGCATACGTACCGGAAATGTGGAGGGAGGTGAAAGTTGTCTTTATTCCCAAACCAGGGCGAGGAGATTATTCTCTCGCGAAATCTTTCCGTCCCATAAGTCTCACATCGTTTTTGTTAAAAACCTTGGAGAGACTATGCGACTACCAAATAAGGGATGGGGTGCTAAGGTCCAAACCATTACACCCCAACCAACATGCATATGTTCCGGGAAAATCGACCGAATCCGCTCTACACGAGGTGGTGGGGCAGATTGAGGGAGCCCTGGAGCACAAACTATACTCCTTAGGAGTATTCATCGACATCGAGAGGGCTTTCGATAAGACCACCTTTGATAGTGTCGGGCGAGCACTTCAGAACCGCGATGTCTCAGGAACAGTACGTGACTGGATTCAGCGGGTGCTGGAGTGCAGAACCGTACAAGTTAGTGTAGCGGACGCAACTACTCGAGGGGTGGTTAAGAAGGGCTGTCCTCAGGGGGGAGTTCTCTCGCCCTTACTATGGGACATAGTAGTGGACGACCTTCTATGCACACTCAACGAGGCGGGATTCTACTCGATCGGATACGCAGATGACCTGGTCATACTGCTTACTGGTAAGTACGAAAATGTACTATGCGACCTTATGCAGACAGCACTCTGCCTGGTACAAAAATGGTGTAAGAAGGAGGCTCTGGCTGTGAATCCACAAAAGACAGAGTTAGTCCTCTTCACGAATAGAAGGAAGATGCGACAGCTAAGGCTGCCCTCCCTTAACGGCGTCAAGCTGAAACTCTCGCAGGATGTAAAGTACCTGGGCGTTATGTTGGATCATAAGCTGTCTTGGAAAAAGCACCTGGAGAGCAAAATAGACAAAGCTAGCGTCGCTCTGTGGCAGTGTAGGAGAGCGGTGGGAAGGTCCTGGGGCTTAACACCCAGGATTACCCTCTGGCTCTACACGGCCGTCATCAGACCGATGCTCAGCTACGGAGCAATTGTCTGGTGGCAGTCAGACAAAAAACAACGATGACACGTCTCGGACGCATCCAACGGATGGCATGTGTCGCTGTGACGGGTGCCATGAGAACCACCCCGACAGCAGCTGTGGAGGCTATCCTGTGTCTACCTCCTATCGATCTTTTCGTGGAGGGCGTGGCACTTTCCTCCGCTCGCAGGCTGCGGGAGGGTAACCTTTGGAAAGCTGGGAAATCACAACGCGGGCACACCCGCATCCTGAGCGAGGGACTCCACAGAGTACCTCCCTTGGGTGTGGGGTCGGACCGTATCTGTGCTCAATATGCTTTCGACAAATCCTATGCAAAATGAACTGCAATCTCAGAGCAACCCTAGGGGAATGTGCCAATATTTTCCAGACGGAGATCGCGGCCATTCTAAGGGGTGCCACAGAAATCACTGTGGCACCCCTTAGACTCACACTCACAATAGCAATATCAGTGAAAAAAACGATGTGCTTCTTCAGCGACAGCCGAGCAAGTGGTATACGACTGCCATCTGGCACTGTCGAGAATAGCACTAAACAATGTCGTTGAGCCAAGGTGGGTTCGAAGACATAACGGAAATGAGGGGAATGAGAGGGCCGACGAGCGGGCTCGACAGGGCGCGACGGGAACACCGGACGGTACCGAACCGCCCATCCGACCGGCCAACCGCTACCTCTCAAACCTGATCAAAACTGACACCCATTCTAGACACTGTGCCAGATCAACCGCGTAGCTACTATAGGGCTAGGCGGTGCCGTGCACCGGGGCCCTCAAACTCGGGGGGGCCCTCGGACCCTCACCACCAACCAAGCCGAACTTGCGATAATCTCTCCCACCTGTAAGACGTTTTATAAAAGTCCGGGGCGTTTTTAATTAAAACAAAATAGACGGAACTACTGAACAGCACTTCTTTATTTCGGAATAAGAACAACTGTATTGTGAAACCTTTTATCCATTCGTAATTGGATATATTGTTTATCGGAGCCGGACGCCGATTCTCTTGCAGGCCGGTTCCTAGCGTCCGGTTACGTATGTCTCCCGCTTAGTCAGATATTTCACGGCCCATCCGGTTCGGGTCGGTTCCATGAAAAATCTTACCATACTTATTATTGTCCAACTGAAGTATATGTATAAACAGTTTGTATCAACAACGTTGAAGAATCAAAATATACGATTTTTAATGAATTGAATTTTTGAACAAAACATAAATTGAACATAACAAGTGTTAGGATGACCGGAATGACACAATAATATAAACTATTCTAATTAAGGTGTATTACTCAACAATTACATATTATTATTACATATAATAATCATAAAATTATAAAACTATAGTGCACTCCAGCGCTAACAAATCTCGGCTGCCAGTTGTTCCCAAAACTACTCTTTTCCCGGTAACCCAATATCCCGATCCAAAAACCGCAAAGATCAGCGATTACTTCTTGCAGGTCCTACTGCATGTTGTCATCGGCCTCTTGGCCAGTCCGTCAACATTAAGTTCCCCAATACGCCTCACACAATATTTATTCAATACTAGCTGACCCGGCGAACTTTGTACCGCCTCAGAATCAATAAATGGTGTGCTAACTTATTTATTCAGTTTTTTTTATCAAATCATAATGCACACAACGCCATCTACTGGCATTACCGGAACCAGCATACAACGCCATGTTTATTTTTGTTTCTGTCATGTATCAGAAATGGCGTTATATACGCATTTCATACAAAATGTATGAGAAAATTTTTTTCGTTAATTTTTCCGATGTTTTAATAGTAATTCGCCTCCGAAAAAAGTCAGTCAATCCGTTCTCGCGATATCATCAAAAAATTTGTGTGTGGAGTCCACGCGCAACAGAAGTGAAACTTTTTGTTATTGTTGCCCTGTACCAGGGGGGGCTTTGTTATTGTCGTTGCCCTGTACCAAGCTCCCCGCTCCCTGTAATATTTCCCATTTTTTTCAACAAATTAAAGATCATAAAAATCAGTCCAGCTGTTCTTGGGTAATAAACCCAAGGGAGCCGCCTGAGCCCCCGCCATGTTTTAATAGTTATTCTGCTATTTGGGGCGGAGACAAATCCAACAAATCAAAGATCATAAAAATTGGTCCAGCCGTCCTTGAGTTATAAACCCAACGGGTCCCCTGAGCCCCCTGTCCATGTTTTAATAGTTATTCTGCTAATCGGGGCGAAAACAAATCCAACAAATCGAAGATCATAAACATCGGTGTAGCTGTTTTTGAGTTATAAAACCAAGGGCTCCTCTGGCCTCCCTGTCCATGTGTTAATAGTTATTTTGCTATTCGGGGCGGAGACAAATCCAACAAATCAAAGATCATAAAAATCAGTCCAGCCGTTCTTAAATTATAAACTCAAGGGGCCCCCCTGAGCCCCCCTGTCCATGTTTTACTTCATAAGAACCTTCCTCGAACTTATTTAAAAAAAAAATTGCTAAATTGGTCCAGCCGTTCTCAAGTGATGGCGTGATCAAGGAAAATAGGGAATCATTTTTATATAATACTAGTTGGTACCCGGCGCGCGTTGCTACGCCCAAAAAATCAAGTAAAACACATCTCAGTCGATTTGACCGGTGCAACGAACAGGTAAACCACGATGGATAAACACTGAACCGATCCGAATATTATTTGATTTGTGGTAAAAATTTCATATCGAACCGTTGACCGATGTAGGAGCCTATTCGGAATATTAGAAACAGCCAAAAGTACAAATAATAAAACACATTCTTTTTTAGTGAACAATATTTTAGAATATGTATTTTTTTTTCCTTATTATTCTAAAGCAGTCGGATAAACTATATTTTTAGTTTTCCCATTGGCGAATACATAAATAAGTTTTTCGATGTTCCCTCTTTGACCATGTGAGAAACATGGACTTCCCAAGTTGAGCCCAGGAACACATAGTGACTGTCTTTGGGCTTTGTTGATGGTAATTGCGAAAGCAAGGCGTACTGGAAATTGAAGCCGTTTGAAACCGAAAGGCAAATCGAATCATTGGCATGCATAGGATGAGCATTATATTTGGATGGTCGTTTCAATGGACACTATGTTGAAGTGTTTCAGCAGCTTTTGATCTGAAATTTCTTAACCACATTTCCTCCAGATGACTTTCACGTTGGTTGGGTGTCTCACCTGTCCTATTGGCTTTCATTTGCCTCGATTTTTTGGTTTTCTTTTTTTTTGGTATTTTAAAGTACTTTCTGAAGTAGTAAGCAAACGTAAGACATCCAAAATACCCGGCGCGAGTGGCTGCACCCCAAAAGTGAAGTAAAACCATTTTTTTTGTGAACAGCAAATTAGTGTTATAAAATTATTTGGTTAGCGTTATACCTGCCGATTACACGTCCTTTTCAAGAAGGACTTAAAGATGTGCCCACTTCGAAAGCA
This sequence comes from Diaperis boleti, assembly GCA_963583935.1. Lineage (NCBI taxonomy): Eukaryota > Metazoa > Arthropoda > Insecta > Coleoptera > Tenebrionidae > Diaperis > Diaperis boleti. Next base: position 40,440,041 of record OY757249.1, on the reverse strand, counting down.
GTTCTAGACACATCCACAATCAATTTTGGCACTTTTCCCTCGATTTCACCACTGTTCCTCCCTGCTTTTGAAGAAAACTGATGAGTGACATTTTATATCTAGAACTGTCATTGTGACATTTTTATCTGACAGTTTTCAATTTCGCCTGGTTTGAACTTTAAATATTTTTTTTACCAAAAAGGGGTAACACATTGGGATCGTGACCCCCCCTATTTTACTCCCCATTGCGAATATTATTTGTGGTCAAAATTTCATGAGGATCTGTTTACCGGTTCAGGCGTGCAAAAGATACGAACAAACAAATAAATATTGATTTTTATATATTAGATAGATTTATATCGTCGCTAGGGAATCCCTGGCATTTAATAAAAAATGTAGCGTAGCATTGCCAGTGGTTTCTCCTTTCTTTTAACGTCAGCAAGTACTCGAGTACACACGAATTGTCTTGCATAAATTAGCAAACTAAAATCATGGATAAAAAAAAGAAATCCAGTGGTGCGTTTAAGCGCAAAGAACGCCAAGAAAAAGAAGATATTAAAAAAAATTGCCCAAAATTGACAAATTTCTTAGTCAGCATTCTACGAGTACTTCTGGCCCAAATGATTCTATTAATAGTGAGTTAGATAATGTGGTCACTACAGTGTTGCTTGAGAAGTCTACTGAAGAAGATTCGACAGTTATTGCATCATATTATTTTCTTACTTTATAAAACCTAACCAGTTTAGATAGGGCCCTCATTTTGTTTTGCACCAGGGTCTTTCGATACCTAGCTACGCCGCTGTGCTAGATGGGAAACGACAACAGGCTGCAGACAAAGCAACATTTTTATCAAAAATCCTTGCTTTAAAAGAGCCAAGTCCTGTCTGCATTTGTCAAGGGACAGACTCCGCCTTTTGGTGGGCATCTGGACGGGACACTGCAGGCTAAATAAACACCTCCACGTGATGGGGGTGGTAAACGACCCGACGTGCAGGGGGTGCTTAGAGGAGGACGAGACTGTCGAACACATCTTACGGGAATGTCCGGTTCTCGCCTCGACCAGAAAGTCCATACTGGGGGAGACATGACCCAGCTGGGCCAATTTGAGGTGTACCTCGCCTGGAACCATCCTAGCTTTTTTCGACAGTGTCGGATGGCTGGATGAGAGACAGGAATGAGGAACACGAGGGGGTGACACAATGGGCCCGCGGTGTGGTCTAAGTGTCGGTGAGGGGATCAAATTCCCTCACACCCCTTAACACCTATTCTATCTATCTAAATCTCTAAAAAAAAAGACAAATAAATAGTCACAAACAAAAATAGTTCTAACTTGAACGGTATTCAAGAATAGTATTTTATTTATCTAGAAGGAAAAGTGAAGGTTAAAGTACGAGCAAGTTGTTTACTTGTGAGTACCTTTAAACACACTTTTCGTTCGAGGTAAATACACAAAGTTTTATTTAATTATTTAATTTTAAAGGCCGTTAAATTAAGTTGTCATAGCAATGACCAATCAGGTCTAAAATTTTAACGCCCCTCTAAAAACTGCAGACATTATGGATGAAGCTGATCGCGCGAAGAAGAATTGGATGCCACAGAATTCTCGGGAACAATATGAGAAGGAATACCAGTTGTTTCGTGGGTCGAAACAAAGTTTTACTTGAATTAATAATTGTTTTGACGGCCTGACGGCCCTCTGGATTGTAACCGCGTTGTCCACGGTTATTAACATCCTTATAATTCCCTTAATACTAAAATAACTATAAATATTTGCCAATTAATATTTAAATTGCTGCTATAATCTTTAAAAACGATATCCATAAATCTTAAATTAGGTGAATAGGATTCAAATCAAAATTAATACAAACCATCATATCATTTTAAACGTTTCATTTATTAACGAGAGTTACTTAACTTACATAATATCGAGAAGTAAAAAATGCATTGTCAAGAAGAATTTTTTGCTAAATATTTAATACTACCTACTTCGAGCGATTTTTTAAACCTATAGGGTATAATGTACCGTAAAGTTGAATTGATTTCCGAAAGTCATGTTGAAAAAGAACAGAAATGAATTTGATAACATTTCCTTCCTGTTTGTGTAGTCTCTAGGTTGTCGCATACCAAGTTCGTAAAAAGCAAACATTTTTCAAACTTGTGCAGAACCTATTAGTAATTTGGATCGCTAAACCAGAAAATTACATTTCGCAAACCTGAGGGAAATTGCGGAGCAGAGGCGTTCGTAGTCGAAGCAAAGTATGTGACACGAAGATTTGCAAGAACATTTTCCGGTACGTGTGATCCACGACGAAACCACACGAAACTGTGTAAATTTATTATCTTATTTACTTACATAGTATATAAATACTTTGAGCTATATGTTTGATATTTGAGATTGCGACAGGATATACATCATAATTAATTATTATAAAACATGTTTCCAACGTTACTTTCCCCGGCTTACAATTAGATCAAAACAGTCTGTTTTTCAACGTTGACTTATATGCTAATGTGAAACAAGTAAATGGGGAAGAAGGTGAAAACATATTTCCGAAAAAAAAAAGATTTAATTTCGGCCTAAACAGCGCGGCACATTGCGCCACGCCGTCTTCGAACCTACGTCCCAACGAATCACCTCGATCGTAGACACGCGTTAATCGCCGCTGATAACCGGCAACGACTTTGTAAATACGTGTTTTTCGCTCGGGTGCAGTAGAGTAGTGTGCGCAGTAGAACTTTGTTCGATGAATTTCCTTCTCGACTGTTACGGCATAAGGTCTGTGATGTTCCATGTATCACTCTTGTTTTTTGTTATAGGTGAATGGTGTGGTTTTACATGGACGCTGTCATTTGAATGCTTCCGCTATCATTAAAGGCCTTGCAGGACCAATATTTAAAGTCATTATATTAAGGTAAAAATGCGCGCTGCTCGCTTTTCTTTATATGTAAGGTATACCGGGGAAGTGTTAATTCGGGGTAAGTGAAATCTGACAGTATGACCACCGATGACAACTCATGGGTGGTCATGCTCTATACGATCTGCCGCAGCGCCATCTCTCTAAAGATTGGATTGGTATGGACTATGGTCATAGAGAAAACATTCTATGAAATTGGCATATCTTTTTGGTTCATGTGTGATGCGACAGAGAGTTGTATGTTGTTTTAAATTCCATTGTTTCGAATTGCTCAATATGCAAGTGACCTTATAATAGTTATCAACTATTATAATTGGTAACAATTGAGTAAATCTAATGTTCTCTATAAATTAACTAATGTCATCAATAACTGTTATAACCCTTCACAGCATGAATGACCACAAGTCCACCAAAAAAAAATATTTATAATCAAGAAGAATGTTTATTTTATAGACATTTAGAAAGGTTAAAAAAAGGATCTGATTTGTTTTTATATGAATTGTATTAGCTGGACTGAACATATTATTTTAAATATTATTTTTATATTATACTGTGGGGGAGTACGAAAGAAACCTTGAACATTAACAAGACAATATAGGAATCAGTTTCACTTACTTCTAGACACTTTGTAGAAATTTGCTTACTTATCTGAAATAATGTTTGCTCTGTAGCTCTTTATACAGGTGATCTAAAAATAGCGTCCCCTTTTTGTGTATTTAGCCTCTAGGAAATAGGTCACATTATCACATTTATAAATCTGATGTTAGATATAACGTGACGGTGTTTCCAAATATAATGGATGTTTCTTAAAATAGAGGTACACAGGGTGTTATGGAAGTCCTAGCAAAAAAAAAATAACCACAAGTAGAACTCGTCAAAATAAACAGTTTTTCTATTTTCCACTTTGCTGAAATCCGATAATTTTTGAACTCCTTTTATTTCACCCACCGCCTATGAGTTCATGAACTTGAACGAAGGAGGAAGTTTTTTGCGATCGATGTAAACACTTTTTAACTTTTTTGCATTACAATTTCCACATTGACCTTTGGTGCACTTGTACAGGGAAGCTTTAGGTAATGCAGACGAGGCCCTCCACTTGTCTGCACATGGAACGTTTTTCAAATCCCGAAATTCCAACATCAGGTGCTTTTGTGAGAACAGTGCAACGTTTGAGTGATTATATCAAATTTTCTTCTCCAACTCCAGATTTTGGATGTCTCAGATATAATCGCGTTTTGGAAATTGAAACTGGATGCTATTAAGAAAGATCCAAACTTGAGAATTCAAAGATGTGCTTTAAGTGTCGTTGTGTCAACTTTTATTCTTTACCGCACGTTACACGAACAAGGATTGCATCACTATTTAAGTTAGAGAGTTTATTATTACTAACCTACTTCAACATATACATATTATGGTAGGTTAGTACATGTTTCCATTTAAACAGTTTTTATTTCGGGTAACTTTTTTGTGCATCCTCATTATCAAAGAACATGGAATTTACAGGCGGGTATTGGTTTTAGGGGTCAAACTTTTAATTTTAACTCTGACGGGCGAGCGTTTTCGAGAAAATCATAGATCAAAAAATGTTTCTTTTGACAAGTTCTACTTGTGGTTAATTTTTTCTAGGACTTCCATAACACCCTGTATAATATGATGACAACTTCTTTTTATTCTTCGTTACTCTCTTTGAAAATTAACAATTATTAAAGTGATACACTTTTTCTTAAAAGAAAAAACAATAAACTTTACTTTTAAAAATAATAATGAGGTCGTCCCCCTCAATTGAATTTGACGAATTGGACTATAGCATCTCGTAGACTATATAACATTAAGCCCTAAAACGTGTTCTGTTGTTTTTGTCTGATGAATTTTGTCCCGTGTTGACGTCACAGAAAGGCACGCGTTTCAAATAAGGCAAATGTTTCGGATTTTTTTTTACCTAGTAAACGCGTGATTTTGAATAAGTAAAAAAATAGGGGTATAATATTTTTTCGCGTAGTTTCTAGAAGAGCTGTTTTTTAAAATTGTGGGACGACCTCATTGTGGATCCTAGATTATATCGTACTGATGCGTGTAATAACATGCCGAGTGACATATAAATTGAAACACCTTAATAAAAAAATTAAAAACGATGAAAGTTTCAAAATGTTAGCTCACTTTTTACTGCTTTTCTTGGACCATAAACTGTCCTGGTTTTTACGTTTAAGTGCTATGTAATTTTTTGCAATTATTTTTTTAAACTTGAATACCACCAATTGCCGAGTTTGATAGGGCTCTTCGGGAGTATGGAATGTCCTTCCGCGAAATTGCTCAAATCGTGAATCGGGATGCCTCCACTGTATTCCAAATTTGTAAAGCATAGTTTACAGCAAAGAGCACCAAGTACCAGATTGAAACGACACAGATAGTGAAGATCGCTGCCTACGAATTATGTCTATGAGGGACAATTTTCGACTAAACCAAAAATCAGTGGTATGGAGAGCTGGATGACGACCAGTGTCCATGAGAACAGTTTACCACCATATCAGCTCTTTCTGTCTATCCTGCGGTCACTTCTAGGGCTACCACACTTACTGCGAACCATCACCACCAAGCACTTAAATGGAGCGTTGAAACACAGAACTGGGATCAGGATTGGAATTCTGATTTATCCAGGTCCTGTTTGGGGATCCATGATTATCGTAGGATGGTGCGAAGAAGTCGCGTCGGGGTGAAAGATACAATATCCAATTAGCTGTTGAGAGGCACGTTTACGCCGCTGTTGGAGTTATGGTATTATGGGTGTTATAACTCATGGTAGCCAGTCACGTACCTATTGTGTTCACTCGGAGTAACATGTGACTGCTGAACGCTTATATTCAAGAGATCGTCGAGCGAGTTTTGATCCCTTTTCCAACATACGAACCGCTATGGCGCAGCTTCCACAGACTCTGGCTGAACTTTTGAGGGTTGTATAGGATGCTTGCAACAACATACCTCAAAACGACATTAATAAATTCATTGGATCCATACCCAGACGAATTAATAAGTGCATATTGAACCGTAGTGCTACGACCAATTATTTTTATGTTTTTTTGTTAGAATTTTTATCATTTGCTGACTTACACTTAAGTATTGTAATGCGATAACAACAATAAAAAAAAACGATTATTAGGGGTGTTGCAATTTATATGTTACTCAGTATTATAAATGTTTACTATATTATGGTGAAGATAACGCATTTGCATAACATCTTGATGTGTTTTGTAATTCAGCTCCTGGTGGAGTAGATCACCAGTTGTTCAAAAGTTCTGACCTGGAGAATACGGTTAGACTACGAGCGCACGGTCTCTTCAGATGGACAGGCGACAGCCTGCGACCAACCAAGCTGTAATTACCAAGACGATAATATGACTAAAATCTAATACTATAATATACCAATAAGCTTCGTCACTACTGTTTTCTTTAAGAGTGTGAACATGCTGAACGTGAAGTCATTATTTCAATTGAATTAAGTTGTCAATATACAGACTGTCATGGAAATAGCTGCAATATTTTTTTTTAATAGTCTCTTGTTAACTGATTGATAGCTCAATCGTTTAGTCAATGGTAACTGCACTTTTACATAGTTATCGGTAAAAGTTTTGCCGATGACTTTTTATAGTTATTAACGTCATGAGGCCGATAAGTGGCAAATAACAGACAAGATTTTATAATATACCGACAAAAAAAACGAATTACTGTTTAGCATAATTTTTAGACAATTCATAAATCAATTTTGAAAGTGTTGCTATAGAAACAATTATCAAAAACTTCCTCCTGTACTGTTAATTTATATAACAGCCGTGATTGTTATGAGTGGGTTTTCACTCAAGCTGATATAATGCAATAACAGGTAGATATTCTGAATTTTTTTTAACAATGTTTCTAATTAAATCAGCGTAATATTAATTCCTTATTATATTAAATATATGTACAATAAAATGGATAAAGAATTTGGAAAATATATTCCACGCACTTCATCGATTTCCAAGACATCCGAACTTTTCTTTACTTGACTTCACCAAACTAGATTCAGGAAAATTTGCAAGCTCCAACCCATGCACGTTTTTCAAAAGATTTCTGGCGGGTTGTTCAACTTGAGATTGAGGTAACTCTTGATTTTCCAAATTATTGTTCGTGAGGTTTTCAGTGTAATTTCTGTTATCTAAGACCGATTTCTCCGCACCCTTCAGAAATACTCAATTTAGACGTATTTATCTGCAAATAATTACTTCATTAAAATCTTGCTTCATTAATATAAAACCAAAACTTATTATTCATGGACGCGCCAACGTATTCCTCTGCAAATCTCTTCCGGGAGAAACAAATCTTCGTCAAATTCTGCATTTTCACTCATTTTTAAGCTTTATATTACTGCTTGAACACTTAACACAATTCACCGCGATGCGATGCGAGTGCTTTTCCAAATTATTATTTTTTATTTGTTTACACAACCGAGACAGTTTTAACATTTCAGCGCCAACCATTAATCTGATTTCTAGTGTTCATTATTTTTAGATTCATCTAATAAATTAAATTTAGTTTTATTGTGGGACTGTTAAAAAAAATTACTAACGCAACTCGTGGTAAGTGTCTTTACAGATACTCGAAAACGTTAAATCAGTCACTGCGCTCGTGATTCAAACACGTTTCCTTGTAAAGACTAACCTACCTACACTTGTTGCGTTATAATACTATAACCACATCAGCAAGTACACCGATTCATGAAAGTGATTTTTTTTAAATTCGCTTGGTTCAAAACTCCTTAAAACCACCCAACAAACGCCGTTTTTTTTTGTTCGTGCCTACTGTTGTTTTACCAAGCAGACATTAAAGGTTCGGACCAAAAGCGAACACCAGAAACCCTTGAAAAACCAATCCGTTAGTGACGGAATGGATCATTACAAAGGGACTCATAACAACCTATCCCTATTACATACTAATAAATCCATCCGAATGCAAAAAATTCTCATTCAAAAACAATAAATGATTGCAAAGGTCCAAATGTTCACAGTCCTCTTGGTAACTCTAAATGTAAAATAAGGTCGAAGGAGAAATCGGATAATTATATAGTAAGATGTTTTGATATATGGAACAACATAACAAATAAGATAACCCTTGGATTCATAAATGATTCATACATCATGGTTACCTCTGAAAAAGAAAGTTAACATGTAAATTTTGTTTTCCAGAGGCAACATGATGTATGAATCATTTATGAATCCAAGGGTCATCTTTTTCAATCAGATATTCAGTTTTGTGTGCATTTGCCCCTAGAATCAATGTAATATTTAGAAAATTGGAGCGCTTGCTGGCAGCATAATAGAGCCCTGTTATTGTTTTTCCTTTTTCCAAATAGTCTATAAATATTATGCCATGTGAATCCCAGAAGATGGTCGCCATGACCTTTCCGGCTGAGGGAGCTGTTTTGGCTTTCTTTGGCGCGCGTTAAGCAGGAAAAACCCACTGTTTAGACTGTTCTTTGGTTTCGGGTTGATAGTAATCTGCCCATGTTTCATCAACTGTTACATATCGTCTCAAAAACTCTGTTGGATTACGCGGAAACATGTCTAAACAGTGCTTTGAAATGGTTACAGGATTCCGTTTTTGTGGCACCCATCTTGTTGCTAACTTTCTCATACCTAAATTAATGTTGATGCAAAATAGTGTTTGTTATTTTAGCTATCCCGCGTATCTTGATTCGACGGTCTTCCAATACAAGATCGGGCACCCACAAGATCATGGATTTTGTTGATCATTTCATCGGTTGTGATCTCATTTGGGCGTCCGGGGTGCGCAGCATCATTGGTTCTGGTACGACCACAACCAAATTCATACCATGCGAAGGAGCAGACTTCCCGTAATATTTCCTAAACTTTTTTTCTTTAATAGTTTTACCACGCAAAAATAATGTTTTATTAGTACCCGAAATTCACTTTTCTGCGCGGCACAAACGACACTTGATATACTCTTGTTTCAGACGACGCAACACAGTTTCTGTATGACAGATCTAATTGAAATTTGGTGTGCTTGTTTAAAAATCATGGCCAACTTTAGCAAAAAATTGAATTTGCGATTCGAGGGCTCGTTATATAACTTTTTTATAGGAATAATTACATACAAATTGCCGTTTTTTATTGATGGTGGAAAATAGTCAATAATGTTATCGTCCACTGTTGGCGTAGTATTTTTTTTAAATTATATATAGTTACATTATACAATACGATTATACAAAAGATAGATGAAGGTTACTGTTTAATTTAAATATATCGTTTTCTGGCTGCTTGTTACTCTGACCACGAAGAGATAAAGAAAATACGGAATACTTATCGGGAACTGAAACTGATACAAAAGTCAGAAGGTACAGAAGTGAAGGGTACCGAAGTGGAGCATCCCCAGGTTGGATGCCGATATAGGAGTGAACGATCTAAAAGTCCCTAAATTGGTTGAATTAAAAAAGTAAAAGAGAAAAAGAAAGAATCTTGGAATAATTACCTTCTATGAAGGGACTTTTTGAAAGGGAAATGGCTACACTGCGACTGAGTAGGTTAGGATGACCAAAGAAGATGAGCCGACTATTCACCGAATCCCATTGTTAGCTTTTTTGCCGTCTTTAAGGTCTCCGTTTAACTTGGTAGTGAATATGGTGGTGGTTTCTCAACATTGGCAAAATAAAAACGTAACAAAGTCATTTGAAGGTGTATTATTATGCAGGGTTGTCAAACTTCATTTATTCATATACCACAATCGCTGACTGAAAATATCTACCTCCAAAATCAGACCAATAATAATTATTCAACCCATGAGTTGGAGAAAATTTAATTTTTAGGGACTATAGTGTTCGACCACACTGCACGAGAAGGGTCCAAAATGTGTTGGAAGAAGCAAATGTGCTCATTATAGTAACTGAAGAAGAATGGGACAATTTCCGGAAGAAAAGTTGTCAATTTAATTCTTCTAATGCAACGGTGTTTCAAATCACTACTCCAGAAATGCATTATTTCAAAAATTTACAATTTTAGTAAATTACATTGTTGATCCGAATTCTTTTTTTATTATCATTTTTTTCGAATTTTTTTAGTAGATACCACGTCGCCGCGTAAAAAATTAAACGATTCCTAAAGATAGTTTTTCTACTTTGGTGTCATAATTGAGTTTTTGTGAAACTAAAAGTAGTGTCACAAAGGAACTTTTTGTGAAACTGTTTTTGGTGTTTTTCTTTATACGTATTACGTTACGCTTTTCAGATAAAAAATATAACCACAAACACAACCAGTACTACCTGATCCTAAAAATCCCTAGAATATTTAAAAAGCATTATTTTAACATTTTCATAAAACGAAGAGCTCCAAAGTAGAAAAATTGTATATTACACTCGTTTAACGAGGCATTGTGACATTCGTTCTATTGGGGCACGACGAGCGTAGCGAGAAAACCCACTCATGTCACAATGAAGCCTCTTGTTAAACTCGTATAATAATGTACTATTATATATTTTTTTTCTGTTTCAAAGAGCATTTTGTGTAACTGAAAACAGTTGCACAAAGTTCAGTTTTGTATCATCGTTCTAGTCAATTTTGAATATAGGGTAGAATTGATGGTAGAATTGCTGTAAATTGTCCGATTGATTGTCGGCGGCAATTTGTACTACAATAATAATTGTATAAATTTGTAGTAGGTACAATTACACAGGCCTACAAAATTAATTTATTTTTTTTTGGTGCCGAGGATCTTGGAACTGATTTTAGCTATATTTGTGTCGCTGAATCTAAATATAAAATTAGTTTTTCTCTATCAGCTCTACTTTTTTAGATAAGTGTATTTTTTAACGTGCGGTTCTACACGAACTGTGCAGATCTTACTCCATTTTTTGCACTTCTAAATTACTGGTTCCTGTATATTTGCCCTATTGTCAGTCTGCAGACTAGTTGAATGACCTCACCAGAGATCTCAACCTGTCAAAAGAAGCTTCTGAATTAGAGGAGGACTTCTGGAAAAAAAGGGTTTTCCTGAATACTTTTAAGATGATTGGCGCTTATTTATTGACAGTTCAAAGGAAAGTTTAAAATGTGTCCTTCTACACAATGAGAACAAATATGGTTCAGTACCAATTGCTCATTCAACAAAAATTAAACAAGAATATACCACCATAGTTTTGGTCTTGGAGAAAATAAAGTATCGTGAACATCAATGGGTGATTTGTGTGGACTTAAAAATAGTAAACTTTTTCCTTGGATAGCAAAGTGGATATCAAATATCCTTGCTTCTTGTGTCTCTGGGATAGCCGAGACAAGACACACCACTGGGTTAGAAAAGAGTGGCCTAAAAGAGAACATGGACGTTGGGGAAAAGAATATCATTAACGACCCCTTAGTTGAACGAGAGAAAATCATCTTTCCTCCACTGCATATCAAGCTGGGCCTTATGAACCAGTTCGTAAAGACTCTTGATAAGAGCGGATCATGCTTTACATATATAGGGGGGGAAATGTCTCAATTGAGTACGGAAATAATTAAAGCAGGAATATTTGACGACCCGCAAATTAGGCAACTAATTAATACGGACTCTGACTTTGTAACTTCGAAATTTGAGCTGCTAGGCAAAAAGTAATGCCATATTTGAATTCAGGGCAACAAAGTCATATAGAATCAGCTCCAAATACCCCGGCACCAAAACATCTGTAGGCCTGTGTTGTCACCGCAGTTGATTTTGATTGGCCAAAAATTTTGAAATTCTACGGCTGCTATTGGTCGAATGCCACAGTTTGACAGGTGAACTGAATAGTCACTGCAATTGATTTTGATTGGCCAAAATTTTTAAATTCCATGGCTGTTATTGGTCGAATGTCACAGTGACAGTGTGACAGGTGAACTGAATAGTCACAAAATTAATAGAAAACAGTTTACGTTTTTAGTCGCCCGTTTTTCGGGATTTTGTTTAACATTAGTGGGTGCTAAATTGAGCTCTTCACACCAATTTACTGCCTTACTGTATTTAATATCTGTAATTTTTCGCTAAATTCGGCTTCATCTGTAAATAATACTGCTGTCAGAAAATCGTGCTTCATATTACATCTGGTTATAGTCCACTGGCAAAATTGTTGTCGGTGCAAAGGATTGAACATTTTGGTTTGGATGTACATAATCCTGAATCTTTTCTAAAAGCTACACAACAAATTGTGAAACACCAACTTGATGTGCAATATTCGGGCCCTTTATGTACCATCATTTTTGTTTACCGCAATGTGCAAACAATATTCGTAAATTCTGCTTTCGTTAAGGCATTTTTGTATTCAAAATTAAAAAACAACTACGGAAAAGTGATGTCAATAACACTTAATATTTGTTTTTTAGGCGATGATTACGAAAAAGGTGATTCTATGGCCTCTTTTGAAGCCGTAAAGTTTTACTTTTTTGTACACATTTGTCATATACTTTGTTGGGACTGATCTGTCAAACTTTACTTTTTTATGACTGATCTGTCAAAATTTGACAGATGAAATTGAAATTAAGTCGTCACGGGACGCCCGGCAGATGTGAAACATCGAAAGTGATGGTTATTGAAAGAATTTATAATTAAAGAAAACCAATAAATAAATATGGAGTAATATAAATAAAAACATAGTTTCGTTAATAAAATAAATCTTTTTTTTTTCAAATCGAATAAGTAGAAGTTTTGGAGATTACTTAGACACGAGCGCCTCACACGCATGGGAGAAGAGAGCGCGGGCGTAGGGGTGGCGTGATGCCGTTTTTTGTGACGAATCGGTTTAACTCGAATGTCGCCGCTATCAAAAGCAAAACTTTCCGGCTTCAAAAGAGGCCATAGAAACACCTTTTTGGTAATCATCGCCTAAGAAAAATTATGAGCAAATTTTTGAATTCTTTGGTGATCATCGCCTAAAAAACGTTGTGTGAACTCGTGCAAAAGTTCTTGATTGGTCTTTTCTGAATTGTGTCCTCGGCTAGCGCCTCGGCCACAAACAAGAGATTTGCTCTAAAAGATCCTTTTTACGGCCTCGATTCACTATTTAACTATTTTGTCTACTTGCTGATAAGTGTAATAATTGCTAGGTTTTTCTTTAATTTCTTTGGGTCGTTTCTGAATCGCTTCAGAGATCTTAGGTCAGTAACGCTCAAAAATTTAGCCATGATTTTTATTTCGTCCAACACTAGTAATTTATATGGTAAAAATACAGGGTGAATTCGAAATGTATGAAAAAAAATCTAGTAACACCTTGGGATGACTAGAGTGCAATCTCCTTGAAACCTTTGGTTTGGGTTTTCCACTAACGCCTGTATCGGGATATTTTTTTTTAAGTTTGGCTATAAAATCGGAGCACGCCACTAGAAACACTATGCCAATGTAAGCAAGGAATTTTTTGCGACATATCTTTACTTCATAAATAATGGACAAAAACTGAGAATCACCTCAGTTACCCGACCTCAGTTTTGTTCGTGGTTCCGAGACCGTGTGTGCTTCCTTTTCCCGAAAATAAAAGTGTACAAAAGACTGACTGATATGACTTGTTGGATGCTGTGTGATTTACAGCATTAGTATAGTAGCCTTCAGCTTAAATTGTCACGGGGATGCGCTATATTTTTGTAAGTAAGTAAGATGTAACCTATACCATATGAATTCTAACCGGTTTCATTTTCCTGTTGCAACTGGTCCACTCTGGCAAATTGAATGCAAGACCGGGTTTTTTTGGCCGACACGTGTCTTGATTTCCAAAGTCGTATTTAATATTCTGCTATGAATTGTTACTAACTAATTTTTTTTTTCCTTTGGCCTTAAAGCTGCAAACGAGAGCTTTATTCAGCCACGACCAATGCTACTAACCCTAACCTTTCCTCGGAACCTATAGAAGATTTTCCGCTACGCCGGGATAGACACAAGGAAATACACTCTTCTCGCCCAGGGGTCTATCTGGGCATTTTAAAAACACACAACAGGACCACGGGACCAACATATAAGGAACAATTGGACTTCTCTCTACACCCTAATTTGACAACTTTGAACATACTGATATAGAACCTTGTACACTTTCAAATCGTATGTGTTCATCAGAGTATCGATTTTTTGGGGAAACTGTATCCCCAAGGTCTGAAGTTTTGTAATTAATACCCCTATATTGTGTCTATACCTTTCACACCCAAAAAAAAGGTGATTTAAGTCTCCAAGTTCATTACAGGCGCACCTGGGAGAGTTTACTACTCCAATACGATGCAAATGAGCGGGCGCACAGCTGTGACTTGTTAGTAGTCTCAACATGGTCGCTACGAATGGTCTAGCTTGTCCAGCCAAAAACTGTACCATTGGCTTCCTCTCCGACATGCAATATGGATTTGTAGACGTGGCGCAAAACCCTGCCCATTCTTTTTTCCCGTTATCGTCAATTTCACCCTGTAATACCCTAATCGTATCCTGGAAAGTATCGAGTTCCAGCGGCATCCCATCTTGTGCCGCATCTTTTGCTAGTTTGTCAGCTTGCTCGTTACCATGTATTCCACAATGTCCTTTTACCCAAACCAACCTTACAGGCTGCAACTCTTTATTTATTAAGGCGCTCAACCCTACTATCTCTATTAGTAGGTGGTGTTCCAGGTAGTAAGGGTCCCCCTGGGGGGCCCGTAATACTGCCTGAGAGTCAGAAATTATGACCGCATTGTTGATTTTGTTTCTACAAACCCACTTTAATGCCTCCAAGATCGCTAAGGCTTCGGCCGTGAAAATTGATGAATTCGGTGTTAAACGATACTATATTTGGCTTGCCGGCGTTTGAGCTACATAGACTGCACACCCAACCCCATTCTCTGATTTTGACCCATCGGTATAGATGGATGTGATCTCCGTTCCACATGCCAGTAGAGCGGATCGTAACACCGTTTGGTTAAAGGATGGATTGTCCCCATACCGTGGTATCCGTATACTCATTGGCTCTAGTAACTCATCATACGACTTAGTAAACACCGGAATAGTCGGGAATGTTGCCATTTTGTTGTTTTGAGTGGTTGTCTCAAGGAATGCTTGGATCAGAGGCGGAATCGGTTTTACGGACCAATATTCATGCGTCAGGATGTGACTTCCCAGATTTGCTATTTGAGCAAGCAACTCTAGATTGCTGAAAGCTTTCCAACGTATTATTAACCTTACCGCCACACGCCTTCGGCGTAGGGCTAATGGCAGTTCTCCAGCTTCCTTCAATGCAATCGCATTTGGTGTCGATCTTAAAAGTCCCAGAGCTGTTCTAAGGGCGGTCGTCTGAATACTATCGAGCTTTTTGAGCCGGCTTTTGCTTGCTGCACCATAAAAGATCGAGCCATAATCTAACACTGATCGTATGTATGCCTTGTAAAAAAGGAGACAAACAGATTGGGACGCTCCCCAGTGATGTTTACTAACCGCCTTCAGTAAGTTTAGACCACGCCCACATTTTTTGAGCACGTGCTCTATTTGTTTCTGCCACAGCAGTCCACGATCTATGTACACACCCAAGTATCTGTGCTCACGCACTACCGGTATAATGAGTTCAGAAAATTTTAGTTCTGTACCTATCGGATCTCTGCTTCTTTGAAAAAACATCATTGCAGACTTCTCCGGGCAAAAATCAAAACCATTGTACCTCAACGTTCTAACGCATTCCTGATAGGACTGTTGCGTTACTAACTAAAGTGAGCAATTTATTTTTATTTATTTTGTCCAGCATATGTTTTTCTAAGTCTTGCACTTTTAATGTATTCTAAAGTTGTACAGTCAAATATTAATTTGTGAGGCAAGTGATCAACTCAATCTTCATTTTTGGAATACGGTCCTGTCACCATTTCTTTACAGCTTAGCCGACCAGTCGATCAAAAGTAGATTGCTTATTTCAAAACCAGTTTAGGACGTTTATAGATAAGTTGGCCATGCATAATTTCCCCTCGCATCCCCGTGACAATTTAAGCTTGAGGCTACTATACAGTTGTACAACAGAGATAAGTTTTCCACCTGCTATTTAGTGACTTGTTCGATTAGGTTTTGAGCTAAACTTAACTAAACTTATTACATAATGGGATACCGCTTCCTTCCACTCATATTTGTTTATGTTCGTTTTCGTTGAATTGGGTTTATAGCTTAAATTTCCCGAGTAGCTTTCATACTCGAAAGAGTAAAGATGTTCTTAATAAAAAACCGTTTTATTGTACTGCACTGCACAATTATAATGTTGAGGCAGATAAGTCAAGTTCAATGTCAAGTGCCAATTTACCTCTATTTTATCGATAGATCGGTAGATATCGAGGGGATGGGTTTTTCTCATAACTTTTTTGTCATGTCAAATTTTAAAATTACTTCATAACCACCAGAACTAGGCTGGTTTAAAGAGTTTATGCCCTATTAAAATTTTTGACCGAAATTTTCACAGATAAATTATACTGTACCTTATGATGCCCCAGTTAATTTTTTTTCATATATTTCAATTTTGCCCCGTATACAGACGCATTTCAGTGTCACTCTGTATAGTGCAAGTAAATGCTAATCCCCGATAATGTGTATCTTGGATCGCTTCGTGTGCTTTCAGTGTACTTAATCAGTTCTAGATTAGATTGTTCCAATGCCATCCACGTTTTTACATACTTTTTTAACATTATCAACAAGAATGATTATTCTTTTTTCTATGCTGGGGTGATTTGTTTCTAACGGTGAGTAATTTTCTGTTGTAAAAAACGGCCGTGTTTCTTTGTGTTGGGTTCAATTACTATGTGTACTATGTATAATTACTATATTTATGTATTGTTGATATGTATTGACTTTTCTTAGATTTTTTAATTATGCAACATGCTTCTAAGCTTCTCTATAAACTCATCGTTTTTACTTTTGCTTTAGGTCTCTATCTAGCTTGTGATATTCTTCTTAAATCTTTTTTTTTAATCCCAGTCATGCAACGTCTTTGTGTATCTTCCTTTCTTATCCCTTATCTTATCTGATCTTCAACCTCTATAAATGTCCCACCAATAAGGATTCCTCTGCAACTTATTAGTGTGTTCTAATCTTTTCAAATATTATCTTGTAATTTGTTCTTCTTTTCTCGGGTGTGTATGTTTTTCTGAGTGAAAGTGTGTTGTTAAGTTTAGTTTTAGTTTTTATACTTTTTTGCAAAATATGTAAACAACAAATGTCAAGATTTTATCTTTGTTGGTATTTTCATACAAAATTTGCATGCAAAACGTTTTCATTCGAACGGAATTCCCTACTGACATCAAAATAACGTACGTTTACACACATGGGATTACAATAATTGGTATATTTTTATAATTTTCTACTTCCATTAGATAATTAGATAATTTACTTAAATTAACTACGATTAAGGCAGTATATACAGGGTGCCATTGATATATCTGCAATAAATTTAGGGGGTTACAGTTTAGGTTTAGGGGGTTTTAATTGTTTTTCATAATACCTATTATATCAAAACTGTCAGCTTGAGTGAAAACAAATTGATTTATGAATTGTCCAAATATTATGCTAAACAATTCTGTTCTTTTCTCGGTATTGCCATACCGTAGTACTTATAAAAAGTACTGAACGATATTCGGTCGATACTCAAATATTGTCTGTTATTTGCCACTTATCGGCCTCATACGTTAATAACTATACGAGATATACATGTTATGCCGTTGTGATGATTATTGATGTATAATTTTTAATCGGTAAGTACTTTATTTCTTCAAATTCCGCTGTTTTTAACAAAACCATACACACACTTTCACCGGGTGCTCACGCGAGTTTAAAAAAAAACTTTCACGCATAATTTGTTCTACTTGTTGATAATTATTTTGTTTTTATGAAATTTGCACACCCATCAACATCATACAAAATGCTCCCCATTATTGTATGCAATGAAAAGTTATAAATACATTTCCCAAAGGTCAAATCTGACAGCGCTCCACGTGTCGTGGAGAATAAGAGATCTTAATAATCATGAAATGAACTCCTAGTGACACCATCTAGTTATCGGGGAAATACTCTAAGCGTTGAATAACAGAAGCATCCCTCGGTGTGATAGTACTACTTTTAAGAAGGATGACTAGGCACATAATTTATTAATACGTTTTTATGTGAAGAAGACTACAATAATTTTTTGTTGACGCTTGTGTGCTATACAAGGTGCTTTAGTTTAGTATTCTCACTTGGATACAGGATCTGCATAAATGATTCATACAGGATCTGCATAAATGATTCATACATCCAATAGACATTGAATGTCAAAATTCTCCATTTGACTACATGTAAATTTTGTTACCCGAAAGGATTGAGGGCCCTATTCTTGAGACGAGCGCTTACTTTAAATTAAATACTCTACTACTCGACGTGACGTCACAACTCACTCACGCACTCACATGTTCAAGAATAGGGCCCTCAGTAATTTCAAATTTCTATAGATGATAGGTACTATAGGCGTACCAATTTCAATACACTACTAGAGAAAGAGAGTATTGTCATTTATAACTTATTATATCTCATGCAGTAGTGTTGATGTCGGTCCGCACAAGCACCAATTCAAAATTTTGTTTGTATAGTTCGTAGACAAATTTGTTCTATTATTCTAACAATGTTATGCATTTTTTATTTCTTTACTTCCTATTATTACACAAGTAATAGTTTGGGTTATTTTGGTGCATTTTTTTATTCTGTTATGAATTCACATTTGGGGACTTCTGATAACTAATATAACTAGTATTCTGGTCATCTCTCTGTCGGGCTTCCGAATAACGATTTGCAGATTTATGGTCAATATTTGATTAATACGTTTATAATATTAATAATAATTTAATATAATTTTTTCCAGAGTACCTTATTTCTGCTTAAATACCGCATCGTTTTGTTTAACCAACAAATCCTAGTGACTCAAGCGAGGTTCAAATAGAAGCGACACGAGAAATCTTATTAATAAATAAACTACATTCTTGATAAGTTTCCAACATAATCCGTATCCTATTTGTTTTTGCAGTAATTCATGGCCATTTCGTTGACTGGCGTTACTATTTTTCAAGTAATCTTTTTTAACTAATTCGAATTACTATTTTTGTTTCTTTCTTTTTTGCTTTTTTCAAGGTGCATTCTATTAATAACTGAAAAAATTGAAATACGAGTTATTTTTCAAATCAACATTTGTTATCATGTTTGCCAAAAGATAAGACGAGGTAGATTAAAACATCCAGAATTAGTGGACTGTTATCATCTGTTGTGTAAATATATTTCAAAGTTCGGGAATATTTATTTTGGAATTTATCATACATGTAGAATAATGTAAAATACAAAATTATATTGTTTTTGATTGTTTCATTCTTTTAGCTCATAGACATCAGCTACTTCCATACGGTTAAAATCAACAAGTGTGTTATAATCAGTAATACAAGAAATAAATTAGCCCACTTGCAAGAAAAATGTGCTTCTGATACCCAATGGATATTAGCTACACTTTTTTACTAGTAATAGTATATTTCGATACAAGTGTGCTGTCATGACACTTTTCTGCTGCTACTACATGAGATAGTAACAATGCAAGCAGATAAAATGCGCGTAAAAACCCGCTAAAAAACTGTGTGTTTGTCTAGAATGGCAAAATTTGAACAAAGTAAAGTACTTATCCATTACAAATTAGCTAATAATCATCACAACGCCATAACATTCTATTTCGTACACAATTAAAACGTGGTCATGCAATTGCACTATGACACATCCACACACACATTCATGACGACCTGTATAATATGCAGATTTTTCTGATGATGTAGTTCTAATACATAGTTACATTGACACTAATTGCTTTTGACTTTTAAAGCAATTTGGGAATTGTTGTATCTAATATTATGAGCTATTATTATACGGATTTTTCATGTTGTGAAATTAATATCAGCACTTTTGATAGAAATATCCAATACAAAAATAAAGCTTAACCGTCTACAGTAACCAGAAATGTTTACAGGATTTGTAAAAAAGTACATAATAAATTTTCTAAATTAAACTGCATTTGCGCAAAAAAACTGAGTTATACTATATTTCTGGAAAATGTATTTTTTTCACTAATAGCTGTAGAATGTACGATAATATAGTTTTTCGAATTTGGTTTCGTAATTTGCAAATTATAACACCAAAAACAGAATCATAATGATCTAAATTATAATTCTGTTTTTAGTAACTTTTCTTGTCTTAATGTTGCCTGCGACACGAAAATAAAGCAAAGAGAAGTAAATGACTTTCGTTCCATGATTAGATGTAAACATTGGTATAAACAAGAATTGAAAAAATGGCAATCAAACGTGAGGTACAGCTTGTGTCTACATAATCAAAAGTTTCCAAATCTAACCTCCAAATCAGAAACGTCATTTAGCAGAAATACCAATTATACTGAAATACCACTCGTGTTATATAAAAGTCCCAAAGTCATCAATTTAGCACAAATTTTTAGTTTTTCTTAATTAAATAAAACCAAATTCGAAAAAATAGTATATTACACGCGTTTCACAAGCCGAAATTGTAGCACTCGTGCTTTTGGAGCACTTCTCGCTGCGCTCGTCGTGCCCCAAACTACTCGTGCTACAATCAACCGTCTTGTGAAACTTGTATAATAATATACTATTTTAGAGGATGTGTCAAATTGTTTTTCTTTCCTAGTAGTTAATAATAAAGAGACCGCATTGTGCAATTTTGCATGAAAATCCGGTCTCTGACTGAGAAATGTCAATACATAAACTAAAATTCGTTCCGACTTTTGGCATTATCATGATTATCATTGGAACAAAAGTTAAACAAATGTGCTAGTAGTGAAAAAATAGTAATATAAAGCACGGTTACTTCGCATCTTGGGCAATAAAATAGCTCTGCTAAGAAGGTCGTAGACAACGCCACCCTTACTACTCAGTTTGTATCTTTAAAAGATTTTCTTGAAACCCTCCTTTATCGACGACCACCTCATTTTCATGCAAGATGCGTCCACACGTAGCACGCTGCGTATTTGATTGTTAGTTAATTAGCCGAATTGTGTGGTTCACTTGTAATGTTGTTTGAATCCGGTTAAATGAGTCAAATCAAATAGTCGATTCAATGAAGGTAGCTCCGATTTGGTGAACTGGTTTCTTAGGTAAAAAATATTTTTTAAATATCCATCAAATCAAATTAGTCATTTCAGTAAATGTCGAGTTAGTTTTTATACAATTTTTTTTATAAAATAATCTTACCGAATTACAAGCTCGAGGTGTCCGGAAATAACACTCAAGCTAACCACGGATCTCACAAATTTAATTCTTATTAAATTAAAACAATAGTTGTCACTAAATCAGCTCTAGACAAATCACTTTACAGAATTAAAAAGTGTTATACAGAGCAGTCGAACACAAAATTAGTCAACGTTGGCCATGCAAGAAAAGGCGCTTGTCGTAGTTTATGAAATGTCAAATTTAACACGGTCAACTTGACATTTAATAAATAATTCTATTAAACTACGATAAGCGACTTTTGGTGCATGGCCACCTACGACTAAGTTTGTTTTCGATCTTTTTGTACAATTCTGACATTTATGTCGTATGGAAAATTCAACGGCCAATATAACCCCCTGGTCTTACCGGCCCCGCCCCATTGTCTATTTTGCAAGTGCCAGAAACAATAGTGTCAGTTTGACTTTGTAAATTTTGGGTAAGTTAGTTAGTTTGTTAATTAGTTTTGGAGATAGCTTTTTATCTCCGTTTTGGGCTTTTTGTGTTTTTTTAATTTTTAAGCTTCCAGTTTTAAACAGTTAAAGATCTATTCAGATCTAATCCAAATGTAGTCGAGCATGTGACACAGATTGAAATTATGCCCTTTTAACAAATGATTGCAATTTTACGAATTGTCACTAATATTAAAGGTAATTTAGAACCCAAAAAATGCTAGCCATTTTTATGACATCATAAAACGTCTGTTGACATTTAAAATATGGAAAATTTCGTTTAGCCACGTGTTCGGAATCAAAAGACGCCACACATCTTTTATCCAAATTTATCAATGAAATAACGTTGCATCCGTTTAAAAAAAACTGCAATTAATATTTTTGATTCATTTTGAGTTTTAATTCATGCAATTTTGATTAAGTAAATCATAAATAAACGAAATGTTATGTAGGCTGGTTCGATGAAATAAGAACTACTCTTAACTTAGGACTGTATATTGAACGAAATTGGTTTAAGTTAAGTCGTCTCCACGGAGAGCTACTGTAATTCTTATATCTAGATAGTTGTCTCAGTTTGAGAGCTAAATGTTACTTAGAATGAATGATCGTCTCATACTGAGAGCTAAAAGTTCACTTAGTTAGAACTACACTTATAGGTTGTCTCGACTTGAGAGCTAAAAATTCACTTACTACAATTTGGGGTGCTGGTACCTGACCCATCCCTCGGTACACATTAGGGTGGGGGTTGCAAGTACCAACGTAAACACGAAACACTACCTATTTCTTCTTTTGATTCTACCTCTGATTTAATTGGGTTATTTGACATTCGGAACTTTTGAACTATAAAAGACTAAAGTAACGTGTGTTCAACAAAAATCGACGACGAAGCAAGCGTTGGAATCTTCAAGTCATGTCTGCATTTATATCACACGCATGCAGTGCTTATTGTTCAGAAATATTTGCAACGGCGGTCGGCCAGTTGGGGAAACCCAAAGGGTCATAAACCCTTATACCTGACTGGTGACACTCGGGACGGCACAATCTTTCCAAAACAGAATTCCAAATCAACTAGACTTTCAGGCCTCTCTCACAACAGTAAGCTACCCAATTCACTACACTTGTTACGGGTAAGCAGTGGCATTATTAAATTTAATGTGGATAGAAGAACGGCAAGAGCCTTCACAAGCTCTGCCCAGAGGGGGCACGGGGACTTGGCTTCAGTGTCTGGCCGTGTGGATGAGGCACCGCTATAAAAACCTCCCCAAGCTAATAATCTGACATGTCAAATGTCAGATGTCAGGTGACAAATTTGTTACCATCTACGCCATACGTTTTTCAATTCATATCCCACTTGACGTCGTTTTTTGTTGAACGAACGATATAAACTACAAGGAATCTTAATCACGAGATGAGTACGCTTCAAGTAAACGATGCGCCAAAATACACAATATGTATTGGAATCTCTTTTGCGCTTGCGCACATTTATATACTGTCGAAAATCGCCATACTTCGCGGTGTAAAATAGTGTTTTTTGAAGTAATATAAGTGCTGTTCCCGGAGCGAAACGCGGCCGGGAAGACCGACTTTCGGCTATGGGATGCAGAAAATACTTTTTTTTTCAATATGTAGTAGCACTTTAGTTTTACTTTTCTTCAATCTATGATAATGCGAAAGATCGGAACGAATCTATGGAAACCATAAAGTCAATACCGTCATTTCTATTTTTTCCAAAAACTAAAAAGAAAAATGTCAAGTAGCGAAGAAATCAGGTACAATATAACAAATTGTTGCCAGAAAAATGAAAAGATTTTTAATATAACACATTGTCAATTGTTACAGTTGGTGACACTCAACATTGGACATCATTTGTGACATTGGCATTTAAGACGTAAAGCAGTCTTTATATCATAACATTATTTTTACTAGCTATTGTCAGTCACAAATCTTAACGTCATCAGCATCACTTGACAATAAAATATGGATTACAATCATTTTTTGAAGGAATGTCAAAAAACGATGCCCAATGTTGGGTGTCCCCAATGGTTCAATCTACTTGTACATAGGAGAAAAATTCATTATTGGGTTATTAAAATATCCCCAAAAAAATAATAAACGTGACGCAGCTTTTTCATTGCTATTTTTGACAAACGTTTGTTGCTATGAAAATGTTTAGTTATCGCCTATTTAATTATTACGAATAATTTGTGCAAGATAAAAACTCAAAATTTCTTTTGAAATTAATCTAGTCTTTAAAACTTTTCTTTCTAGATAAATAATATATAATTAGAGATGTTTTGCTTGAATTAACAGTTTGCTCTTTTCTTCAATACAATTTTCCTGTTGGCAATGTGGCTGTATAGGCAACCTAGAATGAGCAGTAGTATTATATAATGCATAAGTTGAAAACACGGTAATGTTTACATTTTTTTAGCACGGAGCTGAAGTTCGACCTCGGTTCCGACCTTATGCATAACTGCACTATAAACATTTCATATTATACTTCATTAAATAACTACTAAAAGTCATCCATTCTCAATTAAACTCAGCTGATAGAAGTACCTAAATCCGTTTTGTTTGCCTTTTCCGCTTCAAGGTTTAAATACCTATTTTGTTTGTTTTTATTAAATTTACTATTAAATATTCTGGCAGAACGAGTTTTTTGTAAACATGCATATGTCAACCATTAAGGTTAAGAAGTTATGTTAACACTATTATTTCCTCAGTATTTCCTTCTGTTGCGGTACGAATTTTTACCTTCAGTTTGTCATTGTCATTAATTAGTGACTTATCTACCGAGCTATTTATCTTCATTATTACATTGCTTTTTTACAGGCGAAAGACTGCCATTGATGATATCGCTGTTAAGCCTATCACACAATTTCCAGTTTCCCTGGCGGAAGAGGTAAGTTTTTTGTGAGTTTGGCATACCTATTCTCTATTAATATTTTTCATCGCATTCATTAACACAACGGCGAACCGTAGAACTAATTTTATAAAATAAGACTATAATCATACTATCGGGTCTTCATAAATGATTCATAGCAGAGGTAGATCATGGTTGCTTCTGGAAAACAAAATAGGGGACAGGGGGGAACATTAGTACACTATTTACATAAAACATTATTATAACGAGTGAGCAACAAAATTCGTGATCACAGTTGGCTAAACGTATATCGGTTCTTTTACTTTACTGGTTACATTAATTACTCGACGACTTTTTACACAATCGTATCGATCAAGAATCGGCTAAAAATTTTGGGTTCAGAGGTCTCTACGATCACGAATTTTGTTGCTCACTCGTTATAATTATGTATAGTAATATAGTAATATTTATCAAAATTTATTTAATGTTGAAAATACATGTGGGGTTCATACTTGTACTAATTTGTTGAAAAATCAAAATAAAATGATGTCGCTTAGAATATGATAAAGTACATAATTATGTCATCTGTATCTTTATGTATCATTGTGCATTGCCATTTACTTCTTAGTGTAACTAAAAATTAAAATAACTTTATATGCACTGATGACAACCAAGGGCAGTTTTGAAAAAGCTTACTAATTAAACAGCGATCAAGTAAAGTTTAAGATACCAAATATAAAATAAACATATCAATTAGCCTCACCGCAACATAAAATAAAACATAAAATTTACAGGTATTTAGCATGTAAATTTTGTTTTACAGAGATAACGTGATATATGAATCATTTATGAAGACCTGTATAATTATATTAATGTGGGATTTTATCAATAGTCAATTTTTTTATGTATTAACAATACGTTCGGTTTTATTATGGAAAATAGAATAATTTCTTTTTAGTGCACAAATACTTATATCGTGCGATTCTTTAAATTTCCATTCTAGGTAAGCCTTGGAATTTGAACGTAGGTCCCCGGCGAATGGTTTTGTCTGCTTACAGCTGTCAGTTTAAAACGTCAACCAAAAAACCTAACCATAACCATAACAAGACATTTAAAAAATGAGCTATAATCAAAGACATTACTTTTTTCCACCGTCTACTCAGAATGCAAATTTAAAGAATCACACGTTACTTACTGTTCAAATTAATGAACGGAAAACTTTTTTTTGCAAAGAAAACTTTTTGTAATATAGTCAAACATTTGAAAATGGTACTTTCTAAATCACTGACCCGTAAATCCTAAATTTAGGATAATACAGGTTAGTGCATCTCAATCAACGATGTCTTTCTTACCAATAGATACGGCGAAAGAACTAGAATGCATAGTGATGGGTGAAGCCAACATCTCAACCCAAAAGTGACGTCAGACGTTGCGTTTGGGTTGCAGCTATGCAGGTTTGGTTGCGGAATAATATTAGATATTCCAGAGGAACAGAAAATTAAACATTGTTTATTCTTTTTCTATATTCCGCTATTAGTTATCATGATGATAAAAAATTATATTATTATATTTATTTTGTGGATTTCCTAAATAACTGTTCCTTCTACTTGCATAGTTCGCTTCATAAAAATTAACCCAATTGTGACGTCATGTTGGCTTCAAGCATTTTGCTTTGCAACGAATAAAACTACTGTAACGTATCTACTGGTAAGACATCGTTGATCTCAATAAAAAATACATAAACTAAGTAAGGGAGATAGACGATGAACGACGCAGAATCGGCTTGTCAAAATGATGACGCTGCCATCTGGTGGTCGAAAGTATGCACTAGTAGGCATGGAACGAGGTGACTAGGGGATTCAAGTACACATTTTATATTTAAAAATCTTTTGTAATTTTTATTGTAGAAAGATCGTATTTTTTTGTTCATAAAAGTAAAAGTGTTCATAAGAAAAATATAAAATATTTAACAATAATAAGCATATTAACAATAGCTATTAAATAAAGGCTGGGGACTGCATTCAATAGTGGCAACCACACTATTAAAAATGTCGATGACGACTTATGTGCTTTTTTGGATTTAGCTTCCCAGGTTATAATTTACTGTCACAGTTAGGCACACAACAACAATATCGAACCTAAAAAAACGATATTAATGAGGTAGTGTACTAAAAAATAAAGTTTTTGGAAAATACAACAATCATAACCCTCATTCAAAAGTGTATGGTTTAGCGCTATTATGGTGAAATTATACTTACTGAAAATTGCAAAAAAATGGAATTGAAATTCGTTTAATTTTTTGTGAGAGAACTGTACTAGTTTAAAATACGTCATTAGTGGCCGGCATATGAATTAAGTGAGGACCTACGCCTTTCCCCGTCTCACTCCCACTCATTTTATAAGTATTTCTTTCCTTTTCGCTCTTACTCCCTCCATACTCGGAAACTAATGACGTCGTTATTCGCCCGCGAAACAGTGTTTTATTTATTTTATGAAAACGGTTATGATTTGAGCAAAATGAAAAAATAGAGTACTTTATTTTAGGCAGCTTTATTTATAAAAGAAGTTTCAAAATTTTGTATACTACTCTATTTATAGTCTACATGATTACAGTATAAGTTTATACAAATTATAACCACTGTAAAACTACACAGAAATTTCCACAATGTTTACACGTGAGAATCTCTCATAATTTAAGCAAAGATTAGAACCACATATCAACTGTCGACAATTTAGAGATCTGTAACAAATTCCAAGCTGCTGCGTACCACGTGACTTGGACAACCAGCTCCCACTTAATCTAAACGTCTATTTTCTCTATTTAGTTTATGTAGTAATGTATGGATAATCCGAGGAGAAAGTTGCCAGATCCCTTTCGGATTAGTGAACCGTTCGGACGTTGAGGGAGAATAATCACTCCACTATTCGGACTATCCATTCGCTATTCCCTGTATACTCTGAACGCGTTCGGATTATGAAATACTCAAAGCCCAAGAATTACTTGCATAATGCAGAATAAAAAATGGCTAATAGAGTCTTCATAAATGATTCATTCATCATGTTTAAATGAAGAATTTTGATTTTGTCTATGGATAACAAACATTAGATGTAGTTAGACTAAGAATTTTGACAACCTACTGGATGTATAAATCATTTATGAAAACCCTGTATAATATACAGAGTGACTGATAAAAACCTTTTATGCTGTATGTTGTTTGTTATTAATCCTATTTGCACACATGAAACCAGATAAAATCATTAATTTTAAAATGAGTATATTTTATATTTTTTATTCTTGGTCACTTTTTGATAGATGACAACTATTTTTTTTCCAATTGCAGTGTATAATATATGTTTTTAATGTTTAACGGTTTTCAAGATTCCACCATTAACATGAATAATTATTATGGATGCGTGGATTTGATATAAAATTATTTTGGACCTACATACCCCCAAATATTTTACTGGACGCAACGAAAGTTGTTTTTAGGATGCGTCGATATATTGTTTGGGACAGTATACTTGTAATTTTCGAAATACAATAGATGTTTTATTCTCTTCTTAAGTTACTTGTTTTTATTTATTTTTTATGTCCCAAATACATTTTTGTTTTGTTCTTACGATGCATTCAGGCTGACCGTGAGAAATAGACCAACGAGCTTTAACCACAGCTTAATGGTAATAAAAGTAAATGATTGGTGGTATTTTTTTCCAATATCTCATAGGGGTAAAACCCCCAAGTCCTCCCCTGTATCAACAAATACAATATTTATACAAATATTTATATTCATATTTTCCTAACCCTGCAAGATATCGAAATGAAACATACACCAAATTTAAGTTAAAATTCCTGTTTTAATCCCTAAAATTCTTATTCAAATCATTAAGTTTTTTATCAGTCAGAATAGCTATTAAAAATTCACAATTACAAATTCTCAGGACCGTTTAGTCCGTAGTCCGTTTTAAAAACGTGGTATATTAAAAATTTGTTTGTATAAACTTATCGCATTTGGATGTTAAGTGCCGTTTGAACCGCATTAACCTAAATTAGTCTTGAATGTTATTTTTAGATTAAAATTAACAAAAATGTGTGATCTCAATTTGTGCCTGCATGACCGTTGTTAATATTAATGTTAGATGTACAATATGGTAAAACTTGTTAACTTTTCTAAACCAAAGCATTTAATGTTCAGCCTTGAAGCAATTATTAGCTGTTATCACTAGACCGCTTCCGGTGATAAAAATCAAACAATACCAACAAGTTTTATCGTGTGAAATATATCAATACCAATTATAGGTGATACAGGCTTATTACTCTTTTAACATGAAAACGTAATGTGGAAATTCCAGCCCCTGTAAGGATTATCTCGTTAATACTGATACAAGCAGTCAATGAAATGCCGGTGTAATTTTCTTATATTTTCAATTTTCTCTAAATTGTCTGAAATTAGTCGACCAGCAGCAGGAAGGTCAGCTTCATAGTACATTTCGCGGTGTTGCCGAACACGCCAATTGCACTATATGTCCGCATTTTTTTGTTCTCTTCCTACCATCACTTTAAGTTTTCAAAACCTTTAAAAGAAATATATCATAAGAAGGTGGAGAAATGCATAATATTATTGTTAGCTTGTTATGCGTCCATGTTGCATAGATTTCTTTTTTTCGTGTTCCAGAATCACTAATAAAACTTGGACAAAGTTAACGATTCTTTTTGCAGGCATGTAATGCTATGTGTTGTTTGAGGTTATTTTTGTTTCTGCAGGCCTCCGAGGAGCAGTTTAGGGCTAACTATCCCAATGTGCGAACCGTCGCTATTAAAAAGGTAATAAAATTATTTTTTATTTTCATTTAGTGCAAAAATCATCCTCACATTTGCAAAGAATTACAAGTTGTTGTTATTTATACACAGACACAATAAATTTATTTTGATGTCCTAATGACATTCTGAAAAGTCCCCTAAGTTCACCCTGGAGCTTTTTTAGGGGATGAAGTAAGATAAATGTAGCTTTTTTCGCAATTATTTCGACATCTATTGAAATTTTGAATAAAATGTTAACAAAATTTAAAGATCATAAAATTCTCTATAAAAAAGTTTTGTGTTTTTTCCTGTAAAACTATTCGTTTCGAAGATGTATGGTTAATTAATTTCAAAGAAAATGCAGCCGTCTAAAATAACACAGCATCTTCACAAATGATTCACACATTCAGTAGGCTTTGTACGACAAAATCCTTTATCTATCTACAAATAAATAAAACCAAGAAGAATCGGAAGAACGAAGAAGGGAAGAATTAGTTCAATAACAAATATGTAATAAAAATAGTAAAAAAATGAATTAGCGGTGACCTGGAAAGGAATTCATTGAACTTTTAGTGTATGGTTTACAAAAAAAAAAGAATAAGTTGTACGGACAAAGACTAGAAAAACCTTTTTTGCAGAGAGAGAATTTTATTATCTTTAATTTTTTATTCGAAAAATCAATAATAATTGTCGAAATAAAAAAGAAAAAATTACCCAATTTCATCCCCTAAAAGCTCCAGGGTAAACTTTAATCATCAAAATAAAGGTCTCCCAAAAGATTTGCAGCTTTTCTAAAAAAAATTCGTTACAAAATGCCATAATGACTGGACTAGATATTGACATTAAATTGAAGAAATAGATAGATCTATCTTGGTGTGCATCTTTATGGATTTGCAATGGCAACTGTGCATGAAGTGGAATTTGCAACTTCAAGGTCATGAAGCCGTAAAAATAATACAAAAAAGAATTTAGTTCGCTTTTGCACAGTCCAGTATTAATTTACTTTTCGTTTTTGGGTTTTCTAAACGGGAAATACGTTATAAAAAATATGGGACATGAAAATTGGTAACTATACGATGCATATACAAAAAGTTAATTCCATTAGCTTTTAAAGCCATCAAGCTAAAGACGAGGAGTCACTACAAAACAATCCAGACACTATTGATTTGGTTGCGGTTGTAAGTATGGCCTTTTAGATCACAATTTAATTGAATTGAACCCATTGTCATTAAAATAAAATAAATAATTATTAAATAATGTTAAAATTGTGTGTTTAAAAACAATAAGAGATTAATATGGATTATTCTACAAATTTAGAAAATCTTCCGATATTACCTAAAAAAATTATAAAAAAAGAACATAATAATTAAGTTACATAAAGCCAGATTATTAAATTAGATATTTTATTAAAAGTCGTAGGTTTATGTTGGATAGAATTTAATAAGAGTATAATGTGTGTTGGGAGTTTTATACGAAAAACTGCATTTATTGTCTCATATAGACAAATACATTTTATCTGCAATGTTGTAGAACATTGACACCCATGTGTCAGATCACCTCCACATAACATTATAGAGTAAAAATTGAAGAGTTCATGACACGATGTGTTTTTGTCTGTTGTATATAGGGCAACCAGAGCTTAGGTATAATGATAATAGAGGGCAAGCATGCAGAAGTGGGCCAAGGTATATTCATCTCGGACATCCAAGAGGGTAGCTTTGCGGAAAAGGTAACCTAATCGCTTTTTGAGCTTGTTATTTTCTTTATTACATAAAGCTGTGTTTTTCGATTGAAGGCCGGCCTAGAAATCGGAGAGATGATCCTGGCTGTAAATAAAGATTCACTAGTGGGTTCCAATTATGATACAGTAAGTAAAGGAAGCATTACCGTTAAAAGAGAGCTTGCTATTGTCAAAGGCTTTTATGTTCTCAGATTTCTCAACTTGATTAATGGGGTTTATGATGAACAGATCATCTTGTTTGTTAGTTTTTTTTTTCTTGATATAGCTCCTTGATATAGTTTTTAAAGGTTTTAACGGTACTCAGTTCGTTAATAATGAAAATACTTTCATAATTTAACGATTATAGATTAAACGAACTGAGGGTTTCTTCCCTGAAAAGCGTATAAATATTATTTGTATTAAATCCCATGCTTTATGATAATAAAAAAGATCAATAGCGATTCATTACGTTTCGTGTTGCCATTTTTAACCTAATCAACTGATAAAGCAATTAACGCTCTCTTTTAACAATAGCTTTTGGCTTTTCTTGTCCCTTTCCTTGTCCGTTTTATGTCTCCCTGCTTGCGGTGTATACCTGTACTTCAGTATCCGTTACGTAATATATTAGGGTACTGTTTTAATTTAATCTTCTATAATGCACCATGGTGTTAGTTCTTTCAATAATCTAACGTTTACATGATAAAAACATCCAGATAACACCTACCCACATATGCCACTAATGTAAACTCAGTATCCCGTGTATGAATATTTTTATATCATGTTTAAGGTGAGGTGTTCACGGCGCGTTGTTACTCTGGTTAGCAAAGTCTCATATTTTCTGTGACTTTGCAGGCCGCCAATTTGCTCAAAAGAACTGAAGGTTTAGTGACATTGGTGGTTTCGAATCCAGGCAAAAAAGAGCAAGCACCGCCATCGGCCATAACGCAGAGCACCGCCAATAATACCGACACCAACAAACCCAACGCCATTGGTATAACTGCAGGTTTGAAGCCTTCGGGACCACCGTCAAGACCTACCACACCTGTACCTGGTGAGTTGTTTTTCGGACGTGACACGTACTATATATAAAATAAATGACTCATTTATTCAGAATTTTTCGGTCAAGGCGTACAAGGTATATTTATTTAACAACTTTATTGGATACACTTAAGTTTGATGAAATTTCAAATAGATTGCGGAAAATTCCTTTTTCCCATTTTTTTACATTACAATCTATAGGTAAGGATTTTTATGGTTTATGGCCGTAAATTAAATTCCATTCACCAGTCATTTGTAAGAAATGAACTAATAAAAATGCAACTGCAACATTTTATTACTGTAAATCTATAATCAGATATACCATTAGCAATCCCAGCGAATATTTTTAACAAATTAATATTTTTAAAATAAACAAAAATTCTCTAAGATCCATTTAAACACTTAACTTTGCGTCCCTGATTCAAAAACATTGACCTATTTGCTCGTACACATCCCAACACTTTTAGCCATTTATTCTAATCTTCATGTCGTTCAATTCGGTTAAGGAATTGGGGGTGACAAAATTATTCGTGTTTTTGTTAAAGATCCTGGATATTATAGGCGAAAAATTTAAATCAAACGACATAATTATTATATATTGTTACATTACGATCACCTTGGACGATGAAGCACATTTTGAACTTGAAGCGTTTTCACGGTCAACACAGACCACTCATTTCACAAAAAATTGATAGTGAATTGTGTGATTTGTACGTTTTCTAATCGTTTTTAACCATTATTTGAATGTAAATTCTTCAAACCAAATCAGATATTACTTAAGTGACATGTGATCACAGTAGACAACAAAACAAACAATACAAAAACAAAACAAAAAAGATTCGTTATAATCTTTATAATTTTTTACAAGAAGGAGGATGAATTGTTATTAAAGTACCGCTATAATAAAACTAATAAATTGTATAACTTTAGATGTTTGCTCAAATTTATCCCACATTTCGTGTAAATGTACCGGCGCCTCCACCAAATTTGATAGTTGGTACTTTTGAAAGTGATGAACGTAACGTCAATAACCGGCAACAAGGAAAATCCAAATGGTACGGACAAAAATAGTTTACGAGAATGCTTTTCAATTTATAATTTGTAATAATTGTTCAATATTTAACATATAATTTTTTTATCATAGAACCACCAGCGGACCCCACAACGTGTGCGATTACTCCAGGGAAAGACGTAACAATCGAAATCGCAACGGAAAACAAGTGTTTAGGCATATTTTTCGTAGGCGGAAAAGACACAAATATTCCGGTAAGTTTCCAAAAACTTAAAAAAAAACAAAAGTGCAACTTTTTTTAGAACGGGATCGTGGTAGTGGAAGTATATCCCGGAGGGACAGCGGATAATGATAATCGTTTACGACCTGGCGATCAAATCTTAGAAGTAAACGGAACGCATCTGAAAGATGTAACATACACTACGGCTTTACAAGCTTTGAGACAAACACTGCCAAAGGTGAGGAGCATTGTATCTTTTGTAATTTCTGATTATTGTAGTTTTTTAAAAACACCAATTAGATAACAAAATTAAAGGGGAGGAGGTAAATGTGCCCACTTTTTGGAACGTTTAATACATGGTCTACTTGTCTAGTCTGTGGTATTTTTTATTTCATGGGATACACACTACATGTCATCCTCCAGTGCACGCAATTTTTAAAACCTATGGTGCACGAGTGTACTTGATATTAATTTTATGTTCTATTTGATTCAGATTCATGATCAAAATGCACTTTGTTACATGCCAAATGGATCATGACCCTTTTAATAGAGTGCCAATCTCGCTTAAATGTGCCACCCTGTGGGCCTTTTCACAACGCTAAAATTTTCAGGAATGAAAGCTAATGCCCTAAATATGTATAATATACATTAAATCCGAATTCGTCAACAAATCGTAATGTACAAAAAAAAAGTTATTAACAATTTTCGAGTTTTCGATATATGTATTATAAAATTTTGGAAGAATTATTTACTTAAGTGCTTTATATCGTGCGTTCAAATCTCTCACCTGACATCTGACATTTGACATATCAGATTATTAGATTGGGGAGGTTTTTATGGTGGTGCCTCCTCCACGTGGCCAGACACTGAAGCCAAGCCCCCGTGCCTCCACTAGCCAGAGCTTGTGAAGGCTGCTGCCGTTATTCTATCCACATTTAATAATGTCACTGTCTACCAGTGATAATCTTTGCATGCGTGTGATCTAAATGCAGACATGACTTGAAGATTCCAAGGCTTGCTTCGTCGTCGATTTTTGTTGAACGCACATTACAAGCGGGTTATGAAAGATCACTATTTGCATCACAATCCGTTAATTAGTAGATCGTCCATGTATGTTTGAACGCTTGCAACCACTGACGTATAGTTTTCATTATTGAAATTTCAATAATTTTTTTTCTTGGCAACTTAGGAACGATAAAACGTTGTATTACACTCGTTCCTGTAGATTGAACGCTTTACGCCACTCGGGGCCCACAAAAGCACTCGTTTCACTCGTGTTTTTATAAACCCCTAGTGGCGTAAAGCGTCCAATTTACACAGGAACTCGTATAATAAACTACTAATTTAAGAAACAAGAAGAATGTTCTTAAATCCAAGTGGAGTAAATTTAAATTAAAATTTAAATATATCTAAGTCGAACTCCACAAACTTTAATAACTGTAAAATTACTAATGGAACATGTTTCGGCAGAACACTTCTGCCATCATCAGCCCTTAAAGAATATAAAAAATTAGAATTATAATAATTATATTATATTATAATTTTTTATATTCTTTAAGGGCTGATGATGGCAGAAGTGTTCTGCCGAAACATGTTCCATTAGTAATTTTACAGTTATTAAAGTTTGTGGAGTTCGACTTAGATATATTTAAATTTTAATACTAATTTAAGATCCTTATAAAACGTTGTTATGTCGGAACAGATCTTTTATGGAAAATTAGTAGAATTATATTGTTTTGTAGATGAAACTCGTGGTATACCGGCCGGAAAAAATCGAATTCACCAATCTGGACGTGGACCTTATCAAGAAGCCAGGAAAAGGTATGGGCTTGAGCGTTATCGCAAGGAAGTCAGGAAAAGGAGTGTACATATGCGATATTGTAGGTATAGTAGACATGTGAAGTTTCGGAATTAATTCACAAGGTTTAGGTAAATGGAGGAACAGCCGATGTGGACGGAAGGATAATGAAAGGCGACCTGTTGGTTTCTGTAAACGGACAAAGTGTTGAAAATTCGTCACGTGATGAAGCAGGAGCTATTCTTAAGACTGTAACAGGCAAAGTTTCTCTAAAGTTGAACAGATACAAACCGGTTACGAGATAACTGATCTCATCGGTTCTACGGACTTAGTAATAAAGTATTTATTCATTCGTCGGGAAGTTGATATTATTTGAATCTAAAAAAATTATCGCCTTTATTAAATTTAATCTTGAATTGCCAAAACTGTTTAACATGTGATTTTCTTGTTATGTAAGTATATTTATTTTAATTGTTGCATTTAACCTTTTTGTCGCATTTACGTAAAAATGGATGTTAACATTTATCTAGTCACTTAAGTTATTGTTACTTAATATATTATTTAAGTACGAGTATATTTTGTAAAATGGTATACCTGCTTAAATTGTGATACAACTAAAAAATAGATAAATTAATTATAATGTATATTGAACGATGAATAATTTATGAAAATATTTTAGGGTAATGTCATGTTCTGTATTTTTGAATATTGTTTTCGTAATAAAAGATCATAGGATGACTAAGTATTATACAATCTTAAAATGTTAGACTTTAATTAACCAAGTAAATAATATTCATAGATTACATTAAAGATGTGCATATATTTATCAGTTAGAATGTATTACTATTTTTTAGAGATTTTATTAGTTTATTATTATAAATAAAAGATAAATTATGTATTGAACAGACTGTCATAATTTGTAAATACCATTATTCTCCTAAAAAGTTCACTTGTACTAAATCTAGAACTATTTTGTAAATAGAGTTACCCATGCAATGGTGCATGCTGGAATTTTAATAAAATTCACTTTATCTCTTGCTACATATTTTTTCTCTTGTTTTGGTCTTTTGACGTGACAACGCCTTATAACTCACGCCCACCTATTCAAAAAGTGAGCTGAAATCACTGAGATAAAGACAAAGTAGTTCAGAGGTGGAGGAAGAACAACGAAATCCATGTTCAAAGTAGTCCTCTTCTACATCGATACGCTTTTGGAGGCGTAGTTGCCATAGGTGGAACTCATTTTAAGAGAACGTGTCAATAAATTGTCGAACGCTACTGCCCCCTTCACCAGTTTGTGTATAAGGAAACAGTAACTAAAATACTGGTGCAGAGGGCTCGACAAGGCAAAAGAATGTCAGGTATCTAAATCCATTGCAGAGTTATATGACCATGAAAATGACAATTCTATAAAAGAACAAAATGCGAATGTGGCTGTTGCATTATCGTCACATGCTTCATCTCGAGGCGCGACTCCCTGTAGTCTTGGATCGCACGCGTCTTGCTGTTTCTAGGACTTACAATGTCTTTGGCGAAGCCCAGGAAAATCAGTAACTTCATCTTAGAAAAGCATTTGTTAATGTAGAGTTAAACCTCCGGAAGAAACGTTTTTGAGGTACGGTACGGAGTACGGTTTGTCACGTAGTGCATAAATTTGAGAAGGATGCAGTAATTTATTCATTCTGCGCTAGAAGGTTTTTAACTCTTATTCGTCAAACGTAAGGGTAGTTTAAAACTACTAGTTTCCTATATTGGTACTACTCCAGTGGTGGTTCTAGTCTTCAGGGGAGGTGCTTCAGGTCAAAGCGGATCAAGTAGCTGATCGTCGATCCGTAAAAGTGACTGCACAATCTCTAGTCTCTGTTCTTCTGTTTGACTAATAGAACATGTAGGCAGAAATTGGAGACAAAAACCCTCACACATTGTTTCGTTCTCAGACCGGGCCCTCCAATAAGACCGGAAAGTGTGAACGATGTTTCATTGTACAGTTTCATCTCCATCCTGTGCCGACTTAGCGCAACCCAAACCATTCAGGATTCTCTACGCAAAGACCGTGTCCTGTCGATAGTTTCGCCTAGTGGTAAGCTAAGTGGATGTATTAATTAATTAAGTATTAATCAGTTATTACCCCGCTATACGGAAAACAGTATTCTTTTCCTTCCTGTAGCGGCCTCAAAAAGAACATTGCCTTCGTTGTGGTTTCATAAAAAACTACGATTTGGAGGCAGCCTTTCTCATTTACAGCTTTCTCTTTACAAAATTTCAGAGGAAATAAATTCTGTAGTGTGATAATTTATGTTTGGAAGTTCGGTGAACACATTTTACGAATAAAAGATAATCAAAGATTCTATCTAACGCCTTTATTTGGACACGGTCATCGTAACCTCGTTATAAAGACTCTTTGACATTATAGCGATCTTGAAAACTGATGGCTTTACACATATTTTGCCAAGGGGAAAGGAGAAAATTGTAACAAAAAATGAAATACGACAGAAAATTACCGCTACGGTGAGAACAATAAATAATGTGTATAAATACCTATAATTATTTATTATAGTTTGTTACAAATAATAGTTACAATTATTTCTATGGATATTAATTAATGATAAAAGTTAGCCATCAATTGAAATCAATGCTCGACCTGAGTGTATTCTTGTATGCCAACAACTGAATGACCTCAAGGAAAGTTACAATGAAAACTCCTTTTTTTCAAAATAATTTAATGTCATGTAAAATCATTTAATTTACAGTACATTGTAGTTGCTTGTATTCATTATTATAATTTGGTAAATATATTCTATAATTCAAGAAAGTTGTTAAACAATTTACTATTAAATACAGAAATATAAAATATAACAAGTAGTTTCAAATCTGTTCATGAAAATTTGAAATATTTCAGGAATTATTCAGTTTTCTCCCTCGTCACCCCCTTCTTCCTCCTCGTCGAATTCACCTTCCTCTTCAGCCGTAGCATCTTGATATTGCTGATATTCAGCAACCAAATCGTTCATGTTGCTTTCAGCTTCTGTGAACTCCATCTCATCCATTCCCTCTCCAGTATACCAGTGCAAAAATGCTTTCCGTCTAAACATAGCAGTAAATTGTTCAGATATTCTTTTAAACAATTCTTGAATACAGGTAGAGTTTCCTATAAAAGTTGATGACATTTTTAGACCTCGGGGCGGAATATCGCAGACTGCAGTTTTGACATTATTTGGAATCCACTCCACGAAATAACTGCTGTTTTTATTTTGTATATTTAACATTTGTTCATCGACTTCTTTCATAGACATCCTCCCTCTAAAAATAGCAGCAACAGTCAAATATCTGCCATGACGAGGATCGCAAGCTGCCATCATATTTTTGGCATCAAACATTTGCATTACTAATTCGGGAACGGTCAAAGCTCGGTATTGTTGACTTCCACGAGATGTCAACGGAGCAAAACCAGGCATAAAAAAATGCAAACGAGGAAAAGGCACCATGTTCACGGCTAATTTCCTCAAGTCGGAATTCAACTGCCCTGGAAATCTCAAACAGGTAGTCACGCCTGACATCGTGGCAGACACTAAATGGTTCAAGTCACCATAAGTTGGAGTTGTAAGTTTAAGGGTGCGGAAACATATATCGTAAAGAGCTTCATTGTCTATACAGTACGTTTCATCTGTGTTTTCAACAAGTTGATGAACCGAGAGAGTGGCATTGTAGGGTTCAACCACCGTGTCAGACACTTTCGGTGAAGGGACCACCGAAAATGTATTCATAATTCTGTCAGGATATTCCTCACGAATCTTTGAAATTAGCAAAGTACCCAAACCTGAGCCTGTGCCTCCTCCTAACGAATGAGTCAACTGAAAGCCTTGCATACAGTCGCATCCTTCAGCTTCTTTTCTGACCACATCTAGAACTGAATCCACTAACTCTGCTCCTTCCGTGTAGTGACCCTTGGCCCAATTGTTTCCTGCTCCGCTTTGACCAAAGACAAAGTTGTCAGGACGGAATATTTGTCCGAAAGGACCAGACCGCACAGAGTCCATTGTTCCTGGTTCCAAATCAACGAGGATTGCGCGGGGTACATACTTTCCACCTGTGGCTTCATTATAGTACACATTTATTCTCTCCAGCTGCAGGTCAGAATCTCCATGATAAGTTCCCGTAGGATCGATACCATGCTCATCTGAGATCACTTCCCAAAACTGCAACAAGCTAGACTGAACACCTATAATTAGTTATTTTTAGAGTGGTCACCTTTGCTCCTATTTGATTTCCGCATTGACCAGCTTGAATGTGAACTATTTCCCGCATTTTATTTCAACGTTAAACAAATTTTTAAAAAGATACCAAAACTGGAGTAAACAAATTTGTAACCATGAAGCTCACTCCGTTGTTTCAAAACAGGCGCCTTTCTAAAACTTTTCAAAAATTTTGTGCTTCTGTCAACGTAGAAATCGACATTACCGATGGTTTGAATTTTATAAATCCAGAATACAAGATTGAAGCGCAAAATGTTATTGTTATTAATAATATTGCCATTTAATTTGGAATTTGTTTTTAAAAAATAAAATTTGTGGATGACAAATAATATACCTAAATATCTAAAGTGACTAAACTTCTTGGGTTCTTGTACAGAAACAGATACCAATAAATTTACCTTATAGGCAAATACCTCAATGACTAGAGTAACACCCCACATTTCAAACAATTTACAGTTTAAAATATAATTTTTTTAAATTAATTTAAAATATCCACACGGGTTAATGGATCCGTGTAATATGTGTTGCCTATGCAACTTACCGTCAAATTGTAACGGACGTGCTCCACTGTTAATTAATTATGTCCATGGTTTTCAAATATAACCTTAAAAATGTTTTGAATCCATGCATTGACTTTAACTGAAAATTATGGCTGCTTTAAGAAATTTAATAAGTGTATTTTGCCTAATTCTAATTGTTTTGGGTGTCTCAAGTTCCAAATTAAATGTGCCAAGGATTCTTTTACCTCTTTTCAATGATTTTCCTTCGAAATTCATTTTGGAAGCTAATGACGGCGGTTGTTATAGATGGTAATTACCTTTGTTTTATGTTAAGACATTATAATCTCCCTTTTTGTAGGAGTACAACAAGAAATGACCTTATTAAGATCACTCTAATTGACGAAAACTTAGACCGACATTGTTCTGAAAAGGCTGAGATTGCAACAATAACCAAAGAGCGTACAAGAAATATAGCTGTAGTGTTTGCAGAAGATGTCCAGACTGACCTAATTTTAAAATGCGACGTTGTTGTTGACATAATAAATTCACTATCAATAACAACTACTACAAGAGAACTTTTTATGGAAGAAGTTCCAGAAGTGTTTCAAGTCAATGCTTATGATGCTTTTGGTATAGCAACTGTATGCTCAGATGAAAATAGACTGTGCTTATTGTGTTTTTAGGTAATGAGTTTACCACTGTAGAGAGTATTGAATTTGATTGGAATATATTTACCCTTGGCAGCAAAAAGGAACTTGTTGTTGTCAGATATTTGCCATTTAAAGATTCTCCTTATGAATCGCCTGACCATATTCAAATACTAGAAGATAAAAATAAGAAGGGATCTTTGATTTTGTTAGAGGGTATCAAGACTGGTTCAGCCAAAGTATTTTATTGCATTAGCAGTACTTAGGTTGTATAATTATTTATATTTTCAGATATCTGTAGAACTTCCTTACTTAGAGTACAGAGATGTACAACCAGTTGAAGTAGTTTTAACAGTAATAGCAAATTTATTACTACTGCCAGCAGAAGCCCATGTCATGGTTGGGGATATCATTCCATTGAAGTTATTTTATGCAAGTATAGATTTTTGTTAGTACTACATATATTTACAGAATGGTTTGTCAATAGATACGCAATGGAAAAATGGAGGAAGTACCTGTGCCAGATACCCAATATTACTTAGAATGTGAGGATCAAACAATAATAACAAATGATAAAAAGTCAAATGAAGTCTCTGCTAAGGCACTTGGTAAAAGTACTGTAATGTTAAAAAATGCTAATAGTTTGGAGGATGACCCAACTTTAAAACTGCCTTCTACAATCATTAATGTGGTGCAGCCAAGTTATATAGTATTGACTGTCTTACCAAATCGAAATTGGGCGATTCTGGTGGGCGATCAACATGAAATTCTAGCTGAAGTTTATAGCAGGTAAGCAAAAGCTTAAGTGGTAAAACTTGTCTTAATTCAAAATGTATGACATTTTGATCATTTATTGTAATTTGTAATGTGAAGT
This sequence comes from Diaperis boleti, assembly GCA_963583935.1. Lineage (NCBI taxonomy): Eukaryota > Metazoa > Arthropoda > Insecta > Coleoptera > Tenebrionidae > Diaperis > Diaperis boleti. The sequence continues at coordinate 40,398,715 of OY757249.1, read as the reverse complement.
ACCTTTTTTAAAATCTCGCCTTTTTGAAACCAAAAAATTAAGCGCAATTTTTACAGTTTGTTTACAGTTTTCTACCAAGGCAGTTTGCCGATCAGATATCGTAGGCCGCTCCAGCGAGTACAAAATAACACAATAGAGCCGCCTTGTGCGGGTCTCATACACGGGCGGCCTGAAGCCAGGTTCACCCTCTCTTGTTTGTCCCAACTGACTCCCAGCGCATAGAACTTAACGCATACAAAATTAGGCTACACTTTACGGAATAACTACTTCAGAAATTATAACGCCTACCACAGTCTACTATTTACTACTAAATTTCGAAAACTTGGGAAGAAAAAGGGCGCAAATAATATGCAGCTGAAAACAAAACTGTAATGGATAAACCAATGCAAAGGACAAACAAGAGTGGGGATGAAATGCCTTAACTCAGCGTTAATTGCAAGGCGGCATTGTTGTATTTCGTGCTCGCTGGGCCGCCCTGCTGTAAATTTTAAGAAAATTAAAGTAAAAGAACCGATATACGTTTAGGCAACTGCGATCACGAATTTCGTTGCTCACTCGTTATATGCAGTATCATTGTAAATTCAACATGGCCGCCGCCACAAAATGGCGGATTACATAATATGTTTTTTTCAATCTCCTCAATATGGGTTTCAAATGATATGGCTTAACTAGTAGATTACAGAACACCATGAACAGAATCAAAATCCAAGATGGCCGCTACTACAAAATGGAGGATTACATAAAAAAAAATTCAGTCCCTTCAATATGGGTATCAAATGAAAGGGCTTAACTAGTAGAAAACAGTGCCCTATGAAAAATTTCAAAATCCTAGATGGCCGCCGCCATAAAATTGGGAATTATATGTTTTTTTTTAATCCCCTCAATATGGGTATCAAATGAAAGGGCTTAACTAGTAGAATACAGTACAAAATGGCGGACTACATATTTTTTAGTTTTTAATCCCCTCAATATGGGTATCAAATGAAAGGGCTTGGTAAGTGGAACACGGTACACATTAGAAAAACTTGAAAATAAAATAAGTAAACATATTTTTAATTTAAACGGTTTTATTGTAAAAAAAAACAAAAATGATGCAAATAATGTACTAAAAGCTAAAAAATAAAATAAGTAAAAATAATTTTTAAGTTAAACGGTTTTATATTGCCCAGAAACATAATCATGGTGCAGTTAATGTACTTAAAGCTAAAAAATAATTAGGTAGGTACCAGGTACCAGTCATCACACCAATCTCCTCATCAATCTAAAGTATTTATCAACTTCTTTCCTGACGAGGGTTCCCCGACCGCACACTTTTTTTTTACAAAAAAGGGGTGACACATTGGGGTCGTTCACCCCCCTAAGTTACTCCCCATAGCGAATATTATTTGTGGTCAAAATTTCATAACGATCGGTTGACCGGTTTAGGAGCGCATAAAATACGAACAAACAAACAAATATTGATTTTTATATATTGGATGATTGTTTTTCCTGCACGCAGCACCGACAACAAACTGTTTTTGGGCTCTGGCGTCGCCATATCGACTCAAGTGGGTGATGGTTTTCACGTTGAGGAACGATCTCGGAACGGAAGCTGGATTTTGGGTTGGGGTCTAAAAGAAAGTCGAACAATGGTCTCAGCTAAACTGGACTCAGTTATTCACCCGAAATTAGGTGCTTTTAAATTTGAAAATCCACTAATATCCCAGGGCGAACTTTATATATACCGACGTATTACCATTGTACCCGCTGAAGTTGTTTTACCATGGGACCCACAAATAAAACCAAGGTAAGCAAATTTTGCCGATAATTAAGTAAGTTAAAACTATTCTTTGTTATATAGATATGAGGTTGACTTAATAGCTAAAGGAGGCGATGGTCGATTTTTGTGGTCTAGTACTGACAATTCAATTGGCTTAGTTAGTCAAACGGGCCATGTGCGCACATTTAGTCAAGGCCAATTTTCAGTTTCTGCAGCAATGACACGTAACCATCATAACCGTCAGTTTTGCAAATTTCTAATTTTACCACCGGTTCAATTAGAAATTTTTGAATTTGTAATGGAAGCTGAAATAATGGAACCTATTTTTATTCATATTGCTTTATATGCCATGAAAGCTGGCAACGACAATGAAACCCAGACGTATATTCCTTTTACTCAATGTCAAGACTTGCCACTACAAGTTAAGCAGTCTGATAATAAATTTATCTACAATAAAACTGCTTCTGTACCCCCTGTGGGTATATCTTGTGGTAATATCGCAATGATCGGAACAGCAGTTGGAAGCAGCAAAGTGACAGTTACATACTATCAGGATGGAATGACTCTTGAGGATTCGGTCACTATCAGTGCCTATTATCCTCTTAAATTAATTTCACCTACTCCTCATAATTCTGTGGTGTTGGCAGTTGGAAGTAGTACACATTTGGTATTTTCTGGTGGACCTAGACCTCAAATTGGTCGACAGTCTGAGCATCAGAGAATTGTGACAGTGGATAATGAAGCACTAGTGCAAGCTGAAGATGTGACTGACGAAAACGTGGTGCCTTTGGAAGATGTTACGGCAGTTTATGTGTTATGCAGAAAATTGGGAGAGGCCAACGTCAAGTTGACTATCAGCAATACCCCATCGTTGCCCAATTGCAAAAGTCATGGAAGCACAGTTATTACAAAGGTAGGAAACATACTTGTACTAAACGGGAAGAATGTCGATGAATCAAAGTGGAGTAAACTTAAATTAAAATTTAAATATATTCAAGTCAAACTCTAGAAACTTTAATAAACGTAAAATTACAATTGGAACATGTTTCGGGAAAAAATGAAAATACTTGTACTATTTCGATTATATTATATTTGAACATGATAAATTTGTGTATGAAGGACAAAATATTCACATACATAGCAAAATTAAGCAAAATTGGTTTTGTAGTTTTATCGTGAAAGGATCAAACGTACATACATTCATACATCATGTTGCCTGTGGAAAACAAAATTGACATGTTGTTAGACGGAGAATTTTGATCTTCAACGCCTACTGTATGGATCGTTTATTGTCACTCTAATATAGTACAGTGTTGTACTTTTACTCCTTTTGACTATTGAACATTTTCAAAAAGAATTATCTAATACCCCTTTGTTATTCTACTACTATTAAACAAAATACTTGTTCGATCTGAGGTATTAAGACGTTAAGAATGTACACACATAACACATTTTTCTATAAAAGGTGACATACAACTTTGTAATATTAGGGTGAGGTTATGAAGATTCGTGTATTTGTAAGGATGTCCACTTCTGACCGCTTTTGCCTTGAAACCCGCATATACAGGGTGATTCACGAAGTGTGGCTTATATTTAAACCTGTGACAGTCCCTAATGTGAGGAGATCTAGAAAAATAAAAAAATCTAACTAAACAAAAACTGTTATAATTGAAGAACCATTACTATCAGTTTTACCTCGACTGTTGACGGTGTACTACATTTTAAAATGCCTTTATTCTCAAATAGTGACATCAGCGATATAATTATGACCTACGGTGAGACCCGTGGAAACGCTGTTCGCCTCGAGAGTTGTACAGTGTGCGATTTATTAAAGGAATTATTAGCGGATGTTCGTCTGAACATAAGACAACAAATGTGGCTCTTACAAGCGGAGCTCCTCCCCATAGTGCACGCATAGTGTCGGACTGGTTAGATAATAATTTACACGAAAGAAATGGCCCGGTATTATGGCCCCTCCGTTTTCTAGATTTAAATCCATGTGATTTTCTCGTGTGGGGATTTATGCTACTCCCATCAACACCGTGCAACAATCCGCAAAATGCCCGACGTGTTTAACAGAGTCCAGGGCGGTCGTCATTTTAAACAATTTGATAAATTATACGTTGGCCTAGGTGAGTCAGTCGGAAAAGGTTAGTCAATAAAAACCGAGATGTTTACAATAGTTCGTATCGTAAGTAGTAAGTTTTTTGCCCAAAATAAATCCAGCGACTATCCAAATGTTTGAGCTTTTTTTAATACCGTCAAAACTACATTTAGGGGTCATATAATTTGAGGTTTAAATATTCGCCACACTTTGTGAATCACCCTGTATATTCAAAATGTTCTGTTTTAACTCGACTACTTTTACTAAACTTGTTGTCATTTAATTCTTTTTTCTTCTATTTTTCTTACTTTTAAGTTGTGTAGCTTCTAAAATAGAATATGCCACATTCTGTAACATTTCTGTTTCTTAAAGGTAATTTGTGGCAAACCACGCCGCCTTCATATTCATCCAGAAGTCAAAGTAGCTGATGCGAAATCTTGTCCTATGGATTTAAGCGCCGATCGAGTTGTTATCCCCAACCATCATGAAACTGAATTAGACGTTTCAGTAATTGACGAATTAGGACGAGTGTTCATAAATACGAGTAGTTTGCTTTTTACTTGGTCTTCACAACCTGCTGGAGAAGTTCATTTCCAAAGTCCAGACGGTACTATAACAAAACAGGACATGTTTGGTTCTATTCCGTTAGCCAATAAAACTCAACAAATTATTCGTCCGTATATGGATTCCGGTTTATTAGAAATCACTGCAACTATAACAGGTAAAATGTTTAGCTATATCTGGTAATAATAAACCTAATTTATGAACATTACATATATGTAGGTTACAAAATGTCTGTTTTGAAAAAGAATCACATTACACCTGAGTGGCCAGAATTCTTAAGCAGTGACGAACGTGCAAATAGTGATACAAAAATTACTGCAACCATAGGACTTTTCCTTGTGGATGATACTGTAGTTACACCCAATATGACAGTAATATTTAACCAGCCTAATGTGAAGAAAGAAATTGCTGTTATGCATGGTTCTGGATACATTGAATTGTCTCTGAGTACTGACGATGTAGCCACTGTGAATTACATAGAAGGAACAAGAGTAATTGAGATTGTACCCCTTGCATCTGGAGAGTTGACAGTTCAATTAGTTGATTTGTGTTTGGTGGCCAATCCAATTATTATTTACGTTAAGGTGGTGTCCTTAGGAAAAATCGAAGTTGAGACCGCGGGCAAAGTTGAAATTAATCACTGCATACAAGTTCTAGTTAAGTTATATGATGAAACAGATCAACTGTTGGACATTCACGATATGGAAACGATTGATTTACATCATCGATTTAGCAAGAATATAGCTAATTTAGGGAAAATGCCAGAGAATGCAGATACACATTGGCCTTTAGGAGAAGTCCATTTTGTTTTAACAGGTAAGTGATTGTTATGGTTGGTTCTGAACAGTGAAGATGAAATGTTTTAGGAATTGAACTTGGTGATGCTCAATTGACATTTACATTTGATAACAGAGATCAAGTTGTCACTAGTGAAGCAGTAAACATTCAAGTATTCCCCCCTTTAAAGATCAATCCTCGAAACGGTACTATGCTCATTGGATCAACTTTACAACTCACTATGAAGGGTGGACCTCAACCTGACACTCAAATTGAATTCAGGCCTCATTCTAATCTAACAGTTTGTAAGAACTGTTAACCCTTAATTACTTTACTTTGAATAATTTTTTTCCTTTATGTAGCCGTCAGTGACGTGGGAATTGTTATGGGTAAAGCAATGGGCGTCACAAGAATCACAGTATCTTCAATTGGAATCCATCCTCGAACAGGCGAAAAAATTATATTTGCAGAAGATACCATTGACATTAATGTTATTCAAATGACTGGAATTAAGGTTTCTGTTCCACTAACAAAATTCAAAAGTGGTGCGATAATTCCCGTTTGGGTTAGGGGAATTCCTGAAACAATATCACCGTTGGTATTGTCAAGTTTTGAAGATACATCATTAAGTTATAACTGGTATTTTGTGGATGATGATATAGCCACTTTTATGGCTGTTTTCAGCACTGTTGGTAAGTATTGCAGTATAAACGAAAAACAAAATTGGACTGAATATAAAGTACATATTTAAATTTTGAGATTTATTTATTAATTATCTAATTATTATATCGGGTCTTCGTAATTGATTAATACATCATTTTGCCTGTGGAAAGCCAAATTTACATTTAGCTACATGGAGGATTTTGAAGTTCAAAGCCAACTGGATGTATGAATCATTTATGAAAAAATGTACATTTGAGATATTGAACAAATATGTACTCTGTTTATGATTTTTCTGGGATATTCATTTTTCATTTTGAAAGGAATGCTTTAAAAAATATATGTCATCTACTAGGTGTTATATACAAGAGTTATGACAGAACAATAATGAGGATTACTGGATTACAACCAGGAAAAACAAAACTGTGTGTTAATGTGACATTTACTCCTGAGAATGCACCAAGCATCGTTTTTCATTCATCTGTAGACATAGAAGTATTTGAAGCGCTCAAGTTATTGGTACCCAAGCATATGTCGGGAAAATCGCTATTAATGGCACGGCACTCTAGTATTCAACTAGAAACCAATTTAGATGGCTTTGCACAGATTGAATACAGGTAAGTTAAAACTGCTTTTATAATACCTATATATCTGTTGTACTGACATATCAGTGCTGTTAAGTTGATTGCAAAGTCACTCATAACAATTTTCCTGGAGAATAACAGGACAAATTGGTTTGTAAACAATAGATTGTTTTATCGGTATTATCGCATACAACAGGCGCGGATAGAATCTATCAGAACCTATCCTTGCGTATTATATCGGCCTCATGTCGTTAATATAAATTCCCCTGTTTATGTTAATTATCACAAGATAATAAATATGTATAATAATAAATTGTTCACAGCATTCCAGAATTTCGCCTCAGAGGTACAGAATTGACAGCAGCAAATTCCACTCCTATCGCTACCATAACAATAACTGAAACTGGCCATTTAACGTCATTTGGAACTGTGGGTTTTGCTCAGTTGTTGATCTCCGCTACAGACGACCTTGGTTTGAAGCAAACGCTTTCTTATGTAGTGGAGGTAAAATTCTATAAAGTTTGTTTCATGTTCACAAAAAATCTTGGACGTCCATGTCATTCCACTATCATAAAGTGTAAAAATGACTAAACTAAAGGTTATAATAGTTACGGATCTCATAGACCAACGCGCTCGAATACGTTGACAAGTGGTTGACAAATCTTATAAACTTCAAACGTAACAGGGTCAATAAAGCTTAGACTACATCAAAATTTTCAAAATGACAGAAAAATTACTTCCAAGATTTTCTGTTCGCGATTGTATAATGATTAATAATTTTGGGATTCCCACGAAAATGTTGTTTTTCCTTTTTCAACATTACAACGCTATTTCTCTTAATGTCAACAACTATTTTTATCACTTCTAAAATACTCATATAGTTCGGTCAAAATAGACATTTCAATTTACATTAATTCGCATAATTGGATGCACTATTACAAATAAAATATCAAAGTCCTCACCGATCCTATGTCTGCTAAAAAAAATATTCAAGGTCAAAGTCAAAAGTATCGTTTTTTTGCATTTTTCTCGTAAACCGTAAGTGTTATCATAAAAATATGCCAGACAAAAGTTGTAGATCGTACAATTATCTAGAAAAATTGTTCTTACTGGTGAGAAACACAGCAGAGATTCAAAAGCGGAAAAATTACGACAACTTCCCTGGAAGTCTAATAAAAGCTCTGCATTTAATTACGACCCCTCTGTGCCATATAAAACAGATTCTGATGTAATTCTTGGGTCTATGTCCACAATTCGTTGTTATTGTAAAGCCTTTCGATCGAAATCAAAAAGCCCGGGCGTGTGCTGCAATAATGGCAAACTAAAGCTGGAACCTATGAGAGATCCACCAGAACCACTCAGAGGTCTTCTCATCAGCACAGATATTAGGTCAAAGAAATGTTTCATTTAGACTTCATTTGGGACAATAAAAATAATTGTATCTGAGGGTAACTACATGCCAAGATTTAAAGTCCAACATCAAGTCTATCATTTACCTGGTTCACTTCTTCCCGAGTCTGGCGATCCAAATTTTCTTCTTCCAACTCCATTTGATAGGAGACAATGACGAGAAGACGACATTAAGATGTAGTAATTATTACCCAAACCTAAATTGACCAACATTTACAGCAATTATTGGTAGTCTAACCTGGGCAACGCCGGGCATTTCTGCTAGTCTTATATAAAATACACATTTGAGCAGAAAAAAAGGATGAGGGATGGTGGGCATAGGTCGGAATCTTAGAATAATCGTTTTGGAGCTTTGTTGTAATTTTTATTATTGATAGGCGCTTGATTTTATATTTTCTTGTATTTACCGGCATAGTACCGGTCGTTGAGGAACCAACTTGCCACTTGATAATACGTTCTATAGCAAATAATTGATTAGATTGAATAAGTCCTAGTGACAGTTGAAAACGTGTGCTGCAACAATATCAAAAAATAATGTTAATTTGGAATTTATTCTTAGGTCAAGCCCGTCCATTACATGCTTTTATCAGTGAAAGCAAACTGGAGAATTCACTTGGACAGTTCATTGCAAGTAATACCTTTAGGGACAGAATTTTATTTAGTCCCTTCATTCTATGACAATATTGGCAACAAGTTCCACTCTGGTCCTCGGCAAGTTAAAGTTCGAGCTAATCGTTTGGATCTTATTAAAGTTACACAGTTCATGAGCAATGCATCAATCACAGTGGCCACAAAGAAACCAGGACATACAGTAGTTAAAGCTTGGACAGATGGCGTGGATAATACCGCAGACTACGTTAAGATACATTCTAAGGAAGTAGTCAAACCTGTTGTTGTAAGAACATATAAACATAAGTTTTTCAATACTTTTTTAAATTATTTTAGGACTTTTTAACCAGTGGGGATGTGATGTGTTTGTGGAGTCCAGTTGTGACGAGACAGTTGCAAATTGGTGCATGGAGCAGTAGTGATACTAGTATGATTACTATTGATTCAACAATTGACTTAGCGTTTGTAATTGGAAACAAAGAGGGAACTGTGCTGCTCACCCACTCATTACATTCAAATGTGCCTTTGCGTATGCAAGTCCTACCTGTTGCAGAAGTGGCTGTTTATCCTGATAAAACTTTGTATTTTACAAATGGGGGTGAGGGGACAATTCACAGAATTGGAGTAGTTTTGAGAAGTCGTATGGGACCGCCTGATAAAAGAAACAACTTGGTGAGAAATATTTTTATTAAAACTTACAGTACATAACTAAATATCACTGTTATAAATTTTAGATTCAAGGTTGGTTATGTGATCGTGCCTTTCATCGTTCAATCATTCCTACCCCCTTCCGTTGCTTTATTCGTTTTACAAACGAAAGCGTCGCAATGGATGCAAATATCTTATTTAATCTGAAAAGCAGTTTTCAAGCAGATATTGGTATATCACATGTTCCCAAAGCGTCACATTTTTAAATATTTCTTTTAGGTCAATACTATTGCAAAATACAATCTACTGGAGTCAATGCGTCAGAAGCCAGTCTATTTTTGACCAATGTTTCATTTTGGGCAATTTCCGACGAAGGTGAAATTGAATCACAGCCTTTACAACTACCGTTTATTCCCACACCGTACGTCCCCCAGGAAGTTTATATAGGGAACAACGGTAATATCGGCGAACTTATAGTAACAGGTTTAGAACATGTTTTGCAACAAGTTGTGGTATGTATTCTTTATTGTTGTAGAACAATCAAATGAACTCACATGTTGTAGGCGCAGCCAGCTGATTCTGGTGTCATCTATGTGGATAAGGGACATTTAATGGATGATAACCACAAGATGTTCCAAGTGCAATTGGTAGATTATCATCCCAAATTTGCGGATCAGGAAGACACAATGGGAATTATTATCAGATCTCCAATGACTGATCAAGTTTCTAAGGTAGGAAGACAGTTTAGTTATACCGATGTTATCCAATCGCGGTATGAATTTCCTATTACCGATTCCGAAAAATCAGTTTAATGATTTGCACTAACTGAACTTTTTCGATAATTTGCCATTAAATTAGTAACCATATTCATGGAAGACCTTTTTAGAATCTATCAAAGATTATAACCCCAATTGCCAATTTTTTTGTGGGATAAAGATTCGCAAATATGTAATCCATCCTCTTCCTCTAAGTCAATCTAAGAACATTGATGTTCAAAAATGTTATAAGGCAGGCCTTAATTGTCTTATGACACAGTTATTTAATAATTCAATGAAGGTTTGGTGTCAATCAATGCAAAATATAACAATGAGGCATAATGCACTGAAAACTTGATAACAAAATTCAAGGGACTCCATAATTCCAAGTGTCTAAAAAACCAACAAAATACTTTTTTGCAACAAGAAGTACGGCATTATTATTTTTATGAAGTCCATTGGTATGCTATGATTTATTTGCTAAACTTCAACATTCTCCGAATCTACGCGACTGGTTAATCCAAGTTTTTGTAATTCGTCTGTATTTTTCGTTAACTATTTGCGGTTTTAAGGATTGACAAATATTTAAAGTCACCCTGTATAAACATGTGTTATCATACTTTACCACACAATATTTCGTGTTTAAGAAACTACATATTTTTAACTTCTGGAATGAACCTAAAAATGTTTCTCTTCCATCACAGGTTATGGTACGTGTTTCCAACAAATACCGCGACGACATGTGTTCATCGCAATCTCCATTACTCAGATTTGTCCAGCATTATAAACATGCTCTGGTTATTGTACTGTCAATGCTAATTATCTTCTGTGTTACATGTTATGGTAAGTAAAATCCTGACCATATTTAACAGTTGCTAATTTTTCTTTTGTAGTATATTCTCGTTATATGCAACCTGTAGTTAACGTCAATGTTCATCCAAACAGATCACTCTTGAATGGTATTTATTAAATTATTTTTTCTATTTAAATTACAATGCCTATGTTGCAGCTACATACCCTCCAGGAGGAGCTTATCCACCCACATCAACTCCTCTGAATGCGAGTCGAACTTTCCAACAGACCACTACATGTACAATTCCCAGATTGTCGCCCACGTCACCTATTTGTACAAATAAAAATAATTGCACATGCGGGAAAGTTAGAGAACCAGTATATGGCGATGTTAGTTCATTCTCTATGAATAGTCCAGAATTAAGGAGAAACCGCAGATTTCTCTGAATGTGACAAATTGTAATTTATGTTTGTACATATCCAAGTGTGCCAGTTTTTGTAAATAGTTTTTTATTCAGTTTTTACAGTGAGTGCTGGAATTTATTGTACTTATTTTGTAATGGTAATACATTCAGTTTTTGTAATTTGGTTGCTTTTTATTGGCAGCGTGTAAAGTCATGATGGGGAGACCGAAATCGATTACAGCATACGACGTGGTCATAAAGTGAACTCTGTTCGGCATGGTGAAACATGTTTATCGCCCTATTCAGTCCGAAATTATATGCAAATGGTCTAAATGCTTGTTATTTTGACTATATTTTTGTTTATGTCAGAAATGTCAGAAGTTCGGATAAAATTGCGAGTGCTAGGTTACCTCCCATCGTGTACCCTGGGAATAGTTTAAAATTGTGCCAATGTTAGCTATAAACAAAAGAAACTAATATTTTTGTGATGGATAATTGACTGTACTTTTCAGAAGGAGTAGAACCCATACTATTGAGTTTTCAGAACCATGAAAAAGTAAAAGCAAACATTGTAAATGTTGATGGCGTGACGTAAGCCTGATTTCGCACTGAGCCAGTCAAATCCAGTCAATTCAAGTCAAACAATTCAATAATTTTCGCACCGAACGTGTCGCGCGTTTATAAAATTGGTCAGTCTTTACAGAACTATGTGGAAAGATGGGCGTGGCTCTCGAATTGACGATTTTACGTCGTCTGCGAATCAAAAAACGAAGAAGAAAGCTATTTTGGGTGCATCCGATTAATAAAAAGACCTGTTTGCGGTTCTCGTTTTTCGGCCGACCTGGTTACCACGGTTGCGCCACTTGGCTCTTATAGCAGAAATTTTACAAAAACACATTACGCATTCTGTTGTTCCTCCATACCGATGGAGGCTGAAGTCTTTTTAGGTTCTGGTTATGACATCTACCAAATTAATACTGTTGAGATAACCGTGGTGTGAGTATTGTATGGTGTGCTATTGCGCATCGTGTGACGTCAGGTTGGGAGCACTTGCCTGGGAAATTACACGGCTACTCGGTTAGTAGTTGTGTTTTTAAACAATACAACTATTTCTTTTTTTTTTACCTTTCGGTTATTTTAGAAATTGGTGGGAACTTGATTATGCTTTCAACGACAAGAAACTTAACAAATAATACAGAAAATACTATAGAAATATGTATTATTGGATAAATATGGAGATATTGTATTAATTTATAATACATATTTTTTCTATAAGAAAATAAAAAATAACAAAAAATAAAAGAAGTATCTACCTATAGTTGAAGAATATATGCGTACATAATACAGGTGTCCCAACTAAAATTTGTACCCCCCAAAAATTCCAGTTTCGAAAGACTCAGAAGAAAACGCTCGAACAGGTCAATTTTGTTATCAAGGGGGACGAAATTGTATCAAACTTTCATGTCTTAGATCTCACCCCTTTAGCCAGGGGAGCCACCCCCTAAAAAGAATTAAATAGCATGGGGGGTCGTGTGATACATCATTTTAAAGCTTATTCAATTCTCTATACAGACCTACATTTATCGATTCCTTTCTACAAAAAACAAACATGAAATCGATTTTTTCCAAATCTACATAAAATACGCAACTAGAATTTGTACCCCCCAACCATTTCAATTTCGAAACACTTAGAAGAAAACACTCGAACAGGTCAATTTTGTTATCAAGGGGGGCCAAATTGTGCCAAACTTTCAAGTCTTAGATTTCACCCCTTTAGCCAGGGGAGCCACCCCCTTAAAAAAAATTAAATGGCATGCGGTGTCCTGTGATACATAATTTTAAAGCTTATTCAATTCTCTATCCAAACCTACTTTTATCGATTCGTTTCTACAAAAAAGATCGTAAGAATTTGTTATTTTCCAAATCTACATGAAATACTCTCGATTTGAAAAATAACAAATTTATGCTTTTTTTGTAGAAACAAATCGATAAAAGTAGGTCTGTATAGAGAATTAAATAAGCTTTAAAATGATGTATCACACGACCCCCCATGCCATTAAAAACTTTTATGGGGGTGGCTAGATCGATATCAAAGTCATGCTTTTTTGTAGAAAAAAAATCGATAAACATAGGTCTGGATAGAGAATTGAATAAGCTTTAAAATGATGTATCACACGACCCCCCATGCCATTTAAATTTTTTAAGGGGGTGGCTCCCCTGGCTAAAGGGGTGTGATCTAAAAGTTGAAAGTTTGGTACAATTTGGTCCCTCTTGATAACAAAATTGACCTGTTCGAGTGTTTGCTTCTGAGTCTTTCGAAATTGGAATTGTTGGGGGGGTACAAATTTTAGTTGGGACACCCGATATATTGGTATTAATTTATTAAAATGAATTATGTACTACAACACTTTCTAATAAAGTTAAAAAAATAAAGTGGCATTTTAGCAGCCACTGCCATTCTGTAAACTCAATTATGCTGAAATATAATAACGGATTGTTAAAAAATTATCTACAATTCAAATTTAAAAATTTAAGGCATTTTAGTAGAAATTATGAAAACAGGATCTTAAATTTAAACAATTTAATTTAATTAAAATACGAAACAAAATACAACATTCAAATAAGAGAAAGAAAAACCGGAACACTAAAACAACACGAAACAACATAATATTTTATGTATAATTGATAATTATAATTAGTTGTACATAACTTAACATTTACATATTGCAACTCTGAAAGAGAGAATGCAATGTAAAAAACATTACAACAAAATAAAACAACAAATAAAAATTTCATAGTCCGAAACCGTTAGTTTACCGAATCATTTTTTTTTAATTCGGACAATTACTATTTATTAAAATAGATTCTGGAGTCGCAAAAGAAAAAAGGTAATTGTTCGTTCATTCCCATAGGTCGCTCCCGTTCTCCTCAGTTCCGTTATTCAGGAGCCGGGAACCATTATTCTCATTACTAGCAGTAACAATTTTTAATACGTTGCTCCCAAGGTGACGACATGCACGCATCCGACGAGAACGCGTCAGAGCTTCGGCACACCATACAATACTCACACCACGGTCGGATTCTTCATTGATATGAGTGACTGCAAATTGTAGAAGTGTGTGGATGATGTTACATCTCCCACTATTCGGGTAATTGTAACGGAAAACCTCGGAAAAAAACCTTTACCTAAAACCGTCCGATAATGGCATTATTACATGCTCATTTTGTTTCTTGAAAGTTGATCATTATAGTACTAGGACTGTAATGAACTTTATTTCATACTTGTATCTAAAGTGGCATTTTTCGGATTATTTTTGATACCAAAAGTGGAACATTAAGGTCCTAGTACTTTAAAGAAAAATTTTAAAGTCCTAGTACTTTAAAATTATACGTCAATCATTTCTTACATTGTTCCCGAGATTTTTGTGGCATCAAATTGTTCTTCACGTGATCTGCTTCATCTACAATGTCTTGAGGCACCTCAATTTTCTCCATTTTAAACGGAATAATCGAGTAAAGTATCCAAAACCATTCACCGTGACCCAGTTTTTTCGTTGTCATTTTTGACAAACGTTTGTTACTATGGGAATGTTAGTTCCCGCATATTTAATTATTACGAATAATTTGTGCGAGATAAACACACAACATATCTTTTAATTTTGACTTAGTTCATTAAACTTGCAGTATGAAATAAAACGTTGTATTTACCTCGAACGAAGAAGTGTTTTTCAAGGTACTCACAAGTAATTCCGGCCTCGGCTAGGCGCCTCGGCCGTAAACAACTTGCTCGTACTTTAAACTTCACTTCTCGTTCTAGATAAATAATATACTATTCATGACTCCTATTATAGTACTAGGAGCGTAATAACTCCATTACTGTCCTAATTTTTCTAAGTACTAAATTGTTTAAAATAAAAATGAGTCAATATTGCGTGCGATGAATTACTTGACTAACTCCATTCAAAACTGTTTTCAATAAGTCCATTAGAGATTCACAAAACATGAAATAATTCTTCTGAATATCTGAATAACCCCTGGAGTATCATATGGACCATACATGGTCAAATTTATTTGCAAATATGTTTGAAAAATTGATTTGACCCTTCCAGCACACACGTTCAGACAAATAAGACTTATTATGTTATACAGTTGTCTAAAAAATTTCATTCTGCTCGTTTCTAATAAGTGGTTTGTAAAATTGATATTTACAATCAGCCATTTTCACATTTAATTCAGCCTCGCAGCTTGTCGCTCACTTAGTATTCCAGTATCCTCAATTCATTATTTCTTCATCCTTGATTTTAGATATAACTATATTCGCACATTTAAATACGACCCATAAGCAAATTCTCGGCTCCTCAGAACCCGTCCATACGACATTAACAACTTTTAATTGAATCAAATGTGTTTGCAAACATTAAAACTTGTGAAGAAAGTATTTAAAATTGGAACAAAGTCTACTTCCGCTGTTTATTGTTTATTGAAAAATATAGCGACATGTTTCGGGCCTATATAGGTCCATCTTCAGCCTCTGATGTAAAAAATAAAAGAAAACTATTAACACGTGGACAAAATTAAAAATTGTATAAGTATTTTGCAATATCTTTTAGATAGACTCTAATTTTCTTTGGATAAATATGAAATAGATGTTGTAGCTACTGTTTCAGATATGGGAACTGCGAACGTCAAATGTGTTAAAGAGCTGGGAGCACATCTATCTCAGCCCTGGTTTGAACACAAAGGACGAGTCATCTCGCACATTTTTGACCTCCCTCATTTGATTAAAAGAATTCGATCAACTTTTCAGAAGTATCTAGTTTCGTTAATAATTCCTATTGGAGGGAAGCCTACTGTTCAGGAGGCAAAGTGGTCCCATATCGTTGAGGCTTACGAGATTGACCAGGAAGCTTCTTCAATGTTGAAATCCCTCAAGAAGATCACCAAGCGCCATTTGCAACCTGCCGTTCAACAGCTAATGAAAGTGTCGCTTGCAGCGCAAGTACTCAGTAGTACCGTGGCGGCATATCTCTACAGTCTCTCTAGTGCCAGTAAGTTTAATATAATTTTAGTAGCTTCTATTGTCATAAATCATAGATCCAAAAATTCGCTAATTTTAATTTTTTGCTATAATCAGTAATTATCAACTATACAAGAAAGGGAGTGATTACAAGAAAAGGTTGTAACACTACCATTTTGAAAATGTACACTGACATTAAATTTTCTAAAATATTGATTGGGAAAGCAAATTTCCATATTTGTGTGAGATATCCCTAAAATACTATGCAACGCATAGCAGAACTTCGAGTTGCCTATCCGGCAAGTTGCTCTGAAGTTAGCAACACCCATGAGGTTCGCAGCGCAATGAACTTGTTGGGGTTAAAACGTCGGTTGGCACAAAAAGAATTTATTAATAAGAGGGGGCATCAATTGAATAGGGCAAACAGGAGACGCCCAACGGTGCCATCTGGTCACTAGTTAGGTGAATTATTAGCCAAGTTTCAACCAAAGTTACACATGTTTACAGTGCTGCATTTTTGCGAACAAGTTAGGGGAGAATGGGGTAGATTCGTGCTGCATTAAATTAATTCGTTAAAATTTAAATTCATTTTATCATTTCAAGATGTGGTTGTCGAAGACGGTGGTGTGTCTCTGATGGTGTAAGTAAGTAGGTTTTATTTATTTGAAAAGTAGTTGAAGCCTTTTTGTAACCGAAATGGATCCCCCTGGAACCTGTGTGTTTAAATGTCGAGTTCCTAATTGTGACAGCCGGTATTATAACCCTATTTCGGATCTAAATCATAGAAATAAAAAATTCTTTCGTTTTAAATGCTGTTTTTTTTCCAGTAGTAGTATACCTAACTAGACACCAGGCGGAGCTAATGCGCGTTGCGATTGAAAACTTGCCCCAATCTCCCCTACATAGTTTTCCGAAGTGTTGTTCATAGATAGAGTATGGTCACAGCATAGGAAACAAACAGCAGGCTAACTCTCCGCGCCGCCTTTGATCTATGTGAGCGTAAAAATTTGACCTCGGAGCCGCCATTGCGGATGAGACGCCAGGGCCGGACCCAGAATTATTGCTCCTAACGTACAATTCCAGGAACGAAGTTCCTTACGCTTTTTCTTCAACTCCGAATGTAATTTGATATGGAGACTTTGATTGTTTATATTTGTTTATTTTGGCATTTTAGTATAAATAAATAATTTAATAAATAATAAAGTAAATACTTGTATATTTTTTTTATATCAAGTTATACAATTTTATTAACTTAATTTGATCTACATAATTCACACATTAATTACTAAAATAATTATCACAGATTACGATACAATAATTATGAAAACGAATTTTTAAATAAAGTAGAACATAATATTACCAAACTACCAAAAAGGTATTTGTATGGCCTCTTTTTTTTTTGGAGCCGTAAAGTTTACTTTTTTGTACACATTTGTCAAATTCTCACAGATCAGTCCCAAGAAAGTGGAGTTTGAAAAAGTAAAACTTTACGGCTCCAAAAGAGGACGTAAAATCACCTTTTTCGTAATCATCGCCTAAAAAATATTTTAGCGCTTTCTGACAGCGTGTGTATTGATGCTAAGAGGTATAATATATATTCAAATTGGAAGCAACCTCTGGCTTTTTATTTTTGTCATACATCCTGTCCTTCTGCAACATTGAAAGAAATCCTTGCAGATTTTTATGTAGGCAATGAAATAATGTCTTGGAAGTTTATTAAAATGTTTTACGAACATATCAAAAACTTCAGAGTTCTTGGAAAGAATGGAGAAGCTTTTTGCCTTGAGTACCAAATTCAATTTTTAAAGGATTGTTTGGATTTTTTAAATAAATTAGAAGTATGGGACAGATGGAAAATCCGGCCATTTCTTGAAAACATCATAAACCTAAAAGCACCTTTCTCCGAAAGGTTGAAAATGGGCGGATCATGACATCCGGCTTGCATGTATTATCTTTTCACGGGGCGAATAGCCGGCGCCGGATGGATTGGCAAATGCGACATTCACACAAGCCACGCGGACGGATAAAAATATTTAGAGTACACCTCTGTGCGATATCGACACGTTATGAACCGTTCTCCTCTCCGATGGCGTTCTGCGCGGCGGTCTGCGCGAAGTGTTCCCGCCAGTGGGAGTTAGCCTGCTGTTTGTTTCCTATGCTGTGGTATGGTGTTGTTGATTGGTTGCTGCGTGGAGTGTCTTGTCGTCTTGTCGGATTTTGTGTAGAATTTTCGTGTTTTGTAATCGAAACATTTAGGAAAAGTGACTACGAACATACAGCAAGGGTCCCTCTTGGATATACTCAAGAAAAAATTAGGCAAACTAAAAAAGAGATGGAACGTTACAAGGACGAATGTGAAGAGAACCGACTTGATGCCGAATGTAATTTTTAAAATTTTTCGTTAGATTCTTGCGTATGCGATTCTGCTAGCAGCAGTGCATCGTCCTGATGAGAGCCAAGAAGCTCGAAACGCAATGATCTTTTTGAAAAATTGAATTATTTAACCCGTACCAGGACCCTTATAAATTCTTCAAATTCCGGGATTAGTGTACCTAACCAGTGACCAGGTGGCGCTGATGCGCGTTGCCGTTGAAAACTACAGTATCGAGACCTCTGGGTTGGCATCCCGGCCTGCTAGGTGTGAGGGAGAACCGGCCGCCATTTCACAGATTCATTACATTTTTAACGTTAGAAGCAGCAAGACGTAACTAAAGCTTAATTCATTGTTTTTATCTGATTTTGTTCCACTATGAGTTCTCCTGTTTTTAAAGTTGGGTGTGCTCAATGTTTAAACTGCATTGTCGAGATTTCACGTTACCAGAAGGATCGGTTGAATTTGAATTAACAATTGTGTGTGTAGTGTCGACCGACGGAATCACAAGGTAACCTTTATTCTATCTATTTCTTTTTGTCATGCTCAACATAATGAGGTGGCCCTAAAATTGACCGGTGGTTCTCCCATGTGCATAGTAGAAACTCCTAGATAAAGGACAGTCCATAGTTGTCCCTTATTCCGCCATTTTGTACGCCAGGACGTCATAAAACTCGCCATATTGAAAATGGAGTCGTTGCTCCTTTGCACCTACATGTCTTGTACAGAATGCTAGCCTTTGTTTAAAATAATGTTCACTATTGCTACTGGAAGTATTCCGTGAACCCAGGAATTTCGTATTAGTGGCATTCAACCCTCTGTTCTCTACAGTAGTATAAATTACCAAACTTATGAGTCACAGGCGCCGCGAGTAACTTGCGAAAGTCGTTGTTGTAATTTGTTTTTAGTTATTGTTGTCAATTTCAAAAAGTTCAAATGTGTTGTTGACTTCTAGTTGCCGAGTCCGAGCCCCAGGCGTGTTCATTTCGAAACAAAGTGATTTCCTAACTTAACCTAACTAGATTGCCACTCAGATAAATCCTTTAATAACTACCTATCTTTCGTTATGAGGCCGACAGCAGTTTGCGGTTGTTACAAAGCTTTTTTGTCTCTGTTGACTTGAATTAACCAACGCTTAATAAGACCTGAAGACACGAGGTAAAAGCTGGCAAAGTGTCACACCTGAATGTCGGGGTTCTGAAAGGTGCCTTATCGTTATTTTGCGCCCCCTTGCGATTTCTCGTCATTCGCTCGTAACTGACATCCAGCGACATTCGACACCATGGAAGCCAAAGATCGGTTTTTAGTGTAGTTTGTTTGTGCATGTTGGTAGTTTTTTGTTGCGCCCCGTTACGTGTTGCGCCCGCTAATGCCATTGCATTGTATCCGTTCCAAAATGGCTTCCAAATCAAACGTTGCGTTACTGTATATTTTATTTATGATATTGTTTGTCCGTACATGTTTCGAATTAACAGACCGACCAAATAGCATACATTGTTGTAGTTCTAGTTTCAATACTGCTGTCGAGATTTTATACGGTCCCAGTCGTGAATACCTGCTTTATGGGGTCACTTGTCAAACGGGGGTTGTTTTCGAACTTGCTTGACATTTCCTCCCGGGGATTGCAGGGTAAAGCGAAGCGGAGTCACTGTTAACTTCTGAGTCAAACTTAGGTTGGAGTTTGCGGTGTGGATTCGGGCTACTAAACAAATTGCTTGCTTCACAAATATTTAAAATACTAAATAACCAAAAGAATAGTTCTCGAGGGAAGTGCCGCTAACTTGGACTTGGTTTGGACAAGCCTTCAAGAAAGACCAACATAACTATGTCTAGGACTTGTTTTGTTCATTTCGCTTTAGTATTTCCATTGGATCTCCCTGTGGTCCATCACCCTCAGACTTACATGCACCCAACTTAGATAACTCCACGCGTTTCAATATTCTTGTGTTTCCCTATCAGATGTGAAAATACCCGCTTTGGGCGTAGATATTTCATTGTATCTGTCTGTTGAAAATTCCTGTAAACTGCGAAAGCTCATGGTGGAATGAAGTTGGCTGACTTAACCTCACTCATCATGTCCACAAGCATTGTTAAATTATATTATTGTTTACTATTTTCTGAAGAACTAAATTGTTTATTGTTAAAATTGAATTACTCGAAGAATTATTGTTAAAACCATCAAATTTGCATTGTAACCAACTTGATACGCAGACACTAGAAATTGTTAACTACAGTACGAGATCACAAAACGACTAAAACTTAATAAATATTTGAAACCATAATTTTTGTGTTATCAATTTACTCTCCACTCCTGATTAGCTCTCGCCATGTATCCAAAGAATCTGGGGTTTGTTTCGTTGGGTAAGTTTGAATGTCCCGCCATTGTTTGTCTTGTCAAAAAAATAACACAACGTAGGGTTCTGCTTTTTCTTTCATTGTCTGACGATCACTGGCCAATTTTTTAAAGTTCGCGGTTTGTTTCAAATTTGAGGTTTGGTGACGTCATTGACATTTCATTTCATGTTCCAAAACAAAATGTGGCGGTAATGTAAAAGGGGGGTTATCACATTGTAAAAATTATTAGAAAGATTAGCTCTTTACAGCGAAATACATCAAGCTTACAATTAACACCACCTTTTTTATAATATATATTTCACATGTTTAAAAAATGTGTAAAAACAGTGTTCAATTCAATAAATTATCTTCTAGGGAAACTGGCAAATGGGGAGCCAGCCGTGGGAACTGCGACGTTTGTAGGGCAAGTCGACGAAATTTTCGACAGCATGAATGGCGGTGCCAACATAAAAGGGCCTGACGGAAAGGATCTGAAGTGCAGGGCATCACTGGAAAATGAATCTCCTCACTGGACTTTTTGGGAGAAGGTCGAAACCGTTAAGGATGGAAATTCCAACGCCATGGAGACACGCTGCCCCCTTGTCCAGTAGGATTAATTCATACGTTAAGATCTTTCAGGAAAGTGTGGTACTCATTGAGACAACGTGGGTTTGAGTACTTCAGCCCACGAAGGCTCAATCAAGACGCGCTTGAAAATCTGTTTGGTTCAATTCGAAGCTCGTGTGGCAACAAGGAAAACCCAACGACCCAGCAATTCGTGAGTTCACTGAAGACTCAAAGTCATCAACCGTCTCGCTAACCAAGGATTACAAGGAACGAATTGTGAGGACGACGGTGGAGAGGTACTAAGTGACTTGCGAACTTTTGTTGAGAGTTTTCCAAATGACGACAAGAATCTGGAAAGAAGTGGTATATGTGACAACGTATTTATGGGGGAGTCGTCGGCTGGAAATGATGATGTTGAATGTAAATTCAAAGATTGGCCGCCAACCATCAAACAATGCCGACGCATGATTCTCGATAAGCAGGTTTTTTATTTTGCACTCGTTTAGTTTTTCTATATCACTATATCCCTGGCGTTTTCTTTACTGGGTTTTCGAAAGCGCACGATGAGCTAGACGACACATCGCTTTATTGTTTTTTTAAAGCTTAGGAGAATGCACAGGGCGATGTTTCTGGAAATTTAAAAATGACATAATGATTTTGTTAATTTAATAACAGAAATTGAAATTATATTTCAAAAGAACTGAGCATTTCTTCATTTCATTTGTTCTTTGCATCTCCCTGTCCCCATTTTCCAAAATAATATGTGATTAAACTTTACATACGTGTTCGCATTTATTATACATTCAAACAAATAAATTAGGAATTTCAAATCTATCAATAGGAATAAATTAATTATTTGGCGCAAAGAATAGTGAATAAATATGTTAATTTATTTATTCTTATTTTAGTGTAGTGGTTTTTTTAGTTTAAAGTTTTTTAATTGGTTTAATTTTTTATTTTATATAATTATGTAGTTGTAACATTTACCTAAAAAGAAAAATGGAAACTGTAGATTCAAAAGCTCTTATTGCAATTAATTTAATAAAATCTGTTGAGTAATTGCTGACTGATATAATTATGTTCTACTTTATTTAAAAATTCGGTTTTCATATTGTATCGTAATCTGTGATAGGTACATAATTACTTTAGTAATTAATGTGTAAATAATGTAGATCAACTTAAGTTAATAAAATTGTATAACTTGATATATTTACTTTATTATTTATTAAATTATTATTAAATTATTTATTTATGCTAAAATAAACAATCAAAATCTCTATATCAAATTACGTCCGGCCCTGGTTTCTACGCTGTAGTCCGCTGCCTCACCTGTCTGCTGCGTCTGCTGTTTGTTTAATGTGCTGTGACTGCACTATAGGCGGTGTGCACATTTTAAATTCCGCCTTTCTGGCTAAAACAAATAAACGTCATATTTGCAACATTAATTTGTCTAAATTCTTAAGTATCAATAATAAAAAAGAAATGGCTGCACAACAAACTATAAAAGGCTGATCTCTGATTGTGATATATTAGAAGTTTGCACAAATTCTAAATGCAAATTTTATCCAAATCTGCTGTCTTTCTTTCTCATACGATTTGTTCGGAAAGGTGTAAAATTTCACAGACGGTTATATATTATTATAGTATTAACCGACTTCATGTATGTTCTTCGTCAATTGTGGACCGATTTTGAAAATTCTTCTTTTATTTGAAAGGGTATACTCTTGAGGTGGTACCATTGTCACCAAGTCAGAATCTGATCAGGGAATCCCATGGAGATCGAGGAAAATCCTCAAATTTTTCCTTCCTTTTATGTATCTTCCCCGATTTCAATTAAAATTTATTCTTTCAGTTTATAATGCCAACTTTATTTTCGTTAATTATTACATTTTCTAAAGTATTTACATTTAATTTTAATTGAACCAATAAATATATTTTTTATGAAATACGTATTGCATTGCGGTTTGAAGTATAACTTACAAAAAATTGCGCTACTTGAGTTGTACGTACATATATTGCACTATTTATGTGTGAAATTGATTATCAGAAGACAGATTTCGTAGCCTCGTTATTTCCGTCAACGATCTGTCGTCGTGTTCGGTTTAATAATTTGTTGGCGTCCAAATCTAACGAATTCTGGCTACTAACCTTTCAAATCCGATGTTTCTGTTGGACGCCTGCGGCGATGAGTTTCTTTTTCGTATTTCGGATTCAATCAGGCTCGGAGGACCATATGTTAACCAATGGGGTTTGATAAATGTTGCAATTGTAGTTTCATTAAACTACCTTGATTTTTTAATTTTTATTTTAATTATTTTTTTAATTTAATACTTATTTGTTGTTCCGGTTAATGTACTTAAGAGAGCATTGTTTATTAGGTAGTTATTAATTGTTTTAAAATTTTGGATGAGTGGGTGATAATGAGTATGGATTGTTTATAAAATGAGAATATATTGTTTTTGTTTTAATGATTTATTAAGTACATATTGTTTACAGTGTTTTTTAAGACCTTTTCACAAATTTTTCTACATGTTTCAAATAAATCCAATTGTGTTTTTACAATTTGTTGATTAAACTCTTAGTTGGTGAGTTAGGTCGTTGACATGTTGAGACATGGTCAACTGAGTGTTGATGAAATGGACGTTGGTGATTTGTCCGTTGGTGAGTTGGGTCGACCCGTTCGGTTCCGTACCAACCAACGATGTCTTACTCGTCTTACCCGGGTAAGACACCAACTAAAAATGACAGAGATGCCGCGTGGTGGCGCTGGGGTAAAATGTGCACACCGCCTATATTGTAATGAATGAAATAAACACAATTCTCGACGATTTGCACATATAGGCAACCAGTAATTATACCATATCCCAGATAATAATAAAAATCAGATAAAAGGTTGGTGTGCGCTAACGCATTTTGGACTTCAATTTATCTGTGCAGTCTTCCCTCGTTTGACTTGCTTTGAATCTTTTATAAATAATTTTCGTGTAGGTCTAAATGCTATTAAGTGCATAGTTCTTTACTACTGTAGACCAAAAGTCTAAAATCTATTATTTTGTTTTTGTTTTTGTTTTCTTAATGTTATATACCTAATATTAATCACAATTAACACAAAAAAATTATTGCGTTTGTAAAAGCTGATATCCTTGACTTGTTACCCCTTAACTCGACATTTTAAAACTACGTCAGGATGAATTCTTGTTTTGATCTACCCTCTCTCTCTGTAGACAGCTGAGCCAACAGGTGACAGAAAAGAAATGTAAAAGAATTTCAGTTTAATGAAATAATTATATTATTGCTTGCTATGTGATAAACTTGTGATTATATGCACTAATTATTTAACATTCAATGTCAGATTTTCATGTGTAATAAGTGGATTTTTAACATGTCATTTCTTTTGAATATACAATCAATTCAGGAGTATTTTGGTAAGTGGTTCAAATACTTGTTAATCATTACCGTTGATCTGCAAATAACAGAACGGAATTCTTTTGTTTTTAACTGCTTTTAAGGACACTTTCTTACCAAAGAGGGCGGGAACATTTTACATGTCAAAATTGTGATTTAATTTTTGTTTCAGTTGAATACATTGACATTGATTATTCCTTATGGTTAACATGGTGCTTAGCTCCATTAGTCATATCATTTCTACTTCCAATGGTTATAGCCCTATTGCTATACCTGACTGCTTTCATTTTATATATATACAAACTTCATTGGAGGAGTATTCGAATTACCTTGCAAATAGGTGATAAATGGGAAGCAGCTAGGAGGACAGCTGCGGCTGTTTGGGATGCTCATGGGTGGATTTGGCATGGTAAATACATACAACATATTAGTAATATATTATGTTTTATTTATCTATTATTCTAATTGCTTCATTTCACATCTGATACAAAAATAGCCTGCCCAGGAAACACATGGATTTTAGATTTTATAAGATCAACATACTAGTACCAATTACATATTTTACATTACAATATGTATACTTTTGGAACCTTTTTGCAGGTAAATTCTGCCATTTGGATATTTACAAAATGTTTAAATGCATTCCGGACACATTACTATTACTTACATGCTATTGCTAGTTAAAAAAGTATAGTAACTTGCGATAGCACGTCTGAAAGTAACTTGCGCCAGCATACAAGCAAATTATAGTAGCAATTTCTCCAGGAAATTGCTCTACAGATTACTTGTTAAATTGTCGATTTTATTTGCGGATCCTTCAAAAGTGTGCACTACAGTGAGAGTAGCTTCCTTGGTCCACACTTGTTCCCCCGAATTTTCGCAGTGCTTGCTCGAATCACTTGCACATGACTCAATAAAATCAAAATAGAATATTTACTTCCTAGAGCGCCTTCCCACTAATGCTTTAAAGTTGTGTAGGTAATAAAAAATTCACCTACAAATTTTGGACAGTAATAAAAACACGGGTAATTAGAACTAATCTTTATTTAATTAAATTAATATGAAATGTACAATTGAGGGGTGCAATGAATAAACCAGTCAAGTCCACTTTTTGCCCGAAATTAGTTAATGGTATATTCTGGAACAGTTTTAAATTCTGTATCATCTGCAAGAACCAGTCATGTCCAGGACTTGACTGGTTCTTGCACAGTACTGATAATAGTGTCAAATGTTGCAAAGTTAAATCTGCGATAATTTTTAAGCGACTTTCTTTAATAATAAGTGTGTGTGGCACATAATAAAAATTATGTGCCATGTGCCACAGTGGTTTTACAAACATATTGATGGTATCAGATCAGATATCAATGGTTTTACGAAGATAATGAAAATTACCATAAAACCTTTTTATCAGATAAAAATCAATCTTCTGCGTCAGAATTTAGTGATAATGAATAAGCGAAAATATAAAAATATAATACAAAATGTTTGGTTTTAGTTTTTACTATTGTCCTCCATTCTTAAAATTCAATAAAAACATCATTTTAAATGTTTCATTAATTTTTGTTTCGTTTACTTCAAATCTTTTTTTTGTAAATACTTAGCATAAACCAGTCAAGTTCATTAGTTTTTTCGTTATACTTAATCTACTTTTTGCCTTCCAACTTTTTAGTAGTTACAAATTAATGATAAATATACATTCAAATAGGATGAGATACCAAAAGAAAAATCTAAAAAAAGCACTTTGACCGCAAAACGTTTTTTGTCTCTCCTCAACATTTTACCAAAATGGACATGACGGGTTTATGCATTGGACCCCTCAATTAGTGTTGTTTATTTATATATTTTATTTATAATAAATTCGCATAGCAACCAAACAAAAATTAATCAATCATTAATGACACATGACTAAGATTAGGTACGTCGAAATAGCGTATAATACACGTTTATAAGAGCCTTTAAAGCACTACTCCGTTAAAAGGCACTCGGCTTCGCCTCGTGCTTTTAAACCCGTCGCGCGTGCTTTAAAGGCTTGCTTATACACTTGTATTATTATAATAAACTGTTTTGACATGCATAGCGTTGTGATTCTCTTCTCTTTATTTCATCCATAAAAGTAACCACAAAATTTCTCCACGGTTCAAGCCGTACGTAAAAATCATGTTTTTTTTTTACAAAAAAAAACATTTTCTCGAAATAGTATAAATACCTTTTGCGGCATGTAGAATCCGTCGGAAGTTTGCCTTACGCCAAATGCGCATTTCAGAAAAGCATAAACTCTACCATCAACACATATTTTTTTGTTTGTTCTTATTTGTTTGTTTTCTTTTAGGATATGAAATTAGAGGTTTAGAAAACATTCCTGATACTGGTCCTGCACTCATCATCTATTATCATGGAGCCTTACCTATAGACATCTACTATTTCTTAGCAAAAACATATCTCCTAAGAAATCGTCTTGTTCATACAGTGGCTGATTATTTCCTTTTTAAAATTCCAGGTAATTGCAGGTTTAAAATTAACCAATCCTTGTGTAATGATATTTAGGTTTCAGTATTATTGCTGATTGTATGAGAGTTATTCCTGGCACCATCCAAACATGTTCAAATATCTTGAAGGAAGGCAACTTACTAGCAATTTCTCCAGGTGGTGTTTACGAAGCTCAATTTAGTCACCATTATAGTTTAATGTGGAAGCGACGTCTAGGTTTTGCAAAAGTTGCTTTAGACGCCAAAGTTGTAAGCAAAATAGTTATGTTGTAGTCATTATGGCTAATTTAAACATATTTTAGCCTATTATTCCCATGTTTACAGAAAATCTAAGGGAAGCGTTTAGGACTTTGAGTATTGGTAGACGTGTGTTTTTGCGGTTATACGCACTTTTTAAATTTCCATTTGCCCCAATATATGGTGGTTTTCCAGTGAAAATGGTCAGTCATGTGGGAAAACCAATTATATATGATCCTAGTATAACACCAGAAGATCTGCAAGCGAAAGTAGCAGCATCTTTAAATGAACTTATTAAAAAAAATCAGAGAATACCTGGTAACATTTTGTTGGGAATTTTGGATAGGGTACCATATTTTAAAAGCAAAAATGCAGTGACACATGAGGAATGAGCTTCCATTTTGTATTTTTACATTCCTTCAAGCGGGATTATGATTTTTAGTAATCATTTTATCTATCTATAAGTACTTAAATTTTATTTATTTATATACAAATCAGGTGAATGTACAGTAATTGTTATAGTACAAAATATAAATGGTTTTCTGTAAATCATTGTGATTTTAGACCCAAATATCTCAAGCATCAGGTGATCTTTGTACCACCATCCTGCTACAATCATAGAAAATTCAATTTATCACACTGTAGTAGATTATAATAACAATAACAATGATATTCAAATTCACTTGGTTTTTGACAGATTGATTAAATATACAGAAGTGCCTAGCATTATTGATTCAATTTGGTTTACCAATTTATTTTCCAATAGGTCAGAGGAATCAAAGAATATAACTTCTATACAGCGTGTAACAGAAATAGGTGTCCAAATTTTAACCAGTACTTGACAAGAGCAACACTTTTGTCATAAACTCTTATGGGTGTACAGTTAAAAATGTTTCAAAATGTAGCACAAAAATTACCGTACGCCACTGCAGCTCATTTATCGGACGGACAAAAAAGGGATATTTGCGCGTAAACATGGCAAAAACAAAACGAGCGAAAGTTTTTCTTTATCAGCAAAGGTCAATCACCGTACCAGGAGGTCATTTATTATTGTCATTAAATTAAAATTTGGGGGAACGGGATTTTACAGATCATTGTGGACATTTAAATTTCAATTTCAACGCTTGTTCAATAACAAGATGGAATTTTTAGAAGCCACAAAATGTTATAAATAAACACTTTTGCCCAATGAAAATTTTAAGGATATATTTTTTTATAGATAGATTAGATTTAGGGTGGAATTTATAGTCGCAAAGTCGAACTTAGGTCTGACTTGAGATCGCGTTGTTATGGTTCCATATATGGAAAATTAACATACCTAGCTCGTCTTGAACTCAAGTCTGACTTACGAGGGTTCTCTAGTGGCATGTACCATCGTAGTCAAAAAAGTCTAGGACACAATGTGTCCGTAGACACTTCCAAAATTCAACTTTTGATGTGGACACTTCTTTTAAAGCAAAACAGAAATTTATAATTTAGTTGCAGTTATTAATCTAAATCAGATTCTTCAGTAGAAGAATCTTCCCCTACATTAATTATTATTAATAGCTCCACTTTTTGTTCTTCGCTCTGGGCATGTCGATTGCATTTGTAGCACTCACACTTCCTTGGCAGAAATCGCCGTTTTGAACCGATTTTCCCTCAGAAACCTGATTGCCTTTTTATGTTTAGTCATTTTAGTCAATGTCACGGTGTTTTTATTGATCTGCAAATCGCGGGAAATTACATTCGGATCAAATGAGTCATTTTGTTTTTTGATTGATTGAATATTTGTCAGTTTGACAAATAAATAACACACAGTTAGGTTATAGTTTACTTATCAATTTATTAAATGGATTCAAATCCAAACTCAATCAACTAAAATATTACGTTCCTAGATTTTTTGACTGCCATGGTATACATTGCTGCCGGGCGTTTCACCTAAAATTTTGAGAGTGTGAAAGATAGATCTTTGCAGCAAAGCGATTTTTTGAAATTGGTAAATTTGAAAAAAAAAGCGGGAAAATGTATTTTCGAAAAAATCGCTCTCAACGCCATCTTCAACGCCAGGCAGTAATGTACATTCCGCTAGAGAACCCTCTTAAAGCTCGAGTATAAATTAATACGACCCTTAATTAGATAATTCCTTAATAAAAGGAAAAAAAAAATATGTTCAAAATGTCCCCCGTTGTTTTGAAAGCACATTCGCACTCGAATTTCAAATGAATGCTAGATGTTTGTCAACATCCTCATTGTTTCGTAGAATTGTTGCTGGATCTGTCACCCGTTGCCTTAAGATGTCAATAGATTCACAGGGTGTCGAGTACACTAATTGTTTCGTGTATCCCCACAAAAAAATCACAAGCATTCAAGTCCGGAGATCTGGCAGGCTATGCTATAGGTCCATATCATTCTGCCAATCTATCGACCAGGGAAGTATTATTTAACCACCGAATACACACACGTCTTCTAGGAGGTTTAGGAGATCAAACAATACGTTCCGTAACAACTGTACTCGACACTGTTTAATCGCCGCGCCGCGCCGTGGTAAAATATGCGGACCGTTTTTTCAATGTTTGTAAGGGCTGGTATTTTTAAAAACTCACTCAGTCACTCACAGAATGGACGGACCTAACTGCACCCGACTAGACTAGACATCTTTTCTTATCATCTGAGGTAAATAATCAGGTTACTTTATGCAAGCAGCGACGATTCGTCATGGCAAATTCGTAAAGGGGCAAAAGTGCCAAAAAATGTGGGTTTTAGCAAAAAATGGTAGATAGAAATTTTGTTGCTCTTGACTTGTCAAGTTCTATAACACGTTAAAATTTTGATACTTATTTCTGTTACATCCTGTATATAATAGACTATATACAGAGTAGCACAAAAGTGTGGAAACACCTGGATATCTCAAAAACAGTCCCATCTAAAGCAAATTTGGCAGATATATAGGGGTCTATAATGTCTACTTTATAATTTTTTCATTGTTGCAGTCATTTGTTTTCGAGATACAAAACGAACATTTTTTTTTAAATAACATTGGGTGAAAATAACGTTTTTGAAAAGAGCATTTTTTTTCTGAATTTAACGATGTGCTATAATTCAACTTTTTGATCTTTGCCTGCAAAAAAAAACATTTTTAATTTATTATTTATTTTATTTATTATTATTTATTACAACAAATTACCCAGTATTGTAACAAAAGCGCAAAGTACATATTCACTGTATATTTGTAATATTAAAACTGAAGGCGTAGCAGTAAAGCTGTTAAATGTTTAGAAAAAAAAATGTATGAAGTGTTTTTTATATTTATATGATTGACCTCTACCAACAACAGATCTAAAAGTATCTAACAGCCCGATTTCATGTTGGCTTGCGACTGGTCGCAAGTGCCGGTTGCTATGGAAACGTCGTAACTAAATACCAGTCAGTAAGGATCAATTTCAAGTAAAATGAAACATGAAATTGAGCCTTACTGCCTAATCTATTGCACCTAATCGCAAATTACGACCCAGAATATGAATTCGTGCTGTAAGACTACAGGTTAGAATCAATCAATCAGAAGAATCAAGGTTAACTACAAAGCAAGTTTATAAACTATGGGTCATCGCAATAGTGTGGAGGCTTCCCATGTGAACTGCTTGGAGTAGTTTCCAGAATCAAGGAAACGAGTCGATGCTGACCAGGATTCTCGTGGAAAATGTTGTTTAATATAACTCCTCTCCTCAAAGAAGGGACGATACGCAGTGTAGCCAGCAGGGATTGGACCTTAGATTACAATGTTCGGCGGGGTATTGGTGTTGGTTGTTGGGGTAGGCGTTGTTTTGAACCATCTCTGCCAAATGTACCTGAATCAAAATCAAAACACTGGGTTTGATGTGGAGGTGAACTTAAGTATGGATGTGTAGGAACTCTTCTTCAATCTTGAGAGCCCCGTTGATTCCATGAATTTGGGTCAAATCGATGGCATCCAATTATTCAATCTTTAATGTCAAAATTGCATTCTATCTGCTCTTTACTGCATGTATTGTTAAAATGCAATTTTATTGTTTAGAAGATTAGTAGTTTATTAATAGTTCCTGTGTAAATTGGGCGCTTTACGCCACAAGGGGTTTATAAAAGCACGAGTGAAGAGTGCTTTTGTGAGCCCCGAGTGGCGTAAAGCGTTCAATCTACACAGGAACGAGTGTAATACAACGTTTTATCGTTCGACACAACCCCGAAAAGCCTTTAAATTGGTTAAAATCCATAAAAATAGTGTGACGTTTATCTGTCATTTTAATTATTTCATGACAGTGTTTACACAAGCGAAAATTTGAAAATTCTGACAGTGTCGAACGATAAAAAACAAAAACTTCTATACTAACATCCATTGTTGTATTAATGTCTAACGTTTTTTTGATAGTTGAATTTCTTCACGTCAAAGAATCAAATCCATGTGGCAGTAAAAACGGTGAAGATTGAATAAAATTTTATATTATATACGAGGATAAAATTGCTGATTATCTTTGACACTCTCAAAGACAATATCCAATTTTATCGTCTTATACATATAATATAAATAACTATTAGTTAGTTAAAATGTTTACTTTTAGTAGGGTACGAGAAAAAAATCCACCAACTTGACAATTTTTTATTATAAATTAATGAAAAATCGGAATGTGAATTCCAAAGACGTGTTTTCAGTCCTCCAATAAAAACATTTTGTACAACTTCTCATGGTCTGCATTACTAAATTTTGGTATAAATGGGATTTTGATTATTTCTGAAAATCCTTCACTTAGCTCTGGCTCTTGAAAGCTCTTTTTGTATGAATTCAATACTAAATCTCCTACTGCTAGGTGACTTTTGTCTGTCATTTCCCTGAATTTGTTGTTATGTTTAGAATGTCTGTGAGTAGTGGTCATTAGGAAACATCGACAAGAAATCCCATTTCTTTTTGCAATATCAATAAATCTACGCCTTGACTCTTTATCTGGGTTTGTATTATCAATGATTACACTTTGCTTCTTATTAATACATTCCTCTAAGAGCTTTACACATTTCTGCCAAGTGCCCAATTTATCCCGACTAACATGGACATACCCTTTTGATAGCAAGTTTGTTTTGCAAAAAGTACTCTTCCCAGAACCAGGAGAACCAACCATTATAACCACTTCCTGTTTATCGGCACTTATTGTAGGGTATGTATCCTTGCAAATAATTCTGGGGTCAAACTCAGGCATCAGAAATGGAACTGGTGATGATTTCAAGAAATACTCTTCTGGGGTGTAGAATTTTAGTCCAATATTTAGGGCAAAAAGGCGATCACAGATGGAATGATCTTTGTTTTTCTTTGGTGCCCAATTTTTTTCCCTGCCTGCAGCATCACCCACAAAAAAAGATTTGTCAATATCAATGGGCACATTTTCGTTTTTATTCTCTGTTAAAACATTCCACATACCAGGGGCAGGTTTTCGATAAATTGATTTGCCTGTTGCAATAAACATCTGAACAGGTACCGACAACTTGGTAATTATGGACTCAATTTTGCCTTTATATCCTTTAATTTTACCAAAATCATTTCCCAAGCCAGACTGATTGGAAAAGAAAACAATTTTCTTGTTACTTTCATGCAGCTGCTGTAACTTTTGTGGTATGGTGTTGATGTTTAATACCCAATCATCATGATCTTTGGGAAAACGTGCTCCAGATTTGGTTTTAATTATTGTTCCATCAAGATCAAAGCTTGCTATTGATGTCTGTGGTGTACAACCATCAGTTGTGTAAATCAGTAGTTCACGACCATCTATTTCCTCCCATTTACCAGAATTTGAAAAACTATTTGTGGCTTTGGTATTAATATTGAAAAAATCTAGCTTTTGTTTCTTACTTGGGTGTTCTTCATCTGAAGATTCAAATATTATATCATATTCGTGAAAGCCTAATCGAACTTCAATTCTGTCACCATTTTTTAATGAATATGTTTCTCCTTGCAGTAAGGCATAGCCATTACAACCAGAATGTGATTTTCCGTGAGTTTTCACTAAAACACAAGATTTGTCGAGGTCGGCTATACATTCTAGGTGGTTCCGAGAGACATGTACATCTGTTATACCACATTCTTCGTTTCTACCAATCATTACAGAGGTTTCGTGTGGTAAATTTATCCGTTTTTGAGTGTTTTTCACGCATCTTAAATAACAAATTCTAGGAGCCATAGGTACATATGTACTAGCCAAAGATACAAGCAATTGGGGGGGGGTTTCTATTTTGAGATTTGACGGAAATGACAGCGATTGACAGCAATATGCAGCGTTGCAGCCAACCAACGACGTCAGAAAACACAAAACACCCATTGTCCCATAGGCCTACAATAACACAGATTTCTCATTTTTGTATTTCTGGTATTTCGTATTTCTCAAAGTCAGTTGGTATTTCTTCATTATGAGCGACATCTATATTTTGACCAAAAAAACAGCGACCTATGGATCTAATCAAGGGTAATATTAATTACTTTGTCTCTGGATGCAGGAGGAAAACTCGAAATCAGGCCTGTCTCCTTTTAAAATATGCAGCAAAAAGATAAGAATGGTCAAAGCCGTGTTAGGATAATAGTAACACTTAAAAGGCTGCGTTTTTGTCTAAAATGGCGGGAGATTAATACCCAAATGACACTTTTATACAAATTTAAAAATTTAAACATTTTAAACGAAAATTGATTTATCAGGCACGTTGTAAATATTTATTGTGAGACACCTTTTCAACCGTTATGTCCAAAATTGAGCCAAATTACCAAAAAAAAAATATAAAAGTTGCAAAAATCTTGGATCAGCTTTGGAGATAATTTTATACAAGTTCGATGGAGTATGAAATTATAAAGTGAATCCCAAATTGTAAGGAGGAAATAAGCTTTGGTTTTGACAAAATAGCCAGTACTTGACAGCTCCGACATCTTGCTTATTTTAGTTGAGCCTGTTGGTCACCATATTATGCGGTGGCGCTGTATAACGATTTGGCGGAAAATTTGTACAAATTCAAAGATTTACACACACATAAACATAAAACACACACATAAAATTTAAATGCAAAAGTTTGGATGGATGGATGTTTGTTGCTCAATCACACCAGACCGGCTGAACGGATCTGGATGAAATTTGGCACAGAGTATAATCTGGAATAGCACATAGGCTACTTTTGCCCCGGAAAAATGTACGGTTCCCGTGGGATAGATTTGTTACAAGCTTTTATTTAACTTGCCTTGTTGGTATGTTAGTATGTGAGGGTCAAATCTTGCAAGCTAAATTAGAACCACTTCTTGACATCCGATTGAGCTGAAATTTTGTATACGCTTTTAGTTTTGGTGACAATACAATAAACAGTACTCAATATTGTAATACTCTCAAAATGGCCGTCGCCACAAGATGGCGAATGATGTATTTTTAGTCAACCAGATTAATATGGGTATCAAATGAAAGGGCTTGAAAAGTAGAAAACGAATTTAATATGGCCGCTGCTCCAAAATGGCGGATTATATTTTCTTTGCAACCCCTTTAATATGGGTGTCAAATGAAAGGGGTTAAAGAGTAGAAAACAATACAACTAGTCACATCACACTAAATTCAATATGACCGCCGCTCCAAGATGGCGGATTACATTTTTTTTTCAACCCCCTTAATATGGGTGTCAAATGAAAGGGCTTGAAGAGTATAAAACGATAAAGTTAATGACATCACACTAAATTCAATATGACCGCCGCTCTAAAATGGCGGATTACATTTTCTTTTAAACCCCTTAATATGGGTATCAAGTGAAAGGGCTTGAAGAGTAGAAAACGAATTCAGTATAGCCGCTGCTCCAAAATGGCGGATTACATTTTCTTTTGAACCCTTTTAATATGAGTGTCAAATGAAAGGGGTTAAAGAGTAGAAAACGATACAGCTAGTCACATCACACTAAATTCAATATGGCCGCCGCTCTAAAATGGCGGATTACATTTTCTTTTCAACCCCCTTAATATGGGTATCAAATGAAAGGGATTGAAGTGTAGAAAACGATAGTTAGTGACATCACACTAAGTTCAATATGGCCACGAAAAAATTCTAAAAAATCGAAAAAAAAACAGTAAAAGATATTTTTAAAAACAAGCTTTTATTTAATGCTCTGCAAAGAAAAAAATAAACTTTGAAATAAATCAAACCAAAGCCAACCCATAATTTTGTTACATCATACATCATGTTTTTAAAAATATTCTTTTACTATTTTTTTTGTTGCCCCCCTCCAAAATGGGCTCCGATGGTAGCTACACCCCCCTCTCCCAAGAGGGCCCCGATGGTAGCTGCTGAGAAAGCTTTATTTTAATTTAGGAAAAGTGCTTAATTTGTAGATAGAATAATATACAGGGCGTTTCAATGGAAATGAGCCACCGTTAATAACTTTTAAGGAAAAGAGATTTTTATTTCGACATGTTTTAATGCAATAGTAGACACGCTTGGTGCAACCCCATATCTCTGACAGGAGCAACCCCTAATTTTAAATAGGGATTGAGTAACATGTCGCTTGAAAGGTCTTTTAATTGTCTTTTCAACCACATAATAATTTTTGTAATTACATGGTCTACAAGTTAGCAATTAAAAAAAAATTACTTGTTTTGTATCTAGGCATACTTGCAAAACTTCTTATCCCACGGTGTAAGATTTTTGTACGGGGTGAGCGCGTAACTCGACACGAACTCGAAAAATGCAATATATAAGTGGGGGGATATTTGAGACCGGGAGGAGATAGTCCAAGCAAATTAGACGAAAAAACGACGAATAGAAGAAATAATTTAGAAGTTTTAAAATGTTAGTTATGAACTCCCAACAGGGGCCGAAGTAAAGATCCGAAGAGTTCCTACCTCCCCGGGGGGAGCTTCATCCCCTTTTGCCCAAAAAAAGCGCCCCCAGGAAGGTTTTCCCCATTTTTCTCCTAAACGGTAACTCCACGCACAATTCTTTTTCAATGTTTATTTGTGTCGAATAGACTTTATGGAGTGTTAAACGGCTCTTCGAAAATAAACAAAAATATTTGTTTAACATATTATAACATCCATAAAATTCGAATTTAAGTTATTTATATTTATGTGTAGTGTGTTTATTAAAGAACAATGCCACGTTTTCGTGGACGAGGAGGAAATACTGACGACATACACGGAATTTATAATAAGTCTACACCCGCTATTGGTTAAATCGAACGACAGAAGATCAATTATTGACCTACAATGCAAATTTAAGAGACCGGGTTGCAAACACAGGTGCAAATGAAAGTCAAGAGCAACGCAATGAACGACTTTGAGCTAATGTACTGAAACAAAGATAAGGGCGTCATTTTTTTTGTACTTAGAGCGTGACCTGGATGGTTCTTAGCTACAGTTGGACTCGCTGTTGTCGAGATCCAGATTTTTTTTTAATTTTCTGACCGATTTTGATGATTTTTTTCTGTACTTATGGTGTCACCTGGTGGTTCTTAGCTACAGTTGGACCCGGTAGGTGGCGCTGTCAGATATAGTTTTTTTCACATGGACATGGGGGCCCAGGGGGTCCCCTTGGGTTGGACCGATTTTTCGGCTCCACCGAATTTTATGATAATTTTTGTATATTTGGTAGGTATAGCTCGTAAACTATTTTTCACATGGACCCTGGGGGCCCCCATGGGCTGGACCGAGTTTTATGATATTTGATTTGTTGGATTTGTCTCCGCCCCGAATAGCAGAATAACTATTAAAACATAGATATAAGAGCCGAGGGGCGCCTCCTTGGGTTTCAACCCTAAAGTTTAGCTGAAAAATCAAAAATAGGTAATTTTGTTTGGAAATCGCTACTTCAGATTACTTTTAATTGATGGCGTTCGTTGTGGAACTATCAGACGATATACAAAAGTGTCATTTTTTCTTGAATGGCTACTTCGGAATACTTTTAATAGAACGCGTTAGTAGGTGATACGAAGTTCACCGGGTCAGCTAGTATCTTTATATTTATATTATGATGTGGGGGAAAATGTGGAAAACACATTCAAGCCTAAATTTATATAATCAAAATAAAATCGTGTTCGTTGGTAAGCGCATCACTTGAGAACAGGTGGACCGATCTGGATATTTTTTTTAGTATTCGTAATAGTTCAAATAAGGTTTTTCGGACAATACAATTTGGAAAAGCTTCCCGGGAAATTGTAAAATTCGGAAAAAACTGAAAGTGCTTTTTTTCTGTGATTTTTGTATGACAATTATTTTAGTGGCAATTTTTCGACAAGCTTTATTCCAGCGCCAATTTTTTTGTAACTATTTGCTATTACAATTTACAAGTAAAATTGTCGAGAAAAATAAGACTCGAGGTCTAAATATTGCCGCCAATTTTTGCTCTTCAGATTGATTCGTCTCTGTTGCTTGAGAAAATAATGACTCGTGCAAGCACTCGTCATTATTTTCGTCGCAACAGAAACTCGTATCTCAATCGCAAAAATTATTGTGGGCAATATTTTGACCTCTCGTGCTATTACTACTACTATCTGATAGAAAAATTTTTTTTTGGGTGGCCCCTCTTTCCGAAAATGTGAAAAAAGCACACCCAATGTAAAATTGAGCGTGCAAATGCGAAAACCACACAGCACACGACTGAAAACAAGTTTCCGTAAACACATACATAAACAAAGCATCCGATACGACAAATTGCATTTCAATCAAAAATAACGTCGCCGTGATAACGAATAAGCCCGATGGCTGCCGAAGTGTGAGGAGGATTAGGAAATTGAATAATTAAATAATTTTGCGTTCGGTCGCCATCTAGTGGCCAATTTAAATCCATAGTTCTCGAAATGGCCGTTATGGCGTGGGGACGCCCCCTTAAGGCCAATCCTTCAACACTTTAATATGAGTCAAAATCAATAGATGGCAATTTTGAAAATTTTGTACGTAATGAATCAGGATTTTTATCAAGGTATCAAGGACAGTCGTAATGGGAGCAATCTGATTGCAAAATTATTTGCGAAGATAATCACGAAGTTTTGTAGGTTAAGAAGTTGAGCGTGGCAAAGACTTTCAATTAAACCACCTTTTTCTACTTTGATGTCACAATGTGTTCATTGTGACACTAAAAGTAGTTGCACAATGGAATTTATTATGCAACTGCTTTTAGTTTTTTATTTGATACCTATTACATACCGTAGTATTGAGCATTTCTAACCAACTCCTGTCCATTGCTGTCCATCTCCTGTCGAAGTCAAGTGTCAACTTTTCAGATAAAAACATTACCACCAACACAACCACTACTACCTAATTCTAAAAATCCCTAGAATATTTGAAAAGCAAAATTTTAACATTTTCATAAAACGAAGAGCTCCAAAGTAGAAAAAAAATAGTATATTCCACTCTTCGTAAAATCTAACCATTGCCTCTTGAAGCTCTTTGGACAAGCGGTTTCTTTGCTGTGAACTCATTTTAAAAGCAGATTTTAAAATTTGGTATTTCTTATTCCGCTTTTTGCACTTACGCGTAATAGATACGTTGCAAAGCAAAATGCTTGAAGCCAACATAACGTCACAATTGGGTTTATTTTTATGCAGCCAACTATGCAAGTAGAAGGAACAGTTATTTGGGAAATCCACAAAATAAATAAAATAAGCGGTAATAATTTTTTATCATCATGATAATTAATAGCGGAATATAGAAAAACAATAAGCAATGTTTAATTTTCTGTTCTTCTGGAATATTCAATATTATTCCGCAACAAAAGCTGCATGGCTGCAATCCAAACCCAACGTCTGACGTCACTTGTAAATGTAGTAATTGATTATAACATAAATTCA
Organism: Diaperis boleti; assembly: GCA_963583935.1. Classification (NCBI taxonomy): domain Eukaryota; kingdom Metazoa; phylum Arthropoda; class Insecta; order Coleoptera; family Tenebrionidae; genus Diaperis; species Diaperis boleti. The sequence continues at coordinate 40,359,436 of OY757249.1, read as the reverse complement.
ATCAGATTTTCATTGTCAGATACACATTCGAGAGTTTCAAAATATGAATGAATTATATTGATAGTAGTCTATGCAAAAAACTTTAAAAAAATTTCAAAGTTGTATGTGTATGTGTATCTGACAATGAAAATCTGATTGAATTTATGTTATAATCAATTACTATATATATGTATATATTTCAAAGACCTAATGGATTTAGTAACACCATTTCTTCCAATACCGACACAGACCTCAGCTCTGAGTGTTGAAAAAAAAGGTATTTAATTACTATTTATAACATTAAAATACACTTGATAATAAATTTGACAATTTTGTTAACGGAAAATGTTGAAGGTCTTAACAGCACTGCGGTGTTTTGGATTCGGCAGCTACCAAGAAACACGGCACTGTCGCATTAACGTTCTCATGAGAATATTCAGTTCCCCACTTTTCAAAAATACATTTTTTTTTAAAGGAAAATTTCTAGGAGAACTTTCCATAGGAATGATCCCTGGTGACAATTCCCTTCTCTCGAACTCGTGTGTTTCTTGATGACATGATAGTTCAAATAACGGTTTGTTCGTTTTTACACAAATTAAACACTTTCTAACCATTTTGAAGCAAAAAAATAAAATAAAAAAATAGAACACACGCCAAACAGAGATTAGAATTTGAAAAACTGAAGATGTCAATTGTCGATTTGTCGGCAAGAGTGCGGTGTTCACCGTACTGCGTGGAGAATTATTGAACTACACATTTTTTAAATTTTGATAATTATATGGATTTTAATAATTTTTTAAATTTAGTTAAATAGCTTATTTAGAGCGCAGAACTACACAAAGTGATAAGACATCGTTGGATATGGCCATAAAGAGCCATAAAGAGACGTCAGTCTCGGCTTGAAAATCTTGATGCAATATCACTTTCTCACTGATTCTTAGTTGGATGATGTTAAGCAATAATGGTTTAAGCCACATTGTGATGAGCCTAGGCTCTTCCCGCCAACAATTTGAATTTAAAAGTCAAATGGAATGTCAATGACGTCACCAAACGTCAAATTTGAAAATTTTAAACAAACCACGAAATTTAAAAAGGTTGGCCAGTGAATCGTGATCGTCTAGAGACAAAGACAGAAGAGTGGACCTACGTTGTGTTCGTTTTTTGACAAGACCTCAGTGGCGGGAAATTTAAATCAAAACTTACCAGACACAGAACCAGGTTCTTTTGATGCAAGGGGTGAGCTGTGTAGCGTACAATAATAACACAAAATTATGGATTTATCAATGTATTTGCTTTAGTGGTCTTATGGTCGAACTTTTGATTAATAATTGATTGTTTTAAACATTTGATCTAGTAACAATTTTTAGATAATTTAACTCGTTTAACAATGGTGACTGATTTAATTACTTTTAACAATAATTTGGTTAATTCATACAATAACAATTAATTTAAGTAAATACAATATTTGAATAACGCAGGACAAACATTAATTTGAACAACAGTATCTGGCGAGAGAGTTCCCAAGATTACAAGTATAGAAAAGTGAAATTATTATAACATCTCATTCCATTAACAACCCAATCAATACAAGTTACAATTTAATCAAAGCAGTGAGTGTTTCCTTTTCTGCCAACAAATTAAATTTCATTTACAATCCCGAAATCTACAATAAATAAACCCCTTTTTTTAACTTTTGTATGAATTCAAACAGGTACACAGCTAAGTTATACAGTTTGAACGCCTTTCCAGATTATCAATAAATTTGGTCTTTGAGTTGTGCAATACTGATATTCGGATGAAGAATAAAAGTACGAACGCCGCCCCACATCTCTTAACCGCCTCGCCCCTACCCGTGACGATCTGCACTCTCACAACTAAGCGAGAACGGCTAGCGAGGTACTTTCTTTCACCACCACACTCACTTCAAATGGAAGACGAAGAAATACATAGATGGAAACCACAGATACATAAAAAAACACAAAATTTCAAGTCAAATTCAGCCGTTTCGGTTTACCAAAACTTTAGACTGAAAAAATACGTCGCATTGGATAGAGACAACCAGAAAATATAGCTTTTGAAGTGATTTGAATACCAGTCTATGAATCCTTTAATATTATTAAGCAAATTTAAGAAAAGGATTCTAACTGTAAAACATCGCAACTATTATGTAAATGAAATTTGGGTCACTTCAACTACAAATAAATAATACCCAAGCACCGCCATCTTTTCCTTTTCCAAACAAAACAAAATGGCCGTTACCAAAGCGGCGTCCCCTCTTAACCCATTCTTAACCCCTTCTCTCTTTAGTTTGAATTTAAATCGGTAGTCCGTTATAAAATCGATTAGTTGGAACTACCTGACACAGGTAGTTCCCTAGGCGGTGATGTCCCTCCTCGACTTATTAAATATTTAAAAGTTTACCTTTGTTCCGAAAGGACTGGGTCGGTCGACAATAATTTCTACACGTGCGAGAACAACTAACTAACGGAAATAATTAAAATTTGTAACAATTACACTAAACATTCACAACACTAAAACAATTTAACAATTTGATAAAAAAAACTGAATGTACACTTTGTTAAAACAATAATCGAGGGAACTTTTCGAAAACTCTCGAACGCTTGTGGCCAGAACAAAGGAAGAAACAGTAATGTCTAGAAAAACTCTTCCAGCCTTCTTCGACCCGTCCGTTCGTGTTTGGTACCTGAGATCCCGTGCTTTCGGGATGGAGGCGGACGTAGGCAACACACTTGGCCTCAGAACTTAGGGCCCTTACAACATCATTATAATTTTGAGTTAATAGACGTGTCTGGTGAAAGAGAGAAAATAGGATGTATTCCATTATACAATGCAACAAAGTGCAAAAAAAGATAAGGTGCGCGCGACGCCTGTGGACTCTTGTTACCAACTATACATTGATCAAAGAAAATATCCCCAAGTGAGAAAATAACGCACGCAACATATTTGTATCATGATCTTTTAAAATAAATGGGGAGAAATAAATCGAAGGATAAATACTGTAACCTCATTTTCGGGAAATGAAAAGATGACAAAAGGATTGACATTTCTATCAATTCTCTCTACTGCGATTTGTCAAATCTTCACCTTTTGACCACAAGTGACGCGCGCACTCAGGTAAAAAAAGATACGTCTATTGCTGTTAAAGTTCGTTTAATTAATTTAATTTCTTGCAGTTTGCGTTTGTGGCTTGACAATTCATCGCCCAGATGGCACAGGTTTCCGTTTACGACTTGAATCATTTTTGCTAAATGCATAGAAGCTTAAAAACAACCCATAAAGTTGGTTAACAAAATTTTTTTCAATTGTTGGTTAACTCATTATTGCTTAACAGCATCCAGTTACAACCCCGTAACCAAGTGTTTATGGATAACCACTTTTTAAAACTAGAATTAGACCGTATACCTAATATCGACGGCCTCAACGCAGGACCTCTTACGTTTCATTTTTATGGAAATTTTGTTTTCACAGATTCCTGTCAATAATAAATTATTGTACTCGAGAAATCAAATAATTTATGTCTATATTACAGAAACACAGAACCTCCTGAATTTGACTTCGCTTAACAAAATTTGCGTCAGGGTTTTTGCGTCTCATGTAAAAAAAAATTACACTTACGAGGTCCTGCGTTTAGACCGCCGATATGTAAATTGTAATAATCAATGACTGGAAATAAAAGGATGATCTAATATTTTTAAAACTCCCGCTACTGCTATCTGAAATAACTGTCTTACCGGCGCAGCAAAAGTCAACGATAGCCAACAGCCGACAGTTGATATCTGCGAGCTGCGAGCACCTCCCATGAGCAGTCAAATTTCTCAGTAAATGTAACTTTTTAGTTAGGAATATAATTTGTAGCCATAAATATGATTTTGCTTGAAACGAACAACCGAGTCGTAGAAGAAACATTGACAGTCAAAATAAGAAGTGCACAGGCGGGGTAAGTCTTTCGGAACAAAAAAGGAAAAACTTGGCCGGTAATTTGGGGTGAGGCTTCTTTATCACGATAGTGATTAATCATAAAGCAAATTCCCGTGCGGTACACACCGATCAAAATCAACAAGAAAACCCAAGAATCTACAATATCCTGGAAAGCTGATAGTTTTTCTGTTTTCTTTTAGGTTGAAGAATGAGTCCATAGATATCACTGTTTCGGATTTCGATGGTGTGTTGTACCACATTTCAAATTTCAACGGAGATAAGACCAAAATTAGGGTAATTGTTGCTGTCTTGGTTCACTATATGTTAACGGACCTTTAAACAATTTCAGATAAGTATTTCTTTAAAATTCTACAAAGAACTCCAAGAGCATGGAGCTGATGAACTCCTCAAGCGTGAGTATGGCCCGCTTCTTATCGCCCCTGAAGATGGCTACAATGTCTCAATTCTCTGTGACTTAGAAAATATACCATCAAATTGGCCAGATGTTGTAAAAAAAATTGGCCTACTCAAACGTAACTGCTTTGCTTCTGTCTTTGAAAAATATTTTGATTTTCAAGAAAACGGCGATGAAGGTCAAAAGCGTGCCGTCATCCACTACCGAGATGACGAAACCATGTATGTTGAAGCAAAAGCTGATAGAGTCACTGTTGTTTTTTCAACTCGTTTTCGTGATGAAGATGATGTTGTGATTGGGAAGGTATTCATGCAAGAGCTCAAGGAAGGACTCAGGGCTTCGCACACGGCACCACCTGTGCTGTTCAGTCATCGTGAGCCTCCACGGGAATTACAAAACACAGATGCAAAGGTTGACAACAATGTGGGATATGTCACTTTTGTGTTGTTTCCGAGACACACAGCCAGGAATACTAGAGACAACACCATTAATCTTATCCACATGTTCCGCCATTATTTGCACTACCATATTAAATGTTCAAAGGCATACATCCACAGTCGAATGAGGGCTAAGACCTCAGAGTTTTTGAAGGTGTTGAATAGAGCACGACCAGAGAATAAGTCGACAGATAAAAAGACTATAACGTAAGTTAACATTTTTCTACTCTTATATATTTAATGATTTTTTGCAGGGGTAGAACTTTTATTCGAAGGGATTGATGTGGATAATATTAGTAAACTTTGTTTGTAAGATGAGCTCAAAAATGGATTAATAACTGCCGAAGAATTACTAAACTTAACTGTTGAATTCCCCACTTTTATTTACAAGTCACAGCCTCTCTTATGACTTTTTTATTTATTATGTTAATTAACAAAACCCAATTTCAGTACTGAATGTTACAGTTCAGTTTTATAGTATTGTAATAATGCTGGTTTTCAGCAATTGTACATATAGATTCTCTTTTAACTGTGCTTCCTTTAAAGTGTGGGTAAGCATGTATTATTGTGAATTGTATATTTCTAATTCATAAAGTGAAGTATTCCTTTATATAAATTTTTACCTATTTTCTAAATTCTCGTTTTTTTACCGCTTTATGTATCTGCTTAGTTAATCGTTTTAATCTGTTAATATGCTGACTAAATCATTACAGTTTTAAAGTATCAAACGTTTTTAATAGCGCCAACTAAATGGTCTAACATAGGTTTAATAGTTAATAAATTGTCAATTCAATAGCAAATTCCAATATATATTTTTTATTTCTATAGACAAGTGGTAGGTGCATTTTAAGTAGTTAACCACTTCATTTTATTTCACAACTGATTATTAACGAATGACAGCAAAATACAGTTTACTTGAATTTTAGAAAATAAAATGTTATTTTAAAATAAGTGATTCGATTCATTTTCGTTTTCCTAGAATTTTCAACAACATGGAAAGTTAAAGATACATGCCAGAAGATGTTGCAGGAAACAGGTTACGATTTTTTGTTAAATCTGGTTAAATAACAAAAAAGTATGTATTAATAATGTATTTTGGTTTTAGATTTTGCTCTATATGTATATAAGACAAATCTTATAAACTTCAAACATCAAAGTTATAATATGGCATCAAAATTTTCAGAATAAGGAAAATTAAGTCCTAGATTTTTTTTCTGCGACTGTATATATAGGTGATGGAAAAAAGGCGCCGTGGTAGTAAATAAAATTTCCCCTGTGGGGCAAGTGTTACAAAAATGTGATAAACGTTGTCTTCATGGTCTTCATGGATAAACGTAAATTATACCTCTGATTAAAAGCAAAAATTGCAATCTTGTCTTAATTTGTTCAAATATTAATAAGTCGTCCACAAAATATGGGAAGGAAATACAGGATTTTCTTGATAAGGATATTAGCGTTCGTCGACCAATATGATTTTGCACCGTACGATAATCAACTTAAAACTTGCGCCATACCTCTAATGCTTCGTCCAGGTTCAACTTCAACGGCTTCCAAGACAACCTCCTCCAAAGCTGGTGTTGGAACCTCCCGAGGTCGTCCACGATTTACATAAATTGGTTTTATTTGCCCGCTTTCTCTTTGTTCCAATCATCTGATTGCCTTAGCATCAGGGTGACGTCTTCTTTGATAAGAGTGTTGCGTAATTTCTTGCAGTTTCAGTGTCATTATTATTTGAGGCGCCCAAACAGAGTAACATGTCGACGTATTCAAGGGGTTGGCAATGTTGCAAATATTAACGGATTTTCTTGGTATCGAAGAATTGCGCCTTTAACATCTCTTACAACTCTCGTTGTTTTCAATTTATAAATTTTAAGGCCCTGAAGATGTGCACGAAGTTCTCCGTGGTTCCATAATCCCGGCGGAGCTTCGCGTATATCTTTTTGTTTAACCCTGGAGTCGCCGGCGGTTGAACAGGGTTGGTGGTGGAAGTCGCGATGGCCGCCCATCTGAGGTTAACAGCGGTGACTAACTTCATTTGATGTTACCGACACTCTACGGATGGCATATGTTTAGCGAACGCCAACGAACCTTCGTTGGTCTTCGTTGGCTTGGTGTGTAAGGTGGCGATGCTATTCATGAGATCACCTTGGACTTCTGGTTTAATTGGAGGCTTGGGGGGGGGACTCTTTGGACCTTGAGTAGTTGCTTCGGCGTCCATTCTCGCCTTGGATATGGTGTTCATCAGGGGGGGGGGGTCCAAGGCGGTGATGGAATGGTGGACACCAAGTGACGCAAAGGGGCGATGTCGCTGAGGCTATGGTATTTGGATGAAGGGCCACACCGGCCGATGAGCACTACCGGGCCATAGTCGATGGTTTTGGGTCTGAATGATACGTCGGCGGTGGTCCAGAATGAGAGACTTGGTGGAGTACTCAACTTTCTACCCTATAAATGTATACCAAAATAAGGAGTTATCTGGAAAGTTTACGGAATTTTTAATTTTTGGCCTATTTATAAATTTTGAGGAACTCTTTTAGAATTTTCACTGTCACCTCGTATTTTTGCCTCTAGCGCCGCCATATGATAAAATGGTTTATTGCTAATTTTTTTTGTCTTTATTTTACAAGTTTGCTCAATCACCTACGCAGCGGCTAGCAGTGATAAGATAAATTGGAGAGTTTTTGGGTCCTAAGTGGGGATTAAAACCAGAAATGGTTCACTGGCTCTACACCGAGGTCATAAATCCCACGATGACATTTTAAACAAATTTAATTAATTACGGCCGAATTTCGACCACTGGGTGACCGCTAGTTGTAATTAGGGGTCGTCCATTAATTACGTGAGCTAAAAATGGGGGGGAGGGGTCCAGTAAAATCTCATCAAATTTCATCTAGAGGGAGCAGGGGGTCATTGAAAATCTCACGTCAACTTTTTACATTAATACATTGAGTATAAAAAAAACATAAAACTTATTATTTTACTTTTTTTAAAGGTTTTCTATTTTGTCCGCAAACGATTTTTTTATTACAATAACAATCTCGAGTATTAAATATCTTCTATGTATGGGATTCCCCGAATTGAGACAATTGCGGCACAATTTATTTACCAAACTCTTTTCGTGGAAATCCCCGCCGCGTTAAAAAATCTTTCAACGAACAATACAGAACGCCCATGCCCATGGAGTAAGTAAACAATTAGGGAAGGTAGTCTATTTTTATTGTTATGTCATTTAAATAAATTTGTTATAGTGTCCCTTAAACGCGCTATTATTTTTCCCCTTTATATTCCATCAATATTAACGCTTAGGTATTTAGCAAAATACATGAACATACATGAAAATTAATTATTTAAAAATTGTAAGGGATAAATCTCACGTGAGGGGGAGAGGGGGATTCACCAAATCTCATCAAATTAACAGAAAAACACCTCAAGTCATTAATGGACGGCCCCTTAACAGTTGTAATACCACTCGCATTTGAATTTTCAGCTTGGTGGTTAATGGACAGACTTTCAGATGTAGAAACCCCATGTTGTTGTAGAGTTCCACCAACATGGTTGTGTAGAATTTTTTGAGCAAATTAAATTTTGTTTTCCAGGGAATCTTCTACATAACATTCGGCCACTGTCAAAGTGTAGCCGATGTATTCAATTTTTGAAGGCCAGCCTCCAATTATTGTGCATTTTCCTTCTTAGGTCTATCCAATATTTTTTCTTTTAAGATAAGCAATTAATGTAGCAAACTTAGAAATGTCGATAGCATCATAGAGAAAAATTGTACTCTTTAGCATTGAATACTCCGCCCATAAACTGCTTGGGGCATTCAGTTATCCATTTCTCACCACAAAATACGTCCAATTGTGTCAATTCTTCATTCATAAATATTTTACCACGGAGATATCCCCAAGATAGACCATGTAATGCACAGGAGAACTCCGACTTGCCTATCCGCCAAGGTGTTCTGAAGTTAGCAACATCCTGCAGTGGTTGGCAACGCGCTGAAGTTGGCGTGGCTAAAAAAGCGGTTGGCGTCCTTTCTAGAGGGTGGAAGGAGGACCGGCGGCCATTACATTCATTCAGACTTTAACGTTAGAAGCATCAAATCATATACTAACGCTTAATTTTTTGTATTTATCTGATTTTATTCCACTATGAGTTCTCCAGTTTTTAAAGTTGAGTGTGCTCTATGTTTAAATTGCATTGTCGAAATTTCACGTTACCATAAGGGTCGGTGGAATTTAAATTAACAATCGCGTGTGTGGTGCCGCCCGACGTATTTACAGGTAACCTTTTTATTCTATCTATATTTTTTTGTTATACTCAACATAAATTACGATGGCACTGAAATTGACCGGCGTAGTCACGCCTTTGTTAGGTCTTGTTTAAATAATATCCACTACTGCTAGTCAAACCTGAATAAATCATTGAATAATTACCTGTCTTTCGGTATAAGGCCGACAGCAGCTTGCGGTCATCTAAAAGCTATTTTGTCTCTAATGACTTGAATTAACCAACACTGAGTAAGAACTGAAGACAAAAGGGCAAAAAGCGGCATAGCATAGATACCGTCGTTCGCATGTAACCAACATCTAGCTATTTTAGACACCGGGAAGCCAAATTTCGGTATCTAGTGTTTTTGCTTTGTGCATGTTTGTAGCTTCGTTGCGCCTCGTTGCGTTTGCGCCCGCTAGATGTCCCGTCGCGATCATTTCAAAATGGCTTCCAAAGAAAACGTTGCGTTACTGTATATTTTATTGTTTGTCCATATATGTTTCGAATCAACCGATAGACCAAATAGCATTCATTTTTGTAGTTCTTGTTGCAATACTGCTTTCGAGATTTTATACGGTCCCAATCGTACGAACTCTGGGGTCATTTGTCAAACGGGGGTCGTTTTCGAACTCGCGTGAACTTCCTCCCGGGGCTGCAGGGTATTACGAAGTGGAGTTCCTGTTAACTTCTGAGCCAAACTTAGGTTGGAGTTTGCAGCGTGGTTTTCGGGCTACTAATAAATTGCTTGCTTCACAAACACTTAAAATACTTATCAAAAGAATAGTCCCCGAGATAAGTTCTGCTAACTTGGACTTGATTTGGACAAGCCTTAAAGAAAGACAGGAAACTAAGCATGACTAGGACAATTCAGTAACAAATTGATTTTTCCTGGTCCGTTTGGATGTGTAAGCTTTTTCCATGATCGTGAACTCTGCATTCTTGCCTCACTTACAGATAGTTGTCTTATTAACTTCGCTTGTCTTTCCATCTGATCTGCATGTGGTCCATCAATCTCCGACTCAGATGTACCCACTTAGATAATTCCACGCGTTTCAATATTCTTGCTTTTGCCTCTCAGGTGCGAGGATGCCCGCTTTGGGCGTAGATATTTCACTGTATCTGTTTGTTGTAAATTCCTGTAAACTGCAAAAGCTTATGTTGGAATAAAATTAGCTAACAACCTCACTCATCATGTACACCAGAATTGTTAAATTGTATTATTGCTTGCTTTTTTTTAAAGCGTTAAGCCAAAAACACTAAATTTGCTATAGAAAACCTTCTGGTAAAGCTCATAAGTTCTTACAAGGAGGCCTTAAAATCATTAAAAATTAAAATTAAGTATTTGGCATTAAATTATGCTACAAATAATCTTAAATTCCCGGTTAATTATTATTACTTTTATAATATTTTAAAGTCATGATCCTTCTAGCTTGACGTGAAGCCATAAGGACCATAATTTCGAGAAAAAAATTCGGTTTTATTATTTTTTGCATTAAATTAGCTTTTAAATAGCCCTAAAATCCTGTGGTTGTTTTTTATTTTTTATCAAATATTAAGTTATAATTTCTACCAAAACCATGAGGGCAATAAAATTAAGTCTTTGGCATTAAATTAGTCTTTAAATAGCCTTAAATTCCCATGGGGTTAATTTTAGATTTTTTTCATATTTTAAAGTCAGGGTCCTGCTAGCTTGACGTCAAGCTAGCAGAGCCATCGTTTCCATGAAAACCGTAAGAGCAATAAAATTTATTATTTGGCATTAAATTAGCCGTTAAATAGCCTTAAAATCCTATGTGGTTATTTTTCAATTTTTACCAAATTTTAACTCAAGGTCCTGCTAGCTTGACGTCAAGCCAGCAGAGCCATAATTTCTATGAAAACCATGATGGCAATAAAATTAAGTCTTTGGTATTGAATTAGCCTTTAAATAGCTTTAAATTCTCATGGGGTTAATTTTTGTTTTTTCGACTTTGGTCCTGCTAGCTTTACCGACGTCATTTATTAAATGTTACATTTCTTTGGGCTACCCAATTCCTCACAGTCGCCCACATCTTTTTTATCGGATTTAACTCCGGATGGTATGGCGGTAAACGGAGAACTTTGTGGCCATGCCATTCCATTATTCTGTGGATTACATAATTGTTATTTTTTCTATAGCAGATGTTAAAGTCTCCTTTGATCTATTCAAATCAAAAGGTCAAGGAGCACTTTAACCGCAAGGATAGATAAAGTAATACTTTAACAGCAAGGATAGATAAAGTAATTTATTTTTTTATTTTACAATTTTTCATTAACATTTTGATCTAAAACAACATTAATTGTACAATTTACATTTCTAGCAATATTAACTCGTAGAACAGATATTTTTTCCTGTGCTAACTGAATAGAAGAAGAAAAAGAAGAAGAACTAGTACTAGAACTAGAGTATTTTCTTCGATACTTCAACTTTTGTTGCAACTGAGTTTTCAATATAAGATTCAGCAATTGAAGATGATTTCCACTTTCCTGCACGTTTGACTGTTACCAGATCGGCGCCAGAATTTGCTAACATTGTGGCTGCAGAGCGTCGGAAATAATGGCCTGTGTAACATTCTACATTCGTTAAACCCAAAAAAACATCAATTTTCTGCAGAACATTATAAAAAGTATTTATCCCCACAGGTTGGATGGTGCATTTTCTTTGTCGGTAACACTCACACCACTTTTACTGTCAGTAATGCAGAATAACCGATCTTCTTTATTTCTGGTGTCCATTAGCGAAACGATTATGACCGATTTTCGACCATCAAGATGAGATATTTCTAACTTGTATAATTCATTAGATCGACACGCTCCATATAAGCCCATTATCGCAACAACCTTTAGAAACGTACTCATCTCCAGCTTCTTGTAAAAATTTTGTTATATCCTCTTGCTCAAACACTTTAGATTTCTTAATTTTGTAACTATCCGTCAATTTCTTCAGCAAAGTTATCAGTTTGCTGTATCTGTAAACATTTACATTTTATTTGACATCGCATTCACTAGACTAAACGTATTCCTTACTTTGAAATATCATAATTTTCATTGACAAGTAGCGTAGATTTCAACATGCTGTAATAAGACCATAATGTTGAGGGCTTTACTTTCTTAGACTTTTCCGAAAAGTATGCCAGAAGTACCCTTTCGCTACCACTATTCTTTGCAGTTTTCCACTTTTGGAAGCACGTATATTCTTTTTCGTAGACGAGGCGAGATTTTTGGGGCAGTAGCTTTCCCACGGCCTCTAATGCCTCTTCTTCCACGTCTGATGGTAGATTTTCTTAATTTTCGCTCTTCTCGACAGACTTCTCAACTGAACGCTTTACAAATTTCTCAAAACAAAACGAAATAAACAAACTTTTGCTTAACCATAACAACGCTCATACTAATTAGACTTTAAAACCTTACACGATTCGTAATATTTTTTCACTAAGAAAATACACAAAAATACACAATTGCTATAGAAAAAAATAGAATATTATACACGACGATAAATTTAATTATCTTCTCGAGCTTAATTAGCGTCTCGACTGACGTCTCGACGCTAAACAAAACTCTCGAAGATAATCTAAAATTTTATCGTCTTGTATAATAATAGTATATTATTTATCTAGAACGAGAAGTGAAGTTTAAAGTACGAGCAAGTTGTTTACGGCCGAGGCGCCTAGCCGAGGCTGGAATTACTTGTGAGTACCTTTAAAAACACTTCTTCGTTCGAGGTAAATACAACGTTTTATTTCATACGGCAAGTTTAATGAACTAAGTCAAAATAAATGAAATGTTGTGTGTTTATCTCGCTCAAATTATTCGTAATAATTAAATATGCGGGAACCAACATTCCCATAGTAACAAACGTTTGTCAAAAATGACAACGAAAAAACTGGGTCACGGTGAATGGTTTTGGATATTTTATGCGATTATTCCGTTTAAAATGGCGAAAATTGAGGTGCCTCAAGACATTGTAGATGAAGCAGATCACGTGAAGAACAATTTGATGCCACAAAAATGTCGGGAACAATGTACGAAATGATTGACGTATAATTTTAAAGTACTAGGACTTTAAAATTTTTCTTTAAAGTACTAGGACGTTAATGTTCCACTTTTGGTATCAAAAATAATACGAAAAATGTCACTTTAGATACAAGTATGAAATAAATTACTATTAATGGCTTATGTTGCTTTATAATAGCGTATAACTCTGGCTTCGTTAAATTTCTTTCAAACGGAATACATCTCTCTTGATGCCATGATGCTATCATATCAGCTTTTAATGTAGCGGATGTAGGTTGTATTTCGACACATTGTAGGATGGATTGTAACCCTATAACAAATCATAAGAAAAAATGTATATACCTGTCTTAAGATAAGCAGGGCATTAGGAATAAAGCCCATTTTGCCACCAGCATGAACCATTATTTGTCTTTTTCTAGTAGTTTTTTTTTTAAATATTTTTCAGATCCATCCGTCGATCTGTCCACTGCATCCGCATAGTATGACTACTGTGGATAATTATAACGTTGGATTTGTCTCCGCCCCGAATAGCAGAATAACCACTATTAAAACATCGGAAAAATTACAGGGAGGGCCCCTTTTAATAGGACAACGACAATAACAATACCCCTTGAACAGGGGGCCCAAGGGGGCCCTTTAAGACATGGGGGGGGCCTTTCGACATGTGGAGCCCTTGAATCAGGGGGGCCCAAGGGGGCTTTTTGAGACACGAGGGCCCCCATGTGTTATGAGGGTCTCCTTAGACTTGTGGGGGCCCTTGCGACATAGGGGTCCAAGGGGGCTCTTTGAGACACGTGGGTCCCCATGAGGCATGAGGCCCCCCTACAAAAGTGAACAATGAAAATCTTTCGTCGGCCGAAAAAGTTTCGTTTATCACACGGCCCGAAACTGTTTTGCAAGTGCTTGCAAACAAACTGTGCTCGCACTTGCAAAATGACATTTTTCGGCCTCCGTCTTAATTTAGTTATTTTCCAGTCGTCCAAATCGGCTTGAAATATACTTTTACGTTATAAGTCCGGAAAACTCATTTTTACAGTAACGAGTCGAAATGTTTACAGACGAGGCGACGAAGGAGCCGAGTCTGGAATTTTGAGACAAGTTACTGTAAAAGTTTCCGGACGTATGTCGTAATGCGTTTTATTTCATGCTACAGATACTAAATCATTGTTTTCATTTTAAAGAATTAAATTGGAATTCAGAATTTAAACATCTATGAATTGAGTATCTATGACAACAGTTTGATTTGTTAGTTGTATTTTTTTTACAGGACTTGTACTGTAAAGTCCCATTTTCCGGACTCAAAACTCTGCTGTAAAACTAACAAATATGATACAGTATGAAATAAACGATATTTGCCTGCTTAGGCTAGAAAATGGAGACTAGGGATTTTTCAATGCAATTATGTTTTGTTCGTTGGATTTGTCTCCGCCCCGAATAACAGAATAGCCACTATTAAAACATCGGAAAAATTACAGGGAGGGGCCCTTTAAGACATGGGGGGGCCTTTCGACATGTGGAGCCCTAAAGACAGGGGCGGCAAGGGGGCCCCTTAAAACATGGGGGGGGGCCTTTCGACATGTGGAGCCCTTCAAACAGGGGGGCCCAAGGGGGCTCTTTAACACACAAGGGCCCCCATGCGATATGAGGCCCCCTTTAGACTTGTGGGGGCCTTTGCGACATGGGGGCCCAAGGGGGTTCTTTGAGACACGTGGGCCCCCATGAGGCATGAGGCCCCCCTACAAAAGTGAACAATGAAAATCTTTTGTCGGCCGAAAAAGTTTCGTTTATCACACGGCCCGAAACTGTTTTGCAAGTGCTTGCACTTGTGAAGTCTCGGCTACGCCTCGCCTCCACAAACTGTGTTCGCACTTGCAAAATGACATTTTCTGGCCTTGTAATAAAATATACTATTTCTGGCCTTGTAATAAAAAATATACTATTCCAATCGTCCAAATCGGCTTGAAAACGATATTTGCCTGCCTAGGCTAGAAAATCGAGGCTAGGGATTTTTCAATGCAATTATGTTATGTTCTTTGGATTTGTCTCCGCCCCGAATAGCAGGATAACTACTATTAAAACATCGGAAAAATTACAGGGAGGGGCCCTTGGTATAGGGCAACGACAATAAGAAAGCCCCCTGTTACAGGAGGGCCCAAGGGGCCTTTTATGACATGGGGAGGCGTTTCGACATGTGGAGCCCAAGAGACAGGGGGCCCAAAGAGGCCCTTTAAGACATGGGGTGGCCTTTCGACATGTGGAGCCCTAGAGACAGGGGGGCCCAAGGGGGTTCTTTGAGACACGAAGGCCCCCATGCGTTATGAGGGCCCCTTTAGACTTGTGGGGGATTTGCGACATGGGGGCCTAATGGGGCTTTTTGAGAGACGGGAGCCCCCATGAGGTATGAAGCCCCCTTACAAAAGTGAACAATGAAAATCTTTTGTCGGCCGAAAAAGTTTTGTTTATCACACGACCAGAAACTGTTTTGCAAGTGCTTGCACTTGTGAAGTCTTGGCTAACGTCTCGCCTCCACAAACTGTGCTCGCACTTTCAAAATAACAGTTTCTGGGCTTGTCATATACGATACGTCTCATGACTCGGAACCTTAAGCAACCCTTGAAACCGGGGGCCCGAGGTGGCCTCCTTGAAACATGGGGTCCCGAGGGGGCCCCGTCGAATAATGGGGGCCCGAGGACCCCCACTGAAACATGGTGAAACATGGGGGGTCTGGGGGGCCCTTTGAAACATTATGGAACAAGGGGGCCCGTGGGGGAAAACGTCAACAGTTGTTTTTTTGTACTACATAATAATTGTGCTTTAATAATGAACTAATTAATTAAAAAAAATTAACAATTTAATAGTAGTTTATTATACGAGTTCCTGTGTAAATTGGACGCTTTATCCCACAAGGGGTTTATAAAAGCACGAGTGAAACGAGTGCTTTTGTGAGCCCCGAGTGGGATAAAGCGTTCAATCTACACAGGAACGAGTGTAATACAACGTTTTATCGTTCGACACCACCCCGGAAAGCCTTTAAATTGCTTAAAATCCATAAAAATGGTGTGACGTTTATCTGTAATTTTCATTATTTCATGACAGAGAGTGTTTACACAAGCGAAAATTTGAAAATTCTGACAGTGTCGAACGATAAAACAATAAAAATGTTACGGATCCTTGGAAATTAGTCGTAGGTATGCGAAGATATTCGAGAATAGAACCCCCGGACGGACATGCCACTCGAGAGGATAAATAAATAAACCAACAAACCTATCAATAAACCTGCATAATGCCGCAAAGTACGACCCCATATTATATACCAACCTTGGTACGAATACATAAGTCTAATAATGTACATAATTATTAAAATGCAAAAAATTATTTGTTTGTAAAATGGAAGTTATTTTCGTTTGATGTGACGGTCCGCTTGAGCCTGTAAAATGGAGGGAGGATCTTTACAGTTTATGCAGCTTTTGAGATCTTGCCTATTTTCTAACTAATTTCGGCAAAATTTCGATTTGCTACAATTTTTGGTTGAACTTCTGTCATTTCTGTCGCCTGTATTCAAGAAAGTAAAAAATTTTTGTCTAAACTGTACGGAACGTAGCATCGAAAAATGCTATAGTTATCTGTTCCCTAATTTAAGAAGTCACACTACCAGTTACTGGGTGGCGCTAACAAAAATCGAATAAATGCTAATATGGTTATTTTAACATGACACTGCCATCTCACGGGAAGATCTCAGCGGAGCAAGCTAGACCCTGCCCTTAATAGAAAGTTACGACTTACAACTAAAAAGGACAAAATATTTAAAGGAATTAAAGCAATTTAGAGAAGAAGAGAGACCAATAGTTTACAACAATGAAACTTATATCCATAGTAGTCATACTATGCGGATGCAGTGGACAGATCGACAGATGGATCTGAAAAAATATTAAAAAAAAAACTATCGGAAAAAGACAAAGACTGATAATGGTTCATGCTGGTGGCAAAATGGGCTTTATTCCTAATGCCCTGCTTATCTTAAGTCAGGTATATACATTTTTTCTTATGATTTGTTATAGGGTTACAATCCATCCTACAATGTGTCGAAATACAACCTACATCCGCTACATTAAAAAGCCAGAGTTATACACTATTATAAAGCAACATAAGCCATTAAATAACAATTATGTAATCCACAGAATAATGGAATGGCATGGCTACAAAGTTCTCCGTTTACCGCCATACCATCCGGAGTTAAATCCGATAAAAAAGATGTGGGCGACTGTGAGAAATTGGGTAGCCCAAAAAATGTCACATTTAATAAATGACGTCGGTAAAACTAGCAGGACCAAAGTCAAAAAAAAAACAAAAATTAACCCCTATGAGAATTTAAAGCTATTTAAAGGCTAATTTAATACCAAAGACTTAATTTTATTGCCATCATGGTTTTCATAGAAATTATGGCTCTGCTGGCTTGACGTCAAGCTAGTAGGTCCATGAGTCAAAATTTGGTAAAAATTGAAAAATAACCACATAGGATTTTAAGGCTATTTAACGGCTAATTTAATAAACTAGAAGAATGTTCTTAAATCCAAGTGGAGTAAATTTAAATTAAAAAATTTAAATATATCTAAGTCGAACTCCACAAACTTTAATCAGCGTAGAATTATAAATGGAACATGTTTCGGCAGAACACTTCTGCTATCATCAGCCCTAATTTAACAAGAGATTAATGATACAATTGATGAATTACAAGAGGGGTTCATACCTTAAAGAATATTTAGAAAACTAGAGCCAATGATACAAAACTATTCATGGTTCCATGATTGTGAGCACGAACTAATCCTAGAACCATGTTCAGATCAAACGCAACAAATGCACTGTTGACCAGTGTAATAATCTACTATTATTTATCATGCAAAAGTAATTTTTCAAAAATCAGAAAAATTAAATTTCTTTGAGTGTATTGAAACTAATGGACGGTAGTGTAATAATTGTACGGCATTTTGCTTATACAAAATGTCGCATCCACAACTGACCGATTGACTAATGGTATTGGAATGACAATCATTTTTTTGACTTAAAATTGGATTGAACACTTGAGTGAGTTCTAGTTTTTAAAGAAAAAAGAGTCAATAAAGGGTTGTTATTTCTTATATGGATATTCTTTAAAAACTATAAATAAATTATACTATAGATACTATAACAAATTCAAATACACACACTACTTGGTTAAAAATCCTTCAGAAACAATTTCCTTTTCAAATTCATTAACATACTTTGGCGTCGTCTCAGAGAAATGTTCTAAAATACTTAAGAAAAACGGTTTTAAAGTTTCATTTAAAACAGATAACAACTTATCTAGATTTTTTATTAAAAATAAAGATCCATTAGATTACAAATCATCATCAGGTGTATACAAATTAAACTGCTCTTCTTGTGAGTCATTCTACATAGGTCAGACAGGTCGCAAAATATCAGACCGTATTAAAGAACATTTCAGGCACATCTATAACAACACAGATCTTGATCCTCCACCATCAACACCTTCTTCATTCGCCAATCATATATTAATAACGAAACATAGTTTTTCACCATCAAATTCCAAATTGATTCATAAATGCAATAAAGGCCGGAAATTAGATTTTCTTGAGACTTTGGAAATAAGGAAAACCTTGATACTGGAAAACAGATCTTGTTTAAATGAACAGAATAACTTCAATAATCCCATTATTAATTCACTATTTTAATTTTTCACCACTCAAACAAACTTACCAGATTCTCTTTGATCCATTTTTAATTTTTACATTTTATAAAATGTTGTTTTTACGAAATCTTTTAAAAATCATGTAACCCTGTGAAAACGTCAAATTTAATTCAAAATTACGTCAATGTCATAATTTTTTATATTCTTTAAGGTAAGAACCCCTCTTGTAATTCATCAAGTGTATCATTAATCTCTTAAATTAGGGCTGATGATGGCTGAAGTGTTCTGCCGAAACATGTTCCATTTATAATTTTACGCTGATTAAAGTTTGTGGAGTTCGACTTAGATATATTTAATTTTTTTAATTTTTAGGCTAATTTAATGCCAAAGAATAAATTTTATTGCTCTTACGGTTTTCATGGACGTCAAGCTAGCAGGACCCTGACTTTAAAATATGAAAAAAATCAAAAATTAACCCCATGGGAATTTAAGGCTATTTAAAAGCTAATTTAATGCCAAAGAATTAATTTTATTGCCCTCATGGTTTTGGTAGAAATTATAACTTAATATTTGATAAAAATTAAAAAACAACCACAGGATTTTAGGGCTATTTAAAAGCTAATTTAATGCCAAAAATAATAAAACCGAATTTTTTCTTGAAATTATGGTCCTTATGGCTTCACGTCAAGCTAGAAGGATCATGGCTTTAAAATATTATAAAAGTAATAATAATTAACCGGAAATTTAAGATTATTTGTAGCATAATTTAATGCCAAATACTTAATTTTAATTTTTAATGATTTTAAGGCCTCCTTGTAAGAACTTATGAGCTTTACCAGAAGGTTTTCTATAGCAAATTTAATGTTTTTGGCTTTACGCTTTAAAAAAACGCTTCTCATAGGAGGATTAAAGGTAAAAGTGCTGACAAGAAATTTTATCACAAACACCAAAGGCCTAAAATGTCTATTTCGGTTTATAATGGGGGTTTCCTAAGGAATAAAAAATGTAACTTTAATTATTATCGTTACAAATATTTAATCAAAAATACGTAAACAATCCCAAACGTCGTCGTACGAGCTAAGAAGAAGCCACTGGTGTTGCGCACGCTAAGCTCCTCCCCGGCCTCTTCCAACTTCGCACGAAATATACAACATAGCTATACAAGCTTATACGGGGTGTTACAAAATGTTAGTTTATTCATCTCCCCGATGATACCAACATTGTTAGCGAAGCGTGTTTCGGTTTAATAAATTTTGTTTTTGGTGTTTTAGGGGAAATTACCAATTAAAAGTTGGAATGAGTACACTTCATTGTCATGGTAAAACTGACCAGGTCCAGAAAACACGGTTAGACGGCTCGTTAAAAGTATAACTATTTTCATAAAACGGCATTTTTTATTTTACATTCAAACTTACCCAAACGAAACAAATTCTAGATTCTTTGGATACATGGCTAGAGCTAATCAGGAGTGGAGCGTAAATTGATAACACAAAAATTATGGTTTTAAATGTTTATTAAGTTTTAGTCATTTTGTGCATTTGAGTTTTGTGATCTCGTACTGTGCTTAACAATTTCTAGTGGCTTCGTATTAAGTTGGTGACAATTTCCAATGATTTCACAATTTAGCAATTTAAATCTTCAGAAAAATAGCAAGCAATAATACAATTTAACAATTCTGGTGTACATGATGAGTGAGGTTGTTAACAAATTTTATTCCACCATAAGCTTTTGCAGTTTACAGGAATTTACAACAAACAGATACAGTGAAATATCTACACCCAAAGCGGGCATCTTCGCACCTGAGAGGCAAAAGCAAGAATATTGAAACGCGTGGAATTATTTAAGTTGGGTACATCTGAGTCGGAGATTGATGGACCACATGCAGATCAGATGGAAAGACAAGCGAAGTTAACAAGACAACTATCTGTAAGTGAGGCAAGAATGTAGAGAGTTCACGATCATGGAAAAAGCTTACACATCCAAACGGACCAGGAAAAATGAATTTGTTACTGAATTGTCCTAGTCATGCTTAGTTTCCTGTCTTTCTTTAAGGCTTGTCCAAATCAAGTCCAAGTTAGCAGAACTTATCTCAGGGACTATTCTTTTGGTTGTTAAGTATTTTAAGTGTTTGTGATGAAGCAAGCAATTTATTAGTAACCCGAAAACCACGCTGCAAACTCCAACCTAAGTTTGGCTCAGAAGTTAACAGGAACTCCACTTCGTAATACCCTGCAGCCCCGGGAGGAAGTTCAAGCGAGTTCGAAAACGACCCCCGTTTGACAAATGATCCCAGAGAGCAGGTTCGTACGATTGGGACCGTATAAAATCTCGAAAGCAGTATTGCAACAAGAACTACAAAAATGAATGCTATTTGGTCTATCTGTTGATTCGAAACATATATGGACAAACAATAAAATATACAGTAACGCAACGTTTTCTTTAAAAGCCATTTTGAAACGATCGCGACGGGACATCTAGCGGGCGCAAACGCAACAAGGCGCAACGAAGCTACAAACATGCACAAAGCAAAAACACTAGATACCAAAATTTGGCTTCCCGGTGTCTAAAACAGCTAGATGTTGGTTACATGCGAACGACGGTATCTATGCTATGCCGCTTTTTGCTCTTTTGTCTTCAGTTCTTACTCAGTGTTGGTTAATTCAAGTCATTAGAGACAAAATAGCTTTTAGAAGACCGCAAGCTGCTGTCGGCCTTATACCGAAAGACAGGTAATTATTCAATGATTTATCCAGGTTTGACTAGCAGTAGTGGATATTATTTAAACAAGAGCTAACAAAGGCGTGACTACGCCAGTCAATTTCAGTGCCATCGTAATTTATGTTGAGTATAACAAAAAAATATAGATAGAATAAAAAGGTTACCCGTAAATACGTCGGGCGGGACCACACACGCGATTGTTAATTTAAATTCCACCGACCCTTATTATGGTAACGTGAAATTTCGACAATGCAATTTAAACATAGAGCACACTCAACTTTAAAAACTGGAGAACTCATAGTGGAATAAAATCAGATAAATACAAAAAATTAAGCGTTAGTTATGACTTGATGCTTCTAACGTTAAAGTCTGAATGAATGTAATGGCCGCCGGTCCTCCTTCCACCCTCTAGAAAAGACGCCAACCACTTTTTTAGCCACGCCAACTTCAGCGCGTTGCCAACCACTGCAGGATGTTGCTAACTTCAGAACACCTTGGCGGATAGGCAAGTCGAAGTTCTCCTGTGCATTACATGGTCTATCTTGGGGATATCTCCGTGGTAAAATATTTATGAATGAAGAATTGACACAATTGGACGTATTTTGTGGTGAGAAATGGATAACTGAATGCCCCAAGCAGTTTATGGGCGGAGTATTCAATGGTAAAGAGTACAATTTTTCTCTATGATGCTATCGACATTTCTAAGTTTGCTACATTAATTGCTTATCTTAAAAGAAAAAATATTGGATAGACCTAAGAAGGAAAATGCACAATAATTGGAGGCTGGCCTTCAAAAATTGAATACATCGGCTGTTTTAGGGGAAATTACCAATTAAAAGTTGGAATGAGTACACTTCATTGTCATGGTAAAACTGACCAGGTCCAGAAAACACGGTTAGACGGCTCGTTAAAAGTATAACTATTTTCATAAAACGGCATATTTTACATTCAAACTTACCCAAACGAAACAAATTCTAGATTCTTTGGATACATGGCTAGAGCTAATCAGGAGTGAAGCGTAAATTGATAACACAAAAATTATGGTTTTAAATGTTTATTAAGTTTTAGTCATTTTGTGCATTTGAGTTTTGTGATCTCGTACTGTGCTTAACAATTTCTAGTGGCTTCGTATTAAGTTGGTGACAATTTCCAATGATTTCACAATTTAGCAATTTAGATCTTCAGAAAAATAGCAAGCAATAATACAATTTAACAATTCTGGTGTACATGATGAGTGAGGTTGTTAGCAAATTTTATTCCACCATAAGCTTTTGCAGTTTACAGGAATTTACAACAAACAGATACAGTGAAATAATATCTACACCCAAAGCGGGCATCTTCGCACCTGAGAGGCAAAAGCAAGAATATTGAAACGCGTGGAATTATTTAAGTTGGGTACATCTGAGTCGGAGATTGATGGACCACATGCAGATCAGATGGAAAGACAAGCGAAGTTAACAAGACAACTATCTGTAAGTGAGGCAAGAATGTAGAGAGTTCACGATCATGGAAAAGCTTACACATCCAAACGGACCAGGAAAAATGAATTTGTTACTGAATTGTCCTAGTCATGCTTAGTTTCCTGTCTTTCTTTAAGGCTTGTCCAAATCAAGTCCAAGTTAGCAGAACTTATCTCAGGGACTATTCTTTTGGTTGTTAAGTATTTTAAGTGTTTGTGATGAAGCAAGCAATTTATTAGTAACCCGAAAACCACGCTGCAAACTCCAACCTAAGTTTGGCTCAGAAGTTAACAGGAACTCCACTTCGTAATACCCTGCAGCCCCGGGAGGAAGTTCAAGCGAGTTCGAAAACGACCCCCGTTTGACAAATGATCCCAGAGAGCAGGTTCGTACGATTGGGACCGTATAAAATCTCGAAAGCAGTATTGCAACAAGAACTACAAAAATGAATGCTATTTGGTCTATCTGTTGATTCGAAACATATATGGACAAACAATAAAATATACAGTAACGCAACGTTTTCTTTAAAAGCCATTTTGAAACGATCGCGACGGGACATCTAGCGGGCGCAAACGCAACAAGGCGCAACGAAGCTACAAACATGCACAAAGCAAAAACACTAGATACCAAAATTTGGCTTCCCGGTGTCTAAAACAGCTAGATGTTGGTTACATGCGAACGACGGTATCTATGCTATGCCGCTTTTTGCTCTTTTGTCTTCAGTTCTTACTCAGTGTTGGTTAATTCAAGTCATTAGAGACAAAATAGCTTTTAGAAGACCGCAAGCTGCTGTCGGCCTTATACCGAAAGACAGGTAATTATTCAATGATTTATCCAGGTTTGACTAGCAGTAGTGGATATTATTTAAACAAGAGCTAACAAAGGCGTGACTACGCCAGTCAATTTCAGTGCCATCGTAATTTATGTTGAGTATAACAAAAAAATATAGATAGAATAAAAAGGTTACCCGTAAATACGTCGGGCGGGACCACACACGCGATTGTTAATTTAAATTCCACCGACCCTTATTATGGTAACGTGAAATTTCGACAATGCAATTTAAACATAGAGCACACTCAACTTTAAAAACTGGAGAACTCATAGTGGAATAAAATCAGATAAATACAAAAAATTAAGCGTTAGTTATGACTTGATGCTTCTAACGTTAAAGTCTGAATGAATGTAATGGCCGCCGGTCCTCCTTCCACCCTCTAGAAAAGACGCCAACCACTTTTTTAGCCACGCCAACTTCAGCGCGTTGCTAACCACTGCAGGATGTTGCTAACTTCAGAACACCTCGGCGGATAGGCAAGTCGAAGTTCTCCTGTGCATTACAAGGTCTATCTTGGGGATATCTCAGTGTTAAAAAATATTTATGAATGAAGAATTGACACAATTGGACGCGTGGGATAAAAAGGGACCCAAAATAGTATTATATAAGTATGGAGAACGGTCGTAAGTTTGTTACCCTTCGAAGACAATTGTTTGGAATGAGTAGTTAGAGTTAGAACTTCTTGTAAAGAAGCCATGTCGTCATCGCAGCTGCGCGAGCCTTTTAATGACGTCACTTATTTATCCCCACCAGTGGCGTAGCGTATAAATCCTTTACTTGACTTGTTTTCACAAGTAATGCTACTCATACAATACGTAATGATAACAAATTTCAATTTCAAATTCCACAAAGAGAGGAGTTTTAATAAGCTGAAACAAACTCCAATCATTGAGATAGCACAGAAGACACCGGAAATCGGAAAAATAAACACCTTAATGATAACGACGCCACTGCCCCAGAAAATATCTGTTAGTGATCGACAGCTGCACATGCGCATTCTGAAATTTACAAAAATAGGTTTGTGCGTCGATGACGACATGGTTTCTTTACAAAAAGTTCTAACTCTAACCTTTGTTGCTTGATTGGAGTATCTGGAATAATATTCTGTGGCTTTTCCATGGTTTTGTTTTTGTTTTTTCTAATTGATTCGGTCATTTCAAAAACAACATAAGTCCATTTCACTTCACTTCCACTCCACTTCAAAATAAATTTTTAAAAAAAGTATTATTTTTTTGAGTTGCTTAGTAGTTCTTTATACAGGCTGTCCCATTTAAAACTCCCCAAATATCTATAAGAATCATTGCATATAATTTTTTTGAATTTTGTTGTATTACTTCAGCTGCGGGCATGTACAAATACGTCATTAACATGTGTTGTTTGCCCTAATTCCCTGCAATATCTAGGAACAGTTGAAATCACAAAATTCACAGCTCGAAACTCATTCAGTGCTCTGTGCGACTGTTTGACCACAGATTATTTATTATTTAATATGTTTGTAACACATATTAGATTATATAGATTTTAGCTTTCTGCTCTTTTTCTCCATATAAACTTTAACTATGCTAAATCTCACTCCTCCAAGGCCAGAAAATGTCATTTTGCAAGTGCGAGCACAGTTTGTGGAGGCGAGGCGTAGCCGAGACTTCACAAGTGCAAGCACTTGCAAAACAGTTTAGGGCCGTGTGATAAACAAAACTTTTTCGGCCGACGAAAGATTTTCATTGTTTACTTTTGTAGGGGGGCCTCATGCCTCATGGGGGCCCACGTGTCTCAAAGAGCCCCCTTGGGCCCCCATGTTGTAAGGGCCCCCACCAGTCTGAAGGGGCCCTCATAACGCATGGGGGCCTTCGTGTCGCAAAGAGCCCCCTTGGGCCCCCCTGTCTCGAGGGCTCCACATGTCGAAAGCCCCCCCCATGTCTTAAAGGGGCCCCTTGGGCCCCCCTGTAACGGGGGCTTTCTTATTGTTGTTGCCCTATACCAAGGGGCCCTCCCTGTAATTTTTCCGATGTTTTAATAGTAGTTTTCCTGCTATTCGGGGCGGAGACAAATCCATCGAACATAACATAATTTATTAATTTTAAAAAACCTACTATTTAATTCTAATATGCCAACCATACATACACTAAATTTACATTCACTTTGTGAGACTGTCCTGACTTAAAAAATTATGACATTGACGTAATTTTTTATATTCTTTAAGGGCTGATGATGGCAGAAGTGTTCTGCCGAAACATGTTCCATTAGTAATTTTACAGTTATTAAAGTTTGTGGAGTTCGACATAGATATATTTAAATTTTAATAAAAGCTTGCATTGAAAAATCCCTAGTTTCCATTTTCTAGCCTAGGCTGGCAAATAGCGTTTTCAAGCCGATTTGGACGACTGGAAAATAACTAAATTGAGACGGAGGCCGAAAAAATAACTAAATTGAGACGGAGGCCGAAAATAGTATATTTTATTACAAGGCCAGAAAATGTAATTTTGCAAGTGCGAGCACAGTTTGTGAAGAAGGTGAAGCGTAGCCGTAGCAATGTTTGGAAATGGAAATGGAATTTTGAGACATGTTACTGTAAAAGTTTCCGGACGTATGTCGTAATGCGTTTTATTTCGTGCTACAGATACTAAATCATTGTTTTCATTTTAAAAAATGAAATTGGAATTCAGGATTTAAACATCCATGAATGGAGTATCTATGACAACAGTTTGATTTGTTGGTTGTATTTTTTTTACAGGACTTGTACTGTAAAGTCCCTTTTTCAGGACTCAAAACTCTGACGTAAAACTAGCAAATATGACACAGTATGAAATAATAGTAATTTACGTTATAAGTCCGGAAAATTCATTTTTACAGTAACGAGTTGAAATGTTTACAGACGAGGCGACGAAGGAGCCGAGTCTGGAATTTTGAGACAAGTTACTGTAAAAGTTTCCGGACGTATGTCGTAATGCGTTTTATTTCATGCTACAGATACTAAATCATTGTTTTCATTTAAAAAAATTAAATTGGAATTCTGAATTTAAACATCCATGGATTGAGTATCTATGACAACAGCTTGATTTGTTGGTTGTATTTTTTTTACTGGACTTGTACTGTAAAGTCCCATTTTCCGGACTCAAAACTCGACCGTAAAACTAACAAATATGACACAGTATGAAATAAAATAATAAATGATAATTTACAAACGGATTTGGTTTACTTTTGACAATTTCATTTATGGAACTGCGAAATAAAATATCGCACATCAACAGGAACAACGGCACAACCTGTTTTGCTGTTTTGCGATAACTCAAGATAAAATTTTCTATTTCTGAATAAAAATTCGTGAAAAATTCAATTATTTTAATTAGGTTTCAAACAATTGTCAAATACTTAGCTGCGCCTACGACTTGTGCCGTTGTTCCTGTTGGTGTGCGATATTACCTGTTTGCTTTACGTTACTCGATTTTTTATTAGAGGGAGTTTGACTAATCAAATTGCTGTAAGTTTACTACAAATAAAAATTAATTACGGCACCGAAAATGTCTCTGTTGAATTAAGCAGATATTAAAGTTACATAAGGTGTGATGAAGACGTTACGAAAGCTAAAACATCTAAAACTTGTTATAATTACCAAAGAATTAATTCTCCCATCTGTCTCGAGCATGAAAATTCTTGATAGTCTTAGAAATCATGCAACATAATTCATTACTTCCTACAGGATAATTAGGTAAAGGTTTAATTCACTTATCCACGACAAGGTGGTAGATTGAAGCGGAATTTTCAGCAAGTATAACATTTTTTACTTCGGTCGAAAAGTTTTATCGATTCGAGAAGTGTCTACTTAATACGTTCTGGAACCTTGTATTTGCGTTTGACTGTCGCGGGTTTAAAACTTCCTCATCAATAAAAACTTTGTGAATGACCGGGTATTTCATGAAATAATGAGCCCATCTGAAAGAAAACGCAACCCAAAATGCTTAGTATACGAGGATACGAGGTTGCGTTTTCGAATTAGTTGGGCTCATTATTTCGTGAAATAGCATGTATATGTATTTCACGAAATATATACATATATTAAGTAACTATTAAGGAATAATATTTTGAATTTTTTTTATTACAAATTGGGAATTGTGGTGTTCGCATTTGGAAGTTTAATGTCTTTTATGAAGGGATTTATTAGCGAATAACTACATAAACACTTCATATCATCCCGTTTTCTCTAGGCGGGAAGAGAAGATGAAAAGAAACATTCCAATCCAAACGTTTTTTCCATACAAATGTGATTCTTCAAATAAGAATTTAAAGCGGAAATAACTATAAATCACATTAGGTTTAGTTGGGTATGTACAATGAACTTAGGAACGTTTTATGCGATTTTCAACTCTGTTCTGTTAGAAATGATCGATCCCAATCTGACAAAAGCGCATTATATCAAAGCCCATTAACGAGAAACAATAGAGAGTGGAGGAAGTCTTGGTTTCATGACCAGTTGTAAAGCTGTATCTCAAACTTAATGAGAGTAAGAGAAAATTCTAGGTTGCTGGAGGTTTGTTTACACAACAGATCTATTGTAAGTAAAGTATAAAAGCCAATTTTTCTTTCAATACAGCTTTTTAACGTTCAGCTTCGAATAGCATAGAACAAATTATCTTTTAGATAACATAACGGAGAGTGTAAGAAACTTTTAATCACAAAAACAAAAATAAACAAAATTTTATAAAACAAACTTTAAAGTAAAATCTGAAAATATTAGGTATCTCAAAGTTATAAATGGAACGTTATATTTTTCCTAAAAAATTATTTTATTTCCTATTTAGGGTTTTGTGTTTGCTGTAACATAAATTGTCCCAGATTTTTATGCTGCTGCTGATCGCGAAAAAAGCCGAGCACCCAGAAGGTATGATCGTACGAAGCTCAAATTACAGTGTTTTTGGTTGTTTTTTTCTGGTATTTATCTTTTAACAGATTTCTTTTTCCGTGTGCAACAAAGTTAATGATTAGTGGCAGTTTAGATTTTGTCAAATCTGCCACTTGCCATTGTCATGCATCGTGTTCGTCGTACTCAGCGTTGCGATCAATTGACTCCTTTTGAAAGGGGTCGAATTGTGGGAATATGTGACGGCAGATTATCCTTTCGCGAAAGTGCAAGTAGAATGGGTCGAAGTGTCTTTACAATCATTGAGGGATGGAGGACTTGGTTCAACAAAGGTTAGCTAACACTAACACCATAGAAACTGCACCATAAAAAAACATTTTCGTGGAAATTACAATGAATAAATTCTTAGTATTTGCTTAAGAATCGAGCACAGTTCATAACATAGCGGCCGGCGCGACACAACTGATAACTAAAATTTACTTTCAACGCCAAATTTTTTGTCCCAAAAAAGTTAGAAGGTGTTTATCTCGTTCGGCAAAAACTCTCTGATGCGTTCAAGTTCATTTAGTCATAGGCGGAGGGTGAAATAAAAGGTCAGAAAAATATTTAAAAAAAAATGCGGATTTCAGCAAAGTGGTAAATGGAAAAAATGTTTATTTTGACGAGTTGTACTTGTGGTTAAATTTTCTGCTAGCATTATCATCTTTAAGATGACAGTCTTGGCGATTTCAGGCACATCGTGAAAATATTCATCTATTTCAAAATAATTATTTAAATTTGTATCAGTATTATTTTTAATGTATAAATCGGATAACTGGAAATTGCCATTTTTCGAATTTTTTTTTAATTTTAAGTTTCCCATGAAACCTTCCAGAAATCTTCAGACGAAGGAGAACAAACTGTAATCTGTACTGCACGTCTGTATATAGAATGCGCCGCCTATATCGTTACTTACAGAAAATAAAGAAGTTCTCATAAAAAAAAACTGTTTTCCGACATACACACTTGCTATACTATGCGAGTTTACCGACTAAAAGTCAGAGCCGCATTAAATGCAACTGACAACACGCCTTTAAAAGGCGCGAAAAAAAAATCCGATCCTGTTTCATCAAAGTGCCGACACATGATTCTCGATAAGTAAGTTTTTTTTATGAGAACTTCTTTATTTTCTGAGTGAGTCATTATATAGGCATTATATAATTATTTATATAGTCATTATATATTTTATATCACTTCGCTATGAAGGGGTTGCTGTTTGGGGCATCCTAGAGCATTTTACCAAAAAGGGGAGATGGTATTCGGCGTACCACGCTCATGAGTTTAAGCCGCTGTTTTCTTCGTACTATTTACTTGATTCTCGCTCGAACAAAAAGGGACCAAACCAATTTTTGGTACGTAACAACGTTAGAAGTAACTAACGCTTAATTTTTTGTTTTTATCTGATTTTATTCCACTATGAGTTCTCCTGGTTTTAAAGTTGAGTGTGCTCTATGTTTAAATTGCATTGTCGAATATTCACGTTACCAGAAGGATTGGTTGAATTTAAATTAAAAATTGCGTGTGTGGTGCCGCCCGACGTATTTACAGGTAACCTTTTTATTCTATCTAGTCTCTTTTTGCCCTCAACATAATGAGATGGCCCTGAAGTTGACCGGCATTTGTTCCACGTGCATACTAGAAACTGCTAGATAAAAGCTTTTCAATTTTTACCGTTGTCAGCGTCACTAATAAAATGGCCGCCAGGGTGAAAATCTATTAGTCACCCCTTTGTTGTTAGCTCTTGTTTAAATAATATCCACTATTGCTAGTCAAACCTGGATCAATCATTGGATAACTACCTGTCTTTCGGCATGGGGCCGACAGCAGCTTGCGGTCAGTTAAAAGCTATTTTGTCTCTGTTGACTTATATTAACCAACACTGAGTAAGAACTGAATACAAAAGAGCAAATAGCGGCATAGCGCCAAGCCTAATGTTGGGGTTCTGAAAAGTGTCTTATCTTTATGTTGTGTTGCGCCCCCTTGCAATTTCCGATTCCGTCGTTCGCATGTAGCCGATATCTAGCTATTTTAGACACCGGGAAACCAAATTTCAGTATCTAGTGTTTTTGATTTGTGCATGTTTGTAGCTTTGTTGCGCCTCGTTGCGTTTGCGCCCGTTAGATGTCTTCACGGCGCGCTTGTTTCAAAATGGCTTCCAAGGAAAACATTGCGTTACGGTATATTTTATTATGTGTCGAGGCGTAGACCAAATAGCATTCAGTTCGTGGTTCGCGTTTCTGGCTGCTGATTGGTGAGTTATGTGGCCCTAGTTCGGCTAACCTGTACCTGAGAAGTGGGAACAAAGTTGTTTCGACTTTGAGTTGTTTCTTGGACTACAGTGGTACCCAGAAAAAAGAGTTGCTACTTGGGGATCACAAGACAGACGTTAAATTTGCAATTCGCACTCCGACGCCATTCTGGATTACCACCTGGTGTTATGGTTTGGGGGGTGTAATACAGTTTGGAAGCTGGTTGCCTCTAGTCTCCATTCAAGGAAATCTCAATGCTACCCGGTACATCAACGAGGTTTTGGAGCCAGTTTAGTTGGCATAACTTCAAAGACATCCCAACAGTGTTTTTCAGCAAGACAGCGCTAGGCCACACATTGCAAGAGTCACAAAGATTTTTTTCAATTCAATCAATCCAGATTTATCGCCGATGGAACATGTATAGAACATAATCGTCAGAAGAATAAAAGATTTTCCGGAACCCATAGCCAATTTGGCTCAACTTCAATGAGCATGGGATGAAATACGTCATCCAGAAATTGATAATTTAATTTTACGTGTGCCCCGACTTTTAGATGAATGTAATCTTCCTAAATACATTTGTTTTAATAAATTGTTATCAGTCATTGTCTTCACCTATCTCTTGTCGCCGTTTTCAAGTTTATACGATCATCCTTTCTGGGTGCTCGGCTTTTTTTAGCGATCAGTATATATAAGACGATTATATCAATTCTTTCTTGAATGTTTTTAACTTTTAACTAACTTGTTCTAATAGCTTCAATTATGGTAGGCACAACAAATTCTAAATGTTGTTCTATATGTACATAAATTTTGTACTTCAACAATTTGTACAATTAATATATTTTCCTGGAAGAGCAATAGTTTATTAAGCGTTGAAGCTCAAATGTGAACAACTCACTTATAGCTGAAATATTCTAGTCTTAAATATCTACGAGACACTTGCTGTCTTGATAATACCAACATTATTCACCCTCACCGTTCATTCAACAATTTATTTTGGTATTAAAGTTATTTGTCTATTTTAAAAAGGTAGTTCTTTCAGATTGGATATCTTTGCGCATATATTGTAGAATGAAAAATGTGTCAAACCTTTTATGATATGATAGCAATAAAATTATATAGGCAATCTGCCATAATTTTATGCGAGTAGAACAGATATCCATATTTTTATGAGTGCAGTTCTCCGCAGGAGGTGGCAGAGTAAAGATGGTTGGATTTATTGAATAGTCCTGAAATGCTGTTATGCAATGTTGATAGAACTGCGTCATTGTAATAAGAACATCAATATCGTGACAATACAAAATTTATTTAATTAAAAAATAATACATAATAAGCAATAGGGTAAGTTTAGGAACATTATTACAGAAACATTATAGTAGTTTAACATATTTCGATAAATTTCGGACTTAAATAAGCCTACCTATATGTTATATTATGTACCTATATGTGCCGAATTTTTTTATATTCATAACACATTTCTCCAATAATAAATCACAATATATTTATACAGGGTGAATTTTAAATGTTTGCCCAAACGTAAACGGCAGTTTCGGAAATGTAAATAAATAATATTTTTTCAAGTTTGGTTGCGTTACTTAATAGGGGCTAAAACTCTTTTGTTCGAGTCAGTTACGGCGCATATGGATTCGGAAAGGTTGAACAAAATTTGTTTAAAAAAAAAGAGAACCGACTTCAAAAAGTGAAAAATAATTGAATACATGTATTATTACAAGTACTACCCAATGATCTGTCTGAAGTCGGTGCCAAGCCAAATAGGTTACAAATTTGTAACATATTGTAATTATACAAAAATATCAACAACGTTATAACCCATACAAAATTCGATATCATTCGAGACGACCGTCAACGAAGTCTGCCGTTTGGGATGTTTTGCTCAGCACGAGCCCCCCACCCACGCTTACGCATTCCGGTGCGTTCGCCGGGAGACGTTCGATGTGGCTGGAGCAGGCAGCCTATCTATCTACTACCTATTTGGCTTAGCACCGACTTCAGACAGATCATTGGGTAGTACATGTAATAATACATGTATTCAATTATTTTTCACTTTTTGAAGTCGGTTCTCTTTTTTTTAAAAGCAAATTTTTTTACAATTTTAAGTGATAAGTTAGTGATACCTAGTAAAGACGCTTCTCCAATATTGAGGTCCTCAATAAAGTTGACGAAGAAATCGGTATATAAAAATATGGGGATTTTTCTCGATTTCCATGGGATTCCCTGATCAGATAATGATTTTTTGACAATGGAACCACGTCAAAAGTATACCCTTTCAAATAAAAGAAGAATTTTGTAAATCGGTCCACAATTGACGAAGAAATCGGTAAACATACATGAAGTCGGTTAATTAAAGGGAGCGAAAATTTGAGGATTTTTCTCGATTTCCATGAGATCCCCTCATCAGATCCTGAAATGGTGACAATGGGACCAATCTGTAAGTATACTCTTTCAAATAAAAGAAGAAATTTACAAATCGGTTTATAAATGACGGAGTTCTGCGGTAACAAACATTAAAAAAAAAAACATACAACCGAATTGATAACCTCCTCCTTTTTTGAAGTCGGTTAATAAACATCGTCGCCAAAAAAATAGGTAGTGACGACCAAAAAAAAGTGAATGAACTTGTACTTATACAATGAGGCCAGCGCTCACAACAAGTGCTACAAAAATGCTGCCCTTCATTGTCCACACACATATGCCCGTTTCGATATGTTCTCTCCCACTTTGGAGTGGCACGAATGAATGGGGTTGTCCCTCTCAACTGCATTTGACGAATTCAACTATAGCATCTCGTAGACTATACAGGCTGTCCCATTTAAAACTCCCCAGTCCAGATTTCTCCGAATTGATTATTGTGATTGAAAAATCCTCGAACAGGTCGATTTTGTTTGCCAGGGGCACATCTTCTCAGGTACTTTTCAAGTTCCGGCATTTCGCCCTCTTCGCGAGGGGGCTGTTAGCCCCAAAATCTTAAATGGCACTATGGGTCGAGTGATACCTCATTTGAAACGTATTGGAGACCTCTTTACAACTAACCACTTACTTTTCAATCTTTTGGTGATTTGACCGCAAAAAAACGATAATTTTTAATTTTCAAGATAATCCACATCTTCTGATGCTGTGTTCCACAGCAACCACAAAGACAAACATGTTATTGCTGAAATTAGGCTTATTGAACTTGTAGTATCACGAACAGTTTCGAAAATCGTCTGTATTTTTGCATGGAAATGAATGGTGGCCATATCCAACATTTATTACGTTAATTAGATCATTTTATTGAAAAATAATCGTGTCGCATACTCTACATTCAGTTTTAACTCCTTCGCGCTATTTAGCAATCAAAATCAACAACCTAATGACCCAAAAATTTCAATAAATTTAATTTTAAAATTACATGTTGGTCTTTGTGGTTTCTGTGGGACATAGCATGAGAAAATGTGCATTATCTTTAAAATTAGAAATTATTGTTTTTACGGTCAAAACTGCAAGGTATTGAAAAGTAAGTGGTTAGTTGTAGAGAGGCCTTCAATACCTTTCAAATGAGCCATCACTCGACCCATAGTGCCATTTAAGATTTTGGGGCTAACAGCCCCCTCGCGAAGAGGGCAAAATGCCGGGAGTTGAAAGGAACCTAAAAAGATGTGCCCCTGGAAAACAAAATCGACCTGTCCGAGTTTTAAATGGGACAGCCTGTATAACATGAAGCTCTAAACCGTATTCTCTTGTTTAATAAAGTTATTTTGTGAGATAACAAACGCTGTACATTTACCGCCTCTTGTGACGTCATTTCGGGAGAACATTCTCATTAGTTCATGCGGCTCTCATTAGTCCGCGCGTCTAGCAAGTTTGAATTCTGTCTTGTGAATTTTGTTCCGTGTTGACGTCACAGAAATGCGCGCGTTTCAAATAAGACAAAAGTTTCATTTTTTTTATCCAGAAAACGCGTGATTTCGAATAAACAAAAAAATAGGGGTATAATAATACATTTCCGTCTAGTTTCTAGAAAAGCTGTTTTTGAAAATTGTGGGATCACCCCACCATACGAACATATTGGATATGTCTCCAGGTAAGAACCTTTAATTATTCTCAACAGGTACCACTTGTCTTTGTTTAGACCACAATAGCGGCCATTTTAAACATTTGGTGATATTTATAAAAATTAAGTATTTCCTTCAAAGGTGAAGGTAGAAGTAAAAGGTATAGCTTACAAGGAAAAGCATTTTGAAGACATTGTCCGACCTCGTCTAATGTTTGGACAGGTGTTGCATGAACAAGTTGCTTCATCCATCCCCACAAAGAAATCACACGGATTTAAGTCCGGACTACGAGCTGACCTTCAACCGCAGTAAATGTACCATTGTTGATAAAATCGTCAAACGCACAAAAGTCTTAAACACGGATTTATACTAATTTCTGTTTATTGGACTTTTTTGCTACTTTAGATATGGCCAGGTTTTTGTGGAGTTGTCGATTCATTTTGACGGTCAGTGCCAATGTTTGTGATTTTATTGCCACCACAGTATAGCGTCGCAAAATACCAATAATGCAAATTGTAGAACTGGGCAGCTGGAATTTTTTGCGTAATGATAAATTTGCGGCCTGGACCACACTCGCAACATCGCGACAAAAAAATAGAAATGACAAGTATTGATTTAATTTTACATGCAATTTGGTTTCCATGGATAGCTTAGTTAAATTCCGACCTTTCGCATTATCATGATTATCAAGAAAAGTTAAAAAAATGTTCTAGTAGTGACAAAAAAAAGTATAAACCACGGTTGAAAATATCCTAAGTACAAAAAATGTCTTCTCAACCTTGGTGTACATAATTACTATTACTCATGAAGTCAGTTGTCGTATTTTATTTTTATTTAAAAAAAATATATAAAAAATTATAATCATTCATAATATTGTGTAACACACCTTTATAATTTTATAGTTCGACACTGTCAGAATTTTCAAATTTTCGCTTGTGTGAACACTCTTCTGTCATGTAAAAATAAAATGTCAGATAAACGTCACACTATTTTTATGAATTTTAAGCAATTTAAAGACTTGCCAAGGTGTTGTTGAACTATAAAACGTTGTATTACACTCGTGCCTGTGTAAATTAGGGGCTTTCCGGCACTCGGGGCTTAAAACAGCACTCGTTTCACTCGTGCTTTTTTAAAACCCTAGTGCCGGAAAGCACCCAATTTACACAGGAACTCGTATAATAATATACTATTCTTTAAGCACAAACCTTTTTAATAAGAAAAATAAGGAAACAGAAGATGTGAAGTCAATGATGTCACACACATCTGCTCTAGTCGGTGCAGAGTCAGCGTGAAAAAACGCTGTGTGATGTCGCTCTTATATATTGGCAGTATTTGGGTCATATACGCCCTATAGTTTACAACACCATACGAACATATTGGATATGTCTCCAGGTAAGAACTCTTAATTGTTCTCAACAGGTACCACTTGTCTTTGTTTAGACCACAATAGCGGTAATTTGAAACATTTGGCAATATTTATAAAAATGAAGTATTTCCTTTGTTACGGGGGCGGCGGTTACCATTGGAGGTACCGGGACCGAAGTACACCACCTATTTCGAAGAGGGTTTGGTGAGAGTGGAACTCGCACCTGGTGATGCCTTCTCCAAGATGTTGTTCACAGGCCAGTAGGGGAATTGGGTCCTTCGTCTTTCTTTAATCTCTCACTATCTTTTAGTTGTCTTTTTCTTAAGAAAAAAGTCATTTTTTTCTTGAAACGGTTTTATTCGAACACCTCTTTCGAGGGCTGAATTGAACTGCCCCCAACCAGAAAGTGGCATGCCTTTATACCTGCGGCCGGCGTCCTGCTTTCTGATTGGCTGCAGTCTATTCTCCCCAAAATCTAACATTAATTATACTTAAATCTAATTGAAACTATACTTAATCTATAGCGCGAGCGCTAAACTATATTATTACACTAACTACAACTAACCACTCGCGACTCAAAGCGTAAAAACGCGGAATCGCAAGAGCGCGGAAGTGGGAGGGCCGAACGGTAGACAGTATAAAGGTAAACCTTCGGCGGTTGGCGCCATTTACCGCTCGACTTCCGCCACTATAGCACGCTCGCTCCCAGTTGCAACCTCATGCTGTGCCGCAACAGGGCGCGTGGTGCCTAAATTAATCTATTCTAAACTTAAAATTAACACTATCACTACACTAAACTACGGAAAATCTGGCCGCGAAACACCGTCCTACAACACCTTCAAAGGTGAAGGTAGAAGTAAAAAGTATAGCTTACAAGGAAAAGGTTCTGAGTTATTTCGTAGCCATCATCTTTCTCTTTTCTTTGCAAGCAAATCCTCGTAAACAGAAGGAGAAACTAAACACGCTAGTAAGTATGTACGTTGCTGCCGAGCAAGTTGCATGGTATCTCTTCGATTTCGTCTTTGAACTTTGCAACGTTGTGAAGCACGACGCACACGACTATCACTTTTGGAATATTCTCCATTTTCACTCAACTCCGTTTCAACTGTACGAACGCATGTTCTATTATCACCCTCTCTTTTTTTTAATAATCTATTAAAGACAGCCTGGAAAACGGGCTCCATCAGATAGGGCATATTCATCCCCAAATAGACGCGGCTTTTCAACTTCAACATGCGTGCAGTCGATAGCTCCTGTTGCAGTCGGGAAATTCTTTTCCGATTTCTTCTTTTTTGGTCGATGGGAACTTGATCCACTCATCCGCCTTGTCCACAATGACACCGAGAGTGGTACTAACGATTCTGGAGACTGTATCTGTGTACAGCCCGGTTCCCCACTTTTGGAGGCCTGGATCTGGAAGCCTTGATCGGCCATCATGTACCGTAAAAACTCTTTCATTTTTTGTACATTGCACGTTTATTTCATCACACCGAAAGTCGCACTCACGTGGAGTACGTCTTTCTTTGTACACTTTTTGAGCGTGAACCTGCACCACATCCGCCATGGAAATTTCGAATTCAATAAAATATCCGCGAGCACACCACAACTAAACACGAATGTAGTAAGTATGTAAATTTGAAGAGATTGTGCCGTAATTCGTACCTCGCTCCTTCAACTTTGCTACTCCGGGCTTAAATGGGGCTAGCGTTCGGTCGACGGTTATCCTTAGAATTATATTTATCATACTGATCAGGTCTAATATCTAGTAATAAGACCGAAACCGATATAGAAGTATATAATTTCCCTTGTGTGACATACTTTTATATACGATTATTTACATATTTAAATACAGAGAATACACATCGTAACTCTTAATGCATAAATAAAAGCAATTTATTAAGCATGGACATAAAGAATAGTTATTTACAATCGAGTATGGTAGGTCAAATTTTACATTGTGAGGTTTTAATTGTGAAGCACGAGGCACGCCGAGTGCTTTATTGAAACCGAACACCTACCACGAGATTTTTATTACGTTTTTTGGCCGACAATTATTTAAAAATCTCATAATAATAAATAATTTTGATTCAAGAATTGGAGGTTGACAACTGACTGACAGATGTTGTGACAGTTCTCACCGGATAATGTCACATTTTTGTTGGCGAACAAAAACTGCAAAAATTTATTTTTGGAAATATTTTACTGTAACAAGTATTCTGTTACAGAAACTTAATTATGGTGAGGATAGTTTTCTTCTTAAATATCTGTAACAGCCCAGTGTTTTTCGTTGATTTTACTCAATAGTTGCCGCATTTTTACCGCATCTCTTGTAAAAATCAGCTTACTAGGCATCCGTCACATACGTTTTACAGTTCAAGAGGCCAAAAACGTTATTTACGCAAGTGTCGAATTTGCTTTCAAATTATTGGTGTGTACTCGTGGATGATTGTTTTTTAGAGTGGCCTCTACCCCATTACTTCAACAAACGTCAAATAAAACAATGCCAACTCATATGAACATTACCTTCTTTTGAAAGCAGGTTAAATAATGGTCATTCCTTACAAATCTGTTGGCTGAAATTAATGAAATAAATAAATTAAAAAATCACTAAAATTAGTCGATTGACTCACTTTCACTATTATCAGAAATTAGCTGAATTAAGCGAATCGATCTTAAATACAATCTTACGTGATATCAAATGGAATCTTCAGAAAAAGGCCTTGGGGCACTGCCTTCTTTAGGCTACGACGTACTCCGGCTTTAAGATAGGTAAGTAAAAAACATTAAAATGTTTAAAAAATAAGTATGTAAAAAGTTTATACTTAAGTTTAAGTAGCTGTCCCGACAGATGTCGTCCTGTCTAAATTTCAAAAAAATTGGTTTTGGACAGATCGCGAAACAACACAAAATTAAAAACAAATGTAATTTTAATTTCATTTAGGCTGGGATGCGTTTTTCCCGATTTTTTTTCCCAACATTTAATTGAGTTATTTTCATCTTGGAAGCACAACGAACAGAACAAAAAAAAAAAACAACAACGAAATCGGTCGAGCCGTTTTCAATTGATCTTTCATGCATGCGGCAATAATATATTTTTATTTATCGATAGATAGGTAGATAAGATAGATTAATGTATCCAGTGTTTACGAAAAAATCGAACATCTTGATAGCTTTGTTGATACAATCTATGAACTTTCTGAGAATGATATTTTTCTTCAACCGCAGTTACCTTTGAAAGTTAAGCATCAGAAGGAACAAATATCAACTAGTAGGTACTAATACCTTGAACTTGATGACCAATAGTAATACATATTCGCAAAAAAACGAGGCTTTGTGGGTAGTAAATGGGTATTTGAAATTGTGGACGCAGATGATGAAAAAAGAATTTTCGTGATACTGGATTGTTATTACATGTTACATGCCTAAGGGGGACTCCCTGTATCACAAAAACTATAAAACAACATACGGCAAATATAACATAACTGTTATATACCATATATCGGCCTAATACCGTAATAAGGAAGTGGTTGTACAAACGAACTGGAACACCATCAAACAGTACATCATAAAGAAGCCGTTCCTGTACGTGCTCGAGAAAGATGAACACCAAGTTATCATCAACGGTATGCTTTACAGAAAGGGGGAGGATGGGAGAAATGCGTCCCGGAATACTGCTGGTACCAGTGGCGGCTCGTGGTTCATTTTACAGGAAAGTCATTTGGCATTTTAGCTGTAAAAAATATAAATTTAACACAATCTATTATTTTACTTAAATGTATCGATTATGTTTACCTTTTCGTTAAAATCTGTTAAAGATCTGATCGACTATCAACACGTTCTATTGTAACGTAATTCATGGAACTCTTCCATGTGCTCTGCCGATAAGGAGTAGTTTTTTATTTTTCCTTTCATATGTTTCAAGTCTGTGACACCGCTCTTACACCACAGCGAATAATTTGCATTTGAAAAAAGCAAACACAGGACTAGATGGTAGATGCTACAGTATCGGATAACTACTATGCTATTTACTATAAGTTTACTGTGCTAAAAAAATTGTCTACGATAACAATAAAAATATTTACATGCGGTTGATTCTAACAAACTAAAGTATTTACATGAGGTTGCAACCTGGTTAATGATTGTGCTGATTATCTAACTTTAAAATTAAACATTTTAACTTTTCGAATAATACAATTTTGTCCTATTTTTGTGAATCACTAGGTCTTTTCGTTCTTTCCACACTTTCACATTCGGCGATAAGTCTTCTATCACTTTAAAAGGACCTTCGTAAATTTCACTGAGTTTATTACCGGTCTCTTTTCGTATTAAAATTAAGTCACCTTTAGCGTAAATTACAGGGTTTGTATTCCTATCATAAACTTGTTTCCTATACACTTTGGAACGAATTAAATTTTCTTTCGCGTCTTGGTGCGCTCTTTGTAGCCTAAATTTAAGTTCTAATGGATAGCTATCGAAATTATACAGGGGATCAATTTGAGTTGTCAAATTTGATAGAAGTTTACAACTCTTCCCAAAAACTAACTCGAATGGTGTATATTGAGTTTCGGTATGCACTGTAGTATTATAAGTGAAAGACCAATAAGGAACCCAAGAACTCCAATTTTCTGACTGATTGTCACACATGATTCGCAAATAAGAGCCTAAAACTTTGTGTGAATTCTCTAAGGCACCTATACTTTCGTGATGATAGGCAGTAGAATGCAATTTAGTAATTTTCAATAATTTACAAATTTCGCTTATTGTTGATGAGATGAACTCTGTTCCACGATCGGTTGCGATTTCGTTTGGGACTCCATATCGTAAAATAAATTTTATAACAAAAGCTTTGGCGATAGTTACTGTCTCTTTATTTGGTAATGGATATGCTTCTACATATTTCGTTAATTCGCATTGCAGCGTTAAGATGTAAGAAAAATTATTTATGTCTGTTTCGATAGGACCTACTACATCAAGAAAAATTTTTTCAAACGCTGAATTGGCTGTTGTTGTAATCACCATGGGTTCTTTGACTTTTTTACTATGTTTTTGTTTCTGACATTTGTCACAACATTTAACAAATTGGTTTATGTCATTTGTCATTCCTTTCCAAAAATAATATTTTTTAATATTGTTTGTCATTCGCTTCATGCCTGCATGACCACTGGTTGGAAGCAAATGGAAGTCGTTTAAAATAATTCTTTTCATTTTTTCATCTGTCACTTTCTTAACATTATTTATTACACATATTCTAGGTATATGATCATTATATTTACTTTTGTTTTCCTTCAAGAATTCATTAATCATACCTGCTAGCTTTTTAATTTGTTGCGCATTACCATCATTCTTTAAAAATATTAATTCATTAATTTTAATTTCTTGCAAAGCAATCCTAAATCTTTCAACAGTTCGTCTCGCGTTGCTGTTGATAAAGATTTTAAGTTCATATACAAAGTAAATAGTGAAGGAACATATTTAAAATATTTTTTTCTCTGACAACTTATGGTCTAGTTTATTTACATTATTAAATTCATCTTTTGATGATATTATTAATTCGAAACTATTTAATGGTTTCTTCAGAATTTCGAATTGGATGGCCAGTCCGCGTACTGTCGGGATTCTGTTTCACCTCTGACTTGGATTCAACTTGTGTTCTTCTTGTTTGTGCCCTTGTCATCACACTCACAACTTTCTGATTCATTCTTTTTAATTCATCCGATGTCACACTAACACTTAAATTTTCATTCTTATTTCTATCATTGTTAGTATTTTCATGAGTATCGATAAGAACACGTGATAATGCATCCGCGGCTGAGTTATCACATCCTCTTACGTACTCTACTGTAAAATCATATTCTTCCAAACACAAGCGGAATTTTGTCAAACGACTGGATGGATCAGTCATGTTAAATAGATAGACTAACGGGCGGTGATCCGTTAAAATCTTAAATTTCCGTCCGTATAAATATACTCTAAAGTGTTTTATTGCCCAAGTTATGGCTAATAATTCTTTCTCAATCGTTGAATACCTAACTTCACTTTTATTCAAACTTCTGCTGGCATAAGCTACTGGTTTGCCATTTTGATTTGCCAAGACAGCGCCTAATGCAAGACCTGAGGCGTCTGTTTGTACTATGAATTCATTATTCTGACTTAAATTTGGATATTGTAGCACTGGAGGCTGTATTAAAGCATTTCTCAGAGTTTGAAACGAATTTTCACATTCCTCTGACAATTGAATTCTACTAATTTTCTAAAAAGCAAGTAAAAGGCATTTTTCACAAATCTAATACGACAAATCATACATGCCCTTACGAAAATTACGGTGAACTTCTTTATTTTTGTCCTTGTCTGTCTAATTTGCATTTCTGGGAGTGGACGACTATTTGCTTTAAGCTCCAACCGTTTCTCAAAACTTAAATTATGATTACTATTAGTTTGGAGTTCTTTTATCGTTTGAACTACCGAAATGATGAAAGTTAAAACACTAGTAGTCAGTCAGCTGTCTGAACTAAAGCGAAACACCATCCTACCTCCTACAACAATCTGTTAGGCGGACGTCCGACTTTCTATCTTTATCTCAAGCATGCATTACGTCGGTTACAATATAGCACATGATTCGACAATGAGACACTCGTGAGCTGTTGTTTAGTACAATGTAGAAATGCAATAGCTTTTCGTTCGCACTCGTTACAAATGGCTACCAGCATTCGCTTAACGAGGGCATGAGTTGGCTTTGACCCGGGCGAACTCGACAATCTCCGCGCTCCGCTGTGTATAAAATTCTTCGCGACAACTACAGAGCTAAACTCAATAGATATCTTATACGAAAATTCAAACATCATAATTTAATTGCAATTTTTTCTTTTGGGAGGTCATTGACCGAATGACCTCATGGATGAGCCGCCACGGACGGTACCTCTGAGAAAGAAAAACGAATTTGTACCCCAGTACCTTAGCAACTTAGACCACATTCAAGAACCTGTAACGACTGGGTCTCTGGATTGGGAGCAGCGAAAATATCATCTAGCTTCCCATTATCTGCTATAGACATTAGTAGCTATTGTCGTTGTGGTGTTGTCGATTTGCGAAGATGCGTTCGAGCAACCACTCAGCCAACTCAACCCTAGGGAGAACCAACGGAAAACCCTATAGTCCCCCGTTTTTTCACGCTTCAGAAGGAAGAGTTATGGACATGAAAGATTCCACCTGTTTTGGTAACGTTTGCATTCTTTGAGATATATAATATAATTTTTGTAAGCTTCATATTTTATAAACCAGAAGAATGTTCTTAAATCCAGGTGGAGTAAATTTAAATTAAAATTTAAATATATCTGAGTCGAACTCCACAAACTTTAATGAGTGTAAAATTACAAATGGAACATGTTTCGGCAGAACACTACTGCCATCATCAGCCCTAAT
This sequence comes from Diaperis boleti, assembly GCA_963583935.1. NCBI lineage: Eukaryota > Metazoa > Arthropoda > Insecta > Coleoptera > Tenebrionidae > Diaperis > Diaperis boleti. The sequence goes on along the minus strand of OY757249.1, from coordinate 40,315,689 downwards.
TTAACAAGAGATTAATGATACAATTGATGAATTACAAGAGGGGTTCTTACCTTAAAGAATTTTAAAAAATTATGACTTTGACGTTATTTTGAATTAAATTTGACGTTTTGAAAAGGTTACATGATTTTTAAAACATTTCGTAAAAACATTTTATAAAATGTAAAAATTAAAATGGATCAAGGAGAATCTGGTAAGTTTGTTTGAGTGGTAAAAAAATAAAATAATGAATTAATAATGGGATTATTGAAATTATTCTGTTCGTTTAAACAAGATCTGTTTTCCAGTTTCAAGGCTTTCCTTATTTCCAAAGTCTCAAGAAAATCTAATTTCCGGCCTTTATTGCATTTATGAATCAACTTGGAATTTGATGGTGAAAAAATATGTTTCGTTATTAATATATGATTGGCGAAAGAAGAAGGTGTTGATGGAGGAGGATCAAGATCTGTGTTGTTGTATATGTGCCTGAAATGTTCTTTAATACGGTCTGATATTTTGCGATCTGTCTGACCTATGTAGAATGACTCACAAGAAGAGCAGTTCAATTTGTATACACCTGACGACGATTTGTAATCTAATGGATCTTTATTTTTAATAAAAAATTTGGATAAGTTGTTATCTGTTTTAAATGAAACTTTAAAACCGTTTTTCTTAAGTATTTTTGAACATTTCTCTGAGACGACACCAAAGTATGTTAATGAATTGATCCATTTTAATTTTTACATTTTATAAAATGTTGTTTTTACGAAATGTTTTAAAAATCATGTAACCTTTTCAGAACGTCAAATTTATTTCAAAATAACGTCATAATTTTAAATATTCTTTAAGGTAAGAACCCCTCTTGTAATTCATCAATTGTATCATTAATCTCTTGTTAAATTAGGGCTGATGATGTGTTCTGCCGAAACATGTTCCATTTGTAATTTTACGCTCATTAAAGTTTGTGGAGTTCGACTTAGATATATTTAAATTTTAATTCATATTTTATGCACAGTATTGCTCCTGCTTTTGTAATAATTTAAATAAACAGCTTTAAAAAATCAAAGTTGTGAAGTTCTAAAAACTTAATTAATTACATATTTGGTAAATACATATATTAATTAAATAAATTTGCGATTTTTATTGTAATACTACACCAAAACATGACGTAATGATTTATTTCATGGTGTTAACATTTATTTTCTGAAATTTAATTTTTAGTATTTATTTTATGTGACAGTGAATAATGTTGTATAAAAACGAAACATGCCTTATTTTTATTGTCACATCTAGGAACCGATAAAGAATGAGAAGTGTTTTTCTCCTGAAGCTTGATAAATATACATAGCACGAACAGTAGACGCTTAATATATCTACCCACACGTATGTTTATGTAATAAATCAAAACGATGTTTACGTGTGGACCCTGTGATGGTTCTATTAATATTTCCAGTCATGTACAAGAAGAATCGCCCCAATACTGCATCAATTCGTTTGACTAAACAAATTTTGTCTTAATGTTAGAAATCTTATTTTTCTGCCTCGATTTTTACGTAACAGGCGAGAAAGCTTACGGTTCATCTACTTGCCCTTCCTGGAGGTGCCTTGAGAAAGAAAATTAATGATAAATGCAGCAGTTATTTTTGATTAATGGCCAAGAAACAAATGACCGTTGATTTAAAACAAAGTGTGCTGAATCAAACTGAAAAAGGTTTAAATTAGAAGATACCCCAGAACTGATCATTTAGAATAAATGCACAAGCAAGTATAGAAAACGAGACTTTACAACGCGGAGAAAGTTGCACTTAATGTTGACAGTTTGGCTGAGATGATTAATGTGATTAAAAAGTATTGTTTGCGAATATGACATTTACACTAAACCTAAATTATACTTAAAACCATTGGATGAATTTACGTCTACTATTTGTCTTGGGGATGAAGGATGAAGTTCCCAGAATTTGAAAGAGATCTCTCACTAGCTAGTAAATTCGCCCAATGTAATAGACTTTTTAGACCTTCTCATTTTGTCACATAACACATTTTTTCACATTTTTATACTAGGTTTGAAAATATAAATATGAAATAAATAATATAACGTAGTTTCAAATATTTGTTACAGTTTTAGATTTACTACCTCTCCATACACGAAATAATATTTTTGTATATACTGAATATAATCGTCGGCTGTAAATTAAAAAGTTGGTGGCCGTTTCTATGTTTTATCTAAAAGACTTTGTTTGTGGTAAAGAAGCTGTTTGATATTCCATCCGTATAGCAAGCTAACAGTGCGACCAGACCCGACTCTAATTGCTGGCTGCCTTGATACCAAAGTGCTATCTCATGGTCTGCATACGAAAATATTTAATTGAAGACCGGAATTAGATGTTTTTCAACAAAACCAAACTTATTTAACCGATCACTTCTCCTTAATACCTTTTTACAACTTGGCTTTCTATTGCAGCTGAATGTAGTATATTCTATCTGAGATTTGTGTCATTGCTGAATTTCATAAAATATGTAAAAGTAAATATTTAGCTACTGATCTAGGAGTCGTTAAGGAAAACAAATTGCAAATTTTTTGGTACGCCGGTAATGGAATTAAATAAAGAATTGCAAAAAAAATTTTTGATGTTCTTTGTAGCAAAATCCTTGTTTATTTTTACTTTTAAGTTTTTTAATTTTTTTATGACTACGTGATAACCGTGACTTAATAGAAACGAAATAATGAACCCAAACGCATACTGACATACATGTCAGTAAAACGGTAAAACGCTAGAATATTTTCCGAACGAGTAAATTTTAAAATACGGTCATATACAGGATGTCCCAACTAAAATTTGTACCCCCCAACAATTCCAATTTCGAAAGACTCAGAAGAAAACGCTCGAACAGGTCAATTTTGTTATCAAGGGGGACCAAATTCTACCAAACTTTCAAGTCTTAGATCCCACCCCTTGAGCCAGGGGAGCCACCCCCTCAAAAAATTTAAATGGCATGGGGGGTCGTGTGATACATCATTTTAAAGATTATTCAATTCCCTATTCAGACCTACATTTATCGATTCCTTTCTACAAAAGAAAAACATGAAATCGATATTTTCCAAATCTACATGAAATACTCAACTAAAATTTGTACCCCCCAACCATTTCAATTTCAAAACACTTAGAAGAAAACACTCGAACAGGTCAATTTTGTTATCAAGGAGGGCCAAATTGTCCCAAACTTTCAAGTCTTAGATCTCACCCCTTTAGCCAGGGGAGGCAACACCTTAAAAAATTTAAATGGCATGGGGTCGTGTGATAGATCATTTTAAAGCTTATTCAATTCTCTATTCAAACCTACTTTTATCTATTCATTTTTGCAAAAAAGAGCATATGAATTTGTTATTTTCCAAATCTACATAAAATACTCTTAAAATAAGCTTTAAAATGATGTATGACGCGACCCCCCATGCCATTTAAATTTTTTAAGGGGGTGGCTCCCCTGGCTAAAGGGGTGAGATCTAAAAGTTGAAAGTTTGGTACAATTGGGTCCCCCTTGATAACAAAATTGACCTGTTCGAGCGTTTTCTTCTGAGTCTTTCGAAATTGGAATTGTTGGGGGGTACAAATTTTAGTTGGGACACCCGATATTATGTATCCCTATTGGGCAAAATTAATTTTTGGATACCGTCGACTATAAATGACTAAAACAACAATAACTAGTTCAAAACTGCAAACGCATTTTATTTCCTAAAATAATAGCGTAGGATAGAATTAATTTAATTAATGATGATGTGAACGCAAATTTATTTTTTGTAAATTTATTGGGCTAAAATAATAGAATACAATAAACAAAAGAGTTTTTCTCAGCGGATGAACAGTTTAACAATTCAGTTTTAACATATAATAGAGGAATATTCTGAGCTAATCTATATACAGTACAGTCGTCATCATAACTTATTGGACATCAAATAAATGTCAGAATCAAAAAGTCTATGTAGTTCAAGTTTTATTGTCACTAACTGACACTTTTCTTAGTCATATTTTTTGAAATGCCATCGCAAAGCTGTAAGGTTAGAATAATATCCTTGGTAGAAGGTAGTATGTTTTATGGGCAAGTTGCAGCGCTCTTAGGTGTACCCCGTAGTATTGTTCATGCAGTTCATAATAAATGGAGAAATTACGAAACTCTGAAGAGGAGGCCAGAAAAGACCAAAAGTTAGGTTAGTAAATACTAAAGCTTCCTGTACAGTTGATGATTACTGCTTGACATTGATGTCAAAAAAGTTTTAACGACAACTGTATATGGAAATTTTTTGACAGTTATGACGTCATCAATATATTCTTTTAACGGCCGGCCATCTATGTTTTTTATTCTAATTTTAACTTTATCAACTACTTAATTGATTACATAAGAAAAAAATTAATAAAAAGTTCAAATTCAATTTTGAAAGCAAACAACGAAAAATGAAAAACTATTAATTTAATAAAATTTAACGCAAGTGCTCAAATTGTCACCCGACAACTAATCTGCGCTATTTCACCACAGATTCGTAGTGAAATAGTATTTTTTCAAGGAATAAAAAAATATTTTTGAAAGTAAAACTTTTACAAAAAAAAAAATATGCAAAGTATCACTTTTTTTATAGAGAATTGAAAAGTGTATCTAAAACCCAAAAAAGATTTGGGGGTTGCCATTTAAAAAAAAATTGATGACAGTGTCATAGTACAGAAACGTGACATGACGTCATCATCAAAATTTTTATATCAAAAGATTGCAATTTGATAACAAAAATCGACCTATTCGAGCGTTTTTTTTTGCAAAAACCATAAATGAATTATGAATTTTGTGCGGAACTTTATTATCACTCTGCATAAGAATAGAAAACTCCAAAGTGTCTGTAAGTTGCCTTGGTACAAAATTCTAATCAATATTGTTTCGGACGTTTTTGTAATAATATTGAGGGTTCTTGGGATGGAGGACTATTTTTGAAACAAAAAAAAAAAAAAAGAAATAGGACTAGAACTAAAAGTATGTTTTTGTATTTTTCTTGATGGTTTTCAACCTTTGACTTTTTCATTATCTTCAGGTACATCTTCATTGTTTTTATCCAAGATTTTAATTTGATTTTCATTGTCTACATTATTCCTTTTGGGTGTAATATTTTCAGTGATACCATAATAATATAATACACAAAATTGTCTATCAAGAGTAACTCTGGAAATCAAATGTTTAAAAAACATGTGTCGTTTACTATCACATGTGGGCGAGCTTGTCAGACTGCTGAGGTTAATTTACCTAAAATACAACTCATTTGACATATCGTATAACGCCGTACGTTTTTGGAACAAATGATTTCAATAGAGGTCCTTGATGAATAATTTTGTGGATCATAATTATTATTATGGTCTCATAAATTACTCTCATTTGACGGTTCCATAGTTGATAATTTGACCGTTGGTTATCCATCATGCGATTTTGCATACCATATCATACTTTCGAATTTAAGGAGGTATCGACATAATAAGTAGTAGAGTTTAAGAAGTATTCTGAAATGTTTCAGTTGTGGTCTTCCAAACCAATTCTCCATCTGCGTTCTCACTATTCGGTTTAAAATGTATACTGCTATTGTTGTAGGACGGTGTTTCGCGGCCAGATTTTCCGTAGTTTAGTGTAGTGATAGTGTTATTTTTAAGTTTAGAATAGATTAATTTAGACACCACGCGCCCTGTTGCGGCATAGCATGAGGTTGAAAAAGGGAGCGAGCGTGCGATAGTGGCGGAAGTCAAGCGGTAAATGGCGCCAGCCGCCGAAGGTTTACCTTTATACTGTTTACCGTTCGGCCCTCCCACTTCCGCGTTTTTTACGCGTATAATCGCGAGTGGTTAGTTGTAAGTAGTGTAATAGTATAGTTTAGCGGTCGCGCTATAGTTTAAGTGTAGTTTTAATTACATTTAAGTATAATTAATGTTAGATTTTGGGGTGAATAGGCTGCAGCCAATCAGGAAACAGGACACCATCTGCGATTTGTTTTTTTCCGGTCGACTTTACTTACGACTTTATTTTTCATGAGATAGTTTTTTGGAAATTATTTCGTTTCCACATTTAAAAGCCAAAGCTGACGTTTCATTTCTGGCACTCTTTCTTTCCCATTATCAGTAACTCTATGTGGCAACTTCCTTTCTTTGAAAAACAAGTTGCGGTACACTGAGTTTCGTGTATTCTCTAGTCTAAAAGAATAACACAATTGCTTTTAAAAATATAGTTCTTTTTTTTGCAATTTGTAAAAAATGTTTTTTATTGCTCATGTAGACAAATAGTATCTTTGCAACCTTGGTTACGGTTGCAAAGTAACGGTTTGCCCATTTATTAATTTGGGTGCGCAAAGTTTACTTGTCGCACGGAAATTATTCTTTGCACACGCAAATTCAGTTAAACAAACTACTGAAAACTGAATTTGCCCCTGGACTCCAATTTTATGTTGGGATTTATTCCGCATTCGCAATAAAAAATAGTATGTCCAACTCGTGCGGCAAGTTGTCGATTGCCCCCTCAAGTGAATGAGCGCACGAACGAAGTTCGTGCGCTCAACTTCGCTTTCGTGGGCAATCGACAACTTGCCGCACTAGTTGCACAATATACTATTTCATTGCTCATGTAGACAAATAGTATCTTTGCAACCTTGGTTACGGTTGAAAAGTAACTGTTTGCGCATTTGATAATTTGGGTGCGCAAAGTTTACCCCAAAAAGAAATCCGTCTGAAAGCAGTATGCCCGAAACGCATGAAAAAAAAAAGCACGAGAACTACGCCATGCGGTACCGCAAAGGTGCCTAAGTCATCCTGCAGCCAAATCGCAGCTGGAGTAAGGGTTGGACTCATTTCTGACAATGGAGCAATTAGAATCCATTCAGGAAGTGTTTCTGGACAAAATTGTGGAAAAAGGGGAAGGAAGCTGCAATAAAATCCCGGTTTCACCAGATCCACAAAATACCGGCCTAGCTTGGCCCAACGTCTGACGATATAACCACTTCAGAGTGGCTAAAAGTCAAACAGGCTGAACTGAATTCCTGGGAAGGATCATCTTTCAAGGTGAAGCATTTTCACGCAGAAATACTTGTGGGCTATCTACCAGGGAGCCAGGAATACCGCAATGAAAAAATTACAAGACACAAGTACAATACGAAGGCCTCAAAGCCTCCAGTTGGAGGGTGACCATCCGAAAAAGTCTCCGGTTGGTCTGATACTGGAGATCACGTTCTCGGTAGACACCCAATCTACTGAGATTTAAAAGATGAGCTATTGAGTTAGCTACAGATTCGAGAAACTTCAACTTCACTTGAAGGGAAGCAAGCTTGAAAAAAAAAAAGAGCTCAACAAGAGGAGCAGACTTTAATGTTAACAACGATTTGTTATGATTTTATCACGATGTTTTCACTGCGTGGACCCGAACTTCGCTTTTCTTTAATTTCTTGCCTGTCAATTTTAGTGTATACTTACATGTGTTGGAAAAATTTGATATGATTACCTTTTTTGTTAGTTGATATAAGTCAGTCTTTACAGATCCAAGGAAACGTTGTTTGAATGGCGCCAACGACACTTACCACGAGTTGCTTTAGTTATGTTTTTAATAGTCCCACAATAAAACAAAATGTTATTTATTAAATTTAATGAATCTAAAAGTAATGAACACTAGAAATCAGATCATATTTCAAAAATTGTCTCGGTTGTTAAGGTAAACAAATAAAAAATAATTTGGAAAAGCACGCGCATCGCTGTGAATTGTGTTCAAGCAGTGACATAAAGCTTAAACATGAGTGAAAATGCAGAATTTGACCAATATTTGTTTCTCTCGGAAGAGATTTACAGAAGGAAAACGTTGGCGCGTCTATGAATAATAAGGTTTGGTTTTATTTGAATGAAGCAACGTTTTAATGAAATATTTATTTGCTGATAAATACTTCTAAATTAAGTGATTCTAAAAGGTGCGGAGAAATCGGTCTTGATAACAGAAATTACACTGAAAACCTCACGAACAATAATTTGGAAAATCAATAGTTACCTGAATCTCAAGTTGAACAACCCGCCAGAAATATTTGAAAAATGTGCATGGGTTGGAGCTGGCAAATTTTCCTAAATCTAGTTTGGTAAAGTCAAGTATAAAGGAAAGTTCCGATGTCTTGGAAATCGATGAGGTGCGTGGAATATCTTTTCCAAACTCTTCGTTCAATTATTGTACATTTAACATAATAAAGAAATAAGATTATACAGACCTAATTCTCAACATTGTTAGAAAATAAGAAAATCATAGTAAAGCTCTTAAAAAAATAGTATATTTTATTACAAGGCCAGAAAATGTCATTTTGCAAGTGCGAGCACAGTTTGTGGAGGCGAGGCGTAGCCGAGACTTCACAAGTGCAAGCACTTGCAAAACAGTTTCGGGTCGTGTGCTAAACGAAACTTTTTCGGCCGACAAAAGATTTTCATTGTTCACTTTTGTAGGGGGGCCTCATGCCTCATGGGGGCCCACGTGTCTCAAAGAGCCCCCTTGGGCCCCCTGTTTCAAGGGCTCCACATGTCGGAAAGCCCCCATGTCTTAAAAGGCCCCTTTGGGCCCCCCTGTTCAAGGGGGTTTTGTTATTGTCGTTGCCCTATACCAAGGGCCCCCCCTGTAATTTTTCCAATGTTTTAATGGTAGTTATTATTGCTATTCGGGGCGGTGACAAATCCAACAAACATAAAAGCTTGCATTGAAAAATCCCTAGTTTCCATTTTCTAGCCGATTTGGACGACTGGAAAATAACTAAATTGAGACGGAGGCTGAAAAAAACAATTTTGGTCTCTCATGGTGCAATACCATGATTGCTTGACTATCTTTTAAATGTCAATGTCAAGCAATGTCGCTTCAAAAATATTTTTTCAAGATTCCTTGTTGTTGAAAAAGTTGGACAAAACGTTCTAGATCACACGTGACCGAAATGTTATTGTAAGCTCGTGAGATGTGTATCAAGAATCTCACCCGCAGACAATAAAGCATTTCTGTCTCTTGTGATACAGTTTACTATTACACTAAGTGGCATAGCAAAAAGAACACCCATTAATAATGAACAATTTACAACAATGTTCTAGCAATATGTTTATTTAAGTTAAGATGACAAACGATCACTTTTACAGCCCTATTTATACAGTGGTTTTTGTGTTATCGTATCTTTTATCTATTTATCTACAGTTGTCATTTGGGCGTCGTGCAGTACATTTTGAGGAGCTTTTTTTATATTTTGTTCAATATGCCAAGAGCCAAAAGACGCCAAAATTTTGAGGGCAAATATTGAGCTTGCGAGAGGTTGGGTTGTCCTCTATAAAGCCACTACGACGCATAGGATGGAATACGGTTGTCTTTAGTGATGAATATAGATTCTGTTTGGTATGCAAGGTTGAGAAGGTGACTTGGTGAGAGACGAGATCCTCATTTTTCTGTGAAACGGCATGTGCACCACACACGTATTATTACGGTTTATTACGGTATGGGGAGCTATTGCATATGGAAGTACGTCACCTTTGATTTTCATCAGAGCAACAAGACCGCTGTGCGTTACATCCAGGACCACATATTCTACCCTACATTCGAAACTTCCCCAACCCCTTTTTCCGACAAGATAATGCGCGACCATATGTAGCCAGAGTTACGTCGAATCAATCAAGTCGATTTGTTGCCTCAGCCAACAAGTTCTCCAGATCTTTCACCTATTGAACACGTCTGGGATATTATGGGAACAATATTACTCCGGTTACTCCATCATCCACAAACATTAGCGGCACTTCGGCATGAGTTATATAGGTAGCCTGGGATGAGGGACCTCAAAATCATCTCATTAGGAGTATGCCCACACGTGTTGATGAGTGAATAAGACATCCTGGAGGCACAACACATTATTAAGTTTTTTCTTGATCTAACTGTTTGATTTTTCTCAAATATCGAAACCAAAAAGTATTGCTGTAAAATATTCATTATTAGTGGATGTTCTTTGTACTGTCACTTAATATACTTTTATTTCATACATGTATCTAAAGTGACATTTTTCGGATTATTTTTGATACCAAAAGTGGAACATTAACGTCCTAGTACTTTAAAGAAAAATTTTAAAGTCCTAGTACTTTAAAATTATACGTCAATCATTTCTTACATTGTTCCCGAGATTTTTGTGGCATCAAATTGTTCTTCACGTGATCTGCTTCATCTACAATGTCTTGAGGCACCTCAATTTTCTCCATTTTAAACGGAATAATCGAATAAAATATCCAAAACCATTCAGCGTGACCCAGTTTTTTCGTTGTCAATTTTGACAAACGTTTGTTACTATGGGAATGTTAGTTCCCGCATATTTAATTATTACGAATAATTTGTGCGAGATAAACACTTAAAATTTCTTTTTATTTTAACCTAGTTCATTAAACTTGCAGTATGAAATAAAACGTTGTATTTACCTCGAACGAAGAAGTGTTTTTAAAGGTACTCACAAACTTGCTCGTACTTTAACCTTCACTTTTCGTTCTAGGTAAATATTTATAACTACGTTTCGGTCAATAGGCGATACTGCGCCTCTCTGATCTGATTGGTTGTGGATAGCGGTGCAGTTTGGCAATTTAAACTGAAACGCGGTGTATTATTTTGATATAATTATTCTGGCCAGTGCCTGTCAAGTGCATGTCAAGTAACATAAATTATGCTGTCGTGTGTTTCCCTTACGCCTAATGCAGACCTCTTTAACGTTTAGCGTGACTGACACATTTAAATATTCTATTAAAGAAATACAACATGAAAACATTACACGCTGAAGTGAAAATCATTAAGGAATGTGATAAGTAGTGGATAGCAGATTTTTCAAACCTACCTTGAACTAAATGGATTGAATGACGAACGAGACAACATCGAGCCGCCTTTTATGCAGGTGGCGAGCAAAAAGTCAATCAAAAATCAATTGTCCGTCAGTTTTGAAAATTGCAATGTGATTTAGGCTTTATTATAATTTCTTGTTTGTTGATGTCAGAAATTTGACGCTGTCATTTTCAATTTTCAAAATAAAAGTTAATTTTTTAAAATCTCAAAATTTGTATTTACAAATATGGTCACCTCCTTTGACAAAGGTCGAATAATAACTTTGGTAAATGATGGAATGTCTTATCGACCGATTAGTTAGCAATTAGGTATTACGACGAGCACAATTTGCAGAATTGTTAGATCCTGGAGGAACGACTCAGATACAACGGCGTGTAGGATCAGGGCGACAACGAATTTTCACCCGGATTGACGACGAACGGCCAGACCCTAGTCCAAGAGAGGCCCTTTACCACAGCGACTCAGGCATTACGACAAAGCAATTTTCCTGGGTCTGTTTGGACGGCACGTCGTCGCTTACGAGAAATAGGTTTAAGAAATCGAACTGCAGCCAAAAAAATGAGACCATCACCGAGAGAGGGGGCCGTAGCTACCATCGGGGCCCCTTTGAGACGGGGGGCGTAGCTACCATATGGGAAGGGAGGAAGAGTCAGTGCGGCGTTTGACTCTCTCCTGCGATGAGTGATTGTCTAGCAAGGTCACCAGGGCCGGGAGAAGGCCTGTTTACTGGTGGTGTGCCGAGGTTGCGGAAGCGCGGCGGAAGTGCATCGCTTGTAGGCGGAAGCTCACCCGTGCTAGGACCGAGGAGACAAGAAATGCCAAACTCGGGGAGTATAGGTCCGCAAGGAGAGCCCTGAAGACGGAGATCGCCGCCGCCAAGGGACGTGCTTGGAACAGGCTGATTGATGAAGTCCGGGGTGATCCTTGGGAACGGGCCTATAAGATCGTCTCCGGAAAGGTCGGTATAAGCCGAGATCTGGAGGAGAGGGGCGTGCTGTCTGATCGGCAGTACGACTTCAGAAGAGGCAGGTCGACCATGGATGCCGTGGAGGACTTGCTCGCATATGCCAGGGTACCGAACGCCGGCACCTGGGGTCGTAAAGACTTCTGTGCCGTCGTCGCCCTGGATGTCGAGAACGCCTTCAACTGTGCGGGAATGCGGGTGGAGGAGGCCATGGTGGCCATGGTCAAAGCTACCTGTCAGGCAGGACCATCCGCTATGGTGGGGCCGACAGGTCGAGGAACGTGAGGTGCGGCGTTCCGAAGACCACTCCTGTGGAATGTGCTATACGACGGCGTCCTCGAGCTGGAGCTGCCAGTGGGTCCGAGGATCGTTGCCTTCGCCGACGATCTGGTGATCATGGCAATGGCTTGCACCGGGGAAGAACTGGTGACTCCTACCAAAACCGAAGCAGTTCTGCTAGTCGGACGTAGGAGGATTGACTTGGAGGGCTTCCAAATATGGGGCGGAAGGCGGAGGCAATGGCCGGGAAATTGGCTAGGCTGATGCCCAACTTGGGCGGGGCGGATGGGCACTGCATGCGGCAGTAGTTTACAACGTGCTGTTATATGCGGCACCTACTAGGGAGCAGGCCGCGGATGCCAAGACCGGAAGGGACGCAGTGCAGAGGAAGGTGGGCTATGGGTAGATTTCCGGAATACCGCCCCCCCGACCTGCTAATTCTCAGGAGGAAGCAGAGGAAAGAGGGTTAAACGTCCAAGGAAGCCAGGAAGGCTCTCCTGGAGAGGTGGCAACAGAGATGGGCAGAGAGAAGGAAGGGTGCTTGGACAAGGCGGCTCATTCCTGATATCCGGATGTGGGTCTGCCGGGGTCACGGGTGGACTACCTTCCATGTGACTCAGGCGCTGACCGGACACGGTGCATCGGGAACTACTTTGGCCGGATAGGCAAAGAGGCCTCCCCTGCTTGTTGGTTCAGCGACCATGATGTGGACGATCCGGAACATACTCTGTTCCGCTGCGATGGAAGGCACCATGCGGAGGAAGGAATAACAAGAACGGGAACGGGAACGCTTCAATAGGAGGTGAGGTACCCCTCAAAGTAATGCCTAACGGCGGTTTCGGGGCTGGAGAGGGTTTTTTTAGTGGGTAGGACTGGACGAACATCCGTCAGGGAGTCCCACACTCTCCACAACCGATTGACTCGTGTTGTGGAGGTACGTAACTGTTCCTAATTTGCTGTTGTAACAAAGCTATTAACGCACTCATTTTGAGTGCGTTAATAGTATATAACGCAACGAGTGTAGGTAAGTTAGTCTTTACAGATACAAGGAAACGTGTTTGAATCACGAGCGCCAGCGAGTGATTTATACGTTTCCGAGTATCTGTAAAGACACTTACCACGAGTTGCGTTAGCCATTTTTTTAATAGTCTCACAATAAAACAAAATTTAATTTATTAATGAATCTAAAAATAATGACAACTAGAAATTATTTCAATGGTTGGCGCTGAACTGTAAAAACTGTCTCGGTTGTTACGGTAAACAAATAAAAAAAAAATAATTTTGAAAAGCACGCGCATCGCTGTGAATTGTGTTCAAGCAGTGATATAGAGCTTAAAAATGAGTGAAAATGCAGAACTTGACGAAGATTTGTTTCTCCCGGAAGAGATTTGTGAAGCTGTCGGAGCATCAGCGGAACTGATACCGGAAAAATCGAAGCATCGCTACGAGAAAGAATACTCAACATTCTCGACTTGGCGGTCCCAAAAGAATGTCAGAGGTGTGAACGAAGACGTCATTTTGGCATATATGTGCCAAAGATCGAAAGCCGTCAGTCCTAATTCACTTTGGTCATATTTTTCGATGTTAAAGGCCACTCTTCTTGTAAAGGAAAATAAAGATGTTAGCAGGTACCTAATCATTGTAATACTTGTACTTTTGACTTGTACCTACGCATTTCCACCGACAGGTATCACAAAGTACTAGCCTTTTTAAGGAGTAAATCAAGAGGATATATACCAAAGAAGGCAAAAATATTTTCTAGAGAAGACATTGTAGAATTTATGACCAAGGCCCCAGATGAAAACAATTTGTTATTGAAGGTAAATTTTGTGCTTTTGCTTTTATAAAATGTCAGATTGATATTTATGGGGTATGCAGGTCATAATGATAATGGGAATAGCTGGTGGGTGTAGAAGGGAGGAGCTGTTGAACATGAGGACTAATGACATTGAAGACACCGGTTCAATGTTAATTGTAAAAATTCCCATCTGCAAAACAAAAAAACCAAGGAAGTATGTTGTTGTTAGCAACGCGGTTGAAATATGTCGCAAATATTTCCGATTGCGATCTGCTAAAACTCCTCACAATCGACTGTTTGTGCAATACAGAGACAAAAAGTGCACAGTTCAACCGGTTGGTATAAATAGTATCAGCAAAGTACCTATGATGGTGGCTGAATATCTAAAGAAAGAAAATCCCCGCGAGTACACAAGTCATTGCATGCGGAGATCGTCTGCAACGTTACTGGTGGACAGAGGTGTCGATATTTTGACGCTAAAAAGACACGGCGGTTGGAAGAGTTCTTCTTCTGCAGAGGAATACGTTGGCGAATCTATGAATAATAACGTTTGGTTTTATTTTAATGAAAGCAATATTTTAATGAAATAATTATTTGCAGATAAATACGTCTAAATTGATTCTGAAAGGTGCGGAGAAATCGGTCTTAGATAACAGAAATTGCACTGAAAACCACACGAACAATAATTTGGAAAATCAAGAGCTACCTGAATCTCAAGTTGAACAACCCGCCAGACATCTTTTGAAAAACGTGCATCGGTTGGAGCTTGAAAATTTTCCTGAATCTAGTTTTGTGACGTCAAGTGTAAAGGAAAGCTCTGATGTCTTGGAAATCGATGAAGTGCGTGGAATATCTTTTCCAAATTGTTCATTCAATAATTGTACATTTAACATAATAAAGAAATAAGATTATGCTGACCTAATTATCAATATTGTTAAATAATGAGAAACTCATCGGTAAAACTTTTAGCGATGACTTTATGTAAAACTGCAGTTACCATTGACTAAACGATTGATGTATCGATCAATTACCAAGCGACTATTAATAGTAATTTACGTTATAAGTCCGGAAAACTCATTTTTACAGTAACGAGTCGAAATGTTTACAGACGAGGCGACGAAGGAGCCGAGTCTGGAATTTTGAGACAAGTTACTGTAAAAGTTTCCGGACGTATGTCGTAATGCGTTTTATTTCATGCTACAGATACTAAATCATTGTTTTCATTTTAAAAAATGAAATTGGAATTCAGAATTTAAACATCCATGAATTGAGTATCTATGACAACAGTTTGATTTGTTGGTCGCATTTTTTTTACAGGACTTGTACTGTAAAGTCCCATTTTCCGGACTCAAAACTCTGACGTAAAACTAACAAATATGACACAGTATGAAATAAAAAATATTTCATTAACGCACCCAAATCTAGAATTTTTGTTTCCATTGGTTAGACACACTGAACCTTGCACTGAACGAAATGTGTGATTTTGTGGTTAAGGTTCCATGTAAGTCATCTCAAGTATACGTCAGGGACAGAAAAATCAAAATTTAACAAAATTTCATAAATTACCAAAATTGATTTTATTTGTTAAAAAAATTAAATTAATATGCAAATTAGGAAAAATAACATGAAAAACGTTTTGTAAAACTTAAGAGCACTCGTTCTTTACAGGCCTACGGCAGTCGTGCTGCAAACCTGAACTCGTGTCTTAATATCAGTTTTACAAACCTAGTGTTTCAATATACTATTTCCCCCTCTCCATTAAAAAAAAACTACCATAGGGGACCAGCTTGAGACAGCGGGGCGTAGCTACCATCGGAGCCCTCTTAATACAGGGGTGCGTAGCTACAATAGGGGGTACCCTTCTGATAAAGGAACGTAGCTACCATTGTGGCCCCTTGGGGCAAGGGCGTAGCTACAATTGAAGCCCCTTGGGACAAGGGGGCGTAGCTACCACCGGGCCCCCCTGGGAAAGGGGGGCGTAGCTACCATCGGAACCCCTTGGGAGAGGGGGGAGTAGCCATCATCAAGGCTCCTTTGGGACAGGGAGTGTTACTATCATCTGAACCGCCGGCGCCGTAATGTCTAATACTCTCATTTATCGGCATTCAATTATGATACAATTATGAAAAACAAAAACAAATCCATCCCACGGGAACCGTACATTTTTCCTGGGTAAAAAGTAGCCTATGTGCTATTGCAGACTGTGCTCTATCTCTGTGCCAAATTTCATCGAGATCCGCCGTTCCGCCGTTCTGGCGTTTGCTTAATAATCCATCCAACCTTTCGCATTTATAATAGTAGTAAGATTAAGTAATGTTTTGAAGTATTTTTTTTTTCATTAAAGGTCTAATATCGTCGCCTAAGAAGCAACACCGCCTATCAACCATTTTCGAAAATCTGGTTTGTCCATATTCTTCTTCGAATTCTCAAGCCGCATTGGGTGGTTAGCATAAAATTGTTCTCATTAGTGCATAATTAACATGTCTTCTATACATTGGTTAGAGTAATTTATGCTAAGCAGCCTATGCGGCTTGAGAATTCGATGAAGAATAAGTACAAACCTGATTTTCGAAAATGGTTGATATGCGGTGTTGCTTCTTAGGCGACGATATATGTTATTATTGTGTTAAATGAATATTTGCTTTGTCGACGAGTCGCACACTCATTTCTGACAAGCCTGACAATTTCAATGACAAAATTCAAAGTGGAGTTAGGACCATGTAATGGTTTAGATTAGATTGGGTTTAGGAGGCGGTCTTCTGGGCCTGTCTTCACCGCGACCATTGAGGTCTATTGTGGATATGTAATGGTTAGTTCACACCAAAGGGCATGATAATGACTTTGATGTTCCACTTTTTTTGCTCGCCATAGTGCGAATCTAAATATACAACATTTTATAACGAGTTAAAAAAGTATGTTGTACTTAAATTGAACTTTTTAAATAAATTTTGAGATGCCATTGACGAACAATTTTTTCTCAATAAACATCTATTTTTAGAAAAGATTACGTGTGTCATCATACTTCGTATTGGAAAAAAAAACAATATGGATGGAAAGTCAAAAAATTTAGGATGTGGAGACAAAGTTTCCATTATTATTAAATTAACCACGAAAATAACGAAAATAAGACATCAGCATATAATTTATACCATTCAGCACGTTTTATTATGTTGTAATATTATTGTAAACCAGTTACAAATATCAGATTTCTTGGAAGATAATTCACCAGCTATAATTACGATTAAGTACAATCATTACCATAGTTTGGATACTGCTGATGCATTCGGTGCATTGCCCATTTAGCATCGTTGTTATAATAACTTTTCATGAAGAGGGCTCATCAGTTAGCAACTGCAAGTGATATTGTTTTTGTAGATATCACTGCCTCCTGCGAGGCGGGACATAATTCCGTAACGTTTATGTTAACATCAACTTAGTGTTGCAGGAGCTGTGCCCTAATAACCAAGACGCAGACTATGGCAGATTATACATCAGCATTTCAACTTGTCAAGAATGTTGTTGGAAATATTCCGTTGCGTGGAAAAAGTGCACCAAAATTATTTATGATTGACGATAACGCGGTCAAATGTCACAGTATGACAGGTAAACTGAATAGTCACTAAAATTAAAAAAATAAAGTTTGACGATTGGTCGAAAACGATGTTGAATGAAATAATTCTGATAAAATATTAATTGAAAGTGTTTTATTCAATATGGACTTTGTACAGAAAAAACTGCTCTACAATTTTGTTTGTATACATTTCTTACTCCCACTAATGGTTTTCCAGATAATCGCCGCAAAAAACGGGGGTCGACTAATTTTTGCCTTCGCGCTGAAAACTATACTCATTTTCCAACGTCATTTATGAGCGTTGAGTGGGATATAACAATTATTTAGCACATGAGAGAAGAAGTTGGAGAAAAGTTTGTTCTATGGAAGTTAGTATTCGACCAAACCTCACTAGAAGGGTTCAAAATGTGTTGGAAGAAGCAAATGTCCAACGACTCGATAGGCCAGCAAGTTTGTCGAATATGAACCCAATCGAGTACGTGTGGAATATGGTTAGTAAAGCAATGTTAAGAAAACAAAACCCACATATCCTAAATCGTAACCACTCCTCAAAACCACGAGGTCAGTGACTATGAATCCCGTAAATCATGTGCCCTGAGTAGTAGACGCAACGACCCCAAGATGACTGCCTTCTGCATTCTAGTCGCAAGGGTCTCTGCCGGTTTACGGCAGGCAGAAATGATTTTCAGATTAGACGAATCCACCCAAATAACAAAATGACAACCTTTACTGAATAAGTTGAGTAGCTACAGTCTCCAAAGCTCAAATAGCAGGTACTGATATTTTGTCCGCTTTTGCTCCTCCTTCGTGCACATGTTATGTTCAGATGGAGCCGAATTAATATATGCATTGCTGTTTCGGAGGACCTGTGACAAGCTCTACAGCTCACAGTCGGCACCTCCATACCCATCACGAGACTGCGATAGACCAAGGTGTTAATTAGACCATCTTGCCCAGCGCAAATAAATCCCTCAATCTCAGGGTTGAGCCACTTGATCTTATAAAGGAAAATCTATGCCTTTTGCATAAGCCAAGGTTTTTTTCTATGTTCTTAAAAAAACGCTATGCATTGGTCGGTCTGAGCTCGCTTAACGTCAAAGTCAAGATCGAATTCATTTGCCGCTCGTTGTGCTGTCTTAAACAAAAATGCCCTCCTTGCCTTTCTTGATTCCTGATAAGATACAACTTCGTCCTCCTTGGTTTCGTAGAATATATACTATAACATCGAAACAGACAATTTTAGATGCAAACTGCGATGTAGATGCATAATTTTTCGATTATCCCTGTCAATCTGCTTCAACTCATAACTTACTAACCATTTGACTACTCCAAATGAATACAGCAGGATCTTGTTTTTCCCAGAAAGCTCTGAAAACTAGATCCGTCGGTGCAGGTTAATGTACCTACTTGATTTTTTGACTTGTTTTTGTTTGTCATAAAAAAATCCAATTTTTTTTTTCTCAAAATTTTCATTATCTAAGATAACAAAATTTTTATACTGTCGTTTAGACAATTAAAAGGGCTATCTGAATCAAGAAAAAAAATAGGGAGTTTCTATTTAAAAAAAATATCGATGACGTCATCACTCGAAAACAAATGACTGCTTGAAATTTAACTTGGGATCAAAATATTCATTTTTATAAACCAAAATTGACCCGTCCAAAAATTTTTTAGAAAAACATTTTGTTTAATTTTTTATGAATTTATTCCATACTTTTGCCGCTCACTGTATTTCTACAATTAACAGCATATTGACTCGTCCACCCGCCTTCCCAAACTATTATCATGTCCGATCGACCACTCGACTGTCTACTAGACCAATAATTGTTTACACTGGTCGAGTTCGGACGCTTTCAGTTAACTTGCCTCCCTGCTTGGCCGTTTACTCGACTAATGTGAACTAGGCTTAATAGTCTGCTTCCACCTTTATCAAAGCTTTTTACAGCTTATCGTTTACTGGGCTCACGTGTTTTATAGAACCCCAGACTTAGTGAGTGTTGGGTAGAGCTTAATGCCCAAGCCTCGCCGTCGGCTCAACAGCAAAACATTTTGTGCAGTTTAAATTAATAATTTTGTCCTTTAATAATTTTATCATCTGTAATGTACATTAATAAGATATGAATTGCTAATAATGCTATTTTTAATAACCGTAGAAATAACAATACATATGTCTCTATCTCTATCATAAATTTGTTCTGTTTTATTACGATTTCTAACTTTCGCAAGGGGATGCTTTAAATTAAATAAAAAGTGGCGTACTCAAGTCTGCTATAAATGTGTAGGCCAAGCAAAACCACAAGAAATAATATAATTACTTGCACTTAATTCTAGAACTTTAGTCACTGCTGTGAAAACGGGTAGTTAGGAAAAGCAGATGCAAATGCGATAAAAAATATTAAGTGGAGAACTAAAAACTTCTACTCAGGTAAAAAAATTCCATTTGAATGATTTATTACTTATTAGTAAGTTACAAGCTTTATTGCCACTGGAAGTAAAACTTTTCTGAGTAGTTCCACTTTATAAATTATTATTTGTATTTATGTAAAATATCTTTGCGGTAACTGCCTCAATTAAATATTTATTAATGTGGTGCACTTCATAGTGGGAAATTTTCACGTTTGCAACGTTGTGCAGCGAAAAAAATTGCTAACATCTAGCGTTTGCAGATAATTTTTGACACAACATACTCGTCAGTGTTGATAAAACTTTTCAATCAACGCATAATAGAACTGTTCGTTATATCGACCTTCCAACAGTCGCTTCGAAGAGCCTTTTGTTCATAATCTGGATAGAAGTGGTCGATTTTCAATAAATATGTAATAATAATAATAATAATAATATGCGCTCAGGTTCATCTCAAAAGAGGACGATGCGAGTATTTCGATGAAGATGCTCAATTCATTGACGGAAGCGTTCTGAGACATCTGAACGCCGGAGAGACTTACAAGTACTTGGGTGTGGAGCAGTGCCACATCCAAGCGTCACACCAGGTAAGAAAGTCTCTCTGCGGCAAGTACAAAAGTCTACTCCGACGAATCTGGTCGTCAGAGCTTTCGGGGAAGAACAAGATTTTTGCTACAAATATGCTTGCCGTTCCGATCCTGCTCTACTCATTTGGAGCAGTTAAATGGTTAGTAGATGAGTTGAAGCAGATTGATCGGGATACTCGAAAAATGATGCATCTCCAGCGCAGTTTGCATCCAAAATCGTCCGTTCCGAGGTTATATCTTCCACGAAACCAGGGAGCCCGAGGACTTTTGAGTTTGGAGTGTCTTCATAACAGGGTAATCTTGGGTATAGCCTGTAAGATCATCCAAAGTTCAGATCCCTTGTTGCTTCTTGTCAGGGATCACGAGAGGCGGGGAGTCGGGGCATTTTTATTTGGGGCGGCACAAAGAGCAGGAGATGAACTCGGTCTTGACTTTGACGTTGAGCGAGCTCGGCCACATTCTATTACCGAGCTCAATTTGCTCCGTCTTACAGCCCACGTCAAAATCTCTGAGCAAGATATGCTCATGAGAAGACATATGGATAAGTCAATGCATAGTGTTTTCTTCAAAAACATTGAAAACCTTGGCTTATCCAAAAGGCATACATTTGCCTTTCTGAGATGATGGACTGAAGTCTGAGACTGAGGGATTTATTTGCGCAGCGCAAGATGGTGTAATTAACACCTTGGTCTATCGCAGCCGCGTGATGGGTATAGAGGTGCCGAATGTGAACTGTAGGGCTTGTCACAGGGCCCCTGAAACAGCAATGCATATATTGGCGGCATGCCCGGTGTATGCAGCTTCGGCCTATATCCATCGCCACAATGCGGCGTTGAGAGTGTTATACTTTCATTTAAGACACTATTATGCGATAGCGCAGACACCAGTGATGCCCTATGTCCCGAACGATATTGAGTCCGTTGTGGAGAACGAAAGGTGCCGAATCTATTGGAACTTCTCGTTCTCCACCGTCAGGCAGATAACAGCGAACAAGCCTGACGTGGTTCTATTGGACCACTCCTCCAAGCAGATGTTTGTTATTGAATTTTCGGCGCCTGCTGAAAATAACATCTGCGTCAAGGAGGAGGAAAAGCGGACAAAATATCAAGACCTGCTCTTTGAACTTAGGAGGCTGTACTCAAGTTACTCAGTGAAGCTCGTCGTTTTGGTAATTCGGGGCATAGGAGGCATCAAGGACTCGCTCGTCTCCAATCTGAAAATCATTCCTGCCTGCCGTACACCGGCAGAGAACCTTGCGGCTGGAATGCAGAAAGCGGTCATCTTGGGGTCGTTGCGTCTGCTCAGGGCACATGATTTACGGGATTCATAGTTACTGACCTCATGGTTTTGAGGAGTAGCTGTGATGTACGAACAGGACCTGACCAGCAAGGAACTTCGTGAAGGTCGGAATCACGGGGAGCTCCTTCTGGTCAATACGCAAAAAAAAAACTTTATTTGTGCCAAATATAACAGTATTGTTGCGCACGTCAGTACAATGGAAATAGTTACAATTAATATTAAAATAAACAAATTTACAGTATAAAATGGAGTAATCGAAACACATTAAAATAAAACATATTAAATTAAAAATGTACCTTTGAGAATGTTTACATAAATAGAATTTACCTACATTTTTTTTTATAGTCGTTAAACTCTTGCAAATCATAAAAACTGTTGTCTATTAAAAATGTCCTTAGTGTTTTCTTAAAAACAGTTAATCTGTGGGGTTGTATTTACACGTCCGACATTGAAGAAGTTATGATACCCTCAGCCAGAAATTTTTACCCAAATGAAGGGCCCAGCAAGTGACAAATAGAAACAACGACGTTGCTGACCTTAATTGGCCGACTTGCAGTCCTGACCTTAATCCAACGAAAAATGTTTGAACACAACTTGTTAAAACTGTCAAAGGGCAAAACATGAGGCCGCTAAACGTTGAAGAACTGGAAATTTTATTTGAGGCATGGCATCGCATAACAAATGAATATTGCTTACATTTATACCAATGCCAATTCAATGCCAGGAAGGTTGACCGAAGTTGAGGAAATGATTAAATATTAAGAATACACTCTTTTTTTTAAATTTGGATTCAATATTTTTTTTTGGAAACTCTTTTTAACATTATTGAGAATTTAATACCTTAGAGCCAGCATAGAAAATCCTAATAAATGATAAAAGATAAATAATCTAAAATTTAGTGTCCAATATCCGCAATCCGATTTATAAAACCAGTATGCATCCAGTATATAAATTCAGATTTTAGATATCAATATATTATAGAATTTAGTACCAATAGGGATGTCCACAAAAAAATGAAATATTGTTTAAACACTCTAAAAAGTTTGTAAATAGACTCCACATTGAAGGTGAAAATTTTTTTATTTGAAAAAAAAGGTGGTTTCCCCCATGTCCATGTTTTAATAGTTATTCTGCTATTCGGGGCGGAGACAAATCCAACAAATCAAAGATCATAAAAATCGGTTTAGCTCAAATGTCCATGTCAAAAATAGTTTAACACCACCTATTCTCATACCTACCAAATATAACAAAAAATAGATTAAAATAGATTATAGATTATAGAAGCTAGCAGTTACCCGCGGCTTTACCCGTGTAAATTAAGGTCTGCTTTACTCGCGTGGATATTTGGAATTGGTACAACCGCTTGAATCAGTTTTTAATAAAAAAAAAATAACAAAAAGTAAAAGAAAACAGGATTTGTTTGTAAAATCGTCAGACACGCCTCCAGTCATTGTTAAAGGAGAATCAAGATCCCAATTTTCACGTACTGTTTGTTTCCCTCTTTTTTTTTCGCAGTTGGTATTTTTTTTACAAAATCGTCAAACACGTTCACATTATATAATACTGTTTGTTTTCCAGTTATGAGAATTCTCAGGAAAACTTTGTAAATAAATTTCAGCAAAATCCTCAAACAGGGGTCTTTTTATTTTTAAAGCCGAGTCTAAATCCAAATTTTCACGTTTTTATCATTCCGGGTTTTCGAGTTATGAAAATTTTATGAAAATCCGTTTGCCCCGTTCCCCCGTGATCGCAGTTGGCTAAACGTATACATTGGTTCTTTTACTTTACTGTTTATTATACATTAATTGCCAAACTTTTAACCTATTTTCTCTGACTGTCAAAAATTTGAATTTCTACGTCAAAACTGTCCCTTTCAAGCCCCGTTTCCACTGAAGAAACATTGAGGAACTTTGTGTTTTCCTTTGTCGCGTGTTTAAGAAATGTTTGGCAACCACGGAGGAATTAGCAACATATATAAACTTTGTGTTTCCGTCTGAGCAACTGAAAGTCGCCTATAGTTGTAGCTTGAGAAAGCGCAACTCAGTGTTTCCACTGATGTGAAAAGTTGCAGCAACATGAAGGAAGAAGACGTGTTATTATCGCGTGTCGATTTTTCTTTTGATGCTACCGC
Organism: Diaperis boleti; assembly: GCA_963583935.1. Lineage (NCBI taxonomy): Eukaryota > Metazoa > Arthropoda > Insecta > Coleoptera > Tenebrionidae > Diaperis > Diaperis boleti. Next base: position 40,291,803 of record OY757249.1, on the reverse strand, counting down.
TAGAAATGGGAACAGTCAACATTTGTCTCCGAAACAATGGGGAAGATTCGGAAACAATCAACAGAAACACAAAAGTTGCTCAATGTTTCTTCAGTGAAAACGAGGCTTTAGAGAAGAAAGTTAGGACATTATAAGTGCATAATGTTGAAATAACAAGTGACTAATTCAAATTGATTTCCCCTTAGAATACTCTATTTCAAGAGGATGTAATACACGTCCTGCAATGATGAGAGAATGTAAGGGTCCCCCCAAATATACCTGAGACATCTCCTGGAGGCTGCAAGCCAGAACCTTCTGAATTTCAAATCCTACTCTAGCAAGCCCAATGCAAAGGGCGTTTTCAGTCACTACAAATCCAATAAGTTTGCAGATGTCCACGCCACTTTTCTATCCTCACTGTTCGAATACACCGGACCAATAGCGTGAAATATTCGGGAGTACAGGAGGCTGGAGGAGACCTCATAGCACATATTAAGGCATGTTCTTGTCTGGTAGTTCTAGGGTTGGGACAAATTGCCCGTTTTAGGTAAAACGGTTCGCCCGCCCCTCGACTCTGCAGTAGGCCGCTCACCATTGAGCCATCAATTAAATACCTTGACTAAACGCTTATGCCTGCTTCTTCCACCAAAAAGTATTAATTCCATGCTAGCCTGGTGCGGCAAAATTTTTGATTCCCTTGAGGGTCTCGCCAATTGGCTTTATTGAGATCGTTTCCCGAAGTTCTCAACTTGTCCAAGGGTTGGAGGGTCTTTACACAACGGGTTCGTTTTACTGCAGAAGATTTGGACATAAATTTCCGCCGAAAAATTTTCTGGGGCAGAGTTTTCCCGCTGGAAGAGCTTCGAAGATTAGTCCTGAACATGTTGTTCTCAACTATCCTTCGCCCACTTTTTACTTGGTCTTTCGTGCAGCTACAAAACTGCGAACTCTGTCCATGCAGTGTTACTACTCAAAAGCAAGCACCGCTATATTGAGTGTATGATAGGTCCGGTGAAAGTTGCGCGATACGGTGGATTCTTGGAGTGAATGGTTAAAGGGCTGCTCAAACCAAAGCGGGACTCCGGCACCGGGAGCGATGCGAAATGTGCGGGAGCGCCATACACACCAACGCAAGAAACACGAGACGAAACATTTTTACGAAACAACGTGATTTGTATTTGTTTGGTAGTCTTTAAACCTAAATTAAAAAATCAAAAAATGTAGTTACCTACACAAAATCAAAGTGTTTTGTTTGTATTTTATCCTTTTTTCTGTTATTTTTATATTCCTGATACGACAGATCGTACAAAATAAGATATTTTGTATCACTGATAACCTTTTCAGTAATTTCACTCGTTATTATCGCTTACTATGTGACCGCATGTAGATATAAAGATAAAGGCCTGCTCAAACCAAAGCGGTACTCCGGGATCGGGATCGGGAGCGAATCCATTGCGGGACATAATTTCATTGCGGGATATATGTAACTGTACACACGGCTGCGACGGTTCGTAAGGCAGAATACGGGATGTCTGAGAAATAATTTCGGTTCGCAGCATGCAGCGTTTTTCCCGCAATTTGCATTGTTCTTGCATGCATTTTTAGCTTTGTAGCTGCGTGGGGTCACATAGTAAGCGATAATATTTAGTAATGAGTGAAATTACTGAAAAGGTTATTTTAGTGAAACAAAAATATCCTATTTTGTTCGATCTGTCACATACGGAAAATAAAAATTATAGAGAAAAGAGCAAGATACATGACGAAATTGAATAAGAATTAAACAAAAATGCTAAGAAAACATTTAGATACCATTCACGACGTTTCTGACCAATGGCTCGCATCTGAAAATTGATGACAGTTTCGCTTTCAACAACAACACTTTGATTTTGTGTACCTACATGTATATTTTTTGATTTTTTAATTTAGGTTTAAAGGCTACCAAAGCATTACAAATAACGTTGTTTCGTAAATGCTTCGTGCGTCGGTGTGTATGGCAAGTATCGTCCCGCTCTCGCACGTTTCGCATCGCTCCCGGTCCCGGTCTCGGTTCCGAAGTCCCGCTTTGGTTTGAGCAGGCCTTAAAAATGCATGCGAAAACAATGTGAACAGTCGCCGTCGCACTGGTGTGTGCAGTTACATATCCCGAAATGAAATTATGTCCCGTAGTGGATTCCTCTTTGGTTTGAGCAGGTTTAATCTTTTTAAATAGAAAAAAGGGGGTTTTGATCGCAAAAGGTCGGACAGAAATGAAATTTTGTGGGATGGTAGACATAGGTCTCCTGATAGTACACCTGAGTTTGCGACCTCGGGCACTTGCCGCTCAAGGGATGGGGGGGTGAAAACTTTGCACCGCGAGGCTCTTTGGAAAATAGCGCCGTTGTTGTAAGTGCTATCGAAAAAAAGGTCAAATAAAATATGTAGAGAACAAAATTGTGCATAATTTTGGTTGTATTTTTTGTTTGCGACCACCAGTTTCCGTTTTACGGGGTGCCAAAGTTGGGGGTTGATTTATAAATTCTAACAAAATCAAATTTTCAGCGCGGATTACAACGAAGATCGACTTCAAATAATTCTGCAATATTTTTTTTCTGAAAGAGCAATGATTTCCGAGTTTGTGGATGTTTACCATCTCACCAAATTTCATTTCTGTCCAACTTTTTGCGAATAAAACCCCTTTTTCTGTACCCATTGCCTGGACTATAGACTTTTTAGAAGAAATAATTTATAAAGTTTTGAAATTTTGGTTATGAACTCCAAGCAGGCACCCAAACAAAAATCCTAAGAGTTCCCACTCCCCCGGGGGAGCTTCATCACCTTTTGTCCAAGAAATCGCTCCCGAACGTGACGTCATGAAGCCTTTCTGCCTTTTTCTCGTAAACGGTAACTCCGATGAGAAAATGTTCTGCATTAAATTCTGCATAAAAATGCTCTTATGAAGTTTTTGTCTATCTCCCACCCACCGCTCATCAATGACATTGGAAAATGAGTATTGTTTTCAGCTCAAAGGCAAAAATTAGTCCACCCCCGTTTTTTGACCAATAACAATTTATAAACTAGAAAAATGTTTTTATATCCAGGTGGAGTAAATTTAAATTAAAAAATTTAAATATATCTAAGTCGAACTCCACAAACTTTAATGAGCGTAAAATTACAAATGGAACATGTTTCGGCAGAAAACTTCTGCCATCATCAGCCCTAATTTAACAAGAGATTAATGATACAATTGATGAATTACAAGAGGGGTTCTTACCTTAAAGAATATAAAAAATTATGACGTTGACGTAATTTTGAATTAAATTTGACGTTTTCAAAGGGTTACATGATTTTTAAAAGATTTCGTACAAACAACATTTTATAAAATGTAAAAATTAAAAATGGATCAAAGAGAATCTGGTAAGTTTGTTTGAGTGATGAAAAATTAAAATAGTGAATTAATAATGGGATTATTGAAGTTATTCTGTTCATTTAAACAAGATCTGTTTTCCAGTTTCAAGGCCTTCCTTATTTCCAAAGTCTCAAGAAAATCTAATTTTCGGCCTTTATTGCATTTATGGATCAATTTGGAATTTGATGGTGAAAAACTATGTTTCGTTATTAATATATGATTGGCGAAAGAAGAAGGTGTTGATGGTAGAGGATCAAGATCTGTGTTGTTATAGATGTGCCTGAAATGATCAAGATCTGTGTTGTTATAGATGTGCCTGAAATGATCCTCTACCATCAACACCTTCTTCTTTGGCCAATCATATATTAATAACGAAACATAGTTTTTCACCAAGCCTCAGTGCTTCTACCACATGGGACTCGTTGCCTCTCGATGGACCATCTCGTTCAGGAGCAAGTTGTCCACATCTTCGGGGAAGTTCCTATCCAAAGATTTGTCTCCTGCGTCTCGTAGGTGTCATTAGGCATTGCAAGAGTCGTCAACGGGTGAATCGTCTTGCAAGACCCCACCACCTTCACTTTGGTCCCTATCTGACTGGAATCGGTCGTGGGAGTCTTTCCTTGTTGAGGTAGCAGCAAAAGTCTAGGGTTCCAATTGGTTGTTAGTCAATTGCGCCACGAGCTACTATCAGGTTGTGTCGTTACTCATCAAGGCCAAGAATATTATGTGGCCTGGAGGACGAATTAAAAAAAGACATTATATCATTATTATCGTGCAGCTTACACCCAGGGACAAATTTGAAGCCAGGTATTGTCGCTAAGTGTACTTACATTTTGACAACATATTGTCTTGTTACCTTATATTGGCTTATTTTTAGAAGTCAGCTTTCGGACCCCTAGCTGTCTATTTAACCAAATACAGAATGGTATAAGATTAAAAACTAACACAAACAGAATCAAGAACTAAAAAATAATACAAACTGACTAATAACATATACATGTAAAGGAAACTGAGATCCAAAAACTACACCAACCTGCTTGCCATCTAACATAAATGAACTCAAAAATATTAGAAAAAACAAGTAATCTTTTGTTATGTATAATGCCAATCCTTATACGTTGTAATTGCGAAAAAAATTTCAATGGTGTTTATTATGGATCATTTCAATAAAGAATACCTACACTACCACTTATTATAAAAATTATAAAATATTCTAAGACATGAAAGAAAGCAGTTCAAGTGCTCATGGAAAAAAAAATTGTGTGCTTTAGACCACACGACTGAAGTAAAACTTCAGTTCGCCATTGCGAAAGTGCTCTTAATTTATGTAAGTTTATAAATGAAGCTGGAGAATCCTGAATTAATACCGTCTGCAGTATTGGATAATGCATGTTTCAGTTTGTCGTCAGCGAATGTGTACCGATTAAGATAAGTAGCCTATCACCAGCCTACTCCCCAAGTCAAGTCTCCGTAAAGAAGTTGTAAGGTGAATGAATTGGGGGTTGATTGATTTTGATTTAGAGAGGTTTGAAGCTCTGGTAGATTTGGTTTTTGAATTTGTATCTTGCTCGAAGGACCATGTATTGATTTCGATTGAAACACTCGCGAACTTATGTACTTGTATATTTCAAATAATTGCAGATGGTTATTAAACGTTTCTTCTCCCGGTAGTTTCTACTTAATTTAAATAACCGAGTCTTGGTTTTAGGTTGAATTTTTGTTTGAATAGAATGAATCCAAGTTCGTTTTCGACTCAATTTTTTTTTATTTATATATCCAGTAGGCTTTGAACGTCAAAATACTCCATCTAAAACAAAAAAAAAAAAAAAAAAAACTCCACTTGGATTTATCGACATTCTTCTGCTTATTTTTTTTTTCATTTTGCGAAAAACGTAATAGTTATTTATTATACGAGTTCCTGTGTAAATTGGGTCACTTCGGGCACCAAAATATACACAGAAACGAGTGTAATACAACGTTTTATAGTTCGACATAACCGCGACAAGTCTTTAAATTGCTTAAATCCATTAAAATTGTGTGACGTTTATCTGACATTTTCTTATTGCCTGACAGGAGAGTGTGTACACAAGCGAAAATTTGAAAATTCTGACAGTGTCGAACTACAAAATAGTATATTATTATACGAGTTCCTGTGTAAATTGGGTGCTTTCCGGCACTAGGGTTTTAAAAAAGCACGAGTGAAACAAGTGCTGTTTTAAGCCTCGAGTGCCGGAAAGCCCCTAATTTACACAGGAACGAGTGTAATACAACGTTTTCTAGTTCGACACCACCTTGGCAAGTCTTTAAATTGCTTAAAATTCATAAAAACAGTGTGACGTTTATCTGACATTTTATTTTTACATGACAGAAGAGTGTTCACACAAGCGAAAATTTGAAAATTCTGACAGTGTCGAACTATAAACATTTTTTTTTGCAAAATTTGCAATCATTTTCGTGAAAATTCTGACAGTGTCGAACTATAAACATTTTTTTTTTGCAAAATTTGCAATCATTTTCGTGAAAATGAGTGATGAAAGTGATAAAGATTACATTAACGAAGCCGCTCAAGAATATTCCAACAATTTGCTGCCAGCTACTTCGCGGGAAAGATGAAAAAGTCTATCATGAGTTTGAAACCTGGTGTACAAGGAAAAAGGTAAAAAATATAACTGAAGAAGCTGTATTGGTATTACTGTTGATGTGAGTACACAAGATGGTACGAGATCTGTTTATTCCCAAAGACTTTCAAATGTGATTAACGCTAACAGTGCAAGTACTTTCTTTATAACTGCACATAATTGTAACTTCAATGTATAATATAAATAAATAAATAAAAACATATCTAATACAAAATGCTTGAGTTTTTATTTTACAGGATTAGACCTTTGCACAGATATCTTACAGGACTAGTCCTGGAAAGAAGTACAATAAAATGTACTGTCATGAATAACTTTCCGGTCGGGTGCCCAAAAAATTCTTTACATATTGTTCTTCTTGTTTTATTACTCTACCAAAAGCTGTTATGAAGGAACTAAACATGGATTTAGGTAGTACTTTTTATTCTGTATCACTTTCATCTAAAATATTTTGGGGAACCAAGATTCTCAAATCTTTGTTTCAATATGTAAAAAATACACCGGTATAAAAACTTACTTACTTCTAAAGATACCTTAATCGGTCTGAAATTACAATCAAAATTTCTCACAATGTGGGTATGGATTTTAGACGTAATTCTTCTGAGGGGAAAATTTGGTTTAGAAGGGTTTATGAAAATCGCGGATAACAAGAGAAAAAATTTATAATTTTTATGTATAAATTTTATGAATCACTCATTCAAAAGATTATGTTCCGAATTCAAGAATTATGGCAAGTTTATACAGGATCTTCATAAATGATTCATACAACCAGTAGGCTTTGAACGTCAAAATACTCCATCTAACAACATGTAAATTTTGTTTTCCTGATGTATGAATCATTTTTGAAGACCCGGTATAATAAGTTTGTTACATATTATTATATTAAGCTACAGCATACCTACATGGTTATTCATAGTTTATTGTAATTATGTATATCATTATTCCACTAGAATCTAATCACTGTTGTAAATAAGCTGTAAATAGATCTTTATCTTGTTTCCGGTTTCATTGCTAGCTGTTAGTAAAACACGAAATTGATTTTATGGGATGTAATATCAGGGCACTGTCGGACATGACTGTATTTATTTTAGTAAAGGCGTTTGGGCGCAAGAGTTGAGTTGACAAGGTTAACTGCCGCTATCCATTTGCTCACAGGGACTCGATAACAACATTTGCTTTCGTACAAATTGGTTGAGAAGGGGGAACATTGCTATAAATGACCGAACAAATCCTGGACCTCTTTCAGGAAGAATCAACACTTAATTCAATATTTTCTGCACTAGTAAAAGTGACAAAGTGGTTTTTGCCATAATATTGTGATCTGCACTTCTACATTATATAGATGTAAATACTTTAATTTTATTGTTAGATTTATTGTAGTTCTAAGTTACTTTTCCGATACTACTACATACATACATTTATTCTGTTTCAATTTATTAATAATTGAGATTTTTTTTTTATAGAATATATTACACTATCTGACTTGACTGGCGATGTCCTGTCCAAATGTCCATAAATTTGTTTTTGAACAGCTCGCGAAACAACACAAAAGTAAAAACAACAGTTTTCCGACTTTACAGGACCATAGCGAACAATACAAAAAAAGAATTACGCATATCAATCGTTAGAATTGTGAGTTCATACAAAAATTTCATAGAAAAATGCACTTACAGCGTTTCCAGAATGTTCCAATTGTTCGGGCCAACTTTTCCAATTTTTATTTCCCTAAAAACCTTATTTGAATTATTACAAATAATATAAAAAAAATAGCCAGATTGGTCCAGCCGTTTTCAAGTGATGGGCTTACCAACGAACAGCATTTTAATTTTTCCTGTATAGATTTAGGCTGGAATGCGTTTTTCCAGATATTTCTTCAATTAAAAACATTCAATAGAGTTATTTCAATTCCGAGACCATAACCAACAAAACAAAAAAGAATTACGCATATCCATCGTTTGAATCGTGAGTAATGGTCTTCAGTTCCTACAAAAATCTTATAGAAAAAAGCACTTTCAGTTTTTTCCGAATTTTCCAATTTTCCGGGCAACTTTTCCAATTTGTATTTCTGTAAATCGGTTGGAAATAATTTTTAATTATCTTACTAATATTATAAATGCGAAAGTTTGGATGGATGGATGGATGTTTGTTGCTCAATCACGTCAGAACGGATCTGGATGAAATTTGGTACAGAGATAGAGTATAGTCTGAAATAGCACATAGGCTACTTTTTATCCCGGAAAAATGTACGGTTTCCGTGGGATAGATTTGTTTTAGTGTGTCATAAATTAATGCGGATGAATGAGAGTGGTAGGTATTACGGCGCCGGCGGTTCAGTTAGTAGCTACGCCCCTTCTCTCAAGGGGGGCCCGATGGTAGCTACGCCCCGTCTCCCAAGGGGGCCCCGATGGAAGCTAAGCTCCCCTGCCGCAAAGGACCTCCGATGGTGGCAACGTTCCCCTGCCACAAGGGGCCTTTGATGGTAGCTACGCTCCCCTGCCCCAAGGGGCCTCCGATGGTAGCTACGGCCCCCTCTACCAAAGGAGCCCTTATGGCAACAACGCCCCCCTGTCCCAGGGGAGAACGATGGTAGCTACGCTCCCAAACTACCAAAAGGGTTCAGTTGGTAGCTACGCCTCCTTGTTGGAAGGGGGGCCCGGATGGTAGCTACGCCTCCCATTCCCAAGGGGCCCCCGATGGTAGCTACGCCTCCCTGTCTCAGGGGGGGCTCTTTGATGGCCCTTGAATTACATTTGTTTTTACTTTTGTATTGTTTTGCAATCTGTTCAAAAACAAATTTATTGCAATGGATAATTACGCAAATCTAAATGCTGGTACTGTCTAAGATTTACAGCAATTATTGGTGGTCTGACCCGGACAACGCCTGAGCACAGAAAAAATAATGGGATATTTTTACATTTCAATTTCTGTAAATGGGAAAAGGTAAAAACAATGTTAAAAAGCTAAAATGCTAAAAACCTATCAACAAATGGTATTATTTGTTTGTTAATTGCAATTTTACACGTAAATTTAGTTAGTACCTAAATGACATGCCGGATTCGATGGATTGTCACGCCAAATACTATTTCTCATCCTTGATGTCAAAAAATATTCCACAAAAATCTTTGTTCTTGCATTGTTGCAAACGGAAATTACACGCACGGACAAGCTCTTCGTCTAGTTTTACTAGCAGCATTACATATATGAAAACTTAAGAAATTGACCAAAGAACGCAAGTATACTACTGTTTGCGCGCTCTTGCCGAAGACTGTGATGCCACTATATGTTTGTGTCTCCGGTCAGTGATGACGCGGATAATGGGATCCAGTTTTCTCAATGTCCCCATCCACAGAGATGTTCTAGGGCCAGAAAAATATAGCGTCCGCGCATGACTCACCTCGCAAACGTGGCCAACCGCCGCGAAGTTTTCTAGATTGTGAAATTTGATTAGTATAAAAAGTGGCAAAGTAGAAAAAATACTGTATGACAACTCGTTTATAAGGCATTTTGTCGCACTTACTCTTTTAGGGCATTATCATGCCCTAAACCCGTGCGTGCGACAAAATGCTTCTTATAAAACTCGTATCATAATATACTATTATTGAACTGTTTTTGGATACAAAATATTTTTTGTTTTTCTGTCTGGTACGTACATGGTTCATTTTAGTCTACACAGTTGTAACGATTGTCCCTACGCTTTGTTGATGGTCATTTCATTTCAAATGCGAGTCACACACGAACTCGTGCCAAACTACCTACGAACTCACACGCTACCTATTATAAAATTGTTGTCCTAAGTCATAAATTTTCACGGGCATGCGCACAAGAACTCACCAAAGTTACATCGCAATCCGATGGAATAGGAACGCATACGGGACACACAAGCAATGTTTTCGAATAAAACCATGTTCTCTTTAATTTCTTAATGTGAAAGGAATAAAATTCAGATATGCAGAATCCAGGCACAAAATTGGTGTTGACCGGTGTTATTATAAAATCGTTGGGCGTTGCCAGAAACATTTACGTATAGTCTTAATAGTAATATAATTTGTTTTTTAATTCAATACCCAAATAGATATTTAAGTTAAGAGAAAGAGTAAAATTTTAAGTTTGAATTCCTACAGTCATTAATTAAAAAATCAGGTCGTGTATTCAAATTAATGTGATGAGAAAATGTATAGGCATGAAAACCTATAACTTGTTCTGTACAATAGGTAAATAAATTAATGTAATAAATAGTTTTTCAAAGAATCTTTGTAGTGTTTTTAAACATATTATTGATGATATAATATGTATGCAGCAACAAATTTAAAATACATAACTAATTTAAAAGGCGTTGGCGTAATTAAATAGTAGCAGTAAAAGTAAAGTTTTTTTGTTAATTTACTACAGTTGAGAAACAATTTTTTTCATTTGGTGGTAACACTTAATCTTGAGACTCTAATTTAAGTCTTAAGAATATGAAAAAATCCAATTGATTGCCAATGATTTGTTGTCTTTTTCTGATGTTGATTATTTATTTAGAGACCTTGGAAAGATCTGTCTCTTTTTACAAAGCGTTTCAATTAACAAAAAAATGGAACAAACTTATATTGTCAAGCAAGATAATGCGGTCTACTTTTCTCCCCAAACTCTTAGGCTTAGATTTTCGGTTATAAATAAATAAAGGACGTCAGCAAATGAACGAAGTAAACGGCTCGTATAAATTTCATTTAAATTTTTAACAAGATCAGGCAGGAAAATTTTTACAGGCTCGTAAATAATGTGACTAGAGTGTGGAAGATGGAGGAACAAAAGGAATTCTTTAAATCGTGCCAAACAAAATTCAAAAATTTGTAAGGGTTTATGATATGTATTTAAAAAAAGGAAGATAATTTTAAAGCATCTTTATGACGAAATCTTTTATGCACAAACTCATATTTTAAGTACATAATTTACATAAGGGTAATCGTATTGAAAAATTATGGTGTTCAAGGCTTCAGTCTACGTAATTGCAGACTAATTCTCAATAAACGTCCTACGTTTTATAAGTATTAGCTGGCCCGACAGACGCTGTCCTGTCCGAATTACAATAAATTTGTTTTTGGACAGATTGCGAAAAACACTAAAGTAAAAACAATAATGTAATTTTATTCAATCTTTAATGTCAAAATTGCATTTTATCTACTCTTTACTGCACGTTAAAATGCAATTTTATCGTTTAGACGATAAAAAAATACTTCTATGCCAAAAACGGATGCGTTGTTGTATTAGTGTCTAACGTTTTTTGACATTTTGTTTGATAGTTGAAAATTTATTCACGTGAACGAATTAAAACCATGTGGTAGTAAAAATTTTATATTATACACGACGATAAAATTGCTGAAATTGCTGAAAATGAAAATTATCTTTTCGAGTGACTCCTCGATGTTAAATGCACTCTCAAAAATAAAATTCAATTTTATCATCTTATACAATGTGTCCCTGAATGGGGTGCCCATGAAGTGATTTTCTCTAGTAAGTTGTTTGGAGAAGAATATTTTTGGTCTAGACTGGTTTTGCTTATCTTAAAACTGTAGAAAACTAAAACAGTCAAACATTTTAATTAACCTGTCTTAAATTAATCGGTTTTTTCTTTAATTTTGATTTTTTTTTCTAATTGTAAGTCCATAAACTGAAGCTAAAGTTGCCTAGCAACCTGAACACAGTGGCAGTCACGGCTGATACCTCATTCCCATTAAAATAATTAACAAAACAATTTGAACAACCCATTGCGGCTCAAATTAACCCCAAGAAATTTGGGACTTATTGTATAATAAATTACTATTAAAATTTTAAATTAAAATTTAAATATATCTAAGTCGAACTCCACAAACTTTAATAACTGTAAAATTACTAATGTTTATAAATTACTATTATTTTATTATAGGCTGGGATGCGTTTTTTTAGATTTTTTCCCAGATGTTAGATCAATAGAAAACATTCAATCGAGTTATTTCTATCCCAGGAGCCAAAATAAAAAAGAATCAACCAAATATGTGGTTCCTATCGTCAGTTATGAGCGAGAATGCATACAAAAATTGTTTTTTTTTGCAGTTTGTCCGAATTTTCACTTTTCTTTGTAATTGTTTGCAATTTTATTTTCTATTATAATTTAACTAGTGGAATGATTATTATTATTGATGATATTATGAGTGAAATTGAGCTGGATATTCCACGAGTCCGAAGTACGAGTTTAATATCTTCAATGATTAATCGTACCACGTGTTATATTCGATAAGACAAATAGTTACGGTTTAATTAATTAATTTATTTACTGTAATTTACGCAATACATATTTTGAACATTAAAATGCAGTTGATTTTTGCCTATTGTTTATTTAATGAGATATTACAACTAATGTCAGAACGTAAATTTGGCACAGAATTTGACTATTGCACAGAACTTGAAGTGGCTACATGGTCATTACACCTCTGCTTCTCTGGTCCACTTCGCATTAAGTTGATTAATTCTTGATGTCGATTTTCTTCCAAATTCAAATATGATGTCGGATTACTATGCCCAGTATTTTTCATTAATTGTTGATCGGGTACATTGGCGTTTGCAAGATGGGTGACTGCGGTGGAACGGTTACTATGGCTAGTAAATTTCTTATGCTTCGTATCAAGTCTATTTTTTTCGGTTGTCTGTTTTGTACACGACGACAAATTGTTAATTCCAATAAATTGGACTATTTTTGAACTGGGCTGCATCGTTATCCATTTTCCATTGTGGATTTGGTGAAAAAAAGCGATCAGTGGTTAAATGTTTTGGACGTTTCTGCAGAATTTAATGGTACAACCTGACTGGACAGATCGTCTTCTGTATTGGCAATTAACTACTTACTGTGGGCACAACGTTTACTTCCTCCCTGATCAGTTTTAAAAAATAAGGGATTATAATATTATTCGATCCTTCCTGTGGGATTTCCAAAATTTTAAGTTTCAGTTTTGACAAAATGTATTCTGCTATATGCTCCTTCATTACCCCTCCATGCCAGTTCCTTTGCAGATACAATATAATTTTTTAACAAACCTTCTGGAGTATTTTCGTACCATATTTTTTGCATTTTTCTATTTTCTTTCAGAGTAAATGTGGCGGCACTGGATTGTCTTTTCTCTGTGATTTTCTAAAGGCTTCTTCTTTTCGAATCTCTTGCTTTCCTAGCCTCTTAAAATTCAATGTTTTTAAAAGGATTGAATTTGATTCTGAACGTTTTAAAATACATTTCCTGCAAGGATTTCGCTGCGCTGTTCCACAGTGTTTTTATTATGGACTTTTTGTACTCAGATCTATCTGTTTTTCTCATGTTAAAAGCGTAATCTTTCATAACATTTGTATATATTTAAACGGGTACACGATGAGATCGTATAGTGTCCATTTCTCGATTTTTAGCCGGTTATAAGAGTGGGGCACAACGCCCTTAAATCATCCCAGTTCCGACGTCTATGAGAGAATAATTTAGAATGCAGTAAAAAAATCTGCTAGCACAAAAACTGAGCTAAACATGAACTTGTCCCTGAAGCTAGTGACCTATTGAAATAAACCCACAAAAAATGTTTACCTCTCTTACCTTACAAGAGATGTTCAAAACTATACGTGCACGAAGTTACTAATCTCCTGGTACTAATCCCTGGATTTTGGTTTTCGCCCTCGAGAAGTTGCTCTTCCGCCTATAGGAGACAGACGATGGGTGCGATTGCGACGTCGATCTTGACGTTGAGGGCAAAAAGTCCTGTGGTATTCTAGGTGTTTATTAAGCCGGGAATACATCTGACGAATGTTACCATTCGTTCGCACTCGTTCGCATTCTCGAGCATTTCTTGCTTAAGTGTAGACGTGCATTTGCAGCGTATTTTATTGAGGGACGAATGGATAAAGCGCAAACGAATGGGAACGAATTTTATCCACAGTCGGGCGGTAAAAATAAAAAAGATCAAAGGGAAATGGGACGCACGAATGTTTGGAAACGTTGGAGTGTGGACGTGTTGACAATAATTTCAGTTCATCCCTACCATTCGTCGCAAAAGGTTGCATACTGCTCTTTATCTCTGCAGGCTGCATGACAACCCCCGAATAACGTAGGTAGCAAACTGTGGTCAAGGACGTGATTAGCTGCCGATAACATGATTTATTGTGTATTAACTGAAACCGACTTTAAACACATTTTCTTTGTTTATGAACCGATTTCATTGATTCTTTTTGCGTTTTGTTCAGTATATTCCTAGAATTTGTGAATATAATTTCAAATATTGAATCTCCAATCTCGAATCCTCGAATATCGAATCCTGAATCTCAAATATTCAATCTTGAATTTGTATTGATGGTCTCGATCTTTTTGACATTAATTTCTTAATTTATTTAACACTTATGCTCTTATATACCCGACAATCTGTTTTCGCGCTCCTAAGAACTTTCATTCATTATTTTAAAAATTTCTGGTTCTATTTTTTTAGCGTTTCTAAAAAGTAAAATATAATTATTTTCCATTTCATACTTATTCAACCTTATTCTTCGAAGGGCTGAAAATGGACTGACCAACTCATTCGGCTTGCATGATTTATCCTTTCATGCAGCATACAGCTGATAACGCTGGATGGATTGCTGGATACGGTTGAGAATGGGTGGAAATACTGCGAATGGTGCAAATGCGGATGATTCGTTCAAATGTGTCATGCCACCGGGAAAGAACCTCTGCGAGCAGTGGTTCAATGGGTGCGAATGCGAATGCATTCGTCAGATGTATTCCCGGCTTTAGGGACACGCCGAATCGGGTACTTTACATTTTCACCACCACTAATAACGCATGCACGCTGTTTGATTTCACGATCAAAACTGATTTCAACAACGATTATAGCTTTTTTGCCGACTATTTAACAATTTAAAGAAAAGTCGCAAAAATTCCTTGATTTCATACTTATGTATTTTCCCTCCCTACAAATTCACGAGCCACATATGGATATTATTTTAATTTGAGCTACTGAAAATCTTTTTTTTTTGTCCGGAAAAGCCAGCGTGCTTATCAACTTTCTAAATTTTTTGCACACTCCCGTATTATAACCTAAAACGGCGTAACTTACGGTCAAGTTTTGGGGTATGGACTAGTTCACAGAAAAATACAGTTATGTCCCACAAAGTCATATAATAATTAAATTAATAGTGATTATAAGCAATTAATACAATATTAAATTAAAAGAATGTTAGAAATTAAATTGATAAATTAAACAAGATGGTTAAATAATAATATACAGGGTAGCGCAAAAGTATGGAAACACCTGAATATCTTAAAAACTGTTAGTCCCATCTAAACCAAATTTTGCAGGTATATAGGGGTCTATAATATCTACTTGGTGTAATTTTTTCATAGTTGCACTGTCATTTGTTTTCGAGATACAAAGGCAACTTATGTTTTTTTAAATAGGGTGAAAATAACCTTTTTGGAAAAAGCATTTTTTTCTGAATTTAACGATGTGCTATAATAATTCTACTTTTTGGCATTTATCTGCAAAAAAAAATATTTCTTTTATAAATTATTATTATTAAACTCACGGCTGCAAATATTGTTATTTGTGCTTTAAAAAAATAATATGCCATCAAACCTAACAATATTACTAAAAAAATTCTCTTTTACAATAAATGTTCAAAATGTTGACCATTAATTTCTTGACAAAAATGAATTCTATTAACAAAACTTTGCAAAATTTTTGCTTGTGTACATTCTCTGTCATGAAATAATGAAGATGAGAGATATTTTCACTCTATTTTTATGGGTTTTAAGCAATGTAAAGTTTTCTGGGGTTGTGTCCAACGATAAAACGTTGTATTACACTCATTCCTGCGAAGATTGAATGTTTTACGCCACTCGGGGCTCACAAAAGCACTCGTTTCACTCGTTCTTTTATAAAACCCCTTGTGGCGTAAAACGTCCAATTTAAACAGGAACTCGTATAATAAACTACCAATAAAAAATATGTAACAGATTATAAAACGTCTTAATGTACAATTATTAAATGTAAAATTTATATTGAACGAGTGTGAGAATTGCTATGCTGTACATATTTACAAAAATTGTTATCGCGGACAAAACAACTAAGAAATGTTCAGCAAAAAATGTACTATTACACTTGAGCCGGGTTTAACAATACTTCACCGGGTTGGAACTGGCGTTTCCCTTTCAATTCCTGGGGAAAAAGAGAGACACTTGGTCAGGGGATAACACACCACCTTCCTTCTAGTGGGTTACCTTGTGGATAATCTGCCCTGATGAAATTGGCATATGGATTCGAGCGTCCAGGAATTTTACAATAGTAGATTAAGAGCGGATTTAATACAATCAAACAACCCCTAGTTGTGGATGCTGGTGGTCCTCTCTTCCGAGTTTCAAGACTTAAATCGAAATGATCCGCAAAGCGATTTCAATTAAAAATTAATTGGGCATCTTCACCATTCAATCGGTCACCCGACGATTTTTCTAAATTTGTATCCCTTAATTTAGAACTCAACGTGGCGAAGATGCCCGATCGATCAAAAGTCGAAAAGAAAGAAGCAAGTTCGGCGCTACCTCACAAGAAATTCTTCACCCGCGTTTTTGTGAGATTGTTATCTCTAAGCGTTGATTCGTTCCTGGGCCTAAGACAGTGCAACGCGGTAAAATCAAAAATTGCAACAGTATCTGCTGATAAACTCAAACAATTATTATTG
Organism: Diaperis boleti; assembly: GCA_963583935.1. Lineage (NCBI taxonomy): Eukaryota > Metazoa > Arthropoda > Insecta > Coleoptera > Tenebrionidae > Diaperis > Diaperis boleti. The sequence continues at coordinate 40,275,087 of OY757249.1, read as the reverse complement.
AAATCAGTTTATCGAGACAACTCAATCGGGCGGCGGTAATTTGTTGTTATTGTATTTTACTTTCGTTTTTAAAGTTACTAACCATAAAAGAGGCCGGTTTTTTCTAATAGAGAATACACGGACATTGTATTAATTGACGGAGAAGGTCAAGGAAATTCCGCTGAAGCAGAAAGACTTTATGTGCTCTATTGTGTTAGTGTTTTGCAAAATGTTAAAAACTGCACAGCCACCATTTGGACGGCTTTATGCAGAAACGGACCAACCCACAACAAATAGAAAATTGAGTTATCATCACCATTGAATAGAGGAAGGCCTATTTTATTTTTGCAGATCCATACCACACTGGCTTTTCCTGTTGATTTTAAAAGAAAAGTCCAAACCAGACATGAACGTTTGAATCTGAATTTGAAACTTTAAACACGAATATCTAGGAATCAGCTTCATGTGGGTTGGTCCGTTTCTGCATAAAGCCGTCCATTTGGAGAATTTTAAAAAAGCAACAATTGTATCCCTATCACGTATAGAAAGTTCAATTTTTCAGCCTGAGGATTTACTTCGAAGGCGCCAGTTCTGTGAATAAACCCTGGCTAAAATAAACCAGCAGCCAAATTTTCAATCTCTTCTTTTATCAATAAGCACATATGGGCAGACGAAAGTCCGCATGATATTAGGGGATACTATTTTTTTGTTAAAAAATATTTTAAATCTGATGCTATTTTCGAAATCTCTAGATTTTCAGCTTGCCATAAAATATTAATCAAAATTTATTAAATTAATTATATTTTAATTAAAAGAAGTACAAAAATATATTTATCCAACACCTTCATAATAATACCGACTTTGAATGTGTTATGAGGTCTATAAGACGCTAGTGGACTTATGAACCCATAATTCAAAGGTTTAATTTGTCATAGCAACCAGTTCATACGCCAACAGTTTTGCACGTCAACATTTTTTGGGTTTTGATGAATGTTTTAATAACTGTTACAGAAGGAGGTGTTGGATAAAACTATGTTTTACACAAGTGTCTTAACGGCGAATAAGTCACTCAAGAGACTTGTTTGCCTTATAAGACACTTGTATAATAAATAGCTATTTATAAATTAGGAGTTTATTCTCATCTCTAACTTAAGATCTCCAACTATTGGAAAAAATAAGTTAACAGTTAATTTCGGTTCCGCTGCTTAAAAACCGTTCTTTAGGTCAAAATATTCCGGACTAAAACTATATAAACATTACTCCCTGAATGATTTCTCGTCTCTTAAGAACACTGATAAACAAGCAACTGATAAAAAATTCTCCTGACAAATTCTTGAGCAGGTGTTTTTAAGCTTAAAAACAATTTTTTGTTATAGATGTATGATCGCTTCCTTGAAATATCTGTACCCAAACGAAGCATATAATAAGAAAGGAAACCGCACATCATCATCTATTTAAAGTAATTAAACAATTAAACAAACAAAAAGCAATACATGATCAGATGTAATATTAGGAGGGAACCTCAAGTTAGTTATAATCTTGTACTACACGATAACGTTCACGGAAAATAGCTCGCAGCGAATTGTGTTTCGTGTGCAAAGACCAGCAGTAAAAAGAGAATACGTACAATTCGGATGTCAAATTAATGTAGGGCACACATTTCAAACAAAGAATTAGGTAGGAACTATTAATTTACTATTTCAAAAATGCCTCAAGAAATTTAACGTGTATTTTTATTTTTCTCAATTTGTAAATAAAAAATAATGGACTAATAATGGTCATTTTCAATTTCTATATCTACAATAACGCATTAAGCATACATTTTCTGATTAGAAAATAATACTGACATTTTATTTTTCGAATTTTTCAAATTCTAAATATTACTGGGCATTTTATTTGTCGAATGAAAATAACGCTGTTAAATAAGGAACTTAAAAAGTATGTCTGTGTGTATCATTTTTTATGATGAAAATCTAAATAGTAATTTGTGTACCTAGGTCGTAAAAGTTAGCTTTTTTGGACACAATGCAGATAAGGCTAAAAAAGCACTTTTGGCCGAGGTGCACACGACTTTTAGGCGATGATCACAAAAGAATTCAAAAATTTGGTCATAATTTTTTTTAGGCGATGATTACCAAAATTTTGTTTATATGGCTTGTTTTTTGGAGCCGTAAAGTTTTACTTTTTTGTACACATCTGCCAAATTCTGACAGATCAGTCCCAATAAAGTGGTGTTTGACAGATCAGTCCCAAAAAGTAGAGTTTGACAAAAAAGTAAAACTTTACGGTTCCAAAAGAGACTGTAGAATCACATTTTTTGTAATCATCGCCTAAAAAAAAATTTTTTTTTCTTCAAACGTGAGAAAAACGTGACATTGTATATAGGTACGTCAATGAAATGGGCATTTTCATTGCCATGACAAACAAAGTCGTCTAAAATCAAAGAAATTTTCAAATTTTCGGCGTATAAAGAAAAATTAGCATGTTTTATTCGGAGAACAGTGGCTTTTCGTGGCGCATCTGTATTAATTGATTTGTAAGGCATTTTACATTTTAGCTTTCTGCTTCCTTCTCCTTATAAACTTTAACTATGCCAAATCTTACTCCTCCGTGAGCGCAATATGGTTAAAAAGTGGTACAATAGTTTCTCTTCACGTATTAATATATGAAGTATGGAATGAAATTAATTATATTTTTATTCTTATCTGTTAACAATTTCCCTCAGAGAGGTAAATTTTTATTTGTAAATTTATATCTTTTGACATAAATTACACCTTCCTTCTTATTCTTAAGAGGGTTCTCCAGTGGCAGGTACATTTCTGCCGGTCGAAGTACATTTTTCCGCAATATCTTTTTTTAAATCTAAAAATTTCAAAAAATCGCTTTGTAGCTGCAAAGATCTATATTTTATCAACACGCCCACAAAATTTCAACAAAAAATCTTCAAAAATAAAAAAGTTACATTCAATGCCGCACATTTTTGTACATTTTTGCGCGCCGTTGAATATAACTTTTTTATTTTTGAAGATTTTTCGTTGAAATTTTGTGGGCGTGTTGATAAAATATAGATCTTTGCAGCTACAGAGCGATTTTTTTGAAAATTGTAAATTAAAAAAAGATATTGCGGGAAAATGTACTTCGACCAGCAGAAATCTACCTGCCACTGGAGAACCCTCTTAAGGGGCGCTGTTCTTACCCCGCTGCACTGAGCGCAATATGGTTAAAGGGGTACAATAGTTTCTCTTCACGTACTAACATACAAAGTATGGAATGTGCATACGTGCGTGCAACATGTTTCAAAAGAGGTACAAAATTTTCTCTTTACGTATTAATATATACGCAGAAATTCAACTGATTTCTAAATTAAAAATTCAAGTAAGTGGTGTATGAGTAGAACTCAAGCGGATTTTAAATGTAGAAATTGTAGTACAAATTTAGCTCTAAAATAATAAATAGTTTTTAAATAGTTCTTATAAAATTATGAGAAATAATAATTAGTTTTTTTTTAAAAGAAACCGACTTCAAAAACCGAAAAACAACTGAGTACAATGTCTGTATTATAATTTTGAAATTTAAGAAGCAGTTATGACTTTCACTGTTATACCGTTGATACAAAAAATATCTACTGCGTTAAAAAAAAATCGTAAATTTTTTATTTCAGTGAAATAAAATGCCAAGTTAACTAAATTTTCACATGAGCGTATACACAGCACAGCGTATACAAACCGTGGAGCAACATTTTTAATTCGATACATTAAACATTCGATCAAAAATGGCATTAAAAGTCGAAAAGCAACATTTGAAATAAAAGCAAATTTGGTTCAGCTTGGGTGCGTCTCCGTAATTTTTAAATTTAAAAATGCAACAATTACTAGTTTAACTTAATACTGTCAATCTATTTCTCATTTTATAGTTAACATTAAAATGTGGATGTTAAAAAATGCTTTGGCGTTTCATAGATTGCCGTGTATATTGACACGGTGGTTGTGCGAAAACGACCTCGTATCAGAAAACAAAATATTGCGAAAAGACAAGCAATGAAGTTCAACAACCCGATTAAATGCCGAAGAGGCCACAATAGAAACTATGGAAAGTATCCGACCAGCGATTTTTGACTTTCCCCAACATACAGGTGATTTAATGCAACTTAAACACAAAGACCTCGCTTTTGTTAACAAGATTGTTTCGAACGTTCTGTCACCGGAATAAGATGTCCAGATTACATCTGTCATCCGATTAGGTAAACCAAATTCCCGTCTAGTTAAGGTCGTGTGCGCAAATTCAACCACCACAAAATATTAATCGGAGAAAGTTGACGGGGTACTTTTCAAATACATCAAGAACATTAATTTCATCTACAACAAAAAAGTTATCCTCTCCAACCGTTAACTTGCTAATCATATCGATCACTAATTGAAAATACAGGTATTTTAAAATATTTAGTGTGCACCGTCAAAGTGAAACTGAAAGTCATTAATTGGCAGCCGTTCACCGCACTCGTTCCAACAGAAAAGTCCCTTTTTGTTTAAGCCAAGAGATAAGAATTTATTTCAACGACCTCAGAAAACATAGACCTGGTAAGCTGGGTAGCTTGTAGGCGAATTGTTTGTAGCCAACATCGTGGTCGAGAAGGGTCAGTCGCGAAGGTGGTAGAGTTGTTTCAAGGGAATTTTGAGCTTAAATCCCTCTGCGCTGATTGGTTTATTTAATTGTTCGTTTATTTTCGGGAGATTCCGTCCAACGCCGTAGCGTAAGTGCTTGAGCAAAGTCATAGCGTACAAAATTTATCTTTTATCTTATCTTATATTTTTATCTTTTAGCTTTCCACGAGAAACAGAACACCGCGAGAAGTGGTTCAAATGTTCTAACATGGAACCTAATTTCAATAAAACCATTGTTTTTGATTTATTTAAATTTATTTGAATGCTACCTAAGTTTGTTACGCCACTGACCCTAAACCAACAACTAGAATCAACCAGTGCTTGAGCAAAGTCATAGCGTACAAAATTTATCTTTTATCTTATCTTATCTTATCTTATATTTTTATCTTTTAGCTTTCCACGAGAAACAGAACACCGCGAGAAGTGGTTCAAATGTTCTAACATGGAACCTAATTTCAATAAAACCATTGTTTTTGATTTATTTAAATTTATTTGAATGCTACCTAAGTTTGTTACGCCACTGACCCTAAACCAACAACTAGAATCAACCAATCAGCGCAGAGGGATTTTAAGGTCGAAATTCCAACTTATTTCTCCCCTTTCACCCCAGGTTGGATGTTGGTTACAAACAATCGGAATGAGTAGCGGGTCCAGGAACTTTATGGTCAAAGCTTTATTTACTAATGGTTTTTCAATCATCGTGCTAGCGGTTCTCAATCGGTTTTCGCGTAAATTTTAAAACCATATAATATCTTGTTTTTTTTTGCAGTTAGAATTTTTCTAAATCTCCTCATATTAGGGACTGGCACAGGTTTAAATAACTACTATACTTCGTGAATCATCCTGTATATATGAATGAATTTCTTGAAGTTTGAGGAAGGTTCTTATGAAGAGAATGGGGGCCCACGGGGTTTCCTTGGGTTTATAACTCAATAACGGCTAGACCGGTTTTTATGATCTTTGATTTGTAGGATTTGTCTCCGCCCCGAATAGCAGAATAACTATTAAAACATTGGAAAAATTACAAGGGGCGCGGATCTTGGTACAGGACAACGACAATAACAAAGCCCCCTTGGTACCGCTCACTCCCCCGGGGACAGGGGGCCCCAAGGAGATCCCTATGGTGCAGGGCAACGACAATAACAAATAACGCCGGCTACCAAATTTTGTCGTACCGGGCTTTAAAAATGAAAATTAGTAGTAAACTTCAAAGTTTCACTTCTGTTGCGCGTGGACTCCATACACAAATTTTTTGATAATTTTTGTCGGGGGTGAATAACTTTTAAAACATCGGAAAAATTAACGAACAAAATTTTGTCATACATTTTATATGGAATCCGTATATAAAGCTATCTCTGATACATGACAGAAACAAAAATGAACATGGCGTTTTATGCTGGTTCCGGTAATGATAGTAGATGACGTTGTGTACATTATTCTTTGATAAAAAACTGAATTTAATTCAGTTAATAAGTTAACACAACAGTTCGCCGGGTCAGGTAGTATTATATTGTTGCGATTCTGGGGTCCGATTATTTATTTAAACATTATGTACAATTTATTTAGACTTCTTACATTACAATATTTACATTATTTATACTATTTACAATTTACTACTTCACCGGCACGTCTCGTATGCGACTGGTTCGACTGACTACACACATGTGACTAGACTCCCGCTGGAACGTCCTCCAATAAATGTACCGGCGCCTAAATCCTTCTAGGCGCCTCCAGATGTTCCATTGATTACATTATCGCGCTGTCGGTTTGCACCGGATATTTCAAAAGATGATGTTATAGTACGTTGTAGTACGTTGTAGTATAAATCCAGCACATTCTAGTAATTGATGACGTCATAATCTCAAGTTGCTACAGCTATGACTCATCTCGGGTCCACGTCCGTCACAATATAAATTATGCCTCTCATTATTGGGACCCTATAATTCAGGAAAACAGGATAACAGGCAATCTTCACGGTAAGGACAATCGCAGTCTTCAGAGGAGATTCAACATTTGGTGTATTTATGGACCTCCAGGTACCCCCGAATCATAAATTTTTTATCTTGTTTGGCGATTTCACATCGCTTGATTTGGATCCATTCGGTGGTATTCACCACCCGGAAGAATTTCGGTACCGAACTAATTAGACCCAATCACTGTTAGATCTCACATTCACAACAGACTCGCAATTATTCAGCGATTTAGAATATCTATTCCCCTTAGCCAATCTGATTATGTGGCGCATCACACTAATTTATAAGACATCAAAACATCCACTAATAACAGTAACATTGAAAAATCTATTAGGATCATTAACTGGCAAATGGTTAGAGATGATCTCAATTCGATCAACTGGGTAACTGAATAGAATTGATAGGGTTGCCGCACCATATCCTGGCAAGGCTATTTTTAATAAAAAATTATATTGCGTTTTTTTTTTAAATTTACTTTTCCTTTTTTTTTTTTAATTAATTCTATTTAAAAGATTAGGGCATAAAGAACATGCCCAAATAGGGTTGCTTACCTTTTTCTTGGCAAGACACCGGGTTGCCAGATGTAAAATAAAAAATAAAATGAGCAATTTACCCTAATCAATGAACTGTATATTTAAATGTAGGGAATTTAATTACGAAACCAATGATATAGGGTTGCCTGGACCAAAGTTGGCTGTTCGAGCGTTTTTAGCAGAAACATTACATAACTAAATTATATGAATTTTGTGCGGAACTTTATGATCACTCTGTATATTTGAGTGGTATAAAGGTGATAAATAATGAAATCATTATAAATGAAACAAGTAACATTTGAGGTTCTTCATTTGACATTCTTTAAGGTAAGAACCCCACTGTAATTCATCAATTGTATCATTAATCTCTTGTAAAATTAGGGCTGAAGATGGGAGTAGTTTTCTCGCAAAACATGTTCCTATTGTAATTTACGTTTATTACAGTTTGTGTACTTGAATATATTTAAATTTTTTAGCTGTTAACATACCTGGAAATGTTATGACGTTTATTACAGCCGCAGATGTCAGATTAAAATCCGAGCTCGAAGAGCGAGGATTTTAAGACATCTAAGGCTGTTATGGGTGATAACATGCGAAGCACGACTTTTTCTTCTTCCACTGGTCATTCCTTAAGACAAAGTTCTGCCACAATCCTGGCTAACACCGGAGCTAGCATAGCTGAGGCATATGTGGAGGAATCAGTTGAAAACAAGATTAAGGTGGCAAATGTTTGGCAGTTCAAGTTCAGCGGTTTCTGGTAGTTCTAGTTCAGTGGTTTATGGTACTTCTAGTTCGGCGGTTTCAGCACTTTTAGCTGAAATTATGTATAATGACCATACAAAAAAAATAGTGAAACAAAATACATCTTCACACATGGATGGAGTCTTCATCAGTTTCGAACTTGAATTTGCCAGGAATTACAATTTCTGGTTTGAAAGATTGCACCATAAATGTTTATTGTGATGGCGACAAATAATTTTCATTGTTATTTTTAAATTATAAGGTATAGTTTGGTGTCCTCTTATGCTATTTTAGTAAACAAAGTTACATACATTTATTAGTTTTCACATTAATTCGTTTTCACTTTCTTGACAAATGTTGACAATTATTGACATTTCGGTAAGGTAATATTACCTTACCGATTTTACCTACAGGATACATTTATGGCCTAGCTACCAGCCAACTTTTATAAGTGTAAACATCTGTTTAATATCCTGAAACCGATAAATGTTATAACTAGTGTCTTTTCAGAGTTTCATTTATCATGCAGGGTGTCCCAACTAAAATTTGTACCCCCCAACAATTCCAATTTCGATAGACTCAGAAGAAAACGCTCGAACAGGTCAATTTTGTTATCAAGGAGGACCAAATTGTACCACACTTTTATGTCTTAGATCTCACCCCTTTAGCCAGGGGAGCCACCCCCTAAAAAATTTAAATAGCATGGGGGGTTGTGTGATACATCATTTTAAAGCTTATTAATTTTTCTATTCAGACCTACATTTATCGATTCCTTTCTACAAAAGAAAAACATGAAATCGATATTTTCCAAATCTACATAAAATACTCAACTAAAATTTGTACTCCCCAATCATTTCAATTTCGAAACACTTAGAAGAAAACACTCGAACAGGTCAATTTTGTTATCAAGGGGGGCCAAATTGTCCCAAACTTTCAAGTCTTAGATCTCACCCCTTTAGCCAGGGGAGGCACCACCTTAAAAAAATTAAATGGCATGGGGGGTCGTGTGATACATCATTTTAAAGCTTATTTAATTCTCTATCCAACCCAACGTTTATCTATTCGTTTTTGCAAAAAAGAGCGTAAGAATTTGTTATTTTCCAAATCTACATAAAATACTCTTGATTTGGAAAATAACAAATTCATGTTTTGTTTTGTAGAAGCAAATCGATAAAAGTAGATCTAAATAGAGAATTGAATAAGCTTTAAAATGATGTGTCACGCGGCTCCCCATTCTATTTAAATTCTTTAAGGGGGTGGCTCCCCTGGCTAAAGGGGTGAGATCTAAGAGTTGAAAGTTTAGTACAATTGGGTCCCCCTTGATAACAAAATTGACCTGTTCGAGCGTTTTCTTCTGAGTCTTTCGAAATTGGAGTTGTTGGGGGGTACAAATTTTAGTTAGGACACCCGATATGTATTTAATTAATAACCCGGCGCATCCACCAAATCTGTAAGCATTCTGGCGTGATTGTGTCGCTGTGTATATGTCGTCGCGTAAATATTATAATGGTTTTATATCCTGAAACGATAGGTTTTGGGAAACTGAAATTGAGATTTCAAATTGGTATTGCGATGTCAAGTTGGGTTATATTTTAAACTAGCTTACCCGGCGAACTTTGTACCGCCTCAGAATCAATAAATGTTGTGTTAACTTATTAGCTGAATCAAATTCATAATGCACACAACGTCATCTACTGGCATTACCGAAACCAGCATACAACGCTATGTTAGTTTTTGTTTTTGTCATGTATCAAAGATATCGTTATATAAGGTTTCTATACAAAATGTATGAGAAATTTTTTTTTCGTAATTTTTCCTATGTTTTAATGGTTATTCGCCCCCGAAAAAAGTTAGTCAACCGTTCTCGAGATATCATCAAAAGATTTTTGTGTGGAGTCCACGCCCAACCGAAGTGAAATTTTAGAGTTTACTTCTCAAAAATCGATTATCATTTTTAAAGTCCGGTACGACAAATTTTGGTGGCCGGCGTTATTTGTTATTGTTGCCCTGTACCAAGGGGGCTTTCGTTATTGTCGTTGCCCTGTACCAAGCTCCCCGTAATGTTTTAATAGTTATTCTGCTATTCGGAGCGGAGACAAATCCAACAAATCAAAGATCATAAAAAACGGTCCAGCGGTTCTTAAGTAATAAATCCAAGGGGGCGCCTTGTCCCTCATGTCCATTTGAAAAAATCGGTCCAGCTCAAGGGGACCCCCTGGGCCCCCATGTCCATTTAAAAAGTACCTTACGACCTATTCTCATACTTACCAAATATATCAAAAAAATTTTAAAAATTGGTCCAGCCGTTATCGAGTTATAAACCCAAAGGGCCCCCCTGGGGCCCCATGTCCAATAAAAAGTATCATATGTCCGTCTCCTGGTTCTAAGCGACCTCCCCACCAATTTTCAGCCAAATCGGTTCAGCCATTCTCGAGTTATAAACCCAAAGGCCCCCCCTGGGCCCCCATGTTCAATAAAAAGTATCATATCTCCGTCTCCTGGTTATAAGCTACCTCCCCACCAATTTTCAGCCAAATCGGTTCAGCCGTTCTTGAGTAATAAACCTAAGGCGCCCCCCTGGGCCCCCATGTCCAATAAAAAGTATCCTATGTCCGTGCCCTGGTTCTAAGCTACCTCCCCACCAATTTTCAGCCAAATCGGTTCAGCCGTTCTCGAGTAATAAACCTAAGGGGCCCCCCTGGGCCCCCATGTTCAATAAAAAGTATCATATCTCCGTCTCCTGGTTATAAGCTACCTCCCCACCAATTTTCAGCCAAATCGGTTCAGCCGTTCTTGAGTAATAAACCTAAGGCGCCCCCCTGGGCCCCCATGTCCAATAAAAAGTATCCTATGTCCGTGCCCTGGTTCTAAGCTACCTCCCCACCAATTTTCAGCCAAATCGGTTCAGCCGTTCTCGAGTAATAAACCTAAGGGGCCCCCCGGGGCCCCCATGTTCAATAAACAATAAAAAGTATCCTATGTCCTTCTCCCGGTTCTAAGCTACCTCCCTGCCAATTTTCAGCTAAATCGGTTCAGCCGTTCTTGAGTTATAAGCGAAGTAACTAACACGACTTTCTTTTATATATATAGATATCGATTAGATTAAAATTTGATCGTTGTTTTTTTGTGTTTGCCCATATCGGAGTTTTAAGATTATACGAAAGTTAAGTTCAGAAAAAAAATAAATGCCGACAGGTACTAAGGATATAGAACATGGAAAACAAATTTTCGCGAGATCGGAGGATATTGACCAAGTACTTATAGACTACAAATTGGGCAGTCCCTCTTAAACGAAGACAACAAAAAAAAAAAGAAATATAAACAGATTTTAATATTAAGGCATCTAAATAATGTAACGTCAACTAATAGCTATTTATTATACTAGTGTCTTATAAGGCAAATAAGTCACGAAAGAAATGTTTAGAAATGCTTTTTTGACTAAGGTTGTAACTTTGGTATAACCTTCACTTCCTTCAACACTCCTTTGAAGCTTTCGTCATATTTTAAATTAGTTAGGTCTGTCTTGTTATATTTTATAATTTTAACTTTAGGGTCGGGCAATATTTGATAATTCAGAGCTGAAGCAGCAGGGCCATAATCAACATACTCCTCTGTTCTCATTTGCAATACTTAAAATTTTCACCATTGTGGTATGGTCAATAAATTTCAGATCAATGTCAGAGGTGACCAAATCTCTAAATGTCCCAGGAGTCTCTCAATACAGCTGTGGGCACTGTGTAATGATCTTGACTTTTCTGGTTATCATAGTTATATCTGGATTGTCTTTGACCACCGCTTTTAAAATTTTGATCGCTGCATCTGCCAGGTGATTGCCTTAACGCCCAAAAATATAAAATAAAAATAGCCTACAGCAGCTCTACTCATAGTCACCTTATTAGTGCGCAGCATTATTTATGACGCTGACTGATGCTCTTAACCCTGCTAAAAATATGACTGACGATTTTCTTTATTATATTAAATGTATGAAAATCCAGCTGCATAAATTTTATAAGGTATAAAATGACTTTATACTTAAAAAAAATTAACGTATTCAATACAGTTGATTATTAATTTTTGTTAATGATGATCTGAAAAACCATCTCATGAATTTTTGTGCAACATCAATATACTAAAATCATTTTTTTTTAACAACTTTCACCTACTGTCACTTTTAGCTGCACCGCTACTGGAGTAGCTGACGTTTAAAATTCTTAAATATTAGGGGAAAACTATCATTGTTATCATTTTCAGTCGGTATCATATGACTCGAAATGCAACGCTACTTCCCGGACAAAGAAGAATATAATAATAATTAAAATAACTGTCGGGCGGATGTATTATAATCGTTTCATTTTTTTGATTAAAATAACAACAAAAATAACAATAAATTGACAATTAAACAGGATGTTCGATGTATCCTCCATGATCTTCGATACATTTGTCGATCCGGGTTATAAATGATCGATTAACATTTCTGAGTATGTTAGGACTGACCGTGCTTCGATGTGGTAGAATCTTGGTATACTTGGTCTTTTACATAATCCCATAAAAAAATTCATTAATTCCGTGGGGTATGGTGATGTTGGTGGCCATCTAATTGTCCCCCTGCCAATCCACTGATCACCAAATCTTTGGCTATAGTGGAATAGCGCCCCATCATGTTGGAACTAATTCTAATGTATAATGTCACATCCTCTAAGAGTCCTCCTAATTGATTACTAATAAAATTTAAATAGACCTCCCCGTTTACATTCCCTTCAAAACAAACTGGTCCAGTAATTTTTGTCCCTATTATACCTCCCCATACATTTAAGGACCACCGATGTTGGTGGTCTACATGTCTTATAAAGTGGGGATTACTATTGTCACAATAATGAAAATGATGTAGGTCTACAAATCCGCTTTTATTAAAGGTTGCTTCGTCTGTAAACAAGAGCTTATTTAGAAAGTCAGGATCTTGATTTAATTGATTTCTCATCCACACCGAAAAATCAAGACGTTTTTGAAAATCCCTTTCGTCCAGTTCCTGTACAAGCTGAATATGGTAAGGATGACCCTTATTTTTTCACAAAATTCTTGAAACGGACGTATGACTTCCCAACGTACTACTTAGTTTCCTAGTACTGACATGCGGATCTTCGACAACATTTAGTAGCACTTGGATTTCATTATCTTCGTTAATATTATACATTTTGCCACTCATAGTCATAGTCAAGACGTCCTCTTCTCTCAAATCTGATTTTAATTTTGCAAAAGTCTTTGCTTTGTATCTACGTTCAGGAAAACGTTGCAAATATATTCGAGAAACAAGAAGTGGATTTCTTTCTCCTTCCCCAAGCAGTAGACCATTTCAACTAATTAATCTCGTGAATAAATAATAAATAATAATAATTACAAATTTTGTAACAAACAAACAACCACTTTTTTTTAAATATTATTTGACACTAATATTCTAAAACAAAACAATTGTCTGGATCACTTTTGGTGGTAGATAACTACTTTTCATCAGTTTATCGCTAAAACACCAAAAACAATTTTTATTACAACTGCCAACGCACGTTTCGCCAACAATGTTGTAAATGTTTTGGTGTATTAGGGAAAAACTGATTAAAAGTAGTTACTAATATTCTAGTGTCTTCTAGTTGACATTTTCAATTTCACAATCAATAGGTAAATGATTACAATATTACAATTTTACAATTAATTTTAGGAAAAGTTTTAATAACTTTAAAACCTTTAGGTTTACGCATAAGTAATACTTAAAAAAAGAAAGAAAAAAATACAGGGTATTCTGGTGGAAACATATCAAAACTTATTTTTTTTCTCTTAAGTACTACATTGAAATCAAAAAGTATAGGCCACACACAATGCCTCTAGCCTTCTTTTACCTACGTACAAAATATTATAATTTTATGGTTAATAGCAAAGCCCCTATATATATTTTTTGTAAAGCTGTTTTTAACTATTACACAGCTGTAAAATCATAACATTACACAGCTGTATATCTTTTACTACGGCAAACAATAATACAAATAATAATAATAATATACAGGGGGTTACATTTAAAAAAAAAGCTGAATAAGATCCTGTAAAATTGGGCCCAGTTAGGTAACTCCAAATATTTTTAGGAAATGCTTTAAAAATGTTTTAAGAAAAGTTATTAGTCTATTTGCGTATGCCCCGAACGATATTGAGTCCGTTGTGAAGAACGAAAGGTGACGAATATATTGGAACTATTCGTTCTCCACCGTCAGGCAGATAACAGCGAACAAGCCTGACGTGGTTCTGCTGGACCACTTCTCTAAGCAGATGTTTGTAATTGAGTTCTCGGATTCTGCCGAGATTAACATCTGCATCAACGAGGAGGAAAAATGGACGAAATATCAATACCTGCTATTCAGGCTCCGCACGCTGTACAGTGAAGCTACATGTAAATTTACCTTTGATAAGGCCATCTTGACAGTCAGAGATCTGGGCAATAACATGGTTATAGACATAATATGTGAACTACGGTCTGCAAAATTAGGGATAGTAGCAATAGGTCTGTAATGTTTACCGTCTTCAAAAAAGGGAGGAGGTTTATGTTCGGCTGTAGGTATGTTTTTTTTTTCTTTTATGTATGTTCACCGATTTCTCCGTCAATTGTAGACCGATTTTTTTATTACTTTTTACAGTAATGTAATTAAGACTAGTTTACAAACTAACGATTAATTTAGATCGGACTTAATATACTAAAGGTTTGCTAAGACTAAGATATTTTCCACTGAATCACTTAGTATTCTGTCGTTGTGCAAGTTCAAATGGTTTTATCCGTTTGAGTCGTCTATTAATATTCTGCACGTTAAGAAGTCTGGACGCTTCGAAGTTGACGTGGTTTTGAAGTCTCTTTTGATGAGAGCTGGCAAACTTAGTGATTATGTCTGTTACCGCATCGATTTCTAGGTCTCGATGTAAGTCACTGTTACGCACGTACCAAGGCGCATTAACTATACACTTTAGCACTTTGTTCTGGAAACGTTGAATCATCTGGATGTTGGACTCACTGGCGCAGCCCCATAGCTGGATTCCATAGCTCCAAACTGGACGTAGTACCTGCTTATATAATATAAGCTTATTGTGGATTGATAGCTCGGAGTTGCGACCAAACAACCAATACATTTTTCTGAATTTGATGTTAAGTTCATCGCGTTTCTTCTTAATATGCTCTTTCCACCGAAGCTTTGCATCCAGAGTCATACCAAGATATTTCGCTGTGTTAGCATATGGTAACTTCGTTCCATTAATGTAGACTGGTTGTTGTGCAATCATCTTATTTGTGAAGTCAATATGCGTCGATTTCGATTCGTTGAGTTTAATACGCCAATTATTTGTCCAGGTGGCAATTTTATTAAAACCAGATTGCAACTTTCTGGTTGAGCTTTCCACGGACTCTCTCACTGCCATAATTGCCGTGTCATCGGCAAAGGTGGCTGTTGTGCTGTACAATGTTGTTGGAACATCATTAATATAAATCAGATACAAGACTGGCCCTAACACACTCCCCTGTGGTACTCCAGCTCTAATCAGTTTCAGTTCAGAGTAAGAATCTTCAAATTTTACGCGAAAGTGCCTGTTAGACAAGTAGGATTTTAAAAGTTGGTAGAAATGAACAGGAAGGAACGATCTTAGTTTATGGAGTAGGCCTTCATGCCATACTCTGTCAAAAGCCTGTGCGATGTCAAGAAAGACGGCACAGCAGACGCCTTTGTTTTTTAATGTTTCCTCGATGACATCAGTAATTCGATGCACTTGGTCGATGGTCGAATGATTACGTCTGAATCCAAACTGATGAGATGGTATCTGGTTTCGTTGGTCGAGAATAGGTTTGAGACGCTTCAGAATCATTTTCTAAAACAACTTTGACATAACTGGCAATAGTGATTTGAGTCGATACGATTCCACTTCGCTCAGGTTCTTGCCGGGCTTTGGGATCATTATGACTTCGGCCATTTTCCATGCATCTGAAACATAATTTAACCGTATACAAGCATTGATCAAAGTAGTTAGTTTGACCAATGCCTTCCTTTGGAGTCTTTTCAAAATTTCACCCGTTACTAGATCAAGCAGCAACTCAGCAACTTCTTTAGGAGTAACCAGCGAGATCCTATCAAGGCCATCCCAGTCACTGGGGTTGAGGCTCGGCAAGACATCAGCTCCCTCGTTAGGATAGCATCTTGTTTCGAGATGATCTGCAAAAGTATTTGTTTTTTCCAGATTGTTACGAGCCCAAGAACCATTGGCTTTTCTAATAGGAGGCACTTGTGTTACTGGCCTTTTAAGGTATTTGGTAGCTTTCCAAAGTGAATGGTCAGTGCTACTATCTGCAGAAAGTTCTGTAGGGAATTTGCTGATTGATGCCTGCTTGATATTTTTTATTTCAAGGGTTAACTGATGGATTGCTTTATTGAGTAGAGCTTTCTCCTGGGGGCTTCTTGATTGGTGCCATCTTCTTCTAAGTTTAGGCTTTACAGCTATTAGCTCTCTAATTTCTTTTGGGAAATTTAGGTCTTTCAGTCGCTGTTTAGTAGCAGGTGTACTATTCCATGCTGCGTTTTGGATGGCACTGGTAAAAGTATTTAGTTCTTCTTCCAATTGCTCCGTTGTTTTAAGTGGTACTAAGAGGTTGATCTCATCTTCCAATAGGTAATTGAAATAACCCCAATCTGTATGTTTGTTAATCAGCGTTGGGTTTTGATTTTTCATAATGATTTTATCGCTAATTGTCAGATATATCGGTGAATGATCGGAGTTCATGTCAAGATCATCCTCAATTTTAATATAGTTTGATGATATGTTCTTAACAACAAAGAAATCTATCAGGTGGGGAATCTTATTAGGATCACTAGGACAGTACGTCGGCTTGCCACTAGACACGAATTCGCACCCATATCTAGCGGCAGCTTTGTATAGTTCACGTCCTTTAGAGGTAATGAGTCTAGAACCCCAATGGGTATGCTTAGCATTAGAGTCTCCTCCTACAATAAAGTGGTTGTTTAATTTATTAAAGAATCTAATATACTCATCTTCATAGATGTTGTATCTAGGTGGGCAATAAATTGCACATACTTTGAGCTTCTGTGTGGCTGCCTCTATTGTTACAATTGTAGCTTGGATGTCAAAAGTCACATATTTTCCTTCTTCATAATGTTTAACATAATTTTTAATAATCACTGCACTACCTCCGCGTGCTGTATTAGCAGGGTGAACTGAATGGTAAGTTGAGTAGTTTTTGAATTTGACAAAAGATCCTTTAGTGAAATGAGTTTCGGATATAAGACATACTCGTATATCAACATTTTCCATAGACAGAACTGCTTGCAGTTCATGTTGGTGCTGCAGCAGTCCGTTTGCATTCCACTGCATTATACGTAGAGACGCCATCAGTACTTGCCAGGATATTTAATTCTGCTCTCAATTTTGTTGAGTCTCAGGCCTTGATCTTTTAGCATTTGCATTATTTGTACTAGCATGTTATCAGTACTCATAGTTTGTTTAGTTTCAGATAAATTATTGGCTGCAATTTGTCTGTTTGTTTTCCAGTCAGGGTTTTGAGGGTTGTTAATTCCATTCTGAGTAACAGGTCTTTCTGTTTTATTTATTTTAACTTGTTTAGGTTTATTTTTGTCTCTCATTTTTTTGGAGTTCCTTAATCACTTCACATCCCCGGTAACTTTCAGGATGATTTTTTCCACAGTGGCAGCACTTTGGCTGAGCATTTTCTGGCTTAGTACAGGCAGCCGTTAGATGAGGTCTAGCACACTTAACACATTTAGGTGCTTTGTTACAATAATTTCTAGTATGCCCAAAAGATTAACAAGTTTTACATTGGGGTATTAGCTTATTTCTTTTAATTGCATCTACAGTGACTGTTGCATTAGACACTGTTTTAATGTTGTATATACACTAATTACGAGACAAAATTGACCAGTTTCAGAATTTTGCACATAACGTTTTTGTTTTCTACATATTTAGGGTGGATCCCTTTAAAAAAATCACCATGTATAAGAAAAGCTCCAAGAAGTGAAAAATTTATAGGTCAATTTAAAAAAAAAATGTTGTCTTTATTGAAAGCGGAGGTCGCATAAAATTCTGTAAATTAACAATTGCCTAACTTATTGAAAAGTGAAGTAAAATCGATTTTTCAAACGGGATCTCATTCCATCAAGTATTAAGAACACACCATAATTTATTCAAATTTTTAGTCTCTTCAGAGACGGCCTTAAACGTTCGCAATTGGCTTAACAACCGATTGCCGAACCATTGGATTGCCAGACGTGATGCAATTGAGTGGCTAGCAAGATCACCAGGCTTGACAAGTTTAGATTTTTTTTCTCTGGTGCCATTTGAAGTCACACAACAAATTGTTAATGAATGCAAGCGAATTCCGCGAGAAACATTTCAAAACAGTGCTAATTTCGAGCATCTCTTGTAATAACAACAGGCGCTTAACAACAATGTTGTTCAGGAAAAACATAAACGTGGGATGTGCTACAAAACAAGCGGTTTTCTCAAAAACTAATAGTACAAATAAAAAACTACTACATCGCCAAAAAGAGGTTCAATGGACATTTCAAAATAGTACATTATTATATACGAGTTTAACAAGATGAGTAGGTTTGGGGCACGACGAGCGCAGCGAGAATAGAACTAAGCTGACCAAACGTACTCCTTTTGGGAGTTTTGTACTTATATTTTATGAGCTGTACTCCGGAAGATAGTTGTACTGCAAATGTTATCCATTTGTATTCGAATGTACTACCTGTACTCCTTTTCTTTTGTTTCTTTAATTTTTCGGCAGACATCATCGGCAGACGCCGAATAAATCATTTTAGAGATAACTTATCTACAGAAAGAATTTCCTTTTAAATATACATATTCAATGGAAAAATACAATGTTAATTAATTTTGTTGTTATAAAACTTTAAATACAGTGGATTTTTTTAAATCACTCTGCATATGTACTCAAGAAGTTCATGTGCAAAAAGTTTTTAAAAGTTAATTATTTTGTTTATAATAATTATTGTTTAAAGTTAAAAAAAAAATCTAAAAAAATGTTTAACATATTTTTTTATTATACCTGCATCAGAATCGCCGTTTAAAGCACGCCTGAGCGTGCGAATACAGGCGATTAAAGCACGGCGAGATTTAAAGGTTGTCAAGGAAATATAGGTATCATTATAACTTCATCAAATTTGAAAAATTTTCATATTCCTTCAGGTATGGGTCTTTTGACTTCGACGGTACTATTATGAATTCCGCTTGTTCGGCCAATGCTTCTATATCGGGTGAAATCTCGTTTTAACTCATTTTTCCTTTATTTTTGCTGACACGACTAAATGCAATGACAGACGTGGACGCGAGAAAAACGTAAACAATAATTGTCGTAACTAATGGCAATATTATTACGCCATTTCGATTTATCACGACAAAAAATATTTCTAAGTTTTTAGTGCTTAATTTGTTTCCAGTATTGCTGGTATAATAAAAAATAGCGTAAAGTATTCGTGGAAAACTGGTCTTTAAAACACTTGCTCTATTTCGAGCACTCCCGGCTACGCTGTCGTGCTCGAAAACTCGCGCGTGTTTTAGAGACCTTGTTATCCACTCATACTTTAATATACTATTTTCTACTTTGCTTTCGTACTGAGGCTATTTCAATACGCTTTTGCGTGTCATAATAGACAAAAACGGTGTTGTAATAATTCTACTAAAAATAGTATTTAATTTTTTTAATACATATTGGCAAATTGACTAGTTTAATATGTAAGAAAAATCCCCAGGAAATAATGATTTAAAAAGAAATTCTTAAAAATAATTTTTATTGTTTGTAATCGTTTTTTTTTATATTTCTAATGTTTAAATAATTAGAAATAAAAAAAATTGTTTTTATTAAAAATTTAATTGTTCATTAATTCATTGTTCATTAGTAGAGATAGAACTCCGGGAGTTGGGAGTTTTCATCGGAAATTTCCTCCTCTTTTTGAATCTTTTTTTCCGATTTTTCCGATCACTTATAGTTTTTGTGTTATTGCTAAAAAACTAAACCCCTTATTTTTTTTAGTTTTTTGTTAATAACAATAATTGCAATTTTTATTTGCCGAACAAACAAAAAAAAAGTCTTTCTCAGAATCAAATCCCGAATCGAATGAATTATCCCTTACATTTTTCGGATCCTTGTAACTATTTTTCGCAGGTTTTCAACTTCTTGACTAGACTAAATCAATGTTTACACTTTGTAGGTGGCTCAAAACCACGAAGGTGGCAAATTCCAAGTTTACAATTTGAGCATAAATATTCTTAAAAGCAATAGCCAAATTAAGGAGTTTGAATGATTGGTTTGTTATTATACTTAACATATTTAAAAGGGGCGCGCACAGATTTCACATTTTTTCAAATTACAGCGATTTTAAGGAAACTCGACAGAAGAAAACGTCATTTCGGGAACGTAATTAAATATTTATTTTACAATATAATATCTCTTAATAACTTTAATTAATTATTATTTTTAAGAGCATTTTACTATATTAACTAAGTGCAAATGGAAATTTTGTGAATAGAAACACGTGTTTATAAAAATAATCAAACTGAAAATTAAAATGAAACTAAGTTTCAAATTTCAAGCTTAAAATTTAATATAAAACAGAATATGGATGACTTAAAAGTAAAATTAGATACGACTGTAACAACAACTTTATTTTGTTTGAATGTGTACCTATTTACATGTTTAATAATATTTCAAATTAGTATTATTAAGACAAAAAAAGTAGTGTTCCCGAAATGTCTAAGGTGATGCAGTCGGGATTTTCTTACAGGTAAAGGTATTTTTAAGTAATAAATGCAAAAATGTAACTTTTATAATTTAATATTTATTATAGCAGTATAATTAAACAATATACAGTATGTCCCCGGATTGAGTTTACAAGAGGAAAAAAATTTTTATTTTTGATTTTATGCCAAAACCTCAAGGGAATAAGATTTTTTGCTTGTCCTGAAACCAGCAAATCTGTAATTAAAACTTCGTTATTTTGACTCAGTGGAAAGAAAAAAAATTTTTTTTTTGCTCTTTAAATCCCACCACATTGGCGATTATTTTTTTTTGACAACGATGGCATGTTGACAAATGAGTTTACGCAAGTTAAATAACAAAAATGTTTGTGAAAAAAATTATTTTAAATAAATTAAAATTAATTTAATAAAAAAATGGCAACTCAAAGAAACACCTTTAACATAAAAAACTAATTTTTAACAAGAACAATCATTATTCAATTAACCCCCCATCCATTTCTGCGCACAATTCTACTCCAAAACGATAGCTTGCCTTCGTGATAGGAAAACTTTAAGATTAAAATTAATCATTACCAAGTCCAAAATCAAGAGAAAAATATACGTTTCTTTCAACTCGGTCGGAATAATGAAGTTTTAATTACAGATTTGATGGTTTCAGGACAAGCAAAAAATCTTATTCCTTTGAGGTTTTGGCGTAAAGTCAAAAATAAAAAATATTTTCCTCTTGTAAACTCAATTCGGGGACATGTAGAATTGGCAATTATAAAAACAAAACTGGTAACAAAACTCTTAATGTTTTAGTTACTTCTACGAACATAAATCTTTACAAACTCAACTTTTAACAAGTTTAAACTATGTCTAGCCTCTTTAATTTAAAAAATAATATTGCTGCCTTTGTCTTCAATTGAGTAGATAATACCTCACCAAATAACAGTTGTTTGCGTACTTCAGGAGGTACTGGTACTGGTATATCTTTGATTAAGTCATCCACTTTACTATTAGGACTCATCGGCACATTCTTCTTTATCTTTTCTATATTTTCCTTTCTTCTTAATTTTTTATTCAATGCCTCAATTTTACGTCTCATTTCTGCTATTGTGTCTTGTTGCTTTTTTATTGTTCTGTATGCTTTTGTCCGGTCTTTTTTTACATGTTTTCTTCCGCGTTGTCTTCGCATTAAATTGCGAGGATATGGTAATGATCTATCTAACTCGGTATCTGAAGGCAGTGGGGTATTGCTGACTGCATTTACTAATATCTTTTTCTTGTCGCTATCCTTCTTTGATGCTTGTTTCCATTGTTTTCTTTGCTTACGTTTTTCCCGTTCTGTCATATCTGCTACTTTCTTTACCTTGTTTTCCGCTTTCTTTTTCTGGTAGTACTCCCTATCTTTAGCTCGTTTAATTTCTCTTTGTTCCTCTGGCATTTTATCTAAGAACTTCCTCTTTCTTGCATTGGATTTTTCTCTCTGGTGTAAATAAGCTGAACTATTTTTTTAAGTATTTTTGTAGTTTTCTTCTTCTTCTCATCTTCATTTTGTTCCATGTTTGCTGAAAGCAAAGAAATATTTCCACAAAATATTTATCAAATATTAATTCAGCAATAGCGTCATTTCGGGAACAACAAAGTTATTTGAGGAAACTGTCATCATGTCCGGGAAAGTTCCCGTAATGACCGTTCTCGAAATGACGTTTTAGAAATTTCGCGCCTTTTATTCTGATGCCCGACATCTTAGATGTATTGTTTAGAGGTTATTGTGAAGTAAACAATGATAGTTATAAGGAATACTCATTAAATAACTGTAATCTTAATTTTTCTAACAATTACACTCATTCCCGTAATGACGTATAATTAAGGTACGGTAAAGAAAAAATGAATATGATAGTACTTACCACTTAAATTGTTATTTATTCGCGAACAAAACAAATAACGCCGGCCACACAAAATAATTGCTCACTATTATACTGAAGCACACTAACGCCAAAAGTCGCGTTCAAGAAAAAAGTTGTGTCTACTTAATGCTGCGTTGACGAATATGACGTATATTTTCTTGGACAAACTTTTAACAAATGCTGCGTTCAAAATTAATTTATTTTGTCAATATTGGCTTAGAATACTTACTTTTTAGGAAACAAACAAATTATAATGAAGATTGAAAACAATTAAAGTTTGATTTTACTATATGTTTACATAAGTTGAAGTTAGAAGTTGTTGTTTAGGACGCGTTCCCAAAATGACTTTTTACCCATATTTTCTGTTAAATTAATTAGAATTACTTATTTTTGAAATCATAAATTTTAGGTATAGATACATCAAACTAATCTCAATAGTATGAGATACTTATTTACTGTTATTCTTTCGGATATATTATTTTATGAGTTGCCAAAGCAAATTCGCCACCTTCGTGGTTTTGAGCCAGGTATATTATTCCTAACAAGTTCACGAACTATAGTACAAAACACATCAGAATGCTCAAGAACTTCCCCCTTGTGCGTACGAGTCTAAATGAGTATTTTTGTCCTGATTTATGAGAATCTTTTTTACACTATTTTTTGCTCTGAATGTCCAGAGATTAAATAGTGCCGCCGCCGCCGGCCCGTTGCCGAATTGTGAACTATAGACCGCAAGACACCACCTCGTAACCAAAAGCTGAAACTTTTTATTGCCTTTTTAACTGGGAAACGGACCACAATACATGGCGGCAATCTTGAGCACTTTGGAATGAACGTGTCATTTTCATTCCCGACTCCTGCACAATCTAAGCCATTATTTCAAATGATTTTAGTGGCATACGCATTCAGTGCACTTTCTTCATGGGACTGGGTATTTTGAACAGATTTGGTTAGAGCATCGCTGTAATAAATGCGTTTTTCTCAGAATTATTTGTAGCCTTCCAGAAACGAAATATTTAACATTTTTTTTCTCAGTTACAATTCATACTACACCTGTGCAAACACTTCGTCTAAATCCTTGATATCCCTACTTTACAAGGATAATTTTTGTTTTTCTATAATTGCACTGGTTTTTCCGTGAAGCTGGAATGAAATATACCGTGTTTTTACACAGGCGTTATATCTATATTATATCGACTCAAACGGTCCCCTTAACCGTAGCGTTCAGTGCTCGTAGTCCCTCAGCTTGAAGACTTTTAATAATATTTGTAGGTTGGAAGGAATGATGCAGATTCTTGATCATAATTTTTATATCTCTATTCTGTTTATTTTCATAAGAATGCCATGAGATATTGTGTTTTTTAAGTTAATCGGTCAGAATTATATATGCATGATCGCTGGAAACATTAAATTTGTTAGTGCCATTACCCATTAATTTAGTTACGTACTGTTCGCTGCCCACTGTCTGATTTAATAGTACAGTTAGCTCTTCTTGGTTTTTAACGCCTGTTATCATAATAGGTGGTGGTTTTTGGTCCCGTTTTGGTTGAGATTACGCCGCAGTAGGGTGTGCTTTGTTTTCTGTTTGCGTATTTTGTTTCGGTGATTTAACCTCGCTGATCTTCCTTTTTTTTTCTCTTGTTATTTTTAACTCGTACCCATTTAGTGTCATCAGCAAGATCATCATCGCTAATTATTTCTGTTTTTAGTGGATTTGTTTCACTTGGTTTTTGGTTAAATTTCAATTTTTCTAGTTCTAACTTCATAAACTTCATTTGTTCTTGAAGATTTGTGATTATATTTGCCATATTCCGTTTGTTTTCTTCCGATTTTAGCCAGGCAGAATACAGTTGTTGTTCATTTTGTGTTCTTACAGCATTATCTGCGAAGAGCTGATTATTTATTTAAAGCAAATGAGCCTCATTTGTAGGAAAAAACTGCGTCATTACTGACTGTGTCGTAGCAATTTTATCCATACCTACTAGTCTAAGATCCGAACCTAAATCGACCTTCACCGAGCTGATAATAGAATGAAACATATTTTATAATAAATTTTGTATATTAGAAAATATATTAAAAATGGGTTGGCGAAAAAAATTCTGGACAGGCTATTTTTAATTATTAAAAAAAAAAGATTTTTAATTCAATGTTGTAATGTCAAGATAATAAAAAGATTTTATTCTGACTTAAAGTATAACACGTATAGAATGTGCAGCCGTTGGGTTGCCTATTATTTACCTGGACGAACTACTGGGTTGCCAGGTATAAACAGGTATGTCGATGGCAGTTACTTTCACTGATTGGATAATAGAAAAAAAAAAATATATCAACATAAGCGCTGTTTTATTGTGAACACGTTGATATAGGGTTGTCTGCAAAAAATTTGGTCCTAATAGGGGTTTGCGAATTTTAAAGATTTACATTTCCACGCGAGTGGAAATGTGTGACAGAGAGATCCGAGGTAAGTATACGGTGTAATAATAGAGGACCCAACAATGCAGTCGAACGTGATGTACTCGAATATAAGAAATTATATATATTTATACAACAAAAAAGATAGACTAAAGATCTTGGAGTACGTTTATAAAAATTTTATCACAGAACAGCATAAATACAAAAATAATATTAATGAAAAATAAATTCTAATAAATATTTTCTACTCATCTCATATCTGATTCATCAGAAGTATAAGTGTGACTCTAGAATTCATCTGATTCATTAGATTCTTGCTCATTTTCTTCCATTGTCCATTGTCCCATTGTCACCAAGTCCGGATCTGATGAGGGGATACCATGGAAATCGAGGAAAAGACTCAAATTTTTCCTTCCTTACTGACTTCTTTTATGTATGTTCACCGATTTCTTCGTCAATTGTGGACCGATTTTGAAAATTCTTCCTTTATTTGAAAGGGTATACTCCTGAGGTAGTCCCATTGTCACCAAGTCCGGATCTGATGAGGAGCTCCCATGGAAATCGAGGGAAATTCTAAATTTTTTTCTTTAATGTATGTTTACCGATTTCTTCGTCAATTGGCAAGTCCGGATCTGATGAGGAGATCCCATGGAAATTGAGGGAAATTCTCAAATTTTTCCTTTTATGTATGTTCACCGATTTCTTCGTCAATTGTGGACCGATTTTGAAAATTCTTTTTATATTTGAAAGGATAGACTCCGGAGGTAGTCCCATTGTCATCAAGTCCGGACCTGATGAGGAAATCCCATGGAAAACAAGCGAAACCCTCACATTTTATAATTATTACGAACTCTCTCAAATGTAGTCGTTTAATATCAGGTCTTTACGTCTGGAAGTCATCATTAAAGGCACAATTGCCCTGCACCTTCCCTTAGATTTTTCAGGTAGTAATATTATTTCATCATTGTTTCAGTATTTCTGGTTCTATTTTTTTCGCGTTTTCGTCTTTCATCTTCCTTTTCAACCAGCCGTCGTTTCCTCATTCGAGAAACGTCCTTACTAGGTCTACCCATCACTTAAAATTGTAAAATAATTAGCTTTAAAAAAAAGAAACAGACTTCAAAAAGCGAAAAATAACTGAGTACATGTACTTACATGTGCTACCTACTGATCTGTTTGAAGTCGGTGCCAAGCCAAATAAATAGGTAGTAGATAGATAGGATGTCCGCACCCGCCACATCGCAAGTGTCACACCGTCGGAATGCGTGAGCGTGGGTGGGGGGCTCGCGCTGAGCAAAACAACCCAAACGGGCATACACGTGCGGGTCAGACGTCGTTGACGGCCTGATATTGAATTTTTGATGCGCTATGACGTGGTTGATATATTTGTATAATGACAATAGGTTACAAATTTGTTCACCTCTTTGGCTTGGAACCGACTTCAAACAGATCAGTAGGTAGCACATGTAATAATGCATGTACTCAGTTATTTTTCGCTTTTTGAAGTCGGTTTATTTTTTCAAAAAGCTAATTATTGATATTAGATTTAGTTCCAGATTTAAATACGGGACACACTTTAGCTGTTTTCCAGCATTCAGGAAACACAGACGTTTTTAAAATCAAGTTAAACAGGTAACAACGGATTTACAAGGCAAGTTATACATGCTATACAGGGTGAAATAGAAATATATGTAAAAAAAATACGAGTGTGCTTTAGACGACACGACTGAAGTAAAACTTTATTTCGCCATTGTGAAAGTGCTCTTAATTTATGTAAGCTTATAAATGGAGCTAGAGAATCCTGAATTAATACCGTCTGCAGTATTGGATAATGCATGTTTCAGTTTGTCGTCAGCGAAAAGTCGGCAATCATGTGTAGCGATTAGGATAAGTAGCGCAATTGCATACAAAACTGACACACGCAAATGGCTCTATGGAGTGAAGCGAGAATCACAACCTAAAGCGCGGGTTCGAATCCCGTTAAGGCAAATATTTTTTCTATGAATTAATTATTATTATTATTAAAACTTCCGTTCGCTTCGCCCGATCACACTTTTCGTAACGCTCTCGTCAGACATTCACCAGCTTACTCCCCAAGTCAAGTGTTCGTAAAGAAGTATTTACTTCAAAAATCTAGTAACACCTTGGGATGAGTAGAGTACAACCCCCTTGGTTTGGGTGTTCTACTCCATCCCTGGATCGAGATAAAATTCTTTTAAGTTTTACTATAATATGAGAGCACGCTATTGCAATGTAAACAAGAATTTTTTTGCGACATATCTTTAGTTCATTCAATAATAATAATCAACTAAAACAGTCGAAGAATCATCAAAACCTCAGTTATACCCTACCTCAGTTTTGTGCCTACTTTCGGGGCCATGTCTGCTTCATTTCCCCGAAAATAAAAATGTACAAAAGACTGACTATGTGTTTTTTTAAGTGATTATCCTTGTATGTAACACGAATTGCATTGATAGCTATCGCAACGGAGGTAAGCTTTTCATTTGCTATTTTAGTGGCGACTCGCTTTATGTTCGTTTTCGTCGAATTGGGTTGG
Source organism: Diaperis boleti (assembly GCA_963583935.1). Lineage (NCBI taxonomy): Eukaryota > Metazoa > Arthropoda > Insecta > Coleoptera > Tenebrionidae > Diaperis > Diaperis boleti. The sequence continues at coordinate 40,247,514 of OY757249.1, read as the reverse complement.
CTTTCATACTAGAAAGGGTAAAAATGTCCTGATTAATAAACCGTTTATGGTAAATCTGGCATATTATTGTTTGCGTACAACAATAAGCACTGTAGTCAAGTTCAATGTCAACCACAAAACGGTGGAGCTCGCATTAGCAGATAAGTTTTTTATCTTGTCACATCTAGGATGGTGGTGTAAACAGTTTATGCCCCATTAAAATTTTTGACTCAAAGTTTCACAGATACGTTGTACTGGATCTTATGATGCACCAGTTAAAATTTTTGCATATATTTCAATTTCACCCCGTATATGCAAGAAGTTGTAATCGTCACAATGAACTGGCTACCAAAAAGCGCAGATTTAAACCCAATAGAACATCTATGTTAAGGTGACTTCAACTTTAGAACCGCCACTAAATCTAAATGAGCTAACCCAAAGATTTATTCAAATTTGAGAAGATATTGAGCAAGAATGACATTGGATCTTTAATTCTAAGCATGAGAAGACGTTATGAATACGTAATCCAAGCCAGGGAAGGAAACACAAGATACTGGGACAATTAGCACACATTTTAAAAGAATTGATTCATTAATTTCTTTTTTGCATAATTTATTTATTACGTTGCTCTTATTGATAAATATTTTCAGAAACCCCTTTTTACGTTTGCGTTTGTAGTCTATTTTGCGGAAATAATCGTAGAAAATCCAATTTTTGTAGTGTATACGTTAATTTTGCGGGGAAGTGGTATGTTTGTAAGATGTTAATATTAAATAATAATACAATTTTCATGTATAACTTTATTAATGTAGCTAAGAAGTAGAACGAAGTTTTAACGATAGTAGGTATTCTAAAATAAATCTTTGTTTGCAAAGTTCAAAAGTAATTCGTCACCTCTATTACGAAACTTCCTTGAACTCCGAAAGTGCTTGTAAACTTGTGATGCTTTATAGTAACTTACGATTCTGCAAAATGCGAAACGTTTGACCTGTAAATTTTTTCATATTAATGCAGTGTCAGACACTGCATTTTGTGTTATTTAAGTTAAAAAATCAATTTTTGCTCTGTGCTTTTTCATTTTGAAATGTATTAAGCAATTAAAAAATAAATGATGATTGCAGTGTAATACAGAAAAACAAAACAAAAATAAATTGGAGAAAAAAATAATAACGTGTCCCATCACCACGGACGATTCCTAATGCATCCATTGACTCACCTGGGCATGATGTCAATGATATGATTCATATTTTTTCTGACGTATCTAAATATTTTAAACAACAGTTTCTTGTTGCAAAAAGGTGCTACAACTGTGTGGCATCGTTTTCATTCAACATGGGAACAACAACCGATTATTTATTTATCATATTTTATAATATTCTCTGTTCTACTATACATATTTCTGCAAAACGAGTTCTTTTTGTAGTTAGCGTGTTTTGACATTAGGCCCTTGATTTCTCCACAAGCAAAAGGGGGATTCGTCACTGAAGATGATAATATAATTCTACTCTTTTTGGCAATGTTGCCATTCTTCTGATGTTGGATTAAGTAGGTACTAGCTAAACCCGGTCACGCTCCATTGTGGTTGAGTCTGATTGTGAGACAAAATAAATGGGAAAGTAAATAAAATTATTCAATTCAAAACTATGCCTTGCGTTGCTGTGGCCATGCTGTGGAATGAAAGGAAAGGAAGAAAAAATATGTTTTTCATAGAAAATAATTTTTTATTGTAAAGCTAGTGGATTGACTACATTTTTTTGTGTGCCCCTTTTCTGCATAAATATAATTAAAGATCGACTCTGGAGCATGCGACGTATGCCCATGAAAGAACGGTCAACTGGAAAGAAACGGAAGAAATGAATCCGATGAGTATAGTTGTGATCGCAAAACTCGAAAAGAGTCGATCGATTGACTTGATTTTTTTTAATTAGGTACTAATTAGGCCAGTATTTGAATGCAATGTTTTGTCAAAATCTCAAGTTATTCAGTTACAGTTAGTTACAGGGTCTATCAGAACTGGCGGACCAAAATGATGCCATGGATAAACGATCTTCTGGAGATGGGGAGAAAAATGCTTAAAAAAATCCTTTTTTCAATATTCCACTACAAAGATTAAGAAATGTTGACGTTATATAATATTTGGTTTCAACATGATGGATACCAAGCACATTTTGCAAAATGTAACAAGAAACCATTTGGATGTTACATTTGCTAATGCATGGATAGGCCTCGCAATTAGTTCCAGAAGAAGATTTCTAGTAAATTTATCGTGTCATTTTGGTCCGCCAGTTCTGATAGACCCTGTATATAAAGATGTAGAGTTGTTTGAATATCGCTATCCGTCCACTTTTACAATTTTCCAGAAAGGACAGGGCCACCGACAAACACAATACTCAATCTGAGATGAATAAATTGAGACGTACGCGTAGATAACAGATAACTATGAAAAATTGAAAAGCATAAATTAATGAACAAAACCGTGACATCCCGTCGGGGCAGTTATCAAGTTAACTGCCGCGGAAAGTCTGATCAGGGGTGATATGAGAAGCAGTGAATTATGGATTTCTACTGGATGATTGGATGAAAACAGTGAAATATGAATTCTCTATCGGGAAAATTGGAAAAAGTGCATATTTTCCAATTTATTTTTTTTCCTCTTGGTTAAAACCGTGCGGCTTTATTTAGCCACCACTTTGCTTTACCTTTCCGTTGAGACTACATTAATAAATACTACATGCATCACCTATCCGACCTATATTAAAATTACCAACTCCAGGATTAAACAGGGTTACAAGTTCTTCTCGTCAAGAGGTTTGGCTAGACATATTATTTTTTACAGACAAAGGAAACCACGATTGTACACAAAAGGAAAAAAGGACCGTCATCTAAGTTAAAATGTTATTCCTACAAACAAATTTATACAGCATTTGCCAAATGCTACTCTTCGTGTTTTCTGTAACTACGGAGTGGATTTGTAAAGGTAGAGTATAAAACCATTCATATTGAGGTTTTTAATTAAAGCGTCACTTTTTGCTTTGTAATGCGGACATCCAAAAAATGCATGATTCAAATCTCCGAAACTGCCACATGTACATGTAGGGGTATTTACGCAGCCAATTTTATAAAAGTGTGCTTGAGTACGGGTGTGATTTGTTATTATCCTTAAATCGACCGACGCCATCGGTAGAGGTAAATTTGCCATAGATTTCAGAATAAAATTACATTGTACAGCAGTTTTTTTAGAAAGACATAAAAGATTATGTGATACCTAGTAGAATTTTTCCCACTCTTTAAACCATTAAGCCGTTAGTACTTTTTTCAATTTTCTAAAATGATCATGTAGCGAACAGTTCGAAAGAAGTGTCCCATCCTCTGCTGCTTTTTTGGCTGTAGTATCTACTTTTTTATTTCCTCTAATACCTGAGTGACCCTTAACTCAGAAAGATACACTTTTTCCGGAATCTAATAAGAATTCATTTTTTATTATATCTGCATCAGAATCGCCTGAGCGTGTGAATACAGGCGACTAAAGCACGGCGAGCTTTAAAGGTTGCCAAGGAAATATAGGTATCATTATAACTTCATCAAATTTGAAAACTTTTCATATTCCTTCAGGTATGGGTCTTTTGACTTCGATGGTAGTATTTTGGATTCCGCTTGTTCGGCCAATGCTTCCATATCGGGTGAAATCTCGTTTTAACTCATTTTTCCTCGATTTTTGCTGACACGACTAAATGCAATGACAGACGTGGACGCGAGAAAAACGTAAACAATAATTGTCGTAACTAATGGCAATATTATTACGCCATTTCGATTTATCACGACAAAAAATATTTCTAAGTTTTTAGTGCTTAATTTCTTTCAAGTATTGCTGGTATAATAAAAAATAGCGTAAAGTATTTGTGTATGTAGAAATTCCCGCCGAAACGGTGGAAGGAGCGCCACCCTCTGGTCGTAAAAAGAACGAAGAGAAGAACGATGGCGACCGGCGTGGTTAACGAATGTATTTGAGTGTATTTGTATTTCTTGTTTTAACTCAGAATTAAAGCTTTATTTTTTAACTTGTTTAACGTATTAATAACGAACATTTTCCACATGGTGCCGAAACCAGGGAGGTGAATGTGTGTTCTCTAACGTAAAGATTCGGGACGGTCGTAAAAATCACAGTGCGTTTCAATACCGCAACAATGGAACGTGCTACGAGGAAAACGTGTCGGGCGCAGGTTACCAAACTTTTAAATCTCGCAAGAGAGAAAATGAAAATCGTCGACGAAGAAATTAGTGAATTCATCGTGATTCAAGATCGAATTTCGAAGGCGAATGAAGCATTGTTGATCGCAAACGAAAAAGTGATACCTTTGGTGCAAGAAAGCGAGTTCGAAGAAGAATCCGAAAGGGTGATGGAGTATGCAGACCAAGTAAACGAAGTATTGTCGAGGTTACGAATCCGGATTCACGAATTGTCAGCAAATAACGAAAGGAGCGATGAAAGCGCAGAAGACAGTGCTTCGCAGGTTGGTTCAAGACAGACGACGCAAAACCCTGTTCGCAACGAAATTTCAGGTAGGAGTAATGTTAAGTTGCATAAACTCGAGCTCCGCAAATTCAAGGGAGAGTTATCTGAATGGTCTCTATTTTGGGAGCAATTTCGAACTGCAGTGCATGAAAATGATGCGTTGGATGCAGTCGCTAAATTCAATTATTTGGAACAGTCCCTTCTAGGAAAAGCAGCTGTTACCATCAGCGGTCTAACGCCTTCCGCGAAATCGTACGACGACGCTATCCAACTATTGAAACATGAGTACGGAAATGAACAACGCATAATCGACCATTACGTACAAAAGCTGCTGTCATTAACTCCGGTCAGGAATAAGTTTGATATCGCCGGATTACGTACGCTTTACAATATGGTCACCATTATTACTAGAAGTTTGTCTACGCTTGGGGTTGACGCGAAAGAATACGGAATGATGGTTAAATCAGTCATTCTAAATTGTATGCCGTACGCGATAAAAACTGAGTACCATAAACAACACGCAACGGATGTCAACGATCCTAACACAAATTTGAACAGCGCATCTCAAATTGAATCGTTGTTGAATTACTTAAAATTAGAAGTAGAATCGAACGAGATCGCACAAACGCCAAATAAAACTCAAGACCATTCGGGGTCAAATAAAGACGACAAACGCAACCGATATGATTCAAAGAAATCTACCGAAAAGGATTTTCGGAAAAGTTATACAGCGGCCGGTCTTTTAACTTCCGTAGCCGACTGCTTGTTCTGTAAATCGAAAAATCATCTTACTGAGAATTGCTATGACGATAGCATCAAACTCGAAAGGAAAAAGGAAATTCTTAAGAAGGAGAAACGATGTTTTCGTTGTACGAAGCCTAATCACAGTTCCAAGTTCTGCAAAACCAAAGTCACTTGTTCTAAATGCAATTACCGCCACATAACCTCTATGTGCGATCCCAATTTTAGAGTGCAAGAGGGTAATAAGAAGGTCGTCACGGTCTCCAGTTTGTTTACGAAAAATAGGGATGGTAACGAGCATATTTTTTTACAAACTGCTAAAGCATACATTTCCGCGACAAACAACAATTCGAACCATAATGCCCTTGTTCGTTTGATTATTGATGGAGGTTCCCAACTATCGTACATAAAAGAAAGCGTGTCACGTCAGCTGAACCTGAAGGTCTTAGGTATACGAAGATTATCAGTAATGCCATTTGGGAGTAAGGAAAAAACGGCGCCAAGGTCATACAACAAGGTGGAATTTAGAATTGCATCTCAGTACAACAACGAATCGATGTCGCTTACTGCCATTGAAGTACCTGAGATTTGTTTCGACTCGTTCCAAACCGCTCAACCGGATATTTCAGCGATAAAGAACTTAAACATGGCCGATGTTTCTGTTGATAACGTACCATTAATGGACGGAATCGGCTTGTTGTTGGGTGCTGACTACTACTGGAAAATTGTGACCGGCGAACTTATACGATTGTCCGATGAACTGGTAGCAGTGAATACAAGGTTAGGGTGGACACTGCAAGGGCCCTACAGTAACGAACAATCGGATACAAACTCGGTGTCTACTTTGAACGTTTCATATCAAGAAGCTAACGATAATACCCTGAATCGAATGTGGGAACTTGAAACTATCGACATCAATGACAAGATGGACGATGGACGATCAGCTTCGCGTTGATTTATTATCTGTAATCGGGTTTGTCAAAGGAATTTCGGGCTGCACCAAACGTTCTGTGCTACAAGCGATACAATCAAGGCAAAGATTCTGTTACAGAATATCTGGAAGGCCAAGCCGGACTGGGATACCTTGCTGTCATCCGAGTTCCACGTGCAATGGATGCGATGGTGCAACGATTTGGACAGGCTAAGTAATTACAGCATCCCCAGAAATGTGCTGACGGAGTTGAAAGGTGAGCTTGAATGGCACATATTTGCTGATGCTAGTCAGATGGCTTACGGAGCCGTAGCTTACGTGCGATCAATTTCGGAAGACGGAGTAAGTGTCCGATTTCTGATGGCAAAAAATCGGGTCGCGCCTATCAAGGCCAACAACTCGAGTGAACTAACTTTACCGAAACTCGAGTTAACCGCTGCTTTGTGTGCTTCGCGTTTAAAGCATTACATATCTACGAACATTAACTTAACGTGCGCGAATATAACGTTGTGGACGGATTCTCAAATAGCACAGTATTGGATTACCGGGAGTGCCGCGAAATGGAAGTCGTACGTCCATAATCGAGTTCTCGAGATCCAGGAACTGACTAACGATTGTTCGTGGAGACATTGCGACGGGAGAGTGAATCCAGCAGACTTGTTAACTCGCGGACTGCGCGCGGACCAGCTGTTGACGTCGGAATCGTGGTTAAACGGACCGAAGTTCTTGTCGAGTGACGACAGTGAGTGGCCTTCAGGAGAGCCATTGAAGACTGAATTTGAGAGTTCGGTGCTTCGCGTAGAAATCGGTTCTGTGTCTACCAAGAATAACCGCGAAGTGGAGCAGATATTTCCGTTCACAGACTACGAATCCTTGGAAAGGTGTTTACGCGTTACAGCTTATGTACTTCGGGTTTTCCGCAAAGATAAGAGCTCGACAATTGTGATTTCCGCGCAAGAACTGCACGATGCCGAACAGTACTGGATTAAAATAACCCAGCAGGAGTTTTTTGCAAAAGAAGGTGAGTCCTTGAGGAAAAACAATTGTGTCGATGCGAGCTCATCCATAAGTAAGCTCACCCCTTTTTTGGACAGTGACGGGATCATTCGAATTAAGAGCCGTTTACAGGAATCCGAATTATCATACGAGACCGCTAACCCGATAGTTTTGCCAAGTGGATCGTCGTTCATAGAAAAGCTGATTTGGAAAACTCATAACGACTGGTTTCACAGCGGTGTTAATTTGACTCTAGCCGAAGTTAGAGTGAGATTTTGGATAATCCGCGGACGACAAACGATCAAAAAACAAATAGCCAAGTGCATCATATGTAAACGATTTCGATGCAAACCAGGAAAGGAAGTCTTCGCTCCCCTTCCCAGAGATAGAGTCTCTATGGCGACCCCGTTCCAGAAGACCGGTATAGATTTCGCCGGCCTATTGTACGTCCTGGATGGACAGAACGGAAAACGAAAGACCTATTTGATGCTTCTAACGTTGAAGAAGGTTGCATTAGAGGTCTACAACGCTTTATCGCAAGAAGAGGAGTACCGAGTACTTTCTACTCTGATAACGCTAAAACGTTCAAAAGAGTGTCTCTTGAGTTGCGCAGAGTTCAAGAAACACTAACCAATGAGGAGGTTCAGAATTTCTCGTCGAAACAGCGAATTTCCTGGAGATTCATTGTGGAAAGAGCAGCTTGGTGGGGCGGATTTTGGGAGAGATTAATAAAGAGTGTCAAGGACTGTTTCAAGTTTGCTTTGGGAAAACTATTGGTTAGTGTCGACGAGTTAAATACTGTTTTGACTGAAGTTGAGGCCACCGTAAATTCGCGGCCATTAACCTACCTCGATGACGACAAGGATAACTTGTCTGTTTTATCCCCATCGAGTTTCCTTTTGAGTAATCAACGCCGATGTGGTTTTCCGGAAGTCTTAGCAGGCCGAGATACCATTGTCCAGCAATGGAAGGAACGACAACGAATTTTGACAAAATTTTGGAAGAAATGGTCAGCCGAGTATCTTCAACAGTTGAGAACTGCCCATGTAAATTCGGGTAAACCGTCTGCGACCAAGTTCAAGGTCGGCGATGTAGTCTTACTCTCCGATCAGAACGCGCCTCGTCTATCATGGAAGTTGGTCCGAGTTAACGAAGTCTTTCCTGGGAGAGATGGAAGAATTCGAGCATGCGAGATCAAGATGTCCAATGGCACTACATTAAGGCGACCAATTCAGTTGTTGTACCCGCTGGAGATCCACGATGAAGACGCAACCGCCGCCCGGGAAGGTGTAGAAATTTCCGCCGAAACGGTGGAAGGAGCGCCACCCTCTGGTCGTAAAAAGAACGAAGAGAAGAACGATGGCGACCGGCGTGGTTAACGAATGTATTTGAGTGTATTTGTATTTCTTGTTTTAACTCAGAATTAAAGCTTTATTTTTTAACTTGTTTAACGTATTAATAACGAACATTTTCCACAGTGTATAACTGGTCTTTAAAACACTTGCTCTATTTCCAGCACTCCCGGCTACGCCGTCGTGCTCAAAAACTCGCGCGTGTTTTAAAGACCTTGTTATCCACTCATACTTTAATATACTATTTTATTAAGTAGGTATTTTTTGTAAGTCCATATATAACCAATTGTGAATCAGTTGCCACTATAACCGACTAAAATCCCATAAATTCCAGAATTTTCTACCAATTTCAATCCAATCTTCATTTTTTAGTAATTGCTGAACACACTTGTGTAACAATCACCTGCACAGTAGAATGCCCTAGGCGATAGCTAAACGCAATTGTTTTAAAAGAATCCCCAGGAACCTAAAATTAAAACACAATGTTAATAATGTAAAAAAATATAGACTCAAAAGATAATACTAAGATATTTTTCTAATTTTTTTCAGATTCCATATTTTGCAACAAAAGATGGGAGTCCTTGCGTTCTCAATATAGAAAAAATTGCAACAATCAACAAACCAAGACAGGTCAAGGAGCCAGAAGTACGAGAAAATGGAAGTATGAGGATGAATTGTCTTTTTTGCGACCACACATGAAAGATAAGGAAAGACTGACGTCGGTAGACATTGCTGACTTTTAATGAGGATTACACAGACAGTGATACAAGAGATCAAAATCCTACAACGCCTGAAATTATTGAAGATGAAACAATAATTTCTGGCACTCCACAGGAAACTACAGGAAATCTTAATCTTGGGAGAAAAAGAAAACAACTTTTCCGGCCAGTTTCAACTAAAAAGAAAAATGTTGCTGATGCTCCTGACACTGCAGGAACAACGCTAATGAAATATATTTTGGAGCAAAAACCTGCGGAACAACCGGAACCGAAGCACTCACTGGATCATTTTTTTGAGGGCATTAAAGCATCCGTGAAAGGATTTTTGTTAAAAGATCAGCATCTTGCCAAAAGAAGAATTTTTAATATTATGTCTGAAATAGAGAGAAAATATCTCAATTTTGACAATAATGCTCTTGAATCTCAGAACTTTCAGACACTGCCACTTCATTCTCAATATACGACAATTTCTTCAGGACCTTCTACTTCGGGCACTTCAAGTTCCAATTATTCCTATGGCGCATATTTACAAAAATTTTCTACAAATAATTATGATGAATAAGCGTAAAGCGCATTTTAAATAATAATTGTACCATAAATGTACAAATAAATTCTGAATTAAACGTTAATTAAAAAAAAAATACGTTGATTAATAAATTTACGTACCTTAAACAAATTGCCAGCTTTTCTTCGGGTGAAATAGCTTCTCGAAAGGTAGTATTTTGCGTCGTGATATCCTTTCTGATTTTATTTATTATGTATAGAAAATTTTCAGAAGTATTCAAAAAAATTTCTTTCATGATCCAGGAGTGACCTGAATAATGTAAAAAATTCTCCGTCTCTTTTTCTGTATGCATTAATTGGATGAACCCAGTACCGTCTTCTAACCTCTTTTCTTTTCATTTGGGTTTCCTCGTCGTCAAGAATATATGCCATCACGGCTAAATCCGTCATTGAAAATTTCTTAAACATAGTTGCGCACTGGCACACGGCTGTGTTGCTACTGATGATAAATAATTTTGAGATTAAAGTCTATGCCACTTGACCGAAACAAGACCGTTGGTAGATCGTACAGTGTGAATAGTACACCAATTTACTGGGCCGTGACTGGAGCGTGAGCGGAGCGTCGCCGAACCGAAAGTATGAATCAAGCTTTAAGTTTGTGGAACTGGCCTACTCAAGGGCTTTTGCAATTACTGTAGCTTCAGCGGTGAATATCGACGCACTTTCCGGTAGTTTTCATAAATCAGTTCGTCTGATGGTAACTGATAAGTCTGTTACGGGGGGGGCGGTTACCCTTGGAGGTACCGGAACCGAAGTACACCACCGACGTCGAAGAGGGTTTGGTGAGAGTGGAACTCGCACCTGGTGATGCCTTCTCGAAGATGTTGTCCACAGGTCAGTAGGGGAATTGGGTCGTTTGTCGTTTTAGTCTCTCATTATTTCTTATTTGTCTTTTTTCTTAAAAGAAAAGTCTCTCATTTTTTCAACGTTTTTTTTTTATTCACACACCTCTTTCGAGGGCTGAATAGAACTCCCTTTCCAACCAGAAAACGACATGCCTTTATACCTGCGACCGGGTAAAACCCGATCGCAGCCGGCGTCCTGCTTCCTGATTGGCTGCAGCCTATTCACCCCAAAATCTAACATTAATTATACTTAAATCTAATTAAAACTATACTTAATCTATAGCGCGAGCGCTTAACCATTAATCTAAACTAATCTAACCTAACCACTCGCGACCGCATGCGTGGAAACAGCGAAATCGCGAGAGCGTGCGCGATGGGCGTGACGGAGTGGGAGACAGTATAAAGTTAAACTCTCGGCGGCTGGCGCCATTTCCACTCCGTCTACCGTCTGAACACACGCTCGCTTCCTGTTGCAATTTTTATGTTATGTCGCAACAGGACGCGTGGTGTTTTTTATTAATCTATTCTAAACTTAAAATTAACACTATCACTACACTAAACTACGAAAAATCTGGCCGCGAAACACCGTCCTACAACAAGTCCAAAATGCACAACCAACGCCTCTTGGCCTCTTGGGCTTTTATAACCATCTGTATAGACAGCTATATAATGAGGAACTTTATTAAAAATATGTTGTATTAGTTGTGCATTGTAAATTAAGATGTCATTGAATCAGCTGGTCGTTGAATATTTACTTCAGTGTTAAATGCTTTGTATGGGATGGTAAATGTGTTGGTAAAGCTACTGGAGACTGGAGGTTTTAAATGCAGGGTATTCATAAACCCTTTGTAGTAAAGGTGGATAATTTTGATTTTTCCAGTACTCATTAGTTAGCACCTGTATCACTAACTCTGCGGGAATACCTATGATGTGTGACGTACTATTGTTAGACCGCCATTGAGCTACTAATTTAGATGTTAATCCTTGCCTTCTCAATGTTATAGGCATTTTTCCCGCTAATGGTAATTTATTTTATTAGGAGTCGATTTCATCAGACGCAGACAAATTTTTATTTCTTTATATTGAACCTTATTTATTATAAATTACCTAAACTACTAGTTCCACAAAAAACCACACCATAATCTAGTATCGATCGGATATAGGCTTGGTAGAAAAGCAAACTAATTTCTTGAGTTGCGCCCCAGTTATACCTACTGCTTTCAGTAGGTTAATTCCTTCTGCTTGCAACGTATTGAGTATGTGATTGTTTAATGACATTCTCAATTATCGCATGGTTAATTTGTTGGTGATGTGATGCTTGCCGGTATCTTCCTTGAGATCGTTGAGATTTGTGGTAACCAACGGAGGTGCCAATTTGACTAGGGTTTCGTTCCTAAGTTGTTCGGGTATTTTTTGGGTAGGATTATTTCTGTTTCAGTTGGCAAAGTGTTTTGCCACTTTCCAATAATAATTTGTCTGCAATTGTGGCCTCACTTTTTCTCCTCATAAAACAATCTACAATTTTCAATTCCTCTTCATAAATTTTTGTGTCGACATTTTTAATTACCGCTGTGAACACACAGTAAACACACAGTGAACACACAGTGAACACTTGTGTTTCTACTAACTCATTTGCCGTTTTTGCTGTACGTACTATAATTTTAATTCTGTTTCTACTTACAGCCACTACCTCCATTATTTCTTTATTGAAATTAGTTATTTTTTTAAGCATGCCACCAATTTTCATAGGGTGTAGATTTCCGACATGCATTTCTTTGCGTTCTATACGGTCCCCGATCGCTGTCCCGATACCTCAAAGTTGTGTTTCCGGTCGTTATTATCGCCAGTTTTGTTTTTGTCTATAATTTCACTATCGTGTGTGACCATGTCTTGTCACGCTCAAATCGCTGTATCGATTTGTCGCTTCTCAGTAATCGATTGTCCAGAGTAGATTCCTATATCGGTTTCTGGTCGCCGCATCTAGATCGCGCCCGCGGCCAAAGTAGGAGACAAATTAAAAAGCAAGGTGGAGATAGAAAAAAATTTTCACAAAAAGATAATTCGCCATCTTCGGAGTGAAAAGTTCTTTAAAATTTCGTTCGTGAAACCGTTAGTAATTACACCCGAGTTGGTGGATATTTTTCACGAACGAATAAGTATCACCGCTTTCTTTGTGGAAAGGCGTTTGAATTCGCATATGCGGTTATGTTGAAGACTTGAAAACTCCACCCTTCGCAAAACTACGCAAAAAATTACGAATTGCTAGGTGAGCCAATTTCCTTTTAATCTTTCTCTCGAATTAGTTATCGAAGTCAATTAAATTAGTCCACGGCGAAGTCAATTAAATTAGTTCACGGCGAAGTCAGTTAAACTAGTCCACGGCGAAGTCAATTAAACTAGAAGTCAAGGCGAAGTGGTAATCCCTGCAACGAGGATCAGAGTCCAAGATCCCCAGGATAACTCCCAGATACCTGGATCAGGGTTGTCTCAGCGTTAAGCTTCGAACCTGTGAGTTTTGCATTTTTCACCTATCTCTGTCGTCACCGGCCGAGGTCACCTGTAGTGAGCGTCCAGCTGGTTGATCGTTTCAGCTGTGTGGAACGTCAGCTTCACTTTGAAAAAGGGCTTCACCCAGTGTTATTGAATTTTTAAGGGCTTGACCCAGTGTTATTGAATTTTTAAGGGCTTCACCCAATATGTTTTGTAAGACCGAACAAGCTGCAGTCTGTGAAGCTACATAATCCTCTTATTTGTTCATTTGTCATTTTGTTAAATACACTTTCAACCATTTCACATACCTAAGAGAGACCTTTAAGTTGAGATCCTAGTTGGTCGATTAATTTTATTTGTATATTACCAGACGAGATTAAAGTTTTGTTTATTAGGGCCTAAACCCACGACCGTTTCTTTTTTTTGTTTGTTCATCTTCTGGTGGCGTGAGTAGGTGCCAGGTAGCTTACTCCGCAAGAGTCAAAATTATACCTGGTGGCGCACACGGCAACCGTAATTTTCATTATTTATTTTTCCTCCCTGAGCTAGGCGGTGAAAATTATGTAACGTCAGCCAGAGACGTGACAGTCTTTATAGCCTCTTTCGTTGATTACTTTGTAATGCAATTCATTTCCCTTGTGAAGTTTTATTTTTAGTTAGTAAAAATTAATTATTAATTAAATAAAAATTAAAATAGATTATACTTTCTAGAACTTAAAAATCCCGAAATGCCCCAAAGAGTCCAGGATCCATGTCACCTCGGCTTTAGTACTAAAGGTAAGTACAAACCGGCCAACAAAATGTTGGCAACTTGTTGATGGATGTTGGCAACATGTTTATTGGATACAGCAACTTGTATCTGGATATATGTTGTCAATAATGTTGCGCGTCCAAACCGAAATCAGAGTTGACGTAAAAATGGAAGAAACTGTTGCTGCTGGTGCTAGTGCTGCGTTTATTATAATAGCTGCCCATGGCCAAAAACGAAAAAGAAGGTGGTGGCAGAGAGATTTTTTGAAAAATGGAATAAGCCATGGTGACAACTTACTGTCGGAGTTACTTTTAAATGATGGCAGTTCGTTGCGCAATTTTGACTAAATCGGATTTTAAAAAAAATCTTGGTTTGGTAGCCCCTAAAATGGTCAAAAAAAATACCAACTACCGTGCTGTTATTCCACCATCAATAAGATTGGCGGTTACTCTACGATATTTAGCTACAGGTGATTCGTTTACTAGTCAAATGTATTTGTTTAAATTATCGAAGCAAGCAAATTTCCTCAACTGTACCCGAAGTTCTGAAAGGATGCTGTGAAGTGAGTACTCAACAGATCAACTATTTATTATTAATTTATTGTGAAAAGCATTCCTCATACAAATAAATTTTATTAGGAATTTTCTCTAGGACAAAGATATTCGTTAAGGTCTGCCATTATCACAGTTGGGCGAGATTATGGCGTATCAAAAATTTGTTGAGTAGGAAAATGAACATTTTCCCATGACATAGTCTCTTGCGAATGGCGCAGTTCGTTTGCTGTTGAATTTAAAGATGGTGCTTCTGATGGATGTTGCCATTGCGACATATAAATAAAACGCGTTGACTGACTTGGCGTTAATGACGGTGACGGGGAGGATGATGGAGTAAATAATAGCATTGAAGCTGAAGACGGTGCAGGTGACGCTTGCCAAGAATAGTTAATCGCTAGATGATGTCTATTGCTCCCTCGATGATAGGGATATTGATAGAAAGATGATCTTCGATCCGGTGTTAACCCGTCATGCATTGCAAACTCACCCTTTTCCAGGTGGAAGAGTATATTGTCTATATGATTTTTTGCGATACATATAGCCTGAGCGTTTTGATTCGCCCCGCACATTTTACGTATTCCCCAGAAACCGAAAAGTCATCTTTCGCTTTCACATTTTCTTGAATACTTCGCAGATATTTGTAGGCTTCTTGTACTCTGGCATCGTTATTTATTTGTTATGCTTTTAGCCCTAGACGTTGTAGGTGCAGATGTTATAGATTGAGATGTAGATGATATCTGTACTGTGACAGCATTACTTTCTTGTTGTGTTTCATGTTCCTCGCTTTCTTGGGTAAATGAACCAATTGCGCCGTCCTCATCGTAATCGTCATTGTCATCTTGGTCCGTGTCAACTACGGCGGCGTCCTGTTTAACAATAACTGTTATTATACAAATATTTCGTTCAGCTTTGACGATATAAGTACTTAGTTAAATTGTTTGGTAATTTTGTTTACAGATACCACGTACAGAGGATGAATGGTGTAACAAGATAAATTTGCATAATTAGCTTTACTTTTATAATTATACAATACGTAGTCACATGTAATAGAATTACTAATCGATGATACTTCGTCGAAAGAAATACTTTAATTTTTGTCTTATATTTTAACCCTCATCATTTAATAAGAAATAATAATATGTATCTACCTCAGCAGTACTGCGACTGCCTTTAGAAACAGAATCATACTTGGCCGCGGATGAAAGCGGATGTGTATCGTTATGTAAGGAAGTGTTCTGTTTGTACTAGCGTGAAACCGGAGCCGAGATACCCCGCCGGAACGATGGGAACCCGACCGATTATAACCAAGCCGTGGCAGATGATCAGTGCTGATCCTTTTGGACCACTTCCACGGAGGAGTAATGGACAAGAGTACGTGCGCGTCATTACTGACTACTTTAATAAATTTTGGTTCTTCATATTTGGGGTACCGGAGTTTATTATTGTGGATAACGGAGTACAGTTCGGTAGGAGTCGCGAGTTTCAAGGTTTTTGCGAAACTACGGCGTGGAACCTTATTATAATTCGTTGTATACTCCCCAGAATAACCCCACGGAGCGTGTAAATCGTACGATGAAGTCTCTGATAATCTCGTACATTGATCAGGACCAGCGTAAATGAGATGAAAATTTGAGTCGTGTTGCTTGTGCGTTGAGGACGGCCAAACATGAGGCCACGAGGCAGACGCCCTATTTTGTGAATTTCGGCTGTGAAATGATATGTGACGGACAAGAGCATAGAGTCGCACGAGAACGAGAACACCTAGACGACACGCAAGGGGACGTCGATGAAGACGAAGGCATGGAGGAACGGATACGGAAAAGGGAGACGAAGTTGGAGAAAATCAGAGAGGTGGTCACGGTTTTGTTGCGTAGGGCTTATGAACGCGCGAAACGTCCATATGACGCAAAACGTCGGGACGTTAGCTACCCGGTGGATGACTTAGTGTGGAGAAGAACTTACCAAACTACCGATAGTACTAAACATTTCAGCGCCAAGTTAGCTAAACGATTTGCTGGTCCTTACCGTGCAAAACAGCGAATCGGAAAGAACGTGTACTTGTTGGCCGACGAGAATGATAGAGAATTAGGTAGATGGCACGTAAAAGATCTGAAGGCTGATCACACTCTCGCTGCCGATGACCGTAGTTCCGACGACGAGTCAGATCGCGAAAACTGCGATGAAACCGATGATTATCACTCGGACTAGATTTTGACTGCTGATTGGGCTCAAACAACCTGACCCCTGGCTTAGGCCTAAACCACATAAATGAGTGACATTACTCATGGTTGTAGGGTGATTGTTGGCAGTTACACCCGATTGACAGCAAGTCAATTCTGCTTTGGGCTCAAACAACCTGACCCCTGGCGTATGCCAAAACCACATAAATGAGTGAAATTACTCATGGTTGTAGGGTGACTGTTTTCAGTTACACCCGATTGACATCAAGTCAATTTCATTTGGTTTATGTTAAAATTAGTGGACTTTGGGCTCAAACAACCTGACCCCTGGCGTAGGCCAAAACCGCATAAATGAGTGGAATCGCTCATGGTTGTAGGGTGACTGTTGTCAACAACACCCGATTGACACCAAGTCAATTCTGTTTCATCACATGATTTTGCTCCTTATTAGCTCTGAGAAAATTTCGGTATTTCGAGTTGTAGTGGATTGTTCTGGTTGCTCTCCGGTTGGTAGGGTTTGTTCCGGGTAGTTTTCGGGTAAGTTCCGGGTTGTTTCCGGGTAGGTTCCGGGTTGTTGGGAGAGGACCATACAATGTTGCGAATTCTCAGGGGCAAGTCTTTTAATACCGATTTAGATCTTTAATTGTTTTGAAGTTGTGGGATGTTGTCAGGACTTCATCGGTTTTCTCTCTTTCACAGTTCTAGGGTACGGGTCTCGCCGTCTGTTTTATAAGGTTTCTAGAGCCGGGGGTTCAGAAACAAATCGCATAGGTGCGGATTAGACGGACGGGGGATGTATCAAATTATTTGTTAGTTTGGATCGGTTTTACCGGATTGATGTACCATGAACTGGGGAATGGGGGCAACCGTTGTGTCGTGGCGGCAGGCCACACGGACGCATTTAACATCAGGTTTGAAACCTTGCTGCGAGCAATTAAAATTAGGTTTGTTGAAATCCATTGGTTGTTTTGTTTATGAGTTTGTTACTGTTTATAGAGTCTCCAATTTTGCCAATAATTTTAGTGAGGAGCCACTATAGAGCCCATTACTTTTTCTTAATTTCATTGGTCATTATTTTGTTTTGAGTTTTGTTATTGTTTAGAGTCTTGTAAATTTTGAGATTTGGGAGAATTTTATTCGTCCCGTGTGAGTCTGGCAGTACTATAACTTGCTAGGTCTGCTTAGAGACCTGGAGCTTCACTCCACACATGCCTGCTTGATATGTTAGTTGTCATTACTGAGTCTAGTTAAAAATAAAAATTCGTAGCACGAATTTTTATTTTTCCTTTTTGTGAGGGTCGAGTGCTACAATTTGATTTTTGCCGCGCATTCACCATCCAAGTTCAGGAACGAATTAGCATTTAGAGATAACCGGCATATACAAAAAACACTAAGTTCTTGCAGTGCCGCGCGACCGACCTACATTCTTCTCTTTTTCGTTCGACATCTGCGAAGTAACATCTCAGCGTAAATTTTGTTCCTGGACAAGAGATAGCTCCAGAGAATCGCGTTAGCGGATAAAATCGTTGGGTGTTCAGTTATTTCAATAATAAATTGCGTTAGCGGATAAAATCGTTAGGTGTCGATTCGGGGAAAAAAGGTAAAAAAAACTACTTTATTGCGTGCAGACCTTGACTATTCTTTTTCAATCAAATAGTCAGATTCACCAGCACTTTACCGAGGATCTTTCTTGTAACACCTTCTTGGAATAATAGCTGTAATATTTTTTCCTGGACGCATGGACGCACGAAGTTTTTCACGTGGAATCAGGCTTAATTTCCCAGGAAAACACAAACCCGCAGAATTCGCAAGAAAGCAGTATAGCAAGTTGTGAGGAGAGGTCCAAAACCGGCAGGAAAGCGTAATACTATTCAGAAGATAAGTAATAGATAATTTTTCTTTATATTTTTTTGTATTATCAATTCATCTAGTTTTTATTAGCGTGCCATTTAAAAATTGTAAACTTCAGTAATCATATTAAAGTAATTTAACCGTTAAGTGTAGTGCATTAGTCATAATTTAACTGTCATATTTCCATATCCATCGTTCATATAGTTATTTTTTTTAACCAATTTGTTACCAGTCATTATAATTTCAATCTTCACCACGTTATTTTATTATTGTTTAATTGTAGAAAGCTCTTGTATTTAATTTAATTGTTCATTATATGACTTTTGAGGACATAGCTGTATTTTTGTGCCACCATCCACACTTCACAATTTTGTTAGGGCGTTACAACAATTTAGGTTGTAATAGTACCTACTGATCGTTTTAAAGCAGCACCAGCAGCACACATCCGACATCCACGAGCCCTATATATTCGGGCTGCCAATTTTAAATTATACGACTTTAGAAAACACAGTTTTATTTATTTGTTGTTAATATCATCATTTTATGGCATTAATTTATTTTCGTAACAATTTTCTGCATTCTGTGAGAAGCTGGATTATTTGTTTGATAGCAAAAAGCAAGGACATCTTTACTGCAAGTTGATGAACACAACATTATAATTATGTATACATATTATGCAGTAAGTTAGAATTAAACAAAATGATTTTTCCCGTTTTTATTTCCAAAAAACTAACCGCAATGCTTGGAACAAAGCGAGCTCGTTTAACGTCTGATGCACATACACTAATTTAACCCCAATTATTTTAGTTATTTTCCTAGCGTAACGTTATTTCAAACTAACGAATTTGTTTGCTTTGAACATTTTAAACAAATCTCTCACAATCAAAGTAAAAATATCCAGTGTATGTTGATTAGCTGATGTTATAACAAAGTACATAATTAAAATTTAAAATTATTTTAGTCAATCTACACAAACTCTAATAAAATTCAGCTACAATATGAACAGGTTTCGGGAGAAAACTACTCCCAACTTCAGTCCTAATTTTACAAGATATTAATGATACAACTGATGAATTACAGTGGGGTTCTTACCTTAAAGAATGTTTAAATTATGACGTTATATTGAAATATTATTAAATTTGACGTATTGCGTAATACCTTTTGACTCTTGTCACCCTGTTTCCCATAATATTGCAGTTCTTCATTCCTTTTTCCTCCGATTATTTTCTATCCCACTATCAGATTAATCTTTTCAAACAAAACTTAATAACATTAAACACATTGCTTCAAATAATGGATATTTTTTAAAAACTATATCTAAATAAATTATACTATAGATAGTATAACAAATTCAAATACACACACCACTTAGTTAGAAATCCTTCAGAAACAATTTCCTTTTCAAATTCATTAACATACTTTGGAGTAGTCTCAGAGAAATGTTCTGAAATACTTAAGAAAAACGGATTCACAGTTTCATTTAAAACAGATAACAACTTATGCAGATTGTTTATTAAGAATAAAAATCCTTTAGATAACAAAACGTCATCCGGTGCATACAAATTGAACTGCTTTTCTTGGGAGTCACTATACATAGATCAGACAGTTCGCAAAATTTCAGACCGTATTAAAGAACATTTCAGACACATCTATAAGAACACAGCTCTTGACCCTCCTCCTTCAACACCTTCTTCCTTCGCCAGTCATAACCAAACATAGTTTTTTACCATCCAATTCCAAATTGATTCACAAATGCAATAAAAGCAGGAAATTAGATTTTCTTGAAACTTTAGGAATAAGGATAATTTTCCAATCCATGTTTTTTCATTATTTTATCCTCAAATGCCAACTTTTTTTCACTTGTAATGATTTTACTATTTATCACCTTTTTTACCACTTAAATATAGTTTAAAAAAACTTACCAGATTCTGCTTGATCCATTCTTAATTTTTACATTAAAAATGTTTTTTTTTTCCAAATTTTTAAAAATTATGTAACCTTTTCAAAACGTCAAATTTAATAATCTTTCAAAGTAACGTCATAATTTAAACATTCTTTAAGGTAATAACTCCACTGTAATTCATCCATAATTTTATCATTAATCTCTTCTAAAATGAGGGCTGAAGATGCGAGTAGTTTTCTTCCGAAACAGGTTATTATTGTAATTGAATTTTGTTAAAGTTTGTTTTAAATAATTTTAAATTTACTCCATTTTGGTTCATCGACATTCTTCCCGTATTTAAAGTACATAATTATCCAAATTTTTGCATTGCAGGTGTTTTGTCAAATGTTAAATCATAAAGACAGGATTATTTATTAAATGTCAAGTTAACCGTGTTAAATTTAACATTTCACAAATAACTGTACGAAAGACGACAAGCGTAGTACCAAAAGTTTTTATACATTTTTATAAATATAAAAAATGTACTTTTTACATTTTAACGTGACGTCTTACTATTCACGGTCTAATTACTGTTCAGTTACTGTTGAAAAGACAAATTGTTTGTAGAGTTATATGTTATATCATGTTATATCTGAATCGGATAACTTATTTGTCCAAAAGTAAATTGGATCACAGATATACAGCAGTACAGTAAAAAATATCAGTGTCCTGGGAATAAACTAAGCTCCAGACGAAAGTATGTAACAACTTCCGACTCTCACCCACAAAGTTTTCGTAGGAAACGTAAAAATGACGGAATGTAAAAATAGACGTAAAGAACTTTGGGCCTCTTGTATTAAAGAGACTTGTTAAAATCTCAACAGCATTAAGTTACTCGGAAGAAAGGTGAAAAGTAGCTATCAAGTTTTAAGTTTAAGTTTTAATAGGGGTAACTAATATGATTAAGTAAGTAAGTAATTAAGTCATCTTTTTTTGTAGCATATGAACTAAAAATAAATAAATAAGTGGCAATGTTTTTTCTGTAATACATGCAATTCCGTTTTCCCGAAATCGTCACTAAAGTTAAATAAAATCGTCAATAATTAACACTAGTTAATTATTCCACAATTTTGAATGGAGATTTAAGTCCACTCAATCTTTATAGAAAATATGTGTCACTACGATCTCCACTTACTATTTTTGCGTCATCATAATAACCTAATCACCACAAATAGTTTTCGTACAAATTTTTCATTACTCAAGTGTTTTATTTGCCTCAACTATCGCCTCGGCAACTAAGCACACATTCGTAGTAAAAAGAATATGACTTTACTGCCTTGATACATAAATAAATATTAATAACAATTTTTTGAAACTGAAATTTGCTTCAGTATCCAAAATCTTTAATTGAATCGCTTATTATTAAAATTAAAATTTAAATATATCTAAGTCGAACTCCACAAACTTTAATAACTGTAAAATTACTAATGGAACATGTTTCGGCAGAACACTTCTGCCATCATCAGCCCTTAAAGAATATAAAAAAATTTTAAGTGTTCTGCCGAAACATGTTCCATTAGTAATTTTACAGTTATTAAAGTTTGTGGAGTTCGACTTAAGATATATTTAAATTTTAATTTAAATTTACTCCACTTGGATTTAAAAACATTCTTCTTCTTTATTATTAAAAGGAACTAAAACATTTTACCAGGTTTTGAAAAGAACGGAAAAACTATATTATTATAGCTATATGAAAATTAATCCACGAGACGAGACTTACCTAGACGAGGGCTACCTCCGGTACCTCAAGACACTAAATTAGATGTTTTAATAGCAGCCGCATACAACTTGCTTTAAATTCGAATACCAAATACGTATTTCTTAGAAAATTGTTTAAAAAAGTGCGTACAAAGTGCACTTAATGCATGAGTTTGTGCTAGGGGGCGCAAAAGGGTTCCTGCGCAGAAGGAGCAAAGTCCCCTGAGCCCCGATCGTCGGGTGTTTTCAGATAAAGGACACGGAACTAAAAAACGTTTTCAATTTCACACTCCACGGTGCCCTGACCTCCGTTACGCGGCCATTTTGGTCCCTCGGTCGGATTTTTCGCCCAAATTACAGAAAAAACTTATATCTAAATGTAAGATCTATAAAAGAACAGTTATATTTTAAAATTAAGAAAAAAAAAGAATTAATGAATGAATGTCTTTTAACAAATTTTATGCCCTACCACCGTCTAGATTATTTTTCAACGCAAAAACTTGGTTGACAGCGCACAAAGGGCATACTGCCACGAATGAACCCTAATCTTCTTACTCACCGGCGACTATCGTCCATCCCCAAACAGAAACGGGATTCATGGCTGAACACAATATTGTGCCATTCGTTCCTTCATTGTTGTCGTTTTCTGCAACACTCCAATCTTTGACGTCCGTGTTCAGCGGTCAATGGAAGCACTAGAAAACAGCCCAAAAGACCTGATTCGGCGGTATATGGTTCTGATGCTAACAGGTCTACCTTCTTCTACCCTCTGTTGTGCGCCGTGGTTGTCCAGTAGGTCTTCGTCTTATTCCTCGACCCTCTTCATTCCATATTAACAATTCGCACGACTGTGGCGACTCTACGATCAACGCGAGTGGCAATTTCCCGATATCAGAAACCAGCTTTGCGGAAAGCAACAATTCGACCCCTATCAAAATCACTGACATGGTGGTAATATCTACCTCTTCGTACTCTAAGCATTTTGTCCAGCGTCCTAGCTGTCACAAATTATGATAGAAAATTGAAAACGTTTAGGTATAATTAAACTGCGAATGCGTGTTTTACGGAGAAGAAAGAAAAGAGGCAAAACCAGTGTCCATAGAAAAACCTGGGAGATAGGAGGCTGAAACTTTAACAATCTTTAGGTTGAGCCAAGATCAATATGTCGAAGAAAAATTATTTCAAAATAATGACTGTTTCTTGGTGTTCCACTTCTAATGTCACTCACAATCAGTATATTTATTTAGATCATTGAAAATTATCTATACGTGTTAATCGTGTCCTTAATTTATTACTATGCATGCAAATATTACTATACTATAAATTTAATAATTTAGTATTTTATTATAGACGTTTATTAAAAAAATTACTTAGCAGCTAATTTATCTGCTTTCCCCACCAAACATACAATAGTATATTATTTATCTAGAACGAGAAGTGAAGTTTAAAGTACGAGCAAGTTGTTTACGGCCGAGGCGCCTAGCCGAGGCCGGAATTACTTGTGAGTACCTTTAAAAACACTTCTTCGTTCGAGGTAAATACAACGTTTTATTTCATACTGCAAGTTTAATGACCTAACTCAAAATAAAAAGAAATGTTGTGTGTTTATCTCGCACAAATTATTCGTAATAATTAAATATGTGGGGACTAACATTCCCATAGTAACAAACGTTTGTCAAAAATGACAACGAAAAAACTGGGTCACGGTGAATGATTTTGGATGTTTTATTCGATTATTCCGTTTAAAATGGAGAAAAATGAGGTGCCTCAAGACATTGTAGATGTAGCAGATCACGTGAAGAACAATTTGATGCCACAAAAATTTTGGGAACAATGTAAGAAATGATTGACGTATAATTTTAAAGTACTAGGACTTTAAAATTTTTCTTTAAAGTACTAGGACGTTAATGTTCCACTTTTGGTATCAAAAATAATCCGAAAAATGTAACTTTACATACAAGTATGAAATAAAATACGTTTAAAGCATACGTTGATGGTCCCGGCAGTTTTGTCATGTTTTGGGACCCAGAACGTGCTGTTAGTATTCAAGGCGCGTGTATAACCGATATACAAAACCATGCTCCCTGAAGGTGAACTGGTGTATATCGAAGATATTTTGTGGGGGACGGCGTCTATTGACTGAATACACGTAAAACATTGTTAAACCCAGAGATGGGCTCATGGACCTCGGATCGTGGTTAACGACATACCGTGTATCTATTTCAGTCTTTCTTCATGAATTTTAAAAATATTTCAGTTATGACGAACCACTAATAACCATAATAATTAAGGAATACGAGAGAAATTTTCATCGACAGAGTCATGCGTTATCTTTTCTGATTCTAGTATTTAAAGAAATATAACATTGTAGTATTGTTAAAATATCATGTGCGGAATACAAAGTGGGCAATTATATTCAAACGGAAAAATAAACCGATTTGGTCAGACGAGCTAACTAACGCTCTGGTACAAATGGCCAATAAATATTTTTTAAATGCTATCTATCAGGATAAATTGTGAACATACAAATTCTGTAAGTGAGTGAGACTTCTTGAAAATGTTTTTGTAAAATGCATAATGTTAAAAACTACTGAAACTTTTAGATGTGACAGCGCTGACGAAAATGTAATTTATTATGCTGAAAGAATCAGAACGACAGTTTCCCAATATAAAATAATATAGTGTGGAAATTGAGTGAGGAAAAAATTCACTAACTCCTTTGGTATTTGCGCTAGAAATAAAACTTAAAAAGCATGTGGTAGGGCTAATTATAGCGCAGCCGCCGAACGTATATTAATTTTTTTCATCACTTTTTGAAGTAAAACTTCTTTAGGGACACTTGACTTGGGAAGTAAGCTGGTGAACGCCTGACGAGAGCGTTACGAAAAGTGTGATCGGGCGAAGCGAACGGAAGTAATTAATTCATAGAAAAAATATTTCCCTTAGCGGGATTTGAACCCGCGCTTATAGGTTCTAAATTCACGCTTCAGTCCACTCAGCCATTTGCGTGTGTCAGTTTTGTATGCAATTGCGCTACTTATCTTAATCACTGCTCATGATTGCCGACTTTTCGCTGACTACAAACTGAAACATGCATTATCCAATACTGCAGACGGTATTAATTCAGGATTCTCTAGCTCCGTTTATAAACTTACATAAATTAAGAGCACTTTTACAATGACGAACTGAAGTTTTACTTCAGTCGTGTGGTCTGAAGCACACTCGTATTTTTTTTACAGTTATGACGTCATCAATATTTTTTTAATGGCAACCTATGTTTTTGATTTTTCATTCGCATAGAGTTTTTTAATCTGATTTAAACCTTATCAAATACTCAATAGGTTACATAAGGAAAAAAAAAATAAAAACGGCACTAAATTTCAAATTAGTAAAATTTCAAAAAATTAACAGAGCTGTCTAATTGTATCAGAATTTAAGGAAAAAACCATAGACATCCAAACAAAGCAAAGTTCCCAAAAGCAATCAATAAAAAAAACAACCCTAAATTTCAAAGTAGGGCTAACAAATTAACAAAATTAACAAAAATACTATTGATGTAGGAGTTATAAATTAAAGATATTACACCAAATGTTCAAACAGATGACCCTGCATCATCTAACAAAATCCAAGGCAATCATAAAAATCAGCCAATAAGTTTTGAATGGTTTTAGGAGTTATTAAACTGCACTCATGTCGAATTCTTCCTTCAAGATCATCCAAAATGTATTGTCGGTTTTGGTACACCTTGCTTTTTAAGTTGCTCCATAGAAAAAAATCTAATGGGGTTTCATCTGGGGACCTAGCCTGCCATTCTATTGGACCTTGAGATATCCCCAAAATACATCATACAATGCATTGGAGAACTTCGAATTGCCTATCCGGCAAGTTGCTCTGAAGTTAGCAACATCCAGCAGAGGTTTGCAACACGGTGAAGTTGGCCTGACTAAAGAATCGGTTGGCATCCCTGCTAGGTGGTGAAGGAGGACCGGCGGCCATTACACAGGCATTCCACTTTTAACTATAAAAGCATCAAGTCGTAACTAACGCTTAATTTATTGTTTTGTTTTATAAATTGCATTGTCAAAATTTCACGTTACCAGAAGGATTAGTTGAATTTAAATTAACAATCGTGTGTGTGGTGCCGGCCGGCGTAGTTACAGGTAACCTTTATTCTATCTATTTCTTTTTGTCATACTCAACATAATGAGATGTCCCTGAAATTGATCCGCGTTTGTTCCATACTAGAAACTCCTAGATAAAAACCATTTCAAATTTTGACCGTTAGTCGGCCATTTTGTCTGCTAGGGACGTCATAAAACGCGCCATGATGAAAAACGAAATTGTTCAGCTTTTGTATCTACATGTCTTGTTAAGAATTCTAGTCTTTATTTAAAAATAATGTTCACTATTCTTACTCGAAGTATTCCGTGGACCTCGCGTGAACCCAGGAATTTCGTATCAGTAACATTCAGCCCTTCTTTTCTCTGCAGTAGCATAAATTGCCCAACCTATGAGTCACAGGCATCGTGAATAACTGGCTAAAGTCGTTGTTGTAATTTGTTTTTAGATACTGTCAATATCAGAAAGTTCAAATGTGGTGTTGACTTCTAGTTACAGGGCCCGAACCACAGGCGCGTCCACTTTGAAACAAAGTGATCTCCTAACTTAACATAACTAGATTGCCACTCAGATAAATCCTTTAATAACTACCTGTATTTCGTTATGAGGCCGACAGCAGCTTGCGGTCATTTAAAAACCTATTTTGTCTCTGTTGACTTTAATTAACCAACACTGAGTAAGAACTGATGAATAAAGGGTACAAAGCGGCAAAGAGCCACTCCGAATGTCGGAGTTCTGAAAAAGTGCCTTATCGTTATGTCTTGCGCCCCCTTGCGATTTCTCGTCGTTCGCTTGTAACTGACATCTAGCGATTATTCGACACCGGGGAAGCCAAGTATCGGTATTTAGTGTTTTGTTGCTTTGCAAGTTGGTAGTTTCGTTGCGCCTCGTTACGTGTTGCGTCCGCTGATTTCTTCTCATCGCGATCGTTTCAAAATGGCTTCCAAATAAAACGTTGCGTTACTGTATATTTTATTGAAGTAAAACTTCTTTAGGGACACTTGACTTGGGGAGTAAGCTGGTGAATGCCTGATGAAAGCGTTACGAAAAGTGTGATCGGGCGAAGCGAACGGAAGTAATTAATTCATAGAAAAAATGTTTGCCTTAGCGGGATTTGAACCCGCGCTTCTAGGTTTTAGATTCACGCTTCAGTCCACTCAGCCATTTGCGTGTGTCAGTTTTCTATGCAATTGCGCTACTTATCTTAATCGCTGCACATGATTGTCGACTTTTCGCTGACTACAAACTGAAACATGCATTATCCAACATTGCTTGAAACTAGCAAACTTTGGGGACAATTTGCAAATTTATTTTTCAATATTTATAAAAACACCTTGCATTTACCGAATACAGAGATCAGTAAAAATCAAGCACCAACACGTTTGTTAAAAAAAAAAATTTTTTGGCTTCTCATTTTGGCAATAATTTTTTTTTCTGAACAAACAACGTTTTGCCGTGATGAAGGTTTTTTTTTACTAATTTTGATGTCCAATACGTTAAGATAGCCTAACAATGAAAGCCGTAATTCGGTGCCAAAGTTGAGGCGACTGAGCGTTTCGCCTTAAGTTCTTAGTCAAACTCAGGTTGGAGTTTGCGGCGTGGATTCGGGCTACTAATAAATTGCTTGCTTCACAAATATATTTAAAATACTAAATAACCAAAAGAATAGTCCCCGAGGGAAGTGCCGTTAACTTGGACTTGGTTTGGTCAAGCTTCAAAGAAAGACAGGAAACTAAGTATGTCTAGGACAATTCAGTAACAAACTCATTTCTCCTGGTCCGTTGGATGTGCAAGCTTTTCCCCCATGATAGTAAACTCTTTACAATCTTGCTTCACTTACAGACAGTTGTCTTGTTCACTTCGCTTTAGTCTTTCCATCTGATCTACATGTTGTTTATAACTCTCCGACTCCGACTTAAGATGTACCCAACTTAAATAATTCCACGCGTTTCAATATTCTTGTTTTTCCCTTTCAGGAGCGAAGAGGCCCGCTTTGGGCGTAGATATTTCATTGTATCTGTCTGTTGTAAATTCCTGTAAACTGCAAAAGCTCATGGTAGAATAAAATTAGCTGACTTAACCTCACTCATCATGTACAGCAGTATTGTTAAATTGTATTATTGTTTACTGTTTCTGAAGAACTAAATTGTTAATTGTTGAAATCATTGTAAATTGTCAGTTGTAATTTGTTACTCGAACCATTATTGTTAAACTCATCAAATTTGCATTGTTACCAACTTAGTACGAAGACACTAGAAATTGTTAACCACAGTACGAGATCACAAAACTCAAATGCACAAAATGACTAAAACTTAATAAACATTTAAAACCATAATTTTTGTGTTATCAATTTATGCTCCACTCCTAATTAGCTTTCGCCATGTATCCATTGCTTGTCTTGTCAAAAAAATAACACAACGTAGGGTTCTGCTTTTTCTTTCATTCTCTGACGATCACCTTTAAAGTTTGCGGTTTGTTTTAAATTTTCAAATTTGACGTTTGGTGACGTCATTGACATTTCATTTCATGTTCAAATTCAAAAAGTGGCGGCAATGTAAAGGGGGGGTTATCGCAACCTCTTCTTCGATCTTCTTGAGATCACATGTCCAAATTACACCACACCGGGCTTAGTGATCCTGTTACAACCATATATTATTATTTAGAAGTTCATTTATTAGTTAATAGAGAAAAACAGTTCAGACAGAATTATTTTGTACTAATTCAGAACTGGTCAACATTGTATTGGTATCTGTATGGTTTTTTCTTAAATTCCGATAACATTATAGACAGTCAAGACATCAGACAGTGTAAATTTTTTGAAATTTTACTAATTTGAACTTTAGCGCCGTTTTAATTCATGTTTTCCTTATCTAACCTATTAACTATTTGACAACGTTGAGAACAGAATAAAAAACTCCATTCAAATGTAAACTAAAAAACAGGTTGTCATAAAAAAATATTGATGACGTCATAACTATCAAAAAAAACTACAGGCCCCTGGGGCCTTTAACACAAGTCGTACAAGTCCTACAATTGATAGAATATATTTACACTTGGAACTTTTTTATAATACAACTCATCTCATACAATTGTAGAAGTTAAATAAATTTGTACACATGTAGCTACGTATGTAATTAAATTATTCGGTCTCTCTACAGAACAGTACTAGGAAACAGCAGAAAATCAGTGCCAGGATCGTCGTCGTGGGAATATCATTAGGTGAAAAGACGATTGGTTTGCTGCTGCCGCGCTCAGATGCTGGAGGGGTTCGGGTCCGGCAGGCGACGTTTCCGGATGCATGCCACGTCTTTGTCCATCCAGCAAAGATGAGACGAGCTGTATCCTTTATCCGGGCAAAAGATTGAAAGATGATTAAATGAAGTTGGGGTTTTTCGGAACTGTTGTAAAAATGAGAAAGAAAAGAAAGAGAGGAGAGTGATAGCATGAAGGAGAGAGAGAGAGAGAGAGAGAGAGAGATTGATAATGTGCGAGAGAGAGAGTGAGAAAAAAGAAGAATAGAAAGTGAAGAATGGAAAGTTAGAAGTTCTCACCAGTTACTACGTCTTGTTGTTGTGGTGCGGGTTTTTGTTGAAGCTCGCCTGGTTCCGAGAAGGCCCTTCCGTTTCAACTGTGGGCGTTTGGTTCCACTTGGCTTCCTTGAGGTCGTTATTAAAAGGGGTTTTGTGATATATCCCCTTATTGATCACAGGCCTGCACGGAAATGTGCAGCCTGCTTCTCTGTGGAAAACTTTTCTAGTCCAGATTTTTATCTGATCCCTGATGTCGGTTCTTTTCTCCGGTCAGAGATTGAAGAGAATTACCGCCCCTTGCATGCGGGCGAAATTCATGCACCTGCACTGTTTGTGGAGATGTTGAGGGAGGCGCTGGCTGGTCCAAACTAACCAGCCTTTGTGTTTGTTGGCTAGCCGCAACTGGAACTTGCCTGGGACTCAAGAACATCCTCGAGTGGTGGTGTAGTCTCTGTAGTTACTCACAGATGCCACTTTAATGTCCGACGCTTTAAGGAAGAGGGACAGAAGATCGTTGTAGTAAATCGACTAAGGAGCGAGGGGAAGTTCAAACCTGACTGTTATTTCGCATGGCGATTTGCTGATCTGTTGCTCGCTGTTTCTCCGTACTTGAGGCGGCAAGTCCAGGCAGGTCGTCTGTGATGCGAGGCTTGCAGGTTGAGGTGGGAGGCCCGCAGGTTTCTTTTGATTTTGTTTCTTCTTATAGATTTGACTTTCTCTAGGAATTGGGAGATGATCTAAGTATGTGATAGCCCTCAACTTTTCTCCCTCTCTCTATCTGAGCTGATCTCTCTTGAGTCGAGAACGAACACTGTGGTGGATGTGATTGTGGACTTTCGTTTCGGGCTTGGAGTTGCCTTTGACCTTGTGGTACCTTCAATAAACTTTTTTTTTGACTTTTTGCTTTTCCAAGAAGTCACGTTCCATGTTGTGGGTTTCGGTGTTTCGTTCGGTGGCTTTTTCAATCAGAATCTAGACGATCTTAGGGACGGGTCAGGACTGTCAGGCGATCCCGCCATCACTTCATATGGTGATGTTGTCCTTGTGCTTCACTCTCACTGCACGTCTTCACTTCTCGGCTACCGGAAAGAAACTGTTGAGGTGTTGGTTAAAACGTTGTATTACACTTATAAGTAATGCGATACTGTCTACTCAAAAAATGCAATATATTGCTTCGCTTAAGTCTGACCTCCGCAGTAGGGTGGAAACACGATTCTGTTATTAGTGAGGTTTTGGAATGGGAATATTTCAGTTCAATGTTCCGCTGAAGACAACAATGTAACTGGAAAATGAAGTACATGACGTGGGCGGGAGAGTACTCCAACTGTGAAAAGTAGGCTTGAAGGCTTCAACTATCGTAAAGAGACCAGGAGCATTATTAAAAGGACACGTTAACTTCGTGAATATCACATGAATGAAATCAACTTACAGAAGGATTAGATGAAAAAATCCGTTTGAGCTGGTAACATGATGATGTTCAAACTCCTAAGTAATCCGATGTGACCATGATTAGTTCAACAAAAATCGACGACGAAGCAAGCGTTGAAATCTTCAAGTCATGTCTGCATTTAGATCACACGCATGCAGTACTGGTTACGTTTAAACAGTAATATGTCATTCTGAACGTCGACCACCTAGTGAAGTAACTTTATTTTGAGCCGAAACTCGTAAAGATATCGTTGCCATCTTTCACTTGAAAAAATACGGCCTTAGAGGCGTTCAGGCATAATCCCACGAATGGTAGCTTCGTACCACCGGCCGCTCGAGCGACTGGGTGAACCAAATGTAGGAACCTGCGGTTCCTCTCGTACAGAACAGCACAACTAACTGAGCAGGATTACTTTAGCAACGACGACTCATCAGTAGGGTAAAACTAACCTGAAAACAATAGTGACGTAAAACGGTTTTGATGTATCGATACACGCTATACGTTTTTAATCCATGGCCTACTTCCCGTCTTTTTTTGTTGAACGTATGATATTTAGTAGTTTATTGTTAAACGAATGTAGATCGTTAGTCCCTCAGTTAGTTCTAGTAAAGAGTTTCTATGTAAACTATTTAAATTGTATCTTTTCATTAGACCCTGAAGAGTCTGAAAGAAGGTTTTCAAATCATCTTTAAATTATTTGTTTTTGACGATATCTATATTTAACATTTAGAACATTATTTTAGAACAATTTCTTTCAAGCACGTTTTCGATACTAATAAAATTTAAAGTGGTCTTCTAGAAAGCTTTGCATCAAAATTACTAAAAAACGCGGATATAGGTACACATTTATGCTGCCACTGCAAAGGGTCGTATTCACCGTGTGGCGTCAACATTAGATGTCACATCACATCTTTAGAGTACATATTTTGTACCATGAATTGTTCTTCCCGTTTGCTAAAATTTAATACTTGAACTAAATGAATTAATTCCAGGATTACCAAAATTCCTCTGTAAACAAAACAACAAGTCATCATCTGAATTTATTCTCCACAAGAAATAAATCACTTTTAGAGTTAACCATTCTCAAGTATAACAACTTTTCGGCACACAGAGGTAGACAAGTTGGCGTGAAAGTAACTGACTGGTAAAAGGACTAAATTTATTGCGCTTTGTTGCCTAATTAAAGCGAAATTTGGTTAGGAATTTACATTTCCCAAGACAAAACTAATTTGGGCTCCGAAAGCTCCCTATTTAATTAGGTCTAAATAAATAGTTAAACAGAAATGCCTCAATTTGAGCTGATTTCATGCTCGAAATTTTTACAGGTGGAGTGACTAGAGAAAATCGTATCTGCTTGTTTAGTTGTCAATAAGGTTGAAACATGCAATTCGTCTATAATTTCAGGGTATAAATTACAATGATTATGAATTGGTAATTTGGGTAGAGGTATGTGCTTACTTGTAAAGCTCTGTAATTTAAAACGCCAGAAAAGCAAGTAATAATCCTGGCATAGATAAGAATTTCGTGCTGAAATGCTATAAAGTGCTATATTGCTCTTTGTGGAATAAATCAAACATACATACATGTTTGTTTTTCTTTTGCAAATTAACGCAAAGTAGATCATTTATCAGCAATTTTATTAATACAACGTCGAAGTGTTGATGATACAAACGAGATTTGACTACTAAATTGTTGACTAATTTGTAATAGACGTTGATTAATTCGCTAAGCAGGTACTTCGTGTATTTCTGAAAGGAAGTTTTTCGAGAAGCGGTATGGATGACCAAATTGAAGTGATCGAATAATGAATGGTCGTGTCCTGGTTTAGTGCCGTCGTTGATGAATTATGGCTCCTCGGATATCCGGAAGTTATTGAGAGCGAAAATTTAGCTTTCTACGGACACTGGTTTAAATAACGTCAACTATATTTAAGTAATTACAAAATTAAAATATAATAGCTCGGATGGAAATCTAAAGAAAATCAAAACCTAGACAGAATTTTGTTTGCTTAGCTGTTCTGTGATTAATAACGGAGTAGTTTCTAATTATCCTTAACGTTATATTATTTATTAAAAGATATATTATATTATTTTTAAGTTAAAAAAACTGCGACTTTGTTATTTAATATCTACAAATTAAAATTCTTGTCTGATTCTACAAACAAATACATAAACAGAAAATATTGCACTTTAATTGTTAAGATGTCGGCTAGCGGTGCGGTGGTCAGTCAAATCAAAGAAATTGACAAATTTTTATCGAAAAAATAGCATGTTTTATTCTGGGAAAAGTGGCTTTTCGTGGCTGGTCTGTTTTTGCCACAATAAGCCTTACTTTTGCTCGTATTATTTATCTACTATTTGTTTTTCACTTAACTGTAACCTTAAAAATATAAAGAAAATACCTCAAATGCTTTGTATTTATTTATTTAAGAATAGTAAAAAATTTAGCTAGCCAGCATGTAAAAATTGAGGACGAAATGTACTGTCGCGTTTGTGGGTTCCATTTATTTATTTATACTTCTAATATTACACTATTTTACATTATTTACACTATTTACTACTTCACTGGCACGTTTCATATTATTTATTTACACATCACGCGGCACTTTGGATAAATAAAAGCAACTGTCCGACTCGACCCACTGATCTTTGATGATACGACTGACTCACTGGACTGGTTTCCGCTGGAACGTCCTCTAATAAATATACCGGCGCCTAAATCCTTTTAGGCGCCCCCAGAGAGTTCCATTAAGACATCATCGCGTTCTCGATCTATACCGAATATTCCAAAAGATAATGTCATACTACCTCGAGTACGTTGTAGTAAATCCAGCACATTCTAGTAATTGATGACGCCGCTACAGCGATGAATCATTTCGAGTCCACGTCCGTTACACTGCCCCCTCCTTAAAGATGTTTCGTCCCAAAACGTCACAAGAAATTCTACCGATGTCTACATCGTCCTTGCGATGTCCTTTCTGGTTACAGCAGTACACCATTCGCTTAAGCCAAGTGAAACGGAAGACTCCTTCCAACATGCTTCTGACTGTTCTCCAAACCAAATACTCAAATTCTCAGGCGATCTTCATGATTGCCAAGTTCCTGATACTCTGGGATAAAACAGTCTACTCCGACTCCCATAAAGTATACCAAGCACTTTGGTAGGTGGCCTTCTTGTACACAAGTCTCTTCGTAGTTCCTGTCGGGTGTCTACCAAAAGGAGTACGCTTTCAATTACCACTGTGTTGACGTATCGGTGCCTCCCGACAATTGCTTGCAGCGCAAGTTACACACTTCCTGCTCCACTTTTCAGTTTCCTCCAATCCTCTAAGAAAAACTTCTCTCGCAGCTTCCCAAACTTCTTCGACACTTCCAAGTGTCTACGAGGTACTCCGCAATCGAGTGCCTCCAAAACTTTCGTAATTCTAACCATGGGAGCCATTAGCTGCTCACTTTCCATATGACCCACACGCTTCTCCAGCACACGTGTCCAGGCTCCATCTCCACATCCATGGAGTCCCATTGGGCCCAGCAGGATTTTTCACAAGGTCATTACCCTGCAACTTGCATTTCCGTCCGCCCGTGGTCTGCATTCTTCCATCCAAGCACCAATCGCAAGCATGGGTCGTTCTTCGGGTTTCTCCAACTTCCAGTTCAATTCTCGTCCTTCAGAATGACGATAGTGACTGCAGTCTTCCAGTTAAGATCTTCCGGGCACAGTCTCAGAGTTTCATACCAGCATGATTTCTACGTCGAAGAAAAAAAAACTTTTCTTCCAATTTTTATTCTATTGGAACATCTTTTCTGCCTCAGTGAGTCGAGTTCAGTCAGCACCATTATCTAATCCCAAAGTGAGTGACACCAGCTTCCTGTCTTCTTTCCAGGCACGTTGCTCCAGCTCTCTGTCAAGTAACCTTACACTCTTTCTTCTTTATTCGTGCCCAGCTTCGCATTTCTTCTTTTCTTCTTAATAGTCCAGGCAATGGGGGGTTTTTGATCGCAAAAGGTCGGACAGAAATAAAATTTGGTGGGATGGTAGACATAGGTCTCCTGATAGTACACCTGAGTTTGCGACCTCGGGGGCTTGCCGCTCGAGGGGACGGGGACGGGGGGCTGGTGGAAGACTCTGCACCGCGACGCTTTTCGGAAAATAGCGCCGTTGTTGTAAGTGCTATCGAAAAAAAGTTCAAATAAAATATGTAGAGAACAGAATTGTTCATAATTTTGGTTCTATTCATTTTTTGTTTGCGACCAACACTTTCCGTTCTACGGGGCGCCAAAGTTGGGGGTTGATTTGCAAATTCCAACAAAATCAAATTTTCAGCGCGGATTACAACGAAGATCGACTTCAAATAATCCTGAAATATTTTTTTTTCTGAAAGAGCAATGCTTTCCGAGTCTGTGGATGTTTACCATCTCATCAAATTTTATTTCTTTCCAACTTTTTGCGAATAAAACACCCTTTTTTTGTACCCATTGCCTGGACTATAGACTTTTAAGAAGAAATAATTTATAAAGTTTAGAAATTTTTGGTTATGAACTCCCAGCAGGCACCCAAATAAAAATCCGAAGAGTTTCCACTCCCCCGGGGGGAGCTTCATCCACTTCTGCCCAAAAAGCCGCTGCCGAACGAGACGTCATGAAGCCTTTCTTCATCTCTCATCGGAGTTACCATTTACGAGGAAAAGGCAGAAAGGCTTCATGACGTTACGTTCGGGAGCGGTTTTTTGGACAAAAGGTGATGAAGTTCCCCAAGGGGGAGTGGAAACTTTTTGGATTTTTGTTTGGGTGCCTGCTGGGAGTTCATAACCAAAATTTCTAAACTTTATAAATTATTTCTTCTTAAAAGTCTATAGTCCAGGCAATGGGTACAAAAAAAGGGTGTTTTATTCGCAAAGAGTTGGAAAGAAATGAAATTTGATGAGATGGTAAACATCCACAGACTCGGAAAGCATTGCTCTTTCAGAAAAAAAAAATTCAGGATTATTTGAAGTCGATCTTCGTTGTAATCGACGCTGAAAATTTGATTTTGTTGGAATTTGCAAATCAACCCCAAAATTTGGCGCCCCGTAAAACGGAAACTGTTGGTCGCAAACAAAAAATGAATAGAACCAAAATTATGCACAATTTTGATCTCTACATATTTTATTTGAACTTTTTTTCGATAGCACTTACAACAAGGGCGCTATTTTCCGAAAAACGTCACGGTGCAGAGTTTTCACCCCCCCCACCCCTCAAGAGGCAAGCCCTCAAGGTCGCAAACTCAGGTGTACTATCAGGAGACCTATGTCTACCATCCCACCAAATTTCATTTCTGTCCGACCTTTTGCAATCAAAACCCCCTTTTTTGTATCCATTGCCTGGACTATAACCTTCATATCGATTTATTTATTTCTTACAAATCTTCGTATTCCACTCCTGACACCAATGTCGCGTTTGTGGGTTCCATTTATTTATTTGAACACTATGTACAAATTATTTATACTTCTAATATTACACTATTTTACATTATTTACACTGTTTACAATTTTTTACTTCACCTCGTATTATTTATTTACACATCACGCGGCACTCCGGATAGAAAAAAGCAACTGTCCGACTCGACCCACTGATTTTCGATGATACGACTGACTCACTGGACTGGTTTCCGCTGGAACGTCCTCTAATGAATATACCGGCGACTAAATCCTTTTAGGCGCTCCCAGAGAGTTCCATTGATGACATCATCGCGTTCTCGCTTTGTACCGAATATTCCAAAAGATGATGTCATACTACCTCGAGTACGTGGTAGTATAAATCCACATTCTAGTAATTGATGACGCCGCTACAGCCATGAGTCATCTCAGGTCCACGTCCGTTACAGTACCTACCCATGTTATCACATTAATACGTTGTATATCGAAGGGATATCCTGAATATCATTTTTCAGGAAAGTAATAAAATACAGTAATAAAATGTGCTGAAACTTTTGCCAACTCTGTAGGTTTATGTGATGTCAAACAGCAAGGATTTCTTATACATCATATAGAACCATGGAATTATTGCTATTTATAAATTGTAGGGTGACGGTAAAAAGATGAATCTAAAATAGCTACAGAATATGATATTATAATATTATTATATTATATGGTAGGTATAAATTTTAAGGCTAAAGAATGCATTAATAATGCACCCGACACGGCTTTGATCGTAACAGAGCAAATAATATGATTTCAAATTAATGCAAATAACGAAGTAGGTATTCTAAAGATTTGTGAATGGTCTATAACTCCATACCATTAAACATTCTGACGTTGTGAGAATATTAAGGTTCCAACTCAAGCTAAATTGGCTGTTATAATAAAAAGATGTTAGAGTTCCTAACTTTTTTTATGTTATTGCAAACTTTTATAAGAAAAATCGCCGTACAAATGTTGCCATAGGATGTTAAGACTAATAGACTGTATATTCATTAATTATAATTTACAGGCAATTTAGGAAACCACAAACCTGTGGGTTTATTGCGACCCCTTGCACTGTAAATCCGCATATTCTACATTGCTGAACCTTTGTCCACTGCGATTCGGTTAAATACAATTTAATTTTGCCCACGGGAGTATCCACAGTCAACACATTAAACGCTAAGCATGTCTACATAACAAATTTATGTATATTAAAATATTTTATAGTTTATAGTCTGTTATAAACTACGGAATTCAAGGTCGGATACAAACACTACATTGAATAGGAATTCTGAGCTCAACGTTACTATTGATGTATTAAGATAATATCAAAAGGAATAAAAATCTATGGTCGTAGGATCAATCTTTGATACAAAAATATCAAAAGATTATAAGTTTAGAAACTAGGATTTAAAAGTGACTATTTTTAAAATGAACAATAATGGAAGGGATGAGGCAATGGGGATTCTTAATTTATACTCCGCATTTCCACTTGGTATGTATTCAGAAGTACACGGTTTCACTCGGCAGATATTCAAGACCAGCATTGTCAAGCATTCTTTAACTGCGACGAGACAATATTTTTCAATAAAAGAGCACACTTTTAAGGTGCTTGTATACGACAAGAATTATTGTGAAAACAAGGTTAAGTAGTCTATAATAATTATATATTTTGTACCAAAGTTTTGAAACATGAAATATGCTAGAAAATCGAAAGTTTAACTTATTTACTACTTTAGAGAATTAAGGGAATAATTTATTTTAATTTCATAGTTACTTAAGGTACAGTTTACTAGCTACTGGGATAGGTAGAGGGTGCTTTGAACAAGAATCATCAGCAGCGTTTAAGGGAGGATACCATTAATATATTAATTTTCTTTTTGCACTTATCCATTAATTTTGGTCGTATGTTATCACAATTAATCTAACATATCAAAACTTCAAGTTAAACGTGTTATATGTGGTGTGCATTATCTCGTTTTAGTTTATAAAGAATTTTAAATCCGGCTGTAGAAGTTAAATAAAAGTTTCGTGTTAATCTTAGTTTTACCACAAGTTTGTTGAATGCGTGAAATTCAAGAGAAGATCTCAGACATAAATAATCCGGCATCTCTGCGTCTAATAATATTACCTTTTTACTAAATATTTTTCGATTCACAAAGAGTAGGTAATCAGCAAAGTTAGAAATATTTCATAATTATAAAGCGGATCGCAATTTGTCGAGCTGAGGTTCAGATTCCAGGTGCTAACGAGGTGGATTTTTGCAATTGTGACTACGTGTTCTTGTTAGGAATCTTGTTTCAACTTGCACGTGACTTCGTCATAACTAGGAATAAACTTTTTTTAAAGGGTTGTTATGCTCCATGTCGGCCTTTTCTCGGTAAAGGGAAAAGTTTCGGCAGAGGAATGACAATCAGACAGCAAATTGGCTCCACCTAAGTTTCTTAAGAATACTTTTTTATATATTTTTTGTTCGCTATAATATTACGGTAAGATATATAGGGTTAAAAGTGAGATTTTATTTTGTGAGGATGCGTGAACAATTTAAAATAACTTTTAACTATCGTCTTTATAACTGAAATTCTCAAATTACTAGTTCGTTTTAACCTCCTCGTCAAGAGGAAAGGCTGGATTGAATTGCTAGCAGGACCATCGCTGTTTCCCTCTGTCAACGCCTGACCTGTATTGAATATATATTTATGTACATAATGTTAAAGTAAAAGTGTATAACATAGAGAATTTCACATTTCAGTTTAGACAAATACATACTAGGGGTTGTAAGAACAAACAGATTTAATAATTTCATTGTAACATACAATCTGAAAATTGAATTACTTCTCTGTGGTTGAAAGTCCACTTAAAACCCTACTTCCATCTATCTTCTTAGAAACATAAACGATGCAAAGGGGGTAGAAGTACAGACAAATGCCTTTATTTTTTATAATTTTTTCATTAGAAATTATAATCTAAAGGCATATTGTTGAAATTTGTGGGCGGTGTGAAACTTTTTGTGTAGTGTGTATTTTCTGTACTACAATTTTATTTTGAGACCTTACTGTAGATCTGAATTTGGAGTTTAGAAATTTATCAAAGGCTTACACCAACATTATGTATGTAGTTTCTGAACTTATATTTCATGAAAACAGTTTTTGTCAAAACACTCACAAGAGGAAACTGCAAGTCTCTACAGAGTAATGAAATGGATGCCACTTCGAAACATTGTTTTATTGATAAATTTTGTCCATGACATGGAACATATTCTATTTATAAATAAAACTATTAGTAATACTTATAAAAGCAGCTAAATACATAATACTGATCGAATTTTCCGTGGCTCGTTGATAATATTATGAGTAAAACAAAGCGGAACGGATATAAATTAAACAATTAGTCAGCAATCATAAGTAATTATTTATTTGATTGATACTATGGGTTGATTACATAGTAACAATACGTAATTAAAATCACCAGTCCACGTAGTCGAGTTTACGTTTGCATTTGATGCTAACATGTGACAAGTCCTGCTTCCGGAAACCGGAAGTGTATTTGTTGTCATCACAATGCGAAAATGGATTTGATGAAGTTTGGTCCGCCACTTTTAAAGACAATCGCACTCTTAACCGAAATACCGTGGATGATGTCAGTCGCAGTGCGAGTTAAAAATTTATTCTATCGTATCGTTCTGTTAAAGTAATGGAAATTCCCCTGAAGAGGGAGTTTCTCCCTTACACCATCTGGTACGTGAAGAGTTTGACGATAAAAATAGATTTTCCGATAAGTTCACCCTGTTAAAAAGAAAACAGATGAAATCCAAGTCCTTTCTTGTTATGTTGTTGCGTTAAAACTAAATCGTGACCGCTATCGCAACGACCAATGGAAAATTTATTGTGTATATTCGTCTTGACAGCAGTAGTTTAGAGTAAAAAATTGAGTTTGATGAGGTGTAGGAAACTTTCATTTCTTATGAAAGAAAAGGGGATTTAAGTACATATTGACAAACGTGATAAAAATTAAATTCAGTTAACATTTACTATAAAATAACATTTAAAAAAAAGAGCTAGGCTGTGACAACGATTATGGGTTGGGAAAGAAAAAGCAACGATACAGCTTCTTCATCGTTTCAAAGGTATAATCCTGATCGTTTGGCTGATCAGGCTTTTTCACCTGTTAGTTTACACAAGAGATGGTATTGATTATACATTTAGAAAATTTTTATATGATTTTTAGCGTTTAATAAAATAAAATGAATTAAATTTTAAAACAAGAACTCACTTCTGTAGACCGATTTTGTGATTCCGTACTTAATGAGTTCCTTACCGCCCTTAGTAAATATTTATATAGGCATTCAGTCTTTGCTTTCGCAATATTATTGTAGACATCGATAGCTAAAAAAATAGTAACTGACTACCTACTACGGCAAGGTATCTGCCCAGGAGTGGACTGTTAAGGTTCCCCACAAGTTCCGCTGAATAGATTAAATTTGTATTGGCTTCTTCAGGTCCATGGGGGAATGCGATATTTTGCAACCACTGAGACCTGGAGTTGGTGGTGTCTCACTCTAGGTTTAGTCGACTCTTCTGTATTATCAGGAGAGAAATAGCGTTTGGTGGTCATATTTTCGGATATCGCGCACTAACTAGCTCTAATGAGAGCAAAACCAATCCGAGTCGCATAAGAAAAACGATTTGTAAATTTAGTATGAATACTTTTTACAACACTTATTCAAAATTTATGGTAACAAAAATCAAATAACAGAAGATCGTTTACCAACATCAAACTTGATTATCAAGCAGTGTTGGGAGATTTAAAAACAGTAAACAGGGTAAAATTGTCGTCGTTGTATTGATACTTTTATTACCCTTGATTTTATAGATTATGATTGTACATTTTCTCTTATAATTATCTCGATTATCACGATTGTCCTAAGTTTATCGATTCTGTTCATTTTTTCCAACCGATTTAAAAAAAATCTGTTTATTCTATATTGTTTGAATTGTTTCTCTTAAATTTGTATTTTTTTTTTAATTTTTCATATTCACGCGATGTTCTTGATTCTCTACATTCTATTCTTCTGATTCTTTATTTCTTTCAATTCTATAGCATTTTATTTTTATTTAGATAGACAAATTATATAGTATGGAAAATTAATTAGAGAATTTAAAACAAAAACTAAAATTAATTAGAAAGTATAAAAAATATATTATAATAATAGTAGATTATTATACGAGTTCCTGTGTAAATTGGACGCTTTAAGCCACAAGTGCTTTTGTGAACCACGAGTGGCTTAAAGCGTTCAATCTACACAGGAACGAGTGTAATACGACGTTTTATCGTTCGACATCACCCCGGAAAACCTTTAAATTGCTTAAAATCCATAAAAATAGTCTGACGTTTAGCTGTCAATTTCATTATTTCATGACACACAGTGTTTACACAAGCGAAAATTTGAAAATTCTGACAGTGTCGAACGATAAACTAAATATTATACTCACTTCCAATTTATTTATTGTTATTTAATTTAATTAATTTAATTACTGAATTACTGAATACTAATTACTGAATTCAAATTAAAGAGAAACTGTTCTGTTTTTAAACAAAACTTTTACTAAATCTATAAAATCAAAAATGTTTACAATAAATGTTCGCCATTTTGTTGTAGGCACAGACGAGCTCTTCTTCTCACCCCATCAATAACATTTTCCGACATGACGTTGTCGTTCTTAATCTCATTTCATCCACATTGTTAATTGGAACAGAATAAATCGAATTCTTCAAATGTGGCCACAAAAATTTCCTGCTGGAAATAATCCATCGCGAGTTCGTCATCGTGGAGTTGGTTAACAAATAATGGTATCAAAATTCTTTCTTGATACCTCGTGGCTGTTATGTTGTCTAACAAAAGTTTAATCATGGAACGTTTCCACAAAGAAATGCGGATCTTCTAAAGACCACATACGCATATTTTTGGAGATAACGTATCACTTCAAATAAAACCAAGCTTCATCACTGAAGAAGGGTTTTTCCAACAAATTATTGTCAAATTTGTCCAAAAACCAGGTAAAGAAGTCAATACGTTGAGGCAAAATCCGCTTAAAAAAGTTTCTGTACACTTGTTAAGCGGTAAGAATACATTTCCAAATCCTTTTTAAGGATATTTCGGCAGGTACCATATTATGAAAATTGCACCTGTTGAGATAAATGACGGACTGATGTCTTTGGGGCTTCTTCCATAACTTGTCTCACTCTTTCAACCGTTTCAGGTGTTCGAACATCCCGATCTCTAACACTACCTTCTTATATCAGGATATTCAGATCGAAATTCTTCCCAAGTATACGGAATAGATTGTTGTCAAATCCCGTTTAGTTTTGTTGCATTGTGAAAATAAGATTCCAGTAAAAAAAAACTTTTGCTCTACTGGAAAAGGCATTGTGCGGGTTCCATCAAGTGAACTTTTGCAAATGAACAGATTTTTATTTCAAATCAGATTTGACAACTCGATGACTTTTTAAACAATCGTATCGATCAAGTATCGACTCAAAATTTTGGATTCAGAGGCTCCTATAATCACGAATTTTGTTGCTTACTCGTTTTCTAAAAAACTACACCTGTAAGATAAAAACTTATCCTGCCAGCCGTTTGATGGAACCTGGCTTTTGTTTAAGATCTTGTAATATCAGTTTTTATACATCTTTCCATAATTTATCTTTTTGTCATGTTTCTTATTTTTGTATTCTTTTTTTGTTCCAAATCACAGTTCCTTTAATCTATAGGTGTTTTTATATGATTCATACATCCAGTACTTTTTGAATGTCAACATTGTACACACTATGTAAATGGTGTTTCCTGTCGCCAATATGATGTATGAATCACTTATGAAGACGATGCATATTTAACATGTTTACTTGTCTTTACCTTCTTAATTAATTGAATTTATTTTCTTGATTTCATCGTTTTATTTGGGGTTTTTATTTTCTGTCAGCATCTCTATTCCGCTTACTACGTACATTTCTTTTGGTATTTCTTTGCACATGAATAATTTCTTAACTATAATGTGTTAGTGTATCTTTTTCTTTCTTATTTTGTTTTTTTTTTGTTTTTTTTTCTTCTCTGTGTTTGTTATTTTAGATGTTTCATCTACTTATAATTTGTATCTTTTGTTCCTGTTTTTCTTTCCCTAGCACTGTCATGTAATTTCTGGTCAATTGACCACCAAGCCATTTACATTTTTTAAGGGGGTCAATTGACCTGTTCGAGCGTTTTCTTCTGAGTCTTTCGAAATTGGAATTTTTGGGGGGTACAAATTTTAGTTGGGACACCCGGTATTAGATATCCGCGCACAACAACTTTGCTCCTGCCGAAGCCAGGTCCGTTCAAATGGCTGGCAGGATACGTTTTTTCACAGTCTTAATTATTATTAAATAAATGACAAAAAAATCAGCTTTTAATATTTCTATCAATTTAATTTTTTTCCACATAAATATGGCTGCCAGGAGTAGAACGTTCTAGGGGAGAAGTGGCAGGAAGTCGTTTTATATCTTATTAAAATGGTATTAAAAAATTGAAAAAGTGTCAGCTTTTAATATTTTTAACATTTGCACTTCTTTTTGTAACATGATTGACATTGAGATGGCAGGAGTTCATTTTGTTGATAAGTTTCATTATTATTATAAAATGAAAGATAAACACGAAGGTTTAAAAAATGGGACAATGAAAAATGTCACCCGGACTACTACGGATTGCTGTTTTATTGTTGAGATTAAGCAATTCGGCGTTATGCCGATGCCGCTTCATTTAAAAAACCATCACACTCACGTTTTAATTTTTGTGTATGGCAGTAATAGGATTTCCATTTTTTT
Organism: Diaperis boleti; assembly: GCA_963583935.1. Taxonomy (NCBI): domain Eukaryota; kingdom Metazoa; phylum Arthropoda; class Insecta; order Coleoptera; family Tenebrionidae; genus Diaperis; species Diaperis boleti. The sequence continues at coordinate 40,203,033 of OY757249.1, read as the reverse complement.
TGTTTTGTCTCTAAGTTTCCTTATCCCACATCACCTTATTGTTATAATATGTCACACCTTATTCACAATTCTAATTGCATACATTTAATTCATTGTCTGGTTAAGTTTACTTACCGGGTCTACACATACACAGTTTGAGTAAAAGAAAAATCACAGAAGGGGATAACTCTGAGCGTAGAAATCAACGAAATTATAGCATTATCGCATTTCCGCCCTCTATTTGATTACCAAAAAATAAGAATGTATGTAAATGTATCATTTTATGATGGTATCCATAACACTGGTCAACATGGTATTTTTACCTTCAGTCAATTATACCTACCCTTGCAGCTTTAGGGGTGCTTATAGTAAGAAAAAAAAATCCATCACGTCAGATTTTGAAAAAATTTAAAATTTCAATTCCCAATTGAAAGTATTTTCCTTCCAAAATCCATTGTGTTGGCCTTCAAAAATTGTAAGGTTTTGATGAAAACGCATAATTTTTCAAAAAAGCTATCGATATCGATTCTGATATATTTTCAATACTTGATTACTTGTAATTGGCATACCTAAATCTGAAATGATGTAGATATTTTCTTTTAAGTGATTTCGATATAAATCGATCCATTTTTCCAATGTAAATTGTCTACAGACTCACAAAAACCATCAGAACTTACTTCACACGATTCACACATGTTAATAATACGTAAATATTACGCTAATTAACTTTTAAGCCAATTATATTTTAATGGAAGAATTTCAATTCCAAAACAAACAAAAAAACACCGAAATTAATAGAATATAATTCCTACCTGTACAAGACGTAGCAAAGTTTACTTAAAAAACTATAGATGTGTTAATATCAACATGAAATTTAAATAATCAGTTTTAATATCACAATAGTATAAAAAATAATCGAATGACGAGGTTAGAGTAATCGGATTATTTTCGTTTGCTCGAGTGGTATTCGTTACGATTATATAATCAAAGCGATCCAAAAAATCAAATTTTTACAGAACTTTTTTCTGACGTTTATTAACAATCATAAAAAAATTACTATGCCAAAGTTTATTGTTGAACCCAGCAGAAAAACCGAAGCTATTATACCAGGTCGTCAAGGTTTTCATCGCTTATCTATACACGGTAACTATGTACCTAAAATCTGTAATTGGTATTGGCTCAATTGTGTTAGCCACAGCCACAGTCGGAGTTGAAGATCAAGACCAGAATCGAGTTAGACAGTAGCATTTATCTGTCCGGAGTGCAGTGGATGTGTAAATAAATAGACGATTCCTTTCACGTAATTTGTAAATAGTGTAAATAATGTAAATATTGTATTATAAGAAATCGACAATAAATTGTAGTTTAAATAATGGAACCCAAAAACGCTACAAAAATTAATTTCTTGTTCCTTTGTTCTACACAACCATAAGAAAATTACGGTTGCAAATATGTAAAGTCAAGATGTAGCATACATTTTAGCAATTAATAGGTTTTAAAATCGTTTCACGTTAAAATGTAGCTAAAACTTATTGGAACCATTAAGGAGTTTGTTTTCTAAGTGGGTTTTTAAATAATTCGTTATTTAAATTTTTACATTATGGTAATATTAGCATATTATATAAATGCATAAGTACTTTTGCATAAAGTAGTTGTGGACATCAAAATGATACTTTAATTACACAAGTTTTATATTTTGCACAGAATATTAGATAGAGAAACATCTCGTAGGGAAAGTAGGGTATATTGGACCCTTTGCTAAACTGAACAATCAAAGAGTAGTTTTTATTTTATCGTATAAGTTTATGACAAAAAACCAATTGGCCGAGAAAGATGAAGTTGGTTCCTAATCGTATGGTCTATCGAAATTAAAAAAATTAAAACCCCTCTGAGATTAGATTGGTCGTCCAATTTAGAAGCGGTCAGCATAGTTAATGTGTTTCAGATTAATTTATTTAGTTCTTAAGAAGCCCTCTCAAAAACAAATACTCATTATAGGTAATTAAACATTTATTACGAGTCTTTAGGCATCATTATCACACTTGTAAAGTTGGTGGAGGCCCGGGATAAAATTTAATTCTTGCTTTCTACGATCGTAAGTTATTTTAGATGTAAATATAATTAAAATTTAAATATATTTAAGTCGAACTCCACAAACTTTAATAATTACAATCGGAACACTACTGCCATCATCAGCCCTTAAAGAATATTTAAAATTATTTCTAAAGCTCATAGAGTGGATGGAGAGTAGTTTAATTGAGTTCCGTGTAATGTTGCTAGTCATCTAAAAATTTTAATTCCTGTAGGAACGGCAATAATTATAGTTGTTGAGGTAAAGTATGCTCGTGTATCAACGTCTATTCCAACTGTGAATATGTGATGTGTAATTTTAAATATTCTTTAAGGGCTGATGATGGCAGTAGTGTTCTGTTCAGTAGTGTAATTATTAAAGTTTGTGGAGTTCGACTTAAATATATTTAAATTTTAATTTAAGTTTACTCCACTTGGATTCATGTACATTGTTCTGGTTTGTAAATATAATTGCAGTGTTTTATTAAAAGTGTGTAATGTTTCAACTTCTCAGTAGTATCTGTTTGTTTGTAGATGTCGAATACAGTAATAGTAAATACAGTAACGTGGGTATGTGATCCAGAAAATTGAGTTCTATACCACATTCTTCGAAAGAAGTCACTGCGGTAAAACAGATGAAGCATGTGAAGTTTTTATTGCCAAATTTAAAAACAGCAGTTTCCTCAATAAGATATACAGGGTGGAAAGTTTAACTGGAATAAATTCAGTATCTTCACTGCAATTGATTTTGCGAAAAATTCCTGAAACACGTCGATTTTTGTTTTTAAATTGCCACTTTTTAGCCTGATCAGCTTTCTTTTGTTTTTACTCAGAGGGCTGTAGCCACCCTTAAGTTTTTTTTTTTTAAATGGGAAGATATTGTGACGTTCTCGAAGAATCGGGAGTGATGATTTAATCGTAAATCCGTAGGATCGCGAATATTCTATTCTCGAACAGACCAGAAGCGGCTTCCCGCTTTAAATAGGACGGGAGAACGACTGCGGCATGATCAGTATAGTCGAACCGCGTCGATGAAGAAGTGCGAATAAGCTACTTAATCCGTGTGACTGTTAAAATAAATAATTGTGCTGTTATAACTTGTAAATAGTCTAGTGTTGAAATAAATTGTACATAGTTTGTTCAAATAAATAGTTTTGTTGAACCCGTAAACGCTACAATATGTCAACCGACACATCATTGGAAAGCTTATAAAGAAAGGAATACAACGGTGTGTTTTGTTTCATGTATTTCTATCTTATTTGAGAATAAGTACCTAAAAACTGTTATTTGGATGTTTCAGTGTGTTTCTTTTTCTTCGTGCGGGTTTATTAGCTTATCGTGTCTTTTTCTAATAAATTTAATTTTCTTTGCAAACTTTTTCATCATTTATTTGACGAATAAGTCGTGATAGTTAATAAGAATAATGCACCATTTAAAACTTAAAATTTAAATTTCTTTAGAATGCATTTTCTTTCTGACGAAAGCACATTTACATTAAACGGCGAAGTCAACAGACAAAATTGGCGTTTTTGGGGTGACCATAATCCTTGCTGCATGCGGGAAACTCACACTTAACGCCCACAGAAAGTAAATGTGTGGGCTGGGATCGTTGCAGATAGGATCATAGGACAAGTGTTCTTTCCTGAAAATCTGAATGCAGAAAGATATCTGCAGTTTCTTCAAAAAACGCTTCGCCCAGCTCTGGCGGACCAATTTAGAAATGAATTAGATCCAAACGTTCCACATGATATTCCATAATTATGGTATCAACAGGAAGGAGCTCCACCCCACTATGCTGCATCCGTTGTGCGTTATTTGAACGACATTTTTCATAATAGATAGATCGGAAGAAGAGGTGCAATAGAATGGCCAGCAAGGCCATCAGACCTCACCCCTCTTGACTTTCTTCTTTTTGTGGGGTATCTTAAAAGTAAAGTCTACAGCACAAAACCCGATAATCTTAAAGATTTGCAGCAACGTATCACTTAAGAAATTCAGCAAATCACTCCACAAATGTAGTAAAATGTAAGAAATGAGTTTTATTATTGTCTTGCATTTTGTCAAAAAAAACTTGCTGAACATATTAAACATCTGTTACATTAAAAAACATTATACTTAGTTAAAACAAGATTTTTTTTTAATTCAAGTCCCACCATTTTCAAACAGTAAACCTACCAAAAAAGAAATACATTAAAGTTGTTTTTAAAGTTGTTTCTTCTTACATTACTAGCTGGAAAAGTAAAAAAAAATATATCGTTGTATTGTAAATATTTGGAAAAAAAAACTTAAGGGTGGTTACAGCCCCCTGAGTAAAAACAAAAGAAAGCTGATCAGGCTAAAAAGTGACAATTTAAAAACCAAAATCGACGTGTTGCAAGAATTTTTCTCAAAATTTATTGTAGTGAAGATACTGAATTTATTCCAGTTAAACTTTTCACCCTGTATATTTAATAAGTAGCATTAAAAAAGCAGAGACGTTCAAAATGAGTTAGGTCCAATTTAGCCTTTAAAGTTGCAAATTTGACAACATATAAGACGGAAATAAACAATTAACTTTATTTTTAAAACTAAAAGAGTAAATTATAAAACATTTCAGATGAACAATAACTTTGAGTATGCTCTGAAGGTTTCTCTAACAAGACATGCATGATGTCGACTCTTCCAACATCTATTCAATTTTGTCTTATAAAATAATTTGGAAATATTAATGGACAACAGCAAATCCGAAAGTAAGCGAAAACAGAGTCCTATTTATACAAATACAATTTTATTGTCTTGTCAGATATTATGTTATAAAAGTAGAGTTGTGAATCCTGTCAGAAAAAATCTCATGGAACTCTACTACAGTGAATTTTTATTTGAATATCAGATATTTCAAGAGATAGCCAAGTAAGCCTTATATCTATCTTTTCCACCGTATGTTACAACATAAAGGAGATGACATATTAGGGTAAGTTGGCCGACTTCGAATTGAAACGAGTTGAATCAATTGCGTTCGAGATTGCTGCACCAGAACTTGCTAGTCACCGATGCGTATATTCAACCAACTCTGGCAATCCTGTTGCTTTGATCCCACTTGATAGGGTTATCTATTTGATTTTAAAATGTTGAATTCTAGTCAGTTAAATTGTATAATAAATTTACTTGTGTGTTCCCAATTTTTGACGTGACAACTTCTTACCCATCCTTCCGTACTTTTGGACTTTGTAACTATCCATTTCTATGCCTACCGCGCGCTCATAGAGTACAACGGTATAAACTGGGGACAAGAATATAAATAGTGTTCACGAATAAATCGCACTTCTGTTTATGGACCCATGATGGACATAGGAGAGTCAGACGTCGCCGTGGTGGAAGACAGAATTTAGCATTCGCTGTACACTACACGTCACACTGGACTTACACAGGGGTTACACGGTTTGGGGGTGGCATTACTTGAATTATGAAATTATGAAATCAAATCATTATGAAAGTAAGTCACCTCTTGTTTTTATCTCTGGCAGTTTCAATGCCCTTAGTTATTTCGTTAATGTACTGTAGCCAGTTTTTCTGTCTTACCTACAACAACAGCAAAACCCTATATTCCAGCAAGATAGCGCAAGCCTTGCCGTGTAGGCTAACTAGAGACTTACTTGATGAAGCTAACGTGGCTTTGGCCCTCACGGTATCCGGATTTGTCGCCCATCGGACATGTGTGGGACATGATGGAATTCAGACTGAATAATTTACCTCATCCTCCAAACAATTTAAATGATCTTCGAATTAGTTTTCAATAAGTTCGGGATGAGATACCACAACCAGCCATGGACCATCTCATTAGCGGCATGCCCAACAGAGTAAGCGAATGCATAAGAAATAATCATGGAGGACCTACACATTATTAAATATTTTATTGCTCATGTAGACAAACAGTATCTTTGCAACCTCGGTTACGGTTGCAAAGTAACGGTTTGCCCATTTATTAATTTGGGTGCGCAAAGTTTACTTGTCGCACGCAAATTATTCTTTGCACACGCAAATTCAGATAAACAAACTACTGAAAACTGAATTTGCCCCTGGAGTCCAATTTTATATTATATTATATTATATTATATTATATTATATTATATTATATTATATTATATTATATTATATTATATTATATTATATTATATTATATTATATTATATTATATTATATTATATTATATTATATTATATTATATTATATTATATTATATTATATTATATTATATTATATTATATTATATTATATTATATTATATTATATTATATTATAATATAATATAATAATTATATTATAATATAATATAATATAATAATTATATTGCTAAGAAAGGTCATACATTCTTCTGTCATACATATTTTGACGTCTATAAGGCTGACGTTAAAAGCTATCTATGTTTTATGTGGATTATGATAATGCAATAGAAATCCAGTTAGCTTTATAAATAGTATTTTGTGTTGCATTTTTACCTGGTCAGGCTCGTCACCGTACGAAAATAACCCTGTATAAATAATTATTTCCCCACTTCAAAAAGTTTCTGATTTTAATTAGTATATAAAAACAAACATTCAAAAAAAAATATTATTAAAATCGAAGCTGTTTTTGAGGACTTCCGAAGATTGCCTGTTTTATGTATTTACTAGCAGTTACCCGCGGCTTTGCCCGCGTAAGTTGGGTTTGGCTTTACTGGCACTTATATTTGGAATTGGTACAGCCCTTTAATTAAAGCAGTTTTAATAATAAATAACAAACAGTAAAAAAAACATTTTTTTTTGCAAAAACATCAAACACGGGTCTAGTTATTTTTAAAGTGCCAATTCTCATGCCTGTCGGTCTTGAAGTCATAACATTTTGAAAAAAATCACTCCCAAATCTACCCTCCTTTTATTCCAGTTGGTAATTTTTTTTTGTAAAATCTTCAAACACGCCCCGAGTCAATTTTAAATGAAAATCTAGATCCCAGTTTTCACGTATGTAACACAGTTGTTTTCCAGTTATGAGAATTCTCAGGAAAACTATCCTCCCCATTTACGCCCATTTTTTGAGGTCTGTAAATATTTTTTTGCAAAATTGTCAAACACGGGTCTAGTTATCTTTAAATGAGGGTCCAAGTGCAAATTCTCATGCCTGTAAGATTGTCGATCTTCAAGTTATGAGAATTTTGAGGAAAATTACTCCCAAATCTCTCCTCCCCTTTTTTCACAGTTGGTAAAATTTTTCTTGCAAAATCGCCAAACACGGACCAGTCTTTTTTAAAGGAGAATCTAGATCCCAATTTTCACGTATGTAACACCATTTGTCTTCCAGTTATGAGAATTCTCAGGAAAACTACCCTTCCCATTTACACCCCTTTTTCGCGGTTTGTAAATATTTTTTTTCCAAAATTGTCAAACACGGGTCTAGTTATTTTTAAAGGAGAGTCCAGTGCCAATTCTCATGCCTGTAACATTGTTGATCTTCAGATTATAAGAATTTTGAGAAAAATCACTCCCAAATCCACCCTCACCTTTTTTTCGCAGTTGGATTTTTTTTTTTTTGGAAATCATCATACACGGGTCCGGTCTTCTTAAAAAGGGAATCTAGATCCCAATTTTTGCGTTTGTAACACTGTTTGTTATCCAGTTATGAGAATTCTCAGGAAAACTATTCTCCCCGTTTACGCCCCTTTTTTGAGGTATGTAAATATTTTTTTGCATCGGTTCAGTAGATCTAGAGATTAACTCCCCCGCCCCGTTACCCCCCTTAAAAATGGAATTTTAAAAAACCGTTTCTTAGTGAGCGCTTACGTGGTAAAATAAGTAAAATTTCATTCTAATCGGTTCAGTGGATCTAGAGATTAACTCCCCCGCCCCGTTATCCCCCTTAGGGATGGAATTTTAAAAAAGCGTTTCTTAGTGAGCGCCTACGTGGTAAAATAAGTAAGTGTGCAATATTTTATTCTAATCGGTTCAGTAGATCTAGAGATTAACTCCCCCGCCCGGTTACCCCTCTTTGGAATGGAATTTTGAAAAACCGTTTCTTAGTGAGTGCCTACGTGGTAAAATGAGCAAGTGTGCAAAATTTTATTCCAATCGGTTTAGTGGATCTAGAGATTAACTCCCCCGTCCCGTTACTCCCCTTAGGGATTCAATTTTGAAAAACCGTTTCTTAGTGAGCGCCTAAGTGGTAAAATGAGTAAGTGTGCAAAATTTTATTCCAATCGGATCAGTGGATCTAGAGATTACTCCCCCGCCTCGTTACCCCCCTTAGGGATGGAATTTTGAAAAACCTTTTCTTAGTGGGCGCTTACGTGCTCAAATAAGTATGTGTGCAAAATTTCATTCCAATCAGTTCAGTGGATCTAGAGATTACTCCCCCGCCCCGTTACCCCCCTTAGGGATGGAATTTTGAAAAACCGTTTATTAGCGGGTGCTTACGTGGTGAAATAAGTATGTGTGCAAAATTTCATTGCAATCGGTTTAGTGGATCCAGAGATTAACAAGGCGGGGGGGGGGTTACCCCCCTTTGGAACGGAATTTTGAAAAACCGTTTCTTAGTGGGCGCTTACGTGGTGAAATAAGTAAGTGTGCAAAATTTCATTGCAATGGGTTCAGTGGATACAGAGATTAACGTGGTGGGGGGCCCGTTACCCCCCTTTGGAATGGAATTTTTGAAAACCGTTTCTTAGTGAGCGCCTACGTGCTAAAATAAGTAAGCGTGCAAAGTTTCATTGCAATCCCTTTGATGGATCCGGAGATTTCGTGATGAGTCAATTAGTGAGTGGTATTTGGATTTTATATATATAGATTGACGCGACTATATACTGTCTTATAAAACTTTGAAAACAGTTGGATCGATTGGAATAGTGCCCCGTACGTTTATCAACATTTTTAATTGTGTGGGTAATACGTTATGCCGTTGGTGTTGTAATGATTATATTATTCTAATTTAATGGCTAAGTATAAGTTTTATTTTTAAACGGTCAGTCTCAACTAATCTAAATATATAAATCACAAGTTACTTGCATAATGAGAATGCAAAATTTATTATTATAACTGAAATCTTTTAAAGGTATGCGAACAAACACGTTAAAAGTAAAAACATGACAGTCAATGTCTATGTTAATTTAAAATTGTGAATGAAAAGCTTTTTCATCATTTTAGCCGATTTTGGTAAAACGTGAGTGAACTCTGCTGTAAAACATGAAAGAGTGAATTCAAATAAAGCTATCGGTTTTGTTAGAACTTGTGGGATTATGGTCACGCTCTACTATACTATACCAATACATTCATTACAACATCAAAATATAAATCATTATTGAAACAGTAGTTATTCACATTACTACTAAATTATGTTTGTAAAGACTACCTTTCAGCTACGTCATTTTAACAAATTGAAACTAATTTAGATCAATTGAAAAAAAAAATCATCATGTTGTAACTTTTATGTGTGATATAGGAAGTTGGATTTGAGACAAACAGGTAAAAATATTTAGTTTTACTACTGCCGGCGACGCGTCTATGATTTTATGAGAAAAATAAATGTGTTTTAACGAGGTTCCTTGCTGGTTAGGTTCATATCGTACATCATAGCCTCTTCTCAAAAATTTGCTTTAAAAAAAAGAGAACCGACTTCAAAAAGTGAAAAATAATTGAATACATGTATTATTACATGTACTACCCAATGATCTTGAATGCGCTTTCTGGAGGCAACGGCAAATTGCGCTCCAACATAAAATTGTGCAGAATCGCACAGGCATTAATAATAGTCCCAGCCTTCACTGGGGCGTACTTCAGCACCCCGATGCATGGCTCAATGGTACTGCGCGATGACTTGTGTGCCTGGTTAAATCGGGCTTCTGGCGAATTGGTAGGCGCATTTCTTATGGGGGTAAGGAGAAACGGGCTGAGTGGATAACCGGAGTAATTAAAGGGGTAATTAAACCTAGGGTAATTAAAACAAAAGGTGTAATCTAAATACACAATGTATTATTTTAGTTTGTACCGATTAACCATGAACTCCTGTCTCCACCATTAAATCGGGTTTCGAGCACCCTGTATACAAGGCTGTTGCGCCATATGTGGGCATCATGCGTGGCTCCTCCAAATATGGCGTTCAAGCCTAAAATTTTTAAATCCATATCACAGATCTAAAACAGGGTGAGTTAAACATTTGCAATTTATCTCAAGAAGAGCGTTACAATTTGAACATTTTTTGAATGATATCCCTTGCGATTAAGGTACTGGTGCTGCGATGGCAATGCCAGGGTGGCCGATGGCAATATGGGTTCCATCGACAAAGCCAATTACCCCAGGTATGTGGAACCTCTCCATGACTCTGTTATAAGAATAATAAATGAAAATTGAGAAGAAAAACACTAAATGGTTTGTACCTTTGCTTTGTTGCCATATAACCTTCCGGTTGAGGAAAGGTTACGAATCTTCCCATGTTTTGGCAAATAGCATTAGCTACCTCGTTGATGGCTTCGGATATCATTGATTGCGAGAGGTTTATATAGCAGTCCTGGCCAACGCAACGTTGGTAACTGCCCCCTGCAAAAAACCTCATCGCAGCCAAAATTCTGGTTTCTTTATTGACTCCATGCCTCCTAGAGCGATCTTCTAGATGCGGTTCTAGGAGTTGGATCAGCTCTGCCATCGACTCTTTGTTGAGACGAAGTAACTCGACAAATCTAAAATTATTCTGAAAATTTAATTCTTATAATATTGTTCTTAAAAAAACATTATTACCTTTGGTCAGGCAAATTGAAAACCTGGTTTTGTTCTCTCAGGCCTCTTTTGAGCCTTCGTTGCAACTGCCTGCCCTCATTTATTTCAAAATAAGGAATAAAACGAGCCATACTTGATTCGCGTTTAAAACAACACGGAATAAAACTAAAAGCTATGAAAAAACATCGAAAACACGTAACAAACAACGGAACAAAACTAAAAGCTACTAAAGAACAACAGTATACACAACAAACGACAAAACGTAAGTCGTCAAAAAAGTGTAAACGACTAAACAAACGAGAAACAACTTGTAATACAAAAAAAAAAACTGAACAACGAACCATCAACGGCTTAAATAACTAATAAACAACAAAAACAACGAATTACGAACTATAACAATACTAAATGGAACGAATCAACTTCTAACAGTTCAGAGAAACACTTTAATTGCATTTTTTTTGCAGAAGCACAATCATCACAAAACCTACATTTGAAATGTCATTTCGTTTTCGACCCTATTGATAAATGTTTATTGGTTGCATGGTCTGAGTTGAAAACTTATCCACCGGGAGATGCGATAAATGTGGAATCAAAATAGCGTTTGGGCGCGGTATTGATAAATGTGACGTCACCTCTTGATAATTATCGCTTCAATACCCCTATTGAAAAGAAACAAAATCCCGGCCCAGAACTGACTACGATCGATTATCCCGAATGAACACAAGACGTGGTCGGCTACTATGAGTTATGAGCTCCATACCATTAAAGCCAACAATGCTGTAAAATTTCTCATGGATACTGGTTGTTTTTCCAGTTGTCCCTCATATGGCCATATTTCTGAACCATTTATAATATGGCATTGCTGTCCGGTACCTGGGGCTCTTCACTGTGGGGCTTTTGTAAACCATGTTCTACAAATTTCGATTTTGCGAGTTAATAGGGTCCAGGCCCCGATTATCTGACACTCTACTTCAAGTCAGTATCTTGTACGATGAGTTGAAGCAGATTGATTGAGATACACGCAAAATGATGCATTTACAGCAAAGTCTACATTCAAAGTCGTCCGTTCCAAGGCTACATCTCCCACGAAATCAGGGAGGCCGAAGACGTTGTTGCGTTGCGCTGTTTGTCCGAGGTTTTAAGTCAGTGACCCCTAAACCTCTATCTCTTTCGCCGGCCTGCAATGGTTTTACAGACGGCAAAGTGATAGGCCCTGTTTGCCGATCCGTCGGTGTCCCTGCTGTGTGACGACAGGCCAGCGCCCAGGACTCGTTTGACAGTTTTGCTGTTTTCGGACTGACAACTCGAATGAGGGCAATGGTGCCAACATAACGAGAAAGTCGGATTCTTTTTTGGGACATCGGAAATGAAAAAATGAAAATTAGAGAAAAGAATTTTACCTGTCCTGAGGCCTGAAAGAGAGGTTAGTACCTGAATGGTGTCGCGATGGAAGGGTCAGTGAAGCTGTCACCCTTCTAGCAGCGCCATTCTGGGCCGCTTTCTTTTTGACGGTCCACTCTCGTCGTAGTCGACCGCTTGTCTGACCAGTGGATTGGGGTGTTCTTCGGCCTTTTTGATGGTCCGGAGGGCGATCTCATGGAGGAACTCCTTCAGCAGCGGGAGCCCTGCCTCACGGTGAAGTTGGTCATTTCTGACGAACCATGGAGCGTCGAAAGCGTGGCGGAGGAATTTGTTCTGGAGGACCTGTAACTTACACATGTTTGTCTTCGAGGGGGCGTGTGCCCAAGCCGCCGAAGCATATGTTAGAGTCGGACGAATGATTGCTCTGTAAATCAACAATTTGTTCTTTACCGACATCTTGCTACGCCTGCAGACCAGCGAGGAGAGCTTGCCCACTGCCATTTTCCCTTTACCCAAAGAGTATTCTAGGTGCTGGCGGAAGTCAAGCTTTTTGTCGATGATGACACCTAGGTATTTTGCCTGGTTTGCCCAGGGAATGACCCGGTCGAACATCTCGATTTCTCCCTCAGGCTGGACGAGTCGGCGCGTCACGAGGAGGGCTGTGCTCTTCTCGGGATTGACGTCGATCATCCATTTCTGGCACCAGTCTTCGAGCTTGTCGATGGCTTCCTGCAGGTAGCGGGTCGCCAGCCAAGGCTGTTTGGATCTGGTGAGGATTGCTGTGTCGTCTGCGTAGATGGCGAGCGTGGTGTTTGCAGTCCTTGGGATATCCGCGGTGAAGGCCGCGTACAGGGTTGGTGAAAGGACAGACTCCTGTGGGACGCCCGCTTCGATGTCGTGGGGACGGGACAGAGTGTTTCCGATGCGGGCACAGAAGGACCTGTTACGCAAAAAGGAGTTGATTAATTGAACCAATTCTAGGGGCACGCCGCACGAGTGGAGCTTGAGGACAAGTCCATCGTGCCAGACTGTGTCGAAAGCCTTGGCCACGTCGAGAAATACTGCACCGGTCACTTGCTTGCGCTCGATCCCGGTGGCGGCGTATTCTACGACTCGGAGGAGTTGGTCGGTGGTGGAATGCTTTGGACGGAATCCAAATTGTTCGTCTGGCAGGGTGTTGGTCATCTTGATGCAGTGGGTGAGTCTCTTCTGTATGACTCGTTCCGCCACTTTTCCCGCTGCTGAGAGCAGGCTGATTGGCCTGTGGTTTTGCGGGAACTTCGGGTCCTTTCCTGGCTTCGGGATGAAGATGACCGTCGCATGCTTCCATCTATCTGGAAAGACTCTGTGTTTGAGAATTGCGTTGCAAATACAAACCAGAGCGTCGACGGCGCCATCTGGGAGTTCCTTCAGCGTCCTGTTGCTGATGTTGTCCTGTCCTGGGGCTTTCCTTGGCTTCAAATGCTGGAGGATCTGGCGGATTTCGAAAGGGTTTGTGGGAGGGATTTGCACTTCAGGGACTTCATCGATGATTTCCCGGACTTGTTCTGCATTGCAGCTCCAGACTGTCGGCGAAGACTTCGGCTTTGTCTTCGTCCGTGAAGACGACGCCGTTGCTTCCGTGGATCGGAGGGAGGGGTTTGCGGTCGATGCGGAGGGCTCTGGCCATCTTCCAGACGGAGTTATCCTCTGTGGATAGCGATTCTAGCTTCTCTGTCCAACGTTCGTTCCTGAACTCTTGGAGTGCTAGTTTGACTTCCCATTTGAGTCTGTTTGCTGCAGTCCTGTCTGCTGCGAGGCCGCTGCGCCGAGCTGTTCTTCTCGCTCGATTTTTCGCGCGGATCAGATTCACGATTCGATACGGAATCGTGCGCCGTTGGGATGGCATCTGCGTGAGTTCTTCGCTCGCTTCCGCCAGCGCGTCGTTGATCTTGTTCTCGAAGACTTCGATTGCGGCGTCGATTCCTTCGGCATCCACGGTTTGTGGAAAGTCTCCGAAGTTGACTTCACAGTGGGCGGCGAATTCTGTCCAATTCACCCTCCTGGCGTGCCTCTCAACTGGGTCGTTGGCTTCCGTCCCGATGTGCATCAAGACGGGGCTGTGATCCGAGCTGAGTTCTGCGGCCACCGAGAGCTCAATCTGGTGGGCGACGTTCTTGACGATGGCGATGTCAAGTGTGTCTGGGACTCCTGTTTGGTAGTTATGGTAGGTCGGCTCGTCCGGGGCCATAACTACCACCTCGGCGTTTCCTGTGAGGAAGGCGTCGAGCGTCCGCCCATTGAGGTTCGTCGATCGGCTGTGCCATTCCAGGTGTTTGGCGTTGAAATCGCCTGCCGCGATGGTTGGAATGTTGCCATCCATGAGTTCGCGCAGGTCGTCTTCGAGAAGTCTGAAGGTCGGCTGAGGGCGATTGTAACATGCAAATAGGCGGAGTGGCCCATTCGCAGTGGTTACTGTTATCCCAGTGACCTCCAGGTGTTGGAGATCTGAAACGGCTGCAACACAGTGTTTGATTATGCTTCTTACATAAATCGCTGTGCCTCCTCCTCGACCTCCTGGTCGATCGTTTTGATGAAGTGTGAAGCCCTGGATTTTGGGATCTCTGGTTTCCGCCTGGAGTTTGGTTTCGCACAGGAGTACGACGTCCACTCCATGGGAGGTGGTGAATTCTTCGAGCTCATTACGAGCTGCTTGAAGCCCATTGGCGTTCCAGAAGGCGATCTGCAGAGGCCGAAGACGTTTGAGTTTGGAGTGTTTATAACCGTGTAATGTTGAGTACAGCCTGCAAAATCATCAGGAGTTCGAACCCCTTGTTGCTCTTTGTCAGGGAACAGAAGAAGCGGGGAATTGGGGCTTTTTTTGTTTAAGGCAGCACAACGAGCAGCAAATGAACTCGGTCTTTACTTTGACGTTGCGATAGACTATTCGTTCTCCACCGTCAGGCAGATATATCAGCAAAAAAGCCTTATGTGGTTCTGCTGGATCACTTCTCCAAGCAGATGTTTGTAATTGAGTTCTCGGCTTCCGCCGAGAATAACATCTGCATCAATAAAGAGGAACAATGGATAAAATATCAAGACCTGCTGTTCGAACCCCGCACGCGGTACACAACTTATGCGGTGAAGCTTGTCGTTCTGGTGATTGGGTGCATGGGAGGCATTAGGGGTTTGTTCGTCTCCAATCTCAAGATCATACCCGCCTGCCGAAAACTGGCAGAAGATATTGAGGCTGTTATCTTGGGATCGTTGCGTTTGCTCAGGGCACATGATTCCCAGTGTTCTAGTTACTCACCCCATGGATTTGGGGAGTGGCTACGATGCGATGTGCGATTGAAACATCTGACCACGAGGATTTCCTTCTGGTCAATTAAAAAAAAATATATATTTATTCGTGCGTTAACAATTACATTGTTTTACACATGTAATTACGGGTATTGTATATAATATACCCTTGCGAAACGAATTAGCTTATTACTTCTGATTTATTCGATATCACAAAATTAAGTACTTATTTTAAAGAAAATTGTGGTTCTATCGAAAAAGCTTATCAAGTAGGTATGATGTTTTTATACCATTTTATACCGTTTGGAGGAGATAATTTAATTATTTATCTTACAGGTCTAGTTTTTTAGGTACCTTATACCATGGTTTTCGGTGACAGAAATCAAATTTTAATCACAAGAGAGATAAAGCTGTCAGTTCTACTCACAAGTGAGTAAATCTGACAGCTGTCAGTTGTAATTAAAAATTGATGTAATATAATTTTCTGCCTTCCACTTCCACGAACCGATCATACTCTTTCTCGTACATGTGTCTCGACCGGAAGCAAGCTGGAAACAGCGGCTTCCACGTCTAGTTGAATATGTTTCGGTAGAAAGTCAATTTTTATTACTTTAGTGAAAATTGTGAAAAACAACGAGACTGTTTATTTCATAACTATAACAATCACAGGTTACTACGGAAACTGATATTAGAACCATGCTAATGTTACAGGCGGATATTTACTTGAATAAATATTTCTTGGATCTTTATACAATGCACCTGTAAAATAAAACGTCCTATATCACACGTAATCGAAATGTCATTATAAAGCTCGTGAGAAGTGCCCAACTCGTGCGCAAGCGCACTCGTGGGTCAAAATTCTCACTCGCTAATAATGATGCATTTCTATCACTTATAATATAATGTACTATTTTATGCAAGATAATGCTAAACCACACACTGTTCGAATTGTGCAAGTGTATCTTGCCGAAGTCACTGTACGCACGATGCAGTGGCCAGCCAGAAGTCTCCATCTTAACCCGACTGAACACCTCTGGGACAACATAGGAGGCAGCTTAAAACACTTCCTCGTCCTCCTGTTAACCAACAAGAGCTTTGTCAAAGATTTCAAGAAATTTGGGACAGTATCAACCAGGCTGAAATTAGAACCTTAATTACTAGTATAGGTCGTCGGTGAGAAGCAGTAATTCGTTCAAGAGGAGGAAAAACTAAATACTAGTTTTTTTAACACCATCTTAAGTTTCGTTCTAATGGGTTTGATTTTTTCTATTGCAGTGTTTTTTTTTAACTTTTCTTTAGGTGATACACCTAGAACACAAATCTTTGGTTCAAATAACAAAAAAAAAAGCATTTTACTTTAAACCAAAATTTTAAAAGTGATGCGTTAATTTCTTTCGTCGTTCTTCTATCTATTCCAAGGCTTGCTTCGTCGTCGATTTTTGTTGAACGCACGTTACAACAGACAATACAATACAATAAACACGTTAAAATTCGGGGAAATCCTTGATATGTCACTCAATTTACAATATAAATTAAACGTTACTACAAAAAATACATAATTATTACATGAGTGTCTTGAAAAAAGATGTAGGTAATCCACTATTCTACCGCCTGCGCCTGTTCTAAAAATAATCGAAAATAATCTATATACAGTGTGTCCCTGGATGGGGTGCCCATGAGGTGATCTTCTCTAGTAAGTTGTTTGGAGAAGAATATTTTTGGTCTAGACTGGTTTTGCTTACCTTAAAACTGTAGAAAACTAAAACAGTCAAACATTTTAATCAACCTGTCTTAAATTTAGCGTTTTTTTTTTAATTTTGAAGATTTTTTTCTAAGTCCATAAACTGAAACTGAACACAGTTGCAGTCACGGCTGATACCTCATTCCCATTAAAATAATTAACAAAACAATTTGAACAACCCATTGCGGCTCAAATTAACCCCAGGAATTTTTTCTTGAAATTCTTGGATTACGTGCCGATATGCTACGTCGCCAAGACCGTAACACTGAATTAAAAAAATTCTTTGCTGAAGACTTAGTACTCCGATTTTTTTTGACAACGATGAAGTTTCAATGGTATTTTTTAGGCGTTGCTAGGCAGTGTTCGGCTTTAAATACTAGATTGATCAAAAAATTTGCGACATAGACAAAAATTCGATCCTATTCATAGAAAAAACCCCCCAATTAAAACATAGCAACTAAGATTTGCAATGTTTTTTTTTTTGTAATTTTATAACAAGCAAAACCAGTCAAGATCAAAAATATTTTTCTCAAAACAACTTACTAGAAGAAATCACGTCATGGGCACCCCATTCAGGGACACATTGTACTCATCGCAACTATAAAAACAGTGCAGTTTTAGGAAATCTTTTCAAACATTTTCAGCATTGCAGTGCTGCACAGTGCCGCGTTAAACCTTGTTATTATTGCGTGTGTCATATTTATGAAGGTCTGAATTCTTTATAAAATTATTCTGATGTTCAAAAACATGTGATAAAGTTGCATAGATCTAAAGGCAAGGTATTGGAAGAACCTGTAGTTTACGTAAAAGTGGTCTACAGGTTACTCTTTGACTAGAAATTCCTGACAGGATTTGTACTGCCCTTTTTCAATTTTGAAGATTCTCAGAGCATGACTCGAATTTCCCTAAATAAAAATCACATAATTTAACATACTATTAAAATTTGAGTAGTAAAAGGCTAATGTGGCTTTTTGGGTCCAATAATATGATGAGTTTTTTTAACTGAAACAAAATAGAGTTCAGTCTATTGGCCAGTTCAGCAACAGGATCCCCCCAGCTAAGTTTATTGTCTAACATAAGGCCAATACACTTGACTGGATTCGAATTGTCCCTGTAACACTCGTCTGTCAAGAGAATGTTAGAGATTGCGTTTACTTTCTTTTATTATAAGTTTATTGGCCAAAAGCCAATTTTTCGTATGCTGCTATGACAATTTTTCCCAATTTTCCAATTTTTGAATGCTATTGCAACGGTTAATAAGAATAGTATGGTCTGCAAACAACACAGTATCTTGTGATAAAGTATTTACTGGTAAGTCATTTACATATATGTTTCCAGAACTGGCCCCAAGACTGAACTCTGAGGCACCCCAATTACAACTGGTCTCTTTTCAGAAAGAACACCTTTCTCCGATTCAATTTGATATCTAAGTGTGTTAAGTGTTAAACAATAAGCCGAGCAATATGTTTAATTACTTTTAAAAAACTTCCGATTCGGAAGTAGGCCCTATAAATGCAAATTGCATATTGAATTTGGCGTATTTTAAATGTATAGTTTTGAGCATATTTGTGAAAAAATCATCAGCCGTAATATTACTTAAGGGTGTTTTATTGCCTTTAGCAGAATAATTTAATTCTTCTTTAATGATAGCCCACACGGCTTTACTTTTATTACCGCTGGAGATTCTGAAACTGTCATAAGCTGTTCGTTTGGTTTCCACTAACTTTTTTCGATAAAGGTTTCTGATACGATGGTAACCAGAGATAGCAGATTGGACTTTGTTATATCGGGTTACTAAGTGAGCGTAAACGTCGAAGATCGTCACTGAACCAATTTAAATTAACTTGATTAAGTTTAGATTGTTTATAATAATAATTATTATTTATTGCCCAACAGAGTAATACCCCAATTACAGGACAATCATTAACAAAATGCTAAAAATAATTAATAAAGAAAATAAAAAAATAATACAAACATGCCCTAATGAGAACCAAATATAAGAACTATACCTACTTAAACTAAAATTAACAAAAGAAAACTAAAAACATAGTGTGCGCCTAGCAATCGGATGTCTAATTAATAAAATACAAGTTGTGTATCGTGTTGGTCTGAATAAAATAGTTTTACTTTGGTCCGTATATCCCCAATTCCCGTCAGGTTATGGGCCCAGAAGTCTCAAAACTCCCAGAACTCGAATAACGAAAAACAAAATATGGCTTCAACTACCGGTTTTGCAAATATTGAGAAATTAAATGAAAACAATTTCGAATTATGGAAGGTTCAGATGAAAAGTGTATTAATAATCAATGATTTGTGGGGATACGTTGACGGTATCGAAGTAAAAACGGAAGAAAACAAACAAGAATGGACCAAGAAGGACTCTAAACCACTGGCGTTAATAAATTTAAGCATCACACAGAGTCAACTGAATTATGTAAAGAAAGCATCGTCTTCAAAGGAAGCGTGGGACGGACAAACAAGTTTTCGAATCGAAAGGTCCGGTTAGAAAGGCTGTTTTGTACAAACAGTTGCTTCGTATGGAGAAGAAGTCCAATGTTACCATGGCGCAGTATGCAATAGAATTTAAACGGAAAGCGGAACAACTTGAAGAAGCTGGAATTGTAATTCCTGAAGATTTATTATCAATAATGTTGCTAGGTTCTTTACCGGCCGAATTCGAAAATTTCAGCGTAGCAATTGAGACCCGTGATGAAATACCTTCGTTCGAAAATTTGAAATTAAAATTAATTGAAGAAGAAGCACGGCTGAACGAAAAGAACGCCATGATCAAAGATAACGAAGATACAAACGACGCGTTACTGACAAAAAGATCATTTGCAAATACAAAAACAAACACGCAAAAATGGAAACTAAAATGTTACAATTGTGGAAAATTAGGACACAAAAGTCGATTTTGCAGATCGAAGCGTAGTGAATTCAAGAAATCAACCGACGACGCTATGACAGTAGTTGCATGCAATACGGAATTAAGAAGTTTGGGGAAGAGAACGTGGTACCTCGACAGTGGTGCAACTAGACACATGTGCAACAATAAAAGTAATTTTGCAAGTTTAGATGAAAATGAACAATCGAAAGTGTATATGGCAGCAGAACATTTTGTAGGATCAATCGGCGTTGGTGATATTTATTTAGATGCGAAATTAAATGGACATCACGCAGTAAACACTGTAAAACTAAAAGATACATTGTGTGTTCCAGATCTTCGTAATAATCTTTTGTCTGTATCAAGCGATACTGATAACGGCTACACTGTTACATTTGACAAAAATCGGGCAACAATCAATCGGAAAGACGGTACGGTAGTTCTCACAGCGACAAAACGTGATCAGCTGTACGTTGTCAACGAAAAAGAAGAATATGCAGCTTTGGCAGGTAGAAATGGAGATGAAGAATTACGAAAATGGCATCAGAGGTATGGACACTTAAATGTAAGTGATTTGAAGAAAATGAAGAAAGAACATATGGTGTCGGGTATGAAGTTTTGTGACAATGGCAATGACATAAAGTGTGAAATATGTGCGAAATGTAAAATCACTGTTCAACCATTTAAAAAATCTGACAATCGTGCAATCGAACTTTTAGGGTTGGTACATTCGGACATTTGTGGACCAATGAGCACTCAATCGCTTGGTGGTGCAAGATATTTTGTAACCTTTATAGACGACTGTTCTAGGTATACAGAAACTGTTATGCTAGGACATCGTTCTGACGTTATTCAGGCTTTCAAAGATTACAAACGAAGAGTAGAAAAACAGACTGGTCAACAAATTAAGAAACTACGTACAAACAACGGGACAGAGTATCTGTCAAACGAATTCAAAAATTTCATCAGAGAAGAAGGCATTTCGCGGCAGCTGACTGTTGAATACACAACCTCAACAAAACGGAGTGGCAGAACGAGCCAATCGTACGCTCGTGGAACTGGCGCGTTGTATTATGGTGCAAGCAAATCTTCCTGCTTCGTTGTGGGCTGAAGCAATTAATACGGCGACATATTTAAGAAATAGATGTGCAACAAAATGTCTAAATGAAATTACTCCTAATGAAGTATGGTCAAAACGTAAACCTTACGTTGGTTTCTTCAGAACAATAGGCAGCAAGACTATCGCTTTGAATAAAAGACAAAGAAGAGGTAAATTTCAATCGAAAGTAGATGAATATGTGCTGGTGGGTTACTCGGATGAATCGAAAGCGTATCGACTATGGAAACCAGGAACAAAAACAGTAATTAAAGCTCGAGATGTAAAATTTTTTGAAAGAATTCAAGAACCCCAAAAACTATCGGAAGGAATTTTTGAATTGTCAAATCCCGATATTGATTCATCACAAAATCAACACCAAGAAGACAGATATCTCAAACATGGTCAAGAAGATGTACATTTCGAAGACGACCAAGACCAGCAAATTGAAGAAGAAAAACAAGTTAATGAGCCACAACGAGGACCGGGTCGTCCAAGAATTGAAAGAACGGGTAAACCTGGACGTCCAAAGAAAGTTTATCAAACCAAGGAGAAAAGTTCCGATCCAGAATCTATTTCGTAAATTTACTCGCGAATTGGTAGAAGATAAAGAAATTGTGTACAATCGATGAGTAGGTAGAGATATTATGTTTAGTTAATTTTAGAAACTGATTTAGAAGAGCGCATTTCGATATTCTAACACCAAGTTATTACTATACTATACAAATACAACACAACAAAATAAAGTTCAAAAATATATAAACAAAATCAAAAACAAAAAATTATCTCAACACTTTTGGTATCTATATGCTATTTTACGCAGTAAAGGCTTCCAAGGATAAACGTTTAATCTTAAACCTAGAATCATTAAAAATATCACATTGATTACAAATTTGGTTCAAATTATTAGCACTGAAATACATAGGTGATTTAACCAATAAATTAGTTTTAGGACATCGTAGGTGTAATGCGTTTGACGACCGAGATGAAGGTCTAGGAATTAAAAAGTGCACACGTGCTAAAATCCATTCGCTGTCAATCATTACATTTATTATTTTAAAAAGAAAATCTACACTCATCATTTTTCTTCTGCACTCCAAGCTATGGAACTGGAATGAGTTCAGTAATGTACTATAGTGAAATCCTCTTTCGGGATATCGGCCGAGCTTAATGTACCATAAGTACTTGAGAAACCTCTTTTGGCAACTTTCCAATATTGATTTATGGCACTCATAGTACGGTGCCCATATTATAGCCGCGTATTCAACTTTGGACCTAACAAATGCAAAGTATAATGCATTCAGCGCCTTAATATTTCTAAACGACCTACCGGTTCTCACCACAAATCCAAGCATTTTATATGCTGAACTGACACATAAGTCAATATGTCTAACAAAAGATAAATTCTTATCAAAATAAACGCCCAGATCTTTAATTGAATCAACACGATCTAAGGAGCTTGTATTCATGTGATACTCATATGTGACAGAAGTTTTCTTTCGGTAGTAAGACACTACCATGCACTTTCTTATGTTAAAAGATAATCTATTGGCGTCACACCAGTCAACTAAGCGATCCAGATTACTTTGTAATCTCACACAATCATGAACACCGTCAATTGGTAAAAAGATCTTTAAATCATCCGCAAATAGCAATGCTTTACAGTCTAACACTGGTGGTAGGTCATTTATAAATAATGGAATAAAAGCGGACCCAAGATAGAGCCTTGAGGAACTCCAGAGCTTACTGAAACAAAATCAGACCGGAGGCTATCTGTCTGTCTGTCTGTTAAATAAGACTTAAATAATTTGCAAACATTATCACAAAATCCGAACAATTTTAGTTTGCTTAATATGACATTGTGGTCAATCCGGTCAAATGCTTTAGCAAAATCCGTATATACGGCATCTACTTGACCACCGCCATCTAACACCTCAGACACAATTTGAGTAAAACATACGAGGTTAGTAATCGTTGATCGTTTTTCAATAAAGCCGTGCTGTAGAGGAGATAAAAAGCAACTACCCTGAGTAATAATTTGTCGATGGACGATTATTTCAAAAATTTTTGCAAAATTGGAAATCAAAGAAATGCCTCTATAGTTGGGAATATCATTTGGTTTGCCATTCTTCAAAATCGGACAAATTCTAGACAACTTCCATATCGTCGGAAAACAGCCTTTATCTATAATCACATTAAACAATATATTTAAGGGTTCCAAAAATATAGCGACACAATCTTTAATTATAAAACTTGGTACTTGGTCAGGTCCTGAAGTCAGTTAGTTTATACACAGCCGCTGCAATGTCTTCAGCTGAGACTTTCGACAAGTGAATTGCAAGTGAATCAAAATCAGCCACTTCGTTGGGCTCAACTATCTCCCCTTCAGACTCAGTATAAATACTTGTAAAATATTGACTAAAAGCATTGACGATATCTTGAGGTTGGTCATACTGAACGTCATTCCAAAACATCACTCCCGGTATACGTGTACCGCCACGAAGACGACCCACATAATTCCAAAAAGATCGAGGATCATTAGCAATCGTTAATTCAATATTGGCAATATACGACTGATATGCAGTCGCTATTTGACTCTTAATTACTGCTCTCAAGTTCTTAAATTGCTGAAGATAACTTAAACAATTTGACGATTTATATTTACAATGCAGTTTCTCTTTTTTTCTTTATGTTCGAAATAATTTCCGGTGTAAACCAGGGAAGAAATTTACGACTTTCTTTACAATAAACTGGAATGTGTTCATCAAATACGGAATAAATATTGTTATAAAATACTTTGCAAACACTATCTATATCATAGGAATCTTTTAGACCCGACCAATCAATATTGGAAAATGCGTCATATAAAATGCCAAAATCGGTTTTCCCAAAATTATACTGCTTACCACTTGAAGCTGAAGAAGAAAAGTTAACTGAGCGATTTTCATGCAAATACAACGATATGGATAATGCAGGGTGGAAAGCATCCTCGTTTGCAAAAGCAAGATCTTCCTTTAATACATCACACCCACAAGTCGAAAATACCAGATCGAGTAAATTATTAAAACAATTTTTAATAGTATTAAAATTTAAATATATCTTAGTCAATTTTTAATAGTGTTAAATTGAGATAAGTGCAAAAAGTTACAAAAATTATGCAGTGCCTTACTTAAACTATCATTAGCATCAATGTCAAACAAGGGAATATTGAAATCTCCAACAATAACTATTTTACTGGTACATAAACAGCAGTCTTCAATATATTCTAATAGTAGGTTTAGGTCATTAACTGAAGGAGTTTTTGGTATATAAATAACAAATAAAAAAACTGCACAATCGTTAAGAATACACTTACAACCTACCACATCAATGTAAGGTAATGATTCAGCTAACAATGACATATCAATCGACACTACTCTGTACTTATTTCTAATAGCAATTAAAACACCGCCTCATCTGCTCAAAGATGTTAAAGTTAAATTTCTGTCATGCCTAATAACCGTGTCATTGTCAATATCAATAAATTCAGATGAATAAATATCACTTCTAAGCCAAGTTTCAGTAAGAGCTATTATATCAAATTCCCTATCACACTTATTTTGATAAAATTGATTACACTTATTTACTATACTTCTCACATTCTGGTAGTATAAACTGATGGAAAATATTTTGTTGGACTCCTGCTGATTGTCATCTAGTTTTTTTGAGTCGAGTTGATTCGTGGAGTAGTGACAATCTGAGGGACATTATTCCGGTACTTGATCGTAGCATTATTCGTTCCATTTGCTCGCACTATCTTCAATTCTTCATTCAAATTCCGGAGGTAATTCTGTTGCTGTATGGTTTTGTCATCCCGAATAAATACTTTGTTATAATCTCGACTTTTCCTTAGCGCATCACGTTTTCTCAAAACTAGGCGGGCCATCTCAACAGACTTGAGATGAAGCTTTAACAAGCGAGGGCGACCATCAACAGACTTTAGCCTTAACTTTAGAAAAAACATAGAATACTCGTAAAAGTAATGTGTTAGAGTATTCAAATTCTTCTTCCGCTGAATTTTAATTTCCATAGAGATCAGCAAAATCCAACTAGTTAATACACTGATAAAATTGATCTAATTTATATGTAGTTACTTGACGACGCTGTATACATTCGTTCTTTTTTACTGATTTCTGATTACTATTGTTTCGAAGGTAAAATTTTGTGGATACTCCCCAATGATCACCAAATATTTGCTTTACTACGACAGTCTAGATATTTGTTTGAATATCCGTAAATATATTTTATTATAACAGCAGGTATTATTCTTAGCATAAATTTTGGAGGCAGATTAAAAGATGCAGTCAGGTCTAGCAATTCTTTCCTGAGACAATTTTTATAAAGAAAGTCTATATTAAAATCGCCGGCTAGTATAATTTGCGATTTATGACGTTTACAGAGATAATATAATTTAAGAGAACATGAAGTTTCTCGAAAAAGACATCTTTGTCACCATCTGGAGATCGGTAGATGGTGATACAAATGACATCTTCACGAGACAAGTAAACCGCAGCGGCTTCGACGAGACGCAAAATTGTTGGATGTCTATTCTGGTGGCGCAAGTGTCAGTTGTTACAAAAACGGCAGCTCCTCCATGAATGAGGTTTTATCGACAAAATATGTCAATTAGTGAGTAGTTCTTAAAATTATAGAATGAAGACTCATCATGCACTAATCAGTGTTCACAAACACAGAAAATATTCACCTCATTGTCTTCCAGAAAGGCTTGGATATCACATAACTTATTTCGGTTACACTGTATGTTGATGTAAAATAGTGAACTTGAAG
Organism: Diaperis boleti; assembly: GCA_963583935.1. Taxonomy (NCBI): domain Eukaryota; kingdom Metazoa; phylum Arthropoda; class Insecta; order Coleoptera; family Tenebrionidae; genus Diaperis; species Diaperis boleti. The sequence goes on along the minus strand of OY757249.1, from coordinate 40,177,078 downwards.
ATTTTGTCTTTTCCAAGTCGTCAATTTTCTGAACGAAAAACTACCGAGTTTCCCTGTCGAAAAAACCTGACACGTTTGATTACAACACCGTTACTCACCTGGATTAAAAATGCATATGGGGCATGCCACGCCAAACCGGACACCATTTGGCTTTTACATCTCCGATTTGTTTAATATTTTTTTTAGTTATAGTATTGGTTGAGAGAGGCCTCCCTGATTTTTTCAATTCTTTTTATCGAACCGTATCCGATTTACTAGCAGAAAAACAGACAAATGTCTGAAATACAGTTAATCAGACATTAATTAGAAAAAGTATGCAATTTATTTCATACTGGTACCCAAAAAATTATGTAACAATAATATTAATTCAAGTAAAAATTGGTCTCCGCTCACCAAACAACTGGTATTCTTTCTCATATTGTTCCAGAGATTTCTGTGGCATCAAATTGTTCTTTACGCGATCAGCTTGGTCCAGAAGATCTTGAGGCACCTCAATTTTATCCATTTTAAACGGAACAATCGAATAAAATATCAAAAAAAAAAAAACGTGCCCCAGCTTTTTCGTTGTAATTTTTGACAAACCTTTGCTGCTGTGTGAATGTTAGTTACCACATATTATTTAATTTCAAAATTTATTTTTATTTTAATATAGTTTATTAAACTTGCAATATGAAATAAAAAATTGTATTTACCTCGAACGAAAAGTGTTTTTAAAAGTACTCACAAGTAATTCCTGCTTCGGGTAGGCACCTCGGTCATAAACAACTTGCTCGTACTTTAAACTTCACTTTTCGTTCTCGATAAATAATATTTATAATAAGTATTCATCCCCCGTTTACAAATATTTAATGCATCGCAATTTTTTAAACTTGAGAACTCGACATGGATAAGTAGCTTTTAAAGAGTCACTGAATTTTCCCCTCTGTTTTAAGATTTTAGTTAAATATGCGACAGCTTTGTTAGCTTACAAAACATAACATTGTGCGCGTTTTATTTACCTACTACACTGTTATTTTAAACGTCTACAAGTTCTACTGGAGATTATGAACCTAGGGGGAAACGAGTTGACTAAGAAAGTAGAAACCAGCTAATTCTCTCAAATGCAAACTATTTTGGTTATTAGAATTTTTATGTCTGAAAGACTGCAGACAGTATCAGAACTATCCACCGCATTGTGGTAGTAACTGATCCGAATAGCGCAAAACTGTCGTGCAAACTTCGGAAAAGAATTTATATTAGCATAGTACAATATTCGCAGCCTGCCCAGCTTGTCGGAATCTGTACACTTGTTACCGTCACCATGCCGCGTCATTTAAAATTCTAATGTTACAAAAATAGCAATCCCTGACAATATTCGAGTTTACCGCATGTTTTAAATCCGTTTTAGGACAGTCACAAGAAGATATTTTCAAATTAATAAGAAACAGAAAAGTGAGCGTCAATACTAAAAATGTCTAAATTTTATTCTGACTTATTTCCTCCACTACACCTTTCGTTCGTGTATCAAACAACTAGACCGGAAATTGTTCGTAGCTGAACCATAACATCCAATATTTGTGATATATCTTATACGTGTAGAGAAACCTCAGAACGGCGGTAGACCGATGCAATTTTGCAGCATAAAGTTTAACTTATCAGACTATAATATTAAGTAGTTTAATGTACAATAAACGATACTAAAGAAATAGTTCTAGTTGCCTTATGGTAGGTATATAGCATATTACTTTATTTATCAATTAATTATTATTACATTATTAATTTTCATAGTTTGTTTGCACAAACATGTGGAGTATTACCTTTTTCGTTTAATACGTGCTGTAAGTAATTTACAATACTTTTTTTTTTATTTCTATGAAAACTAGCAATATTCGAGTTACAAATTGTGAAAACAAAGACAATATACAGGTGGTTTAAAAAACGGACAGAACCAAATGACATTGTTCCTTAGTGGCTACAAACTGTTCTATACAAAGAAATTTTTTGACATATGAATTTTAACGTCGAACGATAATTTATTTTTTAAACATAATAATGTTATAATTATATTTATTTCACAATCAAATTTTTGACAGAAGAAGTGTAAATAGTCTTAAGTACAAACCGGACAACAAGATATTGGCAACTAGTTGATATCGATGTTGGCAACATGTATCCCGTCAACTAGATACAAGTTGTTGGATACTCAGCAACATCGGTCGGCATGATGGTAAAGAAATTTGTCGACTGTTGCTTGTATCTGCGTTTTTCATTTGAAATGGAAAACATCGCTCAATGTGCACTAGCAGCAGCAACAGTCTCTTCCATTTTTTCGTCAACACTGATTTCGGTTTGGACGCGCAACATTGTTGAGAACATTTTGTTGGCCGGTTTGTCTTTACCTTTAAGTGTGCATTTCAAAGAATAGCAAATGTTAATTCGGCCCACTGGGAACACCACGTAAAGAAACGCTCCTTTGTTTATCTTAAAGGTGGTATGGAAGGAAGTGGACGTTTTATGAGAAACATAACAATAAAAACTAATTATCAGCAAAACGGTTACTTCTACAAAAAGCTGCCTCTGAAAATTTCAGTTACAAGTATTGTAATTTTCCAATTTTTCTGTAAACGTGTAAAATCTTTAGCAGCACTCAATGGGGGCTAACATCTAATTTTCCTGAACTTTGAAGTTAGAATTAATAAAAGTCAGAAAAATTAATTGACATCTAATTGTTTTCAAGTTTAAGTTTGATTCCACACTATAGACAAAAAGGAAATGCATTTCAAGGTTTCTCTCGACAAGCAACCAAAACTTCTATCTACAATTTTACGTTTAAAAACCTATGATGCCAAACTAGAGGAAATGCATTCTGTATCAATACAAAGTTTCTCTCAAGACAAACACAAAATTTTGTATCTACAATCTTAGGTTTAAAAACCAATCATCCCAGGTTTCCAAACCATCTTTATAGCCCAGGCATTTAAGGATTTTTCTTAAAAGAAAATCTCTGCGTTTTTGGGAGTTTATTATTGTGATATTATAAATATTGTGTCAATTGTCTCCAGCCAAATTGTTTAAGCTAAAAGAGTTATTTATCCAAGGTCAAAATTTGCATAAATCAGTATTCCCATAAAATAATCGTCATAAAATCTATAGTCCAGTAAATATAGTTTTTTCCCAATTTTTTTTCTTGGTTCTGTATGTTTTTTGGGTCGCTGAATCCGAATTTGAGGTTTGCCCCCTCACCAGAGGTGAGCTAACTTCAAGAAATGCAAGAAACTTCAAAAAAATTCCAGTTTTTTGCGCTTGCCGATTTTAGCTGCAGGAGTTATACAGCGGATGCGCCGGGATAACCTCTCAATAACCTTTCGAGTCGCCCGAGGTAGAGCAGTGAATAGATGTTGAAAACACCTACGAGTAGGTTCCATAGCCTTTGGAATTAAAGACTGGTCTCATGCAACTTGTCAGGGACGCAAATAAATTTGCAAGGGTATTTTGAGAAATATTACCGCCACCGGGAGCTCAGAGGTGTTGGTCACTCCATTATTTGACCCACTGTATATTGGTATTCTTTAATAATTGCAGCAGTCTTTGCAATATCTTGCATAAAAATGAAATGGTTACCAATAAAGCCACCGAAAGGCACCACATGGTCTGCTAGAATTTCTTCAATATATCTTACAATCATCAAACCTCTTCTTCTGCGTTCGCGTCTGGCACCAGCAGTGAAAACGGTCAAGGATCTAGGAATATTCGACTCCATATAATGCAAGAACCGTCACCATGGTTGGTATGTTCGTCAAAGCAGCACTGAGCAAATCGTGTTCTTGGTCGATGGTATACTCGTCTTCTTCTATCACTGCTATAAAGTAAACGCTCTCAGGTAGAAGATGATTCTCGATAAGCTGGGATGAGTTTTGGACGTCTTTCAGGAATTGGAGGGGTTAAGTTGCTCTCGTCTTCGTTTTACTGTCTACTCATTCGAATCGAATATCATGGAGCTGCTGTTGAGTTTTAACAACAGTCTTTCGACGATTCCGCAACGATGTTGTTGTGAGTAAACGATCGTTTCTCACAGATGTATATCGATTTCTACCACTTAACTGTCATAACTCAAAGTCGTTAACTGAAGAAGCCATTCTCCCAAAAGCGTTGGATTATTCTTTGTTTCGCTGAACGTTTCAAATTAGCCCTTGTTGAATCAGAACAAGAAGTTACGCAGCTACTTCTGGTAGAGTATCCATTTCAGAAAAGGTCAATTTTAGTGTTTTCGTTTTAACAAATTATTATGATTATTAATATTACATTTAACATTTGCAATAACGACAAAAGTCATTCAGATCCATTCAATCCGGCTTATATTTTTAGTGGAATTATTATTATTAACTATCAACGTAATAACAAAAAATCGGCCAAGCACACGAAGGGTTCCGTACCAGATTAGAATATTTAACACTACATACCTGTTGATGAGTAAAATTTTTGATATTTACGGCTAGCACTGGCATGTTTAAGAATATGGAAATGGTTACAATTTAGTTTTCAAATTAATTAACAAATTCGCAAAAGTCTGTCATTAATTATTATTTGTTGCCTATTTCAAATTTGGCAAGCGTTTGCGAATAAAATGAATGTAATGTATTTAATTCTACACTTTATTTTATTTTTATTATTTGTTGTTATAGCGGGCATAGTAGTACACATTCTGTGAAAAGTGTCTATCTATTTCGGTTCCAAAGATATAGCCCAGTGACACACGGACGGGCGAACGGAGATCGGAACCTTACTAATAGGTTTGGTGTGAATAACGTTCATGTTTTCTAAATTTGATCAGAGATAATGAGTAATAAGGACCAATAAGATTGCTAAAAAATATATTTGCTACAGCGACGTTTCGACGAGAAGCCTCCCGCCTTCTTCACAGCTAACAAATCCTACTAAACTTTAAAAAATTCTGTCACAGAACACATTATTAATGAATAAACAAACACATTAAAACCATCTAACACTAACTTTTACATAAATATACTGAAATAACAAGTTGTAGCCAAGTAGGATTTGTTAGCTGTGAAGAAGACGGGAGGCTTCTCGTCGAAACGTCGCTGTAGCAAATATATTTTTTAGAAATCTTATTGGTCCTTATTACTCATTATCTCTGATCAAACCTAGTAATAGGGTTGGCACCCTTGGGGTACGGAATCCTAAAAATGAATTATCAGAATATTTAAGCCTATTTTGTTGAACTATTCCATTCACCTGTCATTTATAAAAAATGGCCCAATAAAAATCCAATTTTTAATATTATTTTATTACTATGGTTTCAAAGAATTCGACTGAATATTCTACTCATATCATGGTATCGGATATTTGAATGAATGGTATTAAAATAAACAACAATCTATTTATTTAAAATATTTCACAATATTGAGAAGTTCAGTTTTTGTTAGAGCTGCTGCATTTTTCGTTCGTTTTTCTGGGCGTGCATGCAATTTTTTCTTCATTGCATCCCGAGCTTCCCTCTGTAATCAATAAAAGATGGTTCATGGAATAATCCTCCGAATACTACTCGTACTCCAAGTTATGTAGACTATTTTTGAAACTGGTTTCACTCATTCAATTGTTCTGGAGAATCTCAATCGTGCTAAAGCACTCGTCCATTCATTTGCAAGTACAATTGACATTCGTGATCAGGGAGAAAATGATCCACTTCTGTCACGGTTTTGACAGCAGAGAAACTGATTTCTACTCAGGCTTCTGTAAAAAAAATATAATTTATATTTTATTCCAATTCTCCCACGTGAAAGTATAGTATTGTCCCTATATGTTATTATGAGGTTTCCTGTGTGTAATAAAGCGCCTTAAATGACCCCTTGGCAAGAAGAATATCACCTTTGTCATCTCATCCCAGAATAAAGGGCTTGTATAGGTTCTCAGATTTTGAGAAGGTACTTACTGGTGACAAGACATAGCCAACTGTGCTTTAAAGCCAATTCAAACAAAAAACGGATTCAGTTATTAATAGTTTGTGTTGATGATGTGTATAGTCAGCGGACAGTAAAAACTACGTTGTGTTCTTAAGTGAATTTATTGCTTAACTGATCTGTACAAAAACACAACCCCCGCACTACGCGTGGGCCGCTCTCTCCCTCCCCATCATTTCGCATGAGGGGCGCAACTACGCGCACGCGTGTTACCAAACATATACCCCCCACCTTGAATCAGGTGAAACATGATTCAACAAACAAAAAACAAAAAAAAACATTTACAAAAAAATACAACAAACAAAAAAAAAACATTTACAAAAAAAGAAAAAAAACAACCAGTAAATATAAGACTAAATAAGCTTAAAAGTATACACAAAAAAAAAAACAATAAGTTCTTCACTATCGTCCATTCGAAGTTTGAACTCTTAGGGTTCAATCGGCAGTGCGCATAATTTAGTTATTGAGCGTTTGAAAACTCCACTTTGACACTTCACAGTCACCACCCTCACAAATTTGTCCTTCCCTGGATGCAACTCCACGATACGTCCTAGTCGCCATTGTAAGGGGGTAAATTGTCCTCCTTCATTAAAACCATGGTGCCAACCTCAGGAACCTTAGAAGAGGCAGTTTGCCATTTTGACCTCGACTGCAATGTGTTAAGATATTCTGTAGATCAGCGTTTCCAAAAATGTTGGCGACAGGCCTCAACAAGTTGCCAACGAGATAACCGGTTGATAGCGACCTCGGTGTGATCCGCTTCCACAGGTGCCGTGATCTCATGACCGATGAGAAAATGCCCCGGAGTGAGGGCAGTGAGGTCGTTGACGTCGTTGGACAGAGGCGTCAATGGGCGTGAATTTAGAACAGCCTCTATTCTTACTAAAAGAGAATACATTTCCTCATACGTCAAATGATTTTCCCCGATCACGCGTTTGATATGAGTTTTAACCGATTTAATGCCTGCTTCCGCCAGGCCCGCGAAATGAGGAGAGCGAGGGGGAATGAATCTCCAATTAATATTATGTAGTTTTAGTTTTTTGTGTAATTCCGGTTGCTGTAAAAATTGACGAAATTCCCGATCAGCGCCCGTAAAATTTGTAGCGTTATCGCTTACGATGAAATTAACATTTCCCCTGCGGGACATCATTCGCTTCAATGCATTTAAAAAAGAATCTGTAGTGAGGTCGCCCACTAACTCCAAATGAACAGCTGTAGTACATAAGCAAACAAATAAACCTATATACGCTTTCACAGTTCTTCTTCCCCTTCCTCTACCCTCCTTCACAAAAAGAGGGCCACCGAAATCGACACCTATTTTCAAAAAAGGGCGAGCCGGTGTAATTCTTTCATTTGGTAAATTACCCATTATTTGGCTATATGGTTGTGGTTTTAATTTGTAACAGCTAATACATCTACGAATAACCTTACGAACCGTTCCTGCCCGAAATTGGCCAAAACGTTTGTTTTATATGAGCAAGTGTACCAGTTTGGCCCGCATGTAACTGTTGGCAATGAGTTTCTTCAATAAGCAATTCTGTTACAAAATGTTTAGGTAATATAATGGGGTGCTTTTTCTCATAAGAAATTAAAGCATTGTTTAATCTACCCCCCACCCTGAGCAGGTTGTTTTCGTCTAAAAAAGGATTTAAGGGAAAAGTGAACCGCCAACGCATTTCCGTTCTTTAAGCTGGGCAATTTCTTGGGAAAATGCTTCGCTTTGTACCATTCGAATTATATGATTAGTAGCATTTTCCAGTTCCGTCAATGTTAATGGCCCCTTGACCTCAGCTTGCTTTTTTACTCGATTACTTAAATTTTGAATAACACGCCGCCAAACGGCTATCGTAGTTTTAAGTTTTGAAAATTTAGAATGCAACTTTAGAAAGGGAAATTGCACTTCAGATTGAGAGAGAGTAAAAAATGTTACTCGTTTTCTTTCCAAATTTGCCTCCTCTAAAGGAGGATTAGTTTCATTAGTTTCACAAAATTTTGTAGAGAAGTCGTGCAACCAACTGGGTCCGGTAAACCATATAGCGCATTTGGCAACCTCCTTGGGAGAAGCGCCACGGGTAATTAAGTCCGCAGGATTTTCAGTACCCTTTACGTGACCCCAATGAGAAACTTGTGTTAACTGGTGAATTTCAGATGTTCTGTTTGCTATAAACGTTTTCCAGTTTTGAGGGTCAATTGATCTGACAAAAATGCAGCTTCCGTATGCTTTTTCGGAACTATCACAAAAACCATGAAGTTCAACTCTAATGGGATCTTGACAAATCACACCTCTAGGAAATTGAAGTTTGTCTAAGTCAGATAATTCATGAACAAATGATGTCCATACCTTGTTGATTGATTCTGGAATTTCATCATCCCAATTGATTTTTTCCAACCAAAGGCGCTGCATTATTATTTTGGCTTTGGTAACAACAGGAATGAGGAGACCAATTGGATCGAACAATTGGGCAATAGAATTCATGACTGCGCGTTTTGTAGTTTTATTTGGCAAGGAAAAATTGAATGTTTTATAAGAAAAAATATCCTTCTCATTGTCCCAAGAAATGCCAAGCGTCTTTTTATCTGCTTGTTTATCGATTATGGTGCAGTGTGTTTTTGAAGCATCATCAAGAACGTCGAGACAATTAGACCGCCACTTACTTAGTTTAAAACCGCCCTTTAAAAGGACTGTTTCAAGTTCGTTTTTAATTTTGAGTAATTTGTCAATTGATTCCGCACCAAAAAGAGCGTCGTCAACATACATGCAGTTTATAATGGTTTCATGTGCTAATGGATAATTGTCTCGATTGTCAACCCCCAATTGCTGTACGCATTTGATTGCTTGATATGATGAAGGCTTTAGACCATAGGTCACGGTATTTAACTGATACGTTTGAAAAGGATCGTTTATATTTTCTCGCCATAAAATTTTTTGAAAAGCGCGGTCTGAAGGATACATTTTAGAAATGTCGCATAATAGTACGAAGGGTGGAGCGCGAAACTGAATAATTACACTAAAAAGATCAGGTTGCAAAACAGGACCGGCCATCAATAAATCATTTAGACTATAATTGTTAGAGCTTTTGCATGAGCCGTCGAATACAACTCTGTACCGAGTACTTGTACTGTTTTCGTTAATTACGCATGAATGAGGCAAATAAAATGAATTTTCGGCGTTGTCTTTTTCAATCAACTCCATGTGATTGAGCTGTTGGTACTCCCTCATAAATTTAATGTATTCTTTGTCTAGGTTTGAATCCCTTTTGCGCTTTCTTTCAACTGCAAATAACCGATTTAATGCTGTTTCCCTGGAATCGCCTAATTTGGGTTGTGTATGAAACGGAAGACGTACCTGGAATTTACCATCTTGCAGTCGGGTGGTAGTGTCATAAAAATGTTTTTCACAAAGGTCCGCGCTATTACCCGCACCGTTTACGATGGGTTTCTCCAGGTCCACCTCTTGTATTTCCCAGAATCTGGTCATCGCATGGTCTAATGTAATTTTGTGACATCTGTTCACTGAACCGTTTTGTTTACCAAATGATCCACCCAGTATGTAGCCAAAAACTGTATTTTGAAGAGTTGGCTTGTTTTTGCCCAAAACGATTTTGCCATGTAATAAAAGGTCAAGAAAGATTTCTGCTCCTAGCAATAAATCAATTGGTTTCGTTTGGTTGACAAATGGGTCCGCTAAAATAACATTTGGGGGTAATTGGAAATCTCGAATATTAAATTGATGTGACGGTAAAAGTTCTGTAATCTTTGACACTACTAGGCATTTAATTTCCGTCTCAAAATAAGAGGCTTTACTTTTGATTGTAACTGTTGTAGCATTGTTTATAGATGACTGCCCATTTATACCTAAAAGTGTTATATTTGTTGGATTTAGTTTCAAATTCAAAAATTCGCACAGGCCTTTGGTGATTAAGTGAGACTGGCTACCATTGTCCAATAGAACCCGACAGTCTTTTGTTTTCCCGTCTGGACCCTGAACATGAATAAATGCCGTGGACAATAAAACATTTGATGAGGTCACAAAATTACATTGTGCAATTTCAGTTTCTGCAGTTATGTTTTCGGTAATAGGCTCCTGGTCAGTTACAGGGGCTGAATAATGTAATAAAGTGTGGTGAGATTCGTTGCAAAGTTTACATTTATAACTAACACAATCTTTCACAAAATGATTAATTCTAAAACAATTAAGACATCTCTTCAACTTTTTAATCTGTTGCACTCGATCTTCAATACTTAGAGAAAGGAAGTCGCTGCATGTGAAAATTGTGTGATTGTTTTTACAAAAAAAGCATGAACTCACAACGGTGGTTTTTTGAAATTTAGCCACGTGAACTACTCGTTTATTGTAAAGCCGTACTGAATTTGTTTGATTTACATTTGATGCAGAAGAGCGGGAAGAAGAACTGTTTATATTTGTCTCAATTATCTCGTCAAACGACCCCAAAACCGCGTAAAATTTATTTTGAATTTCCTGAAATTTGTATTCGGCATTTTCATTGTTTTGCTCATCCCCTATAACGAGTGACGTTGACGAATAATATGCTACAATTTCTTTAAATTGAACGTGTAGACTCTCCACATCTCGTAGGCGACGTTTTACTTCGTGAATTCGACCGGTAGAACTCGAATATTTGCTAATAAATTCATATTGCTCGTTTAAATTCCCTACTAACAGTAAAAATTTGGCCGCGAAATCGTCGTGATCCGGCATTTTTGACAATTATGAGAAAATGCAACTCTCTTAGATAAAAACAGAACTGACCTTTTCCACTCCGTCGATGACTTCCACGTGTGCTGCGTCGGGGTCGGAATGTTACCTCGCACGTGCAGAATGCCCCGTTGAAACCACACAGGGTTGATGTTGAATTCCTTCAGGGATGACGATATAACCACGAAGGATGGATGCGTTAAAACCACACAGGGTCGATGATGAATTCCCTCAGGGATGACGATTCTTGAAGACTGGATGCGTTGAAACCACTCAGGGTTGATGATGAATCCCTCAGGGATGATGATGTAACCACGCAGGGTTGATGTTGAATTCACTTAAACCTTAGCCGCTGATCCGGCTCGAAGGACCATTTTATGTTGATGATGTGTATAGTCAGCGGACAGTAAAAACTACGTTGTGTTCTTAAGTGAATTTATTGCTTAACTGATCTGTACAAAAACACAACCCCTGCACTACGCGTGGGCCGCTCTCCCTCCCCATCATTTCGCATGAGGGGCGCAACTACGCGCACGCGTGTTACCAAACAGTTTGGTCTGATAACATTTTACATGGATGAACTTACGGGCTATACCCAAGATTACCCTGTTAAGAAGACACTCCAAACTCAAAAGTCCTCGGCCTCCCTGGTTTCGTGGAAGATAATTATAACCTCGGAACGGACGATTTTGAATGCAAACTATTTGGATGCTGTAGATGCATCATTTTTCCAGTATCTCGATCAATCTACTTCAACTCATCTACTAATCATTTAACTGCTCCAAATGAGTAGAGCAAGATCGGAACGGCAAGCATATTTGTGGCAAAAATGTTGTTCTTCCCCGAAAGCTCTGACGACCAGATTCGTTGGAGAGACTTTTTTATCTGGTGTGACGCTTGGATGTGGCACTGCTCCACACCCAAGTACTTGTAAGTCCCTTCTGCGTTCAGACGTCTCAGAACGCTTCCGTCGATGAGTTGAGCATCTTCAATTTGTTGTTATTATAATCATTATTATTATTCATTATGTGTTATCACTAGTTGTATGAATATAATAAATAAAATAACACTATCGTCACGTCAGTAAATACTCTAATGTTGACACTTAACACGCAAGAAAATTACTAAGACGCACTGAAAAGAATAAAACTTTAAAAAAGAATGTATTCTCTTGTTCGGCCACAAGTTCTACCAGTCTTTAAAAAAGAAAACAAAACATTATAGCCTCAGGCGCGCCTTAGAGATCTTACCCATACTATACTTCCTTCGCTTTCACAGTTATTGCGTATACGACGGCGACGCTTTAATATAAGCTCTTTTTTTATATATTTTGTAACGTGTGGGGGAGAAAGTTCTAAACCATTTCAAACATTGTCCAGGGACAACACGCCTCATGTCTTCATGAATGTGGAGGTAGTATTCATTGGAACTTCATGTACTGTCGTCAACATTATTAATTTATAAATTCGATAAGTATCGATATGTTACAGTAAAATTTGTTTGAATAGAGGAAAAAAAAACTAATACGTATACAGGGTGATTCCTAAATGGCGCATATGGTGTATACAGCGTTGTAGTGGACGCTGGAAAGAATAGGAAATTCAAAACCAAAATGAAATATGCAATTTTATTACGGAGATATGATTTTTTTTTGTTTAAATGAAAAACATTTTTTTAGACGTAAATTAAAAGAATTCTGGCCTGTATTATAACGTAATTAGAAACGTTTAGCAATACTAATAACAACGCGCCCAAGTTTTTTTTTTAACAATGCGATTTAAATCCGTTTTTAGATAATACATTTTGTAAATCTAATAATGCCTTCCAATCTGGCACCACTGCTACTGCTGTGTAGGTTGTTATAGTTATGTATTGACAAAAAGCTGGTGTCAAAAATAAATTGCAAAAGTCAAAAAGAAAACAAATGGAATACGAATTTGAGGAATACTCAAATATGTATGTTGTTGTGTCTTGGGGCGCAACTAATGGTGTGGCGGCTGAAGCTGCAAGACTATAAATTAATGTAAGGCGATTTCCGCAGCGTCGACACCCAGTTGGAAATGTCATCCGAAGAGTAAAACAGCGACTTCCAGAAACCGGCCAATTGATGCCAATTAACATTAATCGTGGGCCTCCTCGGTACGTTCGAACACCAGAATTTGACGAAAACGTTCTTGTGGCAATCAAAGAAGCTCCTGGACGAAGTATTAGAGGGCCAGCACGCAAATTTGACGTTAGTTATAGCAGAATTCACCGAATACTGCACGAAGAACGAGTACATCCTTACCGCTTACGTCAAAATACAAGCACTATTGCCTCAGGATTTTCCAGCCAGAGAACAATATTGCCAATGGTTGACGCAACTTTGCTGAAAGTGTTTTGTAGACGGATGAATCTATTTTTACTGGCATTTTCAATACAAAAAATAATCATGTTTGGGCTATTAAGAATGCAACTTTGAGAATACCCCGTGCTCATCAAAGGTGGGCTGGAATTGAGGGATCCAATTTAATAGGTCCTTTTATTTTACCAAATAGATGCTCTGCAGATAATTTTTTGCACTTTTTACAAGTAAACTTGTGCAATTAACTTGATGGGGTACCACTGAAAGTACGTAGAACAATGTGGTTGCAAATGGATTTAACCTCTGCTCACTTTGCTAGAGTAGTGCAAGACACCAGTGCAAACCTAAACAAACCAATGGATCACTAGAGAGGGTGCTGTTGTTTGGCTTGCGCGGTCTCCAGATCTTACACACCTTGGGATGTTTTTTTCTGGTGTTATTTAAAAGTTCTTGTTTATACAACTCCCATCGCAGATGTTGCTGAATCTCGACGAATAATTGATGAAGCGGTAACCACGATAGACGCTCCAATGTTACAAAGATTTCAAAGGAACATTCTACATAGAGCAGAGTTGTGTGCAAATATGAATGGAGGACATTTTGAACATTCACTCTAAATTGTTTAAATAGTGATTTAATTGTTTTGGTTGTGTTTAATTGTTTTTTAATAAATTTTCTTATTATTTTGCTACTACTATTATTTTGTTATTATACTGTTAACTTACGAGGATTTTTACAACTGGTAAATGAAAAAATGAAAAATTGCTTACACCAATAACTTACTCTTGATCCTATCCAAGTTTACTTTTACTACATGTAGCCATAGAAACGACTTACAATAATGATCTGAAAATGTTTGTTCTACTATCTACGAGTCAAACAGTGTTGCCATTTTCCTTTTTAGAAAACCGCTAATAACTTTGAGAGAAAAAAATATATAAATAAACGGACAGCGTTTTTGGCATTACTTATTTACAAGGAACCCTGCGCTTCTATTCCCATGCGACAATTAGGAATCACCCTGTATAGAGACATAATAAATAGCCATTTATTGTACAAGTGCTTTATAAGGCAAATAAGTCACTAAAGAAATGTTTAGCCAAAAGAGCTTACTCGAGTGGCCAACTTTTCTTGATTTGCTGTTAAGACACGTGTGTAATACCTAGTTTTATCCAACTTCTCCTTCTGTAACAGTTTTTAAAACATTCATCAAAACCCAAAAAAATTGGCGTTCAAAACTGTTGGCTTTATGAACTGGTTGTCCACTAGTGTCTTATAGACCTCATAATACCTTCAAAATCGGCATTATTATAACTTCATAATAAGCAGGTGTTCATTACAGTTCTAAAGCTGCAAAATTTGCTTGCAGTGACTCACAATGTTCGAGTAAGTTGTTAGACTTCAAGAAATTTGGGATGGTATTGACCACGCTGAAATTGGAACCTTAATTTCTAATATGGGTGGTGGCTGCGAAGCAGTAATTAAAAATACTAGTTTTTTTAACACCATCTTAGGTTTCGTTCTAATGGGTTTAATTTTTTTCTTTTGTAGTGTTATTGATTTTTGTTTTTTTACTTTTCTTTAGGTGATAAATGTTCAGTTACACCTAGAACATATCAAATGTTTGGTTCAAATAACAAAATAAAAATGCATTTAACTTTAAACTAAAATTTTAAAAGTGATGCGTTATTTTCTTTTGCCTATGTATATAAAGTCATATTAAAAATAAGTTTAACATAAGGCCATAATATGGATGATTTGATGCAGGCCTTGCTTTATCTTCACGTGTCCTTCGTGGTACAACAGCAAAAGTTTGTCTGAAATCACCAACCATAAGCATAGTACACACATAAAAATGTTTTCTTAATTTAAGAAAAAATATTATCTTGAAACAATTTCTTTCTTGCAACTATGTAGTAGTTTTGATGTCAGAAAATATGTTTGATTTGAATAAGTCTAACTTCTTGCATTAAGAAAAAATTTTTCTTTCGAAATATTTTTGATTTAAGTATGTTTTACTTTGATTAAATAAATTAAACATAGTTAAAGGAAGTAAAATGTATTTTTTTATTCTAATAACATTCAGGTTGTTAAACTTAAGGCATATTTTATTTAAACTAAGAATATGTAAGTATGTACTTGATTTGGTTATATAGGACGCCATAAATGCCGGAATAATTTATTGGTACATACATACCAATAAGTAGATCAATATATTTTATTAAATACATAGATAATATACCCATAAAAAATATATATAAAATGGTTTGTCAAAAACTTGTTTGTATTTGGAACTCCAATTTTAAATTTCATTTTTTTAATTAAATGAAAAGTATGTACATAGGTACCTAGTTGTTTGTCTATACTTCTATACACGTTCGTAGCTAGGTTTTAGTTTAGTTCAAGAAAATAAAACAACAAAAAGTGCATGAAATTCCATTAATATTCATTTAAAAAAAAATAGATAAAAATGTGAAAAAAAAACAGAAAGTTGATTTGTTTTTCTAATGCAAACGCATTAGAGAATTAATCTTTTGTTTTTCTTTTTAAATATATCCACTACTTACAATCACCGATCGCCACCCTGGCCCCGAATCTCCAATTACCCACATTTCTTACTTGTTGCTACTGCACAATCACATTAGTGATGGTTTTTCATTAGATGGGGAAAATGCCACATTATTTTCCCCATCTAAAGTTATTTCTCTCTTCTTGCTTTGTAAATTCTTCGATTTTATGTTGTATATTATCTGCTAAGACTGACCCTTCAAGTGTGAGTGAAAACTTTCCAAGATGGCCTTGTTTATGTACTAGATTTTTATCTATAACCTTTTCAAAAAATTAAAACAAAACATCAAGCTTCAAGTGATTCCAACCAAAGCAGCACTAAACATAAATGTACCTAATTCTTAAAAAAATATGTATTTGAAAATTGGATGTTTAATTTTGATATTTACTTCCTTATAAAGTACAAAGGGCGACATATTAGACGGGGACTACGGCGAGAGAGTTGCTTCGGAGAGTTGTCGCAAGTAGGTACCTATCACATCGCGAGCTTCTAAGAAACACAGCAAGAAACTCAATATTTTTTATGTCGGTTAACTGGAATTAAACGTTTGTATTTCTTTTGTTTGTATTTTAATGTCTTTTGCTATTTGGACGGTCATTTCGGGAGGGGGGCTTGAATCACCAAACCTCCCCTCCTGGCTACGTCCGTGCTTCTATACATAACATTCGATCTTTGCATGCCTACAGAATCAGCGTCTCTTTCCTTCGTTTTAGCCTTCGTCTTGACTATGGCTGGATGGTGAGGTACATGTTTCAGGGGAATCACCGAGTTTCCTGACGATGGAAAAACATCTGGTGTCCCATTTACTTGTAGTGGGAGACTAATGCGATAGAGGGAGACGGTATTCATTCGTATAATTTTAATTAATTGTGCATTGGGACTTCATACAACGCTGATATTCGGGTATTCTAAGGGTTGTTTTGTGAAATCTGTGGTAGTACTTCTGTGTATTGGTGGCATCAGTGCATGAAATTATATATTTCGAATATATCGATATACCATGGATGAATTTGTGAAAGGCAAATTACAGGAATGGAATCTTGTTTCATTGGAGGAATCCTTTCAAAGTAAGTACTATTCCTACTCTTATAATTCTTAGATACCTTGAGAATTAAATAACTGGTTACCAAAATAGGAAACTAAAAGACGTACAGTACAGTAAGAAATAAAATTATGATTTGCCAAAATTATTTTTAAACCAGAACTGCGAGTTGGCCAGGCTAAAATATTTCCTCCTTTTCCTAGGCCATCAAAACTCTTCGATGGCACACTAACATGATGTGATGTTTGTTCAGCTGCAGTATTGGTAATACAATAACATTGTTCTTGCTATTGTTTTATTTATATTGATATTAAAATTCGTCGTACTGATGATTCAGTTTATTTTTAATTTTAATTTCATTTGAATTATTATATTAATTTCTTGGTGTTGTTAGGAAACCAAATTGACGAAGACACGTTTAATTGCCTTGATGAAAAAGATATAAAGGAACTGATCCCAATATTAGGATTACGTAAAAAATTTATTGAGAAGTACAACTATCTTCGAATTTCAAATGTATAACTTAACTAGGTACTTTAAAATGCTTCTGCAACTAGCTGTATTTTTTTTGACAAATGCTCCAAAGTAATACAACCAATAGAATAAGTGAAATTAGATATTGGTTCCGTTTATAATGCATATTTCTTTTAGGGCCTTAGGGAGGAGACATACGAAGGCTGCTCATCAAGTGCTTCATCCATAACTGATCCAGAGCAAACCGTTATTCCGACTGAGAACCGAGCTACATCTTTTTATGGTCTTGAAGATATAGATAGAAGCCTAGAGGTTAATTTTCCTGATTTTGATTTGAAACAGATTTTGCAAACCACACCATTTGGCAAAAAGATCTTACAGTATTATGAGGAAAATAAAATTCTAAATGATACCAACAGAAGTCGATTGGTAGACATAATAATTAAACATATTTATAATTACATTGTACAACAGTAAGTAAATTATTTCAGTCGTTTAAAACCAGAACAATATACGTTGTTGTGCAATAAAATTACATCAATTTTCCCATGTGAAGCTGCTTCAACATATTATATTCCATATGTTCCGAAGAGAGAATCCTGGACTACTTCTGGCATCTTGGCCAAAGGTCGCCTAGTGGATAAAGCTCGAAATATACTTTATCTAAGTGGGGATACGATTCCACACAAAAGTAAAAGACATGATAAATCAGCGGAAGTTTTTGATCACAAGAGACCTCTACTTGATGGTAACATTGTGTCAATATCTAATTTTCTTATTTAATAAATAATGTTTTAGAAAATTTACAAGAAAATGTAACTTTTTTAAAACATTTTAAAGAGCCATGGCATGAGGTTTTAAAAAAGTGGACAGAGACCGCTGAACTTTGAAAATATAATAAAAAGAAAACCATATTTGAATTTCTAGAAGAGTGGCCCATTCTAAAAGATATTAGAGCGGAACAGTTGGTATGGGCATTTTCAAAGTATTATTTTGTAATGCATATATTATTTGTATAAATTACTTTTAGATCAATTTGGATTTTGAGCAACTATTTGGGAAAAGAAAAAAAGAGATACCGAGTTGGTATCGAACTTTTTAGAAATCTCAAATAACGAACAGTCGTCCGAAGGTAATTAATGTCAGATATGGGCTGCTATGGCTAAAATGCTTACTTTGTTCTAGATTGTAAGCGATTCTTCCAAATTACGCTCTTGTGCCATATGGTTCCACCTAAAGGCAGAGTTAAGATTAGCAAGTCTGAGGGTTGGAAATTTACAATTGCAGAATGTGTGGAAAGCATAATTGTAGCTGGAAATGTAAGATACAACTTTTTTTTGGTCATTATGCAGGGTGTTTTTGAATTGCATGAAAAAAAATTGTAATTGGTCATGGTCTATAAAAGAAGAAATAAATGAAAATTGTAATAAAAGTACCTATTTTCGTTTTCGAGATAACGATACATAATTTAAAATTTTCTCAACATTTTTAATGTTTAAATGAAATTTCTAGATTTCAATCAAAAAAGTGACAACCCGATGGGCTCTAGGGATAATTGACAGTTCCACAGCACTTTTTGATTGCTGGGGTTCACAAATAAATTGTTATACATACTCCTATTAAATTTCACCTGTTTATTATGATTATTTTAGGATAGGTACTATTATAATAATAATCTAATATGATTTTTTTTAGTCTACTGGTGATATCGAAACTATTATTACGAAACAAAAAGAAAAAGCTCTTGCGAGAACAAAAGCAAAAAATAATGTAACAGTGCAGCCATATTTGCTGATTATTGGGAGATGCATAGAAGAAATACAATCAGTGTTTGTGGTTGTTGATACCGTTAGGTACCAATTTAACTCCATACTTTTTGGTTTGGATACACTTTTTAAAATATTTCATGTATTCAATGCTGACTACCCTATTCAAAGTGAACACATTTGGATGCTTATACAAAGAGCTATCTACAAAATTCAAACTAAAAGTGATAAGCAGTTTCCATCAACTATGCACATATTGAAAATGTTCGAAAATAACTAGTTATTATTTAATTTTTTTTATTTAAAATGAATTGTCTTTGTGGTAATTTTTTTATGAATACAAATAAATTTGTATTACATTTAGAATATGCCCATAAAGTTAAAAATAACTTTATATGCCCTATAGTAAATTGTAAAAGATCATTTCAAAGGAAGGATGCATTTAAGCAACATATAAATAAAAAGCACATAATACGGTCTGAAAATAAAGCATCATTAACTCCAGATCAGCCAAATTTGCCATTTAAAATCACAAACGAAAACGACCAAAATAGTATTAGCTCCGAACAAGACACTACTACCCCTACGCTAAATTATGAAGAATGTATGCCAATGAAATTCAAAGAATTTGAAAAACAATTAATGAATTCGATTTCCGAATTTGTATTTGGTCTCTATAACGATGTAACATTAACAAGGACTTGTATTCAAAATATTATAGAAAGTGTTTCAAAAATATTTTCCTCCAAGGCAATTGATATATTAATAGAAATAATTCAAACAAGTTATGAAAGGGTTGATGAAGTACATACATTTTCAAAACAACTAAATGATATGTTTAAAATGATCCGCACTCCATTCAAAGTTTTTGATATGCATTCTGAGTATAAAAGAGTTCAATTTTTGAAAAAGTCTGATAAATTAATTTTGCCACGTCAGTGTGTCATTGGTACTACTTCAGAGGATCAAAGAAGTAATAATAAAATATCATTGGTTTTTAAAAATATCACTTCAAAGTTGGTTCCGATGAGGGAAAATTTACGTCTGTTTCTGGAAATGCCTGGGGTTTTTGAAATTGTGTTTAATCACTTAAACGTCTCGCAAGATGATAACTTATCTGGATTAATGAATATAATGCAAGGTAATCTATGGAGATCCATTAAAGCCAAATATGAAAACAAAATTGTTTTTCCTATTATATTATACTTTGACGATTTTGAATGTGGAAACCCACTTGGAAGTCATGCAGGGATTTATAAATTAGGTGCGGTTTATTACACTATTGCTTCTATTCCTCCACAGTTTGCTTCCAGATTAGAAAACATCTTTTTAGCCCTCCTTTTTCACAGCAATGACAGATCAAAGTTTGGAAATCGAGCAATATTTAATCCTTTAATAAATGAAATTGAATTTTTACAACATACTGGTGTCACACTTCAAGTCAATAACAGAGAAATAAGAGTTTATTTTGCGGTGGTTCTAATCGTAGGAGATAACCTTGGACTCCATTCAATTTTTGGGTATATGGAAAGCTTTTCTGCTAATTATTTTTGTAGATTTTGTACTACCATTAAAGCAACTGCCCAACGTCAAACAATTGAAAACGAGACTTCAATCAAACGTAAATGTGATTATCCTATACATTTAGAAAACTTATCATTTGGCATCAAAGAGGAGTGTATTTGGCATGACATTCAGTCTTTTCATGTTTACGAAAATTTATCATGTGATGTCATGCATGACCTTTTTGAGGGAGTACATAGATATGACATGGCCCTAATTATTCAAAACTTAAGGAATAAAAAATATTTCGCTATAGATGATTTAAACTTTCGTATTAAATATTTTCCATACGAATCTGGTGAAAAAAATAAACCACCCGCAATTAAAAACGAACATTTATTAACAGGATGTATTATTATGTCAGCGTCAGAGATGTTATGTTTAGTTCTAAATTTTCGCTTTATAATTGGAAAGCTGATTCCAGAAGATGAGCCGGTATGGCATTTTTATTTAAAATTGTTACAAATTACAGAGATTCTTATATCGTCATCATGTTTAACTTCCGAAATTGTCGAACACTTTAATACTTTAGTTACAGAACATCATCAAGCATATATAAATCTGTTTCAGTGCAATTTAAAGCCAAAACATCATTTTCTGCTACACTACAAACGCATATTGTTGCAAATTGCCCCCCCTTTAAAAGTATCTTGCATGAGATTTGAAGGAAAACACAAAGATCTTAAAAGTAACGCAAATAACATCAGTAGTAGAAAAAATTTGCCATATACGTTAGCCTACAGAATGCAGTTAAGGGTTGCACACAGATTAATAGCAAATGTTGGATTGGTAGATATTGTTAAAACCGGTAAAATCGAAGATGCTGATGTTGATAATGATATTGCAAATTTTTCTATTGATAATCATTTTTCATCAATTAGAAATGATTTAGTTAGTATTAAATGGTATGAGATAAATGGCATTTATCATACCTTATCCGATGTGATAATGCTTAATTATGTTAATGGTGAACCACAATTCGCTCAAATTAAGAAAATCTTAGTGAATAAAGAGGAAAATAATTTATGTTTTTTTATTTGTCAACTTTTGCAGACAATCAATTACAATTTACATTATAGGGCATATAAAGTAAGTCTTCTGGCAAAAAGAAAATGTGTATCCATTAAAGAAATTAAGAGTGTACCTACTATTATACATACTTTGTCAGAGATGTTTTATAACTATGTATTAATCACTAATTATTATAATTACCTTGTATTATTACGCATACCTATGTATACCTAATTTAATATAATTATCTATTGTTACTTTATAATTATGTACTGTTGTTCTTGTCTTCAATTAAATTTGCATTTATTTGAATATATTGTCTATTATTTACCTACAAGATTTCGAATTACTTGAAATTAATATTTCAAATATTTGTATAAAAAATATTGGGTTTCTATCTACAAGTGTTTCATTATTTGAGTTAAATTTTTCATTATTTTTGTTGAATTATTTAACTTACTAGAAACAAATTAATATATCTTCTATTCAAAATATTAATTTGTTTATCAAAAACATAACGTTGTTTAGATTAAAAAAATATATATTATATGTAATAATATATATATTTACACAAATAATCTCGTATAATTAAAACATATTTTATATGTTCTGTTCAAGTAAATTTTTTTTAAAGCGAAAACTAAGATTTATTTTTTACAAATATACGTTATATTTACAAGAAGTAAATTAAAACAAGAAAATAATTTTCTTATGCCAAGAAAATATTTTGTTGTGGATATACAAAACAGAGATTTTCTTAGATTAATTATTTTATATTTGAAGTAAATAAACCTTTCTATGTGTGTAGTTCCACCTAGTAACAAGACAGTTACAGCTCCTAATATCATGTGTCCTGTGTACAGCCTCAATACCTTCTTGCGGGTCATGGTGAACTCCATACAATTTCCCATACATCTTTTTGGTTGGTACCTAAAACATATTACTCTGTTTAAAGATATTACAAATTACTGGATCAGAATGATTTAGGTTGAGAGGTAACTTGAAGGCAGAGTGAATCTTGTTTCTATCAATCAAGGTATCTGCAATACCTGAGAAAGCAACAGCCGGGACAATATTACTTCTTTTGCTTCTGATTGTGGCCAACAAAAGATTTATTTAAAGAAGTGCCCTAGTTAGAAGCAATACTATTCATGATTTCATCGTAGACTTCCCTCTTTTCTTCATTTATCATTAATGGTATCAACAGGATTGAGAAAGTAAGGGCCTATATTCCAGATATTTTATACAAAGGAATACGGGACCTGATGACTTAATGTTAATTTTTATTTTATTTGGTAGGCTTTGAAAATAAAATTTTTAAGAAAAAAACTCCCAAGGCAGTTACAGCAGACATATTTAAAAAAAGTGTTGAAGCCAACGCTATCCTTTTCAAGCTAAAGCTGGATAACGACTGAAAAACAAAGAAGTAAACACAGCCATATTTTAACTAAAAAGAATACAAGGGAAATAAAAAAGACAAAATAGGGAACAAAGTATATAGAGAACAACTGTAAATAACTCAAAATAACAATCAATAGGGACAAATACGGATGGGACACGTACACAGATTGGGAAAATCATCGAGACAAGAAAAAAGTTTAGGACGCAATGTTTCGGCTGTAGCTATTAGGATATTCAGGCAATCGTTTGAAGATATGGTATAAGTTTACTATTATTACCTACTCAAGTGTCAATTCTTATTCTTCTTCTTATCTATTCTTATCTAAAGTCTTTCTCATTTTCTTCGTTATTTGATGTTAAAATTTATACTCGGCTCAGCTTCGTGCTTTAAAAATTCACCTCCTGAGAAGTGTCTTAACAACGCACTTGCCTCGGAAATAACTATTCCGTAGGATACGAAAGCATACACAGTTTATTATAATTATGTCTCCAAGGATTTTAATAAGAACGGCCCAAGTTTCTGTGTCTATAAACCATAAATTAATTTCTGAATTTTTATATTCAAAATTTCCTACAGCTTTTTAAGCTCATCAAACGACATACCTACACGCTATGTAAACTTATATTATTTGAAAAGTTTTAGAGAAACTCTTTTTTCTGATAACTGAAATGAACTCGTTTTCGAGATAATGGCTGCAGCGTTTTCATGTATTCATGTCAAGACAGGTAATTACGACTGACAATAGGGAAATCTTTCTCTTCCACCATTCCATATATTGAACTAAACTGTCTAAAAATGTACAGATGTGGGAATTATGATGAAATACCTAATAATTTTCTTTCTAGTCTAAACCCCATTTTTTGCGCTTCTTTTATCTCTAAGCTACATATGAAGTATTGTAACAACAAATAATATTTCATTATTAATTTTGTAGATGTTTTCTTTGCTTAATATGTGCTCCTTCAAATTATAGTAATGAAAAATTGCAACGTTTCCACTAATTTTGGCATTTCGTTTATAGAATAAACTAAAACAGCTTCATTTTCAGCTCGACATTTTAGTTTTACCCAATATCCGTTTTCTGGATTATTTTGCAAACTTACAAACTTTAGTTACAATGCTCGTAGAGCGCCTGGAAATTTACGCCTAGAAGATCACAGACTCTGAATGATTCTATATTTTTTGGTTAAATTTATGCTTTTTACACTAATGCTAAAATGCTTAACAATTTTTTTGTGGCTTGAACGTTATCAATTGAGAAAAAAATCGGGAAGATCTGAAGAAGAATCAAGAAAAACGCATCTCAGCCTATAATAAAATAAAATAACTTTTGTTTTTACTTTACTGTTTTTCGCGATCTCTTCAAAAACAAATTTATTAAAATTTGGACAGGACGTCTGTCGGGTCAGCTAGTACATTATATAAAAGGTTCGTAGAACATTTCCGGGTTTCTAACATTTTGGTCTCGGATATTGTTTAGATATTTAATAATAATTATATTCCAGAAGAATGTCGATAAATCCAAATGGAGTAAATTTAAATTAAAATTTAAATATATCTAAGTCGAACTCCACAAACTTTAATAAGTGTAAAATTATAAATGTAACATGTTTCGGCAGAACACTACTGCCATCATCAGCCCTTAAAGAATATAAAAAATTTTGAATTTTTAAGTTACACTTAAAGTTTGTGGAGTTCGACTTAGATATATTTAAATTTTAATAATTATATTATTATCGACCGTGTCGTTTCTTTCGAAAAAAATTGTAGCATAAAATATTATTCTGTTCAATCAATCGACTATGATAAATTTGATTAATTGTAATTACTGCATCGTTTTACCCCGAAAGAAAGTGTAATAGCAACCGTAAAAAAGGAAAAAATTATGTAGCACGAGATAAAAATTATTCCAAAGCATTTAAGTTCCGAATCGTTTCTCCTCCTTTCGTTAATTAGAATATTTCCATGGAAAAAGTAACTGACAAAAACATTTCAATTTTATTTTATCTCAGCATAAAACTCGAATATCCTCTTTTGTCAGCTTTAATGATCCCAGGAAAAGTTCCATGACATATTTTTAATATTTACACTCAATTAAATCTTCTAAAACAAAATAATAAATTAAATAAATATAGCCACAATTATTATTCCAAGTATAAACCAAAACTCACGTTTCATTATTATACAAAGTGTAATACAATTTAATACCCTTATACATAAAGCACCAACAATCATTTTGAAAGGCTAAATAAATATGTCAATTTTATTTGATATCCTTTGTAGTGGCAATAAAATATGTCTCACTAACAAGGGTGCTCGAACCGTTCTGATGAAAAATGTTTCATTATAAGTGTTTGACTAGACTGTGACGGCAGTTGAATATAATATGGAGTTTGCTGAAGAACGTTCTGGATGAGGTTAACCGATATCTGGGTGGTCTTCAATTAAAGTCCGCTATGAGATTCTCCCTAGAGTAGACGTAAATCATTGCAGTTGAGGGCAAAAGTATCATGTTGCGGCTAAGTTCACACAGGCTAGCGATATGAATGTGCCGTAAGTGCCTTTCAATTATATTCATCCACCGTTCCTCAAGAATCATTGAACGGGAAAATGTGTTAAGTTTGTAGAAGCATAGAAAATATAGAAGGCTAATTAGGGAACAAATAAATATTAATTATTTCCCTCAGAAAATTGCAATAATACATAATTATAATACCAGTTTAACAAAACAGTTTATTGTCACATGAGTGCTCCCATAGAACGAATGTCACAATGCTTCTTTTGAAAAGAGTGTAATATACTATTTTTTCTATATTATTATTAATATTATTAAATAAGCTTATCTACAACTGATTAATCATTGGCGTATTATACTTGTAACTATGAATACTTAACTAGGTCTATTAAACACAGACAGCCAGGCCCGGTTTTTAAGAATTATTATTAACTAGCCATGAAATAATGAATATTGACAACTGTTGACATTTCTTCTCCACGTTAAGTTTTTCACAAGGTTTGTTTTATTCTTTCTTGATTTCTTTATCTACAACTGATTTAATTTACGTATTATACATGTAACTTATGAATACTTAACTAGGTCTATTGAACACAGACAGTCAGGCTAGGTTTTTAAGAATTATTATTAACTGGCCATGAAATAATGAATATTGACATTTTTTCTCAACGTCAAATTTTTAACAAGGTTTAATTTCTAATTTTAATTCTAAAAGTGCAGTTGTAGATAAAACGTCGTATTTCACTCGCATATAATGGTGGCTAGTATACACAAGAATGGTTAAAATCCTCGCCTGCGGCTTAATTTTAATTTAATTTCCATTCTCGTGTATAATAGCCACCATTATATGCTCATTAAATAATATACTATTAAATTGCGGAAGCAAACCTATTACGCAATAAAACTGTATTTAAAAGCAACTGTAGAGATATTACTTATATTTCACAATAAGTTATCCGGAAGATTCTTTTTAAATATGTACACTGTAGACACTGTAGAGGATTCAGCTATTTGGTCAATTAAGTTGTTCCATGTAAGATTACTTAAAAAATGTTTTGCTATTGTCTTGAATGTTTCTTTCCTGATCTTTTGGAGCTCTTCACTTTATGATTTTTTATAAATTCTGCTTTTTAAATATTCTAGGGATTTTTAGAATGATGTACTGGTGGTGTTTGTGGTTATGTTTTTTATCTGCAAAGTTGACACTTGGCTTGATCTCGACAGGAGTTGGCCAGAAATGCCAGACGTCGGCTCAATACCAACGTAATACCATGTAATACTTAAAAAGAACAAAAACTGTTTCACAAAAAGTTGCTTTGTTCAATTCAAAAACAAAATGCTCTTGGTAACACTAAAATAGAAAATAGTACATTATAGTATAAGTGATAGAAATGGATCATTATTAGCGAGTGAGAAATTTGACCCACGAGTGCGCTTGCGCACGAGTGGGGCACTTCTCACGAGCTTTATAATGACACTTCGATCACGTGTGATATACGACGTTTTATCTTACAGGTGCATTGTACAAAAATCCAAGAAATATTTATTCAAGTAAACATGCGCTTGTAACATTAGCATGGTTCTAATATCAGTTTCCGTAGTAACCTGTGATTGTTATAGTTATGAAATAAACAGTCTCGTTGTTTTTCACAATTTTCACTAAAGTAATAAAAATTGACTTTCTACCGAAACATATTCAACTAGACGTGGAAGCCGCTGTTTCCAGATTGCTCCCGGTAAGGTCGAGACACATGTACGAGAAATAGTATGATCTGTTCGTGAAGTGGAAGGCAGAGAATTACATTACGTCGCATGTAATTACATTACAAATTAATAATTACAATGTTTAATTACAACTGACAGCTGTCAGATTTACTCACTTGTGAGTAGAACTGACAGTTTTATCTCTCTTGTGAGTAAAATTTGATTTCTGTCACCGAAAAGGTATAAGGGACCTAAAAAACTACGCCTGTAAGATAAACAATATTATTACATATTAAAGCATTTTACAGAAATCACTTAGCAATTAATATTTGAACAATAATAGTTAATTTATTATTGTTACATTTATCCCAATCTTATGGATTATTATTGATTATACAGGGCGATTAAAAAAACGGACAGAGCTGTATCTTTCTTATTTATTATTTGATTAACGAGACAAAATCGTTGCGTTGCGCTGTTTGTCTGAGGTTTTAGATCATGTAACCTCTTAACCTCTTTTTCGCCGGCCAGCAATGATGTTACTGGCGGCAAAAGTGATAGGCCCTGTTTGCCAACTGTTGACGCCACCGGTAGGGTGACTTTCCCAGTCAGCACCCAATGGAGGCAATGGGTGAAAACATAACGAGAACGCTGGATGCCTCTTTTGGGACATCGGAAATGCACAGAAAAAGTAATAAATTAATGAAAGAAAGATTTATACCTATCCTGAGGCCTAAAAGGGAGATTAGTACCTGAGGGGTGTCCCGAATGGAAGGGTCAGTAAGCTGTCACCCTTCAAGCAGCGCCATTCTGGGCCGCTTTCTTCTCGATGGACCACTCTCGTCGTAGTCGACAGCTTGTCTGACCAGTGAATTAGGGTGTTCTTCGGCCTTTTTGATGGACCGGAGGGCGATCTAGTGGAGGAACTCCTTCAGCAGCGGGAGTCCGGCTTCTTGGTGGAGTTGTTTGTTTCTGACGAACCATGGAGCGTCAAAAACTTGGCGGAGGAATTTGTTTCAGAGGACCTGCAACTTACACATGTTTGTCTTCGAGGGGGCGTGTGTCCAAGCCGCCAAAGCATATGTTAAAGTCGGACGAACGATTGTGCTGTAAATTAACAATTTGTTCTTTACGGACATCTTACTGCGCCTTCAGACCAGCGAGAGGAGCTTGCCTTCTGTCATTTTCCCTTTACGCAGCGAGTATTCGAGATGTTGGCGGAAGTCGAGCTTTTTGTCGATGATGACACCTAGGTATTTTGCCTGCTTGGCAGGGGATGACCCGGTCCAACATCTCGATTTCTCCCTCTGGTTGGACGAGTCGGCGTGTCACGAGAAGGGCTGTGCTCTTCTCGGGGTTGACGTCGATCATCCATTTCTGGCACCAGTCTTCGAGCTTGTCGATGCTTTCCTGGAGGTAGCGGGTCGCCAGCCAAGGTGATCTACTGAGGATTGCTGTGTCGTCTGCGTAGATGGCGAGCGTGGAGTTTGCGGTGTTTGCGATGTCCGCGGTGAAGGCTGCGTACAGGGTTGGAGAGAGGACATATCCCTGGGGGATGCCCGCTTTAATGTCATGTGGACGGGACACAGCATTTCCGATGCGGGCACAGAAAGACCTGTTTCGCAAAAAGAAATTGATTAATTGAACTATTTCCAGGGGCACGCCGGGCACGTTCGTCTGGGGGGGTGTTGGTCATCTTGATGCAGTGGGTGAGTCTCTTCTGTATGACTCTTTCCGCCACTTTCCCCGCTGCTGAGAGCAGGCTGAGTGGCCTGTTGTTCTGTGGGAATTTTGGATCCGTCCCGGGCTTTGGAATGAAGATCACTGTCGCGCATTTCCATCTATCTGGAAAGAATCTGTGTTTGAGAATTGCATTGCAAGTACAAACCAGCGCGTCGACGGCGCCGTCTGGGAGTTCTTTCAGCGTCCTGTTGCTGTCAAAAAATATCTTTGTAGCACAGTTTGCAGCGATTACAGAAATTTGCCATTTGGTTTTTGTTTCCCTAAAATCAAACAATAAATGAGAAAGATACAACTCTGTCCGCTTTTTTAAACACCCGGTAAAACACTACTACGGGAAAATAGTTATTTACGGGAAAAGCCTTGTAAATTAGTCTTGATGGGTTAGCCGGGAGATTGTGGGTCGCTTCTTAACCCGGTGAGCCCAGTAAAGACTAATTGCAAGGCGAATCCCCTACAAACTTTTATTTCCACCTTCAAACGACCTTGTTCAATCACTTTTTATTTTTATAAATATAGAATTATGTAATCAAAGACGGCAGGACAGTTTGTGACGATGCGTTGTCATAATGTTGTACTTTACAGGTCTCTTCTACAAGCCCTTAAAACTTTACATGATACAGTCATTTGGTGCTCAAAAAAAATGGTACCTGGAATTTATTACATAACTATTTTTATCGTAATATTAGTCGGAAAGGAGGTATTGTGAAAAAATATTTTTCCAACATGGCGGCGCGGTAAAGATACGAGGTGAAAAAGTAGAAATTCGGAAAGAGCACGGCGAAATCTATAAAATCTCCAATTTTTAAAACTTCCAGAAAACGTTCAAGGTAAAACTACCAAATGACTGGGCTAACAGGTCTGTTTCTGTAATTAGACATTTACATAAATACCTGTAATGTGTCATTTACTTAGAAGGGGAAAATAAAATACTTTGTCTGCCGTTCAGTTGAAAAAATGTGCTCTTTAAAAAATTTCATCTCATTCAATTTCATGTCATTGAGGTTAGTAAACTGTCAAATTTTGGGCGATTTTTGGCGTTTATAGAATAAATAGCTTCTCTTATTCGGAGAAGTGGCTGTTCGTGCTCGTCCGTACTTGCCACGAAAAGTCCAAAATTTACTCCTAATAAAACAATCTACTATTATTTGAACTGCATGTATAAAAATATTGCTGTTATTTACGATATCACCAACAGGTTTCCTTATTATTTTGGTATATTTTTTGGCATTTTCTCACTACTTACTATGGCAGGTTAGGGACACGTTCACATGGTAGCAGACACACTACTAATCTCAGCTTGGTGGTAAGTTTATCTTAAGAGGGTACTCTAACCGCATGTACCATTCCGGACATGGAATCTTGGCCACTACTGACTAAAACATTTTCTAAAATTCAAAGAACATTAATAATAATTTGTCATGGCCCCATTAGTCTCTAGCGCATCAACCGCCTGGTCATAGAACGGCATAGACTTCTGTGGTAGTCATGCGGTAATGTATTCCATGCTTCAGTAATTACAGTCAAGAGCTCATCCCTGTTATAAAAGACTAACCGTTGTCGTTTTCAATTTGACAAGTAAAACTTCAAATTGATTTAAAAAAAACACATTCATTGGTGGCAATAAAGATTGGTTTACATATTTTTTTTGAGAAATGTCAGAAAAATGTTGGCCAAGATTCCATGTGCGGAACTGTACATTGCTGCCGGTCGAAAATAAATTTTCTCGAATTTTTTTTATTTACAAATTTAAAAAAATTGCTCTGTAGCTGCAAAATTTCAACGAAAAATCTTTTTTTGTCTTTCTATTTTTTGTTGCGATGTTGCTAGTGTTCCAGCTGTCAAATCTATTTCGCAAAAAAAGCTAAGTTCTACATTGCTGAGCTATTACCTATCGTTAATAATTACAGCAAATTATACTTTTCATAACAATTATTGGCATTTGCACCATTGTTTATTATTATTTTTTATCACAAAAATATGTATTACAGTTTTGATTTATTATGGTTAAAAATAGTATACGAAAAAATGTGATTTTTTAAAATATTGATTTCATTTTCTGTATACCAAAGTGAATATTAAGTAGGTAATCAATTTAAAAAAAAATTCAAAAATTTCAAAAATATTCTTGTGGAGCCCCATACATCTAATACATAATTATGTAGTTGAACTAAAAAATAAATAAAAAATGTTTATTTAAAAATTAAAAGTTGACAATAGCTTGACCTTGAAATTCATATTTTAAAAAATATCTTTGTATCACAAATTGTAGCCATTAAAAAGCTGTCAAACAATATAATTATATCTTGTCCGTTTTTTTAAACACCCTGAATAAATCGGTGCACAAATACCTTAAAAACTTAACTTGACAATCTTAATTGGTACACTCTGTGTATTAATAGAAATCAGTATTTGTGAGAAAGTCACGCAGTAGGATTCTTTTCTAGTGGAGACAAGAATAATCAATATTGTCTAACTTTTCCGAGTGGTACCTCAGTTAAGCCATTGTTAGTAAGTAAATTGAAAAGAAACTCTAAAACCATTTTCGGCACATCTTCTCTTCTCATCATTGAATAAAAGGTTCAAATTAAATTGTAACCTGGGAGCGAATCTTAAATAAAATTAGATGTTATGTGATTAAGCAAAGAAAGTTTGCTTTAAAACAAAATCAGATTACGAAGTCGTCCTATTTTAAAGGGAGTGGAGATGAGGTAATAAACACTCAATGTTTTAGTGATAATTGTTCATTTAAATTATTATATTCCTCACAATTAATTCGTAAAATAAAAACTCGGAACACAAACGTTTTCCATGTGCAAACCACTCTTTAAATTTTTTGTTCGCTTTCCAATCGACAGATTCGGTCCACTAACACTAATCCGCCCCAAAGTGATACATGGCTAAAATCGGGACACAATTCGTTTTCCGCATCGACCGAAAAAATAAATAGGTTGTGGTGCTTGAAACTGCACTAACTCTAAATACGCAATGCGGAGAAATATCTCAACTACTGACAATTTTACACAAAGTAAAAAATACGTGGAGTGATAATTTATTGATCGATTGAAATATATGATTTTTTAATAGTTGTATGTGTTTTGTGACAAGGTAATATAGAGTATAACCACGAAAACTGAGTTAATAAACACGCCAAAGTGAATGAAAAACAATGTCTCGATCACTTTTAGTGGTAGATTTAATTAGTTGTTGGATCTATTCCTGTTTGCTGGCTAAACCACCTGCAGCTTCTAACTGTAATACCATTCCTAATCATAATATTACATTATTATACGAGTTTAACAAGAGTGAGTGCCATTGTGACATGAGTGGGTTTGGGGCACGACTAGCGCAGCAAGAAGTGCCCCAATAGAACGAATGTCACAATGCCTCGTTAAGGAGTGTAATATTTATGAAAATGTTAAAATTCTACTTTTAAAATATTCTAGGGATTTTTAGCATTAGGTATTGGCTGTGTTTGTGGTTATGTTTTTAATCTGAAAAGTTTACACTTGGCTTGACCTCGACAGGAATTGGCTATAAATGCTCAATACCAACGTAATACGTATCAAATAAAAAAACCAAAAGCAGTTGCATAATAAGTTCGATTGCGCAAGTACTTTTAGTCTGACAATGAACAATTTGTGACACCAAAGTAGATTTCTTTTTATCAGCATTCACTTTGATAACTACTTTTTTAGACGAATGCACGTGAAAGTAACTATATCGACCAACCAACCCACTTATTGAAAGTTAAGATTATCACCACAATTTATTACAATTTGAAATTTATATCATAAGCCTACCGGTTGCAAATCACGATTTTTCCGGTTTCATATCACAATGGCATATAACACCAATTTTCTATTAATCCGGGACTTGTTTGTTACTCCGTCTTCGCAGGTGCTGCTTTGTGGATTCAGTAACTCTTCAAAGCGTTGTCCGCGCCGATGCAGTAATACAAGTCGTACCAATCGAGGTGAAATGGCCACCAGAGGGACTGGGATCCCGACTTAGTGGAAACTGTAATAAGGAGGTTTGAACTCCAATAACTGTCAAAATTGTCAAAATAACCTAAATAAAGTAGTAAAAGTAATAAATAAGTACTACTGGTGGTGGTAAAAAATATTTTGGGTTTCTGATAACCAGTAATTTCTGTGTAAGGCGCACACTAAGGGTCTAATTCTTTAAAATGCTAAACCCGATTACTTACATCATGAACTTTGATTGAACTGGATGGCTTACCTGCCACAATAACATTATCTCAAAATGACGTCCCTTATTTTGTCTCAAAAATCACACCCGACACGGCCCATCAGATATATAAGATATAACTGCAGTGGCGTGCTCCATCTTTATAGCTAAACTTAAAAAAAAAATTATCTCGATACGGTGGCCGAGTGGAAAACCCAAACCAAGGAGGTTGCAGTCTTCTCATGTCAAGGTATTACCAGTTTTTTTTTTACATAAATTTTGATGTCACCTTGTATATTGGGCAAACACGAAGATCAATTGCACATTGCTCATCAGAGATTTGGTAGATTCGAAAAATCAAGTTTTGCTCAACATGTTTTTGAACATGACCACCATCACATGGACAAGATTTTTGTTAAAGTAGTTAAACCTATAAATAATTGTAAATTTCTAGACATTTACTATAAGTTTATAAGTCTAGAAATACGTAAGAATAGGAATTGTGTTCTTAATAGCGATAGAGGGGCTATCCCAACTACCGCACTATTCCCACTTTTGAACGGTACGAGTGAGGATGCGTCCAACACCAAATAATAGTGACAATTCTACAAAACTTTTGTGCCTATAAATACCAGTCGAAGTTAACTTAAATCTCATTGTAATACTCGTTTTTGCCAACCTAAAATTTAAACTGAGGGTTGATGGTTAAGTTATCTAGCAGTCCAACTCGACATTGTGTAACCAGTCCTAAGAGTGCAGAGGTGAAAGAAGATGATAACTACAGCAACAGGAGGCTCTTTGGACACAGATTTTAGGTTATAGTGTTTAGACCAACTCAGAACCTGTTGAAGCAAGAGAAGCAAGATATGGCCGTTACTTAACGACTAAGTGGCAGATGTATTAACAGACTAACCAACTATTAAGTTACAAAGTTAGGATTTAATTACCAAATCCTCACGCCATTTGGGAACA
Source organism: Diaperis boleti (assembly GCA_963583935.1). Lineage (NCBI taxonomy): Eukaryota > Metazoa > Arthropoda > Insecta > Coleoptera > Tenebrionidae > Diaperis > Diaperis boleti. The sequence continues at coordinate 40,143,111 of OY757249.1, read as the reverse complement.
TCGATATCAACGCAGTATTTACATGTATCTAGATACATATCTCATTCATAACGGCACAGTTATTTATTGAAACAGTCGCACGAATTACATAGGTAGTGGCGCCTAGTAGTTTCCACTCCTCATTTACTCAGACTGCGGTTTCGCGTCGTATTTGCAGGGGAACGGCTTACTCAAGCACGATTTCGGTGGTATGAGCTGGCAATGCCTTTTTTGGGTTGTAGCAATACCCTACAATCTCAACTCCCGCGAAACGGAACATCACTTCCAATATACTTCGATTCAAGCAATTGAATCCACCGGCGATCTTCTAGATTAATAATTTCCTGATATTCTGGGAGAGGACGTTGCTCTTAATGCACATAGTCTCCCAAACACTTTGATAGGTAGCCTTCTGAAACGTGAACTGCTTTGTTATTAGATATAAGTTGTTCCTTCTTGAATTCTGCTGCCTGCTAGACGTAGTGACCATCCAACTTGGGTTTTTGCTTTCGAAAGTCGTTGATTCTACCAAACTTTCTTTGAACTCAATGACGATCCCTTTTGACATGTCCAGATCTTGAGAAATACAATGGACGAGTGAATAGTCTGCTGGAGCTTCAAAAATGTCTTGAGTTACTTCTTGGGTGACTCCAAATCGGGACTTAACTTCCAGGATGCAGAGTCATAAACTCTTAAAATGATAGGTCTTCCACTGCCATGAATTGCCGCACTCGCAGGGACTTGCGCCCCATCACTATCGCGTCTAGCCAGGTAGCGTCTAAACGGTTGACTCATGAACGGATGCTGGGTATGTCATGAGGAATAGGTGAAGGTAGCGATCCCAATCTCTTGATAATCAGAGACGAATTTGGACAAGTATGAATTTATCGTTCTGTGTAGTGGTGTTGTCCTTCTCTTTCAAATACTCAAAGTGCTGCAGATCTTCTGAAAAAAGACAGATTCAAAGTTTCTACCTTGATTTGAATGTACTTCCAAGGGCACACCAAATCGACATATAAGCTCTCTCACTCATTTAGCCATGTTAGCAAACCCTGGCACATTATCATCGATAGTAAGTGCATAAACCGAGAAAACTGCGTTGGCGTTGGCCATTCCTTCACAGCCTTGACTATCTGCTCGTCGACGACACCCTGTCTTAAGACTGGCCTAGATTGTACTTTTTTTTTCTAACACTTCTTCTAGATTCTTCACACTTCTTCTTTTCGAATGATTTCCCAACCACAATGATATCGTCTAGATATCTAGGCAAGCTTTTCACGACGATCGTTCTGTCTCCATCTGTGCTAACAGTAAATAATGTTTTTTCTTTGTCTCCAGGTGTCAATTCAACTTTTTAAGTCCAAAGCCAAGAAGATCTTTGGCCTCGCCAAGGTATCCAGGGTATCATCAATTTGTCGAAGTCAATGGCTGTCCTTTCTCATCACGTTGTTCAGTTGACGATGGTCAGCACAGAACCTAGTCGGTCCATCCTTTTTACTAAAACAGGCATCCCCAGTGTTGATTTGATTCTTGATGACATCGGTTCTGCCTCTTTTACCGTTCCTGCTATCGAAGATGTCCAGATAACGGCTTCAGTTCTTTCAAGGATGTCTTTACCAGGTTGACTAGTTTGGATGCAATCCTCTTCTGTGGTTCTTTAGTGATTCTTATTTGACGGATGATGGATGAAATATTAGAAGAATACCCTAATATAGTCCACAATAAACTTTTGCCCAATAGCAATCTTCTCCTCGTCTTACTGTAATTACATCTGTGTTCAAACATATCACACAATCTTTGTGCTCCACCCGAGTTCCCAGAATGATTTCACTTCGTTCTGCTATTCTGGTACATTGACTTCTCTGTGGGTGGTAGTCTCCAGTGTTGCTTCCAGTTTTTTGTCCATTCCATCCGTAGCCTCTCCTTCAACGGTTCGCATTGGGGTTGACGTCTCAAACCGACCTTAATTATTGTTTCAAACTCTAAAGCGCGAGCTAAAGCATCAACCAATTTTGCCAGACGAGCTATAATAATCAATGACTGTTTTGTCTTTGCAATACTTTCCACCATATCCTCTGAACCTTTCGGGAAAGTTAGTCAAACCTAACGTGCTACTCCGCATCTAGTTCTTGTAGAGATTTCGTTTGCTTCTGGAAACGGTTTTGCAGCTGAGAATGATACACATGTACTAGGTGTACCAGTGCATAGCGCAACCCCCAGAACTTCACAAGCTGCCCATAATCTGTCCTTTGTTCTAATGGAATTCTCTAGAACGTCAGTTGCGTAACCCCTTGGTCCCAATATCAAGGCCATGGCTTTCTTGCCATTAGTCCAGGCGTTGACTGTGGCTTTGTGTTTGGTTGCACTATGGAGATTTTCCATCAAAAATTGGTGGTTGCATCCGTATTCTAGAAACTTGTATTAAAACACTTGCCGTCTGCCGTTCACGATTTTCAAACGGTAAATTCGCGAGCTTGCTCTCAAGTTCTCTTTGTTTCGCTTCAATCGTTCAGTTTATCATCAATTTTATTTAATGCTTTGAAGGCTTTCTTGAGATTAATTTTTTATCGCATCCGATCGTTCTAGAAGCTTCTTCTCGATTGAATGAATTGTCTATCAAAAAGTTTTCCGAAGTTGTTTAAAGTTATTTTAAACTGGTAGAATTTTGTTGCGAGTTCACACACTGTTTATTTAAACACAGTATATGTATATTTATGTTTATATAAACAAATTGTATGACTGTAATTTTAATTTGTCTTTACAAGATTTTAAAAATAACACCAATATATACTTCATTTTTATTCAGCTAATTAATTATATACTCTTATTCCTTTGTTTACCTTTGTTGGATATACAAGTATGGAAACAAGCAATAGTTGTGTAGTACGATTTCTGTGAATGGAATATGAAAGTTCTGGTTCATATTCGACATGGTCATGAAGTTTAACCAAATAATAGAACGTAATTCTAAGTCAAGTCACAATCCGGCTTTTTCATCAAATCCATATATAGCACACTCCCTCGCCAAACACCCTCAAAACTATATTTTATTCCTTTTGTGGGTGCAAACGAGTAGAAATCGCTAGTCACATCACGCACTTCATACAAAATCTACTTAGTAAGGCAAGGGTGAGACTCCTTGTCAGATGTCATTTGCTCGTCGATTATATTGGTTTCTGTTATATAACATACATGGAGAAATTATATTGTCTGAAGATATGTTATTATGGAAGATTTTCATAAGTTGGTCTAGTCTGATTGAGATGCAGTTTGCAGAGATTGCGGTAGTGGTTGTCCAACATTACATTTTGAATTTTATAGAAATTGTTTAAAATGTCTTTCTATTTGTACACTTAAGTAAAAGAATATCGACAAAAATCCAAACCCAATTTATTTTGTATGAGATATATTTTTTTAATAAAAGGGTCGTCTGGTTTTTGCCCCTATCATGAGTTAACATGAGGTAAAACAATTTAGCATAAGCATCTCTCTAATAGATATTAGTATCATTCACTGTTTGTGGTATTATATTGTCTTTGAAAGTTTTTAAAGTAAGGTGCCCATACTTATGTTGCCCGACCGCAGATTTTTAACGATGCTACGAGTAATATTTGTACATCGTAAAAAATCTACAAGTTTGTGTACATTAGGCGTTTGCCGAATTCATTCCAAAATATATTTTAATGTGTGTTATTGTAAACTAATTTTTTTCATATCATCAAGCATAATTTCGATACGATGTGGTTTTATCTGGAAAAAATGATAATTTGTAAAAAGTTTTCTACCTAAATGCAAAGTGGCAAAGATGGTTGTTGAAATGTGTTTTTATTTAGCCTATATATTAAAAAAGAGGCGAAACATGAGAAGACTAAACTTTTCTGGTTAAAACTTCGGCTATTCCATTGCAAGCCGATTCACGATAGAGAATTTAATGACTTTGTTTCTTATCGTGAAGATTAACGAGTTTCAGACAACAGATTAACGACATTGTCAGATATTAATCTTGGCTAAAGAATGACGTATTAGCATTTTACCTTGTAAAGCGTTTTGTTCATCGTGTTTTCCCCATTAACTGCTTTACATAAGATTATTGTCAATCTAGTTCGCGAAGTCTTTTGAGAATTTTCATTCGTCAACGAAAAGGGACAAACAAACGCACCTTTTCATTATTACATATAATCGTTTTAAGTATTAAATTACCTTTTTTATACTTTGCTTTGTCACATCCAGCGAAATTTTTAATGCACAAAATTCAAGTCATGTTAAATTATTATTTTTTTATTTTTGATGTGAAACATCTATACGCGCGTTAGACTAGGGTAAAACCAAGACGTCTCAACTTCTCAAAATTCAGGAGACGTTTGGTTTTGGCCTCCGCCGTCTGCGCCTACCGATGTGTGCACGTAGAGGGGATAACGCGTTATCATAAGGCACTACCTTTGATTTTATACTACTTAGATTGGCCACCAACGTAAACACTTTTTCGACAACTTTTGGACGAGGATACCAGAGGGAGCGCCTGTAACCGCGTTATGAATTATATTCGACATGCGTTGCAATTCTGCACTCAATGAAGGCATGCCAGGACTTATTTTAGGCTTTGCTAAGATACGGAATATTTAGTGAAGCGCGCAAATAAATCGATTCAAATATTTATAAACCAGAAGAATGTCGATAAATCCAAGTCTAGTAAATTTAAATTAAAATTTAAATATATTTATGTCGAACTCCACAAACTTTAATAAGCGCAAAATTACAAATGGAACATGTTTCGGCAGAACACTACTGCCATCATCAGCCCTAATTTAACTAGGGATTAATGATACAATTGATGAATTACAGAGGGGTTCTTACCTTAAAGAATATTTAAAATTATGACGTTATTTTGAATTAATTTAATAACCATATTAGACCCGACTAATTTTTATTTGAAAGGGAATACTCTTGAGGTGGTCCCATTGTCACCAAGTCAGGATCTGATGAGGACAACCTATAGAAATTGAGGGAAATCCTCAAATTTTTAATTGCCGTCGTTTCCTCATTATTCGAGAAGGGTCTTTACTAGGTCTACTCATCACTTACAATTATTGTAAAAAAATTAACTTAAAAAAAGAGAAACGACTTCAAAAAGTGAAAAATAATTGAATACACATGATGTATTATTAATAATGTGCGTAAGTCATGTTTGTGATTGCTATTTTTTTAAATGTCATGTTATGGTTACGTTTTCTGGTTGACGTTTCACACTGACAGCTATAAGCAGACGAAACAATTCGCGGGGGACCTACGTTCAAATTCCAAGGCTTACCTAGAATTGAAATTTAAAGAATCGCACGATACCTACATGTGCTACCTAATAAATAATCTGTTTGAAGTCGGTGTCAAGCCAAATAGGTTACAAATTTGTAACATATTGTAATTATACAATTTCGATATTGACATTTGTTTCCACTCATCCTAAAAAAAATGCCACAAAGTTACGATTTTCGGTTTCAAACTACAACCTTGTACAACTTTACAAGTAGGCAGTCAGGCGATGCTTACAATTAGTCAGTTTCTATCACGATGACGGTTGCTTAGCAAACAAAATTAATCTGGTCGACTGTAAAAATTTGTTTAGTTGACTGATGCACTCTCTAGGAGTGGCGTCCAAAAGTAAAATTTGTTGCCACGGGCTTCCCTATTCCGTGGCCAATCTAAGTAGTATAAAATCAAAGGCAATACCAAGCGTCTCACACTTCGGAGAGGCTTGGTTTTGGTCTACGCCGCGTGCGTCTGGTCGTATATTTATTATATTATCGTGTATAATATTATTTATTGGTTTACTTTAATTATAAGTTCTTTCAGTAACCCTCAATTTTGATGTTTCACATCTGCCGGGCATACCGTGACGCCTTAATTTTTTTTGGACTCGATCCGTTACGAAAAATATTGTACCTAACTTATTTGGAACAGAAATTTTAGAAGAAGCCGAGGACATAATGCAGATAAGGCCAAAAAAGAACTTTTGGCCGAGGTGCACTCGACGTTTTTTAGGCGATGATCACAATACAATTAAAAAATTTGGTCATATTTTTTTTAGACGATGGTTACCAAAAGGCTGTTTGTATGGCCGCTTTTTTGTACACATCTGTCAAATTCTGACAGATCAGTCCCAAAAAAGTGGAGTTTGACAGATCAGTCCCAAAAAAGTAGAGTTTGACAGATGCGTACAAAAAGTAAATTTTTGCGGCTCTAATTATTATTATACATACTTGCAATTATTAAACACATTAGGCGTCTCACTAGATATGCTTTGGGCACTTGGACTAATGCTAGTGATACCCATAAACTCTGCTTTCTTGACTTAATCTATTTTTTTCCGTACCAATACTACTAGACATTTGTTCTTTGTTTTTGGGTACGGTTACAATTTTTAAATTTTGCCGGGTTTCACTGTCTAGAATTCAGGAACGAATCAGCGAATTGGAGATAACCCGCACGCACAAAAAGCACGTGAAAATTTTCTTGCATTCTAGGCGGCAAACTTCTGGGCGAGACTTTAACGAACTAGCATCTCTATCGTATTGTCGGTTCTAAACAAGTATTAAGATTTAGGAAAAATCGTCATAGTACGGATTAAATGGTAGAGATTTCCAATTCATTTTTAATGGAATCGCTTAGCGGATATTATATCGAATAAGTTTTGGACTCGGGAAGAAAAGATGTAAGGACAAATTCTTTATTGCGACTTTGACTATTGTTCTCTCAATGAAATAGGAGAACACCAGCATTCACCAGAAGGGATTTGTTTCATGCTTTATTTTACAATAGAATAGCTGTCGAATAGTTTTCCTGAAGTCACATTCTGGACTGATGTAATCCACACGTGGACTCTCAGGAAATCCACCAGATTGTCTCCTAAGATCACCAAGAAAAGGTATTGTAAGGACACGTCAGCTCCAAAACCGGCTCAATAAAGATAAGTAATAGATCATTTTTTGTTAAACATTTCGAGTAGTTTTTTATCACCTCAGTATAATAATTGTAACTTTCAACTTAACATATTATTTCGTAATCTTGTTCAATGTAATCATTTAAGAATTGTACAATAGTCGTGTTATAATTTGTTACATTTTCTTTCAACATTCATATAGTTTTTATTTAACCAACTTGTTACTTGTTAATTTAATTTCAACCATCGCATAGTTTAATTGTAAAGAAATCTCTCAGTTCATTTAATCATTATATGACTTTTGGGACATAACTGCATTTTCTGTGTCTTGCCCATACTTCAAATATTTGACAAGACGTTACGCTATTTTAGGTTGTAATAGTACCTTCCAAATTATTTCATCAGATTTGTATTCAATATAATCAACACACATCAAGATAATTTTTACCTGGATGCTTTATTTCACCCCATCAACAAATAAACTTAAAAATAAATACGCCACACATGAAGCAATAGATTCTATGAAAATAAGGCATTTAGCTTCATTACCGATTATTTTGTAGTCATATTCTGTAATACATCTATCTGGTTTTAAAGGGTTTTTATGTTTATGTTTTTAAATGTATAGTTCCGTCAGATGACTGATAAATGTCGACAGTTTTATTATTGAAAAAGACTCGACTTTGCCTCGTTACTTAGCAACGTCCTCTACAAGTATAAATCGCATAATATTCTCGTCATATTAATAGCTATATTTTTCTAGAAACTAGCTATAATGTTTTATATTCGACTTACAAACTGTGTCAACAATGTGTTATCAATTGGGGTTTTAATATAGTGGCCTAATGCATAATAAGGAATAATAAAAAAAGGCAAAATTTATCTTTATAAGTCTCTGTCTAAAATCTGTTCTAAAAGCGTTTTCTAATAGTACATTATTATACGAGTTTAACAAGAGGCTTCATTGTGACATGAGTGGTCGCTGCGCTCGTCGTGCCCCAATAGAACGAATGTCACAATGCCTCGTTAAACGAGTGTAATATACTATTTTGTCTACTTTGGAGCTCTTCGTTTTATGAAAATGTTAAAATTCTGTTTTTTAAATAATCTAGGGATTTTTAGGATTATGTAGTTGGATTAGGAACGGTTGTTTCTGGTTATGTTTTTTATCTGAAAAGTTGACACTTGGCTTGACTTCGAATGGAGTTGGTTAGAAATGCTCAATACCAACGTATTACGTATCAAATAAAAAAACCAAAAGCAGTTTCACAAAAACTCAATTATGACACCAAAGTAGAAAAAAGGATTTTGTGTTTTTAAAAAGTCACTCAATAGGCGCATAACTGTGAAATCAGATTGTTATTGTTTTCTCAAAAATCGTTCCTGAACACAAAAAATATTTTGTATTTTGTGGATAGCTATTTAAAGAAATGGGCTTGTTCACCATCGCTTCCTTAACAAGTTTAATTCCTATGCAAAAGTAAACAATACAATAATTTCTGGTGGATCTCCAAGAGTACGTGAGTAGCCGAATTTTCCGTTTAATTTAACCCTCTTCAGGTAATGGATCAATTGGATCGTAACCAGTTTAGAACAACTTGTTCCTCAAAAGAGTAAACTTTCAATGATAACGTATCTTGTAGAAGCATTTGTAGAAACAAACTGGTTATTTTTATGTGGTTGCTAAAATTATACAGGCGGTATTAGAAGATTCGCACAAAAATTACTCAAGATATAGTAGGAATCGTACCAATACCCAAAATCGTTTATATGACATTCTACAGAGCAATAGTTAACGAGCAGTAAGTCGATAAAGTGGACCATTGAAATGCATTCATTAATATTAATGCAAAGGCAATCTGAAATATTTTAAGACTACTAGCAAACGAATATATTGAAAAATTAATCAAGGATTCTCATTGGCCACTTTAATTAATGTACAGTTAAAAACTATGAGGTCGAAAGAAAAAATAAAAGGGAAGTTCAAAGAAGCTAGTTCGGAAGAGTTAGTACGCACCTTTTGATAGACACTATATAATCAATATTATTTACTCATATATTATATGATAATAGTATTACACATTGTTATTAAATTAGGGAAAATTGAATTTCATTATGTTCAGATGCTTGAACGAGAATTGTTGTTTATAAGTGATCACGCTTGGTCCGATTCAAAATTATAACAAATCCTGAAAATCAATGGTTAAATTTATTTAAATTTGTGCATTTCAATTGTGTTACTTTTAACTCGAGTTTTAATGGACGCTTTCGTTTTGCCCATTAATTATCACCAATTATTTCTACTTCCCGCCACATTCACCATTGACTCGACATTGACAAACCAATAACGACTCGTCCGGTAATAGCTGACATTGCTGAATAGGATTATCTCCACTCTCGTTTCAGAAAATTAAAATATAACGAGATTTATCACTGGAATAAAAAAGAAAACCTTCAAGCGTTTCATCATTAGTTGCCAATAAAATAGCTACGTTTATGGACTACATTTCCCCTTTGGAATTGTGGGGGAGAAATTGAAGACATTTTTCTTGCAAAAGAAATAAGATAATTGCAAAATCTTGTCCTTCAAAGCAGATCATTTTCGGTGAGATAAATTTAGCTTAAGAGGGTTGGGTAAGCAGGCACAGGCATCGAGAAAAGGGTTTCGAATATTTGGCGTAGTTCACTTAGTTACAATCCCATTGGATATACTGTGTGAAAATTAAGTAAGGAATAAATTCAGTAACTCCATTAGTATCTGCACTAGAAGTAAAACTTAAAAAGCATGTGGTAGGGTTAATTATAGCGCATCCGAGGAACGTATACCATTTTTTTTAATTACATAGTTTTTTTCGACAGTTATGACGTTATCAATATTTTTTTTAATGGCAACCTATGTTTTTTTATTTTATATTCGCCTAGAGTTTTTTATTCTGATTTCGACGATATCAAATATTTAATGGGTTACATAAGGAAAAAATTAATAAAAACGGCGCTAAAGTTCAAATTAGTAAAATTTAAAAAAAAATACTGAAGAAAGTTACTGAATTTATTCCTTACTTAATTTCCACAGTGTACATTTGTTTGTTTATTAGAAAAACAATAGAACTAACTTACCAAAATTAACGAAAGAGTGAGGCCGCTCCGTTACTAGATAAAGTCATCCAAACGTTCGCGAACGCCTGATCGAATATTAGGTATTTAAGAAAGTTCAATCATCTCGAAATTTTAAGCCTTGACAGAAAAAATATTAAGCTATGCTTCCTCAGTTGTACAATTTTAAACATCCAGTACTTATTTTGCATATTGGCTCTAAAGTTACCCTTACTTTAACAATGATTTATGACGGAAAAACTTTTTTTTAGAAATTTACAACTGACGAAGCATATCTCTATTCTTTTTTTACTAAACAAAAAACAAAATATTTTATTAGGATTGTAACTAAGTGAACTACGCCAAATATTAGCCTGCTTACCTAACCCTCTTAATGAACATTTACTTAGAAGCAAATAGTTTATCTGATCAATTTCTATTCCAAGATAATTATTTTATTGCTAGGTCCAGCAAAGTGATTGTATAATAGAGTAGAAGTTGTGTTGCAGTAGTTACCGTTATCCAATCAGGTAATTCCGGGAGATTTTAAAATCTATAAAAAATCAACATTATTTTTGTAGGTAAAAAAAATCCTAACTTGTTGAACATAATCTAAAGAATTACTCTACTATGACTTTAGCCAAAGAATTCACGATTTTTGCATTTGTGTAACCAAACCTTTTCCGGTCCCTGAAGGCTTAGAGGTAACTTGTCTTTGTCTTCGTCGGTGAACAGTGCTTATAAGTACCTATGACTACTTCAAATCCTATTTCTTCGACATCTAATCTTCAGAGGGTTATTTTCAAATTTTCCTAGCTCTAGACTGCTGAAAATTACACTGAAAAGTATTTGGGATAAAATTTGATCATATATCACCAGAGGCTCCCTTTTGTACGGGTGAGATGACCTGGGGCATCTATTCTATATACTTTTTGCACGTTATAGATACTGGCTCCAATGCTTTTAATTAAAAATTGAACAAATTACAACACAGAAAACCTCACTAATACTGCTGGCTAGTTCACGTTGTACAGTATACAATATTTACATCAGAAAGTGATCCTGATCAAAAATAATAGCACCTCAACTGATCCCTGTAGTATATTGACCGTTTAAAACGAATTTTATTGTAAAAACAAAGATCTAAGAATATTGGTTTTACTAATTAGTTTAGAGCAAAACGTTAAATACGGAAATTGTACAGTATAAGAAATACTACCTAAATCCATTTTTAGTTTCTTCTAATGCTATTTACCGATTTTTGGTACTTTTTCCCTTCTTGTTCTCTTTTATTTTAACACTTGAATGTAGTGTGAAATAAATAATTATGTATTTAGGTACTTTTTTTATTCTGTACAACTTTTATGATTAAAGTTTTGTTGTAAAATAATTAGGGGAGCCAATATTCTCAGATTTTATGTTCGGTATGTATCAGTAAAGAGTGTGTTTCGAAAAGAACACTTTTTAAAAATGGACTTTATTCAAACGCGACTAAGCAAAGACTGGCAATTACTATGACATTGAGATTACATACTGTATTAAATATTATGCCAAGTCTACAGTGCTAATAAAGCATAAGATAGCATTTTACAATGACGTAACTTATCTGAGTTGAAAAGTTAGATCGAAACCAGTTGAAAAATGTTCTGTGTCTATCGGAAGCCGATTTTAGCTCTTACTGGAAGTGGTGCATTAAAAATACAAACTTATCGAAACCAAGAAAACGATTGTCTCCACAACTCAGACTAGTCAACTTATTATGTTTAGATCTGCACGGCCAGAACTTCTTGCCGTAAATTTTGAATGCAAATTATTGAAGTACTCTCAGACGTAAACTAGCAAGTAGTAATCTCAATAACTTAAAATAATTCAAAATTCCCCTCAAATCCGTTTTCTATTTTAACATAATGTGAGATTTCGTCTGTGACATCATACTGATTGATAGAAGAGAAATTCCGTTCTTGATTGTATTCTATTTATAACTGCTGCATGTAGCTGTCATGTGCCTCTCACAAGTCAGATTCCCTCTAATTTGAAATTAATTTAAACAAATAGTTATACTTTGCACAACTGACATAAAATTAATTATAATTTTGGAACAAGAATCTTTGTATAAATTTATGTAAAGCCTTTATGATAAACTTGGTGGTTAACAATTGGGTTTAATTAAAACGCACAGTTGCTAATTAATGACAGTTGATCTCGTGTTCCCAATTCAAACTTCACTTACTAGCTTTGTTTATTGTCAGAACCAGAAATAATGTAAAAAAAAAATCCGTGCGATATACGACATGCTAGATTTCTTTTTCAACCAATCCTCCAGTTTTCAAATCTACTCTAATTATGTATTTGAAAAAATCCCCCAATAATATCTACCATAACGCTAAAAGTGTGTATTAGAACAGTCAGTTATGATCCGGTATACAGGATCAGTACGGAATAAATGACGCCACATAAATCCCTGCGCACAGGAAATGGGAAATGCATCCGTTCCGTGCTGGGAGAACTGGCGGTTGACCGGACAGCCGGGTATTTAACGGTAATCTACACAACCCAAACTTTCCACAATTTAATGTCTTATATACAACGAAATAAGAGATTTGCAACTTTAATGCCCGACATAATTTATTGCATTTGAACATTTCAGTACTACACAACTGGTGCGGTGACCAATGTTAGGTATACTACAAGGGATGTAAATAATAAAGCAATTTGTTATAGTGTCTTTGTTTCAAACATGGTTGTATCTACACGATGTGTATAAACAAACCAGATATTTGGTCCAATGGTCATGTAGGTTGCAATTTCCATGGAATGTCTAACTCATTGAAATGCTAAATACACATTTGCTACTCGGTTTACTTTAGTAACGTATGTCTCTATAATAATCATAAAAATTATTAATAATTAATCATATAAACATACATAAACAGTTAGGTTGTTCATAACAATGATACAATTTAATTAGTTCACTTAAAAAAGTTGTACATAGTATTTTTTAACATATTCTGCACAATAATAACGGAGTGTTACACATTACGTTCATACTTCCTTCAAATGCGCATTCTGTAATTCGGTTTGCCGTAACACTTATAATACGAATTACGGAATGTGCATTTGAAGGAAGCATAAACGTCGTATGCACTGTTAACAAGTTTAATAGACGAACTGAATATTTGCAAAAATGTGCAAAGACAACTCAACTGAAACTTAAAAAGCTCGAGACTCCAAAGAAAGCAGTAAAAGTGAACTAGTAAAATGTGTGCTAGAAAAAGTGAAACTTTCATCGTTGGTTGAATTACACCCCAGGAATATAACGCATTAAAAATCTATTTTTTCTATTAATTCAAGGTGTTGCAATTTATATGTGTATGTAACGGCTTCTGTGGAAAATCGGCCAAATGTCACACAGTGATCAGTATTCAAGTCATTGTTCTCTCAACTGTTGTTAAAATTTTGGGAAATAATGTTGCTGACATTGAGCGTCTCCAAATAGATGGAGATTAGAATTGCGACGACGTTGCTGCAAGATAATTATGTTACAAGTGTTTAAAACATACTGTGTAAAATGTGGTTTAAAAAATTTAGTCAACACTAAAATTTTGATAATACTTATATCGTGTCTTTAATAGTGTATTTAAACTATTATACTAAATTATTCCATTGTAGCAAGTTACATCTAACTATAGATGTAGGCTTTGGCATCTCTAGGAGATTAGATTCTTAGTAAGTACGTTTGTGAGTGTAGGTAGAACAGCTTGGTAAACGAACAAAGCTCTGACTGATCATAAATCTACGTTTCTGGCTGCTCCACCAACACAGACTAGACTATAAAGGAGATTGCCTTCAGCGTTGATAACCGTTTTATTCCTGGAAATCCCCAATAACACCGGAAAACTAATTCGCACCTACGTTCACCTGTATGAGACAAAAGTAGGTTTTCCCGTTGTGCGTGTTTAAGAAAATGTGTCAATTGAACACAAACAGCTTCACAAGCAGATTCATGCCATGCTTTCCAATTTAAATTTTAAATTCGAGGTCAACAACTGAATTTTTTCTTACAGAGATGACCTCTTAACGTTGTCGGTGTTAAATAGTCATTTTAGCACTACCAGGGCTTTGACGAGGGCCTTCGGACCTAAGTGGACATTCCGTCGCTGCGGTTGCGAAGAGGCACTCGTGGAGACGTCGAGGGGGCCCAGGGGCGATGTGATCTAGAGGTCGTCTAAATAAAATGCAGGCCGGGGATTTAGCTTTCTATTTCGTTGCCGCAATAACGCTGATCTCCGCTGAAACATGAAACTTTTAAACAAATTGTCGGTAAATTCGAAGAGTCGGTCCCAGGTAGCCAGAGGTAGCTCTAAACTTAGAATAAAATCTCAAATAGACGGCCGAGAGGCGGATTACCGCCGATTGGTACCACTTTTATGAGTGGACCGTTGCTGACGTTGCGCGCTCACTATTTGAATTAATTTCTACAAGACTAAAAGTAGGTATTTCCGCGGAATTGGATCATGTGACGTATAACAATAATATATAGATATATGTCGAATCCATATACTGTAGTTGTACAACTTGTAAGTACATATTACTTATTGGTACAACTAAGGCTATTATGGCAGCGACTTGTACAATTTCTTGGATTTAAAACATACACTAATTTTATTTTTGCACTGCTGCTTTGAAGGCTTGAATGTACTTTTGGCAACTCCTTGTCCACCAGAGCTTTGCGCCTCACCACGTTTTTGTGCGCGCAGAATTAAAAATTGTAACAGTACCTAGGCTAGGTTTATGATCCATAAATTATTCAGATACAGGCAACTTCTATTAATTTATTGTTACCATCTTCATGATTATTATACAATATGATCTTTGTATCGGACTAACGGTAGTAAAAGTGGTAATGTCAATAGTGTCAATAGATCAACGAATATTAGGTACTATCTTGTGATGTGATCTGCTGGTCCCCTATCAACCTTGGGGACAGCTACTAGTACACCATCTTTTACACGAAGCACTTCTGTGCTTAGATGTAGACAGCATTTTCTCTGCTGCAGGTTTTTGTCCCCTACATGAACTGACTCTTTGTTTTTGTATGTTTTGCTCTCTAATGCTGATCCATGCCTCAAGTTCGGTGCTTATTTATGCTTCAAGTTTAGTGGTGAATGGAGAATCAGTCATTTCTGCATGTTCATTTTCAACAAAAGGTTCCTGAGTATAATTATGTTGTATCAGTTGCTGAGGGATTTTTAGATTCAGTCGGTACATTTCTTGCATTTTCCAATAATTATTATTATTGATCTTGGTTTGATTCACGGAGCAAGAATTCTGCATCCTCTTCAATCACCAAACAGTGCAAGATTTCCTTGGGGACATTAGAAGAAGTAAATACCACGCGCGGGTCGTGCCCAAAAAGAGCTTTATAGGGTGATAATTTATTCTATGATGACCAATAATTTTATGGTGCGAAGTATTTTTTTGCCATTGTACGAAATATAGCCTATTTGTCGAATTTGCGCCTGCAATCCAAATTCAGATCATATTTTCCATATCTTGATTACTGCGCTATACTTCCTTGGCTTTGAGGGTGACGGAGACGTCCGTGTACAATGACACATTCAATCACGCTATTTACAAACTCGCGGCCGTTGTCGCTCTGCAAAATTTGGGGTACCCCAAAAGTAAAAAATATTTGCAACAAATGATGCGAAATGATGTGCTACTTCAACAGCCCAGCCACTTTGTCTGTAAAGGTCTTAAAGATACGAACTTCAAAGTTCTTCCTGATAGTTTAGAATCCACTTGTATTTACCATCGGTTGGAGATTGATTAGATCGATTTATCCCCTTTTAGTAAAATATTTCGAAGTTATAAGTTTTACAACTAGCTTTCGTGACGTAACCTTTTTCTCATTACACTATTTATGCAAACCTACTTCTTTTTATAGAATTTCTCATTTGCACGTTTCCACCGTGCCCAGTTGAAACATGTATTTGATGACACCTATCGTACAGATCTTCCTATGTTACCAAGTACATATTTCATTTTGTTTTCCTCATTTTTGTCTGGTTGTTTTATCAGTTATAATATAATAAGAGTTCAGATTTCGTCGGAAAAATTTATCGATTGTTACGAGAGTTCGCCTAGCAATTTTGCAATTTTTCATAAAAATCACGATACGCAGTTGGGTGATTTTTGATCAATGTCATGAGCAAAATTATAGAACTCGAGTCCACAATTGGTAAATTTTTTCAGCGAAATCTCACCTCGAATTATATTCCTCAGACTATTTCACGAAAACGTCCAAATTATTGATAATGTGGTGGAAGGTGACAGGTAATTGAGGTATTTGACAAGCAGTATGCTGCCACAGTGACTGCAGCAATTGTTAGTTTTTCGCTGAAAAATGAGGTACGTTGTGTAATAGCTGTTCATTGGTCCGTAACCCCAGATAAAATTTTAACAAGTTAATTTTTTCAATTTAAATATTGATTCAATTGTTGAATGATCACATATGATTCGTTAAAATATATATGAATGAAAAAGTCAAGGGTAATATAATAAGTGGTACGTATTTTTGTCGAAATTATATTCTCAAAAAAATTCATCCCTAACCGATAATACATCATACGTGCTGAGCAAATGATACTCTCTTCTAGTTTTTTGGCTCTTAAATAAATTTTCTGTTAAAGACATGTAAGACATTGATCTTGAGATTACTTAGAATTTATTTTTGACATGGTGAATTTCGTTAATAATTTCCACTATTAACTCTCTAGTAACTGGCTTCTTGACAGGTTGTTTTAGATAATAATCGAGAATTTTAACGTACTATTCATATTCCATTGTTTCACAACTAACAATTAACACAAACGAAGACCACTAAAGTAATAATGACACATCCTAACCAGAACATCCTGCCAAAACTAATTCGTAATGGTTCGTATTGGTTCTGCAAGCCCTTCTTATCCTGAGTCTGCGGTTCGAACCAGAGATGTTCTTAAATCAATAAGATATTGTAACGTTGCCTGAGTCGGACTGGTTCGAGGATTTAAAGAATACGTGTGATCCACCGCAGTTACTAAATTTTATTAAAAACTAGCTTTGTATAGCGTCTGATAGGTTCATCACAAACGCCATCTATTAAAAGTAATCTGAAGTAGTAGTAGTAGTAGTTATAAACTCAAGGGGCCCCCCTGGGCCCCCATGTCTATGTTTTAGTAGTTATTCTGCTATTCGGGGCTGAGACAAATCCAACAAATCAAAGATCATAAAAATCGATCCAGCCCAAGGGGGCCCCCTGGGCCCCTGTCATAGGTGTATGTATATATGTATTATAGTGGGGATAATAAACCAGTATGCACTGAGACGTGACTGTGAATAGACGCTCTCCTTTTTTATATTTTTTATATACATTTTGAAATTCACCCTCTATTTGCCTGCTTCTGTTTATTGGATGAATCCAAAATCTCGTGCGCTTTTTTCTTTGTCGCTTTTCTTCCTGTTCAAACAGAAGGGCCTATAATATTAAATATCTTCCATGGAACTCATTTTCTTAACTGAAACCGTTGTTTAAACAACGAGGAGAGCGCGGGCAGGATTATGCTCAATTGCCAGATGGGATCAGTTGAGCTTGCGATGCGACGGGACCGCGACCGTCTAATGCGTTCTCTCCTGTGAAGACCGCGATCAGCTCAGCTCGCGATGCGACGGGACCGCGACCGTCTAGTGCGTTCTTTCCTTAAGGATGGGATCCTGGTTGAATAAACCTAACAGGCGCCTGTAGATGGCGCTTAAATCAGACTTTTAGTCTGTATAAATTTGTCTCCTCCCCCGGGTACCTCCTAACTTACTACCAAAATTTTAGAAGCCATAAAACCCTCGAACCGTGTTAAAAATTGAAGGGTCTGTCCTCGACAAGACCTGACGGTCGCTCATGAGCAATTTCTAATTCGATGTCGGAACTCTGAATCGTAAACTTTCGTACCTGGCAGGGTGTACTCGGTAGCGCACAATTGTTCCACGCTGCAATCTGTTGAGACTCAGTCCTCAGCTTGGGGATTGGTCTTGTCGAATAGACGACACCCCGCACAAATCACAAGGGTGCACCCCGCACCGACAAGACTATGGATATGTGAAATCTCTTGACACATTATTGCAAATTAATGTATGAATCTTTATACAGGGTGTCCCAACTAAAATTTGTACCCCCAACAATTCCTCTTTCGAAAGACTCAGAAGAAAACGCTCGAACAGGTCAATTTTGTTATCAAATTGTATCAAACTTTCATGTCTTAGATCTCACCCCTTTAGCCAGGGGAGCCACCCCCTTAAAAAAATTAAATAGCATGGGGGGTCATGTGATACATAATTTTGGGTTTGTTATGATTTTGTTTACTGCCCGAGATCCACTTGGTGTTAAGTTCTGTAACTACGAGATGGCAGGTGGTGAGCTTAACACGACAGGTGTGTTGATGAGTTTGTTATGATTTTGTTTACTGCCCGAGATCCACTTTGTGTTAAGTTCTGTAACCACGAGATGGCAGGTGGTGAGCTTAACACGACAGGTGTGTTGATGAGTTTGTTATGATTTTGTTTACTGCCCGAGATCCACTTGGTGTTAAGTTGTGTAACCACGCGATGGCAAGTGGTGAGCTTAACACGACAGGTATTCAAGTACTGAGCGGTATTCCCCCGGGCAGACCGAGAGGAGCTGCCTTGATAGCTAGTCAGGTTATATCGTTGTCTATTCATAGTTTGTTAATGCTGTTTAACATAAATTAGTATTATGAAGTCTTAGAAGCTGTTATACCGATGAAAATCTAGTCCAAGCAAATTCAACTTTTTAGAGGAAATAAGTTATAATGTTTAGAAATTTTGGTTATGAACTCCCAAAAGGCACCCAAATAAAAATCCAAAGAGTTCCTACTCTCCCAGGGGAAGCGTCATCCACTTTTGCCCAAACTCATTGGAGTTACCGTTTACAAGAAAAAGGCATAAAGGCTTCATGACGTCACGTTCGGGAGCGGTTTTTTGGACAAAAGGTGATGAATCTTCCCCCGGGGGAATGAGAACTCTTCGGATTTTTGTTTGGATGCCTGCTAGGAGTTCATAACCAAAATTTCAAAACTTTATAAATTATTTCTTCTAAAAAGTCTATAGTCCAGGCAGCGTACGCGTCCAGGCAATGGGTACAAAAAATGGGGTTTTATTCTCAAAAGGTTGGACAGAAATGAAATTTGGTGAGATGGTAAACATCTACAGACTCGGAAAGAATTGCTCTTTCAGAAAAAAAATATTGCAGAATTAATTATTTGAAGTCGATCTTCGTTGTAATCCGCGCTGAAAATTAGACTTTGTTGGAATTCGCAAATCAACCCCCAAATTTGGCGCCCCGTAAAACGGAAACTGTTGGTCGCAAACAAAAAATGAATAGAACCAAAATTATGCACAATTTTGTTCTCTACATATTTTATTTTAGCTTTTTTTCGATAGCACTTACTACAACGGCGCTATTTTCCGAAAAGCGTCGGGGTGCAGAGTTTTAACCCCCCCACTCCTCGAGTGGCAAGCTCCCAAGGACGCAAACTCAGGTGTACTATCAGAAGACCTATGTCTACCATCCCACCAAATTTCATTTCTGTCCGACCTTTTGCGATCAAAACCCCTTTTTTGTACCCATTGCCTGGACTATATGTGGATATTGTGAGTAAGTTGCAAAAGACAATAGTTATTTACGTAACGAGTTATGAAAAGAGCGATATTGTTCAACAAGCGTAATATTTGCCAATTATTATTATACTTACATACCTGTACAAATAATTCGACATTGTCAACATCTAAAATCAAGTAAGTGTGTAACTAAGTATGTATTTAAAAAACATCTGTCATCGAAAAAATTTCGATTACAAAATACCTTCAGATATTGAAGAAGGTGCCAATTCGGCCGTGTTGGGTTTAATACCCGAAAATTCTAAACACCGTTACGATCTTGCGTACAAGAAATTCGAAGATTGGTGTAAACAGAAGAAAGTTAATAACGTTAACGAAAAGGTGTTCTTGGCATATTTTGATGGTATGAAAACCCTGAAATCTTCTACAGTATGGCAACGTACTTTATGCTGGAAACAGAATTGCAAGTTAAAAGAAAACTTAACATCAAAAATTATGCTACATTGATACCATTACTGAAAAAACGGTCAGCGGGTTATCATCCTAAAAAGTCAAAGATTCTTACTAAAGAAAACATCGAAAAATTCTTCAAAGATGCTAATGACAACGAATTTTGATTTGCAAAGGTACAGTTAAAAAACCTGGTGCTTTGTTGAATTAATAAATATATACTTGTTATTATTCTTGCTTCTTTTAGTGATTTCATAACATAACTAGTTATGTAATGATTTCATTACGTAACTAGTTATGAAAAATCTGACGTTTCATAACGTCAAAGAGTTATCAAAATTTGAACTTTTCATAACGGAATTAGATAAAATATTTTTTTGTATTAGATAATAATAATAATGGATTTTGGAATGTAGAATTAGATACAGAAAGTTCGAAATTATACACGTTCAACCCTCCATTTGGGAGGTACAGATTTAAAAGGTTACCATTCGGGTTAAATTGTTCATCTGAAGTCGTCCAAAGAAAAATTATGCAGTGTTTTGAAAATATTGACGGGGTAGAGATTTAAGTAGATGACATATTAGTTGAAACTAAAGAAGAGCATGGCGGGAGATTAGAGTTAGTGTTCGACAGAGCCAGAAATTTTAATATAAAATTCAATCCGAAAAAAAGTAAATTTTCACTAAATGAAGTGAAGTAGATAGGGCATAGGATTACGGATAAAAGAATTAAACCAGATGAAAGTAAAATAGAAGTTATTAAAGAGTACCCTCAGCCAACTAACGTCAAGGAGTTACAGAGGTTTTTGGGTATTGTAAATTTTGTTCATAAATTTATATCTAATGTAGCTGAACTAATGTCACCGCTTAGAGAAATGTTAAAGAAGGTTGTAAAATTTAATTGGGATCATGAACATCAAGAAGAGCTTTTAAAAATTGAATAATTTTTATTTACGAAGCGTACAATTTACTAGCGAGAAGTAGAGTGTGTGAGAAAGCTAACTAACAATACTTTTATAAACTCAAAGTGTCTATTCAGCACTGCGGTCACTACACTGGAATTCTATAAAAGCGCAGTGGTATAACTCATACAAAGAATGATGTTAGATTTACAAGTTTATGATTTAGAAGTTGTTTTTAAACTGGGTAAGCAAATGTATATTTCAGACGCTTTATCAAGAATCAATTTAAAGAACGAGAATGACAATTTAGACTTTTACAGTACAGAGTGTGAAGTGCAAGTGAATTATTTAAAAAAGAATTTTCCAATTTCATCTAGTATGTTACAAAAGTTTTAAGTTGAGACAAAGAAGGATACAGAGTTAGAATTAGTTTAAATATATACAAAATGGTTGGCCTAATTCTAAATCTGAGACTTGGACTAAATTGTATTACAATGTTCGTGCAGAGCTTGTGTTAATATGAATTGATTTATAAAAATAATTGTTTAGTTGTACAAAGATCTTTGAGAAAGGAGATTCATTCAGATTTAATTCATTTGAGTCATTTGGGTACCACCAAGTGTATTTTAAAAGCGAAACAACTGTTATATTGGAACGGGATGAATCGCGATATTGAGAATAAAGTAATACTTTGTGAAATTTGTAAAAACTATTCAAAGAGCAATCCCAAGCAACTGCTTCAACCACATGACGTTCGTGATTTTCCTTGGCAGGTTGCGATTTTTACGAGATTAATAAGAGTAACTACATGATTATGATAGATTATTTCTCAAAATATGTAGAAGTCTGTAAAATGTGGAAATTAACGGCTTAAATCTCAATATGTTATTTGAAAAATATTTTTAGTCGGTTGGGAATACCGAAAATTTTATTTTCCGACAACGAGACACAGTTTTCAAGTTTTCTATTTAAGGATTTTAGTCGAGAATGGAACCTTGAACATGATACATTATGTCCTAACTATGCACGTTCGAATGGTATGGTTGAAAGGTCGATTCAATAGATTATAGGAATACACCTTCAAAAAATTACTATTACAAACCAAGTGCGGGAACACAATCTTCCCGCGTGAACGCAGTTTTGAAGCACCAGCGACGAAGGAGCGAGTGCCTTCATTTGCGTGAACGCGGGAAGATTGTTCACGCATGAGGATTGTACAATATTTTTTGAAACGAACATTACCACGATTTTTAAATTAAAGTTATTTTAATATGCAATTAGACTTCAAGATATGAAATAAAGCAAGCCATGGCTTCTATAACAATTGACCAATTAATTGTAAGTCATCAAGCGTAAACGATTCTCTACAAAGTAAAACTAATGTAAGTAGCAGAAAAAATAATCCGACCAAGGCCTGGCCGGCCCATCTACATAAAAGCAAGTTGGAAAGTGCACATTCGACACCGTTAAGTCCATGTCTGAGCCCATTACTGTGGGGGGTTCAGGAATCACCCCTACCAATGGCATTAATTGCACTATAAATGTTTACAGGAACACTGGTTGAATATTCAAAGGATTGAACACATTGAATTGTACTCGTATAACCGAAAAAAAGTTATTTTTCTTTGTTGTAATAGTAAAATTATGTACCTTTCCATCATATTGAAATAAATCTTAGGTATAACAAGTGTTGTTTTAAATGTTGCCATATTTAGTTCCATTAATTAATAGCTACTGATTTAATTCGAGTTGACATAACCTAAAAAAATGTGTCATTTTTTTTCATTTATAATCGTCAAATTCTTTACCTTCAATATTTAAATGAATCTTGGGTGTACCAAATCGTGTTTCAAATGTTGACAATTGGTTTAATTTCATTAATTAATAGCTACTGATTTATTTTACACACTTTTTATTTTCAGTGCTTTTTAGCGTGTTTCCCGGTTCAGTAGACCGGGAAGCAAGTGTTTCGGGTTGCCGACAAAGATACAAAAACTTCTAAAAAAACTCCCCTGTGACTTCCTTCTGTTCCTGAAAAGAGAATTCCCTTCGGCATTATGATGTATATGTTACGGTAAAAGATGTTAATCGGTCATTCACGTCAATCACCGGGCAATGTTGTTATTATCCGTTTGGGTGGGTAATTCACGTGAATACCCGGATTTTCACGTCAATTCTTATGGACAATGTTGTTAATTGGACCTGAGTAAAATTTTATTAAAATGACGACATCACCCTGACATTGTCGTTATTGACCACTTAACCCTGGACAATGTTGAAATATAAAAATAATCCTATTGCTGATTTACAAGCACATTTTTGACAGCGTCTATATCCCTGAGAACCTGATACGCTACCGATAGCAGTTGCTTCTATATACTTGGTTGACTGCAGTAGTTCTTCATTTAGAATATTTTCTTTATCAACATCGGGTATAGGAACACGCACAGTTGTCCCCATTTTAACGTAAGAAAATTTTTCGTTGGATAACTTCATCATCTTCTGTGTTTGTTTTTCTAAACATTCTCTGGATCTCCTTCTTTCTTTGAGAATATTAGTATTAAATAATTATTACATCTAAACGTACCTCGAGAACCTAAAATATTCACCAAGAGGTAGAACATTTTGTGTATCTAGCAGATTCGAAGCTAATAACTCACAATATACAGGTTCTTCTTCTACACGTTGGAGTCCCGGGATTACTTTCATCCGGAAGGGTTAAACATCTTGACTTACTGTGTTTTCAGGATTATTATCGTTGGCCAACTGACTTTCTTGTGGTGGTTCTACTGCGGCTTCGACGTCCTCTCTTGTATTTGGGCTAACAATTTCGTCATAAGGAATGTCAGCATAGTTTACCAAAGTTAAAGGCACGATTTTTTTAAAATTGTTTTTAAATTGAGCCTCAGGATCAGTTCTTGCAATTATTTTCAGCTAACCAAGCAGCCAACATTTCTTCAATATTTCTATTGGCGCGTTTCTGTGAACCTTGGCTTTGGCTGTGTCTTGGTTTCCCATGTATAATTTTAATGTCACTCTGTCGCAGGAACAAGGTCTCCACCAGGTCACGGATGGGGCCCGCGACTCCTCGGTGGTGAAAACGTTGCCGGAGACATCGACCGACGTCGAAGGAGGTTGTCGGTTAGAGCGGATGCTCGACCTGGTGCTCTGCGCCTCGACGTAGTGGTCCACCGGACCAGCAGGGTTTGGGGTCGACGAGTTGTTAACGAGAAGACATCAGTTGGTTTTTGTATGCACTTTATTCAGACACAAGGTCCGAATAGAACTCCCTTCCAACCAGAAAGTGGCATGCCTTTATACCTGCGACGGGGTAAAACCCGATCGCAGGTGGCGTTCTGCTTTCTGATTGGCTGCAGTCTATTCTTACTTAAAACTAACATTAAACGAACTTAAATCTACTTAAAACTAACATATTCTAATAGCGCGAGCGCTAATCTATATTATTACATTACTTATAACTAACCACTCGCGACTCAAAGCGTAAAAAACGCTTTATCGCGAGAGCGCGGAAGTGGGAGGGCCAAGCGGTAGACAGTATAAAGGTAAACCTTTAGCGGCTGGCGCCATTTACCGCTCGACTTCCGCTACTATCGCACGCTCGCTCCCTGTTGCAACTTCATGCTATGCCGCAACAGAAAGCGTGGTGTTTAAATCTAAACTTATTTAACTACTTAAAATTAAACACTACACTAACGAGAATCCGGTCGCGAATTCACTCCATACAACAACTCCACATATTGTGATGTTCCGCTAAAGCAGCTATATTTCTAGAAAATTATATGCTACTTTTTATTCCATTTACTTTTTAATGTTCTAAGAAGAATGAATATGTTGTGTATAACATCATTAGCCAATCCACCCGGATATTAACGTTAAGTACCGGGTAGTAGCGTTAATATCCATCGCAATAGGCTAATAACGTTATTCCCCGGTATATAACGTTATTCTCCGGCATCACGTCTTTTACCGTAACATATATACGCGAGCTCAGACGCGTATCGCTGCTGAGCGACTGGGAAAATGGAAAGTAAAACGGTGAATACGTTACGCTCGTTTATTATTATTTATTAGTCCTCCTCTAATTTCTCTTATCATCGACATTTTGGTTTTGTTTTAGAAAAACACAGTATTTTCAGTTGTGTCTGTAAATGAATACAAATATTAGCAAATAAATAAAAACTTCATAATAAAATAAATTTAAATTGTTGAGTTATTTATGAAATCCTGTAACACTAAAAATATTATACTTATACATACATAACAGCCTCTAAGACTTCATAATACAAATTTATCTTAAACATCATTAACAAACTATAAATAGACAACAATATAACCTGAATAGCAATCAAGGCAGCCCGTCTCCGTCTGCCCGGGGGAATACCGCTCAGTACTTCCCCACTCTTGACCACCTCAGGCATGCGCGATATATCAACCGCGCTAACACGTCCAGACTGACGAGTATCTCGCTCTCGAGATAGCGATCCACTCATCACATTCTCAACGCAAAACTTTTTCATTCTCAACTTTCATATCAATAAAACAATCTAACTCAATTTTCAACAACCAGGGCTCAACCCTAACAAACTACTTGGCATTATTTGTTCATCGTTCGGATCTCCACAATATCCGTGCAACATTTTCAAAACAATGAGGAACTTGCATGATTTGAAGTTTCAGAAGCAACGCAAAGGGGCATTGTCCTCGAATCTCAAGTTACAAGCGAGGTACAGAGGAAATTGGAAACATGTAGAAATTGTGGTTTACTATTAAGTTGGCATTATCCATTCATTCTTGCTTCACCCGATGGTATTTCGGATGAGGCAGATCTTGAAATAAAATGTCCTGCATCTGTAAAAGCAATGAGTAAATGTATAAATTCTAAAAATGAAATCACTGGTAAGTATTCCTCTGAAGTGATGGAGGGAATCTTCCACATAACTTTCTGCCACCGTCGACGAACGCCACCCGTCATGTCTTTTTAGCCCAGCACATCAACTCCTTTATTGACTAAAAGTGTAGCCGATGTGCGTCCAAACCAGTGCCCAGTAAAAGCTTCAGCTGCTTGCAACTTTAAATACTTTGCAAATTTTGAGGGCCAGCCTCCAATTGCGCCTTTTCCTACGACTTGGGCAGTGCATTTGCCATTTCGATAGTTCAGAAATAAATAATCTGATCTTGCGTTGCTTGATCGAAGTCTGTATTTTTGCAGAATTTGCAAATAATGAACTGCTTTATTTTCTCTATCAATAACTGTGAACGTTCGCTGAATATTCGTTTTTGTATTTGGAACATTTACAGTTGTCCACTTTTTACCACAAAATACGCTAACAAGCCCTTTTCATTTAAAGCAATCTTCTTTGATCCACGCCATTCCTTAACAACCTTGTATGTCTGTTCATATCGGACTTTGGATTTTTTTGGGATTATTACATCCTTTTTGTTACGCTTCTTCTAAATCATTCCGTAGATTATTATCACTATCGATATCGGAATCGCTAATTTTTGCTTCGAAAACAGAACTATGAACGATTCTACCAAAAAACACAATTTTACTTGTTTGGGAAAAAAAAAACATAGAAACCATGGAAAAGCCACCCAATATTTTCAGGTTCAATCTTCGCGCCGATTATCAAAAATTTGTAGGAGTATTATTAAAGATACTACTCCAATCGTGCAAAAAACTCCATACTTAATATTATTTACTGTCGGCTTCAGCCATAGCGTATTAATTTAAACACAAAACACACACAAACCAAACGAGTACTTCTTCTACGCGCGGCAGTTACTGTTGCGTGACGTCACCTTCTCACTGCGCTCTGTTATTACCGTTTGCCGGACGCTTTTCACCGCCGTGTTGTAATTTTTTTCTCTATTTTTCAAGATTATGACCAAATTTTATGCAAGTTGTCCATTGTCATAATAATCAGCATTTTCAAACCAACTGTCGCAAAAAGCTCACCACTTGTCATCACGTGGTTCCAGAGCAAATTACCAGAAGGAGTCTTTTACATTCTCAATACCAAACCAACTGTCGCAATAAGCTCACCACTTGTCATCACGTGGTTCCAGAGCAAATTACCAGAAAGAATCATTTACATTCTCAATACCAAACCAACTGTCGCAATAAGCTCACCACTTGTCATCACGTGGTTCCAGAGCAGATTACCAGAAGGAATCTCGGGCAGTAAGTAACATGATTGTAAACTCATCAACACACCTGTCGTGTTAAACTCACCACCTGCCATCGCGTAGTTAAAGAGCTTAACACCAAGTGGATCTCGGGCCGTCTTTCAACATTATTTTACAATTGTTTGAACATCACTTTGCAATTCGTTCAACATCACTTTACAATAAATTCAAATGAAGTTCGTATTTTCCGAAGAAATTGCGACATTGGCGACTTTTTAAAATATAAACAGCTTATAGTAGATAAAGACAAATAAATGATTAAAATTTGAAACGAAAAACAATACTTTTAATGTGAGAAATGTGACATCACCACGTACGTTTATGCATACCCTTCTTGTCATGGAGGAAATTTAATTTTCTCTTGCAGCTTACGGGAGTTCGACTTAAACAATGTGCAATTGTTGTGGTACTTGTTCAATAATTCAATATAACGTCATAATTTTAAATATTCTTTAAGGTAGAACCCCTCTATAATTCATCAATTGTATCATTAATCTCTTGTTAAATTAGGGCTGATGATGGGAGTAGTCTTCTCCCGAAACATGTTCCATTTGTAATTTTGCGTTTATTAAAGTTTGTGGAGTTCGACTTAAATATATTTAAATTTTAGTTCTTAAAACATTCATCAAAACTCAAAGAATTTTGAGGTTCATTTGACATTCAAAACTCTTGGCTTATGAACTGGTTGCTATGACAAAATAGAAAACCGTTGAATTATGGGTTCGTAAGTCACTAGTGTCTTATAATAGACCTCATAATACATTCAAAATCGGCATTATTATGACTTCATAATAAACAGGTATTGGACAGGTTTTCCTAAATTATTCTAAATTGGACGAGCTAGTCATTTAAAGACCTGTCAATACATGGCGAGGGACAGCAAACAGCACTACGTCTCAGTCATTGCATCAAATAACATTTCATCTTCGACTTGGAGAAGCAAAGATAAAATGTGTTCGCTGTCTTTCGCTATTTATAGTCGCTTTCCGAAGGATAACAAGAGATACATGAGATATATAGACAATGCCCAAACTATTCTCATGCAATGCTATTACTTCTACTATTAGTGACAACTTTTCAGACATTTGCTTTCCTATGCCAATACATGGATCTACTAGAACTTCATTGAAAAACGTCGAAAAAATGAACATATCCAGAAAATATTTCTGCTGAAATTTCAATTTTCGATGCATTTATGTTAAATTATGTGGATTTTCAAACTAAAGTACCTGAGCTTTTTCCATAAATTATTCGGAAGGCGACGTCTGCAATTGAAGAGAATATGTGTTCTATTTAGAATTTGAATATATACCTATTATTGCAAGAACCTGAAATACAGTTGTACAAAACTTCTGACGCTTCTTTGATCACAGACCACCACAAAATTACGTATGAGCTTAAGAAAATAGGGTGTGGAAACTGCAGCACTCCTTGCTTGTGTATTGTATAAAATTATAAATAAAAATCTAACACTAACTAAACCATTAACACGCTTACATGAAGTTCACACTTCGATCTTAGGAATACAAAATGTTAAAAATATGTTTTATTTTTAACATATATGTGCCTTCATTGACAAGGTAAAAGTGTTCAAATACTTACTAAATTGTTGTTTTCTAATTTATTAAAAGTGAAACTAGCGAAGTAGTGAATGGGGACGCGTGTGAATGAAACGACTAGCGGGGGCCTCCTTGTTTTATTTACAGGGGCTTCCGACCAAAGAGGCCCCTTACCAATAGTAGATTATATTATTAAGAGCATAAGTCGCTTTATGTGGTTCGCCTGGACTTGACAGTCCAGGCTCAGCACATAAAGTTTAACTTATGCTCTTAATAATATAATCTACTATTTTCACTACTAGCTGTAAAATGTACCATTATATAGTTTGTCGAGGATGTGTGAAATTGTTTTCCTTTCCTAGTTGTTAATAATTATTTCATTATTGTCTAGTAACGAGTGAGCAACAAAATTCGTGATCGCAGTTGAGTTAAAACTAATGATACTGTTGCAAATAACAAATAAATTTATATATTTTTGAAAAGCTTTTGATTATGGAAAATGATTATGGCTTCTCAATAATTGCACTAGTGCAAAATTATCGCGTAATTAATAAGAATTTCATTGGCTTACATTTTGTGAGGAAAATAGTCCCGAAAATTGGTATATAATTAATACTAAAAATAAAAAAAAAATTTTTACATTTTTCTGGAAAATTTGTTTTACATCTATCAATTTTTCTTGAGGAATTTATTCTCATGTGTATGCGTATTTGATGTAAGCATCAGCGCTAGTTGTCAAGTTTTGAAATTTGACATTGACTATTGACATAAAGGCCGAATAATTGTGATTATGTATTATTGTTTACTCTTCGTGATTGCTTAAAAATCTTGCAAAGAAGGTTACAATTAATTACAAACTGTTATTGGCAGCGGCTGCTGAAATTTGTATTTTCGTTATAATTATACGATAAAAAAACTAATTTTATATTGAAAACGTGAAATCAAAACTCTAAACTAAACGTTAACAAAGAAAATGAGAAAGCTAAACCCGTATGTATGTAAGTACACAACCGGCAAAAGGCTCAACCAAAATGGAGGTTAAAATAGAGCGCAAACCCTGATAACAAAGCGCAACTCACAATACACTACTACCAATTTATGTCGTATGCGCAATTTCTCGCGCACATTCTTGGCATAAATACTTAGGACAGGTTTTACATTTTTATTTGAGAAATAATCACGATAAATTTCGGCACAAACATTTTGTCTGACACGTATAATTTTGACTTATAATTTACGTAAGAATTTTCTGGAAAATTCTTTGAAGTTTAAAACGGCGCTTAGTGAAAGTATAACACCTTGGCTAGCCCCTATGTTTTATTCGTCATCGTCTATGAGTTACCGCAGGAACTTAATTTGCCACTGAAACACTGTGTTTTATGCAAAATATTAAACAGGTTTTACGTCTGATATTTTCTTTTTGGTAATGTATAAAAAATAATAATCAGTATTCTAAATCTAAAACCAAGAAAGGATATTGTCTATATTTTTCAGTTTATTGTTTTAGTGTTTTAGCATTGCATTACTCCATTTGCAACTTTAAATCAAAAACTTAGTTTTTCTCGATGATTGATGTGATAAGGCAAAATTGTAGGCAAAATTGTTTATTTTAAATGGTATTGATTTTTTAAGGTTTATTAAGAGTCTAATAACAGGTAATGGACCGATTGCAATGTTCTGAGCTGCTCCAAGATTTGTAATTTAGTACCGTATAATAATTGCTATGACATTCTGTATATTTAACATGCTTTATAAAACCACTATCAGTGGGTGTATTAAAATACTGTAATATTCTAGTGGGTTTTGGAATTCTTCTAGGGGATGCCCTCGACTGAAATACTTAAAATATATCTTTGAACAGAAAACCAAAATTACATTGAAAGAGCACAGCAACTAGCAATAGCAGCACTTCATAGTGTTGTTGCATTTAATTTAAGTAGCTAAACCTTCATCCTTTTTTTTGTGCTACTTTCACACGCTGCGGTTTTGGTCGTACGATATTTTACCGTCTTTCTAAAAGTGGTGATGGTACATTAACGTAAAACTAGTTCTGTCATGCAGATTTCTCTAAAACTAAAGCTAACAGACCGTTATTTTGTCATTATTTATGTAATCAATTAAATTAGTTTAAATCACACCGCTGTTATGCTATCAAATCCAACCATTCCTATAGAAGTAATATAGAGACTACAAATGTACAGCATAGCAAATAGCTCGTTATATAGTAGTTATATACACAAGCATGGTAAAAAAAGTTTTTGATTGTTTAATGTTCGAAATTTGAACAAATGTTACCCTGAGAAAAACGTTGAAGTCACGAGTTAATTTACGAAAATAAAGAAAACTAACATATAATATTCTAATAATAATATAATATTTATGATATATAAATATTCCCGCATATGTATTTAATTTGACAGCTCTCAAACCTGATCTCAAAATCTGATGTTAATTTGTGTTTTTTCATTTTGCGTGAAGGAATATAAAAGCGTTGATTAATACTCGTGGGCTGTCACTTATCAGGAGTTCGGGCTTATTTGCTCGGCCCTACGCCTCATTCTTAAAAAATTCCTTCGCCCCTGAAAAGTGTCTTGATAGCGCACTTTTATCGAAATATAATATTCTCAATAAGAAAGATGTCGTAAACCTGCCGGTACTTAGTGGGAAAAAGTTCTCACAAAACCCGAACAACTTAAACTTAAGCAAAATAAACGACCGGTAAAAAGTAACGACACCACTTACCTCATAATAATTAAAATTAACAAAAGCAAGAAAAACTTAAAGAGCTTGAGGGATTTTTTAGATTTGGTCGAGGCGCATTCAAAAGGAAAAATGGACGAGTTTTTCAACTACGCCGACGACTGCGAGAACGATCGATTTTCTGTTTTGTCCGAAATGAATGTCTACTAATAGGATTTTGCGCGATTCTCATTAATTCTGAATAGAAATAGTTTCGCAGGGACTAGAGTGTGTGGATCTAGACTATTTGAAGTTCTCATTAAGACTAAACGTACTAAAATTGCTATTAGTATATATTATAAATGTGATTGTTGTTGAAAAATAGTTATTTACAATCGAGTATGGTAGATCAATTACATTACGTTTTTTGCTCGAAAATTATTTGAAAATCTGATAATAATAAATAATTTTTATTCAAAAACTAGCGGACCCGGCGAACTTTGTACCGCCTCAGAATCAATAAATGTTGTGTTAACTTATTAGCTGAATCAAATTCAGTTTTCAAAGCATAATGCACACAACGTCATCTACTGGCATTACCGGAACCAGCATACAACGCTATGTTAGTTTTTGTTTTTGTCATGTATCAAAGTTAGCGTTATATACGGTTTCCATACAAAATGTAGGAGAAATTTTTTTTCGTAATTTTTCCGATGTTCTAATAGTTATTCGCCCCCGAAAAAAGTTAGTCAATCCGTTCTCGAGATATCATCAAAAGATTTTTGTGTGGAGTCCACGCGCAACCGAAGTGAAACTTTGGGGTTTACTTCTCAAAAATCGATTATCATTTTTAAAGCCCGGTACGACAAATTTTGGTGGCCGGCGTTATTTGTTATTGTTGCCCTGTACCAAGGGGGCTTTTGTTATTGTCGTTGCCCTGTACCAAGCTCCCCGTAATGTTTTAATAGTTATTCTGCTATTCGGAGCGGAGACAAATCCAACAAATCAAAGATCATAAAAAACGGTGCAGCCGTTCTTGAGTAATAAATCCAAGGGGGCCCTTTGTCCCTCATGTCCATTTGAAAAAATCGGGCCAGCTCAAGGGGGCCCCCTGGGCCCCCATGTCCATGTAAAAAGTACCTTACGACCTATTCTCATACCTACCAAATATACCAAAAAAGTTTTAAAAATTGGTCCAGCCGTTATCGAGTAATGAACCCAAGGGGCTCCCCTGGGCCCCCATGTCTATGTTTTAATAGTTATTCTGCTTTTCAGGGCGGAAACAAATCCAAGAAATCAAAAGCCATGAAAATCAGTTCAGCCGTTCTCGAGTTATAAACCCAAAGGGCCCCCCTGGGCCCCCATGTCCAATAAAAAGTATCCTATGTCCGTCTCCTGGTTCTAGGCTACATCTCCACCAATTTTCAGCCAAATCGGTTCAGCCGTTCTCGAGTTATAAACCCAAAGGGCCCCCCTGGGCCCCCATGTCCAATAAAAAGTATCATATGTCCGTTTTCTGGTTCTGAGCTACCTCCCCACGAATTTTCAGCCATATCGGTTCAGCCGTTCTCGAGTAATAAACCTAAGGGGCCCCCCTGGGCCCCCATGTTCAATAAACAATAAAAAGTATCCTATGTCCTTCTCCCGGTTCTAAGCTACCTCCCCACCAATTTTCAGCCAAATCGGTTCAGCCGTTCTTGAGTTATAAATAGTGTAACTAACACGACTTTCTTTTATATATATAGATTGGAGTTTGACAACTGACTGACAGATGTTGTGACAGTTCTCACCAGCTAATAAATGTTACAAAAGTCATTGTGAAAAACTGCAAAAATTTATTAAATGGAAAACAATTTATAAAAATATTTTACTGTAACAAGTATTCTTTTACATAAACTTAACTATGGTGAGGATAGTTTTCTTCTTAAATGTCTGTAACAGCCCTGTGTTTTTCGTAGATTTTACGCAATAGATGCCGCATTTTTACCGCATCATTTGTAAAAATCAGCTTACTAGGCATCCAACACATACGTTTTATAGTTCAGGAGGCCAAAATAGCTATTTATGTATTAAATAATATAGTTTTTGGCCCGCGGTGCAAGGTTGAAGCCCGACGCGTGTGGCAGGAGTAGACTGTTCTACAGGAGAAGTGGCAGGTCATTTTATATCTTATTAAAATGTTATTAAAACAGACAAAATTTCAGCTTTTATTATTTTTAACATTTGCAGTTCTTTTTTCACATAATTATTTGGCAGGCCGCTGCCAGTCATTGTCCCGCTGGGAACCTGACAGTAGTCGATTTTATGTTTTTGTAGCTCCAATATGACACAAATAAAATGAAACTAATCTCTACAAAATTTTGTGTTGCCAGCTCCCGGACTTTAATGATTCTGACGTTCTCTGAAAAATTAATTCTACAGCAAAGAAAAAATCTTTATGATTGGCCCAATATATTTGTGTTATAATAATAAATGATATAAGCAATGTGTGGTTTTAAATTAATGGAATTTAATGCTATACCGCCTCGTCGGATAAAGCATTACTCTGCAAGTTTTTTTTCTTCTTATAAAGTATAAGCAATTGAACAAGTTTAATTACTATAAGTGCAGCATGTATGTAAGTATTTATTGAATATAGTTTAGCTCTTATTGGCAAAGCTTTGTAGCTTTTGTAGCATCCGATTCATTTAGAATCGACAGGATTTAATTCCGTTCGTGTTTCTCTGTACCCGTAAAAAGTGAAGACATAAATTAGTTCCATTGTGAAGGATAGTAGGTAACATTTCCATTTCACAAAATCCAGCGAACGTTGCAAAGGCTCTAGGTTTTAGCAGAAACGGCTTGTATTACCCATTTTCGACAGATCTATTCAAACTTGCCGGGTAATTAAATACATTCCTTTGACTGTTTAGAAAATAACATTCGCTAATCCATTAAGGGCAAAAAGCTAAAAACGTAAATACAGGTATTTTGTCAGTTGATGGGAATAACATTCGGAAGAAATTTGTTTTGGCAATGGCCATTTCTCTGCCATGGCAAACAAAATACTTTTTCTGCCGCTCAATGAAAGAACGTGTGCTTTAAAATTGATGTTAGTAAACTGTCAAATTTGTGTTTTGTTGAAGAAAAAATAGCATGTTTTATTCCGAGAAAATTGGCATTTCGTGGCTCATCTGTAATTGCCGTCAGACCTACAGACTTGCCAGTGGGAATCCAGAGTTCTGAGTACTCTTTTAGACTGTGTATTTAAATGTTAATAATAAGTCAATTCCGGAATATATTTCAGCACCTCATCGTTGTTAACCAAATATCTAGGAATATAAATAACATATGAAAGCGCTTTGTTATTTATCAGTCTTACCACATTGGTTTCATTTTACATAAAATGATTTCAATATTCACCATGAGTTGTAATTCAATAACGATTAGACAATCATGAAAATAGACGGAATTTAATATCAACTCAATAAAATCTTGCGTTACAAGACCGCATTTTTAGTTTCATTTTATGCTTGAATTGTTGATACAAATTTGACAGCTGAGCTCATCGCTCACGGAGAAACATTTGTAGCATTAACGGGTTTACAAATTTCAACATTGCAACCAACTAAATGAACCTAGTTAGTGTGCAAATTCTTGCTTGTGAAAATATGTTCAATCATCATCTATTAATCATGTATGTATGGTATAACTACATATTGAGGTGAAATGTTTTTCATTCTTGTCTCGGGAGAAACCAGAACTATTTCTCCACATAATACATAGTAATGAAACTTTCAGCGCGGTCTGTATACTATTTTATTCCCAGTAATCCGAATCACAATAACGTATGGAACAAAAGTTTTTGGAAAAATTTTGAAATTTAAATTATTCGAAATAAAATAAAACACATCAAGTAAACATGGGCCATTGAAATCAAGTAAGTGTCAATTATGTCAATTTGCTTATCAATCATGGCGTATAAAATCGATTTGCGAAAAAGTATTTACAACCTATAGTTGGAAGTGTGCCAAAACGCGATATTATAAATATTTTTCGGAATAGAAACATCAGTTTGTCAACTATTTATCAGACCATAAAAGATTGCAAAAATGGGGTGGAGTGTGTTAACCTACCCAAAAGTGGCCGACCTTGCTCATTGACTGGAAGAAACCTCACAAGATTTTTAACAGCAGTAAAAGAAAAGGGAGTGACATCCATTCGACGATTAGGCCGTCAGTTTGGTGTTTCTCACACCACCTATGTAGGTAAAAAAAAAATTAAAATACCGAGTGTTCCAAATACTCAGCAGCACAACTCGAAAGAATACCGAGATGCTGTAGAGCGCTGAGACTGCACCACGTCACACGTGGTCGTGTTGTTGTATGGAGTGAATTCGCGACCGGATTCTCGTTAGTGTAGTGTTTAATTTTAATTTTTAGCATTAGTTAAATAAGTTTAGATTTAAACATCACGCTTTCTGTTGCGGCATAGCATGAGGTTGCAACAGGGAGCGAGCGTGCGATAGTAGCGGAAGTCGAGCGGTAAATGGCGCCAGCCGCTGAAGGTTTACCTTTATACTGTCTACCGCTTGACCCTCCCACTTCCGCGCTCTCGCGATAAAGCGTTTTTTACGCTTTGAGTCGCGAGTGGTTAGTTATAAGTAATGTAATAGTATAGTTTAGCGTTCGCGCTATAGTTTAAGTTTAGTTTTAATCAGATTTAAGTTTATTAAATGTTAGTTTTAAGTAAGAATAGACTGCAGCCAATCAGAAAGCAGGACGCCACCTGCGATCGGGTTTTACCCCATCGCAGGTATAAAGGCAGGCCACTTTCTGGTTGGAGGGGACAGGAAAACAGTTCAGTTCGCCTCGTACTCTCGAAGTGAACACACGTCTCGATCGTGCTCGTGCGAACAAATTCTCCAAGTGCGTTTTTCCGGTTCCCATGTGGTGCCACACCTGCGGAACAGTGAATCCACCCACAGTGCCAAAGAGCACTGCACTTCCACTGTGATTGTTGGACGCTTTAAAGTGCCACCGAAAATGGATGTGCAATCACCACCATCACCCATGCTCAGTCCCGAAGAGCAAGAACTCCTCAACATCCAAATCGAAGGGATGGCCCGAGGACTCGAGGGCAGAATGGACAAACGCTTCGACCAGATGGCAGAAGCGTACATCGCCCTGGCAGCCAGAATGACGAAGATGGAAGAAGCGCTGACAAAGGCACTGTCAGCGATCGCCATGACGTCAACGCCATCGTCGACTTCAAGCGACGTCCAGCCCGCCAAGAGGGCAGGCACAGAAGAGGACGTGGAGCCACCACCGCCTCAGCCCACCAGAAGTGACCACCAAAAAGTCACCCCCGCTCCCAAGAGACCCACCCCCTCTGCCCAGCCCCCGAAAGGTGGCAAGAAGAAGGGGGGTAAGAAAAAGACCCGCTCCCAGGAGCAAGTGGTCTCCTTCAGAGACGTCGCCGCCGCCCCCAGATCCGCCCCAGGCGCCGCCCCCGCCCCAACCAAAAAGGCTGAACCCCTGAGCGAGGTATCTACCTCATCCCTCAGGGAGGCAGCAGCCGCCGCCCCCAACCAAAGCGCCGCCCCCGGCGAGAAAAACCCAAGGAGCAACGCTGCTACTCCTAGCGGCAGCAGCATTCCCACCCCCGACGACGCCACCCCCGATGCCGCCCCCGACGATGATTCTGACATGGATACATCAGAGACAAAAGAATCCCTCCCATCAACGTAGTGGACTCCCGACACTGGACCAGGATTGACGCAGAAATGCGATCAAAGAGTATCAACCACCATCGGGTCACTGCGACCGCAGATGGTGGCATTCGGATTTACGCCTCTACTGCTGATGATTTCAGGAAACTCATCAGCCTCCTGAGGACTCGCAACGTGGAACATAACAGTTACACGTTGCCAGAAGACAAAAATGAGAGGGTGGTCATCCGAGGAGTCCCCACGGGAATCACCGCCCAGGAGGTCTACGACGACCTAATGGCCCAAGGAATCAGGGTCAGCAAGACAAGCAGGATGCACCGGCGAGAACAGCGGCTGCCACTCATGCTGGTAGAACTGGAACAAGGCCAGAAAGAAGCCATCCAGAAAGTCCGACACGTGTGCAGCGTGTCGGTGAAAATGGAGGAACCCCGGAAGAAGAAGGGAGTCAACCAATGCCATCGCTGCCAGAGGTTCCACCACACGCAGCAATTCTGCACTGCAGGACACCGCTGTGTCAAATGTGGCGCAGCACACAAAACGGAGGAGTGCAACAAAGACCGCTCCGCCCCCGCCAAGTGCGCCAACTGTGGTGGACCTCACACGGCCAGTTACAGAGGGTGCCCCAACTTCCCCAAGCCGAAGAAAGGAAGCCCCGAAAAGACGGGCCAAAACCAACGGGCAGCCGCTCCCAGGAGTATTCCACCCCCAACAACCGCCCCCGGCACCGCCACGTGGGCCCAAGTCGTTGGAGGAGCAAAGACGACCAATACCGAGGCCAAAGAAAAGGCTCAGTTCACCAGCCACAGGAATAACATCCTGACATCGATCCTCGCTGCAAAAGACAAGAGCGATCTGGCGAAAGCCTAAGCTAGAGTCACTATCCACAGAGGATAACTCCATCTGGAAGATGGCCAGGGCCCTTCGCAACGACCGCAAACCCCTCCCCCCGATCCACGGAAGCAACGGCGTCGTCTTCACGGACGAAGACAAAGCCGAAACTTTCGCTGACAGTCTGGAACTGCAATGCAGAGTCAATCTCCAGAACGCTGACTTCGACCATCTTGAAGAAGTGGAAGAACAAGTCCGGGAAATCATCGATGAAGTCCCTGAAGCAGAGATCCCTCCCACAAATCCAATCGAAATCCGACACATCCTCCAACATCTGAAGCCGAAGAAAGCCCCAGGACAGGACAACATCAGCAACAGGACGCTGAAAGAACTTCCAGACGGCGCCGTCGACGCCCTGGTTTGTATTTGCAATGCAATTCTCAAACACAGATACTTTCCAGATAGATGGAAACGCGCGACGGTGATTTTCATTCCTGGCACGATGAACTTGTTTTCAAGCTCCACTCGTGCGGCGTGCCTTTGGAAATGGTTCAACTAATTAATTCCTTTTTGCGAAACAGGTCCTCCATCCGCCATCTACGCAGACGACACAGCAATCCTCACCAGATCAAGACAGCCTTGGCTGGCGACCCGCTACCTGCAGGAAGCCATCGACAAGCTCGAAGACTGGTGTCAGAAATGGATGATCGACGTCAACCCCGAGAAGAGCACAGCCCTCCTCGTGACGCGCCGACTCGTCCAACCAGAGGGAGAAATCGAGATGTTCGACCGGGTCATCCCCTGGGCCAACCAGGCAAAATACCTAGGTGTCATCATCGACAAAAAGCTCGACTTCCGCCAACACCTCGAATACTCGCTGAGTAAGGGGAAAATGGCAGTAGGCAAGCTCTCCTCGCTGGTCTGCAGGCGCAGTAAGATGTCGGTAAAGAACAAATTGTTAATTTACAGCACAATCGTTCGTCCGACTCTAACATATGCTTCGGCGGCTTGGGCACACGCCCCCTCGAAGACAAACATGTGTAAGTTGCAGGTCCTCCAGAACAAATTCCTCCGCCAAGCCTTCGACGCTCCATGGTTCGTCAGAAACGAACAACTCCACCGAGAGGCCGGGCTCCCGCTGCTGAAGGAGTTCCTCCACGAGATCGCCGTTCGGACCATCAAAAAGGCCGAAGAGCACCCAAATCCACTGGTCAGACAAGCTGTCGACTACGACGAGAGTGGACCATCGAGAAGAAAGCGGCCCAGAATGGCGCTGCTAGAAGGGTGACAGCTTCACTGACCCTTCCATTAGCGACACCCTTCAGGTACTAACCTCTCTTACAGGAACCAGGATTAGGTAAAACCCCTTTTTTCTTTCATTTATGTGTTTTTTCTATTCGATGTCCCAAAAAAGGAATCCGGCGTTCTCGTTATGTCGGCACCCATTGCCTTCATTCGAGACGCCAGTCCGAAAACAGCAAAACTGTCAAACGAGTTCTGGGCGCTGACTGGGGAAGTCACCCTACCGGTGGCGTCAACAGTTGGCAAACGGGGCCTATCACTTCTGCCGCCAGTAACATCATTGCTGGCCGGCGAAAAAGATAGAGGTTAAGGGGTCACATGACCTAAAACCTCAGACAAACAGGCAACCCAAATGGCCGCCCTGCAGGAGGTGGTCATGAACTCCCGGCGATATGTAATCGCCCCTGACGAGTCGACAGACGTCATCCTGCCCACCATGGAGCCGGAGGATGAAGTCCAGCACTTCCAGGAGGTCCCGGAAGAATACCAGGAGCAGGAGTACATCTACGAGGACCTGGAGGACGATACCGCCGCTCCAGAATACTTCGTGAACTTTTACGTCCCGTATTTGTACTTCGGCAGCTACCAGAAGAACTCAACGAGCCCGAGATCGTCAGCGCGTCTGTCGATTTTCCGGCGAGATGTAGTCCCGCCACCGTTACGCTGGACGTCAGCGTCCCGACGCAGGCCACCACTCCTTGCGCCGCCATCCAGAGGAAAGCCGAAGATGACGCCGGTGCCGAGTCTGTGGCCCACACGTTCGTGGTCATCGCAGACGTCCACCACGAGGCCGACTACATCCCGGAGCCACGACACACCGACGCCTCCACTGCGGTGCCAGGACAGGCATCCGCAATCCTGAAGCCACCGCCCTGTGTAGAGGACCTCGAGGACGTTGATGCAATAACACCCCTGGCCGACCCTGGACAGCTAATCCAGCAGGTTTCATCTTGTGCGAAAACGACACCTGCGGCTGTCAGACGACCACTACCTGGTTTCAAGACGCCGCCGTCTTGGTGCACGATGCCTCCACCGATTTCGACGCCCACAACAATCCCGACGCTGCCGAAGATCTCCCCGCCTCCGGGATTTCCACCAATGACGACCGCTATCGTTCGGAAACGAACGGTGACATGGGACGAGCCGCTGAGTCGGGTGCGATTCAGATCGCCGACACCGAATCCCAGGAGTTCATCAGCAGAAGCCACACCGCCGGACAGCCCCTGCGAACCTCCTGAGACGGACCAGCAGCCCCACGTCACCAGCCAACCAACCGACCACGACCAACCACGGCGGGAGGGGCCCGCCAAACCCGCGAGCTCAGCTCGCCACGCCCCAAAACCGCGAACAACCGCGGACTCCAGAGCATCATTTACCAAGGCCATCCACCTCTGGGAACCCGGAGAACGACGTCGCGGACGTCACTTCTACTTCCATCTTCCACCTTCTCCGCAGCTTGACACGGAGGGACGACTTCACGGCCAGCCGCGAAGAAACTCGCGACGCCGCGCGAACCGCGCCGACCGGCGGAGGGAAAAGTGAAGCGCCCGCAAATCCGGTCGTGGTGAAGGGGGGAGTGTGTTGTATGGAGTGAATTCGCGACCGGATTCTCGTTAGTGTAGTGTTTAATTTTAATTTTTAGCATTAGTTAAATAAGTTTAGATTTAAACACCACGCTTTCTGTTGCGGCATAGCATGAGGTTGCAACAGGGAGCGAGCGTGCGATAGTAGCGGAAGTCGAGCGGTAAATGGCGCCAGCCGCTGAAGGTTTACCTTTATACTGTCTACCGCTTGACCCTCCCACTTCCGCGCTCTCGCGATAAAGCGTTTTTTACGCTTTAAGTCGCGAGTGGTTAGTTATAAGTAATGTAATAGTATAGTTTAGCGCTCGCGCTATAGTTTAAGTTTAGTTTTAATCAGATTTAAGTTTATTAAATGTTAGTTTTAAGTAAGAATAGACTGCAGCCAATCAGAAAGCAGGACGCCACCTGCGATCGGGTTTTACCCCGTCGCAGGTATAAAGGCAGGCCACTTTCTGGTTGGAGGGGAGTTCTATTCGGACCTCGAAAGAGGCTGAATAAAGTGCAAGTCAAATCCAAACTGATGTCTCTTTAACAACTCGTCGACCCCAAACCCTGCTGGTCCGGTGGACCACTACGTCGAGGCGCAGAGCACCAGGTCGAGCCTCCGCTCTGACCGACAACCCCCTTCGACGTCGGTCGATGTCTCCGGCAACGTTTTCACCACCGAGGAGTCGCGGACCCCATCCGTCACCTGGTGGAAACCTTGTTCCTGCGACAGTGTGATCATTTTAGATGATGAAAAGTATTTTACTTTTGCAAATTCGGAGATGAAAGATAATGAGGGATTCTATTCGAACAACATAGAAGCCAAAATGTTCCGATAAAATTTTGCTATGGTGGACGTGTGGGTAGTGAGGCTGTAGATGTCAACACGTATATAAGAAATTGTCTGCATAAATTAGAACAATAATTGATTAACAGACATCACAGGAATGATGATGTCATCTTTTGGCCTGGTTTGGCATCGTGTCATTATACCAGAATTACTCAGCAATGGCTAAGGGAGCACAACATTAATTTTGTTCCAGAAAACGACAATCGTCCAAATGTGCCACAGGCGCGACAAATCGAAGATTTTTGAGCGATATTATCTAGAAAAGTGTATAATCAAAGGTGGGAAGCTAGATCGGAAAAACAATTACGAACAAGGATTTTTCAAAATATAGGAGAAATTGATATTGTCACCATCCATTGAAGACAATAGCCCGCTTTCAGTACTCTAGTGTTATTTCTTATTTTTTATTGCTCATGTAGACAAACAGTATCTTTGCAACCTCGGTTACGGTTGCAAAGTAACGGTTTGCCCATTTATTAATTTGGGTGCGCAAAGTTTACTTGTCGCACGCAAATTATCCTTTGCACACGCAAATTGAGATAAACAAACTACTGAACTTGAATTTGCTCTTGGAGTCCAATTTTATATTGGAATTTATTCCGCATTCGCAATAAAAAGTAGTATGTCCAACTCGTGCGCCGTTGTCGATTGCCCCCTCAAGCGAATGAGCGCACTCACTTCGTTCGTGCGCTCAACTTCGCTTTCGTGGGCAATCGACAACTTGCTGCACTAGTTGCACAATATACTATTTAAAAACCTCCATAATTATAATCTAATTATTAGTTATTATTAAAGTTTCTTTAAATTTCATTTTGTAAAGTTTATATTTTTCCGAAACTTTCGTTCCATACGTTAATTAAATCTCATTAACAGAACTATACTGTCACGTTTAATTTAATTTAAAAAATGTGGTGTCACTTGAACCATAGTGCTATTTAAGATTTTGAGGCTAACAGCCCCCTCGCGAATAGGGCGAAATGCTGAACTTGAAAGGAACCTGAGAAGATGGCAAACAAAATCGAGCTGTTTGAGGATTTTTCAATCACAATAATCAATTCGGAAAAATCTGGACTATTAGGGAGCTTTAAATGGGACATCCTGTATAAAGATAAAGATAAGAATAAATAATTTTTCAGCGGTGTAAAAGTAGTATCATTGCTCATTTGGCAACATTTAATATTGAAAAATCGTTTGTCTAACAGTTGCATGTTTTAGGTGTTTTGCGCGTTAGTTTTAAGTGACTAAAATCAAATTTCAATCACTAGTGACTAAAAGTGCAATACCATGACTATGTTTAAATGTCAAGCAATGTCAGGCAATGTCACTTAAAATATCTCTCCAAGATCGTTTGTTGGACAAAATGTTGTAGGGTAGCCCGGGGTTTCGTCCATGAGGCACAAAGTCCCACAGTGACTTCTTAATATAAGACGTCATAGTTTTACTTTGCAATTGTGGTATTCGGAGAGCGATATCCAAGGGGAAGTAGGGGGTAGCCTACCCAGTCGCCGCGGATCGCTCACTTTGCATACCCGAGAACGTCGTTTGTTTTCAACCTCCAAAATAAAACTTTTTGTTCATGTTTATAGTTACTTATTTTTTCAGTCGGTGAACGCAATCGAAAAAGGTTTAATTTTTAGTCTGTTGTTTTACTTATTATTTACAATGGTTGTTTTATATTAAGTTGATTATTGATTTACTTTTGAATTGACAAAATATAAAAACATGACGGGCAAAAAGTCCTTTGAAAGAACTTTTTACCCCGGTAGTTATACATGCTCTAGTTGAAGAACAAAATAGATCGAAGAAGGGAAAGAGAAAAAAGATATACCCCAAAAAAGTAAATGATGCAGTTAAATATAACAGATAAATATCAATGCATCATTTTAGATAATAATTAGAAAATAAATATTACTAGAAAAGTAATTATTGTTTTACTCTTACAATAAAAACAAATAAAACTTGATGCCCTACCAACGTCTGGATGACTTAAAATTCCACACAAATGGAAGGTATAATGTAGCATTTTACTCACAAGTGATATAATGATAAAGGATGAATTAATACGCTTATTGTGTTTGCCATTGCCAGTGATTCAAAAAGCTTACTCGCAGACAATGAAGCATTTCTGTCACTATAATCTACTATTATTTCTGACCGATTGTGAATAACATTTTAGGTTAAAATTAACAAAACATACAGAAACGTAACAGACAAGTCTGCGAGGCCGGCAAATACAGACGCACCACGAAAAGCCACTCTTCTTCAAATAAAAGATGCTATTTTTCTTCAAACGCCAAAAATGTGATAATTTCTTTGATTTGACTGATCACCAGCGGCGCATAAAGTAATTTCAAGGTTACTTTATGCTCCGCCAGCTGACTTTATACGCCACCAGATGGCTTTATGCGCCGCTAGACGACTTTGTCGGTCATGACAGTGAAATGGTCATTTGTCATTACCTATTGACGTATACAATGTCACGTTTTTCTGACGTTTGAAGAAAAACTAATATTTAATTACTAATCTGTATCCAATCGTTG
Organism: Diaperis boleti; assembly: GCA_963583935.1. Classification (NCBI taxonomy): domain Eukaryota; kingdom Metazoa; phylum Arthropoda; class Insecta; order Coleoptera; family Tenebrionidae; genus Diaperis; species Diaperis boleti. The sequence continues at coordinate 40,098,833 of OY757249.1, read as the reverse complement.
GAGAGATATGATATTCAGATATCTAAAAGTGCATAGTTTGTAAATATTCCCGCTTTCCCGAATCATTCGCATGAACGCTGCCTTAGTCAGACGAAGAAAAATTGCAACATTACGGTAGTGGAAAAAGCGGAAAACCGATTTTGACGTTGGCGCTTATCTTTTTCTCCAGGTTATTTTAAGTACATACACATTTTTTAGTGGAAATGTCTGGAATTTCCGCTTTCACTCTAATTCCGAACATTTAACCAATTTAACTTTGGTTTGAGTCGCTAATGTATTACACCTGCAAAACTAGAAGCTCATGTAACGAAGCCAACCACCGACTAAATCCTTATTATGCAGAGATCTGTCTTGAGGGAAGGGGTAGTTCTATTTTAGTTTAAATTCGACATTTGAGTGGTGCACTTATTCACGACCTCTATCAGCTTTTATACCAGTTTTATGTTGGATGGTAAACTTAGAATTGTATATTTTAATCAAACTAAAAACTAAAATGGATACATTTATACAGTCTCCAATGTGAAAATGCGCAATATTAATAGATACGTTTTTGTAATGTTTAAGATTATTCAATATTAGCAGTACTCGGTTTATAATTATGTATAGCACATAGAATTAAGAATATAGACAAATGCTTTTCTTCCATAATAAATAAATTAATGTTTTGTACGATTTTTATGCTGAGAAAAAATATTTCTAATTTTAAATTCAAACTAGCCTCAATCACGGCTAAGCGCGAATTCTTAAATGATTCCCGCGAAGTTTATGAGAGAATTATCACAGAACATAAATAATGTCGGTAAAGCTAGCAGGACCGAAGTTAAAAAAACAAAAATTAACCCCATGAGAATTTAAGGCTATTTGAAGGCTAATTTAATGCCAAAGACTTGATTTTATCGCTCTCATAGTTTTCTTAGAAATTATGGCTCTGCTGGCAGGACCATGACTGTAAAATATGAAAAAATCAAAAATTGACCCCACAGGATTTTAAGGCTATTTAAAGACTAATGTCAAAGACTTAATTTTATTGCTCTTATAGTTTTAGTGGAAATTATAACTTAATATTAGATAAAAATTTAAAAAATAACATAACCACAGGATTTTAATGCTATTTTAATACCAAAGATAATAAAACCGAGGTTTTTCTCGAAATTATAATCGTTCACGTCAAGCTAGTAGGATCATGGCTTTAAAATATTACAAAAAGCAATAATAATTAACCGGGAATTTAAGGTTATGTGTAGCATAATTTAATGCGAAAGACTTTTAATTTACTTTTTCATTGACCGATTATTAAGAGCCAATTTAACTTTTGATTTTGACTAACAAATCGATCGTTAATGTACCTCATTAATGCACGATTTTACATTAATGCATGATTTTTCATTAATGCACGATTTTGCAATAATTAATTCATAGAAAGAAATTTTGCCTTAACGGGATTCAGTCTTTTAGGTTGTGAATTCGCGCTTCTTTCCATACACCCATTTGCGCGTGTCAGTTGTGTATGCAATTGCACTACTTATCTTAGTCGCTACACATGATTGCCGACTTTTCGTTGACAACAAACTGAAAAATGCGTTATCCAATACTGCATCCAATAGTTCAGGATTTTCTAGCTCCATTTATAAACTTACACAAATTAACAGCACTTTCACAATGGCGACCTGTTCTTTATATGGCGATTCCATTTGTTTTCGGACAACTATGTTTATGGCATAGATGACAATTAATTAATTTTTTTAATTTTTATCCCCAGATGAAAAGGCTTTCGGTCAACGAAAAAATATTGTAATCAACTCGTATGTTAATGAGCTCGCTCCCTACGGTCGCTCGTGCTTTAAACAGCCTCGATTATTAATCGCGTTCATTAACACACTTGTTTATTAAATAACTATTAATTTTAACGATTTTAAGGCCTACTTAAGAACTTATGAGCTTTACCAGAGGGTTTTCTAGAGCAATTTATCTTTTTTGGCTTTACGCTTTCAAAAAATCGCTTCTCCTATGAGGTTCTATGAAGCCAATCTTTTTCCAAAATGCGTCAAACAAAAAAGGTAAAACTTGTTCACAGATACTGTAGAAGGAACTCGTGTCACAAATTAAAAGTTGGATATATCTGTAGGTATTAAGGATAAAACAGCTAACAAGAAATTTTAATAATCAAGGGCGATACCATGGAACTCTACCGCAAATTTTGGGACATTCTGTACATTTGGTGTAAAGTAATATTGCTACTAAGTATTAATAACAATTAACAATAGGTATCGCGTGGAAAAGTATAGTGCGTGTGAAAAAGGCTTAAAATGTCTATTTCGGTTTATAATGGGGTTTCCTAAGGAATAATAGTATACTAGCGATCGCCCGTCACTCGAAATTCGAGTGGTATGTATTGGATTGGTAATCGAATCAATGTAAAAAAATAAAAAAAAATGTGAATACTTACATAAATAGTGTCGAATAGACTGGTTACCATGTTACACATTACAATTTTTAATTTGTTTTGTTTAACTGTAGTTTTGAATAAAAAACGGTCTGGATAATAATAATAAGTCAATGTGTGCATAACGGTGATTTATCCCAAACGTCGGAACTAATCCACCAACGAAGTTTAAAATGATACACCCCATTAACCACCGATTGATCCAAATCAACTTCAGAACTTGCCAGAGCAAAAGCTGAATTATATGACCTTATGTTCTCAACGAAATTTTTGCATTTTTGTTTATAATTGTAATCTGTAGATGTTATACCTTCGATGAGTGATTGTAGAACCGGAGATGTAGTAAAGGAAGGAAGGTGGTAAATGAACCTTTCTTTTGTGACAACATACAGTAAATGCGTCGGCATTTCTGGATGTTATTTCCGAATTAAAATAAAGCGCCGAACAAAATGAACAACTTAATGAAAGTTCACCGAGATTACGTGAATCAACATTTGTCGGATTGTTATTCAAGGCCGATTTAAATGAATCAACTATCGTAGTAGTTGTTTGGGACAGTGTCAACTGTTTCTGTTGCAGTAGCGTTCGTACCGAAAACCGCTTCAACATTTTAAGAAATTTCAATTATTTGTCTCGCACGGCGCCTATTTCTACGACGCACCTCTTGTGTTTTTCTCCGTCCGGGAATGCGAGGCATTTTGTTATAACAAATGTTATAGAAAGAAATTAAAGCGCCCAATAAAGTGTAGAAGTTAAATAAAATGTAATTGAATTGAATAATAAACTAAAATTAAAAATTGCAATCGGCACTCCAATCGATGTTAGCGTGAACCCAAAATAATGTAACGTTACAAACGAATGGAACAAAAATTATACATAATATAAATTTTTACTTACACACAGAATCGTTGCAATGAATTGGGAAAAACAAATGTATTATCTCTACACCCTAACGTTCTCTAAGACCCGTAAAAAGAAACTAAAAAATAAATATGCCTCCAGATAGCCAGTGGTTCATGTTGGGTTAATGACGGTAAAGTTATAAATCTTTTTATTACTTTGTAAAGCAGTAGGTACCCGTAGGTACCCTTTGATATTTTTTCTTTAAAGTAAGACTAAATCCTGTCAACATCCCGACATATTGTACTGATGTGTACAAATCGAGAATATTTTTCAAAGTGAGCTATGTCCCTACTCTGAACATAATTTACTGCACATCAAAACGCGCAACAAAACTGGCCTAAGTTCTATATTTAGCTCCAGTTAATCAGCTTGTTACTTAAAACGATTCACGCTCACGCTGTAATGGACCGCTTTTCCCCTAAAATGATTTGCAAATAATTAATGAACCTGTGAAATTTTTGAAGATCGAAAGTAATCTTCGCAAAGAACTTGTATTTCATTTAAAAAAACAATTATCAAAATCGGAGCAGTACAGCCTGTTTTATTTGGTCCAAATTGATTCATGTTCAACGATTAAATATATAGATTAAAGTATGAGTGGATAACAAGGTTTTACATTATACATTATTGATATTCTAGACATTCAATAAATTGGAATACCTACAGTAATGGCCACAATGGTTGGAACATTAAAATTTCGTTCAATTTATTTTTCCTAGTTCATAAAATTAAATTCAACCTTTAATGGTAAATATGGCAATATTCAATTACACTTTTAGTGCATTTGATCGTGTACAGTTTTATCAAAATATTTATTCAGCAGTTTTTACAGATAATTTTATGTCGAACTTTTTGATTTAGTTTACAGTATTGTTTTCTTAAAATTTGGTGAAGTATAATAATAAAATTAATAATAATATACATTTTTAATTATGGTGTTAAAGCAGCAGAAGTATCTAGAGAACTACAAGTCGGAAGTAATATGTTTCAAGATAAAAAACACTAGAAAATATGTATATACAAATTTTTAAACAATTAAATAAAGTTGAATTAAATGAAGTATAACTGAGCTGAGGAATAACTTGGTGGTACTATAATAGTACGAAGGTCACATGGTCTCTAGCACACTGCTGTTAAAGTTAGACAGCATAATCGTGACCACTCTGTATATGTCGGGGTGACGTAGAAAGCACTAGCAGTACTTCGTAACTCCCTTCTGAGTGTTATAAAAGAACAAGAATAAAAAAGCCACACTAAGATTCGCAGATGAGCATACTCATTGAACTGAACAGAGTGTGAATTTCTAGTTTTTAGTGATGAATCTAAGTTTAATTTGTTAAACAGTGATGTTTTTTTTTTACATTCATGACAATAGAAGCAGAATAAAAAACAAGACAATAGTTAAAAAAAATTATTGGAAAATTAAAACAGACAAACGATTGTAAAGAAAAACAAAATACTAACACTATTTTTTTTTTAATTTTAATTTAACCCCAATAACTTTCTTATGGTATATACAATAGTAACATACTTCAGGTACTAAAGTAAACATTAATAAGAGTATATAAATTATAAAGCAATAACAAGTATTATGTGGTATGCAATAATGGAAATGAAATACATGTTTTTCCATCAACCTCAAAAACATTTTGCTACAATATGAACAGTGAAAAAAAAAACACTAAAATTTATTGAAGTTAAAAACTTACCAGAATTTATTGCTGATTGTACACTTGGAAAAGGCGGTGAAGACGTGGCACTGGAAGATTCTTAGAAAATTCCCTATTCCACCATTGTTAAAACATGAAGAATTACGGGTTTATTCGCCTTCTCTAAAAAAAAAGTGCCATGTGATTTAGCAGCAATAGATTTTGTAACAAAAAATTGCACTGACAACTAATTGACTTTCAGTAAAATGATGTGATGGTCCAGAGTTATAAATCTCAAAGATCCTAACAGAATTAGTTCGGTCTGTAAGATATTTTCAATTAGTGATATCAAAGATTCTAACCTCACAAATTATACATTAACACTATGTAATTTTATTACCTAATATTACCGTTTTTGAACATAAAATAATGCTAAATCACCATCGAGTTGCCATTTTGTACCCAGGACAGCACAAACAAACGAAGGCCAGCCATGCTGGAGCCATGCAATTGCATGCGATCACTCGCGAAGTTCAAATTCAAAAGTTCATTCGGTCTAATTCAAATTTGGCAAAGAACTGAAATAAAAATTGTCTTCACCCTCGAAGAGATGTGTCAGTACTGTACGTCAGTGTGAAAAGTTTGCCGAACATGTCGGTAAAGTTAACATGTCCTAAGGTTGAAAACTACGAAAAGTAAGATATTCCTATATATTTTAGTATGATTCATTTAATAAAAAATATATATTTTTTAATTAATAAATGTGTGATACATCTTCTTCATGCTAGTTATATAATATTAAAACTGTTTTATAAAACCCAAAAAATTGTATATGTACTAAACAAGACGTTCTTAGTATGTCTAATTGACCTCATTACAATGACGTCGTTATTTGGACAAATTTATAACGTCAAAAACACGTCGAATTTGAGTCATATGACGTCGAAAACGTAATATGGGACAGAGTGATAAAAAGTATATAGATATAGCAGCGTTCTTTTAAACATGTCAGTTGTAAGGTACTATTACAACCTAAATTGTTGTAAGGCCCTGACAAAATTGAGAAGTGTGGATGGTGACACAAGAAATACAGCTAAGTCCCCAAAATCATATAATGAACAAATAAAAATAATACAGATACTTCCTACAATTATATAATATTAAATAACGTGGTAAAAATTGAACTTAGAATGACTGATCACAAGTTGTTGCAAAAAATTACTAAATGAACGATAAATTAAATGAAGAAAATGACAAGTTAAATTGTGACTATTGCTCTTTACTTATGTTTAAATTACATTAAGGAGATTACTGAACTTACAATTTTTAAATGAACGCTAATATAACAAAAAACTAGATGAATTGATAACACAAAAAATAATATAATAAAAAATTTGTATATTACTTATCTTCTTAACAATTACGCTTCCTGCCGGTTTTGGAGCTGTCCTGACACCTTACGTTTTACTTTCTGGCGAATCCTCTGTCCTGACACCTTACTATTTACTTATTGGCGAATCCTGCGAGTCTGTGAATCTGCAACTCCTGCGGGTCCTGGGAAATTACGCCAGTTTCCACGTGAATTAAACTCCGTGTATCCAGGAAAGAAGAGGTGGTACAAATGATCCTAGTAGTAAGTGCTGATGAATTTGCCTATCTGATTGAAAGCGAATAGTCAAGGTCTGCACGCAATAGAATGGTTTCTCTTACCTCTTTCCGAAATCTCAACATTTAACGATTTATCCGCTAAAGCAATTTGTTATCGAAATAACTTACATTCAACGATGCTTATCCGTAAACGCGTTTTCTCTGGAGCAATCCCTTTTACCAGGAGCAAACTTTACGTTGAACGTGAACTCGTCAAAATCTCGAACGAAAAAGAGCGAATCTCGGTTTAGTCGCGCGGCACTGCAAAACCTATCGTTTTTTGTATATGCCGGTTATCTCTAATGCGGATGCGTTCCTGAACCCGGGTGGTGAAAGCGGCAAAAATCAAATTGTAACAGTACCAACCGGAGATTAATGGAATAAAAGTTTAAATAAGTATTGAGAGAGTGACTCTTATTTTAGTAATTATATTCGCGCCTCTTACTCGAAGATTACAATGGTAGTTTCCCGGCTTTACGTTAGACCTCACAACTTTAAACAAAAAATTCTCGCCGCCGCACCGTCCTAATGCGCCGCCTACTGTCACCTGTTTCATTAGTCATTACTCGTCTTTGCGTCAGATCGAGCGGTTGTACTGATCATGCCTATCGGTGTGTTGTGCTTGTGAGTGATCTGTTTATGTGTTCTTCGTGATATTCTTCGTAATGCCGAACCACAGACGACATCACAGTTCGTCGACAGAATCTAACTGATCAAGGTTGAAGAATAAACTCCGAAAATTATAGTTTTAGTGAGTTAATCACACATTTATTGTTTTTGTTGTAGGTCGTTTGACGATCGAAAAGTTTTTCTGAGGGAAATGAAACTCGACACATGACGGGATGATGTATCTGTCAATTGTCAAACTTACGTTTGGGATAACGTTAAATCAGGCGGGATCTGATGATGGGGATAAAAACTGGCTTCAGCAAGGAAGTTAATGACACATTTATTGTTTTTTTGTTGAAGGTCGTTGGACGATTGGAAAGTTTTTTAAAGGAAAATGGCGGGTTTCAGGCGGGATTTGAAACTCGACACATCACGGGGTGATATATCTGTCAATTGTCAAAATTACGTTTGGGATAACGTTAAATCAAGCGGGATCTGATGATGTGGATAAGAACTGGCTTCAGCAAAGAAGTTAATGACACATTTATTGTTTTTTGTTGAAGGTCGTTGGACGATTGGAAAGTTTTTGAAAGAAAATGGCGGGTTTCAGGCGGGATCTGAAACTCGACACATCACGGGGTGATGTATCTGTCAATTGTAAAAATTACGTTTGGGATAACGTTAAATCAGACGGGATCTGATGATGGGGATAAAAACCTGGCTTCAGCAAGGATTTATTGTTTTTTGTTGAATGCCGTTGGAAAATTGGAAAGTGTTTTGAAGGAAAATGGCGAGGTTCAGGCGGGATCTGAAACTCGACATATCACGTGGTGATGTATCTGTCAATTGTCAAAATTACGTTTGGGATAACGTTAAATCAGGCGGGATCTGATGATGGGGATACAATTGGCTTCTGTTATCGATAACACAGGACAGTTCGAGCTCCAATGCTTCTCCAAGATTAGGGCCGTTCATTTTAAGTCTGGGATCTGAACGGGATCTGGTGGCACCACTTGATGACCCAAGAAAACAGGATCTCGCTCAGCGCGGGGAGAAGACTCAAGAAGCGGATTAAAGGAGAAGGAATGTACCGAATTGACCACAAAATATCCACCGTGTTTCTAAGTGTACACTGTTGAGGGATCCAAGACTCAATGAAGAAGTGGCTGCTTCAGTCAGTTGGAGCAAGCTTTGCAGCCCTGGGTAATCTTCTGAGAATTTTATTGAAGAAGAAGGGGGGGGGAGGGGGCAGAGAGGTCCCTCCTATGATAGAGTTGGCATCTGTTGCAGCGTGGTTACTTCTCGATTTGCATTATAAAGAAACATTTTCGAGGAGAATTTTAATGGTTATGAACTTAAACAAGGACTTGAAGGATATTTAGAGTAAGGCTCCAGTAGAAGTTAAGCTGTTTGGCGAAAACCTTACAGACCGCTTAAAGGTAGCTAAGGAAATAGCAATATGTTGGGTAGAATGAAAGCCGACTCAAAAGCCTGCACCTTATGCATCCACTTCACGCTCAAATACGGGAAATGTCAGAGGTCCACCCCGGACGCAGAACAGAAACTGGAAACTGGAACAACTGAAAGAATTAACCACGGACTTGGAGGTTTTTCGCTGGTTATAAGTTAGCGTTTTCACGCAAAACCAGTTCGGTCCCAATCTCCAATGGAAATGAAATGGACTTCTGCAGAATCAAGGGATCTCTCTATTTCCATTTCGTATTTAGTCGAGTTAGGCGCTGTAGGAGGGTGTTTGCCTGTTGAAAATCAATTCACTTCCCGAATATTTTTGGTGCCAAAACCAGATGGTAATAAACTTAAAGCCGTTACACAAATTTATTGAATGTACTGGTTTTAAATTAGAAGATCATAAGACGTTTTCAAAAATGCTTACCCAAGAATGTTACTTGGTAAAAATAGATCTTCTAGTTTCTGTTAAAAGATCCTTTCGGAAATATCTTCGTTTTTACTTTTAAGAAAAAGTTATATGAATACACCTGCCTTCTTTTTGACTTATGTACGGCTCCCAGGGTATTCACAAAAATCATGAAACCTATCTGATATCTTGATAATAGGTTACTCATATGAAAAATTTATGCTCAATATAAGTTGTACATGTCAACTCCTTCAGAAACTGGGATTTGTTATTTATTATGATAAGAGTGTTCTTATTCCCAAGCCCGAATGTACTTTTTTAGGGTTTGTGTACACTACAATGGGTGCATCAATCTCTTTGCCTGGAAGGAAACGAAAAGAGCTGTATGCTATCATTAAGAGGTTTCGTGTTTTGTCAAGATGTCGAATTCGAGAATTTGCAAAGTTTTTAGAGCTATTAGTTTCTTGTTGCCCCGCCATTAAATATGATTGGTTGTATAGAAAATGGGTTGAAAGGGCAAAGTTTTTTGCTCTTAAACATCACCGAGGTAATTACGATGCTTTTATGTCACTATCCCAGATTTTATTAGATGATCTTGACTGGTGGAAGTCTCAGTTTTTACATGCTACTAATCATATTAGAACACAACATTTATTCTGATGCCTCTTCTGTGACAATAAGTGAGCTCATGGAAGCTGGAATAAAATAGAACAATTGCTTCACATAAATTACCTAAAACTAACCTTTTTTCGCTTTAAAGTGTTTTGCAAAATTTTTGTCAAATTGTAGCGTTTTACCACTCAACAGTTTTTACTCAGAATTGAACTCTACTGCCATTGCATATATAAACAGAATGGGGTGCGTGCAATTTTTTCAAAATTGAGCAACATAGCAAGATGCATCTGGCAGTTGTGTGTACAACGCGATCTTTATGTTAGATCCGTTGATAATTTTGAGGCAGATGAAACCTCTCGTGTGTTGGCACCGGAAACTGAATGAGAGATTTCAAACGATTGTTTTCAAGAAATTGTCAGGGTCTTTAGTATCCCCCAAATTGATCCTTTTGCGACGCGAAAAAATTCAGATGGGGCAGAAGGTTTGACGGTCGTTCCCAATTAGCCATCTCAACCATGGTTTCCTTTGTTCAAGTCACTTTTTGTAAAAGAACCTCTAATTTTTGGACCCGATCGTAATTTATTGCTTTCTTTTGACAGACAACCTCATCCTTTGTGCAGAAGCCTTACCCTGGTGTTTTCTTATTAAGAAGACTGCCAGGATCAGCTATTACTATTACGACGTCCAAAAAAACACAAATTTTACGCTTAAACAATACTGTCATAATCATAGGACCACACGTAGAAGAGGATCCTTTTATAAAACTGGCCTACTGCTTTCAAGGACTCTGTGACCTGAGACCCGTCAATTGTTCTGGACTATGTTGGAAAGTCGTTTCCTAATGAAGACTTGTCATTAGAAATGCTTACTAAAAAGTTAGCAGTGCTTCTTGCGTTAGTAAGAATACACACGGTACAGACTCTGTCGTTGATTAACATACTTAACAGTGTTCAAACGCCGAATTAAGATATTGAAATTAAAATCCCAGCCAGGATAAAAACATCGGGCATACATCGTTTGCAGCCTGTTCTACGGTTGTCCTTTTTCAAGGACAATCCGTCTCAATGTATAGCGATCACCTTAAATAGATAGCTATCAAGAACTAAAACTCTTCAGGTTTCAGACAATTTTTTGCTCTTTATCACTACTTATAAAAACCTTATAAAGAATCTTTTTCGCAAAGTATCAGTAGATGGATTAGAGACTCGCTGGTCAAGAGTAGTATAGATACAAACCATCTTTCAGTAAAGATTAACATCAACTGTGAATAGGAAAGGCGTCGATTTAAATCTTTTTCGTACTACTGTCGGTTGGACAAAGTGTTCTAAAACATCTGAAACTTTTTATAATAGACCTTTAGTATCTAGACATTCGTTTGCTACAGGTTTGCAGTCTTTTTACTAACTTATAAATATCATGAAAATTATAACTTTTTCGTTTTCTTCTAATGAGTTACATTGCTAATAATATTGTTAGTTTACTAGTTATTTTCTTGTTGTTTATACGAGCTGTGTTGCAAAGGTAGGTTCAAATGAGCTAAATTGTTCACCTTAGCGTGTAAGTATTATATAAGATTATTCCATTTTTTGGAATTTGACTGAATAAATGAATTTTATTCATTCCTTTCTTTGTTGCAATTTTCTTTATACATCTACCATTGTGATCTTCGAGTAAGAGGCGCGAATATAATTATAAAATTAAACGAACTCACCTAAGTGAAGTTCAATTATAATTATATGAAGCACACCTCCCAACAATTATTATTAATTTCCTAAATCCCCCTATGGTTGCAACAAAGCTTTGAAATTATGACCAATGAAACAGGTGACAGTAGGAGGCGCATTAGGACGGTGCGGCGGCGGGAATTTTTTGTTTAAAGTTGTGAGGTCTGACGTAAAGCCGGGAAACTACCATTGTGATCTTCTCGACGAGGCGCTTCATATAATTATAATTGAACTTCACTTAGGTAAGTTCGTTTAATTTTATAATTAAGTTCACATTTTATACTTTTTTGCTGATGAGTGATGATTACAAGAAAACAAAAGGCGTCTGACTGGCACCGTTCAGGATCATAATTTTTGGAGGGACGTTTTTTGATTGGTCCTTCGCCGGTTTTATTAATACGTTATATAAATTATATGAGCGCTCTGTGTCACCGTCTCAAAGAATTTGAATTATACCTAGGTACTTCAGAAGCAAAGCAAGGCATGCATCATGAAACTAATTAATTATAATTTTTTTTTAACAAAATTAAACTTGTTATTTCCAAAATCTAATTTATGTTAAAGTTACCAAATGCCTATATACTTAATAATTATCCCTATTCTGTACTCTGCATTAAATCCAGTAACCAATTCAGATTCACCCTCAGCAAAATCAAAAGGAGTACGGTTAGTTTCAGCTAACCCTGAAATTATTCACATTAAACTTAAAGGAAAACACAAAAATAAAAACCAAGAATAAAGCTGAAAATCCATAAAAACAATTAAATTAAAACTAAGAGTCAAAAAAATAAATGACATCAAAATTAAAGCTAAAGAAACTTCATAAGAAATAGTTTGAGCAACAGACCGTAAACCTTCCAATAAAGATTAAGAAGAATTTTACGACCATCCCGACATTATAATTCTATAAACTCCTAAACAAGAAACTCTTAAAAAAAAGTAAAGAAAAATTAAACCTAAACAAAACAGATAAAAAAGATATACACATTCATAAAAATAAAGAAATAAACAAATTAAAAATGGGAGATATGTAATAAATATTAAAATTAGAAAGAAAAGGAAAAGTTTGCTCCTTAGTAAACAGCTTTACTGCATCAGAAAAAGGCTGATATTAAAGATAATAATTATAATTAATAGTAGTCGCCTTAACCAGCCGTAAAGATTGAAATAACTCTTATTTTTTAAAAATCATATTTAGTAAACTGAACTATACATCTGGTTGAGGTAATTAAAGGCAGATCGGTAGACTTAACCAATTTTTCAAAAAATTATAACTATTCGATGTAGTCCCATCAAGCTAATATTTCTTTATATCGACTTTCATAGAGTTGATTCAAATAAATACAGTTCAACCAAATTCGTATGGTTGAATAAACCATTCCTTTTTTTCCCGGTGGTCGGAAGGGTCGGGATGCCCGATGGGTCCGATTGTCAAAATTGGCCACAGGGCCGACAACGAGGCGACCACCATATCCGGCTTGCATATTCACATAATTATTTACATTACATAACAGTCCTTGTTTCTTAAATTAGCCGTCTTCTGATATTTAATATTATTTCGATAATAATAAAGACTGATCAAAATTAGTAGATTTAGATAATAGAATATAGAAACACTAGTTTTGTAAAACTTATATTAAGACACAAGTGCTCTTAAGTTTTACAAAATGAGTTTTTTATGCAATTTTTTCTAATTTGCATATTAATTTAATTTTTTTTACAAATAAAATCAATTTTGGTAATTTAGGGGATTTAGTTAAATTTTTATTTTTCTGTATCTGACGTATACTTGACATGACTTGACATGAAACCATAAACTCAAAATCACACTGACCTTTCGTTCAGTGCATAGTTCAATGGAAACAAAAATTCTAGATTTTGGGTGCGTTAATGGCTTATTATTAACGCACTCAAAATGAATGCGTTAATAGCTTTCGTACAACAGCAAATTAGAAAAATGTCTTTAAGTTGACGGAACATCATTTGTAAAAAATAAGATTATATTTGTTTGGTCTACACTTAAATGTAGTTGTCAGGCATGTGTCATTCAGTGGCAACCAAATTACAGGGTTATCTATTTTATTGCAAATTATTGAATTGTTGCAAAGTTAAATATTTTATCGGTTTCAGGATATTGAACAGATGTTCACACTTATAAAAGTTGGCTGGTAGGTAGGCCATAAACGTGTCCTGTATGTAAAATCCGTAAGGTAATATTACCTTACCGAAATGTCAATTGTCAACATTTGTCAAGAAAGTGAAAACAAATTAATGTGAAAAGTAATAAATGAATGTAACTTTATTTATTAAAATAGCATAAGAGGACACCAAACTATACCTTATAATTTAAAAATAACAATGAAAATAACGAAAACAAAGTTGCAACTGCTTTTTGTCGCCATCACAATAAACCAGAAATTATAATTCCTGGAAAATTCAAATTCGAAACTGATGAAGACTCGATGTGTGAAGATGTACTTTGTTGCATTATTTCTCTTGTATATTCTATACATAATTTCAGCTGAAAATGCTGAAACCGCCGAACTAGAACTACCAGAAACCAGTGAACTAGAACCACCAGAAACCGTTGAACTTGTACTGAAAAACATTCTTTTGGCCATCTTAATCTTGTTTTCAACTGATTCTTCCACATTTGCCTCAGCTATGTTCGTATTTCTCCATCCACCCAACCTCTTAAGATCAGTTGTGCTAGCTCTGGTGTTAGCAAGGATTGTGGCAAAAGTTCGCCTTAAAGAATGACCAGTGTATTGCTCGACATTGGGTAGACACAAGAAAGTAGCTATCATTTTAGGAATAGAAGCTATCTTATGAATCCCTACACGTTGTACACTACATTTCTCTTAATTATAAAAGACGAAGAAAAAGTCGTCCTTCGCATGTTTGGGTCGTCAATTTATGTACTTCTTAACAGTTTCCACAGCATTTATAGCACCATTGGAGGTTACGGTAAAAAATCGTGGTTTGTATACCCACAGAGACGATGGTCTGTGGTTCTTAGACTACAAAAAAAAAAACAATAATAAAAACAACGGGTTGCACTCCGGGAGTGCCGGCAGAAGTGAAAACTTGAACATTAACGTTGTGCATTTTTGAATATTTTGGAATGGTTAGGGAATAGTTTTGCACGAATTGCTTTATTTATCAGTATCATTTATGTGGTAAAATACAATATTCATTTATTGCGCTATCGTACACAAACATGACAATTTATATCGAGCGATCAAGATAATTTGTAATCGAGTCATCCATGAATCCGAAAACATATGTCGTGCACTTAAAGTGCACTTATAAATTTCAAATAATGTGTCAATTGAAAGATAAAATGGTGGAAATTCTCAAACAGGATTTTATTGCCAACAATACGAAAAATTTTAAGGAGAATACATTTATCTTACAGGTGTCGTTTTTTAGGTACCTTATACCATTGTTTTCGGTGACAGAAATCAAATCTTAATCACAAGAGAGATAAAGCTGTCAGTTCTACTCACAAGTGAGTAAATCTGACAGCTGTCAGTTGTAATTAAAAATTGTAATTATTAATTGTAATGTAATTACATGTATAATGTAACGTAATTCTCTGCCTTCCACTCCACGAACAGATCATACTCTTTCTCATACATGTGTCTCGACCTTACCGGAAGCAAACTGGAAACAGTGACTTCGACGTCTAGTTGCATATCTTTCGGTAGAAAGTCAATTTGTATTACTAAATTAGTGAAAATTGTGAAAAAAAAAACGAGACTGTTTATTTCATAACTATAACAATCACAGGTCACTACGGAAACTGACATTAGAATCATGCTAATGTTACAGGCGCATATTTACTTGAATAAATATTTCTTGAACAAGAAGAATGTTCTTAAATCCAAGTGGAGTAAATTTAAATTAAAATTTAAATATATCTAAGTCGAACTCCACAAACTTTAATAACTGTAAAATTACTAATGGAACATGTTTCGGCAGAACACTTCTGCTATCATCAGCCCTAATTTAACAAGAGATTAATGATACAATTGATGAATTACAAGAGGGGTTCTTACCTTAAAGAATATAAAAAATTATGACATTGACGTAATTTTGAATTAAGTTTGACGTTTTCAAAGGGTTACATGATTTTTAAAAGATTTCGTAAAAACAACATTTTATAAAATGTAAAAATTAAAAATGGATCAAAGAGAATCTGGTAAGTTTGTTTGAGTCAAAAATTAAAATAGTGAATTAATAATGGGATTATTGAAGTTATTCTGTTCATTTAAACAAGATCTGTTTTCCAGTTTCAAGGCTTTCCTTATTTCCAAAGTCTCAAGAAAATTTAATTTCCGGCCTTTATTGCATTTATGAATCAATTTGGAATTTGATGGTGAAAAACTATGTTTCGTTATTAATATATGATTGACGAAAGAAGAAGGTGTTGATGGTGGAGGATCAAGATCTGTGTTGTTATAGATGTGCCTGAAATGTTCTTTAATACGGTCTGATATTTTGCGACCTGTCAAAAGGTATTACGCAATCTGTGATACTAGGTTTTCTAGAAATGTCAAATTTAAAAATATTATTATTTCTAGTGATTAACAAGTCTAAAAAGGGTATTTGGGAATTGATTTCAATTTCAACGGTGAATTTAATGGATTGGTTTAAAGAATTTAAGTTGCTGAGTGCGTTATCAAGTTCAGAATCAGATCCTTTGAATAAAACAATTATGTCATCTACATATCTGTACCAAAGGAGAAAATGATCTTTAAAAGGTGAAGAAGTTAAAAACTGATCTTCTAAGTTATTCATGAATATTTCTGCTAAAAGAGGTGACAAAGAGGCAAACAAAAGAGTCTTGTAAATAAAAATTATTATTAAATTGAAAGAAATTTTGATCTAGGACAGTCTCACAAAGTGAATGTAAATTTAGTGTATGTATGGTTGGCATATTAGAATTAAATAGTAGGTTTTTTAAAATTAATAAGCAAGATTTGGGTGGGATGCTGGGGAATAAATTAACTACGTCAAATGAAACAAGTCTAGTGTCTGATGGAATTTGGAAATTTCTAATTTTGGAGCAAAGATCTATTGAGTTTTTTATTGCAAATTTGATATTAAAATCTAAATGTTGTCTTTAATCTACGCTCAAAGACCTTTCAGAAACTGTTAAATATTTTGACCCAAAAGCTTTCACACTAATACCCATGAATCCTTGCATACCTAGACTCTACGGTCTACCTAAAATACATAAAACTCAACCTTTTAGACCAGTAGTTTCCTTTGTCAATTCACCTGTATCAATACTTTCAAAATGGCTTAATACAATTCTTAGACAAAATTTAGGCCCGGTTTTTCAATTGTAGATTAATTTTTGATTAAGGTTTAATTTGTAATTAACACAATGTTACCGTTTTTCAACCTATGATTAACAAAAAAGTTCATGTTTATTCTAGTTTAACTTAATCATAGGATGTTCTATGAATTAATCGGAATTTGATGATTAACGACAGTGACATTTATTGCCGATTTATTGAAAATTTTTCATTAAAACAGTAAAACCATCAGAAAAAAATCATGATTGATGATATTTACGAGATCAATGCTTATAGTAGCGACGAAGAGCCACGGAGGCCAAAAACCATACGTTTCAGGCCCAATCACTTCGAAGAATGGGACCAAAAAGATTTTTTTAGTCGCTTTTGTTTGTCTTCTCGAACAGTAGAAAGATTGTTGGAAGAAATAGAAGAAGCTATTTCTTATCCAACTAACCGGTGAGTGTTGTGGAGTATCAAATTCAGGTGTTACCAGCAAAATTTTTGTTTCAGAAATGACTGTCTATCGCTTCAAAATCAGTTGCTTTTGAGTTTGCGATTTTATGCAACAGGATCATTCTTAAGCGTGGCTGGAAATTTTTGTGGTGTACGCAAGTCCACAGCCAGTAAAACTGTTAAAAGAGTTAGTAGAGCTCTAGCGGCGTTGCGTCCAAATTATATTAAAATGCCCCAAAATCGAAATGAAGTTAACGAATGTAAACAGAAGTTTTTTATCAAGATTTCCCAATTGCATTGGGGCCATAGACTGTAGCCATGTTAAAATACAGTCAGTAGGTGGAGAAAATGCGGAAATTTATAGGAATAGAAAAAGTTTTTTTCTTTAAATGTACAAACTGTATCTGATGCCGAACTAAAAATACAAGATACTGTAACACGATGGCCTGGACCTGCGCACGATGCTCAGATCGAAATTCTGTGTTATGTGCGTCAATGTCGATGGGACCGTATTTAATAACACCTTTATTGAATGTTCGGAATCAAGTAGAAAATTTATTTAACGAATCCCAGATAAGAACAAGAAATGTGGTGGAACGGTCTTACGGGGTCTGGAAACGCAGATTTCCGGCACTGGCTTTGGGTCTGCGGTTAAAACTAGACACAACAGCTACAGCTACAGCAGTTTTACATAATATAGCCTGCGATGAAAATGAACCTGAACCTCCTGTTAATGAGCATGAAGAGGCTGCCATAGAACTTGTTAACAATGTTGGCGATGATGATTAAAATGAAATAACGGGCGAAGCTAATAATAATACAAGATATAATTTAATAAATAACTATTTTGCAACACTTTAACAAAACGAAATATGTACTATAAACTACGATGAATATAAATTTGTATCATTTTTTTCCAATTTTTTGTTAACCGGCTCTATTTATTTTTCTTAGGAGTTCTTTTTGTTTTTGTAACTTAACTAAATCTAATTTTTCTTCTATTAATTGGTAATGAATACCAACATACTTCTTTGTGGTATTTAACTTTTTACTTATTATTGATCGACTTTCTGAAAATGATGTTCATGAAATTCTAATTCATTATAATAAATTATTTACTTGGTGGTAAGTTAATCTTCTTGGCTTTCGTAACTAATTTTTCCGATACAGATGATTTTAGATCACGGGGGGTAGATGCAGCCCAGTTAATGCTATCGCCAATCTCCACTTCTGCAATATTATTAATAATAAATTATAGTTAATACATAGCATGAAATTAAGAGTTTTCATCATTTAGCATTTCATACCTACCTTCACAAGAAATTTGTTTACTAGCCGGTGCGGCGATTTCATTATAATCTGAAATAACTTCTCGAACCTCTACTAAATCATCTTCATTTACTTCGTCTATAATAAATATTGAAAATAATTTAAGAAAAATAAGAACGCATAAAAATCAAGTAAAATTCAGTTTTTACTTTGGTCACAGTCGCTGTCATAAATATTTTTCAAACCATTGACTTGTTGTCCTAATATGTCTTTCAACGTCGTATCTATATCCGTAAAATTAATAGCTTCGCAAAATCCTCCACCCGTTTTTAAAATTTGTTGCCTATTTTTCGAAAATTTTTGCTTGGTAGTCCTTTTTAGGTTTGCATATTTCTCTTTGAGGTCTTTCATGTTGCGATATAAAGTATGCGTGTTTTGGCAATTAAATTCTGCCTCGATCCTTTTCCACGCTTCCTGCTTGTCTTTCCAGGATATAACGCCCGATTTTTTATTTTCAATAATATGCTTGTTTTGTGCCACTAGGCTCACAAGCAATTGCTCTTCCTCTTTAGAAAAATTGCCAGATCGCTTATTTGAATTACTCGCACTCGCCATGCTAACTACAAAAAATAATCTTCCATTTTGATAAATCCTACATGTTTAATACATTTACTTACCTAAGAAATGGTTTTTAACCAAAATTACGATCAACAGAAATTACAAATTTGAAATCGTCACAAATCACAAACCACCAAGTTGTCAAATTTGACAGAAAAGTTAATACCAACGTAACAAATTTTCAGTTAATTTTTAATTAGTTAATCATAATTAAATGTTGGTTTGAAAAACACTGTCCATGATTAATTTGAAATTAATCAAGAAGTGATGATTAGCTAATCAAAATGTTAATCATCGATTGAAAAACCGGCCCTTAGACTTTACTAACAAATTTGCAATAAAAAACTCAATAGATCTTTGCTCCAAAATTAGAAATTTCCAAATTCCATCAGACACTAGACTTGTTTCATTTGACGTAGTTAATTTATTCCCCAGCATCCCACCCAAATCTTGCTTATTAATTTTAAAAAACCTACTATTTAATTCTAATATGCCAACCATACATGCACTAAATTTACATTCACTTTGTGAGACTGTCCTAGATCAAAATTTCTTTCAATTTAATAATAATTTTTATTCACAAGACTCAGGCTTAGCAATGGGCTCTAATTTGTCACCTCTTTTAGCAGAAATATTCATGAATAACTTAGAAGATCAGTTTTTAACTTCTTCACCTTTTAAAGATCATTTTCTCCTTTGGTACAGATATGTAGATGACATAATTGTTTTATTCAAAGGATCTGATTCTGAAGTTGATAACGCACTCAGCAACTTAAATTCTTTAAACCAATCCATTAAATTCACCGTTGAAATTGAAATCAATTCCCAAATCCCCTTTTTAGACTTGTTAATCACCAGAAATAATAATACTTTTAAATTTGACATTTATAGCAAAACCTAGTATTACAGATTGCGTAATACCTTTTGACTCTTGTCACCTTGTTTCCCATAAATTTGCAGCTTTTCATTCCTTTTTCCACCGATTATTTTCTATACCACTATCAGATTCATCTTTTCAAACAGAACTTAATAACATTAAACAAATCGCTTCAAATAATGGATATTCTTTAAAAACTATAAATAAATTATACTATAGATACTATAACAAATTCAAATACACACACTTAAATAAAAAATCTGGATAAGTTGTTATCTGTTTTAAATGAAACTTTAAAACCGTTTTTCTTAAGTATTTTAGAACATTTCTCCGAGACGACGCCAAAATATGTTAACATAACAACTTATCCAGATTTTTTATTAAAAATAAAGATCCATTAGATTACAAATCATCATCAGGTGTATACAAATTAAGCTGCTCTACTTGTGAGTCATTCTACATAGGTCAGACAGGTCGCAAAATATCAGACCGTATTAAAGAACATTTCAGGCACATCTATAACAACACAGATCTTGATCCTCCACCATCAACACCTTTTTCTTTCGCCAATCATATATTAATAACGAAACATAGTTTTTCACCATCAAATTCCAAATTGATTCATAAATGCAATAAAGGCCGGAAATTAGATTTTCTTGAGACTTTGGAAATAAGGAAAGCCTTGAAACTGGAAAACAGATCTTGTTTAAATAAACAGAATAACTTCAATAATCCCATTATTAATTTATTATTTTAATTTTTCACCACTCAAACAAACTTACCAGATTCTCTTTGATCCATTTTTAATTTTTACATTTTATAAAATGTTGTTTTTACGAAATCTTTTAAAAATCATGTAACCCTTTGAAAACGTCAAATTTAATTCAAAATTACGTCAACGTCATAATTTTTTATATTCTTTAAGGTAAGAACCCCTCTTGTAATTCATCAATTGTATCATTAATCTCTTGTTAAATTAGGGCTGATGATGGCAGAAGTGTTCTGCCGAAGCATGTTCCATTTGTAATTTTACGCTGATTAAAGTTTGTGGAGTTCGACTTAGATATATTTAAATTTTTTAACAACAATTTAGTAAGAATTTGAAAGAACTCATTGACAAGGTAAAAGTATAATTTGTGCAATAATGAACTGTGTTCATATTTTGATAAATAGCTACTCCTCCCGCTGCACGATTATTTCTTCTGAAACTCGCAACAAAGAGATATTACCTCCACTCCTACGCCGCGCCGGCACGGCGGTCTACCCTCCCTCAATCTTACGAATTTTCGATCAGTGTCACGTGTCCTGACGTGATTTTAACATTTTTTCCCCATCCCAAAAAGTGCTCACCGCCGCTAAAGAAGTTTCCACTTATCAGTATATCAGTAAAGAACATTTGTAAGAACTTACTAGTTTATTTATCAGTGCTGTTGTATCAAACCTGATGGGATGGTAATTGGTGTAAAGATCAACGGAAATATTCAACGGGATTGAAGAACAAGAAAAAGCAGTCCTTATCAACTGCACAAAAAACATCGAGACCTATTAAGATGGTATTAACCATCTTTCTCAGATACACGGTACTCAAATCCGGCCAAATCCCGAGTAACACATTAATTTGTTAAATCTGCCGCCTGTTATATCCGTACTAACACGATTCGTTTCTAAACCCTCTACTATTCAGAAACCCTAAAATAGACGGCGAGATAAAGACCTTTTAAAAAGGCCCTTTGCATCCATCAAGTAGCGCATTGGATAATGGAGAACAATTCCGCCTGATAGCTTAGACGCAGATTCCCACCAAACGAAGGAACCATACAGAATAATTGGCCTCACTACACATCCGTGTAACCAATACATTGTTCTAGATTTACCTACAGCTCTTCTGCACACCCAAAAAGGTTGTTCATGTCGTGGGTTCTGTAGGTAAGTCTAGAATCAAGGTGGACGCCCAGGTATTTGACCTTTCTGTTTAGTAAAGACGACATGGTTTGTTTTGTCTGGAGTGACAAACAGACCATAACGCACACACCATTTCTCAATGAGTCTAAGAGCCCCTTGCATGAGCTCCTTGACCATGTTGAGAACCCTGCTATGAATAAGGATAGCTACATCATGAGCATAGCCTTGAACGAATACATCGGATTCGTGGAACTCGTAAATTAAGTCGTCCACTACTAGGTCCCATTGAAGTGGAGGCAGTACCCCACCTTGAGTGCAACCAAGGTTTGCATTGATTGCTCTGTTACTAAGCATGGCTCGATATCATGGACTTGAAGGTCGCATTGTCGAACGGCCCCGTTCAATGTCCAAGGAAGTTCCCAGTTCCCTAACAGTCTCCCGAACTTGTCTATCAATCAATCTTTTCATTGCTTTTTTGTAAAACTGATTGTCCGAAACTCTTCGCATCAGCATAGGTGTTCCTCCCAGGTTTATATGGTATGTAGCTTAGGGACAAGCAGAGTGATGAATTAGTGCTCCAATGAGAATATGTATCCGCCTTTGCAAGAGAGGCGGAAAAATCCCTTTCAGACCCTTTGTCACTTTCTGAATATCTGGTACATCTTTTCATACCTTGTTTTGCGAGAACGCTTGACTGGCCGCTATTACTGGCCGATATTTTTTGTTAATGCATCGTCGAAATCCATTATAATTTTTCGTTGACATAAAATTATAAAATCTTGTTAATATGAAACTGTTACCATGACACATCAATCCCTAAAAACTTGATGAATTTCGAAAGTAACATAATGATCGTAATAACATATGCATTTAATTATTTCATATACTAATACTTAAAAATGTCTTTATTTTCTGAAACCGATAAAATATTAAACATATCACGAATGTTATGACCCTCTACGAGCTCGGATTTCAATCTGACATCTGCGGCTGTAATAAACGTCATAACATTTCTAGGTATGTTAATAGCTATAATCTTGATCCTTCGTAGCTACAATTTCGAAACATAGAAAGCCATTAGCATCACTAATACAGCATTGTTATTATTTTTATCCGGTCTTTATAAATTATTCGTATATTATGTTGCTTGTGGATAACAAAATTTACATATAGTCAGAGGATTCTGACGTTCATAGTCTACTGGAGCTATTTTTGAGGATCCTGTATAACCACAGGCACATATTAATGAAATAATTTGCTTTCAACCCGTTGAAAACACTAACTATATCCACTTCTATTTTCAAGACTACATTTCAAATACACGGGTTTAATTCAGAAATAATTGAAATATAAATAATAATATTTAAATAACGCTTTACCTTAAGATTTATTTGGACAAAAATAACTTTGTGACGACTAAAGAGACTAACGAGCTTTATAATTTAGTTTTTGTTTGGTTAAAATCTAACAATAAATAAGGAAGATACAGCTCTGTGCGTTCTTCCTAAAACACTCGGTACACAACTTGTCCATATAGCGATCAATATTCATGTGTAGGTCGATGCACGAGCAAATAAGTGTGTGGTCGTAAAATTCTACTTTAGAACCCGCTGGAGCTTTAGAGTAAACCCCGATTAAGTCGATATATTAAAAGTACGTTTAGATGCATTGGTCAATCCAGGTTGGATTCTTGTTTCATTTTCGTGCACTTGTCGCAACTAATAGCTACATTATCAGCTTCCTATCTTTATAATATATTTCTTTCACAACCTTGTGGACCAGTCTTATAGTGCCATAAGGAAGTTGGTAAATATCTAATTATTGCTTATACTAAACAGTTCAAAGCATTCTGGAATTTTCATGTTTATAAATATTTTGGAGTATAAAAATTCTAGAAGTATATAATATATACTTACATATAGAAACTCAAATAGCTCACGCTGCCATCTCTTCTTATAGCTTTGATTCTATTTCCGTAGATTAAATTTTTTAGTTTTTCGGGAGACATTCGTTTGTGCTGTCCGCAAGAATTAAGATGACACTTAAGATTTCCATTTACATTGTGCAAATCGTTTACCATAAATCATTTTACAACAAGAACCCATTTTTTTGGCTACTAGGAAAGATTTGAAGCGTTTGTCTTGGTCAACAAAATTAATCATCAAGGGCATCTTTGAAAATCAGTTGGACGAATTACACAGGTCGACAAAAAATATTTTTTCTTTCGGTTTCTGTTTTAGTGCATAAATTCTGATTCTATGCATAAATCAAACAAAAATATCCATTTTCGACTTTTTGAAGTTTGCATTTATGAGTTTTACGTCGATAAGCAAGTTTTGAAGATTTTAATTGTTTTATGAGCAATAAGTAGCATCATATTGAAACAAAATGGCGGCAGGTTGCATATCATTTGCGTGGTGCACGGTAATGAGTCTTTACTTGTCTATCACAGGTATAACAACCGTTTTTGAGTGTCCCTGGATCAAAAAATGGCGTCAAGACAATGTAATAATGACGTTGATTCATTCTGTTTTATTTGCGGCGAATTCCTCAAAGTAAGGAGCAGAATATTATCTTTGGTAACAAATTTAAAGCTTGGGAAGCTTATGAAGCCTATTTTACCTTACGAATTTGGAATCAACATTAAAAATGCACACCACATTTCTCCTGTGTTAACCGCAAAAATATTTTAGAAGGTAAAAAAAAAAATCATAGCATACTATGTATTTATTTTGAATAGTAAATTAATGTTATTATACGGAAGAATAATCAGAATTAACGCCAATTGTCCTCGATTATAATCGATTTTCTTAATTAACAATAAATTCCAAATATTTGCAAAAAATAAAAAAAATTACAAAAAAACTTCAGTTTTGAACTTGTTATTCAATTTTACTGTACATTGTGCAATACCTACGATTCTTTTTAGCCTTATCTATATATATATATATAAAAATGTTGTGTTGGTTTGTGTATGAGTCAAAAATTCGAAAAGTTCTGCACCGATTACGCTCAAATTTTGACACAATATACAATATATTCTACAGCAACAGATTCGGTTCGTTTTCAACGGAATGAACGCGAGAGGGTGAGGGTAGCTGAAACACGTACCCAAAAAACAGCAGATCTGAATCTGCAATACAATCGTCTTGCATTCCGGTACAATCCAGCTGTTGATTATAGTTCAAGTCGCCATGTTGTCATTGGCCAGATGAGTCATGTCTGTACCTACTGCCAGGCTCTAAAGTTCAATAATGAAACGAAAGGGATGTTGCTTCAATTGCTTCAACTTGAAGCACCACCAGAGCCATTTAAAACTTGCTGCATCTACCGCTAAATCGAAGCATTTCCTATCGAACATCAGGAAATGCAACTCTTGCTTCCAAATTATTTCCATTTGGTGCGGAAATTGTGACTGCCAAAAGTTCTTCACCGATTGCTTTGAAATTTTGACATAATGTTGCATGCCTGCGTAGTTTTATACATCTACCTACATGAACGGGAACGGGAGCGTGAACAGGAAAGAGTAATTCCTATATGAAAACGAATACTTCATGAGCGAAGCCATGACGGGCCAACTAGTTAGTTATAATTCTTCAATAAAAGTGACTCAGATGTATAGTAACAAATTGTTTAATAGTAATTTAAAATAATATTCAGAGAAAATAGGTAATTTTCCTTAAAATTCGAAATATCGCTCTGGTTTCTACAAAAGCAAACTTTGACCAACCAAACTATTTTTCCCTTTATTAATTTCGAAAGCGAAATTTCATATTTAAAACTCAAACCCAAAAATCATGTCGACCGATATTATTGATTAATAATAAATGTCACAAGGCACGAGACACCGAAGCTGTTGAATACGGCAGAATTCAAGATGTAAATAAAAAAAAAACAGTAAAATGGAACAGATTTTGGAAGATATAAAAATTAAATTACAAAGGACGGAGGAAAGAGGCATAAGAATAGAAGGAAAACTGGATAATCTTCATAAAGAATCAAGAGATATGAAGAAAGAACACCTGGACATCAAGACAAAAAGCATTGAGTTAAAAATGGGATGGAAAGTGCAGAAAGATGGAAAGGAAATTTAAAGAAAAGAAAAGTGTAATTTTCGGAATTAATCAAACCGATAATGAAGACACTTTATTGATGAAAAAGAGAATAAAAGGACTAAGTGAAAAAATTCAGTGGAGTTTAATGAAAATGAAGATATAACCGAAATAAGAAACAAAGCTGAATGGTGCGTTATTATTAAAGATATCATAAAGGTAGCGGTTGAAGAAAAGGTTGGAGTAGAACAAAAAATAGCAATAACGGACAAAATACAAGCAAGAATCAAATGGCTGAAAACAAATAAAGCCGAAGATAAAATACAATATGAAAATTTAAAACAAAAAACTAATACGGAAAAGAGAGAATGGATAGATAGATAATAAGTTAAATGAAATCGAACAAGAAAGAAATAACAAAAGTATAATGACTTCTACAAGAAAATTAAAGAACAAAAGAAGGGGCGACAGTATTAGACGTTGAAGACTACAAGAATGTGTGGGTAGAGCATTTCAAGGAGATATTAATCGACCCGGCGGTAGAAGAAGCAGAAGCACTAGAAGACGTCTAGGGAAAAGATGAAATTACTATGGAGGTAACGAACTGAAGCAAATACTGCACCATCTAATAAAATTAATTTGGAATGAGGAAAGAATTCCGATAGAATGGGACATGGGGAAGTGGTAACGATTCATAAGAAAGGAGACCAGCAAATAAGTCAAAACTATCGAGGAATAAGACTTCTGAACACTGGTTACAAAATACTGTCAGCAATAATACAGATGAGACTAGCCAAGATTACAAAAAAGTAGTAGGATAGGACCAATGAAGATTTATCAAAAGAATATCAACAGTGGGTGCAATCTATGCAGTAAAGCTTATAATGGAAAAAGCCTACGAATACAAATTGGAACTAGAAATGCTTTTTATAAACTTCAAGCAAGCTTTCGATTCCATTAAAAGAACACAGCTACGGCAGGCGCTACAAAATCTGGGAATACTAAGAAAGTTAAAGCAGCTAGTTACAAGAAACAAAAATCAGCATCAGGACGCAAAAAAGAAAAAAAGAAAACTTTAAAAGCCAAAGGAATAAGTACTAAGCATGTAGATACTTTAAAGGTAACGTACTTATTCTATGTTTGTGGCCGAGGTGTGAGCCGAAAACACAATTCAGATAAGGCCAAAAAACACTTTTGGCCGAGGTGTAACAATGTTCACGTAACCAAAATTACTTGTTTATTTAAATAACTAACTTTGAAATTATCAGGAACCGGGACAAAATACTGGACTAATGATTGTTCACATAAGTGCTTTCCCTTATCGGGCACTATAGAATTACCATAACAACCGACTTTAATTTATTAGCAATTTATATATCTCAAGAAAGGAAAACGTTGTTACTCGTTTGAATTTCGTTCCCACAAAACTACCCCTCTTTCGTTAACCAACAACAGATCAAGACCCGTTCTCCCCCTCCCCCAGTCTATACTGAGATTGAATCGTTTTAAAATTTGTCGACCAAAATTTCTGTTTTTAAGCATATCAAATGACCTTTATCAATTACTACAATAGGTCTCTTACAAAATTCACATAACGATTACAAAGTGTAACTTGCACAAATTCGAAATATCGCAATGAAGAGGTTACTTTCTGTGAAAAAGCATCTGGTTACTTGGACCCCAAATTTCGTTCTACACCAATTCGTTAATAATACCACAATAATTTTAACCACAACATCTGCAAGTAGACCGAATTATAAGTTTTTTTTTTCTCATAATTAGCTTGGGCCAAAAGCTTTAGTAGGTACCACCGTATATCCCCCGATGTAACAAAGTAATGTAGTTACCGATTACAAATTAGATAGTAATCGTCAGAACGGCATAACTTGCTTTTTCGCGCACAGTTAAAAAAACGTTCATGAACTTTCGAGGATATGCAATTCCACCATTAGCCCGCCATACACAGACGTTCTTTCGCGCGGTTTATCGTGTCATCGCTAAAAACACATGGAAAATCATGTGCGTGAGTGAGCATCGCTGCAAGCAATGAGAGAACGGGAAACGATTTCAGACGTGCTTTCCTTTCCCCTGGAGTGTGGCGTACCGCGAACACACACACAGTTTACAACGGTCTACGCGCCACGCCACGGTTTCTGTTAAAGAAACTCGCAACGAACTATCACGTACGTTGAAAATTTCTACGCGACATGCGGTTCCAAACGACACAATAAATGACATCTTTTGCCCACACACATACGATCTTTCTCTTGAAACTGATTTCCCACACGAAATCACGTGCTAAATCATTTGGATGCTTTAAGAACATGACGCTCTTTTTGCCACGCCGTTCTTTCGCGCCTACTAACCGCCACGATTTTTGAAACGAAAGAACGTCTGTGTATGGCCGGCAACTCCGACCTATGCAACTGTTTTAAAATTTTCATTAAACCAATAAGTCACTACAAACCACTCCAACTGCCATGCTTTTATGGCAGCGAACGCGAATAAACTGCAAAAATGGTGTGCATTTGAAAACGTTTTGCCTGCTATCGATTTTTCCTGAACTGAGGTCTGTCTTCACCGTGAAAACGCTTCAAATTATTCGGTAAATAGGGTAAATCGGGTTAGATTTCAAGTTTGTTTTCTAAAAATTGGAAACGTTTTGCTACATAAAAATTGCAGGAATGGATTCACCCTATTTTTCTCTATCACCTCCTAAATTTATTGAAAGTATATTCACGATACTCTGTATAATCATTCCTTTGAACAGTATTACAAAACCGCCAATGTTTGCTGCATGTTTTTTTAGTAGTGATATTTAATTAAAAATGACCCCCAATAAATATCTCAAAATGAAATTGATTTTTTACAACTACAAAATCGGGGCTGTGGTTTTTGTACATTTGGGGCATTGGTTTGAAGTGTGTACCGACCAACGAATAAACGAAACGAACGTTTAAAAATTTATTGACTCGTTCAAACAGTTTGCTTGTTGGTTTAAGTAGGTTAGCGCTTTTCAGCAAATGTTTCAGGTTTTATTGATTTGATTCTTTCAATGTCTTGGTTGTGAATTTGCTATACTGATATTTCTAGATGTACCTTAAACTTCTAAGAAGATGTGTCAAAACATTTTTTTGTTTAGATTAATTTCAGTGTTATAGTTTGGAAAGTAAATTACTACGACTCATACTATGACTAATACGTTCCTATAGTACAGATAAATTCTGAACCTTTGCGATATCGTCTTTAAAATGCAGTTGTAATTTCTAGTTACATATTTTGATTAAATATGTAGATAGTGTAAATATACAAGAGCTTGAATTATAATGTAACTCGACAGCTATTCTTAAAGCCATTAAAATTATCATTATGGCGTGGTCATCTGATGTGTCGTTTCGGAGAAAATATACATATATTTTATATTTTACGAGCCTCAATAGTAACTTAACGCCTTTATACTAAAATAAATAAAATTTCCCTTACCAATCAATACACCATAAATGTTTTCAATTCTATAACATTTATTAAAGTACGATTTTATTAAATTAATAAAATTTTTGTAACGATAGAGATAAAATTAAAATCACAACAGATATAGTAATGAAGTACATATAACACACATGTTAATTGTAAATAATTATGGGTTTTCATGAAACTGGTTATGAACTTGGGAAGCATCAATGATTTACTAGTCACAGATTTCACAGATCCTTGCGGCAGAATGCCGAAGGTACTCATCTTGGGGTCAAATAACATAATATTTTAATTTAAATAGGAAATTATGTTAACTTTACAATCAATTTAAAATGTATTAACTTAGCTGGTTTGTATATGAGCACAGTACCTATATTATGAAATTTTATTGTTTCTCAATAACATAAAATTCCTTTATCAGGTCCCGTTTTGAATTTATGCACACTTAATAATATTTAATCGAAATATTGGATTTCGGAGAAAGAAGAAACTGTTCACGTCTGACCTATCTCGTGCCGGTGGCACTGCCTATAATAACGTTTTATTATATCCCTTGCAGCTGGGAAGTGCTACGAATATCAAACATAGATTTTTATTCTTGAATTCAAGTCAATATTTGGCCAGTCGCGGTCCACTGCTGTCCAATAAACTATATCGTGCTTACATATCAACCACTCGAAATTAAGATCCGTTCAGAAGAACTCCCCGAAAACCAGATTACAAAAGCCGACTTCTTTTACAAATATTGACCCGATATCGAGTGTTGATCTAAGGGTTTTTAGCAGAGGGCGTCAGTTGGTTATTTTTTCTTTGCTCGTCCGGTCGACAGAAGCTCGATAATGTCAAGAGGTAAGAAATTCTCCGATCTTTACGTTTGCACATAAAGATTTGATTTACCAAGATTTCGAACGAGATATAGTTTTATTTGTTTTCCAAAACTCGAATTGGGTAGGAAAATAAATTTTATTGTTTATTATATTAGACTTGTTTCACACTTCATTTCTTAGGCTGGCCGCACACATCAGGAAGAGCAAAACAATTTTAGTTTTTGACTAAATAAGTTTGATGCTGATGTTTAAATAAACTAAATGACTGATCAGTGTCTGCCTTTTAAAAACCCTTTTGATTAAAACTGTTTCGCGCTTTCTGTGTGCGGCCAGCCAAATCATTTTAGCGTTCTCAATATATTTTATACTTACTATCGCTTCTGCATCCGTTGTATATTTCGTATACTAATTTCAATACATTAAGCGTCTTACAGTGTTGCCAGTTCACACAAGTGATTTAAGTATAGCGGTGGTTTAGATTCAGAACTGGACCCGGTAGGTGTCCCCAAATTTTTTTAAATGTCAGTTACGCATCATAGCTTTTGTGTTATCAATTTTTGTGATATTCCATGTAGAGAGAAACATCTGAAATAAATAAATAATAATAAAAAATTCAGGCAAATGCTTCAGTTCCGAATTTTGATTTTTCTTTACTGTTTTGGCGGTTGAGGATTTTTTGGTTAAAATATCAACAGTATTTTACTGAAAAAGTACTTTAAGTTACTGTAGATTGTCTATAAATCGATTATTTGTAGTTTTTCTGTACGAACAAAAGCTTGACTTGATTTCACCGAAAATAAGCGTGGGAAATTGATTAAACCCGTATTCTATTAATTTTAGAATTTGGGGTATTGTTGGAGACATTAAACGTCCTTGACTTTGCCCTTGCGATTTATTAATAGTCATAGCGAATGCTAACATGATTGGAAATTGGGCTCGCCTCAAGAAAAATGGCAATAATGTACCAGAATACGTCATATGAAATCAGGGTATTAAAATACGTTTTCCAGTTGATCGTCCAATTAAAATTTTGTAATCAATTGTATTTTGATGCAATCGTTATTCTTGATGTAAATTCCATAAGATGAGCGAGTTTCCCACACCACTCTGAATTCACCGCACACCCAAACCTCAGGGGACGGGCCAAGTTATATTTAGCTGTAGTGCGCCAGTTTCTTCAAGTGGGTGACTGTAATGGACCAGTATCTGCCGAAAATAAAATGCAAATAATCAATAAATATGAATTTTATTACAAAATGTCTAATAAAAGTTGTTTTACTAATTATTCCCTATTTCTTAATCTGCTCGTTGTTTTTATATGTCAACGCATTTCCAAGAAAACGTAAATATTTTTTGTTTTTTGAATGGCAACCTAGTAATTTTTTTGCTGAGTTTTGTTTCTCTTTTTTTATTTGAAATTACCTGGTTCACAATTAAACCTGAAATTGTCGAAATATTTTGAAAAAATAAAAAATAATGTTGAATCGCTTTTTTTTTTAAACTGCGTGACATCAGAAGCCAACGCTACGTAGGTAGATTTCTTGGGGTAAATCAATCGACGGTTTCTAGAGTTGCCAGTATCAGGAGACTGGCGAACGCAAACGCAGAACCGGGCAGGGCCGTAAAATGGCCACATCACAAGTTGATGACCCCTTTGTCATGCTAAGATCGTTGCGGGAAAATGTTGAAGTTAGTGAGAGAACAATAAGGAGGCGACTCAGGGAAAGTGGAATGAGTAGTAGAAGGCCAGCGCATGGGCGTCTGCTTCTCCCAGAACACAAAATAGCTAGATTACAATTTGCTCATGATCATGTCCATTGGACAGTTGAGGATTGGGAAAAAGTATTGTTTACGGATGAGTCACGTTTTGCTCTAAATTCACCTGATGGTCGTTTGAGAGTGTGGAAAAGACCAGGAGAGCGTTATTTAGAATGTACAATGGTGAATCGGAAAAGTTTTGGTGGAGGATCCTATATGGTGTCGCTCGTGGTGCCCTAAATGCACATCGGTATATTACTGAAATTTTAGAACCTCATGTGGTACCATTCGCATCATATGTGGGGAACGATTTTTCTTTCATGCAGGACAATGCTCATCCGCATATCGGTGGGGGCGTGACGGATTACCTGTATGAGGTTGAAATACCAAAATTAATTTGGCCAGCGCGAAGCCCAGACTGCAATCTTATTGAACATCTTTGGGATGAATTTGCACGGAGAATTAAGATACGTCAAAATCGTCTTGAAACGCTAAGCGAGCTAATTGGAGCGTTAAATGAAGAATGGGAACAAATCGATCAACACGTTATCCAAAGACTGATTCTCAGTATGCCACGCAGAATGGAGGCAGTTATTCAGGCTCGAGGGGGCAACACCAAATACTGAAACTTGTGTCAGAGTAGATATGCAGCCAATACAAATTTTCATACTTAAAAATTAACAAACCAGATATATTTAAATTTTAATTTAAAAATTAACAGCCCAAAATTTCTATTCTTATGTTACTTTGGAAAGTTATCCTATTTCACCTACCCATCCGTTCATTTTTAGGGTATTTCCTTAGATTGATCATCACGGTTTAGTTTTTAATTTATTTATTTACTGTAATAAGCGTTTAAATTAAGTTTCTATATGCGATTATCGGATGATGCGATAATTTTGCCGGTCAGTGTATATATGATATTAATATATCAATTATATTAATATAATCAAAACTTTAAATTATAAAAAATAAGCACTAAAAAATTGTATCACCAAATCGAATTTTCGTAAATTTAAAATTAATAAATCAAGACAGATTTATCTATGTTTCAAACCTTGAATGATCACAAATACTTGTTTTTAGAAAAACTTTTTGCTTTACGAAGCACATCTAAGCAAACTTCCGAGTGGTTTGAGAGATCTCAAACCTGCTACCAAATTAATTATCTGTGGAGTGGCGTAAAGAAGTATAAAGTTGTTGATTAATTATTTTAGTTGCAGAACAGACTGCATCTTTTGTGCAAAGATTTAAAGCAAACACAGACAAGTTGTAACTACTAAAGATCGATTGTGATCTATTTTTCATTGTTTGTATAGACAACAAGAGTTACAAAGGCGTCATAAAATTTGTATAAACTTGGTATTTGTTTCAATTTCTCAGAACAGTTAATAATAATAATTAACAAACAAGAATAGAAACACAATTATCCATCTAAAGTTTTAGACACTTCTGAAAAACATGGCTTAAGCAAAAGAGAAAATTAAGAGAGACGTTAAGAAATCGTCCGAATACATTAAAGTGCGGCTGTAAAATTGCATTGTTCTTGAAGATAAAAGAGCAAAGTTAGAATAGACTGAACTCCAACTGTCATCAAAGAGAAATAGGACGTCGAAGGGTTAAGTGCATAAGATTTTAAACAAAATAGTCGAATCGATTGTTGATTATAACAACAAAGGACTGATTGCAATCAAAGTTGTAATTCTGTTGATATTTGTATTCCAATATAATATAATAATTATTGTACATTGCTTGAAAGTGAATCGGCTCCGGACACATACTACAATTTTTCAGTAAGTTGTCCGCCACGTGGACAAAATTTTCCATTCATTTCATTAATGGAATTATCCTCTCTCAGATGTTGAAATTGTTAGTTAATCTACTGTCGGAATCTAGTAATGAGGGCATTTTTTTCATCGAAATCAATGAAATAAATTGACTTAAAAACTAGAAAAATAAAAAAAACAGTTTTACGAAGGAACAGAATACTCTACAAATTTTTGTATAATTTTCCTGCAAATCGTCAAATTTTTTTTCTACTTTGCGTTCGTACAGTTCCAGACATAGAATCTTGGCCAACATTGTAACCAATCTTTATTGCCACCAATGAATGATTAATTTTGTTAAATCAATTTGAAGTTTTACTTGTAAAATTGAAAACGACAACGGTTAGTCTTTCATAACAGGGATGAGCTCTTGACTGCAATTACTGAAGCATGGAATACATTACCGCAAGACTACCACAGAAATCTATGCTGTTCTATGTCCACACGGCTGAATTTTAGAAAATGTTTTAGTGATGTTAGTTTATTCGAAATTAATTTGTACAAATTTATTAAAACATTACCTCTAGGTTTCGTGTTAATGCTATGTTTGACTCATTATCATATTAAAATTCATACACCATAACGCATCTCATTTTGTTGTCAACAAGATCAAGAACTGACAGCTATTAATGACCGTAATGACAGATCAAGTCAAATGTAAGGTTATCAATAATAAACACCATTTCACACATTCTTGTCAGTTAAACGTCAGTAGTGGCCAAGATTCCATGTCCGGAATGGTACTGAGCAGGGGGTATTCACTCCTACTCCTTTATGCTTATCCTCAGATTAGTTGTGACACCACATGTACATAGCGCTGTACACCACTTTATACAGGTTTCTACAATTAATTTACAGGTTGCTAAGTTTTTATACCGTGGATACCGTCACGGTTGTTTTATTTTCACCTATTTCAAATTGTCTTGACGTGATCTTGACACTGCAAATTTTCTTTTGGTTTTGGTGAAGTTTTGGACGTTTTTCTAGTAGTGTTTCGTTATCGTTTTTTAGTTGTTATTGCTGTTCTTCGTATTAGTGTTATTAGGGATTTAGAGTTTTTTTTTTATCATTTTGAAATGCCGTTTGACTGTTGTGTTCCTCATTGTGATAAAACAAGCAAAGACATTAAATTTCATCGTTTTCCAAATGACCAGGAGGTAAGATGTAATATCAAATAGTTCCATAAATTATCAAAATTCTACAATTTTAGCTGGTTAATAAATGGTGTGAAGCAATTCATCGTTTTGATTTGAAGAATATGAATATAAAAAAACTTCGTGCATCCTACCGTATTTGTGACCAACATTTTTCAGCAGAAGACAAAATATGAATATTATACATATTTCAGGACATGTTTCTACTTCTTTGGGCGATGTTGAACAAAAGAAAACAATTTACAAATTTACCGGAGCCCGCAAAGCTAAATGACATTAATTCGAGATAGTAAAAAATGTGTTTTTTTTTTTATTTAAGGACAATTTAATTAAGGACAATCCAAAATCTTGCAATCTGTGGGGGTCGTAAAAGCAGACAATTTATCAACAGATGCAAGAAAATTGTATACCATTGTCAAGAAACTTAAGAAATCTGCATCTGATCTTGACAGGGTAAATGTGTCAAACAAAGATCGTTTGGTAAAGGCGAAGCACGAAGTTGAAACTAGGCAGTATTAGGAAAAATTAATCACACGACAATGCTGTTTTTTGAAAGCCAATTTAAAATGCAATCTAAGCGTCCAAGAGGCCGGAGATTTAGCCTGGAAGATAAAATCTTTGCCCTCACACTTTGTAAATCGTCCCCTAGAGCGTACAAAATACTTCAAAAATGTTTTGCTTACCATTGCGGGTTATTTTGATGAGAATGTTAAACAAAGTTCGTTTTGGTGCTGGTATAAATGCCAGCTTCTTACAAACTTTAAAAACTTCGGTATCAAAATTGGATAAGCAATAATGGTTTAAGCCACCTCATTATAATTTTGAGTTAATTGCTGTTAAAGTTCGTTTAATTAATTTAATTTCTTGCAGTTTGCGTTTGTGGCTTGACAATTCATCGCCCAGATGGCACAGGTTTCCATTTACGGCTTGAATCATTTTTGCTAAATGAACAGAAGCTTAAAAACAACCCATAAAGTTGGTTAACAAATTTTTTTTCAATTGTGGGTTAACTCATTATTGCTTAACAGCATCCAATTGTCCACAATGGAACGGCAAACCGCACTTTGTCACGATTTACCTAGAGCGTTCAAAATACTACAAAAATGATCCTTTACCATCGCTAGTTATTTTAATGAGAATGTTGAACAATCTTCGTTTCATTGTTGGTATAAATGTTAGAATGTTACAAACTTTAAAAACATCGGTATGATATGATTTACAATAATTTGTGACTAACAAATTTGTGTTTTTGTTATTAAATATTTCTAATAATTTGCAGACTTTTACTTCCAGAATAAATGAACATGTCTAAAATTAAAGTTCAAAGGAAGCTATACTCCATTCATTCTACTTTTACAATTAGGAGTTAAGCTTCGCTTAAAGTTTAATTTTAGACAATGCAACTCTTTAAAACTAAAAATAATGTGCCATAAAAATTATTTAAAATTCCCGCCGACTAGCTGATCGCAGCAACAGCGCCTCTTGCGGGTGGGGTCAACAATTCACTTCGTGAGTAAAACAAGGGGAGAGTGATTCATCTATCTCAACCATATATATTTACTAATCTGTGGTACTGAGGCTACAACGATACACTTTTGAGTGTCATAATAAACAAAAGCTGTGTTATAATAATACTGATAATATTATTTTTTTAATATTGGCAATGTTGGTAATCCTAACCTGGATACTTCGCTGTCAAGTCCAAGTGGCTGTCAATTGGGATTACCATTGTTGTCACGTTGCGTTGCGTTACGCTGTTTGTCAGAGGTTGTAAGTCATGTGACCTCTTAGCCTCTATCTTTTTTGCCGGCCAGCAATGATGTTACTGGCGGCAAAAGTAGTAGGCCCTGTTTGCCAGCTGGTTGTCGCCACTGGTGACTTACCCAGTCCGCGCCCAGGACTCATTTGACAGTTTTGCTGTTTTCGGACTGACGTTTCGAATGAAGGCAATGGGTGCCAACATAACGAGAACGCCGGATTCTTCTTTTGGGACATCGCATAATGAAAAAACACACAATGAAAGAAGAAAGGGGTTTTACCTATTCCTGGTTCCTGTAAGAGAGGTTAGTACCTGAAGGTTGTCGCGAATGGAAGGGTCAGTGAAGCTGCCACCCTTCTAGCAGCGCCATTCTGGGCCGCTTTCTTCTCGATGGTCCACTCTCGTCGTAGTCGACAGCTTGTCTGACCAGTGGATTTAGTTGTTTTTCGGCCTTTTTGATGGTCCGGGGGGCGATCTCGTGGAGGAACTCCTTCGGCAGCGGGAGCCCGGCCTCTCGGTGGAGTTGTTTGTTTCTGACGAACCATGGGCCGTCGAAAGCTTGGCGGAGGAATTTGTTCTGGAGGACCTGCAACTTACACATGTTTGTCTTCGAGGGGGCGTGTGCCCAAGCAGCCGAAGCATATGTTAGAGTCAAACGAACGATTGTGCTGTAAATTAACAATTTGTTCTTTACCGACATCTTACTGCGCCTGCAGACCAGCGAGGAGAGTTTGCCTACTGCCATTTTCCCTTCACTGCTTAATGAGTGTTCGGAGTGCTGGCGAAAGTCGAGCTTTTTGTCGATGATGACACCTCGGTATCTTGCCTCGTTGGCCCAGGGAATGACCCGGCCGAACATCTCGATTTCTTTGTCATTCGTGTCACGTCGATCATCCATTTCTGGCACCAGTCTTCGAGCTTGTCGATGGCTTCCTGCAGGTAGCGGGTCGCCAACCAACGCTGTCTTAATCTGGTGAGGAAAGACAGCACCGGTCGGTATTCTACGACTCGGAGGAGTTGTTCGGTGGTGGAATGTTTCAAACGGAATCCAAATTGTTCGTCTGGGAGGGTGTTGGTCATCTTGATGCAGTGGGTGAGTCTCTTTTGTATGACACGTTCCGCCACTCTCCCCGCTGCTGAGAGCAGGCTGATTGGCCTGTGGTTCTATGGAATCTGTGTTTGAGAA
This sequence comes from Diaperis boleti, assembly GCA_963583935.1. Taxonomy (NCBI): domain Eukaryota; kingdom Metazoa; phylum Arthropoda; class Insecta; order Coleoptera; family Tenebrionidae; genus Diaperis; species Diaperis boleti. Next base: position 40,060,903 of record OY757249.1, on the reverse strand, counting down.
TTGCATTGCAAATACAAACCAGGACGTTGACAGCGCCGTCTGAGGCTTCTTTCAGCGTCCTGTTGCTGATGTTTTCCTGCCCTGGGCCTTTTTTCGGCTTCAGATGTTGGAGGATGTGTCGGACTTCAATTGCATTTGTGGGAGGAATCTCCCGGACTTGTACTTCCACTTCTTCAACATGGTCAAAGTCAGCGTTCTGGAGACTGACTTTGCTTGCAGTTCCAGACTGTCGGCGAAAGTTTCGGCTTTGTCTCCGTCCGTGAAGACGACGCCGTTGCTTCCGTGGATCGGGGGAAGGGTTTGCGGTCGTTGCGAAGGGCCCTGACCATCTTCCAGATGGAGTTATCCTCTGTGGATAGTGACTCTAGCTTTTCTGTCCAACGTTCGTTTCTGAACTCTCGGAGTGCTAGTCTTACTTCCCATTGAAGTCTGTTTGCTGCAGTTCTGTCTGCAGCAAGGACGCTGCGCCGAACTCTTCTTCTTTCTCGGTTGTTTCATGGATCAAAGTCACGATTCGATACGGAATCGTGCACCGTTGGGACCGCATCTGCGTGAGTTTTTCGCTCGCTTCCGCCAGCGCGTTGTTAATTCACAGTGGGCGGCGAATGCACCCTTCTGGTATGTCTCTCAACTGGGTCGTTGGCTTCCGTCCCGATGTGCCCGGGGCTGTGATCAATCTGGTGGGTGACGTTCTTGACGATGGAGATGTCAAGAGTGTCGGGGACTCCAGTTTGGTAGTTATGCTAGGTCGGCTCGTCCGGGGCCATAACTACCACCTCGTCGTGTCCTGTGAGGAAGGCCTGGTGCGTCCGCCCATTGAGGTTCGTCGATCGGCTGCGCCAATCCAGATGTTTGGCATTGAAGTCGCCTTCCGCGATGGTTGGAATGTCACCATCTACCAGTTCCCGCAGATCGTCTTCGAGAAGTCTGAAGGTCGGCTGGGGGCGGTTGTAACATGCAAACAGGCGGAGTGGCCCATTCGCAGTGGTTACTGTTACCCCAGTGGTCTCCATGTGTTGAAGATCTGAAACGGCTGCAACACAGTGTTTAATTACGTTTCTTACGTAAATCGCTGTCCCCCTCCTCGACCTCCTCGATGAAGTGGAAAGCCCTGGATTTTGGGATCTCTGGTTTCCGCCTGGAGTTTGGTTTCGCACATCCAGTGCGACATCCACTCCATGGGAGGTGATGAATTCTTTGAGCTCGTTACGAGCTGCTTGAAGCCCATTGGCATTCCAAAAGGCAATCTGCAGACAATGTGGGATTAGGAAGCTTCTATCCATCTAAAAATAAAGAAAATTAGTTGGTTAATTGACTGGCAAGGGATTCTCCATATTATCGTCCATGTTTTCTGCTGCAAGGATCGCTGTCAAAATGTTGTTTTTGTGGCTGGTCAATTCAGCCATTTCCTTCGTCTCTATTTTTGTCGTCTTCGCTCCTCCAACGACTTGGGCCCACGTGGCGGTGCCGGGGGCGGTTGTTGGGGGTGGAATTCTCCTGGGAGCGGCTGCCTGCTAGGTTGGGCCCGTATTTCCGGGGCTTCCTTTCTTTGGCTTAGGGAAGTCGGGGCACCCTCTATAGCTGGCCGTGTAAGGCCTTCCACAGTTGGCGCACTTGGCGGGGGCGGAGCGATCTTTGTTGCAGTCCTCCGTGTCGTGGCCTGCGCCACATTTGACACAGCGGTGTCCTACAGTGCAGAATTGCTGCGTGTGGTGGAACCTCTAGCAGCGGTGGCACTGGTTGACTCTCTTCTTCTTTCGGGGTTCTTCGATTTTCACCGACACGTTGCACACGTGTCGGATTTTCTGGCTGGCCTCGTTCTGGTCATTCCACCAGCATGACTGGCAGCCGCTCCATTGTTGTCACTTGTTTGGGGACTGGCTATAAATGCATTTGCGGGGCATTTTGTCTGGGGTGGCCAAGTGGGTAACACTTGGCGCATTGGAGTGGTTTACGTGCGTCAACTTATTTGTGCGGCGGGATTTGATTATCCACAATTTGTGGATGGGAGACTGAGATTTTCCAGGTCCAGAAGGTTATCACGTTCCTCGGTGTCAAGATCCACAGCGCGGATCACAAAGGAAAAGAAGGGGTCTGTGTGACTTGTTTGTGGTTTGGTGGCGTTTGTAATGGAGGTTATTGGAGGTTCCAGCGATAGATGACGTTTTTGGAGGTCGTTCGGGATGGGTTTGATGGAAACAAGGTGCGCGGTTTTATCACAATTCACTACCACGTTTTTGATACATGTCAAAAGGATATATGAAGTAAGTACAATGGTGCCGTCAGGAAGGTTTTTAATTTATTATTCTTAAGGGGCGCGGTTCAAACCCCGCTGCACTGAAGCTTCAGCTTATTGTGCCCCACTTAGCAAGCTTACTCCATAAGGCCTGTGCTGTTGATGAACTTCAGCACAGATTCTATGGGCATATATTTTATGTCATTCGGTTCAACATACGTCAACCCGAAGTGTCGAAGCGTCCCCGCCTCAAGCGCTGGACACTCGCATAGTATGTGTAGTAGAGTTTCTTCCTCCTCCCTGCACATCCTACAAGCAGGATCTTGCTTCACCCCGATTGTGGTTAGATGTTTCATGAGACAGCAGTGTCTCGTGAAGAGTCCAACTACCTTTCTCAGTTGTCTCCTGCTCAAACTCAGGATTTCTTTTGACCGCTTTTTCGACGGGCTTTCCATGAACATCCGCGATTGCCTCTGTCCAGGAATGTCATTCCAATGGATGTGGTGTTCTCTGTTGATATTGCCCTGAATCACCATTTTTGCGGTCTCATGTGCGATTCCACAAGTGGGCTCTGGGCCTATCAAAGGTGTTTTCGTTCCCTCTTTGGCTAGGAGGTCAGCTTTTTCATTTCCTTCAAATCCCTTGTGTCCCGGCACCCACCACAGAGTCACTCTGTTGTGTTTTGCCAGTTTCACAAGCGATTCGAGACATTCTTTCACAACTCTGGAGCGTACTTCGACACTCTCCAGAGCTTTAAGCGCTGCCTGACTGTCAGTCATAATGTGGATCCGCCTGTTTGCACAGCCCCTCCTCATTATTTCCCCGGCACAGATGTCAATTGCAGTGATTTCTGCTTGGAACACGGTTGCCAAGGAGCCCAGGTTGATGCTCATGTCATCTCCCGGTGCTACTCCGGCTACCCCTGCCCCAGTGCTCTTTGTTGTTTTGGATCCATCCGTATACCAGATGGTTCCGTTGTTTGGAGTGTTTGTTGCATTTTCCGAGGATACACTCCCCGGGAAGTGTGTCTCTAGAAGGAGTTCCAGAAACTCCTCACTCGATTCAGTGTATCCTCCATGAGGTCTTTGCAGAGTTCCAATCTTACCCCGATTGTCCCTCAGCAAGGCTTTCTGGAGTCTGGCACATTCCGGAGTTCTTTCGATCTCCTCACAGTGCCTCCTCCATGAGGTGTTTTTCACTGCGTAACCATATTCTAGACGGGAAGTCTTGTATTCTTTCGATCTCCCAGTCCTTTTGGCCCTGTTAAACGATCTCCGTACCTCCCTTCTCATCTCGGAAAGTTCACGGTTCCACCACTTAGTCTCCCGTTTGACCTTTCTCTCTCTGAGTGGGCAGTTGTTCTCATAAGCTCTCCTTATGGCTGCTGTAATGCATTCGTTCATTATTTCAACTCCCGCCGGAGTTTGAGGTCTCGAGGAACATTCTTCCAACCCCTGGACTAGTTCCTCTCTGTAGAGTTGCCAGTCACAATTTCTTGGATTTCTGTACCTTTCGACCGTCTCCGGCGGGGATTCAATATCGAATCTTCGTACCTGTGGTCCGAGAGCGTAGGTTCAGATGAAACATGCCACTCACGAATAACTTAGCACACGAACGGCGTACCTATCGTTATATCGATAACCTCCTGCCTTGTCGCGGTGATAAAGGTAGGTTCGTTACCGCGGTTTACTACTTCTAGCTTATTACTAATAATAAATTCTAAAAGTGACTCACCTCTTCTGTTGGTCCCTGAACTTCCCCACACTATATGATGGGCGTTGGAATCACAGCAGAGCACTAGCTGCGTGTTGGTTTCTTTGCAGTATTCTACCAGTCGTCTAACCTCTGGTGTTGGGGGTTGTCCCGCTGCATCGTATGGTAGGTATGCGGATCCGATTATTATTTCTCTCTCGCTTCCTGCCATAGTGATTTTTATCTTGCCTGCCATGAGGTCCTGACCACTAAGCCCCCACATTGGCAGTGTATTCGTTTTTGTCTTTGCAAGTATGCAAGCTCTTGAATGACTTCCTCCTGGTGCTAAGAGCTCCCATTCGTTCCCCATCCTGAGTCCTCTGATCTGGTCCCTATATACCCATGGTTCCTGAATCAGCACGATGTCAATATCGCTATTAGTTATGTATCTTTGCAGAGCAGCTGACGCCGCCTTGCAGTGATGCATGTTTATCTGTAAGGCCCTGACGATGCCCACGTTTTTCTTCATACCCTCGGATGACACAAGGGTCCTATTCGGCCCCTTGTTCGTCTCCTTGGGATTCAGGTGTCAGATCGGGAGTATTCCTTGCGGTCCCCCCCTCCTCAACCTCCATCCCTTCGGATTCTTGCCTGCCTCTCCCCAGGGCTTTAAACACCACCCTGGAGAGATTCAGGTATAGCCTGCATTGCAGCTCCTCCCGGATTTTGGTCCAGGAGTGCTCATCCAGTAGGATGATAAGTTGCTGTCCCTTGGGGTCCAGTCTCTTATTCACTACTGACCAGCTTTCTGTCTTAAGACCTGGATTTTGTGTCTTAAGACGCCGCAACACGGAATTCAGGCCCCGGAATCCATGTCATCACCCTCACGGGTTTCGGGACGTCCTTAGCGTCGACAGCACTAAGTTCCGCCCCTTCCCAGGGTACGCTTCCTGTGACCACCCGCACCAGCCATTCCCTGGTGGGCTGATCGGCGCAGGAGGCGAGCAGATAGCCCCCCGGAAATTTACGGCGGAGAACCTGGGTGCAGGCTCCCCTTCTTGTATTTCGTCCAGAGAATGGATCAAAGCGGTCTTGATCAGAATCACCTGATTCTCGCTGAGAACGTTTGTTGGATATCCATGCGGCAAAATTGTCATCTGGATATCCGACACGGCCGCCGCAAATGATACAGTGGGCCTGTTAGGCCCACCCCTCTTTTTTGGCGGACGTGTTTTGTCGCTGGGAGTACCCTCTGGCAGTCGTCGGCGTTTTTTGCCCCCGACTGCCGGAGAATTCCCCCTGCTTCCGGTACTGGTTCCCGGTTCCGCAGTCGAGTTTGTGCCCGCTGTAGAGCCTGGGGTCCTTGCGGCCCCCTGTCCACCAGCAGGTTGCAAACCCTTCTGTTTTTGTTTCTGGAGCCGTATTTTGGCAGCTCCGGACAATCTCCTGGGTGGATCCGTCCTTTCGGAACCTCCTCCCAGGGGTGTGTTTTTATTTTCAATATTGGTATCCATAAATGATCCCACGAGTAGGAGAGAAAGGGTGGTCACTATGCGCAGTGCCCTCTGGACGCATAGAAGGCTACATACAACAGGGTTCGCCTGGTGCCCTGAGGTTTGCCGCTAGTGGCCGAGCTGCCCCCCGGCCATGCATTTTTTCGGCGCGCGCAATACCTTAAGATTGGGGAGGTTTTAATAGTGGTACCTCATCCACGCGGACAGACAATGAAGCCAAACTCCCGTGCCCCCTGCCTGCACTACCCCCACCATGTGTAGAGGGTCGTTGCACAGGTCAGGCGGTTTACGGTATGTGTCGCGAGCTGGTCCGCGGCGAGAGGCTTCCGTTCGGCGCAGCAAGGGTTTTAGACCTTGGTCCTCCCTACTAACCCCCCACCAACTAGAGTCGGTGAAGACTCTAGCCATTCTCCTATCCGCCACCTGGAGACGCGCCTGGTAGGTAGCTCAACCCCCAGGAAGGTTTTAAATAGTATAGCGGTACGTCGTGGCGTTGCAGCTCAAAACACGCTAGTAAAATGTTTTCAGAGATTATAGATATCTTGTTCTTCCGTCATTTTTCAAATTAAGCCTATGTTTTTTCATATATCTCGCGTGACTTGGAAGGTAGCAAATTGCTCATCGTATTTTCGCAAAAGTCCGTATTGTTTTTAATTTATTGTAAACTATTTAAAATTGATAAAATAAAAAAAAAATCACGTAGTCGTGTTTGTGACGTCATTATGTTAAACATTCTCACAATCAGACCACAGATGTCAGTCTGCACGTCTCAAATGATCTCTTTCAGGTCTCTGTGTCAGTTGAGTCAGTTATCATTCGGTAAATTTGTTAATCCGCGTTGTTTTGGGGTTGCTACAAAACCGCCGCATATTTGAAGTAGAAAATTGACCATCTATTAGCATACATAAGGCAAAATTTTGTTTCATTTCATCAGGAGTAACAGGACAAAAGCTGGCACCTCGCGAGGTTTTAGTTAAAGTTAAAGCTTTTCGATAATTATTTGTGCAATCCACTATAAATTGTAAAAAGAACTGTTTAGTTTTCAAAGAATTAACTCAATTCGACAAGTAAAAGCGGTATAAAGTAAAGTATATCTTCCGTAAATAGATTGTCAAAAGCATCTCGAGGACTAGCATTGTGGCCAAGATTTACTTTCAAACAGTTTCTAGACATATCAAAATTAAAGTTTGGCATTTCAGCCATTGTATCTTCCCATTGTTAGTCGTCTCGTTTTAAAGAATGTTGGTCTGAAGTCTGTTGCGTATTGTCTATGTCTTCATCCAATTCCTCCTGATGCTCAGATATCCCTTGTTTACTTTGTGAAGTGTCCAAGACTTGTGTACCTTGAGCTGCATAATTTTTTGACGGGTTTTGGATCTAACGATCCAGGCTTGTCCGAATGAGACATTTCGTTTTCTTCACATGATGTGATAGAATCCTCGTCGCTTGGTGAAGATCGTTTGATCCATACTTTCAAGTCGAATCGACATAAGGATTCTCTTTATCTTCATCTAAAGACCTCTCATAAAGATCACGTAGGTAATCTCTTTTGTTTTTTTTTTCGTAAGGGTCGTACATTTTGTCTTCTTCTACTATGTGTATCTGACAATGAAAATCTTATTGAATATGTTATAATCAATTATTATACTTACAATTTGGCACAAACAACAAAATCGTTACTTTTTAGAAACCACGTGCACCAAAGCTGGACAGACGCAACAGGCCCTTATGCATTTGCAATATAACTGACGTAAAAACAAAATTGTTTTGGTGAGGACGCAGATAGACGTTGTGTTATATCGCATATTTTAAAAAAGACGCTGCATGACATTACTGTCTGTCAAGGTGTCAAAGTGAAACAATGTAATAGCTGCTTGTAATAATTAGTAGAAATCTGTAGAAATTAACATTGTGACGTCACAAGCTCTCGGGTTTGTTCGGCGCGTCGTTGGTACTGGATTCGAAAATTTATTTTCAATTTGATATAACTTTTTAATTATAACGAAAAAACAAAAACAAAATAAACTTCTGTTATAAAACTTATGTAATTATGATCTTTCCATTTATGACAAAAAAATTTTTTTCAAAAACCTAATTCCCTGATAATTTCAGACTTCTTAATACACGATTATGATTACTGAATTAAACTTTTCAGAACTCATTTGATACATTAGGTAAAAGCTTGGCTTACGTTGGATTTACCGACAGATTAATAATTAGTGTTACATTTGAAATAAATAAATAATTATTTTTCTACTTTGCGTTCGTACTGAGGCTATTACTCTCCTTCTGCCAATTTTCTAATTGGGCGTATGTTTTTCCATATACCTCGCGTGACTTTGACGGTAGCAAATTGCCTATCGTATTTTCGCCAAAGCCCGTATGTCTGGGGGCGTACATTGAAGAACTCATTTTTGGAAGGACAAAAATACGAGTGTTGACGTTTCAAATTAATTCTTTTTCATAGGCGCCGTTAATGCAGCTCGCAAGAGTGCCAACCGCCGCGAAATTCCCTAGGTTTGAAATTTGATTATTTTGTATAAAAAGTGGCAAAGTAGAAAAAATACTGTATGATAACTCGTTTATAAGGCATTTTGTCGCACTTACTCTTTTAGGGCACTTCTCGCTACGTTCGTCGTGCCCTAAACCCGTGCGTGCGACAAAATGCTTCTTATAAAACTCGTATCATAATATACTATTATTATGTAATTATGTATTATGAATTGTTCTTTTAATTTTTTCCGTAGTATATAATTTGTTATTGTAGGAAGGTATATAATTCGTTTTTATGGCACCAACTTCAAAATTATAAAACAATTAATAATTAGATAATAAAAAACAATTTCTTAATTTCATTAAACGGAACAATAAATAATAAAATTGCATTAAGAGTAACAACAAATAACTCTGAAATTGAAAAATATAATTTTTTACTTTTTAGTTAACTTATGTTACTTTGGGTTTTTTGAAGTCGGTTTCTTTTTTTTTAAAGTTAATTGTTTGAAAATTTTAAGTTATGGGTAGACCTAGTAAGGAGGCTTCAAATCCATAGGAGCGCGAAAATAGATTGTCGAGCATAAGAGCATAAGTGTTAAATAAATTAAGGGTTAATGTCAAAAAGATCCAGAACATCCATCCAAATTCAAGATTGGATATTTGAGATTTAAGATTCGATAAATAAATAATAAATCACGTCCTTGACCACAGTTTGGTACCTACGTTATTCTCGGGTTGTCATTCTCCGGTTGTCATAAACTATCCGTCTAGTGTACCCTGTCGATCACATTTCCATTTGATTTTGAGGAATTTCCTTCTCTAACTTCGAAATCCTACGTCCAATATGAATGAAATTAAAATGGGACTACCTTTAAGATATACTGAACACAACGCAAAAAGAATCACTGAAATCGGTTCATAAACAAAGAAGTTATGTTCAAACATACATAAAAAAATATATATACAATCGAATAGCGAACCTCTTCCTTTTTTTGAGTCGGTTAAATTTAAAAAAAAAAACTCTTATTATGGTTGGTTTCAACTTATGAATGCTCTTATTTTTTGAAGTGATGATTTTGGAATTTCATGTTTCATTTACAGGTTTTAGCGAAATGTAAACGTAAGTCTCTCACAAAATAATAGTAGATTATATTATTAAGAGCATAACTTACGCTTTATGTGCTGAGCCTGGACTGTTGACCGACGAACGAAGTGAGTCGGTTAAGTCCAGGCGAAGCACATAAAGCGACTTATGCTCTGAATGATATATACTATTTTATCCGCAAACCTTACTCAGAAGCCCCCTTGTCAGGAGCCCCCTTGTTCGGGTTCCCTCTTGGTCGAGTCCTCCCTTGATCGGGAGCCCCCTTGGTCGGGACCCCCTTGGCCTGGAACCCCCTTGGTCGGGACCCCCTTGGCCGGGAACCCCCTTGGTCGGGAGCGCCTTTGGTCGGGAGCCCCCTTGCTCGGGAACCCCCTTGGCCGGGAGCCCCCTTGCTCGGGAGCCGCCTTGGCCGGGAGCCCCCTTGCTCGGGAGCCGCCTTGGCCGGAAGCCCCCTTGCTCGGGAGCCCCCTTGGTCGAGAGCCCCCTTGGTCGGGAGCCCCCTTGTCCGGGAGCCCTTGGTCAGGGGCGCCTGTAAATAAAATAAGGAGGAGCTAGTCGTTTCATTTACACGCGTCCCCATCCACTACCTCGCTAGTTCACTTTCAATAAATTAGAAAACAACAATTGGTAAGAATTTGAAAGAATTCATTGACAAGGTACAAGTGTCACTTATTTTATGTGATTAAGCACATAAAATAACACCTGTTGGCTACTTTTTGAGCCTAATCACATAAAATGACACTTTTACCTTGTCAATGGAGGCACATAAGTTGTCACTTTTGTGACGTTTGCGGATAAAATATATTTTAAGAAGGAATGTATCTTTACGATTTTCACGAATATTTTGACGGTATTCTCGGTTTAAAAGATCTTTGAGATATGCAATTGTCAATTTATCTAACCTAGAAAACTAACAAACGACGGTGTAAAAATTCCATTTTATTATAGAAAACCGCATGAAGCCTCATAATATACTGTTAGTGTAAATTCGCACGAAATTTTAAAGGTCAATTAAACAGAATTTCCATATTTTTCATCTTGAACATTTTTTACCGGAAGAGGCGAAATCTTCTAAAGTCGCAAAAGTGGAAAATGTAATCAGAACCGAACATCTTAACCCAGGGGAAAAGCAAGCTATAGTTTCCCTTTGTAAAGAGTTTGCCGATATATTTTATAAGGAAAACGAAAATTTAACTTTCATCAACTAAAGCATCAAATCAAAACGACCGACAACTGACAAGGTACCTGTTCACACGAAATCCTACAGATATATTCTTTTATACATAAACCCGAATACGAAAATCAAATCAGGATTCGACCATCTCAAAGAATGGGGAATTCACCTACCTGGATCGTACCCAAAACTCCACAGAAATGGAGATTATAGGAAAGTAAACGAAAAACCGGTAGATGACCGATACCCACTGCCCAACATCACGGATCTACTAGATAAACTCGGAAAATGCCTATATTTCAATACATTGGACTTGGCCTCCGGATTCCATCAGATAGAAGTATGTAGATCCCAACTCAGTAGCTAAAACAGATAACTCCATTTGATCTGTAGGTTGAACACGGCAAACATTTATGTCCACAAAAATAACAAAAACACAACAAATGTTGAAAATTATCCCCATTTCATTCTATGCACAATTATTGAAGTCGATGATATGACTCTTGCACTCTCCCCAAAGCTGCTGGATTATTTCAAATAGTTGCTGCAGCATTTTCCAACCCACCCGGTCCCGTAAAGTCTCCATTGTATGAGCTGAGTATACCAAATGTTTTATGAAACTCTAAAAAAAAGACATCACAAGGATTCAAGTCTGGTGATCTGGGAGGCCGACCTATGCACCGTGCAGGAAATTTTGTATTCAACCAATTTCGTATAATATTAACATAGTGCCAATGCACAGAAACCATATATTCGGTTTGCCCTGTTCGATATTTTTCAAAATATGATGATAAATTTAATAAATATTTAGTTTTCGATTTCTCTGTATCTACACTAAACCGCAAAATTAACCGGATATTTGATTTTCGTCCCGCGAATTTGAGAAAATGGTCTGTATATTGATTTCATATAGATACACATACGTAAACAATTCAAAGAAAGAAATGTTCAATTTTTTATCACGAGAATTAGTTTTTGTACTAATGTTTCATAGGTGGCTCGTAATCGGCAAGGTTTTTTAATTTTAAAAAGCCCTCAGATTCGTTTTGACAGCCGTTTCTGGTGCGTTTCTTTGGTTGTTGAAAAGAAAGAATTGTTATGAAGGCGTTTTATTGTGTAATGAGTCCCGAAGAAGCCGCTCAAGATGTTGCTCTGGAGGATGAAAATCCGGTAACTTGCTTGGTATACCTAGAAGCACGGTATCTGATGCGATACAAAGATTCAGGGAAACTGGCTCCTACTCAAGAATACCTGGACAATGCAGACGACGAGTAACAAATGAAGTGGAAGACCGATTTCTTCGACTACAAATTCTGCGAGAACGGACACTTCCTGCAACAGCTTTGGCTAGGAGACTGGCAGACGTTCATGGTACCTCGATTTCATCCGATACTGTATTAAGAAAGTTAAATAAACACAATTTAACATCTCATCTACCTGCTACTGGCCCTAAGTTGAACGTAGAGCATTGCAGGCAGCGGATGGAATTTGCGCAAATTCATGCCGACTGGGGAATGGCCGAATGGCGCCAGGTTCTCTTTACGAATAAGTTGCGTTTCACCCAGTATTCACCTGATCGTCGTCAAAGAGTGTTTAGACGACAAGGGGAATGATGCTCAGTGTTGATTTTCGTCTAGAGTATACGCTTTGGTGGTGGAGGTGTGATGATATGGGCGGGCATTTCTTTGGATTACTGTTTAGAAGAGCATGTGATACTTTTTGCGCCATTTGTAGGAGTAAATTTTCTCCTACATGCGCGACCGCACACAGCCCAGAACACGCGTCAGTATCTTTATGATGTTTATGTATTCAGGTGCTACGGTGGCCATCCAGGAGCTCTGTCTTAAACCCCATAGAGCATCTATGGGACAATCTAGGTAGAAGCATTAAACAGAACTATGGTAAGTTCCATACAGGCGCTACTGAATTAATGGGAGATTATACCCCAGGATGAGATTGCTGCTTTGATAACAAGTGTGCCACGGAGAAAAAGAACTCTCATTCAAGCTCGAGGAGGAAATACTCGATATTGAGGCTTTTTCTTTCGCAGTTTTCTCAAATATTTTTTTTCGTTTTTTTTTTAACTTTCTAAACAAAGCTAATTTTTGACAGTATGAAATCAAATTTTAGTTTATTTTGTAAAAAATGGTTATAATTAAAGATTATGAATTGAAATTATTTTTTCTAGTTTGCGTTCGTACTGAGGCTATTATGATACGGTTTTGTGTGTCATAATAGCCAAAACGGTGTTATAATAATTCTACTGAAAATAGTATAATTTATTTTTTTAATATTGGCAAACTTGGCAATCCCAAGGCAATCCTAACCTATAATACTTCGCTGTCAAGTCCAAGTGGCTGGCAGAGGGAACAACAGCAACAGCTGTCGATGGGAATTGGCATTACTGTTGTTGGCACTTGTTTGGGGGTGGCTTCACGTGCTTTTGGGGCACGCGATTTTGTTGGGTCAAGTAGTTAAGCTGGGGACACAAACAAGAGCATTGATGGCGCTTGCCGAAGACTGTGATGCCGATGGTCAGGAAATGGTTGAGGGTGTTTGTGTCTCCGGTCAGTGGATTATCCACTTGTTTGTGCGGCGGGATTTGATTCTAAACATTTTTTGGATTTAGAGATTGAGATTTTATAGGGCCAGAAAGATAGTGTTTGCCAGTGTATACCTTGCGTGACTGAAGGTAGCACATTGCCTATCGTATTTTCGCCAAAGCCCGTATTTCTGGGGGCGTACATTGGAGAACTTCAGAACCCGTTTATTGACATTTGAAATAAATTCTTTTTTGTAGCCGCCGTTAATGCACGTCGCAAACGTGGCCAACCGCCGCGAAATTCTCTAGATTCTGAAAGTTGATTATCTTGTATAAAAAGTGCCAAAGTAGAAAAAAAATACAAGTGTGCTTTAGACCACACGACTGAAGTAAAACTTCAGTTCGCCATTGTGAAAGTGCTCCTAATTTATGTAAGTTTATAAACGGAACTAGAGAAGCCTGAATTAATACCGTCTGCAGTATTGGATAATGCATGTTTCAGTTTGTCGTCAGCGAAAAGTCGACAATCATGTGTAGCGATTAAGATAAGTAGCGTAATTGCATACACAACTGACACACGCAAATGGGTCTATTGAGAAAAGTGTGGATCCACAACCTAAAAGACGCGGGTTCGAATACCGTTAAGGCAAACATTTTTTCTATGAATTAATTATTGTAAAATCGTTCGCTTCGCCCGATCACACTTTTCGTAACGCTCTCGTCATGCATTCACCAGCTTACTCCCCAAGTGAAGTGTCCGTAAAGACGTTTTACTTCAAAAAATCTTATAGAACTTGTATAATACACTATGTATTTACATTTTTGTTATCGATATTTTTCTGAAAAACTTCGTGTCCGGTTGATTTTGCGGTTGAGTTTACATTCATCTGTAGATGTCAAAAAAGTTAGAATTGCGTTTAGACGTGATGACAATTTTTATATATATTATACCTGCATCAGAATCGCCGTTTAAAGCACCCCTGAGCGTGCGAGAACAGGCGATTAAAGCACGCCGAGCTTTAAAGGTTGTCAAGGAAACAAGGTAAATAGGTGACATTACAACTTCATCAAATTTGAAAACTTTTCGTATTCCTTCACGTCTTTTGACTTCGACGGTAGTATTTTTAATTCTGTTTGTTCGGCCAATGCTTCTATATCGGGTGAAATTTCGTTTTCACTAATTTTTCCTCGATTTTTGCTGAGACGACTAAATGCAATGACGGCCGTGGACGCGAGAAAAACGAAAACAATTCTTGTAACTATAATTATTTCCAAGTTTTTATAATAAAAAATAGCGTAAAGTATTCGTGGATAACTGGTCTTTAAAAACACTTGCTCTATTTCGAGCACTCCCGGCTACGAAAACTCGCGGGTGTTTTAAAGAGCTTGTTATCCACTCATACTTTAATATACTATTATTATATTATATGATCTCGTATCGTATCGTATCGTATCGTATCGCATCTCATCGCATCGTATCGTATCCTATCATATTATATTATCCATCTAACTTTTTTATTATCCATAATGAAGCTAATAGCTGTTTTTCAGTGCAATAGGAAGATTTTAAATTCTCCATAAACGTAATATTGGTCTTAATACAATACAATAAAATCTGTCTTGAATGAGCTGCAAATTGTGTGAAACAGTAATTGATTATTGAGTAGCTGGCTTTTAAAGTAATTACCGCAAGAAATTTGGTACGTGTATTTCAAACGCTTAAGAATACCTACCTACGTAATTTTTTTACCATGGGGCGAGGGTGTAGATATCGATTATGAAGCTATTGATTAATATTAAATTATGGAGCTTTTGCTATTTTAATTTATTCTTCAGAATTGAAAGTCTGTCATCTAACTCTGATCTCTGATACAGAGGGTATACATGTATTTATTTTAGAGTTCGCTTTATTTTGACACCCGACAATACTATCCAAGAAAAGCATACGTGTTGTGTAACGTATTTGGTAATTGCTTAATAAACATGTATTTAACAGTAACAACAATAAATTATTACATTGAATGAAGCGACGCTGTCTGTCAAGTGTCGCCAACCTAACTTTGGTTACAAAAAGTATTTAAATAAAAGTAACTAATCTTATATATTACAAAAAGTGTACATGTATGAGTAATGTATGTTATGAATGACGCTAATCCATAGATATTCTGATCATCACTGTATGACATCCGTTGTTACATTTAAACGTATTTGGACATTAAATTTGTGTAAAACTGACATTGTGTTACGGTGATGTGACATTGAGTGGGAGGTTTCAATTATTTTTGGTGCTCTTATTGATCTGTTTTGTTAGAGTATTCCGATTTACTCCGATAACAAAGCGATATAATAATTGAATGACCTTGAACTCTACATTGAAAAAAAAAAGAGAATGAGTTTAAGAGATATTAAAAAATTCAGTAGCTGATTATTGAAAATGTATTCAAAAGCACGTTTCTAATAGCTACATTTATACACAATTTTATCAATTCCGATTAATGCCAATAAAATTGAGTGATGTTATTTTAAAAAATGCATTGCGAAAATTTTATACTAAAGGTGCGTTGTTAATAAAAATAAGTACATATTATACAAACTGAGATATTGTAAATATTTATAATTGGGTAAAATAAAACATAATAGGTATACATACAAAACGGACAGAGCTGTATCTATTGTTTGATTTTAACGAAACAAAAACTAAATGATACAGTTCTTTAGTGGCTACAAATTGTGCTACAATAGTAGATTGTTTTATTAGGTGTAAAAGTGGGACTTCTCGTGGCAATTCTGGTTTGCGCTCGTCCGGCAACTAAACAGACGAGCCAGGAAAAGCCACTTTTCTCCGAAAAAACCTGCTCTTTTTTTTTTCAAACGCCAAAAAGCGCCCACAAAATCCAAATCTGACAGTTTACTAACCTCAATGACATGAAATTAAATGCTATGAAGATTTTTCAAAGCACACGCTTGGTCAATTGAGCGGTATACAAAATACTTTGCCATGGCAGAGAAAGTGCCATTTGTCTTTGTCTATTGATGTATACGATGTCACGTTTTTCTGACGTTTGAAGAAAATAGTATAGGGTGTCTAAATAAAAACCTGGTCAAGATAAAACAAAAGCGGTTCAGATTCGGCACGTCGTAGCCAATGTCAATGTTCTACACCTGTCATTGATTTTCAAGATCTTAGAGATCGGATAACGGCCAAAATCGAAGAACTCAACAATTCTACACAAATGCCCCAAAATATCGAAGAAGAGTTGTGCGTTGTCAAGAAGCAGAGGGACGACGTTTTGAACACCTTATTTAACAACAGTTCTTCGTTGATGTTTCATTTTTGATGTCTTGTTTGTCATCTCTAGGATACACGTTCGATGTTTGTAATTTTTACCAAAGCAATCTTGACCAGATTTTTATTTAGACACCCGTTATATTATATTATTAAGAGCATAAGTTAAGCTTTGTGTGCTGAGCCAGGACTGTTGACCGACGAAGGAAGTGAGTTCAGGTAAAGCACATAAAGCGATTTATGCTATGAATAATATATATATACTACACTATCGATAAAAAGTATTTGCCCACTTCAAGAAATATAAAAAAGTAAAAATTTTGATGAGTTAAGACTACAGTATTTGCCAACATATTTGACTAGTTGCCAATAACCAATTTAGAAGTGTACAAAAAAGGAAAATTTACTGCTCCAAAAGAGGCCTTAATCTTAATCATTGCCAAAAAAGAAATTATGACCAAATTTTTAATTCTTTTGTGATCATCGTCTCACAAACGTTGTGTGCACCTCGGCCAAAAGTGCTTTTTCGACCTTATCTCAATTCGGCTGACGCCTCGGCCTCAGACATCGGCCAAAAAAGATCACTTTTAAAAAAGATTACGATTACGATTTAAAATAAAGAAAAAAAAGAAGTTACCGGCAAGTTTATAACAAGAAACGCTAAACAAAAGCGGAAGAAAAAAATTATTTTGGAGTTCTAAAAAAATATTGGTGGGCAGCAATGTATTTTATCCGCAAACGTTTTCATTTAAGTAAATTAGAAAACAATCATTTAGTAAGGATTTGAAAGATAAAGATTAAGCTAAATCGTAATACATAATGTTTCCGTGGTTAGGATGTAAACAAAAACAAAATTAAGTTGAAAAAACTCTAGTTCGTCATTTGTGTGAGTATACAAACTGTAAAAAAAAATATTAATTGAAATTGAACCCTATTTTGTTCGTCACTATCTAGAATGTAAATTTAAGGATATTTGAAGTGAGACCGTGTCAAAAATGTTATGTTAATTTGTTCTTTTTTGTTCCGTTACTTGTGTTTACTTGTGTTTATGTAATGTAAAATGTAACATAATGCAAATAATAATAAGGAGTCGGGTGAAGAGTTTATAACACTCATTAAGACATGTTATTGACCGGTGGTTTTGAGGCCGGGACAAATTTTGGGTATCAAAAACAAAACAAATCCGTTAAAAAATTGTTTTATTTTAATGACTAACTTATCGACTAAAAAAATAATTATGTGGCCGAAAAGACAATTAAAAGACCTTTCAAACGACAAGTTACTTGACTCCTATTCCCTATTTAAAAAATCGAGGTTGCTCCTGTCAGGAGTATGGGGTTGCACCAAGCCTGCTTACTGTTGCATCAAAACATGTCCCCCTTTTGATGAAAATTGACTTGTTTTTAGATTTTTCTTAAATATCTTTTCCTAAAAAGTTATTGAGGGTGGCTCGTTTCGATTGAAACGGTCTGTATAATAATTTTTTTTTAATTTTTTTTTAGACCAGAGGGAAATCCTCGTGATTCCGACCTTAACGAGGTTCCTTGCTGGTCACATGTTTAAATCTCACATCGTAGTAACTACGAATACCGGGAATCATGTGCCCTGAGCAAACGCAACG
Organism: Diaperis boleti; assembly: GCA_963583935.1. NCBI lineage: Eukaryota > Metazoa > Arthropoda > Insecta > Coleoptera > Tenebrionidae > Diaperis > Diaperis boleti. The sequence goes on along the minus strand of OY757249.1, from coordinate 40,043,237 downwards.
ACCCCAAGATAAGTGCCTTCTGCATTCCGGCCGCAAGAACTTCTGCCGGCTTTCGGCAATCGGGTATGATCTTGAGATTGGAGACGAACGAACCCTTGATGCCTCCCATGCACCCAATTACCAGAACGACGACCAGCTTCACCGTATAAGTTGTGTACAGCGTGCGGAGTTCGAACAGCAGGTCTTGATATTAAGTTTAAATTGCGGAGGCGAACCTATTACGCAATAAAAAATGTGTTTCAAAAACAACTGTAGAAATATGTAAATAATATTTAACATAAAATCGAAGAAATTAAATTAACTTATTCAGAAGATTCTTTTTAAATATGTACACTGTAGAAGATTCAGCTATTTGGTCAGTTAAGTTGTTCCATGTATTAAATGTACGATTAGTTAAAAAATGTCGTGCTATTGTCTTGAATGTTTCTTTCCTGATCTTATACTTGTGTTCACGTAATCTCGCGTCATTGCTCGCCGTAAAATAATTGACCGAATTATCAGGGAATATTCCATAAACCAATCTAAACATCTGTATCAGTTCTATTTTGCCTTTGTGTTAAAGATGGTATATCTAGTTTCGTATGGTCATTTTGCTAGACCCTTCGGCCATCGTGTAACAGCGTGATAAATCCGTTCAAGAGTTTGCCGGCCTTTGAGTAATATGGTCTCCAAACAGATGCTGCATATTCAAGATGAGGTCTTATATACGTAATAAAGAGCTTCGAACATAACTCATACGACGGATTGTTGAATACTTTTTTAATATGTATAAGATCCAAAAGACTTTTCTTGCGACTTTACTGCATTGATCGCTCCAAGATAGTTTCTGATCCACTGTTACTTCGAAATCGACCTGAGATGTGACTTCAATAATACAATCTGTATCAATTTTGTACGAAATTTTCTGATTCTTTTGACCAAAATACAGAACGGAGCATTTTTCTTTATTTCAGAATTCAGACTGTAGTTTGGAGTCGGAAGAGCTACTAAAGATTTTTAAGTCATCCGCGTAAGCATAATGCTGACATTCAAGATTTGCCAGTAAATCGGACTTGTAAAGGAGAAATAACAATGAACCAAGTACAGACCCTTGTGGAACACCACTGGTTACAGGGTGATAATCTGAAAGACAGTTATCGACTTTAACAGCAAATGTTCTGTTTGAAAGAAAAACATTCTCAACTTGTATACTAGCAAAGAATGAGGTAACCTATCGAATGCTTTGCTGAAATCGAGATAGATCCCATCAAGTGTATTTCCCATATCTAACATTTTTGTCCACTGATTACATGCGGCCAACAAATTAGTAACTGCAGAACGACCTGGTAAGAATTCATGTTGTGTGGCCGGAATTAAATTCCGGCCTTCGGCATATTCAAGGATGGCCGTAGCAATAAACAGTTTGCGAATTACTGATGTAAGACTTACGTGTTGATAATTTTATGCGCTACAGTTGTCCCCCTTTTTAAAGATTGGGGTTACAATTGCCTGTAGCCATTGTTTTGGTAATTGGCCTGTCAAAAAAGAAGTTTTAAATATTGTAATAAATAATAGGCTCTGCAATATTTTTAGAACAGTGTCTGATGAACATGGGAAGTATACCGTCAGGTCCGGGTGCGCTATTCGCATCTAACTTATTAATTTCTTTAATAAGGGTTTCTTTCAACAAATGAACATCTGACAAAGTTACCTCATCTAATAAACTATTAGTGCTCAAATGAGGAAGACGGGTGGTAGTGGATTTGGTAAAACCCGATGTAAAAAAGCTGGCCAAAACATTTGCAGTTTCTGAGTTGTCAATACACAAGGAACCTGTACTGTTACGTACTACTGGTACTGATACACGCGTTTCTATATGTCTACTCACATGACTATAAAAGATCTTAGGTTTATCTAAAAGATTTTGTTCAATCGTATTCTTGGCAACTCTCAAGTCAATTTGTAGTTTGTTTAAAAAATGACGATGTTTGTTGTAGTCGTGGATATTATTTGTTAATTTGAATAGCCTCCAAAGCTGTTTTTTAAACTTTATTATGCTTAGTAAATTATCTTTTATCCACGGTTTATTCACGAGCCTTTCCGATCTATGCAAAGATGTATGGGATTTTATGAACGAACCGATAATCGACAGAAAGTAACTCCATTGTATCTCAACCGAATCGAATCTATTCAATACTGTCCAGTCAAATTTACCCCACTCGTAGTTTAACCTGTCATATGATATAGATCTGTATGTTTTATATTATGTTTTAGGCAAATGATATAATATAACCTGAACATTAATATTAACTGAGCAATGATCAGATGTCCTGACTGGATCATTAACTGTTACCTTAGAAATTAAGTTAGTGTCACTAACAAGAACTAGATCAAGAAGAGATGGGAGCTGATTAGCCCTAATTCGAGTAAAATCCTTTACTTATTCAGTTCTGTTATTATTATTAAGTATAGCTAAAAAATCTTTTTCTATTTGATTACCACCAACGTATGTGATAGTGTCCCATTTGATAGTGGGAAAATTAAAGCCTCCTAGTATAATAAAATTTAGATATTTAGAAAAACAAGCTTTAAGGGTGTTAATTAGGGCAGTATCAGAATCCGAGGAGTTCAATGCTAAACCGAGCACGATGCACACACCTCTGCAGTCGCATTCGAAGATCTAATATGTATTGTAAAATTTGCAGGGTGTCCCAACTAAAATTTGTACCCCCCAACAATTCCAATTTCGAAAGTCTCAGAAGAAAACGCTCGAACAGGTCAATTTTTTTATCAAGGGGTACCAAATTCTACCAAACTCTCAAGTCTTAGATCCCACCCCTTGAGCCAGGGGAGCCACCCCTTCAAAAAATTTAAATGGCATGGGGGGTCGTGTGATACATCATCTTAAAGCTTATTCAATTCCCTATTCAGACCTACATTTATCGATTCCTTTCTACAAAAGAAAAACATGAAATCGATATTTTCCAAATCTACATAAAATACTCAACTAAAATTTGTACCCCCAACCATTTCAATTTCGAAACACTTAGAAGAAAACACTCAAACAGGTCAATTTTGCTATCAAGGGGGGCCAAATTGTCCCAAACTTTCAAGTCTTAGATCTCACCCCTTTAGCCAGGGGAGGCAGCACCTTAAAAAATTTAAATGGCATGGGGGGTCGTGTGATACATTATTTTAAAGCTTATTCAATTCTCTATCCAAACCTACTTTTATCTATTCGTTTTTGCAAAAAAGAATATAAGAATTTGTTATTTTCCAAATCTACCTAAAATACTCCTGTGCCTCTAGCTCGCTGTGTTCGCCTTCCATCAGACCACACTTGCCATGCTGCCATCACGGTAGCCACACTACGACCCCTTTCAAATGAGGTTCATTTGCAGTAATAATGTCTATCAATTTCTCAATTTCTTTTTCAACTGTTGAAAACGTAAATCTTAAAAAAAAAAAACAACATTGTCCAAATCATATGAAACTTTAATCGTTTGTTATGAACGATGCCCCCATATTTAACCAAAATATCATTTTAATAAAATAATTTTTTCGTGTGTTTGGATTTCACTTGCCAGTATATTTATTTTGTAGTGACGAAGAATTGGTAATTGAAAAAGATATACCTAATCCAGGAAATGATCCTTACATTCAGACGATCACAGGTAGATATATTGTAAATGGACGTCACTTTCTGAAGGAATTGCGAACACCATCGCAGGTCCTGCTTGGAAAGCAGTGATGGCTACTTTCAGCTCGTTGGTAGTTCATGTAAAGCGCTTGTATGGAAATTGAAATTTCAGTGCCCTTTCTGCATAATTATTTTTTTCAAATTCAAGGCCAGCTTCGTATCACTGAACTTTCATAATTCATATTCATATTCGTTCTGTTATTTTCATATAGAACGCATTCCAAGAAAATTTTTGGAAAGATAAAATGGAGGTTCAGCTGACAATTTTTTTTTTTATTAAATGTTTTACTTCCTGAAATTATAGATGCTCGCGTTTGTAGAAATATGCCTATACGTGAGCCATCTGTATTGAAACAATAAATAAAGGGCAGATTATTGCAAAGCGCAAATATTTTATTTTTTGCTTATTTTCTGCAGGCTGTCAGCGAAAATTCTCCACTTGAATTCGCTTGAGTAACAAAAATTTTAGTAAAAAAAAATGTTATCTGTAGGGGGACTACTTTGAGGTGCATTTCAAACTTCTAAGTACCTCCTCCGTACTGACTCCCACCCTTAAATTTTAAATAGGAAAAGTGGGGCATGCGACATAATTATCATTGAAAAGATATTTTGATTCTCTACATATTCAGTGGTGTATTTTTCACTTCTTGCAGGATAAAAAATATTAAATGGCATTTTTGTAGGTACAAACACTTCCAATGATGATGTCATTTTTTTTTCACACGTAGTTTTTGAGTCAGGGGAAAATAATTGAAGAAAATATTTGTAAGTGGAGTAAATTAAAGTGGACAATTTTCGTTGAGACAGCATCTATAAGTGTACTCAATTATGTGGACGAATTACATTGATTAGAGTTAATTAACACTAATTAGTGATTGCACATTTGATGGCTATACGCATGCATATTTCATCAAAAGTTGGATATTATTGCAGATTTAAGTCATATAATTTTTTTCTTATATTGTTTTTTATTTCTGGAAAAACATACCGACCAACCACAAAATTATTTGCTACAGTCACAGATCTGCTCCATCTGCTTTCCCAAATGCAGAAATTTCCAAATCTTATTATCTTATTCTTTGCCAATGGGACGCGGGTAGTTCCTAGTAAATCATCGTAAATAATATCGTAAAAATAAGATAAATAAAAATAGGGTTCTTTATTTTCTCATTTGGTTTTCAAAATGAATTTTATCAATCGTTGCCTGCTGGTACTGTCGCAACAGCATGTCTAATAGTAAGAGTTGCTGTCTTCTGAAAATTATACTTATTTTACTTATGTTGTCAGACGCTGCATCCTACATGATAAAAGCAGTTCAAAATCTGTTTATTTTAATTGTAACATTATTCATACAACCGCTGTTTGAAATCGTGGATTTTCCTTTCAGAACAATAATTATATAAAAAAAGTTAATTTTTATATTTTGAATGTACAATAAGATCTGATTTTGGTGAAAACTCTATCGCCGACTGGATTTATGATGTCACCTTATCCCATCCCTATCAAAGGATGTCACTGTTGTTACGATGCGTCAAGGACGTATTTTCAAACACGTTTTCGGACGCCGTTTGTCGTCCGATTTTAGATCTAAAAAAAGTGTTGGTTTTCATTGAAACAGCTTTAATAAACGTATACTTTAGATTTTCGAATTCCTCAAACCATCACCAAAAGAAAAAGAACAAAAATGTTAATTCTTTTTATAAATTGAAAAAGTGAAAACTAGCTCCCTGTAATTTATACTTCTTAACACAAATACGCCGTCAGATTTTCAAAAAATTCTATAACTTCGTTTAAAAACGAGAAACTTTTGGCCTGTTTGGCAAGCCATCTATTGATTTTGAATCATATTAGGATTGTTGTAGGATTTGCCCTTAAGCAGATAAAATAGCAACTTTTGCCTAGTTAAGTGCCTAAGCCGGTAAAGTGACACTTTTACCTTGTCAATGAAGACACATAAGTTGTTACTTTTGTGACGTTTGTGGATAAAAATATTTATGTGAAAATTACCGACTATATCGCAAAAAACTCGAGAAACGTTGTTATATGTTCAAGACGTCATATTTACAAGATGAAGAGGGTATTTACTCATCAAATGGTCAGCTCAATTAAATGTAAGTGATAATCTATATTTAATCCGTTAAAATGTTATGTTTCATTAGGAACTGTGCGGATTAAACTATTTCAGAGGTGATTCTGTCGCGGTTATGTTCACAAAATCCGTAAAGGACATGTATACAAAGCTTCTCACTAAAATTTATAAGTTTATACGGCGGGTGCAGATCGAGTCAAACTAGCGAGGACATAATCCCATTAGGGTGACCCGGACTGGCGGATCCCCTAAACCACTTTGCATCTTTGTCCGGGCTTTTTCTGTCCGGTCGCAGCTTTACTTAATCAAGGGAAATGGCCGCCATACATCAGCCTTACTTTCTAACAGATACACACTCGTACTAACGTGTTGAAGACAAAATAATTAAACTTTCCAAGAATCTTTTTTGCTTTCAAGGTCCTCCTGTCCATTTACACACCAACAGATTATTATAAAAAAATGAAATTAAATTAGAAAATCATTTTCCTATTATGGGGCTTTGTAAAAAGTTTGAAGTGTTTATTTCGTCGGAAATGTTTTGTGAAAAAGTTGTTTTTTAGATGAAACTCCCTGTGTAAACTTTATTACCTAATTAGGGTTTTGAAAAAAAAAAATTTTTTGTTATAAATGGAAAGATCATATATAAGTTTTATTACAAAAGTATATTTTGTTTTTGTTTTTTCGTTATAATTAAAAAGTTATATCGAATTAAAAATAAATTTTCGAACCCAGTACCGAGGACGCGCCGAACAAACCCGAGCATTTGTGACGTCACAATGTTCATTTCTACATTTCTGCATATGGGCGTGTTGCGTCTGTCCCACATTGGTGCACGTGGTTGCCAAAATGCAACGATTTTGTTTTTGTGCTAAATTGTAAGTATAATAATTGATTATAACATTTATTCAATAGGATTTTCGTTGTCAGATACACATAGTAGAAGAAGTAGAAGAAGACAAAATGTACGACCCTTACGAATCTGTATAAGATGTCTTTAGATGAAGGTGAAGGGGATCCTTATGTTGATTGGACTGGAGAGTATGGATCATACGAGAATTATATTCACCAAGCGATGAAGGTTCTATCACAACATCGGAAGAAAGCGAAATGTCTCATTCAGACCAGATTGGATCGTCAAATCCATAATACGTTAAAAAATGCAAGTACAAAATGATGCAGCTCAATGTACACAAGTCTTGGATATTTTACAAAGTATTCAACAAGGCACATCCGAGCATCAGGAAGAATCGGATGAATACATACTTTAATTAAGATATACTGCAATTTATAGTTGATTGCACAAATAATTATGGAAAAGCTTTAACTACAACAAACAGACCTAAGACTAAAATATCGCGAGATGCTAGCTTTCGTCCTGTTACTCCTGATGAAATAAAAAAAAATGCCTTATGTATACTACAGGGACAAGTTTCTACTTCAAATATGCGGCGCTTTTGGAACAAATATTGTTGTTTTATTAGTTAGTTTTATGTTGTTCTACCACTTTTTCAAAGAAAAAATAAAAAGTACAAGCTGTTCCGGATATTATGTTGATTGCTCAATTTCAGTCTGTTGATGGTCCGCCCAAAGAGCTATCTTTAGATGAGTCACTGTTACATTTTCGTGGCAGTTTAGTATAGCTCCACTATCATCTTCACAATAATTGGTTCCTTCTACTCTTGGTTTTTGGAACAGTTGATGGTTTGAGTCTTCAGGGAACTTACAAACTGCTCGGCCGTTGGGTTTCAAACAGATTTTCGAGCCGAGTCTTGATTGAACCTTCGTGGGCTGAAGTATTGAAAGACACGTTGTTTCAAGGAGCAGCACACTTTTCTGAAAGATGTTAAAGTATGAATTAATCCTACTTGTTTCCATTGATCGAGCATAAAAGCAAAAAAGCAAACGTAACCCCATACTTACCGGGGTGCATTCTTCTGAAACGAATAACTTTACATCGTCTTCACGTTGCAAACAAACTATGTAATATTGACAGCAATGTGACTTACCGAGAACAGTAAGGCAAAATTTGGTACACATCTGATACACATGCGCAATGTGAAATTACCTTCCCCTCACCTTGTCGCCCCCGGGGTGCATCCACAAACTTCGTGCTGCCACTTTCCTAATACAACCATCACCCGCCTGTTACCGTACGATAACTGACACCACAAACTGACACTCTTGACACTGACATCCAGAGAGACATCTGAAATTTTTAACTGTTTAACAATATGACGTCAGAACCGATCATGGTGCGTTCGTAGTCACGTGACTTTTTTTAAATTTTATCAATTTTAAATTGTTTATAATTAATTTTAGAAAAAGTTTTGAAAGTTTTTCGCATCGGCCATCAATATAATTTGTTCTAAAGTTTCAGAATACATTAAAAAAATCGATATTAATTTTTTTTCAAAAGCCTAATTATGGCCACGGGCAAATAACTTGAGTCATTCTAACTAAGTCAGAATTATATTTGTCTTGTGAAGCACTCATTCATCAGTGTTTTTATTTTTAATCTTAAAAAAATGATTATTGGTTTAAACACTATATGTGTTTATTATTTATGATTTTTCGTAATGTTTCTAGTTACTCTGTTTCTTTCGCACAAACTGGTACCAGAAATTCTCAAATCGGATAAGCCGTTTGGTGGCTACATCGCTTTTAAAAACGGTTTTAAGCCTACCGAATTCCAAGAAAACGGGGGTTTACAAGGGGGGTGGCACCGCTGCCTGATGACTTTAGAACAAAAATCTTTTGCGTGAGGCATAAATTCAAACTTCGAATGTCATACTTAATGAGTAGTTGTCGCGGATATGAGAGCAAAATTTCGTGACGCTCAGATTTTGAAAGGTGGGCGTGAGATGTAAGAGTTGAGACATCTCAAAAACAAAACTTATTGAACTAAAATAGCATTAATATAATTTAATAAAAATTTAATTCTGAAATGATTGAAATTGGAAATAGTGTTAATATTAAAATTTAATTATGATTAAAATAGGCCCGTTTTTGGCACAGTTATGATTTCATGTCAGATTAAACTATATTTTTGATTATGGACAAAGTAGACCCTGTTTTATTGAATAAAAATGGTTTCGTATCCAGACTTTATAATTAAATATATTGCAGAATTTTTTTTCGGCAAGCAATTTGTGAAACTAGAGTCCCTTAATAAACGATTGTTTAGTATTTCATTATTTCTTAAAAAGATTTCTGTAGATTACTCTGCAGCACTGTAAGACACTTTACAATGACTTATAGAAAACTAATAGTTCATCTGCCGCGATATTGTCCTGGTTTGTTGTTTTCTTAAATTATTTCAATGTCTTATTTATATGTATATCTTCTCTAATTCTTGGTACAAAGGAACTTTGTCTAGTGGAAAAATTAATATTTCTTTGCTACCAATGATATTTACCTACCACAATTAATTGAATAAAATAGGTGAAATATACAGTATTGTAATTATTTATTTGCGACAATAATAAGATGTCTAAAAGTATACATTTCGTCATGATCACTTAAAAGCTAATGGAAGTGCCAGTTAAAAGTTTGGGCAGAACGAAGTAGAATAAACTCACATCACCTCCTGGCCAACTTACCAAACTTCCCCAATCTTGTCGCACTGGAAAAGTGCAAGAGTGAAATTGCATTTGCGGATTAAGTTATTTGCGAGACCATAAATCGTCGAACTTGTTTCTGTACTTTCGGAACTTCCGGTCCACAGCGACTTTTCGAAAAATTCAAACTATGCAGACTCTAAAACCAACTCTTTCTCCAAGTTAAATAAACGTTTTAAAAGTTTGTAGTTTTATGGAAACCCGATAAATTTCAATATATTTTATTGTATGTATTTGTGTTTTCGAACAATGTGCAATTTTGAAAAGATTATTTTATAAATAATTATAGCTTAAGAAAAATGATATACTATAAATTATCTATATACAAGTTGTCTTACGAAAAACGCACCACGCTATAACTCTGTCATTAATAATCCAAATTCAGAAATTTAAAAACCATGTAAGACAGATGTATAAATGCTACAAAAGAGTATCTTATTCAAAAAAATAAAGAATCAAACTCTTTTGTAGCATTTATACACCTGTCTTACACGGTTTTTGAATTTCTGAAATCGGATTATTATTAACAGAGTTATAGCGTGGTGCGTTTTTCGTAAGACAACCTGTATATAAAATCCAAATACCATTCACTGACTGACCCATCACGAAATCTCTAGATCAACTGAACCGATTGCAATGAAATTTTGCACACTTACTCATTTTACCACGTAGGCGCTCACTAAGAAACGGTTTTTCAAAATTCTATTGCAAAGAAGGGTAACGGGGCGGGGGAGTTAATCTACTAAACCAATTGCAATGAAATTTTGCACACTTACTCATTTTACCACGTAGGCGCTCACTAAGAAACGGTTTATCAAAATTCCATTCCAAAGGGGGGTAACGGGGCGGGGGACGTAATCACTAGATTTACTAGAGCGATTGCATGAAATTTTGCACACTTACTTCTTTGACGACGTAGGCGCTCACCAAGAAACGGTTTTTCAAAATTCCTTTCCAAAGGGGGGTAACGGGACGGGGGAGTTAATCCCTGCATCTAGCAAACCGATTGCAATAAAATTTGCACACCCTCTTCTTTTACCACGTAGGCGCTCACTAAGAAACGGTTTTTCAAAATTCCAGTTCTAATGGAGGAACGAGATGGGGGGGGGGGTAATCTCTGGATCCACTGAACCGATTGCAATGAAATTTTACACACCAAGTTATTCTACCACGTAGGTGCTCACTAGGAAGCGCTTTTCAAAATTCCATTTCTAAGGGGGGCAACGGGAAGGGGGGGGGGTCAATCTCTGGATCCACTAAAACGACTGCAATGAAATTTTATTATTTATTTCTTTTCCCACGTTAGAGCTCACTAAGAAACGTTTTTTTAAAGTAGTTATTAAATTATGTATTAAATAAAATAATAAAATAAAATCACTGTGCGAAGCCGGGACGCGGACGGGTCATCTAGTATATTATAAAATAAATATACTATCTTCAGAAAACATCATTATACAGAGTGATCATAAAGTTCCGCATAAAATTTTAATTTTTAAATGGCAACCCCTAACTTTTTTTTGTGTTTTGAATACACTTTTCAATTCTCTACTCAACATCAGTAAAAAAGTAATACCTTGCATTACTTTTTTTTTGCAAAAATTACAAGTTTTACTTCCAAAAATAAAATTTTTATTCCTATTTCTACGAATCCGTGAAATTTTATTAAATGCTTCTTCATTTTTCGTTGTTGGCTTTCCAAATTTATTGTTATTTTTTATTTTTTTTTAAATAAAAATTTTATTTTTCATGTAAAACGTATTTAAAAAAAATTGTGCAATGTATCACTTTTTTTATCTTGTTGAATAGAGAATTGGAAAGTTTATGCAAAACCCAAAAAAAAGTTGGGGGTTGCCATATAAAGATTGATGACGGTGTCATATTCAAAATCAGATGACGTCATCAACGAAATTTTTATGTCGAGCGTTTTTCGCAAAAACAGTACATAACTAAATCATTAATTTTGTGTTCGGCACAAATCTGGCACAGAGGAGTCGTAATTAAAAGCAAAGTTTTACTTAGACTTCAAGGGAAGTTGTCTTTATTTTTTTGCTTTCTGGTATTCCGTCTTCCGCCTCTGCTGTGTTTCTTGCAAGTTTTCATTTGACCGTCGTAACCGCTTTCTTGCACTTGCAGCTTCACTTTCATGCTTTTTCCGTCTTCCTTTTGGAGGTTTTATTAGTCTACCACATTTTTTTCTAGTAGAATTTGAGTTGTGAAAACAAATAGTTAACTTGTGTTGAAAATGGTAATACATAAATATGGGGTTACTATCACAAATTTATTTAAGATGAAGTCACACCTAGCTCCGCAGTCTGTTCCATTTTGCTGCTGTTGCACGTCTTAAGGAAACGAAGTTATTCGTCACTGAAATTAAACATTTTATCAGTGTTCAGACTGTCAAAAACATGAATTGCAGAGCCATCATAATATGTGCAAATCGAGTGCGTAACACGCTCTGTAGCTGCAGAAAGCAGTAGTTGAATATGTTTGAAGTCTCTTGGAAGGACAACCAGGTCTTCAGAACGATTCCACATTAATATAACTTCTTGTGGTCGAAAATCTGTTTCGGACTTGAATTTCACTAAATTTGCCTATGTGATCGGTCGACAAATAATAATCATTGCTTAGTAATTCACTAACGATAGACTGTTATAGGGGTGCTATTTGCTAAGAAATTTTCGATACTCTTTAATTTGGGAGGTAAATACACAAGAGCTTGATATTTAATCGGATAATTTTATTTTTACACGAAAGTTTTGTTGCTACGAAAAAAACTCGAGATTAAAACCAAGACAAAATCGCGACAGCTTTAGCTGGAGCGATTTTGTCTAATGGTTTTAATCGAGAGTTTTCTTCTGGGGGCAACACAAACTTGAGTGAAATGAAAATAAAATTATCCCGAGTAAAAATCAAACTCGAGTGTATTTTAGGGAGACTAATACACGACAAATTCCACAACAAAATTCATTAAAAAAATTTCTTGCAACGTTTTTGCTGTAATGTTGAACATTTTCAAAAAACTTCCTCTCCGTTATCTTTGGGCATGTTGTAGGCAAAATCTTTTAAGATTTTACCCAACTGTTCCTTCAAAGTGGCGGCTAGAATGCTATAATTCCGTTCTGCTATCATCTTGCAATACTGACATTGTTTCCACACTGATTTCTTGGTGTTCCTATGGTGCTCTTTAGGACACATTTATTCACTGCCCCCTCTATTTCAAAGTGAACAGTTTCCAAACCGGTTTGAAGTCATTTTGCGACAAAAATTAATTTGACAGATAATGACAGCAAAGCATACTGTTTACATGAATTGTTTAGAGCTAGACGCATTTTATTCACTGATAAAAAGTTACGCAGCTTTTAATCAGTTATAAAACCTACCTAGCTTTTAATGACTTAGCAACTTATGTCATTGATCAAAATTTGAAAATATCATCGCGATGATTGGTCGAGGATTCATGGAGAGTATTAATCAAGAATAAACGTTGACAACTGTTATGGTTTTTGGAGACTTTTGAAAAACAGGAAGCAGTGAAAAGGCTTGTCATTTTAGCACTTAAAGTCTATTTACATGCAAGGAACGCGGCGGAGGGCAAAGCAGAGCTGCAAAATTCTGCTTCGAATTGTCTAAAATCATGTTTTCTAATTATTATTCGATTGTGGGAATCGAGCATTATTGCTGAGTATTTTAATTCCAAACGTGGCCAGCGCTGTTTCGTAGATGGCGCTTCAATTTGCGAATGCCCGCACGGTAATAATAAATTCAGTTCCCCAATCTCTTAACTTTTTAGGCTTTAAAAAAACTGGTAACGACCTTCATGATAATTTCGGATTTTTCCCACAATACCCATAGCAACATATTAGGAGCATACCAAAATTCAAGTCAAAATTTCATCGAAAGGTTTTCTTTTCCGAACAAACTTTTCCTTTTATATATACAGGGTTATTCCCGTACCGTGACGAGCCTGACCATGTAAAAATGCAACACAAAATACTATTTATAAAGCTAACTGGATATCTATTGCATTTTCATGATCCACATAAAACATAGTAAGCTTTTAACGTCAGCTTTATAGACGCCAAAATATGTATGACAGAAAAAATATCTTTCTTAGCAAAATTTAATAACAATAAATAATTAAAATGACAAAAGAAATAGGTAGGTACGGGGTGCGGTACAAATGCTTAACAAATTATTCTTAAAGTAAGTGCTCAAAATTCCTTCCATCGTTACGTTCAAATGCTGCAATTCGACTCATGAATGATCGTCTCACTCTACGTAACAAATCTTAACAGCTCTGCAGGCTTCCCTGATTCGATGCTCTAAATCTTCGATATTCAAAATTGGTGTCTGGTAGACTCTCTCCTTTATCATACCCCAAATAAAGAAATTTAAAGGAGTCATGTCAGGACTACGACACAGGGAGGCCAAGCGTGTTCAGAACCACTACCAATCCACCTATGTATTTCGGAAATTATTATTCAAACATGCTCGAACTATCCAATGATAATGTGCAGGTGCTCCGTTAATCTGTAACCATAAATGTTGTCTCGTATTTAATTCTACATCTTCTAATTAAATCGGCAACACACTTTGAAGAAAATTTAAATAATTTTATCCATTTAAATTTTCCCGATAAAAATATGGTCCCAATTTATGATCTCCTAATATCCCACACCAAACATTTACAGAATACACATTTGGCATTCCCCAACAATCAGAATCATATCCGTTCTCTCATTGTTTGAATACATTACTAATAACTTAATACACACGAAAAATGTGATGATACCGTTCAAGCAACTGAATACTTGGATTCTCGATTTAATTGTGAAATACCAAAAACCAATGTGGGTTTAGTAAAAAAAAACGATTCGTCCCCAAAAACTGTATTTTAGGAACTTATAACAAAAATAGCTATTTTATACACGCTCCCCAAAATTACAACTTTCGGGATTCCTTTGAATCCGTAAAATGGTAAATTTTCGGCCTAGTCCCTAAAAGTCGTCATAGCAATCTTTTGGGAATTATTTGCGATTAAATTGATTAAATAGCTATTTACGGATCGATTTGAGCGAAAACAGTTTTCCTAGGAAAAGGACCGTTTTCTGAAGGTGGCAATTTTTTTTCGAAAAGTTTACGGAACCAGAAATGTTTTTTGTACCATGATAAAGTTTTTAACATAGTAGCTTTCATGGACATAAGCAGAAGTCAGTGTCACTCAATGTCAAACTTTAAACTCATTGCAGGAAAGAACGAAAGGCCCAATCCCAGTTCTGACACTGCGAGGGGGCTTGAAAAGACAGCCCCGATTTGGGGGATAACGCGAAAAGTCGAAAAAAAAGTCGACGGTTCCAAGAATAACAATGATTCTTTATTTAAAAATTTGCGAGCTATAACAAAAAAACCTTGTTTGTTACACGTACCTAAAGAGTTTTTGCGGACTCATCTGCTATTCCAGACTCGGCTCTTCCGGAAACAGCAACAATTCGTCCTCAAAAACTGTATTTTAGGTACTTTTAACAAAAATAGCTATTTGGGTTGCATTTTTACCTGGTCAGGCTCGCCACCGTGCAGCCCTGACCGCAGCTCTGGAGGCTATCCTGTGTCTACCTCCTATCGATCTCTTCGTGGAGGGCATGGCACTTGCCTCCGCTAGCACGCTTCGGGAGGGTAATCCTTGGAAAGCTGGGAAATCAGAACGCGGGTACACCCGCATTCTGATCGAGGGCCTCCACAGACTACCTCCCATGGGTGCGGGGTCTGTCCTCAATATGCTTTCGACAAATCCTATGCAGTGCATACGGAAACAGGAGAGCATCCGAAGTTTGACATTTCAATCTTCACGGATGGATCAAAAACGAAAGCAGGCTCTGGAGCGGGAATTCACATCCCCGAAATGCAATCTCAGAGCAATCCTAGGGGAATGTGCCAATATTTTCCAGACTGAGTTCGCGGCCATTCTAAGGGAAGCCACAGAAATCACTGGACGCAGTATCAGTGAAAAAACGATGTGCTTCTTCAGCGACAGTCGAGCAGCTCTGCGGTCTCTGGCCAGTGGCAGGATTGCCTCCCAAGTGGTATACGACTACCATCTGGCACTGTCAAGAATAGCACTAAACAATGTCGTTGAGCTAAGGTGGGTTCGAGGACATAACGGAAATGAGGGGAATGAGAGGGCCAACGAGCTGGCTCAACAGGGCGCGACGGGAACACCGGATGGTACCGAACCGCCCATCCGACCGGCCAACCGCTACCTCTCAAACCTGATCAAAATTGACAGCCATTCTAGACACTATGCTAGATGGGAAACGACAACAGGCTGCAGACAAAGAAAGATTTTTATCAAAAATTCTTGCTTTAAAAGAGTTAAGTCCTGTTTTCATTTGTCAAGGGACAGACACCTTCCCGTGATGGGGGTGGTAGACGACCCAACGTGCAGGAGGTGTTTAGACGAGGACGAGACTGTCTAACACATCCTATGGGAATGTCCTGCTCTCGCCTCGACCAGAAAGTCCATACTGAGGGAGACATGGCCCAGCTGGGCCAATTTGAGGTGTACCTCGCCTGGAACCATGCTAGCTTTTTTCGACAATGTCGTATGGCTGGATGAGAGACAGGAATGAGGAACACGAGGGGGTGACACAATGGGCCCGCGGTGTTGTTGTCTAAGTGTCGGTGAGGGGATCAAGTTCCCTCACACCCCTCAACTGCTAATCTTTCTAATCTAAGTACGAGGGAAGATTTTTATATTATTTACGTAGCCATGAAGGAAAATATAGTTAGAAGAAAAGTAATGAATTATTTTTCGATATAAGATCCACTAACGGCCACACACTTATTCTAACGTTTTTCCAATAAGGCTATACGTTCCAAAAAAAAATCTTTCGAAAGGTCTTCAAAAATTACCTCCACCGCTTCTTTTAGGCATTCATCCGAAGAAAAAATTATATAAAAATTTCCCTCGTATATTTGATTTGTCTATCATCTTTCTGTATATTGTTTTTTGACATTCCACCAGCTGGGGACTGGGGATTGAACATCGCAATTTTATTACTAGTCGCATCTACGAACATTATTTCAGATGTTTGGTTTTAAAGACTTGCAGCTCGTTGCATAATTGGTGAGCACAAGCAGAGAACATAGTGATTACTTCCTACATCTCTCTGTAGCTTGACTGACTCTGTAGCAAAACTCGTGCAGACGAATTATTTAAATTTTTGAATAATTTGGAAAACATGAGTTTGCCAGTGGTTTTGCCATAGTGAACCTGAAATCGTAACAAACAATAAAGATACCTACCTATAAAAGTAATCAGTAATCTACCTTGAAATGTTTCTACCATAGACGGGTGAAGTCAGTCTTAGTAGGAAAATGCTGATGATGGGGAATGTCCTTTGTTAAAATAGTCTATAATTTCTGTTTTTATTTCATTGCCTATTGGCCTTTTAATTAAAGCAGCTGCACTATTAATAGTGTGATGTGATTATTGAACATGTTTAATAACAATTTCCAATTCTTCTGGGCAATTAATATCCCTACATGCTTATTCTCTTTTCCGGCGATGTTTCAATGGATGCTGTCTTATAATGACAATGGTAGGTCCTTCTAAAAATATGTTTCTTTGCTTTTAAAGGATCTGTGCGTACGGTTCGCTCAATACTCCATGACCATTTCATATATTATTCTGCAACCTAATCCTAAAACCATTTCTAATTTTCAAACATTTCCAGTTTTTCTGGTTATTGTTAAAATTTAAAAAAATAACTACATTTACATAAACTTACGACTCGTCACGAAATTTTGTTCGAATAATATGCGTTTCACCATTATAATAATTATAATTTGACGGTAGTTCTTCCATAATGACACTTCCTGCCATAACTGCTTAGATACTAATACTAATCATTTAAATGCAATATCGGACGCTATTTTTTACTAGACATCGGACAGCTCCAGTGCGTTATCGCGCGTTAAATATCTACAAGGTGGTATTCGGAATTTCCCGACTTGCAATGCGCTACGTTAGATGTAAATATGCGACCGGCATAAATAATTAACTCGTCGAAGTTAATTATTTGATCGAGACCAACCTAGGTTGGAGTTGTTATGTGCTGTAAAGCACAGTTTGTTTGTACTGTGAAGCACAGGCTTTCTGGTAGTAAAAAGCAGCGGATTTATGACGCATTGTCCTTCTCGATGTGGACTTCGAAATGTCGTTCACTGGATGCAGTGGATTGCTTGTCCATCAACTTTAAGGTGGACTCGGAGCGGACCGAAGACAGAACCTCTTGATTTTCTGGATCTCTCTTGACTCTCGGGTAGGGACAGACGTCTTCACTCGTTGAATGCTCGACTCAGAATCAACCCCTTTTGAAACTCGGTTGCCTTCGCCTTTTATCGCCTTCGAAATACGCGTGCAACTAGGAACTTGAAGAGTCAACAAGTGAATACGCTAGTCTATTTTATTATTGTATTTTTTTTTTGTATTTTACCTTCTAATACAGACGAGTCGTCTCATGCATCAAAAATGCGGATTCTAAAAACACTAATGAAAGGGAACGTCTCTTGGCAGACAAAAACAAATGTTTATTTTACACAAGAAGCTCTTTTAACCTACTTTTCCCACCGGTTGGTTCATTTTTAAATTACGGGACGGTTTTTAGTGTGCTAAAATGAGGAGTTTCAGTAATTCCGAATTAACTGATCTGGTAATGGCTTATAGTGGTCCCAGTCAACAAAATTCACGAAGACAACCTGTGAAAAATGTCCCTGAAACAATTCCTTAGAATCTCGAAATTATAGGTATTGCAAACACGGACTGCGATTGAACAGTTATTCTAAAGTAAGTTGCGAACAATAAATCTATCATTTTTTTATTACTGACTTACCACAATGCCACATTTGAGTGTTCAGTATTTGCGAAGCGTTTTTCCGGGAGATTAATAATTTCATTTCCATAATACTGTTATTGCAGTATATCAAAATTGTCAGCTTGAGTGAAAACTCACTCATAACAGTCACAGCTGTACAGGAGGAAGTTTCTGATCATTGTATCTATAGCAACACTTTAAAAATTGATTTATGAATTGTCTAAAAAATATGCTAAACAATTCTTTTTTTTTGTGGGTATTGCCGACGGTATTATGAAAAGTACTGAACGATATTCGGCCGATACGAAAATAACAGACGCTATTAATTATAAATTACATAAATCTTGTCTGTTATTTGCCACTGGTCGGCCTCATGACGTTAATAACTATAATTGAACAATTCTCGAACAAATCAATGTAAGTTTTTAAAATGATACTTTTTGACGTAACAGTGTAATTTTTGTTTCTAATTCTAGCAGATTTTTTTATTAGTTACATGGTAGAGGTGAAAAAAGTTCGTACCTTGCATAAGCATTTTGAAAAAAATACAAGGAAAGTTAGAAAAACAAAAATTAGATTTTTGTTGTAAACAGCGGCGGGATTCCAAACAGCCATGCATCAAATTATGGTTTTTCCGAAAGAAGTTTTCTCGAATTCGAGAATTGCTATTAAACGTGTTAAATGTGCAAAAAGGAACACATTGTCCAGAAGAGCCCTTATCACTTATCAGAATCATGGCGCATTTAACAGAACGCGAGAGAATCGAAATTTTAATCATGTTTGGATACAGTGAAAGAGTAAGAAATCTTGAGGAATATAAGCAACATTTTCTGAACATGGAAACATTTACTGAAAGCCGAGAAAACTCCGTAAACTCAAACCGGGCGGGTTCGTGGATTCGTGCACTACCCGAATTACTAAATTTTTTTCAAAATTAATGATTCAGCTAGGTAAAATTGGGACGGCTGATTATTCACAATAACGTCCGGTTAGTCACTATCTGGATCCGCTTTCTTCGCTGACTAACTTCTTGCTCACTACTTTTCCAGTACCCCACTGACTTGTCACGTCGTTGCCCCTCCAAGTGTTTCTAAACTTTTATGTCTTCAGAATGCTCCAGAATGAGGACTGCATCCGCTGCGATCATTCGGGAAGGTAGTTGACCTCGACCCAATACGGCTTCTGGGGCGACCTTCGTCGCAGTATAGTTGCCCCAAACGGTATTGTGCATTGAAGCTATCTAGATGACCAGCGAAGTCGTAAGCTTTGTTTCAATGCTTTAAACCAGTTTGCCAAGGTAATTCAATCAGTGAGTGATTTTGGGCTCGCGTCGCGTCGGCAACCCGGGGGCGGCTTTTTATGGGTCATTTGTTGTTTTTTTTTTTCTTTCGTATTGACCAAAAGGAGCCCTCCGTGATTCCGACCTTTACGAGTTTTCTTGCTGGTCAGTTCCATTTCGTACATCATAGCCACTCCTCAAAACCATGAGGTCAGTAGCTATGAATCCAGTAAATCATGTGCCCTAAGCAGACGCAACGACCCCAAGTTGACCGCTTTCTGCATTCCAGCCGCAAGGGTCTCTGCCGGTTTACGGCAGGCAGGAATGATTTTCAGATTGGAGACGAGCGAGTCCTTGATGCCTCCCATGCAACCAATTACCAAAACGACAAGCTTCACTGAGTAACTTGAGTACAGTCTCCTAAGTTCAAAGAGCAGGTCTTGATATTTTGTCCGCTTTTCCTCCTCCTTGACGCAGATGTTATGTTTAGCAGGAACCGAAAATTCAATTACAAACATCTGCTTGGAGGAGTGGTCCAATAGAACTACGTCAGGCTTGTTCGCTGTTATCTGCCTGACGGTTGAGAACGCGAAGTTCCAATAGATTAGGTACCCTTCGTTCTCCACAACAGAGTCAATATCGTTCGGGACATAAGGCAGTACTGGTGTATGGTCTATCGCATGATGATGTCTTAAATGAAAGTATAACACTATCAACGCCCCATTGTGACGATGGATGTAGGCATATCTTGCTCAGGTATTCTGTTGTGGGCTGTACCGAGCAAATTGAGCTCGGTAATAGAGTGTGGCCGAGCTCGCCCAACGTCAAAGTCAAGACGAAGTTCATCTGCTGCTGTTTGTGCCGCCCTAAACAAAAATGCCCCGCTCCCCGCCTCTTGTGACAAGAAGCAACAGGGAATCTGAACTTTGGATGATCTTACAGACTATACCCAAGATTACCCTGTTATGAAGACAGTCCAAACTCAAAAGTCCTCGGCCTCCCTGGTTTCGTGGAAGATATAACCTCGGAACAAACGATTTTGGATACAAACTGCGCTGTAGATGCATCATTTTTCGAGTATCCCGATCAATCTGCTCCAACTCATCTTCTAACCATTTAACTGCTCCAAATGAGTAGAGCAGGATCGGAACGGCAAACATATTTGTGGCAAAAATCTTATTCTTCCCCGAAAGTTCTGACGACCAGATTTGTCAGAGTAGATTTTTGTACTTGCCGCAGAGAGACTTTTTTACCTGGTGTGACGCTTGGATTTGGCACTGCTACACACCCAAGTACTTGTAAGTCTTTCCGGAGTTCAGATGTCATCTTTATCGAAATACTCGCATCGTCCTCTTTTGAGATAAGCGCATTTGTCCCAACCGAACTCCATGCCAATAGCATCTGTGTACTCCTACACTATGCGCAATGACTGCGTCAGTTCTTGTTTGCCGGAAGCATACACTTTCAAATCATCCATGTAAAACATGCGTGATCTTATGCTTCTGGTTACCGGGGGTACCACAGCTATAACCCTTTGCACCGCGCAAGGCTACGGACAGCGGCAACTGTGAGATGCAATACTTCTCTTTTGAATGATATCAACTCTGTCTAAACTTGGTCCCGTCGGAATGTTATCGAGAACCGAGTCTTCCGGAGTGACATCAGTTGTTTGATGCATCTCACCAGTGTATCGGGTATCGCAAGACATTCCAGCTCGTGAGATGTTGTGTCGAATACCTTACGATAATCGCTCCAAGCCATAGATAGGTTGCGCTTATAGTGGACGGCATCCTGCGTGACGCACCTACCGATCAGCAAGTTTTCCTTGCAGCCGTCCACGCCCCGTTTACAGCCTCGCTGTTCGAAAATTTTCTAATACACCGGGTAAATAGAGGTAGTACAGGAGTCTGCTGAAAATCTTATAGCACGCATTTAGGCAAGTTATTGGCCGGTAGTTTTGAGGTAGTATCACCCGTTTTAGGTAGTAAAACGGTTCGCCTCTTGACAACCCACTCCGGAATGGGCCGCTCACTCTTAAGCCAGGAATTAAATACCTTGGCCAGATGCTTATGCGTGCTTCGGAATTTCTTCCACCAAAAGGTATTCATTCCGTCCGGGCCTGGTGCGGCAAAATTTTTGATTCCCTTAAGGGTCTCGCCAATTTCTTCCGGGGTTATCGGATTGCACACCACTGGTCTTAATTGAGAACTTTTTAGAGCCTCGAAGGATTGGTCTTGAACTTATTATTTTCGACCAACCTTCGTCTACTCCTTAACAGGGACTTTCTTGCAGCCACAAGACTGCAAACTCTTTCCATGCAGTGCTGCTTCTCAACAGCAAGCACCGCTGCATTCAGTGTATGATGCCGCGATGTGCCGGATTTTTGGCGTGAAAGGTTTCATCTCTTTTATGAATTCCATCACACACTGAATTTGAGAAATATCCTGCCTAGCGGTTCCTATCTTCTTGTCTATCTTTTCAAGGCGACATTCGAATTTCCTCTCAGCCTCAGTGCTCTCACCACGTGGGACCAAAGAAGAAAGCCTCGTCGCCTCTCGATAGACCATCTCGTTCAGGAGCAGGATGTCTGGATCCTCAGGGAGCTTCCCATCAAGTGTTTCGTCCGCTGCAACAACATCGCTGGCTTTGGGTGGTGGAATTTTGTGGAGAGATTATCTATTCGTAGGCATCTCCAAATTTACCCGAGCAGCGTGGCGGATCGAGTCGTCCGGCTGTACCTCCACCAACTGCTCCGGTGCTCTCTCGTATTGAATGCGACGAAGATGGGCCACATAGTCGCGGAGTTTTTGTGGCCCGAAAAAGTGATGCTCCGGGTGTTTCTCACCCCACAGCCCCACCGCGGCTCGCTCGTCTCGTAGCAGTCGAGCAAGTCATTCCTTACAGTATTGGTCCACTCAAAGCGTCCATGGGCATTGCCAGAGTCGTCAACGGGTGAATTGTTTTGCGAGACCCCACCACCTTCACCTTGGTCCCTATCCGACTGGGACCGGTCGTGGGGGTCTTTCTCTATTGAGGTAGCAACAACAGTCTAGGGTTCCAATTGGTTGTTAGCCAAAAGCAACCCCGGCCGGTAATGAGGTCAAGATGGCTTGACCTCCCAGGTGCGCCAAGAGCTACCGGTCCGATTTAGACCTTCAGCTCGGCAAGGTGGTGGCGCTACTCACCAAGGCCAAAGATGTTATGTGGCCTGCCTGCCTTTGCAATAATAAATTATTATTAAAATTATTATTCTGCTATATTATAGTCTGTTCTACCTCTCCTTGCTATAACCCATGAATTTCAAAGGTGATGTTTGGCGTTATAGTCGTCGACAGCGAGAAATCTGTTCCCAAGCATGCTGAAATATGAAGTAAATTCGGCCTCAGTAGTAGTTTTGTGTGGAGGGCAGTAGACCGCTGAAATCGTAGTTACCTATACGAGGAAATAATAACATGAATATAATTTTACAATTATAACCAGCGTTCAATAAAAAACCTAGTTAGAGAAGGCTTGAAATTGCGTTTTTGTTTAATTTTTTTACCGTGTAGAGCTTGACTGATTAACACGAAACTCTCCATGACAGATAACATAACCTCAAAATTTCAGAGAAGCTGCAATATTATTATGCATCTTAAAGAAGTGTTGACAAGTGTTTTAGGGTATTCGTTAGCGGTTTTATATAGACCGACACGATTTGGGGGTTTGGGCTGCAATGTCTTGCAGGTATCTCCAAGATTCCTATAACGGTTGGTAAGAAGTTAAGGTAAGAGTAAAGTGCATACAGACCTTTGGGTGTGATGTTAATTGAGTTATTTTTAGATATCGGACACTTTATGATTTGGTTTTACACCTTTATTTCTTTAAAATGTAGAAATTAAAACACTCTTCTAAAGGATATGACCAACTGAGAGTTTCTAACCAAATTTCTACAAATGTTTATTGAGAATTTTACAATCCCTTAGAACGACACAAAACAGTTACAGCAAATTAATGGTGAAAATGTATTCGATATTTCTTGTAGAGAATTGTGCTCTTTTTCTGATCCAATTAAAAACAGTTTGCAAAAAGTCTTCAGTTTCATATTTTTTCTTACATCGGCTGCGGATGCTTGGTACATGAAATTTTTAATATGTTGCCAAAGGAAGAAATCACTTGCAGTTTCGCTTGTTACTTTATCATATTTCACGCTCAAAGTTGTTCTCTTAAATGCGCAAATCTGAAAAGTATGGTTAGGTAGAAGCTTTAACTCTTGAGTTTCAGAAGCAAAAGACAAACCTTTTCTTTTGCAGATGTTATTAGATCAGGGTGCGCCTCACTAAGTTTTATTAAGAAAATGTAGAGCATAATATGTAAGTGTCTTTAGTGATATCTTTTATGCTACGGAAATTCTTTCTTTGATGACACTTTCACCTACCGGTCAGCTTTGGCACAACTCACGCATTTTCTGATATGTTGTGACCGTTTTAAATTCATGTTTTCGTACCATTTCGTACTTGCAAACAAGGTTTAAGAAACGGCTGCTGTAGCGACTGTCACTGCAACCTCCATAACAGCAATGATTTGTAGCACCTTTCCGCGTCTTCTGATCACTTGCCATCTTACTATAGTTGCAATACTTAACTCGAATTACAACAAAACAACTTCCATTGACAAAGCAACACCGTATCAAATATAAATTTCAATAACAATTTGTTCGAATTTAGTGCTGGTTGCCTAACCTAAACTGAATTAAATGACAAGTTAGTTTTTGTAACAGTTGCAATGTACACTGTAATAAAAATGCCCAGCCTCCTCTAACCAGGTTTATTTTTGAACGCTCGTTAGCATAAAATTTCCACAATTGCGGTCAGAGTAACATCAATCAAAGAGACCTTTGAAAACAAAAATCATTGCCACACTATGATTTTTTTAATTCAACATTATTATATGAACCTTTTAAAGGTTTTAAAAAGAGAAAATTTCGTAAAATGTGGTATTGATTAACTTTTTGTAATACGTCTCCATTTTGATATTCAAATAGACACATCGCGAATGCGAGGGCATCATCTGTGATGTCCTAATAGCTAGTGGCGGCTCGTTCATGAGGTCATTCGGTCAATGACCTTCCGAAAGAAAAAAGTGAAAATGGCAGTATCAAGGCTCTTTGTTTTGTGGAATATAATAATATAATAATTATTGCAGTTAAATTATTATGTTTGAATTTTCGTATAAGTTATCTATTGAGTTTATCACTGTGGTTCTCGCGAAGAATTTTATACACGGCGGAGCGCTGAGGTTGTCGAGTTCACCCGGGCCAAAGCTACCTCATGCCCTCGTTAAGCTGGTAGCCAATAATTGTAACGAGCGCGACAAAAACAGAGCTATTGCATTTCAACATTGTACTATACAAGGAAACAAGGTCAACCGCTTTTAGGGTCAACAGCCCAAGAGTGTCTCATTGTAGGATCGAATCATGTGCTTCATTGTAAGCGACATAATGCATTGCTTGAGATAAAGATAGAAAGTCGGACGTCCGACTAACAGATTATTTAAATTTTGAGAAACGATTGGAGCTTAAAACAAAAGGTCGTCCCCTCCCAGAAATGAAAATTAGACAGCTAAGCAAGGACAAAAATAAGAAGTTCACCGTAATTTTCGTAAGGGCATGTATGGTTTGTCGTACTGGGTTTGTGGATGTGAAGTGACAAATGCCTTTTACTGTTTCGTGGGTTTGATTTTTTCAAATTGCAAATTATTCGCTGTGGTGTAAGAACGGTGTCACAGGAAAGTTAAATGCACGGAAAGTTTTTAGGTTGCCAAAACGTGATTATCTTGTCACTAATGTCACTTTAAGTAACAAAATGTATCAAAAATAGGAAGTGACAGCACATGGAAGGGAATATTACCAACCCTCACAAAAAATCCCTACTAAAGTAAATTTTTTTGTTTAAAAACGGCTCAAAAAGGGCAAATTACAAAAAAAAAAAATACTCGCTTCATAAGACCTTGAAGCACTCATTCTGTAAAATAACTCGTGGCTACGTCACTGGTTTTTTAAACTTGAATTCGTGCTTTAAGACTGGTCTTATAAAACTTGTTTTTTAATATACTATTATTATCGATCAAAGTGAAAATAAGAATTAACAGAAACTTGTGTAGTACCTCAAATAAATGCGACACGCGTAGTTATTGAAAATATTGATATCCACAGTAATGCCTACACCCCCGTCCTTCAAGTCTGAGATAAGGATGACAAGGATCTACGTGCTGCGTCCAAATTTACAACAAAAACTTGATTAAAGTTACTTTGAATCATCCGGTACTTTTACTGTAATTTTTGTGTTCGAATCGTACGATCAACAGCCCCGACATCCTGTGACGTTAAAGATCGTGTATTTGGAGTTCTGTTTATTAACCGTAGTATTACATTCGCAGCAGCGGGCTCTTTGCAATGGGAGAAACGTTCTCGATAAATCTTTGTCCCCGCTTTAGCGTTTTTTCCACATTCTCCGGAGATGATTAACATTAACATTTCACAAGCTTTGAGGTGTACGGATATTTTATATTTGGTCAAAAACGAAAAACCTTTTGTGTTTACGATTAAAAACAATTTGCTGGATCACTTTTGGTGGTAGATAACTACTTCTAGTTAGTAATTAATATTAGTTAATTAATACTGCCCAGCTGAGAAAAACAACTTCTCTACCGTGGTATATAATATACTATTTTCTACTACTAGCTGTAGAATGTACGATTATATAATTATGTAGTTTGTAGAAGATGTGTGAAATTGTTTTTCTTTCCTAATAGTTAATAATGATTTCATTATTGACTAGTAATTAATAATTGAAGAGACCGGATTTCGTGCGAGATGCATATCGTGTATTATTTTATCTACCAACTTAAAAACAGCGCCCTTCGATTTTTACAAATTGCACCAGTTGTAAATATTTGGCATTAATTACTGCAGTTCATGTAAAAAAAAGAACGAAGTGTTAAACTATTACAAAATGCATTGCATGAAAATCCGGTGTCTGACTGAGAAATGTCAGTCTCAAAAAATAGATAACCTCAAATTCGTTCCGACTTTTGGCATTATCATGATTATCATTTGAAGAAAAGTTAAACAAATGTGCTAGTAATAAAAAAAGTATATAAACTACGGTTGAGAAGCCTTTTCTTAGCCTCGCACTTTTATTTTCCGCGATGCTTCGCATCTTGGGAAATAAAATAGCTCGGCTAAGAAAAATGGCTTTTCAACCTTGGTGTATAAATACTATTATTGATCGCCCCGATGACGCCAACATTGTGTGTCGGTTTAATAAATATATTTAAATTTGTTTTTGGTGTTTTAGGGGAAATTACTAATTAGAAGTAGTTGTGTTTAAGAAAGTGAAAATTGTAAAATAATTCGACTTTAACTTTTTCTATATAAAATTTCAGGCATAAACAGCAGAAGCTTTTTTAGTTGGTTTTCCTTACAGTAGCTACAACCATTCCATAGCTCTCTGCTTTTAATGGGGAATGTATAAAAAACACAAAGTATATAATTATTAGGAATGATTTTAAATAAAACTTAATATTACACTCGTGTGGAGTACTATATTATACACTTAAGAAAATTAAATTAAAATTAGAACTAAACTTTTTCTTGCGTGCCTAATATAGTACATTCCACACTCGTATAATAAATAACTATTATCCAACACTTGGTTATTACGTAGTCATAATAACGCCGATTTTGAATGGATTATGAGGTCTATAAGACACATGTGACTTATGAAAAAAATATTCAACGGTTTTCTAATTTGTCATAAGCCAACAGTTTTGAACGTCAAATAAAGATAAAAAAATTTTGGGTTTTGATGAATGTTCAAGAACTGTTACAGAAGGGGGTGTTGGATAAACCTATGTATTACACAAGTGTCTTAACAGCAAATAAGTCACTCAAGAAAAATTTGCCACTCGAGCAAGCTCTTGTGGCTAAACATTTCTTTCGTGACTTATTTGCCTTATATGACACTAGTATAATAAATAGCTATTATCCAACACCTGTTTATTACGTAGTC
The DNA here is from genome assembly GCA_963583935.1 of Diaperis boleti. NCBI lineage: Eukaryota > Metazoa > Arthropoda > Insecta > Coleoptera > Tenebrionidae > Diaperis > Diaperis boleti. The sequence goes on along the minus strand of OY757249.1, from coordinate 40,015,652 downwards.
ATAATAACGCCGACTATGAATGGATTATGAGGTCGATAAGACACATTATGTGACCTATGAAAAAATAATTCAACGGTTTTCTAATTTGTCATAGCAACCAGTTCATAAGCCACAGTTTTGAACGTCAAATGAACGTCAACATTTTTTGGGTTTTGATGAATGTTCACGAACTGTTACAGAAGGGGGTGTTGGATAAACCTATGTATTACACACGTGTCTTAACAGCAAATAAGTCACTCAAGGAAAACAAAAAAAAAAACATTTCTTTTGTGACTTATTTCCCTTATAAGACACTAGTATAAAAAATACCCCCCAAAGTTCGGTAGAGAAAGACTTTCTCACAAATACAGGTCGTTACTTCATCAACAAATTGAACACAAATATTCGAATACTTCGACACTAAACAATTGATCAACGGAGAAAAATAAACCAACTAAATGAAATGGGCTCTATAGCAGCTCCTTGATAAAATTTCTGGCACTGTAGTAGCTTCCTATTAAACATTGCGCTCAGCCACCACGGTGATTACCCCTCCGGCAATCTCGTCCCCCTTCTGGAAGCGACCACGACCGCGTTGACCGTATCCAACACCACGCGAACGCTGTACATCGCGAAAGATTGAATTCTCGTGCCGGTGCACAACGTCCCGCTGATGTTGTTAGACCCTATAGCACCGCCGAAGACACGGTCCTACCAGGGACCCCGATTCCTGGTCTCTGCCATCCCTGACAGCCCCTACTTCCTTCCGGGTTTGGTACCCCATCAAGCCCACCATCCTTCCAACAACGAAACCAATAACAAAACAAAATCTTGTATTGTACAGAGTGTATGACCGACGACCGACCAACCAACCCACGTTCAATCACTCTGAAAGAGACTGGGGTGAGCACCGAACCGTAGCCCGAGTCTCTTCTTGTCATCTTTCGTTCCATCATTCTCTCCTCCCACACGTGCCTCCTTTCAAACCCGATCTCCTCCAGCCCCTACACAAACCACAAACGACTACCCCCGAAAATTGACGGTTTGCGGGCCCCCTACCCCTTAGGTAGCCATTACGGTCCAAATAGTAACACCCTAAATTTAATTCACTATACACTACTTAAAAAATAAAAACACTTTTTTAAATATTTTAAGAGATCTGGATCAAACTTCGAATATATCTTGAAAAATCATTTATTTACGTATTTACAAAATTGTCCTTGAAAACTTATGGTTATAGTCAACTTAGAACCTAAAACGTTCTAACAATACAACAATAAGTTAAAAAAAGTTACTTTTGAGCAGTGTATTAAAAGCACGTTGTTACGGAAATGAGAATAGAGTGTGAATTACACCGGTCTACAGTATTTTTGCGCATGGCACATATATACAGTATTTTTATTTTTATTGCTCATGTAGACAAACAGTATCTTTGCAACCTCGGTTACGGTTTCAAAGTAACGGTTTGCCCATTTATTAATTTGGGTGCGCAAAGTTTACTTGTCGCACGCAAATTATCCTTTGCACACGCAAATTCAGATAAACAAACTACTGAAAACTGAATTTGCCCCTGGAGTTCAATTTTATATTGGAATTTATTCCGCATTCGCAATAAAAAATAGTATGTCCAACTCGTGCGGCGTTGTCGATTGCCCCCTCAAGCGAATGAGCGCACTCACTTCGTTCGTGCGCTCAACTTCGCTTTCGTGGGCAATCGACAACTTGCCGCACTAGCTAGAAATAAAAATAAGAACAAAAAAAAGTTCTGTATTTGATTTTGTGTGAAAAAAATGCGAAAATGAAGAAATGATTTATTAAAAGATAACGAACGTCGTTTGTCTTAAAATATACCTAGTTCAAATATTTAAAAATGAACAGTTTTGCTTTTCCTGTCATGTTCAACAGAAGAACCCCCAAATATAATCCCCCATCATGCTTTTAGTGTACTGGCGTTGGTAACGTCTCTCAAATTCCTTTATATCTTGATGGAAGCGTTCCTCATTTTTGGTCTTAATTTTTAACAGGTAGCTTGATGTACGCTAGGCTTCGCAAATCTTTAAATTTGTACTTAAATAATACTTTTTTTCTCTTACTTAAATAAATTTGCCGCAAATATAGCAAAACGAGTCAGCGTCTCGTTTACAACTTCTTGAAGCCTAGTACAGGTTGATACAGCTAAGAAATATCTAAAACACGTTATGCCTCTGTAATACGAAAACAATTATTGTTGTACACATATAAGCGACGGAAGAAACACTACCACCCGCCCTCGACAGCGACAGCTCGAAATGACCGACATTAATTGGGCGCGAAAATCAAAACTAATCAAATTGCTATTACGTTTTTAAAAGCAAATGTCCAATCGCACTTTGTCTATATTTTTGTTTATACGAACAAAAATATTATGTAATTCCCATTGCACCACAATGGTTTTAAAAAAATGGACAGTATCTAACTAGTACCTACTTAAGGATGGGATCCTCGTTGAATAAACCTAACAGGCGCCTGTAGATGGCGCTTAAATCGGACTTTTAGTCTGTTTAAATTTGTCTCCTCCCCGGGTACCTGCTAACTTACTACCAAAATTGTAGAAGCCATAAAACCCTCGAACCGTGTTAAAAATTGAAGGGTCTGTCCTCGACAAGACCTGAGGGGGACATGTTTTGATGCAATAGTAAGCAGGTTTGCTGCAACCCCATACCCCTGACAGGAGCAAACTTGATTTTTTAAATAGGGAATAGGGGTCGAGTAACATGTCGTTTGAAAGGTCTTTTACTTGTCTTTTCAGCCATATAAGTTTTTTTTATATACCTACATAATCTATAAGTTAGTAATTAAAATAAAACAATATTTTAACGGATTTGTTTTGTATTTAGACATGCTTGCAATCATTAACAATAAAGAGCTTGAAATCAACAATGTTAGACAATCTGTGTTTTTGTACAATTATTTGCTTATTTATTATCTTATCGGTTTTTGGCTAGAGCTATAGAACGCATTGGTCTTTCAACAGGATGGAGCACCACCTCATTATACTGCGCCAGTACGGCAGTTCCTGGACAATAACTTTCCCGACCACTAGATTGGTAGACAAGGTACTGTAAAACGGCCAGTTAGATCGTCCGATTTGACTCCCCTAGACTTTTATTTGTGGGGACACCTCAAGTCCAAAATTTATGCGACAGAACCAGCTTCTCTGGAAGATTTGCGACAAAAGATTATACTGGAATCTCGACAAATAACACCAGAAACGTTGCGTAACCTGAAAAGCGTATTTCATAATCGTCTGTATGACTGCATGGATGTCGATGGGAATCATTTTGAACATTTCATATGAAATCAAATTTAGTGTTCAATGCTACAGTTGCTTTATCGCTCAGGAAATTAAACACGATTATTTTTTCAGTTTATTTATTTACTTATTGTTAAGGATTGGTATAAATGAGTATGGATGACGACAAATTTGATTACAGCATTATTCAGATCAATAATAAATGGTCTAATAATGTATATTGCAGGCTTTTTATCGTTAATTGCAGGCATTCCTAAATACAAAACAAATCCGTAAAAAGAAGTTCATTTTTAATCACTAACTTATAGACTATGTAAATAAAAAAATATTATGTAGCCGAAAAGACAATTAAAAGACCTTTCAAACGACATGTTACTCGACCCCTATTCCCTATTTAAAAAATCGAGGTTGCTCCTGTCAGGGGTATGGAGTTGCACCAAGCCTGCTTACTATTGCATCAAACCATGTCCCCCTCTTGATAAAAATTTACCTGTTTTTAAATTTTTCTTAAATATCTTTTCCTAAAAAGTTATTGAGGGTGGCTCGTTTCGATTGAAACGGTCTGTATATACCGCCTTACACCATTTTTGCAAAATAAAAATTCTTTAATAAAAAAATCTAAAAATAATTTTAGACTTTCATAGTAAACATTTTTTATAACATTTATAATAAAACATATTATTAATTATAGTATTTGTACCTGCTCACTACCAAATTTGTAAAAACCGTAAAATCCTGAATGAAAAGGCAAACGCCTCTGAACAAATAATCTGTTTTTGACTGTTCTTATTGTTGTCGGCACATCAAACACATTATGCACGTTTAGTGGAGACGTGTTTGTAAATAGACCTCCCTCATTACGCCTTTTTATATTCTGCGACTTGTCGCAAATCACCAAAAATTACGTATTCATAATAGCTTCATTCGGAAGGGTAAATATCAGGTAACTAAGTTGACGGTGGTGGCAAACAGAAAAACATAACAAAGCAATAAAATAGGTATACCTGTGACAAATTTACAAATTAATATAATAGTATGCAAACAACACATTGTATAATAATCATGAAGAGGGTAACAAATAAAGGAAGTTGCCTGAATCTCAATAATTTATGCCCTAATAAAAAGTAGGTACTGATAGACGCAGTAAAGACGATTGGTTGACCCAGTAAAATAAGTTCACACCCACGTCTCTATTGGAACAGCCTCATGATCCTTATTTTATAGCTCCATTTTAAGTAAAACCACCTACTTTTTTATTAGTAAAGAATTGTTTTAACAAAAAACTCATTTCTTTTGTAAAACAAACTGAACAGCTTCCAATTTGGCAAGATAAGTTACATTTTTTTTATTACGTCACATTCATGAAAATAACAAACAAAAGACAAAAATATAAGTCTATTCTCGGAAAAAGTTTTTAGATACATGTCATAATAATATACGATACGTCTCATAACTCGGAAGCTTAGGCAACCCTTGAAACAGGGCGAAAAGAGACCCGGAGGGGGGCCCCCGAAGAGGGAACCAAGTGGTGTTTTCCCTTGGTATTCAAAGCGGCCAGGTGTGTACCTGATCCGCTATTTCCCTTACAAAGACCGTTGGTAGTGGACATCACGGCCCCGTGAGGCCCCCTTCGCGACGGTCTACGTATACTCCGCATTTCTTGGATTCAAGAATTCATCCGGTTGACGTATTAAAGTTTACCTTTTGTATTTAATGTTGTTGGAAAGTGTTAATTTGTTTATTATTGAATAAAAGTTAATTTGACGTATTGAAGTTTGTTGTTTTAATTATTTCTATTCCTTTAAAAGAAAACCCCCGACACATAAGCGTGGCCCAGCGGCAGTCAAGTGAACCTTTTGTCTCCACTGACAACTACCTGGTGCAGTGTGCAGCCACCATACGGTCAAGAGTTTTAATTGTTTTCCTTTATAAAGGAGGGGGCCACCCGAAGAGTGAGCCCGAGGGGGAGGGCGAAGAGGGAGCCCGAGTGGACCCGCCGGAGAGGGAGCCCGAGGGGGCCCCGAAGAGGGAGCCCGAGGGGGGGCTCCAAAACGGGCGAGCTATCAACATAATATAGAAGTCGAAAGTTAAATTTATTTAGTTCTAAAATAGGAATTACGTATTAGACAAATTTAAGTGACTTGAAGTCTTCAGACAGAGGGGCCCGTTGAGACAGACAGGCTCCCTTGAGACATCCTTGGGACAGGGACAGTAACTACCATCTGAGCTGCCGTACCACCTACTACGCTAGTCGCAGTCGTTGATTCCACGCATCCTCACCACCAAAGTGATCGAAATTGTCAGTATGACAGCTGTCCAAGGATCTTAAAAAACCGTTTTTTTGTGTAAAATTGCGTTTCTACAAAAAAACCAACTACATAGGTAGACTTAAAAAGCTAAACTTTATCTAAATACAAAACTTTATCGAAATCGTTAGAGCCGTTTTCGAGATCCGCGAAATATATACAGTATGTCCCCGGATTGAGTTTACAAGAGGAAAAAAATTTATTTTTTAATTTATTTTTGACTTTACGCCAAAACCTCAAAGGAATAAGATTTTTTGCTTGTCCTGAAACCAGCAAATCTGTAATTAAAACTTTATTATTCTGACCGAGTTGAAAGAAACGTATATTTTTCTCTTGATTTTGGACTTGGTAATGATTAATTTTAATCTTAAAGTTTTCTTATCACGAAGGCAAGCTATCGTTTTAGTGTAGAATTGTACGCGGAAATGGATGGGGGGGTTAATTGAATAATGATTGCTCTTGTTAAAAATTAGTTTTTTATGTTAAAGGTGTTTCTTTGAGTTGCCATTTTTTTATTAAATTAATTTTAATTTATTTAAAATAATTTTTTTCACAAACATTTTTGTTATTTAACTTGCGTAAACTCATTTGTCAACGTGACATCGTTGTCAAAAAAATAAAATCGCCAATGTGGTGGGATTTAAAGAGCAGAGAAAAAAATTTATAAGTCCAAAATTAAGAGAAAAATGAAGTTTTCTTCCCACTGAGTCAGGATAATGAAGTTTTAATTACAGATTTGCTGGTTTCAGGACAAGCAAAAAATCTTATTCCTTTGAGGTTTTGGCATAAAATCAAAAATAAAAATTTTTTTCCTCTTGTAAACTCAATCCGGGGACATACTGTATATAAATAAATAAATAAATTTACAAGAATTGCTCGTTTAAATATATTATTATATATTAATATTAGATAGATAGATTAGATAAGCTAAAAAAAACTAAAATAGTTTTGTTATTTTCGCTCTTCTGAAAAATTTACATTTTGTGACTTAATACACTTTTGCTCTAAGGTACGGAATCTATTTGTAGCCGTGACTTTATGATTATGACTTTATTTTAGAGTCACACCCCAGTGCAGTCAAGTGTTTTTTTTGTGCACTTTTTTTGTTAACAGAAAATAATCTGTAACAATTTCGTTTTAATCTTATCTTATTCAGTGTAATTAAATATCGGTTTAAATGTTACTCAATCTAACTATTTGGCAGAAGCTTTACTAAAAAACACCTTTGAGAAAGTTTTATTTATTTATTTTCAGTTGCATTCTAATATTGGGAATTTTATTATTTTTTTATATACTTATAATAGTACTGTGTCTATATAGATAAATTTTTAATGGATGTTGCATGTTATTATAACGAGTGAGCAACAAAAGTCGTGATCGTAGGAGGCTCTGAATCCAAAATTTTGAGTCGATTCTTGATCGATACGATTGTGTAAAAAGTCATCGAGCTGTCAAATCTGATTCAAATTTGTGACAGTCAGAGAAAATAGGTTAAAAGTAAAGTAAAAGAACCGATGTACGTTTAGCCAACTGCGATCACGAATTTTGTTGCTCACTCGTTACCTTTTTGCTGCAAATGCAATAACATATTAGACAGTCCGTAAACATGTGTTTTTGCTGACGTCTAGTTTTTCTTTTTTTGTGTATAATTTCAAATTACATTTACGTGGTATTGACACAAAATTCGATCCATCAATATTTTTCATAAAAACTTTTTTGTAACTGTTCCGTTCGATCAGATAATTTTAAAACGGGGATAACGTATGCTTTCAATTATTTCAAGCGCAGCTACAAAACAAAACATCGCCCGATAAACATGTCAAAGAACTTTGTCACTTCAGTTTTTACCTTCTTTAGTCATGTTTTTCGCAATCTTCTTAAGAATCTGAAGGTAACTTTGTGTTGTGTAAGTGTTTCTGAAAGCAAATATGGTCTTAAGCCCAACGCACGCTGCTTATTAAGCTAATGCTCTGATTCAGTTGCAATACTAAGCTGCACGAGTTTTTCTTCCAGATGTAGTGTTCAAAGGGCTCTAGAACGGTTTCGAGAAATTGGGAACTACACCAGAAGAGCTGGATTAGGCAGAAAAAGATGCACAAACTACCGAGATGATCATATTCTTACGTTACAAGTATTGCAAAATAGGGACACAACTGTTGTTAGTGCTCGAAACGCGATAGAAGAAGTTCACGGTTTTGCTGTTAGTGAACGAACAGTGAGAAGAAGATTAGAGGAAGAAGGTCTAACTACAAATGGACCACTCTTGACCAGGGAACAGCACACAGAGCGGTTGCGTTTTGCTTATAAACATGAAAATTGGGAAATTAACTAGTTGAGTCAAATTCTCTCAGATCACCAGATGGCCTACAGAGAGTGTTGTGTCGAACAGGAGAAGGATTTGCTCAGTGCAGTGGTACAATTACCAAGGCTCAGTTTTGGTGGAGGGTCAATTATGGTTTGGGGTGGTATCAATTTGGAAGGTCGTACAGAATTAGTGACGGTGAATGGAGGAACAACGAATCCTGTGAGGTACATTTGAGATATTCTGAAACCTTATGTTGTGTCCTACTCACATCGCTCGAATTGTTAACAATTACCTGGATGAAGTTGAAATTCAACGAATTATGCACATTTGAGACAAGGTAGGAAGAAAAGGTCGAGGCAGAATTCCTGCTCCTGCAAATTTAGGGGTCCTCATGATTCAAATTTGGGAAGCAATTGACCAGCAAGAGATTCAACATCTCATTGAGAGTATGCCAAGAAGAATAGCAACTGTAATTCAACACACGTTCAACACGGGGAGGCAACACACGTTATGGAAATTGGGTTTAGATTAATGTTTTTACAGGAAATATTAACTTGCTACTTAGATTTTGAAAGCGAATTTGCACTTTATTTTGTTTTTGAGACAATAAAAATTGTTATCATTTAATTTGTTTTAAAATTGTTTTATACCTCTTTTAAATTATTGATTTAAGCACGTATTAAAATCTTTACTTGGTAAAACCAAGTAAATAGAATTTTGTGCCGCTGAGTGTATATAATTACATCAGGGATGTCACCATGTTTTTGCTGAAATGGAATTTAGTGAATAACGTTCGAACTAAAAATCCCATTAGAAAACATATCTCTTTAATTAAATATTTCCATTGATGCAGCAGCATATGTGTAGCAGGATAAAGAACAACAGAAAATTTAATCAAGCCGTTAGGTCGCTAGAGGCATTGATTCACGATGGAACCTCGACGAAGAATAGAATTTATTGAGGGACAGTAGCTCGTTTTCAAACAAAAGTTATAAAGCCAGATGCATATTCGGCTTTAATTATTCCACCTCTACCCCTATTGCGGTGCAGACCTGCATTCATAAAATACCACACGGTTTTTTTTATCTAAAACGTGCGATCCATTTTACACGTTGGTTGTACTGCTTTTAATGTGGATCCGGTTGTATTCAACTTGAGGTTAGAAAAGAATAATAAACAGTAAAATCAACGTTTTGCAAACACCTCTGTTATCGAAATGTGCTCCAATTTAATTAGTCGATTGTTGTATTCCCACATTTTGACCGGAATTCAGTACGTGATTATATCGCTTACAAAGTGCTTTGCTAGTATAGCAATTTCCAATAGATACCAATAAATTCATTAATGCACTAATTCACTTTATTATAAATTGTTGGTTGGTCTGAAAACCGTTAGGTAAAATTTTACATGAATATTAAAATATCTAACTATATGGATAAAAATATTCTTTCAACATAATTTAAACATAGTTGCAAAGTGTAATCTACACGTTTTAAATTCTATAAACGTCCTTCGCCCTTGAAAATAATTTTGTCTGAAATTCGGATTTAAAAATAGGATTCATACAGTTTACCCTAAATCCTTATTAAAATTCTGTGAAAACAAACCTCTAGTGATTAACTTTTCCTTGGTCTTGCTTTTTTAATACGTATAACATTTCCTTTTTGTAATCATAGCACAACGAAGTGCGGTAGAAGTTGCGATATCATCTTCCCTTGTGATTATGCTCTGTCTAAATAGAAAAATTAGTACAGCTTTAAAAAAATGAGAGTTGTCAGTTTAAAAAAGAATGAAATTTTAGCTATTCATCTGATGAATGATGACTTGACATTGTGCTTTGACTACTGAGGATGAGAAATAATAGTTGGAAGCAAAATTAATTGGTTTTCGTTGAAGCTGTAGTAACTAAAAGGCGCCAGCGATGTTAGTTACACCAGCAAGCATGTCTTGAATATTTATAAAGCATTTTCCAAGGGGCACGTAAAGCAAGTAAGTCAAGTCTCCGAGCTTGAAGGCTAAGGGTCATGTAATAACCTTATGATATGTTCGAGCATTTCTGGTCGCTATTCTGGAATTTATATTGCATATTCAAAAATATAATACACATTTTTCGTCACAAAGATATTTTCGCTTCTTAATGGAAATGCCTAAATATGCATAATAATTTTATTGAGGTTGCAAAATGGTTGAGCAAGGTGGGCCTCGGAGGGCAACGAGTGTATAAAATAAATGCCTGTAGAATGGTTTAAACATTATATTTTGAACAGTTTAAAGAAAAGTCATTTAAGCTGACTAACGGAGGAGCACGAAAAGATTCTGTACCTACTGACACTGAATGTAAACATAAATTCATCAAATTGAGTATTGTTGATCATTATGAATATTATAATATTATACTGACAGACAGTGATAGATAGATTACCAACATTTCTAAGAAGTATCAACTAGATCAAATATTTTAAAAAATAAACAAAAATGTTTCATCAGTTAGCTTATTATATTATTTTAGAAGATTTTCAACAAATTTGACACTACTTGTTGCAAAGGTATTTATAAAAAACTTTCCTGGCGGATAAAGGTAAAAAGGATCAATTTTTGGCTAACGGAAGCATATAAGTGAAGTCACTATTCATAAAATTCTGGACGAGATGAATAAGTTTAACATTATATCCTTAAGCTAAATTTGCATAATACGTTCCAGAAACACACGACAAACAAAACGAAATGTATGCAAAGTCTCCGTGATATAATTATTTCGGTGAATAAATGGTCACTTTCTAGACAGCAGAGATGGACTCTCATTTACATGCAAATGGCGTATAAATTAACCTTCACAAAATTTACATTTAACATCTGATTTTAACGAGTCACATTCATTGCTACTAATTCAATTTTAGATCAGATTTTATAGAAATAATTTCAATTACAATAATCAAAACTAGACTCGTCTCCAGCGCAAGTAATTAAATCAACATATAATTTTATTTGTGGTTTCGTGGCTTTATCAAACTAAGCTTGTCAAAGACATTATTTCTAAGCGTTAAGTTTTAATTAACAATATTAAATATATCTACATTCCATTACTTTCCAGAACCATTTTTCTGATACTACCTTTACCTCTTCAATAAAAACCTGGAGATAAAGTTTCATTGCAAGGTAGTTGTAATTGCTAAAGTTTTGTTCTCTTAACGGCGTCGATTTTGAAGTGTGATAGCAAGTCGATCGTATCGTATCTCATTGTTATTAGACAGTTATACTGTCATTAGTCTGATTTTACTCAAAACTATTTCTCTTTATCAATAAATAACTGTCAAACTATATTTTATAGTGTGTACTCAATTTAGGTATTTGTGTTTTCGTGATTATCTATTAGAAAACTTCTACAATAAAAACTATGCACCACCAACTCTTCAAAGAAACAATCATCGATTTAATCCTTTATACAGCAAAGTGCGCTATTAGATTACATTGGAAGCTGTTATCTTTTTTTATTTTAAAAATTTTAAAAACCAGAAGAATGTTGATATCCTTAGTTCGACTTAGATATATTTAAATTTAAAAAATTTTAAAGTTTAAAATTTCTTAGACATCTATAATATCAAAATTAATTGCTTACGTTAATGATTTTAGTCCAGAAAATGAGTCTTTACGTTACTAGTCCGTTAAAAGTTTTACCGGATTCAAACAATTACAGTACAATCTGTATAATAATAATACTCCCACATAAGTTTCGCCGCCTTGTATCATTCTTTTTTCGTTCAATGGAATCCTCAACGTATTTTTCCGCAACTGAAGAGCTTTTCCAAGCCCCCCGTGTCTTTTCAACACCACAAGTTCAACTCCAGCATTTGCTAGCAGCGTAGGCGATGTACGACGAAAAGTATGTCCGGTATTATACATCTCAGGCACTAACTCAGGATTTGCTAAACCTAAATACTGGGCAATTTTCTTCAGAACAACATATCCATGCCAACAGCTCCAGAACATATACACTTTCCATTTTATCGATAACCGTGAATACTCTTGTTTGTTTTGCTTTTGATTTAAGAATCGTAATTACCAGATGTGAGTTAGTATAAAGAAAGCGTCAGGGATATAGTGTTATCTAACAAATAAACGAGTGCAAAATAAAAAACGCAACAAATTATTCACATAGTATTTAATTCGTTTGCCTGGTTACATTTTTCGGTAAAACTTGATATTGCAAATTATATAATTCTAATGCATAATATTAGTAATAGAATCATAGTAGGTATTATTATCGCTATGTATTTAATAAGCAGTCATGGATGGTAATCTACTTAATTGCTCGGTAAAAAAATCGTGCCCCATGTTTAAAACCCACACTGCCAAGTATAATATATTATTCGCATAGTAAAAATCATGGAAGCTCAGTATGAAAATCTGAATGGTCAGTACTTTCTGAAGAGTGTTCAGTAGATTACTGGACGCTCGGTATACAAATCTAAATGTTAAGTATTTTCTGAGTAAAATGTTAATCGCATATGAAAAATCATGTTATATATATTTACTAGCTGACCCAGCGAACTTTGTACCGCCTCAGAATCAATAACACAGGGGTCCCCCTGGGCCCCAATATCCATGTTTTAATAGTTATTCTGCTATTCGGGGCGGAGACAAATCCAACAAATCAAAGATTATAAACATCGGTCCAGCCCAAAGAGGCATGTCTATGTGAAAAATACTTTACGACCTATTCTCATACCTACCAAATATACAAAACTAATTTCATCAAAATCGGTCGAGCCGTTTCGGAGGAGTTCGACCACAAACATCGTGACACAAGATTTTTTATACAGAGTGATCATAAAGTTCCGCACAAAATTCATAATTTAGTTATGTACTATTTTTGTGAAAAACGCTCGAACAGGTCGATTTTTGTTTTTTATTTGCCATCTTTTGACATAAAAATTTTGTTGATGACGTCATCTGTTTTTGAACTAAAACACTCAATTTTTTTAAATGACAACCCCCAACTTTTTTTTGCTTTTTAAACAAATTTCAATAAATTCTCTATTCAACAAGAGTGAAAAATTGATAGTTTGCATAACTTTTTTTTTTTAAATTGTGTTTAACATCAAAAATGAAATTGTTATTCCTTGAAAAAAAAATAGAAATAACAATAAATTTGGAAAGCAAACAACAAAAAATTTAAAACCATTTAATAAAATTTAACGCAAGTGCTCAAACTGACACCCGCCAACTATTTGACACATTCCCAGAGGTGTTTTAACGGTTTGAACACTTCGTTCAATCACTTCGGGACTAATCTGCGCGATTTCACTACAGATTCGTAGTGAAATAGTATTTTTTCAAGGAAAGAAAATTTAATTTTTTGAAGGGAAACTTCATAAATTTTTTCAAAAAAAAAGTTATGCAAGGTATCACTTTTTTACCGTTGTTGAATAGAGAATTGAAAAGTGCATCGAAAACCCAAAAAAAAGTTGGGGGTGCCATTTAAAAAAAATGATCACGGTGTCATAGTTCAAAAACAGATGACGTCAACAAAAATTTTATGTCAAAAGATAGCCATTTAAAAATAAAAATCGAGCTGTTCGAGCGTTTTTCGCAAAAACATAACATAACTAAATTATGAATTTTGTGCGGAACTTTATGATTACACTGTATATTAGAATATAGTGTGCAATCTGTAATAATTGTTCTTATTGAATTGTACCGGACATACATACATTTTTTATACTGTGCGTGACGCAATTAAATACGTATTAAATGATGTTATATTTTATACCGAGCAAACATTTTTTATACTGTACTCGTTTATTTGTTCTATATCACTATTTAATACTGTCTTCTTTATAGCCGTCAAATACTACGTATACATTTCTGCCGTAATTATTATTCAAGTATCTAACATAATGATTGCATATTGCTCCCATTTTTTCTTCTAGTTGCCATTTACATCGGTGTAATAACATACGTCCATCAATTACGTAATTAAAATCTTGTACATCATGAATAGTTATCGAGACTTCCGGAAATAATTCATATAATGTTGATTTCTTTGTTTTTCGAATTTGACCATCTTCAAAGAGAACGAGAGAATAAGGTGCTAATTCATAATTCATATAAGTTTTAAGCCCTTCATCGGATTTTTTCAAAACACAAATACGTTGGAATAGTAACAACGGATCACCTGTAATAAACTCATCATTAATTTTAATCTTGTTTTTTTTTTTTTTTGATAAAGCAGCCACTCTAATTCCCCTCCACTTTTTGCTACCTGCTCCGTGCTTCTACGACCCTTTTTGAATACCTGCCTACAAAACATCCTGATGTCCATTTTAGCCAAATGATATTTATTACAATATAGAAATATAAGAAGAATATATTATTCATTTAAAATAAAAAAATTCAAAATTTATTGAAATTACTGAAAAATAAAAATAATAATAAGCAACAAAATGGGTAAATATTTTAGTATTTTATCCATACAACATAATTCAGAAGGTGTTACATTAATTCATTCAAAGTAATTAGATTCCGAGGTCAAACTCCTCAGACACCCTACTAATATTAAATAATAATGAATTATGCGGGAACTAGCATTCCTATAGTAACAAACGTTTGTCAAAAATGACAAGGAAAAAAGTGGGTCATGGTAAATTGTTTTGGATATTTTATTCGATTATTTAGTATAAAATGGATAAAATTGCGATGACGATTGACGTATAATTTTAAAGTACTAGGACGTTAATGTGCCACTTTTGGTATCATAAATAATCCGAAAAATGTCAGTTTAGATACAAGTATGAAATAAAATAGCTCTATTGTAACTCTATTGTAAAAAAGTCTATATTAATAGTATATTATTTATCTAGAACGAAAAGTGAAGTACGAGCAAGTTGTTTACGGCCGAGGCGTCTAGCCGAGGCCGGAATTACTTGTGAGTACCTTTAAAAACACTTCTTCGTTCGAGGTAAATGCAACGTTTTATTTCATACTGCAAGTTTAATGAACTAATTGTAAGTCATAATAAAAATAAATGTGGTGTGTTTATCTCGCACAAATTATTCGTAATAATTAAATATGCGGGAACTAACATTCCCATAGTAACAAACGTTTGTCAAAAATGACAACGAAAAAACTGGGTCACGGTGAATGGTTTTGGATATTTTATTCGATTATCCGTTTAAAATGGAGAAAATTGAGGTCTCTCAAGACATTGAAGATGAAGTAGATCACGTGAAGAACAATTTGATGTCACAAAAATCTCGGGATGTAAGAAATGATTGACGTATAATTTTAAAGTACTAGGTCACTTTAGATACAAGTATGAAATAATAGTATATTATTTATCTAGAACGAGAAGTTCAGTTTAAAGTACGAGCAAGTTGTTTACGGCCGAGGCGCCTAGCCGAGTCCGGAATTACTTGTGAGTACCTTTAAAAACACAAAGGAGCATAAGTGAGGCTTTTCGTGGCAAGTCTTGGGTTCCACAAACGTATCCCAGTCAGTTTCAGCACTCCCAGCAGCAGTAGTAGCTTTTAAAACACTTTTAATAATAATAAAAATAATAATTTAAGGCAGGTGCACTGGTCAGATGCATCAAACAAGTCCTCTTCTGTTTTGCATCTCACTGTTGCCGCTGTCCGTAGCCTTACGCGGTGCAAAGGGTTATAGCTGTGGTACACCCGGTAACCGGAAGCATAAGATCACGCACTTGTTTTACATGGATGATTTGAAAGTGTATGCTTCCGGAAAGCAAGAACTGACGCAGTCATTGCGCATAGTGCAAGGAGTACACAGATGCTATTGGCATGGAGTTCGGTTGGGATAAATGCGCTCAGGTTCATCTCAAAAGAGGACGATGCGAGTATTTCGATGAAGATGCTCAACTCGTTGACGGAAGCGTTCTGAGACATCTGAACGCCGGAAAGACTTACAAGTACTTGGGTTTGGAGCAGTGCCACATTCAAGCGTCACACCAGGTAAAAAAGTCTTTCTGCGGCAAGTACAAAAATCTACTCCGACGAATCTGGTCGTCAGAGCTTTCGGGGAAGAACAAGATTTTTGCCACAAATATGCTTGCCGTTCCGATCCTGCTCTACTCATTTGGAGCAGTTAAATGGTTAGTAGATGAGTTGAAGCAGATTGATCGGGATATTGATCGAAAAATGATGCATCTACAGCGCAGTTTGCATCCAAAATCATCCGTTCCGAGGTTATATCTTCCACGAAATCAGGGAGGCCGAGGACTTTTGAGTTTGGAGTGTCTTTATAACAGTTTAATTTTGGGTATAGCCTGTAAGATCATCCAGAGTTCAGATCCCCTGTTGCTTCTTGTCAGGAATCACGAGAGGCGGGGAGTCGGGGCATTTTTTTATAGGGCGGGACAGAGACCATCAGATGAACTCGGTCTTGACTTTGATGTTGAACGAGCTTGGCCACACTCTATTACCGAGCTCAATTTGCTCCGTCTTACAGCCCACGTCCGAATCTCTGAGCAACATATGCTCATGAGAAGGCAAATGGATAATTCAATGCATAGTGTTTTCTGCAAGAACATTGAAAATTAGAAAATACCTATTATATTCTACTTCTAAATTTAAACGAAATTACTCTATGTTTAAGATATCATACATTGCTTTTTTTTAGAACTTCTGTACTACCGAATATTTTTTTGTCCCAAGTTAAGAGGTGTTTACCTCGATGGCACAAAAACATTCTCGTTCGTTCAAGTTCATGTACTCATAGGCGGAGAGTGAAATAAGGGGTCAGACAAATGTTCAAAAATCAGCAAAGTGGTAAACAGAAAAATTTTTTAATTTGGCTAGCTCTACATAATATGGTTAAATTTTTTGCTGTATAGGTTATAAAATCTTATATGCTGTAAAACGCATTTTTGAGCAGCATCTTTTTTAAAGGTTTTTGTACACATTGAATTCCAGCTTTTTGATAAAATCAGGTAAAGCGTTGCACAAATTAATGAACACCAAGACTATTATGTTTTGTGTTTTGTGTGGTGCTATTATTATGTTTTGTATTGGAAAGTTGATATATTTAGATTTTCTCGGTATTGTTTTCTCTTTAGCGAATAGTCTACTTTTCGCGAATATTAGAAATAACTCAATGTTTGACAATGAGATATCATACACTGCTTTTTTCAAAACTCACCATGGTGTTACAGGGGCGAACGCAAGAGGGTGGTGTGGGTGATCGCGAGGTTCGGTGGCGACACTAACATAATTCATTTTATGCTTGAGGACACATTTTACAATTTACCGCATATGATACTTTCTACATCATCTCACTCGAAATCTTCGAGACTTTGTTAGGCTTACCACACCGTTGTTCTCGTTTCTCATTTTTTGTTTTATTAACTTTCGGTAGGATTGAACACAATGCTTTCTGGGTCATTCAGCACACGTATTGTTTAATTTTTAACGAATAGTCAATTTCTGGCGAATATTAAAGAATACTCTTGTATTCTACATGTCTTTTATTTGAGATACTATACATACAATGCTTTTTTAAACCGGCCGTGGTGTTACAGGGGCGAAGGCCTGGTGGTGGTGTCGGTGAGGGTGAGGATCGGTGGCGAGCACGGGAGTGGCCATCGTCGGGTGGACTAGGTGACGGGATGACATTGCTGCGGTCTTGGTTCTCTGATGGGGTTAGGCGCTCGTAATTCTCGCTTGCTTGATTTGTCAACCGACAGGGTTAAGCGATTGTTATTTTGACCACTGTCACAACCCCATCCAATAAGTAGTTTTTTGGAAATTAAAAGTAATAAATCAATGCCTAATTAAAAAATATATAACTTAATCCTGACTTAAAACTAACAACGCGCGGTCCACGGTTTGGAACACGAAAAGTACTACGAGATCGCGGCTGTTGGTACAAATATTGGAAATAAATACGAATTGCACACGACATAATCTACAAAAAATACATCCATTGTTCTAAATTTTAAGACACTTACATGATTGATTTTGTGCTTGAGGACATATTCTGAAAGGTTAATTTGAAAATAGTAGATTCTGTCACAGGACATCAACAAGGTAACATTTACCTACCTGCTATTATGTACAAAAACACATTGATGTCTTTACAGTTTCTTTTTAATAATTTTATTTCGGTTTCTCGTCCTTGCATCACTAGTAACGCTAGTGATGTCCTCTAGATAGTCTCGACCTGGTGGGTTGGCTTTCCTGGATTCAGGCCGCGCTAACCTGATTATATGCTAAGGGCCACCATAAATATAAAACATGACAATAATATCAACATTGCATCTTATCTTAAATTAAGAGTTCAACTAAAAAGCAAATCCGATGGCTTTAATAGTAAAAAAATACGAGTGTGCTTTAGACCACACGACGGAAGTAAAACTTTCAGTTCGCCATTGTAAAAGTGCTCTTAATTTATGGATCCTGCATTAATACCGTCTGCAGTATTGGATAATGCATGTTTCAGTTTGTCGTCAGCGAAAAGTCGGCAATCATATGCAGCGATTAAGATAAGTAGCGCAATTGCATACAAAACTGACACAAGCAAATAGGTGTCCACAACTTATAAAACGCGGGTTCGAATCCCATCAAGGCAAAAAAAAATCTATGAATTAATTATTGTGAAATCGTTCGCTTCGCCCGATCACACTTTTCGTAACGCTCTCGTCACGCATTTACCAGCTTACTGCTTACAAGTCACGCATTTACCAGCTTACAAGTCAAGTGTCCGTAAAGAAGTTTTACTTCAAAAATGAAAAATATTAACCAGCAAAAATATTAACGATTTGTTGCAAAATGCTTCTGACAGCCAGTATTTATTTTTGAAGGTAATTTACATTTATATTACTTATATAAGTATAATATTTAATTTTATGTCGTTCTTATCATTGCTGTTAACGGTGTGTAAAGAAAACAGGATTTACGAAATATTAAACCAAAACATGTAGAAACTTTTATCCATATTGCAAAAAATACCTAAGCCCTTCTGGAGACGATATAAATTTGTTATCTACTTTCTGGAATTACAAAAATCAAATAAATAAATTTGCTAATATACGCCAAAAAATGATAGAATATCCGGAATTACCAGATGCAAAACATCACACAGTCACTGCTTCAGGAGAAATTCTGCAACCATCCTTATTGACACTGATCGTGCTTTATTAGCATTAAAGAGACATGGTGGATGGCGGTCGAATTTCCTATTAAAAATAGAGCCACAAAATCAAATAAAAATATTTATATTTCATTCCAATCGGTTCAGTGGATGTAGAGATTAAATCCCCCGCACCGTTACCCCTCTTAGGGATGGAATTTTGAAAAACCGTTTCTTATTGGGCGCTTACATGGTGAAATAAGTAAGTGTGCAAAATTTCATTGCAATGTGTTCAGTGGATACAGAGATTAACGGGGCGGGGGGGGGGCGTTACCCCCCTTTGGAATGGAATTTTTTAAAACCGTTTCTTAGTGAGCGCCTACGTGGTAAAATAAGTAAGCGTGCAAAGTTTCATTGCAATCCCTTCGATGGATCCGCAGATTTCGTGATGAGTCAATCAGTGAGTGGTATTTGGATTTTATATATTATATTATATATTATATAGATAATACCACTGATCATCCTCTTATGATTAATAATATTGTTCAGTAACAATAAACAATTGCTACAAATAATAATTACATGTAATACAATTTGAATGTTGATAGGTTTTGATTAATAAAATGAATTAAAGGCTGCCTTTGCCTGTGATCTAGGAAAAGTATAGTACAAGACTCGCGCTGTAAATCATATGACACACACCTGGAATTACACACTCGGCGGTACGCGCCTTGTGCGTAACATTTTCCAGTCGTGTATAATAAATGCTTCTTACAACTCTAGTTAAGTAATGTACTATTTAACATAGGTGCATCACTTTCAGATCATTGTGAAGTGTTCATCTGCAATCATCATCGAAATATTTTGGACTGACATATTTGCATAAATGCGGTGTTGGAATTGTTGTACACCCCCACCTTGCACACGTCCAGATTGGTTTTATAAATAAGTAATTTGTTTTCTAAAGTTAGCTTGGATTTTCTGTTAAATAAGAAGTTTGAATTTTGTTATTAATTTATAAAATTTTGTTATATTTACTTAATTATGTTGTCTCATTGCCGTTTGCTTGGTTAGAAATTGAGATAGAAACTCTTACCCTTTTCCTAACCCTGTTTCACATAGGACTCAAAAGAACATACATTTAATATTAAATACCACGTTATTAATATGTACTGTTTGCGACAAGTTGTAATTGTAGGAAATGAGGTTTAATTAGAGCCTTTCATAATATAAGAAAACTGAATAAAGAGGAATGCCTTATGAGCAACATGAATGTACGAGATAAGCTGAAAGACATTCTCCGCAAGATAAAATTAAAGATTACAGATTCCATTAAAGATTACGTTTAGCATTCACAGAATTGCAGTTCTCTGAATACTTTTTTTTTCTTTTTAGGATTTTAAAATGGTGTATCTACAAACTCATTAGTTTCGTGTTATATTAGGCATTTGGGTACTGTTTTTGATATTTGATATTTGATATTTTTAATGAAGGCATATGACGAGCTTATACCTAATTAATTATTTTTAATATTGTATAACATGTCCCACAAATCCTATACTACATATTTTGGCACAAAGACTACGTCACTGCTAAACCACATTTTTATTCAGTTTTATCAAAAATATTAATAATAATAATAATAAATATTGAATATTCCGTTATATTCATACTCCGAATATTCAGTTATAGCAATAGCAAAAAAAAGTTGTGTTAATAGATATTTATTCAACATTAAGTACAGGGTAAATGTAAATGATTCTCCATCAAGTTGGCTTTGGAAAATATGTCAACGTATTGTGACGTTCTCGAAGAATCGGGAGTGATGATTTAATCGTAAATCCGTAGGATCGCGAATATTCTATTCTGGAACAGACCAGAAGCGGCTTCCCGCTTTAAATAGGACGGGAGAACGACTGCGGATGATCAGTATAGTCGAACCGCGTCGATGAAGAAGTGCGAATAAGCTACTTAATCCGTGTGACTGTTAAAATAAATAATTGTGCTGTTATAACTTGTAAATAGTCTAGTGTTGAAATAAATTGTACATAGTTTGTTCAAATAAATAGTTTTGTGAACCCGTAAACGCTACATTGGTGTCAGGTGTGGGGTTAATTAAATAAATACGAAGATGGCAACGAAGAAAGTTACGTTGAAAGAACTGAAGGTCGCAGAGCTGAGGAGGGAGCTGGAGGAACGTGAGTTGGAAACATCTGGAACAAAATCGGTGTTACAGAACAGGCTGATTGAGGATCTTGAAAAGGCGGGCGAAAATCCTGAAATATATTTGTTTGAAGTTTCCTGCGACGTAAACACTATGCTACAGAAGCTCCTGGAGAATTCTACAAATTTAGAGCAGAAACTTCAAGAAAGTAAACAAGAACTCCTAGAAAATTCTGGAAAGTTGGAAGTGAAAATTGGTTCGATCGAAGAAAAACTTCTAGAACAATCGGACGGTCTGAGGAATGAATTCAAGGAAAGTCTTCAACACATCGAGAATAAATTCGACGATAAACTAATAGCGATTGAAGAGAAGCAAAGAGAACTTGAGACTAAGTTTGCGAATTTAGGGCACATTGAAGGTCGTGAACAACAGACGACAAGTGGTTTGATGGAAGTTTCCAGAATACGGATGCAACCACCAAGCTTTGATGGTAAATCTCAGTGGTCCAACTACATTGTGCAGTTCGAAGCAGCAGCCGCAGCCAACGCTTGGAGTAATGCCGAGAAAGCCATGGCCTTGATATTGGCACTACGGGGTGACGCAACCGACGTGCTACAGACAATCCCATCAGAACAAAGGGCAGACTATGGACAGCTTGTGAAGTGCTTGGAGATGCGCTATGGACAGACACACCTTGTGCATGTATATACTTCTCAGTTGCGAAATCGTTGCCAGAAGCCAACGGAGTCTCTACAAGAGTTTGAAGCAGACATAGCACGCTTGGTTCGGCTAGCTTTCCCGGACGCTCCAGACGATATGATGGAAAGAATCGCTGTGCAAAATTTCACAGACGGCATTCGAGATGGTGACACTAGGCAGGCATTGATATTAGCCCGCCCAGCAAAATTAGCTGATGCTCTAGCTCGGGCTTTGGAGTTCGAAACAAGTAAAGCCGGTTTGAGAAGTCAAGCCCGAGTTCGAACCATTGAAGAAGAAGCTACAAATGGAATCGAAGAAAAAATAGAAGCAACAGTTAGAAGGGTTTTAAAAGATATTGTGCCAAAAGAAAAGAAGACGAATATCAAGTGTTGGAAGTGTGGAAAAGAGAGTCACAAGAATAAACGATGCACCGTCAACGTCAAAAAGTCCAACGGAGCCAGCATAAGGAGGCAACGTCAAAATACCCTGGAAGCAAGTGTTGCATGCGTCAAACGCCAACTTAACAGCGCGTTCGTGGACGGATTTCTGGACGGAAAGCCATGTTCGCTGTTGGTGGATACAGGAGCAACGAAGACGATCGTAAGGCCCAACGTTTTAAACACCGACAAGGACATACTACCCACAAATTGGAGACTTCGTACCGCTACTGGGGATTCGGCTACCACCCACGGAGAAGTCAACGTCGTTATCACAATTGGGAGTACCGCTTTCCACCACAAGGTACTGGTAGCGAATATCCAGGATGAGGTAATACTTGGAATGGACATTCTGGGCAGTAAGGGCTGCGGATTAGACTTCGAACGTGGCACGTTGGAAATAAATGGAGAAGAGGTCGTACTACACCGAACTAATGAGGAAGCCATTCGTGTGATTTTGACTGAAGACACTTCAATACCAGAACGGAGTGAAATGATTCTGGAAGCTCGGGTGGATCACAAAGATGGAGAGAGAAACATCATGATGTTTGAACCCAGATGTAGTGACAATGAGATAGGACGAGGATTGGTACTGGGCAAAAGTTTGTTGCATACGTCTGGTGTAGTACCAATAAGAGTGATGAATGTCAACTTCTACGCTCTGACCCTGAAGAAAGGCACTATATTAGGGTATTGTTCTCCTATTTCATCCATCATCCGCCAAATAAGAATCACTGAAGAGCCACAGAAGAGGGTTGCACCCGAACTAGTCAACCTGGTCAAGACATCGTCGAGGGAACTTAATGACACCCAAAGAAAGCAGCTTAAAGTACTCGTCAGCCGTTATCAGGACATCTTCGATACCGGAAAGGGCAAAAGAGGCAGAACCGATGTCATCAAGCATCAGATCAACACTGGGGATGCGTGCCCGGTTAGACAGCCTGCTAGAAGACTACCTCTTGCCAAGAAGGAAGAGGCCGACAAGATCATTCGGGAAATGGAGGAAGAAGGAGTGATTGAACCATCCAGCAGTCCATGGGCCTCGCCTGTTGTTCTAGTAAAGAAAAAGGATGGATCAACTAGATTCTGCGTGGACTATCGTCAACTGAACAACGTGACGAAAAAGGACAGTTATCCACTCCCCCGAATTGATGATACCCTTGATACCTTGGCGGGTTCCAAGATCTTCTCGACTTTGGACTTAAAAAGTGGTTATTGGCAAGTTGAATTGGCACCTGGAGACAAAGAGAAAACAGCATTTACTGTTGGCACAGGCCTGTGGCAGTTTACTGTAATGCCGTTTGGCCTTTGCAATGCTCCTGCAACTTTTGAAAGATTAATGGAGACGGTGCTAAAAGGATTATCGTGGAAAACTTGCCTAGTGTATCTGGATGACATCATTGTGGTCGGAAAATCATTCGAAGAGCACGTGAAGAATCTAGAGGAAGTGTTTCAACGCCTTCGAAATTCTGGACTGAAACTTAGTCCGAAGAAATGCCACTTGTTTAGAAAAGAAGTGCAATATCTAGGGCATGTAGTCTCAAGTCAGGGTGTCGCCGTCGACGATCAGAAGGTCAAGGCCGTGAAGGAATGGCCAACGCCTTCAAACAAGCACGACTTGCGCAGTTTTCTCGGTTTATGTACTTACTACCGCCGGTACGTACCAGGATTCGCCAACATTGCTAAACCGTTGACTAGGCTAACTGAGGGCGAAAGAAGGTTCCAATGGGACGAAGATTGCAAGGAATCGTTTGGCCAGCTGAAGAACGCACTGATCAATGCACCGATTTTGAGTTATCCGTTGCCACAAGGAGAGTTTGTGTTAGACACAGATGCTAGCAACGTGGGAATAGGCGCTGTATTGTCCCAAATACAGGAGGGGCGAGAGTGTGTCATTGGTTACTTCAGCAAAACATTGTCAAAGCCAGAACGAAATTATTGCGTGACTAGACGAGAACTGTTGGCCGTCGTGAAGTCCGTAGAGCACTTCTATAAATACCTCTACGGAAGAAAATTCTTGTTGAGGACGGATCATGCAGCGTTGAAGTGGCTTCTAAACTTCAAGAATCCCGAAGGACAAGTAGCCAGGTGGATCGAGAGACTGCAAGAGTTCGACTTTGATACGGTACATCGTGCTGGTATAATCCATCAGAACGCCGATGCGCTATCGCGAAGACCGTGTCCAGAAAACTGCAGTCACTGCCGACGTGCTGAGGATAAGGACCTCTCCGTTCGAAGGACGAAAGTTATAAACGAACGCTGGAGCCCTGAAAGGATTCGAGAAGACCAGGAGAACGACCCGGACTTGCTGTTGGTACTAGGATGGAAGAACGAAGACCGGAGACCGACGTGGGAACAAGTTGCGCAATACTCACCCAGTGTGAAATCGTATTGGGCTCAGTGGAATTCCATTGTCGTGGAAGATGGAGTCTTGAAACGTGTGCTTGAAAAACCTGAGGGTCAAATAGAGAGAAAACAACTGTTGATCCCCAAAAACAGAATTCCGGAAGTTCTGGAGGAACTCCATTGTGGAGTAACAGGTGGACACTTGGGAGTGTCAAAGACCCTTGGGAAGCTGCGGGAAAGGTTCTACTGGGTGAACTGCAAGGAGGATGTTAAGGAGTGGTGTAAGAAATGTGCAACTTGTGCACAAAGTAACGGTCCACAAAAACGCAGGAAGGCTCCGATGAGACAATACAACGTGGGTAGTCCATTCGAAAGAATTGCCGTGGACATTGCTGGTCCGTTTCCCCAAACAGATGACGGAAATAAGTACATTGCTGTAGTTATGGACTATTTCAGCAAGTGGGTGGAAGCATATGCCATTCCGAATCAGGAAGCTGCCACAGTTGCCGATGTAATTGTGAAAGAGCTTATCTGTCGATTTGGTGTGCCGTTGGAACTACATTCCGACCAAGGTAGAAACTTTGAATCCGCCTTGTTTCAGAAGATGTGCAGCGCTTTGAATATTCGGAAGACAAGAACAACACCGCTTCACCCGCAGTCTGACGGAATGGTGGAACGAATGAACAGAACGATAAATCGATACTTGTCCAAAGTCGTCTCTGACCATCAAAGAGATTGGGATCGTTACCTTCACCTATTCCTCATGGCATACCGATCTTCCGTTCATGAGTCAACCGGACAGACACCAGCTAGCATAGTGATGGGTCGCGAATTACGTCTTCCCTGCGATTTGCGATTTGGGTGCCCACCGGGTGAAGATCTAGCTGGCGACGACTATGTCACCGAACTGCGAAGAAGGATGGAAGACATTCACTATCGGACACGCTTAAACATCCAGAGTGCTAGCGATCGGATGAAGGATACCTACGACATCAATGCTGACAGAGGTGGATACCAGCCAGGCGACTTGGTGTGGTTGTACAACCCACGACGACGCCGGGGTTTGTCTCCAAAGTTACAGCCTTCTTGGGAAGGGCCGTACGAAGTTCTTAACCGAATTAATGATGTCGTTTACCGCATAAGGAAAAGGCCACACGGAAAACCCAAGATCATCCACTTTAATCGTCTATCACCATACCATGGAACCAACGAAGACCGTCAGCAAGGCCAGCAGGTGCGGCAATTGATGCCAGTGGAAGACTTGTCATTTGAAGAGTTTATGTCTCTGCATTCTGGAAGTTATAAGTCCCGATTTGGAATCACCCAAGAAGTACGTCAAGACATTTTTAAAGCTCCAGCAGACTATTCACTAGTCCATTGTGTGTCTCAAGATCTGGACATGTCGAGAGGGATCGCCACTGTGTTCAAAAGGAAGTTTGGTAGACTCGATGAGCTTCGGAAGCAAAACCCACAAGTTGGAGGGTTACTATGTCTGGCAGGCACTCGGCAGAATTCACGAAGGAACATCTTCTATCTAGTCACGAAACAATTCACGTTCGAGAAGGCTACCTACCAAAATGTTTGGGATACCTTATGTGTGTTGAGGGAAACCGTTCTCTCTCAAGGTATCAGGAGATTAGCAATTCCGAAGATCGCCTGTGGATTTGATTGCCTGGATTGGAGGCTAGTCCGAAGTATGTTGGAAGTGCTCTTTCGTTTCACGGGAGTGGAAATCTTAGTGCATTGCTACAACCCAAAAAGGCCAACGAACTGGAAGACTGTCGATTGTTACTTCCATAGAACGTCTGGGTGCAGAAAAGGAGCAAACTGCAGGTTTCGCCACCATGAGACTGCTTTGACGTTTCGGGACGAAACATCTTTAAGGAGGGGGCAGTGTGACGTTCTCGAAGAATCGGGAGTGATGATTTAATCGTAAATCCGTAGGATCGCGAATATTCTATTCTGGAACAGACCAGAAGCGGCTTCCCGCTTTAAATAGGACGGGAGAACGACTGCGGATGATCAGTATAGTCGAACCGCGTCGATGAAGAAGTGCGAATAAGCTACTTAATCCGTGTGACTGTTAAAATAAATAATTGTGCTGTTATAACTTGTAAATAGTCTAGTGTTGAAATAAATTGTACATAGTTTGTTCAAATAAATAGTTTTGTGAACCCGTAAACGCTACAGTATTTTAACCATTCGCCTTCATTGAAATGCACAATATCCACTGTGCCCAATGACCAAGGAGTAAATTCTTGGTTGCCTACTAATTAATTAAAATAAGCGCCAAATGGTCGTTAAAAATATGTTGACCTATTTTCCAAAGCCAACTTGATGGAATATCATTTATAATCAACCTGTATAATGATCAACAAAAGAAACTTTTAGTACGAGATACGACTGCGAGATTTCTACATTCATTTAGTATTTAATCAAAATACAATTTTTATCAATAATTGTTATAAACTGGAAGAATATACAGTATGTCCCCGGATTGAGTTTACAAGAGGAAAAAAAAATTTATTTTTGATTTTATGCCAAAACCTCAAAGGAATAAGATTTTTTGCTTGTCCTGAAACCAGCAAATCTGTAATTAAAACTTCATTATTATATATTATTAATTATATTATACAGGGTGTCCCACAATTACCGCCCCATGGGTGAAGGGGTAATAGTCCACGATGGGTTTGAACAAAATCTGCAATTAAAATTGTCCAGGCTATCATAGTTTAGAAACTAGAGAGGTCTAAAATTGACCAATCAGAGTGCTGATTCAAAGAGGGCACGATATCAACCGTGAAGCGTGCCCTGCTAAAATAAAAAAACTTTACGACTAACGCAACCAAAACTTAAATGAACGACTGTCATCCTGACAGTGATTTTGCAAAATTATTTGGCAACGTCAAAAGAATGAATCAATTTGATTTCATGTGATTCCTTCAGTCCAATAAGACTGTGTAGTGCTTTGGCACACGCAATGGAAATGCAAAAGGTACTGTACGCTATCTCTCGATTAGAGCTGATAACTCGTGCAGGCTGCCATAGAAGCTGTAAATTTAGTCCTAGTTTATAGTCACTCTCAATTAAAATTTGTTCTTATATTGTGTGCAAAGAATAACAGCAAACAGATGATCAACTGAGTCAAAGATATACTTTTCAACAAATCAGACACAGAGAGACAAAATGAATTGGTTTGTTTGCAAACAACGGCAACTGTGCCCAGATAGCCCACAAACAAAGAAATGAAGAAAAAAATTGAAAGAACATGACCATTGAAGAGAAAAGACAACAAAAGTAAAAGCTGAACTACTACATAGTCAAAAACTAGAAGAATGTTCTTAAATCCAAGTGGAGTAAATTTAAATTAAAAAATTTAAATATATCTAAGTCGAACTCCACAAACTTTAATCAGCGTAAAATTATAAATGGAACATGTTTCGGCAGAACACTTCTGCCATCATCAGCCCTAATTTAACAAGAGATTAATGATACAATTGATGAATTACAAGAGGGGTTCTTACCTTAAAGAATATAAAAATTTATGACATTGACGTAATTTTGAATTAAATTTGACGTTTTCAAAGGGTTACATGATTTTTAAAAGATTTCGTAAAAACATTTTATAAAATGTAAAAATTAAAAATGGATCAAAGACAATCTGGAAAGTTTGTTTGAGTGGTGAAAAATTAAAATAGTGAATTAATAATGGGATTATTGAAGTTATTCTGTTCATTTAAACAAGATCTGTTTTCCAGTTTCAAGGCTTTCCTTATTTCCAAAGTCTCAAGAAAATCTAATTTCCGGCCTTTATTGTATTTATGAATCAATTTGGAATTTGATGGTGAAAAACTATGTTTCGTTATTAATATATGATTGGCGAAAGAAGAAGGTGTTGATGGTGGAGGATCAAGATCTGTGTTGTTATAGATGTGCCTGAAATGTTCTTTAATACGGTCTGATATTTTGCGACCTGTCTGACCTATGTAGAATGACTCACAAGAAGAGCAGTTTAATTTGTATACACCTGATGATGATTTGTAATCTAATGGATCTTTATTTTTAATAAAAAATCTGGATAAGTTGTTATCTGTTTTAAATGAAACTTTAAAATCGTTTTTCTTAAGTATTTTAGAACATTCAATTTGAAATCAATTCCCAAGTCCCCTTTTTAGACTTAAAAACCTAGTATCACAGATTGCGTAATACCTTTTGACTCTTGTCACCCTGTTTCCCATAAATTTGCAGCTTTTCATTCCTTTTTCCACCGATTATTTTCTATACCACTATCAGATTCATCTTTTCAAACAGAACTTAATAACATTAAACAAATTGCTTCAAATAATGGATATTCTTTAAAAACTATAAATAAATTATACTATAGATACTATAACAAATTCAAATACACACACTACTTGGTTAAAAATCCTTCAGAAACAATTTCCTTTTCAAATTCATTAACATACTTTGGCGTCGTCTCAGAGAAATGTTCTAAAATACTTAAGAAAAACGGTTTTAAAGTTTCATTTATCTTATCCAGATTTTTATCTCACAACTTATCCAGATTTTTTATTAAAAATAAAGACCCATTAGATTACAAATCATCATCAGGTGTATACAAATTAAACTGCTCTTCTTGTGAGTCATTCTACATAGGTCAGACAGGTCGCAAAATATCAGACCGTATTAAAGAACATTTCAGGCACATCTACAACAACACAGATCTTGATCCTCCACCATCAACACCTTCTTCTTTCGCCAATCATATATTAATAACGAAACATAGTTTTTCACTATCAAATTCCAAATTGATTCATAAATGCAATAAAGGCCGGAAATTAGATTTTCTTGAGACTTTGGAAATAAGGAAAGCCTTGAAACTGGAAAACAGATCTTGTTTAAATGAACAGAATAACTTCAATAATCCCATTATTAATTCACTATTTTAATTTTTCACCACTCAAACAAACTTACCAGATTCTCTTTGATCCATTTTTAATTTTTACATTTTATAAAATGTTGTTTTTACGAAATCTTTTAAAAATCATGTAACCCTTTGAAAACGTCAAATTTAATTCAAAATTACGTCAATGTCATAATTTTTTATATTCTTTAAGGTAAGAACCCCTCTTGTAATTCATCAATTGTATCATTAATCTCTTGTTAAATTAGGGCTGATGATGGCAGAAGTGTTCTGCCGAAACATGTTCCATTTATAATTTTACGCTGATTAAAGTTTGTGGAGTTCGACTTAGATATATTTAATTTTTTTAATTTACTACATAGTCGTCTTAGAGAAAAACAATGTTTGAAAACTACTTTGTAATTTTAGTAAATATGAAATTTATGATACGAATAAGTTCATTAATTTAAACATACTAATAACTAGCAGCTATTTTATTTTTAACTACTTAATATACAAGTAAAGAATATTGCCATCAATAAATGTAATAAATCACTAGTTTCTCGACACTGTAGTATAGTACTAGTGTTTTACAGAGTACAGTCGGCGTGCTAGAGCTGCAGCTTAAGAACACCCCGTTAGATTTCCAAACCGTCATCACTGAGATCATCACATCACACAAACAAAGCAAAACATTCAGGTTCATTCCATCAAAGATTGAAAGGTGTTGCTGGGGCATCAAGTAGAACAAGTAGCATGTATTTTATGATCGTTTTCTTCCATGTAAGAGAGATTTTCCAAGTTAGATTATCCAAATTTTCTTAGAGAGAACGATTAAACTAAATTCTGTGTTCAAAATGTCCACCATTTGAAGCAATACAAGTGGAATAAAATTGTTGGACATTTTGTAGAATCTCTGGTGTAATGCTTGCAATTGCTTCATGCAGTTTTTGTGTTATTTCCTCCATTGTCTCTATTGGTTCCCGGTATACATAGTCCTTTATTTGGTTCCACAAGAAGAAATCCATTGGAGTCAAATCTGGCGACCTGGGGGGCCACACTAGTTTCCAACAATCGGCGTGCAAATCTTGATTTATGCGGCGAGCGCCATCATGCTGGAACCACTCATGTCCCTCCGAACTTCTAAGGGAACATCTTCCAGTAAACCAGGAAGATCTTCGGTTAGAAAAGATGTGTATTCGGGTCCATTTAGACGAGCTGGGAGTTCATGCGGCCCCACCTAAATTAAAAGGATTAGATTATGTATGTCATCTTTTCGAAATTAGTATTAATCATTATAGAATTTTCTAATTCTATACGATCTGAAGGATAATTTCGCACGCTGGAGCGTGTTCGAAAGTAGCAGTAGTTGATTTATTTACCAATGTATTTTCTACAATCCCAGCCCATAAATTCACGCTGAATCGTTCTTGAAATGCTCGTTCTCTAAGAAGATTTGGATTTTCACTTGCCCAAAAATGCCAGTTGTGTGTGTTGAACATTCCTTCGCGAGAACAGCAACACTCATCTGTGCATAAAATGTTGTTTGAAAATTGACCGTTTTGTTGGTTCTGATCCAACAGCCACCTACAGAAACGTAGTCGCAAATGCTGCACCCTAGTGTAATGGAAGAGGTGCAAACGGCCACTTTTAATAATTCTGTGGGTTGTTGATCGAGAAGCATTGGTTAAACGTGAAATACTGCGCACACTACTTGTTGGGTCTTCTTCCACGGCATTAAGAATAGCTTCTTGTGTTGCCAAACTTCTTGCTGTACGGGGTGCTCCGGCAACTCCTTTCAATGTTGGTTTTAATGAACCAGAATGTCTTGCTCTATTCAGAACTCGAAGAATGTGGTGATCTGGATGACGGCGGTTTGAAAATCTAACAGCATATTCTGCAGATGTAGCTCTGGCATTCCGATTGCACTCGCCGAAAAGTATCAGCATGTCGAGGTACTCTTCGTTTGTGAACGACATTTTTTGACGTTAAATATTTTTAAAACGTCAGGATGACAGTCGTTCATTTAAGTTTTGGTTGCGTTACTCGTAACCGTTTTTTATTTTTGCAGGGCATGCCTCACGATTGATACCGTGCTCTCTTTGAATCAGCACTCTGATTGGTCAACCTTAGACCTCTGTAGTTTCTAAACTATGATAGCCTGGAAAATTTTAATTGCAGATTTTGTTCAAACCCATCGTGGACTATTAGCCCTTCACCCATGGGGCGGTAATTGTGGGACACCCTGTATAATATACAGTATGTTCCCGGATTGAGTTTACAAGAGGAAAAAAAAAATTTTTGATTTTATGCCAAAACCTCAAAAGAATAAGATTTTTTGCTTGTCCTGAAACCAGCAAATCTGTAATTAAAACTTCATTATTTTGACTCAGTGGAAAGAAAACTTAATTTTTCTCTTAATTTTGGACTTATAAATTTTTTTCTCTGCTCTTTAAATCCCACCACATTGGCGATTTTATTTTTTTGACAACGATGTCACGTTGACAAATGAGTTTACGCAAGTTAAATAACAAAAATGTTTGTGAAAAAAACTATTTTAAATAAATTAAAATTAATTTAATAAAAATATGGCAACTCAAAGAAACACCTTTAACATAAAAAACTAATTTTTAACAAGAACAATCATTATTCAATTAACCCCCCATCCATTTCTGCGCACAATTCTACTCCAAAACGATAGCTTGCCTTCGTGATAAGAAAACTTTAAGATTAAAATTAATCATTACCAAGTCCAAAATCAAGAGAAAAATATACGTTTCTTTCAACTCGGTCAGAATAATGAAGTTTTAATTACAGATTTGATGGTTTCAGGACAAGCAAAAAATCTTATTCCTTTGAGGTTTTGGCGTAAAGTCAAAAATAAAAAATATTTTCATCTTGTAAACTCAATCCGGGGACATACTGTATATTATATATTATAACAACCTACCTACCTCCAACAATTTTGATACGTGATAGAATTTTTTTTATATTTTTTGATCTGTGTAATTAGCCTAGAATACACAGCTGTTCATAATCAAATTACTTAGTCCGGGTTTCCACCGTGTCGAATTTAAATTTGCCCTAAAATATCCATAAAATTATGCGATGGCATAAATGACTTTACCCTCGAGTTCTTACACGTTTTCTACGAACTTACTCTAAAATTTTTAAACTTGAATGAAGAAACTGGACAACCCCAAATTAAGGTCCAAATTGCTTTCTGAAGTTTAAATGTAAATGGACCAAAGTTCTACCACTTTTTAATCAAAAACACAATGTGTGCTAGAAATGCCAAGTTTTGTTCTAAAGGGCAAAAATTATTGACTATGTATTATTAACTATTACTAGGTGGCTTCGCACGGTTTTTATTTTATTATTTCATTTAATACTTTAAACGCTGTTTTCATTATATCAGTTTATTTAATATGGAATGAAATTTTGAAAAACCGTTTCTTAGTGAGCGCCTACGTGGTAAAATAAGTAAGTGTGCAAAATTTAATTGCAATCGGTTCAGTGGATTGAGAGTTTAACCTCCCACCCCGTCCATTTCAATTTTATTGCTACGTAATCCTTTCTTGGTAATATGGACTACTATTGGAAAATCTATTATATTTTAATTGCTGCGCTAACGTTTTCGACGAGAGCACCCAATTTTCTTCCAAGCTTACAATAAATTGTGTTACAACTTATTTTTAAAATTTATCTTAACAATTTAGTTGTTAAAATAAAATTATAAACTTAAATTAAATGAAACACATTGAAATTCGTTTAAAAATTTGAACGTGTAATTCCTATTTTTTTAATTTTTAAAACAACTATTGTTATGCTATATTTTAATAATAATTTGTAACACAATTGTATAAGCTTGGAAGAAGACTGGGTGCTCCCATCGAAAACATTAGCAACTAAAATATAATAGACTTTCCAATAGTAGTCCAATAGTAGTCCAATGAAATTGACGTAAACCTAAATAATCATAAAATCAAGGGTCTCTAATCAGACGGAAGATCAACTTTCAAATCTTTACTCAAGATCCCCAGATTATTGGATTATTATTAAATGATTTGTAAGTGGGAAGAAGTCGGAATTAATTAATCTTCTTTTTTTTAATTTTTAATGAATTTTCTTTGATTGTTATAAGTTTTAAGTTAACATTATAGCGAGTAATTGAAAATCAAAAATCTCTTTGGAAAAAAAATGTCTGTTCACACCATAATTTTTCAAATTTGACATTTGACAGACGTGAGGCTCGAGGACAAGCAATGGCGCTTCGTTTACTGAGGTTTTAAAGAAACAATTTCGTAAAAGCAAATACACATTTGATTATAGTTACCTACTCTGAATCACTTGGTTCACATTGCTTGTATTAGCTGATTTATTATTTATATCTTGAAGATATTTATATCTTGAAGATTACAAGAAAACACCTTTTCTGCTTAACAAACGACGAAAACAGGGCCGTTTCTTCAAACAGAGAGCATTCTAAAGCTATCGGCGAGATTAACTGCTGTGTTTTCTGATTGGGCTTTAATTGAACAAGACTAGATTGCCGATAAATTTTTCGTCCATAGCCGACTTTAAGTAATTGCTTTTTGATCTCACTGTAGTATAAACAGGTAAATTTACCATTCCAGCAGAAAGATCTTTATCGGCAGCATGAGTACAGGTAGAATTGGGACATGCAGAGTTCAGTGCTAGCAACGGAACCTTGTTAAAACGAATCTTATTGTTAGACCAACCTAATCACTATATAACAAACCTCATTGTAACAAATTACTTGGTATAACGAATATTTTCTAATTCGCTTCAGCTTTGTTGCACTGTATATCTAAATTTGTGCAGCGGAACCACCAGGTGAACCAAGCGGTATGAATTTTAAGTAATTTCAAATATTATTAATTGTTTTCACACATAACTTAATTAGTACTGATCTATTGTAACAAATAAATTTAAATTTCTTTAAAAACAATATCTTTTTAAGGAATAGCCTAGAAATTAGAGATCCTGGCAGAACTGCTTTCTGCCCCAATTAAATTTTATATTTTGGTGTTTTAATATAATTTTGATGACTGACTTTTGGTGAAGTGCGGAAAGCACCTAGAGCGATTCTAAGACCGGTGTTGTAAACTTTACTGCACCCAAGAGTTTAAGGGTGGATGGTGCAGCTGAAGCGTATGCTATACAATCGTGATCTATTAATGGACGGGTAAGCATTGTATAATATATTGTGAGTAGAATTTCTGTATTAACTCTCCAAACTTGATGTGCAAAAACTTTCAGCAGGTGTAGTCGTTGGTGACATACTTTTTTGACATATTGATTTCGTTTGCGAATGATGGACTTTCATTCTGTAATGTTAAGCAAGGGGTGCTCAAAGACTGCTGTTTGGAGAAAATTATACCCTTGGTTTTCTGAGTGAAAAAAGTAAATCCCGTTGTGTGACCAGATTTCGACGTTTTTAAAGCATTTTGATCAAGACAGACATAGTGTCAATATTTTTTTTTTAATGTATAAGTAATCTAATCGGCGAACAAGCGATTTTTTACTGGGTCTGGTAAATCCTTGTACTAAGTACTGATCTTTGCGGTGGTCCGTTTTCTAAAATCTGTTTTTAGGAAACGCAGCCATTTGTGAAAATTTGTTTCGATTGCTCAAAAAGTTTTGGATAAATTTTGAGTATTTTTCCTTGTACTCCCCAAGTGCACAGTGTATGAAGGATTCCATATCGCCAAGCTGTATCAAAGGCTTTCTATAAGTCAAAGAATACGGCCATCACTTTTTGGTTGTCTGAAAAAGCTGCGTGGATCTCTGACGACAATGTTAAAATGTCGTCAATTGTCGATCTAGACTTATGAAAATCACTTTGTGATGATATGAACGGATTTTTAGATTCTAGGTACCACAAAAGTCTGCTGTTCAGAATCTTTTCGAGCAATTTGCACAAGATACATATCAACAAAATCGGTTTATCTTTCTAGTACAATCGCAGATGACTATATTTCGGGAAAAGTGGCAGATTGCAGTAAAGCGTTCTGATTTTTAAGATCAGCTGAAGATATTTGAAACTGAGCAGCAATAGTTTCTGCAATTTGATTGTTGGCGCGGTAGATGTTTTCGTTGCTGAATAGCATTGTTAAATTGAAGTTCGCGTGTGTTTCCTTAACTGCCTTAATTTTGTTCCAAACTTAACTGATTGGAGTAAGTTGCAGTGGTTATTGTGGACACATAGATATGCCAAGATTCTTTTCGACTGTGTTTGAGAGCTCATCGGGCTTTGGCTCTTAAACTCTTAAACTCCACCAGATTGTCAATAGTATTTTGGCGTTTTAAACGATTTAGGGGTAACATTACTTTGTATGTTTTGGATAAATATGGGAAAGTGATCAAGAAAGACCATTCAAAATGATGTGCAATGTAGAGGTCACATAAAGATAAATCAAGAGTTGATAACTGTCCTGTCGCAGCGTTGCATCTCGTTTTTTTGTCCCTTGTTGAGTAAGAAGAGATTTGAGATTTCCAGAAGTGTTTCGCTATATAATTGTTCCTTTTGTGTTAGAAGTAGTTTTGCCCCTATGAGCGTTAAAATCTCCAACAATGAGCCTTGGTATACGTGTAGTTGAGCTAGTAGATCTTTGAGTTCTCTAGACGTAAATTTTTGTAGTGAGCAGTGGCTGCTATCACCTCAAGATTACTATTAAAATTTATTTCCTTGGAAGTATGCGACTTGTCACTGCTACTTCACCGGGAGCTAGCTAATCATTTGTTCGACTTTTGTGATGAAGGTGATACTTTTTTAAGTTGGGAGATGTCCCATTTTTGAATCGAGATTCTTGTAAAGCCATGACAGGTCTTTTTAGTTTGCCTGTTAACACCTGGAGCTCTTCAATTTGGGCATTTAAATTCCACTGCAAGGTGAAGACGCTAATTAAAAGTTGTTACTTTTTTCACAGACGTGAATGTCATGGTAGGCTTCCCAATCTATTTTAAAGAGTTGAATTATTTTTTTTTTGGTTTTCTTAGTACTTCGAAGGCGCTTGAAGTAGAACCTGATGGACCAGTGGCTAGTGGATTGTTTGCTTCAGCTGGTGGGGGATTTATGATGATCGTAGGATTTTTTGATGATAAAGTTGATATGAATGGAGTGTCGACTTGTTCGCTTTGGGTGTGTTCATTATTTGATGTATATTATTTCATCAGCTGTATGACCTGTTTTTTTGCACAAAAGAAGGGGTCATTTCGTCAAAGGCAGGAAGCTAGTATCTTCAAAAGTGATAGTAATGGATGGTGAAAGATTAAAGTCATCTGGAGGTGGTGCAACAAACACTTGTCACCAAAAACTTTCAACACGAGTGTAGGCTTGTTCCTATAGACTTGCTCTTATGATTGGTGTGAATGTCGTCAGGCACAAACTATACAACGAACTAATGTTAAAATACGGTTAAAATCAATTAAAATGCAATTAATCCAATGCACACTACTACATAAACAATAAACAGACATAACCTCACTCTTTCTTAACGACCCTAAGGCGGGGAAGAACACTAAATTAAATATTTATTCATTTTTTAACTTAATATTCGAGGTTTAGTTTGTTTAAAACACTCTCAACACTTTATTTGAGTATTTAGATATTGAATTTTTCAACTCACGCGAAATGTCAATTTTCACGAGAAATGTCAAAAAACTCACATACGAATTGCCTCTCGAGAAAAGTCATAGATTATTAAGCGAAACTTGCGTTTGTGTTTGTTTACGATGAGAAATGTCAATAAAATGACGTCACTTTTGTGAGTGTTATTCCCGCTTGATAATGTTGAAAAGAGTGTGGGAGACTTCGTTGTTACCTGAAAGACGTTCAAATTTAGACCATCTACGGTTTAGGCCCTTTAGACTAAGTTATAAGTACGAAGTACGAAGTACGGTAATGTAGACAACCAATTATACCATGTCACACACTCATCGATCTCAATGGTAAACTCCCAGGGTGATAAAATGGGATGTTGATGGAAGTTTCTAGAGATAAGCACAACCCTGGATTTAACAGCTTACCTGATGAAGTGGACAGTTTTGAATCACAACTTTAGTACAAATTCACTAATTTATAACAAACTATAACAACAGTTTTTAGGTGTGGAAGCGATACACGCACTACCAATAAACTTTTGTACATTAATAAACGTGTGCTTACTGAACTTTAATTTATTATTAAGTTTAATTAGTCAGTGCTAAACTATAAATACACATATGCATGTATTAGAAACTTATATAATATATAATTATAATTTTGCAACATTCAACCACTTCATCAGTACTAGAAGCAAAACTTTCAGGACTCACACAAAATAAGTCTTTTCAGAACGAATTTTGCGGGATGACATTTCTAACTTATTGCCTGCGGTTAGAAAACACATAAATATTGTCACCAACTAATATTTTCTTTAATAAATTAAACGACAGGAAAGGGCGAACGCATGTCGTGTTTCTCGGATGCCACGTTTAATTTGTTATTTAGGTTCTGAGAACTTACGTACCGTCACTGATATTGATGCTATTCATATTACAAACCAGCCGCATGAGATCATATAGAAGCTGTGACAAATCTTTGGGTCTTACAGCTTTATCAAAGCGATTAATAAATATTTAGCTGGTGCGGTTTAACAAGCGCTTCGGATATTCCCACTGAATAAGTCACAAACGAATAACTAAAATCCTGACAAATCACTAACATTCTATCTTATGGTCAAGAGTTTCCACTTGGGAAGTCACTTTTCAGAGAAAGACGAGGTTTGTCAATGTTAACAAAAAGTTATTTTGCTAGGTATAAAGATCGAAACGAAATTAGTCGAAGGTGGCCATGCGCGAAAAGCCGCTTGTCGTAGTTTAATAGAATTATTTATGAAATGTAAAATTTACTATTGCCGACATGACATTTGATAAATAATACTTTTACTTTTTTTACAACAAACGGCTTTTCGTGCATGTCCATCTTTGACTAATTTAGTTTTCGATATCTGTTTTATTACAAATAGGATGGCATTATTATATTATAGATAAGATGATAATAGAGATCAGGTATATATGTATTTTATAAAACATGTAAAATATAGAATAACTTAAGAATTTGTTTTTTAATTTTGACAATTATTATTCTGCGACTTGCATCTAAAATTTAAGGCTAGGGTGTTTTTTTAACCAGTTTAGATTTTACTTTTTAAATTTTATGTTTTATACAGGGTATTCGGTAATTCGACAGCCAACGCTTTACTGTGGCATCTTTTGCAATTACTTGATTTTTTTTAACATTCGATAAAAAACTATAAGGGTTTTAAATAGGAAAATCAGAAAAATGGTTTCATCAGCCCCAGTTCTATGAAATCAAGTATCGTTGCAAAAAAAAAGACTTTGTCACTTTGTCGCAATTCGTTCACATCAGGGGTATCGGTGGCATAAAAAACCGATTACACATGCCCCCAGAAATAAAAATCTAACGGAGTTAAATCCATACTCCTGGCCGGCCACGGAAAGGGGCCACGTCTGCCAATCCATCTCTCCGGAAATGTGTTGATTAAATATTCTACAAGATCTCCATGCGTATGAGCGGGGGCGCCATCTTGCATGTACCACATTTGGAATCGCTGTTGTAGAGGCAATTCGTTTAAGAAATTTCTATTCGAGTTTGTAAAAAAAAATTAAATAATTATTTCCATTTAGACGATTTGGTTAAAAAAAGGGGACCAACTAAGATATTTTGAAAGATTCCACCCCAACATTCACTGAGAATTGCTGCTGCTCTCTAATTGTAATAATATGCGGATTACCAACGGACCAATAATGCATATTCCGCATTGCGAGAAAAGTTTGAGGTCAGGTCTACCTCTGTCGAAATTCATAGGCCTTAAATTTCTAAATTCTCGAAAACGCCGATCCAAATTGGAAAATACACCGCGATAGGGGACGTGACCATTTGGAAATCTTTCTCGGTACAACCTCACTGCCGCTCTACTGTTGGCACCGACTTCATCATAAGATGCATGTCGGCTAATTCATTAAAGGTATTGTTACGGGGGCGGCGGTTACCCTTGGAGGTACCGGAACCGAAGTACACCACCGACGTCGAAGAGGGTTTGGTGAGAGTGGAACTCGCACCTGGTGATGCCTTCTCGAAGATGTTGTCCACAGGCCAGCAGGGGAATTGGGTCGTTCGTCTTCTTAGTCTCTCATTGTGGTTTTATTTGTCTTTTTCTTTATAAGAAAAGTCTCTCATTTTTCTTTAAACGTTTTTATTCGAACACCTCTTTCGAGGGCTGAATAGAACTGCCTCTTCAACCAGAAAACGACATGCCTTTATACCTGCGACCGGGTAAAACCCGATCGCAGCCGGCGTCCTGCTTCCTGCTTGGCTGCAGCCTATTCACCCCAAAATCTAACATTAATTATACTTAAATCTAATTAAAAATATACTTAATCTATAGCGCGAGAGCGTGCGCGATGGGCGTGACGGAGTGGGAGACAGTATAAAGTTAAACTCTCGGCAGCTGGCGCCATTTCCACTCCGTCTACCGTCTGAACACACGCTCGCTTCCTGTTGCAATTTTCATGTTATGTCGCAACAGGACGCGTGGTGTTTTATATTAATCTATTCTAAACTTAAAATCACTACACTATCACTACACTAAACTACGAAAAATCTGGCCGCGAAACACCGTCCTACAACAGTATAAATGCCATCCATTTTTCAAGTTCTAATACCACTATGAACACCACTGACTTCAATTAATCAAAATTGTTACACTGACGGTAGTCGGATTTTTTTCCAGGTAGCTGATTCGGTGAATTTTGAGACCTGTAGCTCTAAAGAGATGGCTGTCGAATTACCGAACACCCGGTATGTACTCCATAAAAATAACTATTTAATAACTAAAAACCATTAATATTATTTGTAAAAATTAATAGTTTTAACACGTTAAGCGCCACCCTCTATAGAAAAAAAAAGTTCCTGTGGGGCAACACGTTATAATCCGGAATATTTTTTTAAAAACATTCAATATATGATCTATCATGTTAAAAACAATATATAAACAAATATAAGTACAAAAAAACAGATGCATCACTTTCGATGTACTTGGCTCATTCGAGTACAAACACGCATTTGGCCAAGTGCATCGATTTTGATGCACTTTTCTAAACTTGCAAAAACCTTCAACAACAAACACAAGCATAAAAACACACACGTTCAATAAATACATTGGCTCAATTGGAGCAATTCAAACGGTACGACGACGTTATTTTGACTTTGACGGCGCCGGCGGTCCTGCGACCAAAAATAATATATGCGAGCCGGATGTCCTGGCTAACCCTTCAAAGAAAGGTTGTTTTTAGTTAAGCATATTGTTTAGTGTATTTAATCACGTTATAATAGTATTCAATAAAGAAAATCTTATTTTGTTTACAGATTTTAGTCGTATTTTTTATTTCAAGTATGTATTTAAAAAAAATTCTTGAACATTTTTCGTTGGTCAATAAAATTTTCAAGTGTATTGGGCCATCGTGCATCGAGCTATGATGCACGATTTTAGCTTTACTCCTAAATATAGGCCACCAATAAAATTATTTCAAACATTAAGCGTGCATCAGATTTGATGCACTGGGCGCTTAGGTTGTTATATACAAACATTTAATTACATTTAATACTTTTAATTTTTTTTACGATGGTGATGATGAAATTGAATGAAAGTATTTTCTCAAAAAAATTAATTCTGTTTTGTAGAAAAATATTGTATACAACATGTGTAAAAAGTGATAGGGCACTGGACATGTTGTCCAACTCGAGTTTCGATTTCATAGGACAATTTTCACGACGTTTGGAAAAAACACTTGCATAAATAACCATTATTAAACAATGTCAAATTCCAAAAAATTTCTACATAATAATCGACTTTTAAGGCTACACTCATCTTTACTAATGTTTCTAAAAAATCATGAATAATAGTAGATTATATTACAACAGAAATGCATCATTGTCAGCGAGTGAGATCTTTGAATCACGAATGCGTTATCACGAGTGATACACATCTCACGAGTTTACAATGAAAATTTCGGTCACGTTGACGATATGACGTTTTATCCCGACGTGTAATTTCTTGTAAAACTTTAAAAAGAAAAAAATTATTAATGTCACCATTGTGTAACTAAAGTAATTCACCCCTGTTAACATTATATCACTTGTGAGTATTTAATAAGTCATTTAGACGTTGGTAGAGCATAAATAATACATTATATTATAAGTGATAGAAATGCATCATTATTAGCGAGTGAGAATTTTGACCCACGAGCTTTATAATGACATTTCGATCACGTGTGATATACGACGTTTTATCTTACAGGTGCATTGTATAAAAATCCAAGAAATATTTATTCAAGTAAACATCCGCCTGTAACATTAACATGGTTCTAATATGAGTTTCCGTAGTAACCTGTGATAGTTATAGTTATGAAATAAACAGTCTCGTTGTTTTTCACAATTTTCACTAATATAATAAAAATTGACTTTCTACCGAAACATATTCAACTAGACGTGGAAGCGGCTGTTTCCAGCTTGCTCCCGGTAAGGTCGAGACACATGTACGAGAAAGAATATGATCTGTTCGTGAAGTGGAAGGCAGAGAATTACTTTACATCGCATGTAATTACATTACAAATTAATAATTACAATTTTTAATTACAACTGACAGCTGTCAGATTTACTCACTTGTGAGTAGAAGTGACAGCTTTATCTCTCTTGTGAGTAAAATTTGATTTCTGTCACCGAAAACCATGGTATAAGGGACCTAAA
Organism: Diaperis boleti; assembly: GCA_963583935.1. Taxonomy (NCBI): domain Eukaryota; kingdom Metazoa; phylum Arthropoda; class Insecta; order Coleoptera; family Tenebrionidae; genus Diaperis; species Diaperis boleti. The sequence goes on along the minus strand of OY757249.1, from coordinate 39,973,301 downwards.
AAACTACACCTGTAAGATAAAATTATTTTTAATATTAATTTATTTATGTATTGCTCCTACTGAAGTAAGTCCTACTGAAATGGTTATAAATTATTTTTATTTGAATCAATTGTGAGATTTATAATGCTCCGCATATACAAGACATTTTTGAAAAAATATTTAGCTTTGACTTACACACCATTATTATTTTTCTTCAAGTGATGCCAGATAATATCTCTTTCCAATAAAAGGCGTTTTCTACCATTTGCGTATTGACACGTCCTTCGTATTTTAACATATCCTATGTGAAGGTGGACCATTAAGACTAAATTAATTTTGCGATTTATAGGGCTTTATTCTGTCACAGAGTTTAGGGACGGTACAGGGATAATAAATTTCTTATCGCTAGGTGGCCAGAAGTTTTAGTAAAGGTCTATTGTTCCTTGCAATAATTTATGAATTGGTGACTGGAAAGGGTAAATTGGAAAATATATTTTTGTCAGCTCAAAATATCTATACATGATAGATAATGCATAAGAAAAGCCTAAACGCACAATGTTTAGTTAAAAACATAGTTGACCGTTGCATTCACCTATCATTTGTTAAAAATGAAATAATATAAATGCAATTGTACACATTTATTACCATGATTTCAAAGCATTCCCGAATATTCCACTCTTGGAAACTGTATCGGATATACGTGTAATGATCCCATAAATGCTCTATGTATTTAAATTAATCCTTAAGAAAAAAGGATTTCAACTAAGTACACAAAAACTGTGAAATTTGTTTGCTAGATAACTACAACTATTCTAAGAAGTGCCACAGAAATCACTGGACGCAATGTCAGTGAAAAAACGATGTGCTTCTTCAGCGACAGTCAAGCAGGTCTGCGGGCTCTGGCCAGTGGCAGGATTACCTCTCAAGTGGTACATGACTGCCATCTGGCACTGTCGAGAATAGCACTAAACAATGTCGTTGAGCTAAGGTGATGGGTTCGAGGACATAACGTAAATGAGGGCAATGAGAGGGCCGACGAGCTGGCTCGACAGGGCGCGACGGGAACACCGTGTGGTACCGAACCGCCCATCCGAGCGGCCAACCGCTACCTCTCAAACCTGATCAAAACTAACTCCCATTATAGACACTGTGTTATATGGAAAACGACAACAGGCTGCAGACAAAACAATATTTTTATCAAAAATTCTTGCTTTAAAAGTGCCAAGTGTCTGCATTTGGTGGGCATCTGGACCGGACATTGCAGGCTAAATAAACACTTCAACGTGATGGGGGTGGTAAACGACCCAACGTGCAGGGGGTGTTTAGAGGAGGACGAGACTGTCGAGCATATCCTACGGCAATGTACGGCTCTCGCCTCGACCAGAAAGTCCATACTGGGAGAGACATGGCCCAGCTGGGCCAACTTAAGGTGTACCTCGCCTGGAACCATCCTAGCTTTTTTCGACAATGTCGGATGGCTGGATCAGCAACAGGAATAAGGGACACGAGGGGGTGACACACATTTGATTTTTTTCCCTTATTCTAGAGCAGTCGCAATATTTTTGATTTTTCCATTTGGCACATATACTCAGTGACATTACAAGTGTTACACTCAGAAGTAATAATTTTTGGACGTAATTTTTTGGCAATGTGTCAAGCTTACATCAAGAATGAAACGATAAGATTTGGAAGAAATTTTAATAACATAATTCTAGAATAATCAATAATGTGTTTGGCGACCCCGTAGCTTAATACACTCCTGTACACGTCAAGGCATCTACATAATGAGACGGTCGATGTCTGCTAGTGGCACCTCGTTCCAAGCAACTTGAACTTCGTGGATTAACCGTGCCAGAGTCTGTGGAAGATGGCGCAAAGTGGACAGTCTTATTCCCATTATCTTCTATGGGACTTAAATCCGGTGAACGGGATGCTCACGGCAAAACATTAACGGAAACTTCTTGAAGAGAGTCCATAATTCGACGAGCAATACGAGGACGTGAGTTGTTTTGCTAAAAAAAGACGTGTGGACGATCATCTAGATAAGGCAATCGCGATTCCTCGCTAAATGCGATATTATGCCATTTTGCTTTCCAACGCTGCCGTTCGCTGCACCAGTCCAAACGTTGACAACGGTGCTCCGAAGTCAAAGGAAGCACTAATCGTGGACGGTATGCAAAAGGTCTATAATATAATGTTCGCATACCAACAAGACGACCTTGTTCTCCAAACCATTGATCACAGAGTTGGCGCTAGTAGCAAAACGGTCTCACAGAACTAGTTGCCTGAAGGGCCTATCTTGACGGTCTGTGGTACGCCTCGGTTGACCTGTCGGTCTGTTTCGTGTTCCTCTACCTTTTTCTGTTCACACCCGACACATACGCATTACCGTCATTAAACTGCAATTAAAACGGCGGGCAACTTCGCGATAGCACAAACCAACTTCAAACAATATTGTTGATGCCTTCGTTAAATAAATGTTAAATAAAATAATAAAAAAACTCACCTTGCGAAGCCGGTCATCTAGTGGTAAAAAAGTAAACTAAGATCCGGCCTTTTCACAACTTTTGTTCTTGTTGAAAATAAACAACACCTAATATATAAAAAAATTACATTTAGTACCTTAACCAGTCCGAAACCACATCCAAATAGTCTAAACTCTTGTAAGTTGGACTAATATTTGTTTATTTTTACTGTCAAAAATTTCAAAAGTCTGTTTAAAATTGCGATTGCTAGGTTTCTCTCGCATCGAATCCCATTTTCATTACAACACCTGTTTTTTTTTCACTGCTTTCTGTAGTCAGTTTACGGTGATTAAGTTACGATAAAATAATTACCATATTACCCTGAGTAAAATTGGAAACGTAACAATGTATCAATCAACCCCGATAATACTGTACATTCATGTTCGATTACAAACCACCTCACAGTATAGCTGCAGCGTTGGCTCTGCAAATTTCTCCGAAAATTATACGTCACAGATTTCATACGGGCATAACGGATGTAAGCAGCATAAACAAGTCGAGTTTTCGTAGAAATTTGTAATGCTGGCTTTTCTAGTCGCGGTAAGCTCGCGCAATAAAGTTTCTCCTAACTGCAAGAGTAAAGAGGTTTATTTGCATTTAGTCGTTCCAACAAATTCAACGTCACAAGAGTTTCACAATTATCAAATATAGACAGAAGAGGTGAAAAATATATAAAAATATTTAACTTGACTTAAAAATGATACAAAATGGAGAAAATATCAGCTAAATGGTTATAGCTACAGCTTAATAAATATTCAAAATTAGTTCTCAAAATTCACAATTTTTTTTTATCAAGAATTAAGACGACTGTTCAACCCAATTAAAAAAATACAGTAAGGTTAGATTAGTTTTACTACCATCATTTCTTTGGACTACAAAGATGAACACATGTTTCACGATTCAATTTTCCTTTTTACATTTTTCTGTCTTTTGACTCCTTGTGCCTTTCGTAATGCGCATGGCGCCGCGTAGGCTGTTTAGTGGTTTTGACTGAGATTCAGCTGAAATATTAATGTCAAAAGACTTTAGATTATTAAATGCAGAAGCAATCTAAATAATATAGTATTATTTATATTCAGTACGTAAATTTTGATTATGCTCACAGTAAATATTATTGTAAACTTGAAATGTAGTTGTCCATCATGTCAATTTCTTGCTCTCAGGCCAAAAAGACATCTTTTTAGAAACCCTTGTAGGTAGCCCGACTTCTAATTCTGTCCCCAAAGTTTCATAATGACATTAAAAAATTGTGCGTGTCAGTTCCGACGCGTAACTGGAGTTTACTCTTGAGCGAGCAGTTAAAGCATAATATTAGAACATTCCTAAAAATATCATTTGATGATTAACATCTTTGTGTAAGTTCTGCTAAGAAAAACATGCATTCATGACATTCCATCCACTTAAAAAATGTATTGATTAAACTGTAGCTTCCATTTTGAAAAGATATTCAATTTAGGGAGATCGTTTTAGATAAATGTTAGGCGTTTTAGGTAGACGTTAAATTCTTAAAACCCTTTTAAAAACAGAATATTTTGTCTGATCTAACCGATATTAAGCTAATCGGGCTTCTATTGAGCTTAATCACTGCATCGACTTACCTCTCTCATGGTCTGATGAGCTGAGGTCGGAGCTTTGAAATTTGATATTACCGTCATATGCGTTTAACGTCGTGGATCAGATAGCTTTATAATGAACATAATTATTTTGTAATCATTGCTATATCTTTGGTTGCAGTTTAACGTTAAGTACTCGTCTCGAATAAACTTTAGTTAGCGGTGTGAAAAATAGATTTCATTATACATTGAGGATCTATTAAATCTAATTGTTTTCCGGAAATCTTCTTGGAATAGTAGATTGTTCTATAAGTTAAGAAAAGTGGTTGTTTTCCAGTGAGTGTAAAAGTTTCAATTCACGAGTGAGAGTAGTTCGCGAGTGGATTAAATTTACACGAACAAGGAAAAATCACTTTTCTTAACGTCTTGAACATGCTATTTTTTTCGTGTATTTGACCAAAAGGACTAAAATGTAATAATGAAAAAAACTTAGCGACCATCCAAAATCGTGAAGAAAGGTGTTGCTAACTGAAATCGTAAAGAAAAGTGTTGCTAACGATCAAAGTCCCACTTTTCTTTACGATTTTGAATTGAACAATCTACATTTCTATCAAATACACGAAAAACAACATTTTCGTGCTTATTTACACGCAGGAAAATTGAATTTTCCGGACGAGTACTGTAAAGACTTTACAAGACGCAAAATAAAAAAGATACTTTAAAAAAGAACAATTATTTCTTCCAAACAATTAATTAGAAATATTAATATGAATTGTGGAACTTCTTTTGTTTGGAAAATATTGATTCCCGATAGTGATTTATGACCGAGCTTCAAATTTTTAGTAAAAGTCCCAGTCGAAATCTTATTGCCGGCGTGATCGTAGCAGATTGTGGATAAATCATTACTTATGGGATTATTGCCCATAGTAGTAGTTGTGTTTTTTGCTGGCCCTGATTGTATTTTTCTTGCTATATCTATAGCTTATTTTGGATCCAATCCTCGATATAGCCCTCACCCACCGTTGTACTTTTCCATTCTCCATGTCTTTTTAAATTGGTAAGGTCTCCCCCAGCGTCTACTAATAAAGTCGCTGAACTGCGACGCATACAACGCCCCGTGCATAATTATGTGTCCTCGTTTTTATTGTATATTCTTTTATTTATTTTTAATGTCAGTTATTAAAGGTTTTATTTCATTAAGAGTGCCTAAAATTTAATTTATAATCATCTGTAAATAGTATGTGGTATAAAGCTATAAATTTTACTACTACTGCAGACTCAAAATCTATAATTTGTAACTTTCATGAGTACCCCACATACTGATAAAAACGAAACTTTTTGAAATGTAAATAATATGTAAATGAAATGTATGTACTATCATTTTTCTATGTTATAAAAGCATTTTTACATTCCAAGAATATTTGCTTAGAAACTAATCTTGTAACTTTATTGATGCAGCACCCGATTTCTGTAATTTGCCTATCAACATACACTAACCGTGTCACGAGGAGATAATCGTCTTTAGTTTGAATATTACCCATCTAACAACTTCGAGTTTGGACGTAGGTAAATGTTGATAAACTCTCGAAATTTATGCGTCAACAATGAAACCCAAAGCCCTCCACTAAGATCGATATAATGACTAAGAAAAATTACTCTTAAAATTGCTCTTACTTCTGCACTATAGTTTTTGTAAAATGTGCGTAAACATTAACGTTACGTGTTTAAATCAGTATGTTTCAATTATCAACCAAAAGGTTACAATGTTTTAGTTACTTATACAGTTCGGTACAAAATTCATAATTCCATTAATTGACGGTTTCTTGAAAAATTTTAGTTTTTAAAATAATTGAGTTTTAGAACTTCACAATTTTGATTTTTTAATGCTGTTTGTTCAAACCATTACAAGAGCAGGGGCATATGATTATTTTATACATGTTGAGAAATATTAGCAGCGGCCGTCGGGTCTGCCAGTTTGGGAAAAACTAAAGGGTCGTAAAACCGTTTACCTGACTGGCACCGCTGACGATCGCAACTCAGTCGCATTCGAACTCTTATTCAATCCAGTCGTAACCAAACACTCATTCAAACAAGTCACAATCCAGTCACATTCGAACTCTTATTCAAACGAGTCGACATCAAACATTCATTCAGACGAGTCGCATTCGAACTCTTATTCAAACAACAAGTCGCATTCGAACTCTTATTCAAACAACAAGTCGCATTCAATCATTCAAACCAACGGGTCGAAAACGAACTCACATTCATTCTATTCAAACAAAAATTCAATCTAAAACCAAGACTCGGTTATTAAAATTAAGTAGAAACCACCGGGAGAAGAAACGTTCAAGAACTATCTGCAATAATTCGAAATATACAAGTGCTTAAGTTCGCGAGTGTTTCAATCGAAATCTAAATCATGGTCCTTCGAGCAACATACAAATTCAAAAACTAAATCGACCAGATCTTCAAACCTCTCTAAATCAAAATCACCCCCAATTCATCTTACAATACATATCAAAGAATGCAAGCGCTAGCAATACATGTCCATTAGTCTTCCCTTCTTAAGCGCGGAAAAACTAGGGATGCAGATACCAAATCAAAAACACCACAACAGCGATAGATACTAGTATCGATAGCAGATTTTGGAAAGCTAGATGACATTTTTGCTGGTCCCAATGCAGAAGCCCATTCGTTAGAGGTTCTTGAATGTTGTCTAACTTCCTAAGGTGGTTGTGCTGGGATACAAGTTGGTCTGTCTTTGTCAGAGATACCGGCAGTATTTTCGTGACGTAAATTTCTCCCATCCTCTCCTTGGTGTTGCTGTAAACCATACCGCTGATGATAACTTGGTGCTCGTCCTTCTCGAACACGTATAGGGACGGCTCCTTTATGATGTACCTGCTGCTTGATGGTATTTCGGTTCGTTTGAACAACCACTTCCTTTCGAGGAACGACGAGTAGAATATTCCATCATCGATCACCCTAACTGACCCGGCCTTGACGATTTGGCAATTTCTAAGTTCCTGGTGACGACGTATGAAACTCACTCAGTCTTCAGTTCGTTCGATTTTGTTGTGGGAACAATAAAGATGACCTCCAATTTTTGGACATTCCTATAAGGTGCTGAAAGTGTTCGTTGAGGAAAGTCCGATAAAGGGTTGTTGAGGAATAAGGGTACAATTATTATAACGAGTGAGCAACAAAGTTCGTGATCGTAGGAGCCTCTGAATCCAAAATTTTGAGTCGATCTGATTTGAAAGAAAAATCTGTTCTTTTGCAAAAGTTCACTTGAGTGGGACCCGTATAACCTTATTTTCACGATGCAACAAAAGTAAACGGGATTTGGAAAAATTCTATTCCGGATATCTGGAAATAATTTCGAGGTGAATATCGTGATATTCTTATAAACTACAGTAATTTCTGCAACGTTCTAAATCAACGCTACTGGAAGTGTTAACTGAAAAAAAGATAGTGGTAGATATCGGGCTGTTCGAATACCTGAAACGGTTGAAAGAGTGAGACAAGTTATGGAAGAAGCCCCAAAGACCTGCACTATGACGAACTAACGATGGGTTATTTCAAGCAGGATGAAGCTACAGCGCACACAACAAGAGCTTATGAAGAGAATTTTTTGATAACCGAATTATTAGCAGAATATTAAAGCATTGCCCCTAAAACCAGGCAACCTAATGACCCCATGACCCCGTTCTAACCTCACTGTTTCAGTGCTCTTATAAAAATAATCGGCGACTGTAAAGACTTCACAGTCAAAGGTTTGGAAATTATAAAACGTTGTGACAAAGTCTATCTGGAGGAGTACACGTCGATCCTAACCAGTGGAACCGAAGCGCTAGTAATATTTTAAATTCAGTTATTATAATGACTCTTTCTAGCGGTAACATCAAAGGAAAAATCGACACGCGGTAATAACACGTCTTCCTCCTCCATGTTGCTGCAACTCTTCACAGCAATGGAAACACTGAGTTGCGCTTTCTCAAGCTACAACTATAGGTGACTGCTCAGACGGAAACACAAAGTTTATGTATGTTGATAATTCCTCCGTGGTTGCCAAACATTTCCTAAACACGCGACAAAGGAAAACACAAAGTTTCTCAATGTTTCTTCAGTGGAAACGGGGCTTGAAAGGGACAACAGTTTTGACGCAGAAATTCAAATTTTTGACAGTCAGAGACAATAGGTTAAAAGTTTGTCAATTAATGTAAACAGTGAAGTAAAAGAACCGATATACGTTTAGCCAACTGCGATCACGAATTCAATTCAAGTTTTTGTGCATTAACAGTCTGTGCAACAAATCATTGTTGACATTAATAGTTTTACTGGTTTAGACAGATTCAACATTTTCGATTTTTCTAAAAATTTGACGGCATTATTGATTTCTTGATGCAGTTAGCCGCAAGCGTAAATTTAGAACGTAAGTTACCCAAATAATTACACAAAGTTACCGACGATCTAACTGAAATATTAAGACACCAACCAGTAATAGTAGAAACTAAATATAACTCAATTAATCGCGCAAATAGCTGTAAATGTGAAGGAAGGTTGTGCTGATACCACTTACAAAAATTTAGGATAAAAATATTTTTAAAATTTTTTTAATACAGGCTGCCCAGGGGCACATCTTACCAAGTTCCTTTCGAGTTCCGGCATTTCGCCCTCTTCACGAGGGGGCTGTTAGCCCCAAAATCTTAAATGGCACTATGGGTCGAGTGATACCTCATTTGAAATGTATTGGAGACCTCTCCACCTTTGAATAGATAATCTTTCGACCTAATTGCGTTATTGCATCAAAGAGGGCAATCTTCAATAGAAATTGCCCCATGTTCAACGTGTCTCCAAGTGTTCATAGTTGGGCTTTAACACGATTCCAGTAGACAGGATGTGTAAGGAGAGGACCCGGTAGTGGATCTGAGAGGAAAACAAATCAGAGACAAGACCGCTATATATGAATCCAAGCAAGGAGGAATCCATTTAGGAGTGCTGTGTGGTTGCAAACACAAATATGTGCCGCCTCTGCAGTTGAAGTTTCGGACCACACTATCAGAAACTGCCTGAAGGAATTGGGTCTTCATAACTGCAGGCCTGTGAAATGCCCAAAATTAACTAATGCCAATAGAATGACTAGAATAGCTTGGGTTAACCAACGATTAGTAGAAAATTTTCAATGGGAGCCTGGGTTATAAACTGATGAATCCAGATTCTGCTTATTTAGTGATAATCGTATAATAAGGGTCTGGAGAACGCGGGGAAACCGTTATAGACGCAAATTTACAAAATCTGTGATGCCTTTTGGCGGTGGTGGTATCACTTTGAGTGGAAGTACAAACCTCCACCTTTTTGAACACATTGTCAACGGATATATCTACAGAGATGACATTGTTCAGCAATATGTCGTCGACTTTCGAGAGGCTGTGGATGAAAACATAGTTTTTATTGGTGATAATGCACGATCTCATCGTGCTTAAATTATAATGCAATCAATAAATGACCTCCGTATTTAGCTTTACCACCAGTCTCCACACTGTACACACAGGGGAATTTTACCGCTGTGTTGTACTACGGAGGTAGTACCGGGTATAAAGACGGCGTGCACAGCTTATTTTTTGTGCTTTAAAACGGTGGGTTTGGCAGGAAACGAGGTACTACATTTGTTGTTATTTCCGAGACGAGACCTACATATAATTATGAATTACTATTAAAACGTCAATTGTGTTAAGAATTTAATTCCCTGGTCTATTTGAAACGAAAATCGAAATTTTGTTTTTCTTTCATTACGTTTTTTTTTTCCAGAAAAATGGTTATCTAAGGTATTCTAATAAAAAGATCTACCAGAATTCTAAATAAAAAGCTGGCGTTGTCATTTAAAAAATTGTTGATGATGCCCCTGCAAAAACGGGTGGTTAGAAAAACTATAATGTAACGTCAAAATGTGTTGTTTTAAAAACTAAAATTGACCTATGCGAGGATTTTTCAAGAAATATGAATTTCGTGCGGAACTTTATCAACACTCTCTAGATGTTGTCGGAAACGTCTTGAAAATGTATACAAAAACTCTAATAACGCTCTAACAAGCCCGCGACTTTGTACGTTGCGTGTTCACCCAACATTCCAAACGCAGTTCGACGAATTTACTCTGAATTCAATTAGAGGTTTCAGCTAGCATAGGGCAGTCGGCAGTAACTTGCTCAAACACATTACCTAAGTTCTTTTTATTAAGATCGGTCACTATTAGGTCAGGGTGTGACAAAAACGAATGTCACATTTCGCATTGTTTCAGCAAAAAAGAGGAAGAAGTTTTTGTTTCGGAGTCGTGTTAACCGGTTGGCAGTAAATTAATTAGTTTAGTGCTGCTAACTGTCACGTGATAACAGACATGGCCATATACCTATGTAGTTTGAACAAATTCCAGTGGTGAAGCTGTTGGGACCTTTCTAATAAATAAAACTTAGCTAGTAATTGTCCGCTATATCTGTTATACTTATATTGCAACCTAAGTTTTATTTATTTTAAGCAGTTCCCAACAGCTGCACCACTGAAATTTGTTCAAAGAATACAGCTATGTCTGTTAAATATCACCTAAAAGTTAAATCCTTTATCATAATACATATACTCTCTTCACTTTGAAAATAATAATTAGGTACTTATTTGTGTCATGAAACTAACTAAAACGTATTTTAAAAACTCAAGTTAATTTAAAATTTAAATTTAAATATATCTAAGTCGAACTCCACAAACTTTAATAAGTGTAAAATTATAAATGGAGTTCGACTTAGATATATTTAAATTTTAATTTAAATTTACTCCACTTGGATTTATCGACATTCTTCTGGTTCAAGTTAATTTTATTACGTTTTTATCTTGTTATTGTTCTGCTTATATTTTAAGATAATTTTCAACTTTTAAATGTTTAAATACTTTAGGATCACCAATTGGACTAATAGGGCTAAAGATGGCTAATTAGCCGAAAGCGGTACCCAATAAACTAAATAAAATTTACTAGACTGATTGTGGAATTATATCCCCATTCTTATAATATTAATTAGTTTTTCTTTACTGTCACAAATCTCTCATTAATTCCTAGACGACAAAACTGTCAACACTCACAAAAGAAGATCTAATTACTTTCCATACACCTTCAATTTTCTGAGTGCTTGTTTATGTATAAAGATTTTACAGTCTAACAGCCCGATTTCATGTTGATTTGCGATTTGTGCCGGTTGCTATGGAAACGTCTTAACTAAAAACCAGTCAGTAAGGATTTCAATGTCAATTTCATGTGAAATCGGGCTCTAAGGCATGTTCCTATTACTAGATTATATTATAAGTAACAGAAATGCTTCATTGTCAGTGAGTGATCTATTTGAATCACGAGTGTGATAGCACGATTGATATCCATCTCACGAGCTTATAATGGCATTTCGGTCACGTGTGGGATACGAGACGTTTTATGCCCGACATGTAATTTCTTGTAAAACGTTAAAAATAAAAAAAAAATGAAATTGTTAAAATGACGCTTCAAAAAATTATTAATGTCCGACCATACAGTATTTCACTTCTTTTATCATTATGTCACTTGTGAGAGAAATGCTCCATTAAGCGTGCCAAAAATAGTCATCTAGATGTTGGTCAGGTATAATAATAGATTATATTACAAGTGACAGAAATGCTTCATTGTCAGCGAGTGAGATTTTTGAATCAAGAGTACAATAGCCGATACGACGTTTTATGCCCGACGTGCAATTTCTTGTAAAACGTTAAAAATAAAAAAAGCTTATGAAATTGTCAACATGAGGTTTAAAAAAATTATTATGTCTTACCAATTGTGTAAGCATAGTAATTCACCCCTTTCAACGTTATATCACTTCTGAGTACAATACTCCATTAGACCTTCCATTTGCGTGGCATAATAAGTCATCTAGACGTTGGTAGGACATACAAAATTGTATATAATATTTATTTATATACCAAGAGCATAATGAGGATGTTTATATTCGAGGGCAAAAGTTTACAGGGCCTTCGGCCCGAGATTTTGTGAATTGCTCGAAAGTTATAAACATTGGGTTATACCCGTGGTGCATACAACGTTTTATATTGCATTTGAATTTGTGAACATTTAAAAAATTTATAAATTTTGAATTCGATTTTGCTAAATTTTCTAGTTTGCGGTGGCTTGTATTTATGACGATTTGTTTGTTTTATTCTTAGTGAAAAAGCAGTGACAGCAGTTCTATTGAGAATGGGCGAAAAAAATTCGAAAAACATAAGCTAATGAGAACTTGTTGCCCAGAAAATTTCGTCTGCAGTATGATAAGGAATATCGTAACTTTGAGAAATGGATGCGAAAAAAGACTTAAAAATTAAGTTCCCGTGAAACAGTTCTAATGTGCTATTTTCAAGAATTTAATTGGTACTGGCAACGGTGAAGTTGGAACCTTCCGTGAAACTAGAAAGTTCGGCAAAAATAGAATTTTAGGAAAAACTTATGTTTCCAACCCGAATGTCCATTTAGTGGATCTTCATTTACAAATTGTAGTTTTAACTTTAAATAAATAATAATAATGACCTGGTTAAATTTTTTGAGGGCATAATAAGCGGGTATTATGATTTATACGCCCTAGGGAATTATAAAAAACAAACGATGATGCAGTGAAATATAATAGTAATTATACACAAAGCGCGACCTGAAAACCAGAGGGTTCTAAGTCACATTTTACAAATTTTTCAGGAGAGCAATTTTAAGGTTCAGATCTGTTAATTATGCATTTTTTTTTTAAAAGCTTTGTTTTTATCACAGGATCATATAGTCTATTCAAATCCAAATGGGTGTTCAATACTGCTTTTTGTTTTTTTTTAATGATAAAAATAATACAGGACCTAGTCCAATTTTTTGTAAATGTACTTAGAACCTTATGGCTCTGTAAGGATATTATTTTATCAAAAATGTTACTCAAAACATACAATTCAAACAAAAATAACTGAGAAAGAACGTTTAATTGCGAATAAAAAAGAATATTTGTTATTTAAATAAACAATCGAAAGAAATAACATAAATCAAGCCTGAGAAGCACTAGAAGTGCTAGCGTTTTGATTATTATTATTTGCATTTAAAAGAGCGTTAATGCAGCTTTGGTCTTCTAGGGGCATCCACTTGTACATGGACTTGATGTGTTCAACCTTTTCTTTGGTCAAAGCCTTTGCCGGTGCAGGATTTATTTCGACCGTTATATTTTTAATACGATTGGAATCTTTACAAAGTTGCACTGGTGTAAAGTCCTCTTCGTCGTGTTTTAATTAGTATGAAATAATGTTTATTTTTGACTGTAAGTATTTTAATTGTACAACTTTTGTGAATGGAATTTTGTTGTATGAAAAAGTTTTAGCACATTTTTGAAAATTTTGTATTGTGCCTGCATTTGAATGATTTGAAAAGGATTCTTTCGATCAACTTTTTTTAATAATCTTAACAGTGATACAGGCGACCAAATTTCAGCTACTCTCATACATTTTTCTATCCTTGAGTGAACGTTGTCTACTTCCTGAATTCCAGAATGTCCAGGAGTTGAATATTTCATTGTGACGGATACTATATTTTTATTTTCTATTAGGGAGTTTCTATTTTGTGGCACACAGCTATCACTCCAAGTTATTATATTTTGCACATTCGGATGGTTTACCACAATCTTGCCTAAAATTGTTACTAGCGCACTAGCAATGTCATTGCCTGAGCGGCCACACTCTGTTTCTGACCATACAGCACAGTATCCTCTCTTCTTTACAGAGTCATGTGCCGTCAGGTTGTAAACATTCAATTTTCGTTTATAAAAAAAGCAAGATATGCCAACGTTCGGAAGAGAAATAACATTTTGCAGGTCAAAGCAAATTACGATAGTATTTTCATCTTCAATCTTTCTATCTAAATCGCGTTCTTTGCGCATTGCCGTTTTCTGTGCAATGTGTTCATTAAAGTTATTATCCAATTCATCCGTTAATCTAGAATCTTTTACAGCAAATCTGTGATGCTCACATAAATCACACCGATCTGATTTTGGTCTTAAGAAATCCAAATTAAATTCTGAGTTGGAAATTTGCCTATAAATTTTTACTTTTACCGGTATTACATTGGATTCACGGCATTTTTCCTCATAGAGTTCAAACATTTTTTGTATATTAAGAGAGGGGTCTAGATATGTTTTATTCGACTTCGCCCTACAATAATGTGAACTGACACCCGGGAAGGAGGCAATATGCTCTCTTGCAAAATCTTTTAAAGCCTTTGGAATTCTATCTTTTGTATTTGTACCTCTTCCTGAGGATTGTGGTGTACCGGTACTTGATTTCTTCTTATGTACATTATATATTGGTTTTTGACTTATTACTAAAGTATTTAAAAAGAACTGTTTACAAACACGTAATGGCTCATTTGATTTAATTAAATAATATTCAAAAGATGCAGAGCGATAACTGGAATCTTTGTTTTTCTTTCTCTTGATATCGACACGCTTTGTGTTTTGCAATAGATAATGATACTTTTCATTTTGGCTCAATGAATAATAATTTTTCTTTATACTTTGCCTATCTGCCGCACTCAGTATTTTACCACAATTAAACCTACAGGTCTTTTTGCAATCTCTGTTAAATTTAATTGTTTTAGCTGGAACCTGAAGGTTCTTGCTATTTGCATAAGCTTCTCCCGCCTGGTAGTTTGTTTTCCTCACATTTTTTTTCCAGGCCGCTTCACACCGTTTTCTTCGTCGAACTGAACGGGGTCGATCCTTTATTGGCGTTTTTTCCGACTGATTCACTTGAGCTATAAGCAACAAGACGTGGAGTATTTGGTATGTCGATGATTGGCAAACTAAGAAAATTAAAAAATCTACTTCAAAATGGTTAAAAAATACTATTAAAATTTACGTCTCGTCTGGCTCAGCAGGAACATTGTCTACATTCATATCAGTATCATTCGAGGTATCACTTAAATCGTCAAGAAAAAGCCTACAACAAAAACATAATCTTCTAATTTAAAAAGTAAGGTTGTGTAGGGTACTGTACCTTCTTTTGAATCTAAGATTCTTACTACTGTCCTGGTTTGGGTCATATTCAGAACCAGAGGACTGGTAAGGTTCACTTTCAGTCTCGGACATGTTATTTTGTTATTTATTTCTCACACAAACTATGTAGTATATAACAAGAACTTTTCAGACCATGTACTTGGAACCCTATGGTTGTCACTTTTTTGAGCGCGAACGTTACTTAGAACCTTATTGACACTCTCAAACATTGATATCTATAGAAATAATTAACAATTAACAATATACACAGATAGAGCTCTCTAAAAATAGTACAACAGCGCGAAAAAGTGAATTTCAAAAATAATGTTACTTTGAACCCTCTGGTTTTCAGGTCGCGAAAGGTTGAGAAGACATTTTTTTTAGTCGAACAATATTATTGCCCAAAATGCGAAGCATTGGGTAAGGTACAGAAAATCATTTTCTCAAATATTTTTAAGTAAGTATTTCACATTTTGCTTTACATTTAAAATGATTTTTCAAGCATTATAGATAGTAGAGCAAATCATTTCAATCACGATAAACCAATTACTTGCTCAATTAACAGCTTGTCTAATATATTATTGACGATATTTCGGCCTCATTGAATTGGTCGACCAAATGCTCCCAACTTGATAGTTATTTATTTAACACAAACTGTGCTTTCCGAAGCTGGACTCAGTGTTAATAAAAGTCTTAAAAAAGGATCCTGAGATAACCGCTACTGTTAGTGACTCTGTTGAAGTTTTAAACTTGAGAATACTTACTCAACTCTACCACAAATTCACTCTGAAATGGACAATTACAAGTTACAACGAATTAATTTAACCGTTGTTAATGTTTTAGTGTGGTCGATTTTTAACATAAGCAGTTTTTAATTGAAGATTTCTAAATGTCTCAATTTATAATTGCTGAATTGTTAGACCAACTCAATGTCAGCTTTTGTTAGAATTTTTTCTAAACGAAGTTTTAGTAGACCTTTAGTCAATTTGAAAATGAAATAAATGCACTGTGGAAGTTAAGTAAATAAATTCAGTAACACCGTTGATATTAATTTTATATAGCGATTTTTATAGCGATTTTAAATTCAGAAAATATTTTAAGCCATTGTCATTTGTTACTTATGTTATGATGTTATCGATTTTTTTTTAAATGACAAGCTATTTAAATTTCAAATATTAAAAAATTATTAAATTGGGAAAATTAAATTATAAAAATACTTGAAAAAGATGATCAGAAGCCGAGAAGTAAAGAACCTGCAAAAAAAATTGAGGGTCTCAGAAACAGTAAAATATTAAACAGAAACTGGGTCTGACAAACTTAATAGCGGAGGAAAAATTCGAAAAAGAAAATGAGAACTTGACGAAGTGGGAATTTGATAAACTAAAAGCCCGTGAACTGAGGAATCTAGAAACAGAACCGGTGAAACTGAAAAAATAGCACTTTTAAAAACTGTAGACTGGGAGCTGGAGAACTTGGGTAACTAGGAAAGTGGCTGAAAGATTAGATTGGAAACCTGGAAAATTGGGAAACCTCAAGATCTGGAAAACTGAGAAACTAAAAACGTGGAAAAACAAGATCCTAAGACACTGGACGTCTGAGAAAAAAAGTTCTCAAGAAACTAATGACTGGACTGATCAGTATTCCAAAGAATTATTCAGAATCCTTTAAGATTCCTCAAAATCATACAGAATTTCCCAGAATTAACAGTCCCTTCTGTAGCACACTATAGCACCCTTTAGGATTGCTTAGGATTTAAAGATTTTTAGGACTGTAGGATTCTTCAGCAGCAATCAGAATATCTCAGGATTGTCAGTATTTATTTGGACTGTTTAGAATTTCACAGGACTCTGCATAATACCTCAAGATTCTTTAGTATTCCTAGCGCTTCCTCAGGATCTCTTAGAACTATTAGCCAATATTTAGAATCTGCTTGAATTTTTCACTCTTTAGATTGCTTCGGAACTCTATGATTGTAGTATTCCATATTTTTAAGAATTTTTAACGCCTTTACTTTAATTTTAAAGTAAATTTTTCAGTGCTTTTAGCATTTCCATTTGGATATTTAGTACACTTGGGGTACCTACAAAATATTTTTTCAGTTATAATATAATAAGAGTTGAGATTTCGTCGGAAAAATTTACCGATTGTTACGAGAGTTCGCCTAGCAATTTTGCAAATGACATTGTCATAAAAATCACGAAACGCAGTTGAGTGATTTTTGATCAATGTCATGAGCAAAATTGTAGGACTCGAGTCCACAATTGGTAAATCTTTCCAGCGAAATCTCAACTCGAATTATATTTCTCAGACTATCTCACGAAAACGCCCAAATTATTAATAATATGGTGGAAGGTGACAGGTAATTGAGGTCCTTGCATGTATTTGACATGCAGTATGCTGCCACAGTGACTGCAGCAATTGTTATTTTTTCGCTGAAAAATGAGGTACTAAAATGTAATAGCGACTATTAATTGGTCCGTAACCCCCGATAAAATTTTGACAAGTTGATTTTTTCAATTTAAATTTTGATTCCATTGTTGAATGATCGCATATGATTGGTTAAAATATATATGAGTGAAATAGTCAACAGTAATATCCCAAGTGCATGAAAATAACCGATTAAATTTTGACGTTTTGTCAAAATGTTTTGCTTAGAAATATGTCGAGTAAATTTTCCACGTAACAAAATCCCGAATGCGGAGCATGACAAGCTATTTAAATTTCAAATATTAAAAAATTATTAAATTGGGAAAATTAAATTATAAAAATACTTGAAAAAGATGATCAGAAGCCGAGAAGTAAAGAACCTGCAAAAAAAATTGAGGGTCTCAGAAACAGTAAAATATTAAACAGAAACTGGGTCTGACAAACTTAATAGCGGAGGAAAAATTCGAAAAAGAAAATGAGAACTTGACGAAGTGGGAATTTGATAAACTAAAAGCCCGTGAACTGAGGAATCTAGAAACAGAACCGGTGAAACTGAAAAAATAGCACTTTTAAAAACTGTAGACTGGGAGCTGGAGAACTTGGGTAACTAGGAAAGTGGCTGAAAGATTAGATTGGAAACCTGGAAAATTGGGAAACCTCAAGATCTGGAAAACTGAGAAACTAAAAACGTGGAAAAACAAGATCCTAAGACACTGGACGTCTGAGAAAAAAAGTTCTCAAGAAACTAATGACTGGACTGATCAGTATTCCAAAGAATTATTCAGAATCCTTTAAGATTCCTCAAAATCATACAGAATTTCCCAGAATTAACAGTCCCTTCTGTAGCACACTATAGCACCCTTTAGGATTGCTTAGGATTTAAAGATTTTTAGGACTGTAGGATTCTTCAGCAGCAATCAGAATATCTCAGGATTGTCAGTATTTATTTGGACTGTTTAGAATTTCACAGGACTCTGCATAATACCTCAAGATTCTTTAGTATTCCTAGCGCTTCCTCAGGATCTCTTAGAACTATTAGCCAATATTTAGAATCTGCTTGAATTTTTCACTCTTTAGATTGCTTCGGAACTCTATGATTGTAGTATTCCATATTTTTAAGAATTTTTAACGCCTTTACTTTAATTTTAAAGTAAATTTTTCAGTGCTTTTAGCATTTCCATTTGGATATTTAGTACACTTGGGGTACCTACAAAATATTTTTTCAGTTATAATATAATAAGAGTTGAGATTTCGTCGGAAAAATTTACCGATTGTTACGAGAGTTCGCCTAGCAATTTTGCAAATGACATTGTCATAAAAATCACGAAACGCAGTTGAGTGATTTTTGATCAATGTCATGAGCAAAATTGTAGGACTCGAGTCCACAATTGGTAAATCTTTCCAGCGAAATCTCAACTCGAATTATATTTCTCAGACTATCTCACGAAAACGCCCAAATTATTAATAATATGGTGGAAGGTGACAGGTAATTGAGGTCCTTGCATGTATTTGACATGCAGTATGCTGCCACAGTGACTGCAGCAATTGTTATTTTTTCGCTGAAAAATGAGGTACTAAAATGTAATAGCGACTATTAATTGGTCCGTAACCCCCGATAAAATTTTGACAAGTTGATTTTTTCAATTTAAATTTTGATTCCATTGTTGAATGATCGCATATGATTGGTTAAAATATATATGAGTGAAATAGTCAACAGTAATATCCCAAGTGCATGAAAATAACCGATTAAATTTTGACGTTTTGTCAAAATGTTTTGCTTAGAAATATGTCGAGTAAATTTTCCACGTAACAAAATCCCGAATGCGGAGCATGAGGGATTTTGGGTGGAAAATTTACGAGAAATATTTCTTAAAGCAAAACGTTGCGACAAAAACGTCAAAATTTAATCAGGTTGTTTTCATGCACATATCGCTGTAAAATGGGCAGAAACCATAGTAATTATAATTTTTTCGTTGCATAAAGGAAATAATCATATATAATACCATAAGTGATAGAATTTTGCCGACAAAATTTAATGATTATTAAGAAAGTTTGTTGCTTGGCAATTTCGCGAGTGACAATGTCAATGTCACGAGCGAAATTGCCCAAAGCAGCAAACTTGAGTAGAATGATCATTCAATTTTGTCAGGCAAAATTATATCAAGAATGGTATTCGACATGACTATTTCATAAATAAAAATTTGAACAAGAAACACAATTTTATTAACTATATGAAAAGAACAATTATAATAATAAACATTTTGTCCTTGATTTCCTATACTTTGTAATTCATGTAATTCTTTGCATTCTACAGACCTAGAAGTTTGTTTTGACGAGTCATTACTGTTCCCTCTCAAATTTTGAACTAAATTGCCATGATGAACTGCGTCAAGCTGAAGGTAGGGTTTTAATGATTGAGCACTTGCATGTCCTGTTAGTTTAATTACTTGCTGTTCTCCAACCCCAGTTTTGGCCAAAGCAGATATTGCAGATCTATGGGAATGATTTGTTATTTTTAACTTCTTTGCGTCTAATCCAATCTTGAGTGAAGATTCTTTTGCCCATTTCGATTGGGTGTTTAAGCCTATTGGTGAGTTCTTAAACCACGAAATTTTTGGTCTAGGCAGGATGAACTTATTTTTGAACCTCGATGTTCTAAAAAAAAATTAAATAATCTGACAGGACAGAGACTAACATTTTCTCTATTTTTTATAAGCCATTTACTGGAAGCCAAAGCCTTAGACCCACCTTGAGTAGTTTTTGAAAAATTGGATTATATTCAATGCGACCAGTAAATTGGCCTTCATTATCTATTTCATCTTGAAAAAAGTGCATTTTGCAATTTACAGCTTCATTGCCTCGCCAGGCAACCTCGAATGAACAAACATGAAAACATTTTCTTTGTAACCCTTCCGGATTTTCTTCATTCCAGCTGTTTGCCATGGCCTGAATCTCATGTAATTAAAGAGCTTTGGCACTCAATTTCCGTATATCAGAATTTTCCTGAAGAAGTTTTCTCTTGGCATCTTTTTCCTGGGCCATTAATGCTGTTGTGTTCCACATTGATTTAGCACTAGTTTCTTTGTAGTTTTCTCCGTTCTTCTTTTTCATGTTGAATGCCCAATCTTGCAATATTTTTGCAATTTCTTCAGGTGTTGTTGTCGAAAGTAAATTATAATGCCGCTGCTCGAAAAATTCGGTAAACTGTTGCCACACTGACGCTTTAGTTTTAATCGTATTTGGAGGAACAATGTTAGAAATGCTTTTTCTAATGTTTTCAATTGATAAATCACCGAATCTCGAATATTTGGAGCAGTTATTCTCACTCATTTCTTACAACTGACTGCAACTGACATTTGCAAAAATTATTATAAAAATCGGTTACTATATGTATTAGCGAGAAAACAAAAGAAAATTTGCCGCTGAAAAACAGCTTGGTTGCTTCATTCTCGCTTCCTATTGGTTGAACAACCCCAGCAAAATTTTAAATTAGAAATTTTGTCGATGCGAAACAATTTTTTGTTTAAAATGGTGGACTCTGATTCGATGAAATTTTTGTGAATGAAATAGTCAGCTGTATTTGATTTTTCACTATTCCAGGGCTGTACTCAACTCAATTTTTTTAAATGGAACCCTATATATTTTTTCCATATTCCGATTTGCTGTTCTAAATGCTAGCTACAACTGCATCTCTTTTTTCTAAATTTGGAATGCAAGGTTACAAAGTTATTAATTTTTGTGCGAAAAAGTTAAGTGATTATTTAAAATTCTGTATCAGCATTATTATTAAATATTGAAGTTAAAATTTGGCATGTCGACAAAGCGTGGGTCTTTCGAATGCTTCTAATACAATTGGATGTTAGTGTACAGGGTGCTCACCAGAACCGATTAATTTATGCAATATCTATTTAGAGATCCATTAATTTCTTATTTTTGATGGAACACCCTATAAGGCTTTGTATATCCCTATGAATTATCTTTCGGTTTTGTTAAACATATGGTATATACAACACGTGTAGTTATTGAGATAATTAGACCTATTTGGAAATTGCAGCAATATCTGTCATTACATTCACTAAAAGTAGGCTTAGAAAACATTTTTATAGCAGGATTTATACCTTATTTATTATCTTATTCTTAGAAGATTTTCCACTAGAAGTTCGGCAAAGAATGTGGTTGCAACACTACGATGAATCTTGTCACTAGAATAGGATAATTAGGACACATTTAAACACAAAATTTGTTGATCGGTGGATAGGCAGACGAGGCCCTCTTCGATGGCCACCACGTTCTCCCGATTTTTATGGGGCTATACATGTAAACAACATGGACTATGAAGAATAACCAACTACCAAAGTAAATACATATGAATGGATCGTTTTCGTGATGCCATGAGATCATTTCAATTATAAATTAGAGTAGGCTGTGAAATTTAAATTAGGTTGGCACTACTAACTTTTGACAATTTGATTTAAAATTTGAATGTCAAAGTGACTTCAAAAAACGGCGACAGAATGGTGAATGGAAGTATTCTATAGAAAGCTGTCTTAAAGGTTTTTCGAAATACCTGCCCTAATTATCCTGCAGATTATCAAAAATTAGTCCAACAATTTTATAAATGTGTGGCAAGATTTCGTGATGTTGGT
Organism: Diaperis boleti; assembly: GCA_963583935.1. NCBI lineage: Eukaryota > Metazoa > Arthropoda > Insecta > Coleoptera > Tenebrionidae > Diaperis > Diaperis boleti. Next base: position 39,951,102 of record OY757249.1, on the reverse strand, counting down.
GTGGTGTACCGGAGCGAGTGTTAATTTTTTATGATCGTGTCATTCAATTTCCGCCTCGAAGTCCGAACTTTCAATTCAGTTCTCGTATCCCAAAAACTGAAGAACTGCAAGAGGCAATTTGTAATGCATACAATGCTATAACCTTTTAGATGTTAGAAAATGCATTTGAAAATAATACGACACGGAGAGTTAAGAGCTGCATTGAAGCTGGGGGAGAACATTTTGAACATTTACTGTAATTCTCAATAAACCTACATTGTTTGTTAGTGTTTTATTTTCTTTAAATTAAAACAATTTAACTTAAAAAACAATGTTTACATTACCTCTAATTTTACTATCAATTTTACTGTCAATTTTCAGGCTAGGCCATTGCATAAAAAAAAACGCCTACTCTAATTTATAATTTAGATGATCTCATGGTACGTTACAGAACGTTAATGACTCATTTCTTAGACGAATTCAAACTGTTCAACAACAAGGAGCAAATAAGTCACTCAAGAAAAATTTGCCACTCGAGCAATTTCTAAACATTTCTTTCGTGACTTATTTGCCTTATATAAGACACTTGTATAATAAATAGCTATTTATTAATAAATGGGTTACTAATAAAACGTGTGTTTTGTGGTAGAACCTATTTATTCAGCAAAACTAATTCTCCTATCCGAAATGGTGGATGCACCGACAAAAACTTCAGTTATAAGTAGTTATGACTTTATGACTGAATGATTAACGTGTAATACACAAATAAAAATTCAAACGCAAGAATAATATTTGACACAAACACGGTTTGTTGTCTCCGAATGAAAATAATCTTCAATAACAGCGTGTTGGTAAAATGTAACTGAAAAATTATGTTACCAGCATTGAAATATGAGGCAAAACTCATATCTTTGAAGGAAGTTCCGCGCCACTGGAAATACCGAAATTTATTGTACAATCATCCATTTCACGAAATTCTTCACTTAAGTTTATGTGGCAGCAACTACAAAATTATTTCGGCTTTTCAGACTGCCACAAATTTATCGAAAACACTGTCAAGACCTCACCTCACCTAATTAAATAAGATTTAAAGGGCGATGACGTCCAATATTCAACGATGGTTAATTATATGTAAATAATACAGACGGTGCTGATTAATCACGCATCTGTAAGTTTGGCGAGTAACAAGTGTGGGTTTACTAGAGTGTGGAGAGAAAATCATTCGGGTGGACGAGTCTGCACTATACCCATAAATGAATGGATAAAAAAGAAGCGAGCGTAAATGGATGCTTGAACATAATCTATAACCAATGAATTGACTGAAATTGTGTGCTATTTAGCTGTTTTAAATAGTGCATTCTGTGGGAATGGAGAAGTTACACAAGGGTATCAGCCCAGTATGAAATTTCACAATACAGCAATTAATCGTTTATATTTTACGACTAAAACAACTATTCCGTAGCTCTATTCCTATACTAACTGCTACAATAAGAAAAGGCATTGTGTTTATTGTTTTGAATCTTGTATTATGTATAATTAACTTCATTGCTCTACAACATTCTCTGGGAAATGACTTATTTTCAAACACACCACTTAATTTAACTTGTAATTTCTGAGAAAGTTTCTGAGTTTAAGCTTTTTAATAATTTATGTTGTTTAGCTTATAGTTAAAAACAAAGGTACAATAATTAGTCGGATTTTGTTATATATTTTTTCAGCTTACATTTCTTATGATAAATACCTTTAGACATTTTTTCTAAAATGTTGTGGCGTGCAACATGTAATGTGCAGGATAATGACGTTTTTATATATTTTTTTTTATTTTTAAATGTTTGTTGTTAATGTTCGGAAACTATAAAATCAACGTTTCTGAAGCTGATGCAATAAAGTAAAAAGCTTCTTAGAGCTTTATCAGTTTCGGGAGCTTTTGTATTTCAAGAGTCGTAAAACTTCCTTCATCTCTCTAGACCTTTGTAATTTAGAAGAAATGTATAGATATAACTACTTAATCTGTCACCCACAACCCTATCTTACTATACCTTACTCAGCTTTTGAACCATGAAATTTAAAAATCAAAAATCGCATTTTGTTTCATCAACGAGGTTTCAACTTCACATTTAGTTGCTTTAATGAAGACTCGAAATGTTAACTTTTGAAAAAGATACAAAAATGGATAAAAATGGCCTAAAATCTCTCGAAAACGCATTCAGAAAAACAATGGTCTTTTATCTTCCTGCAGCGTTACCGGTTTGGAATGCTTCTGTGTTTAAAAAATCGTCACCCAAAAACGAATAATAGTACCTACCTTATACAGGTATTTTTGTATGCCAAGGCAGCTGTTCAAAGAAAAATTTATTGAAATTTGGACAGGACAGCGTCTGTCGGGTCAGCTAGTAAGTTATACCACCTGGAATTTAAATTTTACATATAAGCTTTCGTAACGAGTACTGTAAAAGAGATCCCGGACCTGTGATGTTTAATATTTTATTTCTTTGTTTTAAAATTATTTTCGAATTACTTTTAAATAATATGGCAAATATTCTGTACTTGGCTTTTACGTACATCGCTCTAGCAACAAATTAATGCTATGTAATAGTGTATTTCTCATAAAGCCACTACATAAAATACCCTTGATTTGGAAAATAACAGATCCATGCTTTTTTTGTAGAAACAAATCGATAAAAGTAGATCTGGATAGAGAATTGAAAAAGCTTTAAAATGATGTATCACAGGGGGTCGTGCCATTTAAATTTTTTAAGGGGGTGGCTCCCCTGGCGAAAGGGGTGAGATCTAAGAGTTGAAAGTTTGGTACAATTAGGTTTCCCTTGATAACAAAATTGACCTGTTCGAGCGTTTTCTGCTGAGTCTTTCGAAATTGGAATTGTTGGGAGTACAAATTTTAGTTGGGACACCCGATATATTATGTTTCGGCAAGACAAATAAATAAAACTAATTAATTTAACATGTTGAACAATGGTAAAAATTTTATTACTATTTTTAAAGGCATGATAAGATTATGGAATTCAAGAGCACATTTCGTGGCCAATAACAGCTTCACGGTATAATATTAGAGTTCGTCATCAGGGACCTAAAACTTTAATTACAAACCTGCCGCAGGACTACCGAGGCCTATAAAGACCATAGTAAAAGTGGAGGCGCCGCAGGAGACAAAGCTTTCAAAAGTACTAGCCGTAATGGAAGTATATAACTCGGGCCTAGGAGTAAAAAAACTGATGGCTTTGTGACTCCGAAAGGGTAGGGTTTAGCCTGACCCGACTCATTGTGAGGCTATGGGAGGGCTTGGTGGACTTCTTACGGTTAGACTGTCCGCCACGGCGCCAGCGGACCTATGGAGCATTGATCTTATGCTTCTTCAAGAACCTTGGGTATCAGGGGAAGGTAAGAGGCCTACATTCAAGTGGTAGGACTATAATCACCGGTGCTGCTAGATGTAAACCAAGGGCTTACCTTTAGATCTCAAGCAGGACTTAGGTCCTCCCTCTGGTGTATTAGAAATGTGGTGGCGGTTCGTACCAACATCATCGGAAAATCGCTTGGTGTGACGTGAATTCGCACCACACGGTGTTCCGACACGAATAATTTTTTCACAAAACTGAGAAAAGATTCGACATTCGCTTCAGCATTAGAAAGAATAATTCTTTATTCAGTTACAGGGACCCCAGAGCGACAAATTCGGCTCTATATACAGCGGCTTTCGCAACGGGAGTTTTTGAACTACGTAAGAAAACCTCGTCAAGGACACAGAAAAACTATCCGACAGAATTCTAGAAGTCATTAGCAAATCTTACGAAGAAAGCTGCCCTTTACGTAAGCCTCAGAAAAGAGAGTGTGCCACGCGATGGAATTCATCGCACATTGAGCTAATAAATTAATAAAGGCAAGAAAGCTCCGGAATAGAGCTAAACTTGGAAGATCTTCTGACATCTGGGAGCTCTACAAAAGGGGACAAAGTGGGGGTTAAAAACTGCGATTCGTCGTAGAAAGAAAAGGGAGCTGGATGAACTACTGTGAAAAAATAAATGATTTTCCTTAGTAGCTAGGCTCCAGAAAACTATTTCCAATCACAGCGCTGCCAAACTTGGCTCTCTGATTACCGTCTCGGGAGATTACACAACCTCATAGACGGGGAGACACTCTCAAAACCCTTCCGACGCAAATAAATCACAGATGGGTACAACACCGTCTTTTGAAGCCTCTCAGGAGTCGTGGAGGTTTGTCTTTGGAATCGTGTAATTTTTTCGGTCCTCTTGCAAAAGGAACTTCATTTTTTCAGAGCCTGTCTCTCTTTAGGCTACATACCTCGGGAGTGGAGCGAGGTAAAGTTTCTGTTCGTACCCAAATCTGGGCAGAACACCTATGCTGTGGCGAAGAGTTTCAGCACAATCAGTCTAACCTCGATTCTACCAAAAACGATTTAAAAATTTATAGATGATAGACCTTTTGTACCCAAACCAACATTCCCAATCAATGCTTGAATTTTGACTGAGATGCAGAACTTACGGACTGAGCACTTTCTGGGATATGCGAGAATGCGACCTTCGAATCCATTATATCGTCTAGAGAAGATTCTACACTCACAAAGTGGGTTCTAGTAAAAGAGCAGTAAATGCGAAACTTTGTTCGCAGCCAATTCAAAATGCCATTGGGGCAGCGAAATCAACAAACTAGAAAATGCGCTAGTAGAGGGATGAATTAAATACAATTATTGAATTGAAAGTATTCCTCGATGTTTGCAAGCCAAAAGATTTACAAGTTACTAAGTCTTGTTTTGTACTTTGCAGTAGAAATACACATTCATTTTCTACTAGTTTGTGCCTAGAAACTAATTGTTTAATTTTATATGTAATGATTGTTACAGCACGATATAGTTGCAAGTTCATTTCTTCTGAAACGATAAATTGATGATAACTTCCTTTGGTTTGGCTGGCGAAAGAGCCAGTTATAAAAGATCTTTCTAATGCTAGGCAATTTAATATCTTGTTCTGAAGACCTAGAACATAAAGCTTGTCTCAGAACCGTCATAACGTAGCATCATATGCGTAATCATCTCATAGAGTCTTCCTTTAGTATTCTTTGTTATAACTTCTTTGTTTCCTTTTTGTTTTAGTAGTTCAGTGCAATTATTTGGTTTCTTTTGCATCCTGTAACTAAGCCTCAAGATGCTGGAAGTTGAAAACATTCATTTTATTCGGTAAGCTTAAATTTCAGGTAGGTCTTTTCGGTTGGGCCTTATAATTTACTATTAGGTTCTTCACTTTTGTCTTCTCGCTTCACAACTATTTCTACAGTAGGTGTTGCACAGTTTATTTCTTCTTCACAGCAATCCATTGGATTAAATAAAATCTATTTCTCTACCTCTATCTTCAAATCTTATTTCATCTGACGTCGCTTTCCCGGTTTATATTAAGGTTATCTTTATAAAGATTAACAAACAGTTTGCACCTCCACTTGAGTGTTATTATTTCGTTCTTCGATCCCACACTTGAGTACAAACTTGACCGACCTTTTCCGCTTCTTTGTCCTCTACACCAGACAATTACATAATAACATCAGGGTTCGGAATCTTTGCTGGTCACTTCAGGGTTTCTGGTACTTGATGAGACTGCACTATTATGACCTGCGACTGGGCATTACTATGAGCCGCACAGGTATACATGAGGTACTAAGATGTCAGTATTGTGAAACTGTAACGAGTTCCTGGACGTCCAACCATTTTTGTGCCCACCAAAATGTACTTGATCCTCTTTAAGGCAATTTCTAATTGTTTGTGCAGAAATTCTTATGTCACTTGTATTCACTAGTTCACACTGACGTTTTTTTGAGTGCAATGTCGTGTGCGGCGTGCACTCAAAGACAAAAATGCTTGTTTTTTTCAGAAATCACTCTTCTACGAGCTTTGCCAGGTCTTCTATCATAATATTCACGGGTATCTCTAAAATGTTGCAGAACCATTTTTATTGAAGTTTAGCATACCATTGTAACGGAAGTTACCAAAAAATCCAAATTTAATAAATACCGAGGTAAAAACCGTCAGCGAAGCGACATTGTCACTGCGGAACGGTACGTCGCCGTCGATTCGCTATTTAAGCAAGACTTTGCACCTGAAAATTAAACGTATAACTCGCCGAAAATAGTTAGCAGTGTCACAGCCGGATATTTTTTCATTATCACCACCGTAAAATTAGCCCGCTCCAAACGAGCCTACCCCAGAGCCGGTACGACCACCCCCAACCCCCGACCTTGTCACGCCCGACCACGCCCTGTCGTCGAACCTGAAACTGCCAAAATAAATACTTCCGGTTATCGTACCGGAATCTTTTTTACATCATCTTGACCAGCGAAGAAGCGCGTTCCGGACGCCGCCGTTCCGGAGCGGATAAGATGCCCGGAACCGATTTCACTCCGGAGGGAAGATAACACGATGATGAGACCCACATTCCTCCGCATTGTGACAAGTCGTTCGCATCAGCCTAAGTCATTATCACCCCGCCAGTAGGTCTATAAAAAAGGCTGCGCTCCCTTAGAACGACAGTGAAGAGTCGTGCCCGCTCCAAAGAAGACCATCCAGAGGGAAGCCGTCCTGGAAAAAGAAGCTGACTAAGGTGAGGGGATCCAGAAGGTTCGGTTCACGAGGGGAGATCCCAGGGTTCAACGCTGGCTAAGCTTCCGGACCAACCAGACCGATCTTTCTTTTGCGAGTTACCCCACACCCGCCAACGTCTAGCCATTGTAACACATTATTCCGGTTTTTACTGGTCTCCGGAAGGTTGGGTTCACACGTGGGGATCCCAGGGTTCAAGCTAAGCTTCCGAAACAACCAGACCGATTTGTTTTCTGCTGGCTAGCCCGGATCAAACTCGACCTCACCGTCCCGCCCCGTGAATTAGCAAGGCGAATCCCGGAGAACGCCAATAAACGTGTACTACAGGGTGTTCCGTAACTTTTGTCATCGACCGCCTGGGTTCCGAAACTTCTGACAACCGAACCGCTGTATTCAAAGGGTGGGTGCATCATCGTCTACAGGGGGCAGCCTAACTCTTGTCACCAGCCTCTCCGGTTCCAAATCAAGTGCATTACCGTCTACAGGGGGCATCATAGCTTTTGTCACTCACCGCTCGGGTTTCAAAACTTCAAATAACGGAACCACCGTACATAAGGGGCGGTACATTAGTGTTAAGAGGGTATCTCATAACTTTTGTCACCGACCGCTCGGGTTCCGAACTAATGGAACCACCGTGAACAGGGGCGAGTATATCAACATCAACAGGGTGCATCGTAACTTTTGTCACCGGCTGCTCGGATTCCGAATCTCATACTGGGGCGGGTATACTGACGTCTTCAGGGTGATCCGCAGTTTTTGTCATCACGAACCGAAACGTGCAAACTCTGAACTGCCGTATACAGGTTGCAATTCGACAGGAGCATACAGGGTGAATCTCTACACCGACGGACCGTATCGCAAAGCTTTGTAACTATATTGTAAATTGTAAATAGGGAGGGACCATTAAACTGTAACAGCGAATCGGCTTTATTTTTTCCTTCCGCCAAACTAGATGGTTGATCCCTAGAGTTCCGTACTCCGACTTTTAGCTACCCGTGGTCCCGTGAAGCATACCACGTAAAAAACTTGCGCTCGAGGCAACCGCTGCCGTAAACAAGCGTCACATCATTACTCAATATGTAACATCTTATTGGACAATACCTTCTGGAAGTATTGCTATCGTTTTGACGGCTTCATCGTGACATAAATTGCATGAAATGTAATTCATGGCTTCCTTATTGTTAATTAAATTGTCTACTTTAAAACACACAAATGGGTGTATTCTGTAACTGCTCCTCTAAAGGTATTTAAATTAAGTTGTCATAGCAATGTCCAATCAGGGCTTTAAATTTTATGATAGACGCTAAAATTTTAACGCCCCTCTAAAACATACAGAATAGGCTCCTAGTGCAGTTGTATTTTAAACTCATGTTCATTCGGCGAACTTTTAGCTTTTCGGAACTGTCAAAAAGGAAAGAAAGGACAGGTGCATTTCCCTAAACGGGACGGGCCGCTATAGGCTTAGTCGTCTTTTCAGCCAGTAACAGGATAAGGATGGGTTTAGACAAGGATGGGAGTCACGAGAAATTGTAGAATGATTCGGAGGATGTTACATCTCACACCATTCCGCTAATGTGTAAAGGAAAACCTCCGAAAAAAACTTTTATAGGAGAGTCGGCACCGCTGGGACTCGTACCCCGGGCCTCCCGAATGACAAGTGCGACCGCAGGTCGTTGAGCCACTGTCTCGGTTTATCAAAAAGGGTGATATTGTGCTTCCGACGCTATACGACAGGGATATAGATCGGACAATGTCGAAGAAATGATGTTATAAAGTCAAATGAGCAAACATAAAATACAAAAAAAAGCAACAAACTTCGTACTTTTTTAAGGGTAAAGCTATAGTTCCGTCTACACTTTTAGACGAAGAGATTGAAATCATTAATTAAATTATGTAATAATTTAATCATTAATTATTATTTAATGAGTAATTTGACATTATGTGTCGTTGTTGGGCTGTGTGAATTTAATCTGATTTTATTTAATGAAAGTACGTAAATAATGTATAATTAGGATACAGCGTTAAAGGTTTTTTGTCAGTCATCCTGTATATTATATAACATCTGCCATTAATATTTAGGGTATTTTTGTAAGGCATACTTCAACGTTAACACCACGTTTTTCATTGGATCTAATCTATAATTATATTATTATTATACACAGTGAAGTAATTGTATTATTCTGTCCATTAAAATTTTTATTAGGAAGTACGCAATGGCTTTTATTTTGCTTCCGTTTTATGGTAAATATTGCATCTGTCTTGATTCAGATCTTTTTTGCAGAATTTGTTTTTTTTATTTAATTAAAAAAAACTGAAAATTTGTGCGAAATAATTAATAACTTTGGGACTTTTGAATAACACGAGTCGTATTTCAGTATAATTGGTATTTGTTCTTCTTTTTTCTTCTTTTTGGTTTATTTTCGTTCACATCTGGTTCACATCATATGGCGCGATTAGTTGACGTTTATAACGTCGTAGTCGCAGTCACATTGCGGTACAGTCGCAAAGTTGCAGGCAACATTAAGACAAAAAAAGTTACCAAAAACAGAATTATAATTTAGATCATTTAATTTGCAAATTATGAAACCAAATTCGAAAAATAATATTTTATGTATTTGAGAAACTATGGGTTGTACATATAAGCGAAACTATTTTAATTCCAAGGTATTAGGGCAACTCAAATCGTTGTATTATATGGACCCGAGGTGTTTCGACAATTTTTGAAATAGCATATTAAATACAAATTTCTGGAAAACATCAAAAAAGATTAGCTTTCGCCATTATGTTTTTATTTACTTAGACCCAGATCGTCAAATTCTTCACAAAAGTAATGTGCCACTAGATGACTTTGTCTGTCATGGCAGTGAAGTGGCCATTTGTCATTAGCTATTGACGTATACAATGTCACGTTTTTCTGACGTTTGAAGAAAAATTATGTTATGCCTGTCTAAACCCAAGAAAGACCGAAGTCCGGTAAATGTCCAGATACAAGAATTTTTAAACAAAATCTATGACAATCTCATTTATTGCAACAACTTAAACATCATGACACTTTGAATTGCGCAAAAGCTCCTTTCTTTTGTAACTGTATTTAGCCGTGGAATACTTCGTTTTGCACTTGCAACATGTATAGCCTTTTTAAATTAGCAGAAGCTGCTTCTCTTTGGGCATTTCTTGAGTTGAAACATCATCCATGGAAAGTAACTTTTCTTTACAAATTAAGAATTGATTACGGGGGAAAGGTTGCTTCAAGATACCATTTTGTTTGGTAATTGAAGGAATTTTCTATTCCAACAACAACCGCTAACAGATTTCGGGGGGCCTGTAGGATTACAGTCCACATCAGCGACTTGAACCGTATCACCAATTTTTTTGAGGTTTGCAACATTTTTGTAGAAGATTCTCTTTTGCAGCTATTCTTTTTGAAGAAATTAGCTGAGTGCTTGAGATGAAGACGTGCTACCAGTCAGTGCTTCAGATGAAGACGTGATATCAGTCAGTGCTTCAGATGAAGACGTGCTAGATGGTATTTTGGTTATGCACGTCGCTTACATCAGAAACATGGTCATCAATATGGTCACTACCCAAATTTTCTTCAAAAGTATAAATATAGGCTTCTAGCTATTCTTCGGTTTCAATTTTAGCAATTTGCTAGCGAGGGAGAGATGATGATGGTTGGTTTAACGCCAAACAGGGCTTCCTATCGGCGTATTCCTTCGTGATAAGTTGTGTTTTTGGCGAACTGGCCAAACGGCAACCCTTCTGACCATTTATTTGAATGATTATCTTATTAACATATTATTCTGTATGTCCTGATTGGCCCTTTTGACTGAGCCTTCTGTTTGACTGTGACCAGTGCACTATTTTAACATTTTTCCACATAACGCATGTTCAGATATGACTCGATTACTGAACTCTCTACCATTATCCCAATTTAATATAGCGGGAGCACCAAATCTTAAAACAATATCTTCTTCTGCTCTCTTGGTTTTTAAAGGTCGTAGCTGGACAAATTTGGTTAAATGATCTTGATAGCTATAAACTTCTAATCGCCTTTCTATGTGATTGCAAGTCTATCAAGTGAACTTGACATCTAGAGTTTAATTCGGAACTGACCATTGGTTTCAACAATACCTTTCCTAGGCGCACTATGTTTCATTTGACATTGTTTACACAAATTTAAATACAACATTATAACAGAAATATCTTTGTTCTCTTATACGCATTTCGCGGTCCATAAGATTGTAATTTACCTCTTTTTTATTTTTTTATTTAAACCTATCCCGAACGACCTCCAAAAACGTCGGACTCTGTAACTGAAGCCCCTAACCTCACAATAACCTCCGTAACAAACGCACAGGCCCGTTCTTTTTCTTTGTGATCGGCGGTGTGGATATTGGCAAGGACGAACGCGATATGCTGGCCCTGGAAACTGTCTAGAATCAAAATTAATCCAGCAGCACAAACAAGTGGAACCCCCTTATCCGCGTGATCACTGGAGACACCATCAAGCATTTCCTGACCTACAGTCTTCTTCAAGCGCCATCAGTGCTTTTGTTTGAATGGCTCAAACCGCTGAAACCCATTTCGCACTGACAGCCGTTGAAATCACAAACTTGACACAGCGAAGTAAGGTTAGGATCATAGAATAACCATGTTAGGATTGCCAAGATTCCAATATTAAAAAAAAATAAATTATCTGTTTTTAATGAAATTATTACACCGCTTTTGTCTATTATGACACAAAACCGTATCGTAATAGCCTCAGTACGAACGCAAAGTAGAAAATAGTTATTAAGATACCAAGGGTGTTATAAGGTTGATAACGCCCCAAGGTCGGCAGTGTACAACCCGAGGGAAGTACGCCTACCGAGGGCGTATCATTATAACACCCGGGTCTGTGTCTGTGTCTTCAACGTTTTATTTTGCACCCCTTTTACACTAAAAAATGACTTTAATTTGCATGTTTTTTTAGTATTTATTGAATAGTGAGCTTCTATGCAGTTGCTACGGAAAATTTAAGAGGTTGCTAAGGGTTGTTTATTTTAGGAAACGACGACGCTGCATTTTTGTGTGAATTGACGTGACTGTCGGTGCTGTCAATTTAAAATGGTTGTGTTTACAATAATTATTGTAGAGATTTCACCAAATGTGTTACTACAGGCTGACCAAGCCAAAGAAAATTTACTGCCGATGAAGTCTAAACACGATGATGAATTATTGACACAATGATAGTCCATTCCGAAAAAGAAAATGCGTCCGTTATCGTTCCGAATGAAAACGAATGCAACACATTGAGGAGTTCATCATCGGTCAACTCACAGAAATCGCTCAACTCTCATCTTTTTCAGGCTCATAACAAAATTGTGATTTTGACTGAAGAGAAAAGAATTAATTAATTTGTATGTATTGTAGTAATAAATAAATGATTTCTAAATAACTAATTTATTTGAACAACAACAAAATAATTTTTTAATTAGTGGGCATTATAATCCATAATGCCCTCGGGAATTATGAGGCTGTTAATAGCTACCGTTGCCAAGGTATTATAAAGCAATAATGGACAGGTGCAAAATAAATGTTATTATTATTATTTATTTTAAAACGTTGTATGCACCACAGGCATAACTCGATGTTTATAAATCTCGGGAAATTTATAAAATCTCGGGTCGGAGGCCCTCGAATTTGTAAACTGTTGCCCTCGAATATAAACATCCTCATTATGCCCTTGGTACATAAATATCTATAAAAGAAATTTGAAAACTACCAATAATAATTAAATATATTGGATAGTAATATTACACTATGCAATGTTTAGAGTTAATAGAGTACGGTTTAGAGATAATATTATAAATTATATAATATAATTTTTCTACTTTGCGTTCGTACTGAGGCTATTACGATACGCTTTTGGGTGTCTTCATAGACAAAAGCGGTGTTATAATAATTACACTAAAAATAGTATAATTAATTTTTTTAATATTGGTAATGTCTCTGTCTGATCTTGGCAATCCTAACCTATACTTCGCTGTCAATGATGTATGAATGTAAATTGGCATTACTATTTTTGCCACTTGTACTGGAAATTCACGTGCATTTAAGGCAAGCGATTTCTTTGGGGGAGGTGTCCAACAAGCTGGTAACACTTGTCGCCTTCTTGGCGCATTGGTGTAGGACGACGTCTGTAGGTTTTACATGTCCTGGATGGCTCGCCTTGACTTTGTGTGTGGACGCCGTCAGGAAGGTTTTTAATAGTATAAGACAACATTGTGGCGTTGCAGCTCAAAATACATACGGTAGGAAAATGTTTTTGGAGATCGTAGAGAACGTGTTCTCCTTCTGCCAATTTTCAAATTGGGCGTATGTTTTTCCATATACCTCGCGTGACTTTAAAGGTAGCAAATTGCCTATCGTATTTTCGCCAAAACCCGTATTTCTGGGGGCGTACATTGAAGAACTTCAGAACTCATTTTTGGAAGGACAAAAATACGAGTGTTGACGTTTCAAATTAATTCTTTTTCATAGGCGCCGTTAATGCAGCTCGCAAGAGTGCCAACCGCCCCGAAATTCCCTAGATTGTGAAATTTGATTATTTTGTATAAAAAGTGGCAAAGTAGAAAAAATACTGTATGATAGCTCGTTTATAAGGCATTTTGTCGCACTTACTCTTTAGGGCCCTAAATCCGTGCGTGCGACAAAATGCTTCTTATAAAACTTGTATCATAATATACTATTATAATGTTGGCAGCTATTGAACCATCATGCATTAAAGTCAATACTCTAAACACTGTTCAAGATAACGATTGTTTAAACCGTGTGGGACACCTGGTAGCCCCAACATTACAAATGTGCGTAAATGAAATAGAATTTTGAAATCACGCTAATTGACACTGCACGATTTATGGTAGTATCAATACTTGTAACCCTTTCTGTGCACAATAAATAACTGAAAAACATTCTATGTGTTTCGACAGTTTTTAAATGTTTGTTGTTAGCAAAAATTAATTAATTATTAATTTGCATTTTAGCTATGTTGGAATATGCGTTTATAAAATTGATATTAACAGGATATGAAGTTACTAACTAGCTATAACTAACAGTGGAATAATTTATATAAAAGTCCTATTTATTTTGGTTAAAGCATTCTTTCGGTAATAAGTGCTAAGCAGAATACAAATTATGTAAAATCGTATCGTGTTGTAAAGATAAAAAAATACAAAGGCGTCAATAAAACTAGTAAACAGATTACAATTATTGACTAGAATTAACCCAAAGTTGAACACTATACTTTTGCCGCATCAACTACTTGACTTTATAATTTGTAGTTATAGCCTGTCATTATCGGCTTATGTGAGATCCGCCACTTCTGAATAAATTTACTTCACAAAAAGTCTTTCATTCAACTCCAGGGAAAAAAGAATTGCCGACAAAGAAAAATTATTCCGTACAAAATGACAATGGAAAAAACATAAATTTTTAAGCATCAAAATATTATGCATCTTTAGTTGAATCTTTAATTCCGACTTCGTAAAAAAGGATTTATCTACTTAGTTAAAGCAGATCAAATTAATAAAAATTAGAGGATTAATTTATTCTGATATTATTTTCTGTAGACTGAAGGAGCGAGAGACAGATCGTGGCGCAAATCTCTTTGGTAGCACCAGAACCACGTACCCAGAGAATTAGACACGTGGTAGTGTCACCATTTCCGCCAGGGGTGGAACCCCTAATGGGGCTCACAGCTATAGAGCTTCTTCCTTCTATAAATTTTCACTTCTAAAGGGTGTGGCGGCACGCATTTGATTAGTTATTTCTCTCAGATTCTGACCATTTATTGCTCATTTGCATTGTGTATTGATGAGTAGATTGTTTAGGGATGTTCATATGAGACATTGCTTTCCTATAATTATTAAATCCAGGCTCGCTGTATTCATAGTTGATGTTTATGTCCGATTTATCCGCTTTTTTATCGTTAAATTCGTTCCAATAGCACGGTCAGCGAGATTGATAACACGACAACGCGATCGACCTCTGTACACTACGCTTCAGGTGGACACTCTAAAATGAAATATGGAGTACCAATATCGTTGGAGTAGGCAAGTCAATATAAGAACAAATATCAAGCGGCTTTCGACATGCTGAAATGAAAAATTATATTCTTTATTTATAAAATTTGAAATGGAAATGTTTCTTACTACTTGTATTTTATTAAGTGTTAAAAAAATAATTTCAGATTAAATTTATTTATAAAATATTTAATTCAATAGCTAACCCATAATATTGTTTAAGTTAAAAACACACAAATTATTTTTTTTGGGTTAATAAATCACCTCCTTAAATCCTCCTCCTATTGATAGTAATCAATGTGTTTTGTAGCAATCGATCTTCGGTTACATCATTATGATTAATTTGTAATTACAGCGTCCTATGTCCGAAAGTATCGCACGTAACTTCTCCGCAAATCACGAAGGAAACTCATTGGTGCGAGTGCAAAAATACAAAAAAATAAAATAAAAAGAAATGAAAAAGAACACAAAAAAATACATCTTGCTTCTGCAAAATCAATACAGAAATGCGTTCCCGTAATGATGTAAAATTAAAATACGCTACACTCATACAAAATTGAAAGACACTTACCAGAAATAAATACAATTTAATACGGAAATAATACAAATCTCTTAATTATAACTGCGATCACAAAATGGTTTGTAAACTGTCAGACGTTATTGGGAAACGCAAAAAATAAAAATTAAAAGTAAGGTAAACACAACAATCTATTGTTTATATTTAGATTTTAGATTTTCATACCTCTACGAAATTGTATAAATATGTATGACGTAGTTAATAATTTTTGGACTTTACTAATATTATGAAAAATTTGTTTACGTACGCGTTCCCTACTAGGTTAACGGTACGTTCAATGTGTCTGTCCGAACGATCCGTTTTATGGGTTTTATAGATTGGACAGCTTTATCTTTAGATAATCGCATAAATTCAGTAATAAAATAAAACCCACCACTTTTACGAATAAAATGACCATGCAGTCGCCCTCCGAATTCCCCAAACGAGAGCAGATTCTTCAAACAAATCGTGTTAGTGCAGCGATTGCAGGTTTTCGAAAATTTCGTGCTTTAGGTTGTTTTTAATATTCGGTAAAAATTAAATTGTCCCCTTCCTTGATGTGTCTGCTTTGCCTATTTGTGAGATGTTTTGTCGGCGTAATTACAAGACCTTTAACGTTCCACCAAGTAAAAAACTACAAGTGCGGTGTTGTCAGCCAACTGTGCTATTTCCAACCTTATCTAGCAGCAGTAAACAGATAATTTATTATCGTACTTCGGACAATAATTAAAGTTGTGCTCTCATTTTCCGATAAAATGAGAATGCGTCCTTCCAGCCCTACACAGACAAGACGACAGTTCCGTTCTAAATCTAAATGCGCACTTATAATATTCGCTATAGCAGACAAAAGCTTTTCCAGTAGTGACTAAAGCTCGTTTAGTTCAAACGTTTGCCGCGCATCGCTGGGGCGCTTTTAGCGTTGAGGCTGGGCCGTTCCAGTACCTCGTGGACCACCGTCACGTATATAGAAAAAGCTCTAAGCGTTCTGCGTGTTCCGATACGAAAATCGTTTCTGTGACCGTGGGCTAATTAGAAAATGTTCGACTCTCCTGTGAAAAAGGAGAGAAACTGATTTCGGTTGATTTCGCGTAAACCCAACTGTGAAAACTCTTTTCAAACTAAAAAAATGTGTTGTTTAAAAATTGTGTTTTTAAGCTATTCCAGTGATTAAGGTGATCATAAATATTCAAGTAAAGTGGTGCAATGTCGGTATATAATTTTTTCAAGTATGAAATAATTATAAAATTTCGGAAAGCGCAATATTTTCAGAAATCTTTTGCTTTGAACCGATAGCTTTAAACGACACTCCAAAAACGATTAATATTTACTATGGAGGAATAAAAATTGGGAGGAGTAACTGTAACTAATAGCGATGAAAGTTGAACGTGGCATAATATTTAGAAGTATTATTCTAGATCAGGAAAAAACCAAATACGTCAATGTTTACTATTGCTACATTTAAATATGATCAATTATTATAAATTAAAAATATTCTTCTAATAACTTACTTGATTTTTTTATAATTTAACTAAGATTAAGACAAGACATTAAACAAAAACAAAAATTGTAACAACGGTATAAGATTCACACAATGTGAATCTCATTGCAGTACATATTTTGAAATCCAATTCAAACCATAATAATTCGACTTAAATATATTTAACTTTTAACATAATAATTGAGCTCATGTAGCACAGATATTGAATGTGAATGTCTAAATTTGAATATTTTTATTTCAGATTACAACTTTTGATATGTGGTCTTCCGAAATTCGTTTTAAATAAGATTATTGTTATATAAGTTTCCATTATTCTTGATACCATCTTACAATCATTACCTCTCCAAAAATGATTCTATCTACCATTATGAAATCGAAAACAGTTAGAAACAGATTTATTAAAATTTTGTTCATTCAAATCAAGAAATATCTTTTCTACATTGTTACAAATTATTACATAAAAAATTAATAAGGTAATCTAAAATTACTGTTTATATATATGTACGGTACTAAAATTAAAACTATTTTATTCCTATCATACTTAGATGTATTCTAAAGCATTAACAAAAAATTCCACTCCTACTTACATAATTGAACTGTAGAGCTCAAAAAGCTTCTTTCATCTAAGAAAATCTAGATGATAGAGGAGATTTTTCACTTTTTAAGTTATTTAATCAAAATTTTTATTTTTTATAACATGAACACTTTTAACAGGAAAATCTTTAACTCTTATGTTAAACACAATACACTCAACCATGTTTTATTAAACCTGTGTGCAAATAAACAAGAAGAATGTTCTTAAATCCAAGTGGAGTAAATTTAAATTAAAATTTAAATATATCTAAGTCGAACTCCACAAACTTTAATAACTGTAAAATTACTAATGGAACATGTTTCGGCAGAACACTTCTGCCATCATCAGCCCTTAAAGAATATAAAAAAATATGAAATTATCTGTGTGCAAATATTTCCTTGTTCGGTTCTCCTATGTATTCATTGGGAGAGGGACAAGTAGGTACTAATTTATATTGTTTCGTTTTTGTAAATGTTATTCTACTTATTCAAAACCTCCGCTGGGATAAAACAGCAGTTCCATCACATCACTAGATGAATGTATTTCTGATTTCTAAATGTGGGATTTAGTTTTTCAGGAAAAGTGAAATTTGGAACAATGATGCGTAATAGCTTTCCTATATAGGTATCCCATTTTTCTAAATCGGAACATCTAACAACTTGAAAAAACCGCCTCTATCGTAATACTATGTTACAGTTGATTTGTAATTAATGTGAGCTATTGTCGTTTTTAACACCATCCGATAAGTAAAGCAACTTTTTATGTGATGACCTTCATATTGGATTTCGGAGGCTTCGAAATGTCTTTTATTTCGTTCATCAAACGAAGTTGCTTTTCGATAATCCGTTTTAAAAGTCGCGTTTAATGGAAATTATTCTCTCCATGATAACTTACTGCGGAACGAGAAAGCTTTTAGATTACGGAAAATTCCTGCGTGCTATAACAAATAGACCGAGTATTCCGATTACAAATATTTTATTTATGATGTTTTTTTGCCCTGCAACATTATAATTTGTAACTAACGATAAAATTTCAGCGAAATGAACAGGGGGATGTTCTGCAAGTAATGCAATCGCTAACGGAAAGTTTCTTCAGATAATCGCATTAGAAGCTAAAAGTATATTCAGTGTCAGTGCTTCGAGAGCGGTAATTTTCTCACGTTTGTTCCAATTTTTATTAAAATTCATATAAATGATGCAACGGTTGGTGATTCAACAACAACGATGCCCCACGTGACGCGTTTGTGCAAAGTTCTGGTCGCCGGAATATTCCATATCGCAAACCGAATTTGGTCTTTAATTAGATTTTCGACGGGTGATAGTGAAAACGGCGATTATATTTTCAAAAATAAATACGTCCATTACCTGTACACTCATCACTTTTACGGCAGAGCAGTGTGGAAGGGGGGATCTTACGCAGGTGCACAAGACATCAACATTTATTCATCATTTGAATGATGACAATTTGAAAAATGATTAGGTAAATTTAAGTGTGGTACCTGAAAATAAGGAAAAACTGATGAGTATTTTGCACAAAAATCTCATTATTGAACAATAATTTTAAATATTGATTATCAAAAATGTAGACGTTGCTATCCATAACGAATAGAAAAATTAACGAGGGGGAAGTTATTACGTTTCAATTACCTGATCTCTTCTTTAGTGGCTGCCGACGGCAAGAGTTTATAAATATGTTAGGTAAATATGTAAGGATCAAAGTCCTGTACCTAATTGTTACAAAGATTAAAATCAATCAAATTTGGGTTTTTACTACTTTTATAAAAACTAAATGTACCACACACATGAAATTGTAGGTTAACAACATTTTGAAAGATTAATAACATTAATAGAGAAAATTGACATTGCAGCTTATAAACCTTTAGAATTTTTCATTTTGTCAATTATTATTATTTATTATTATTATGCTATACATAATATTTAGTTTGGAATTCACATTATGATAACCAAGGTGTCATTATCTTTTCCAATTTACTCATGAATTCTTCTATTATAATTATGTTATTTAAAGTAAGTTTATTGGTTAGCAAATTAAAATTGAACTAATAAATTGTTATTTGTAATTTATAGTTTATGAGGATTTCTGGGGCAACGGACTTAATTAAATATTGGCAATATATTCCAACCTTGAAAATTGGAAAACTTTATTTCAACTTCTGTATAATATGTATATAAAAAATCGTGGTAATAAGGGCATTAGATATCTATACCAATTGCCGGAAATATATGTTCAAAAATAACGAGTCTTCAGAAATGATCCCTGCTGCATGTAGAAAGAAAAACTGCATGTGATTATATGGGCAGTTTTGACGTCCACAGCCTACTGGATATATGAATCATTTATAAGGACCGTATAAATACTTTTTTTATTAACTTAACTTTTTAATAACTATTTCCACAAATCATATTATTTTTTAACAACAATTTTTCCCCTCATGTTATCTAGAAAATCTACACGGCGCCGGTATGTTAAATTATTACCATTTTGATTTTAGCTAACTCATAGCAACTATTGTTGGCATCGGTAATACATCGTGACATGGGTCTACTCCTCTTTCAACCGTAGCCCCGTGTCGGTGTTATTAGCCCTCATTGTTCTTTATAATAATAACCGGGAAATTTCTGACAAACAAGGGGGGCTCGATGAGATCTCTTACGGGTCATTTCGGAAATAGAGATAATAATGAGATTTGTATTGAATAAATATGTAAATAAAATAACACTTTAATGTGTAAATAAAGTAACACTAACTTATTTTTCGTTTTCATAACAGTGTTTCACTTAGTCATATGATATTAATGTAATATTTATTTTTATTTATTCATCATGGAAATACAATAGCTCTTCTATTGATTTTTGAATGGAATGTAATTTAAACTGTATTTTTTATAACAAATGCAGTTTTGTGCAAAACTCGTGAAACGGGAATTAAAAAAAATTAAAATGAATTTTACCATTAAGTGCATTTGAAAAACAAAACAGCGTCATAGCCATCTTTCAGTTGTCGATTGTGATTTTCTGGACAACATAATTCAATTGAGCCGTTTTGCGTTTTTGGTTATCTCTAGAGACGCACAAAATTCTTCCTCACTAAGACATTCAAGGTGTTACAAAATTATTTTCATCTAGTCCTTTGTGCATTCTCCATGTAAAAAAAATTTTTACGAAAATTGTTATAATATTAATATAACCTCAAAAATCAAGATACACCTCAAATGTTATTAAATTTCGTATCCAGGAACAATCCGATTTATGGGTCTTCTGCCGAAGTGTTTTCCGAGCCTGGGGTCAATGAAGAACACGGCAATGGGCAGTTGACACCGCGGAAGATGGACCCGCGGCGCGAATTAATCAATTGACGTTTATCATTTGACAACCAATGCAAAAAGAATAGAGAAAAAGTGAAAAAATTACATTTAAAAATGCCAAAGTTAACTAGATGAAAATCATTACCCCGTACATTTTTACAACTAAAAAGAAACCGTAAAGAAATTGACCTTTTTGGTCGTAAATGTTACCTTTTTTCTTCTCATTCTTTATAAGATTTAAGAGAATACGTGTGGACGATCACGACCTGACTAGTTATGACATTTATTGTAAGAGTGGTAATATGGAAACCATTTTACTGTGTTACAGTACAGAGTCTGCAACTTCTGAATAAAGTAATCTGTCAATCCTGTCAATGTTGTTGCCAATTTAACTTAAATAAATACTTTTAACTGTGCGAGCACGTTAGTTTACACACGATCTGTACTCAAGGACATGATGATCCATGATTGGTTTTGTTTGCAATAATTTTAGATGTTAATGGTGATCGTAATATATAATATCGATTAAAAATAATTATACAAGAAGTATATTTGCAAATGGAAGAATTTATAGTCAATTTAATTTCTGTGGCTGTATCTGCATGTGCATCGTATAAATTATCATTTCCGATATTTAGCGGAATGAATTACTGTTAGTCCTGAAGTAGTGTTCACATTACAAAAACATCCATTATTATGACTGTGAACGCTGGAGCAACTTCAATCATTTCCACTGATGCACAATGCAGCGTTTCATGCAAAATGTATTTTAAATTGGCACCTCTATAATATAGTTGCTTGTATATTTTTAACAAGTTTTGATACACACAGTTTTGAAGTTAGTATTTCATTACTACTTCAATAAATACGGCTTCAAATTTTTGAAACGGTTTTATTATTAGTTTTATGTTGTACCTGGAATATAAGCATTTGGGATTTTTGTAATAAAGTACATAGTTTTATTGAGCTGAAAGCTACAGTCTGTGAGGGATGCAATATGAAGCTTTTGTAATGAAACTTGTATTTCCTTATCTTTTTTTATGACACAATTTCGTCTCACGACTATTTATTCAGCAAAGCATATTTTGCATTTACTTGTCTAGATATTGCCAGCTTATTTTTAAGGGCTATTAACAAATCGTCGAGATTTTAATCATATGATATTAATATATTGTAGGGAATAATGTGATCCTTTAGACAAAGGGGATACAATCATCATATTATTATGATCCACATTATGGGACATCGAATGTTTAACAAACGTATGTCGTTTACTATAACATTGATACACAAGCTTGTCAGATTTTTGAGATTGTATTACGTGAACAGTGTAAAATCGATACTACTAAGTTTCATCTAAAAAGCTTTGATCCAATATAATTAGGGAAGCCAGTCTTCTAAGATTTCTGTTTTTACATATAAAATTCGATAAGTCTCAAAATACATTCCACACCCGGTTGTTAAATCAGAATGGTGATTTTTGATTGATTTTTTCTGGATGTTTGTTTGTGACGATATACTAAATTTGTCTTTCAATGCTCTAGCTTCTCAACGGAATTTGAGAAATTTACTAGTAGTTGGGCATGTTCTCATGTGTGAAACTAGCTAATAAGACCAATAAGGTTGTAGTCCTCACTTTTGCTAGATCTATTGATTTTTGAAGTTGAGATGATAAATGTTGGTATTTTCCCAGTTTTACTAATTTTATTATTCAGGTTAGACACAAATGGTGGAGGTGCCGGGTTAACAACTTAAAACCTCCAGTCGAGGCGCTAGGCCTGTGAGATCCCACCTTCAGAAAAATCACAAATTTTTGAATACTTTTTTGTTTATTGACAATCTCAATAACAGCATGAATCATTCAGAGCTTTCTGTCTATAAAGTGAAGAAAAAAATACTTTTCCGTGTTAATAAGTTATTACAAAAATGTGAGACCCATTGTCCCGACTAACGTTTCTATTTTCTACATGTAATTAATTTACATTTCCTGATAATCGTTTGTTGTAAATAACTATTTTTCTATTTTAGGAATATGACGTTATATTAATTATTATTATTTAATAGAAATAATTTACGAAAAATATATCTCTTTTATGTAAATTAACCAAAGAAGGATGATTCTTAGCGTGGCGTCCGCCGATCGATCACTTTTAGTCGAATATCCGTACATTGTTTTTTGTACCAGTATTGCCGCAGCCACAGAAAGTCGAGGTGGAAATGAAGGTAATGACACTGACAGTTTTGACTAAAAGTTAATGATTAATTTGATCAGAACGCAGAGAGTACAAAATGTCGCTGTAAACCTAAATTATACTTAAAATCAGATGATGACCTTACTTAGTGTCCATTTTTTAACCACTGTGGTGCAAATAATTCACACTCTATTCTCGTTTCCATAACAACGTAATGCTTTTAATATAGGGAATTAAATTTAGGGTGTTTTTACAACAATGGTTTAGAAAAAAACGGACTATATTTACCCTTCAACGAGAGCTGGCAGAGAAGTGCGAATGCCTAAATAAAGCGTTAAGACTGCTTTTAGTTCGTGCAGCTATAATTATTTGTTACTTTTACTTGCTCTGACTACCGTTGAAATGTGTACTTTTAGTACGGGTAGTAGAAAATGGGAATTATACACCAAGGTTGAGAAGAAGTTTTTATTAGCCGAGCTATTTTATTGCCCAAGATACGAAGCATACAGATTTTTTTTTCACTACTAGTACTTATCAAAAACAAAAAGAATTGTCTGGATCACTACTTTTAATCAGTTTTCCCTAAAACACCAAAACAATTCTTATTATAATTACCGACGCACGTTTCGCCAACAATGTTGGCATCATCAGGGTGATGAGTGAACTAAATTTACACGCTACATACTGCTCTATATACACTCTATTAGCTCGCATCCCCACCCGTACTGTTCAAAAGTGGGAATAGTGCGGAAGAGGGGATCAGGCCTTTGTCGCTATTATGAACACAATTCCTGTTTTTATGTATTTCTAGACTTTCGTAAATGTCTAGAAATTTACAATTATTTACATATTTAACTAATTTAACACAAGTTTTGTATATGTGGTGGTCATGTTCAAAATATGTTGAGCTACACTTGATTTTTCAAATCTACCAAATCTCTGATGAGCAAATGAGCAAATTTCAAGTCAACACATCAACCACGGCAGTAACCATGCCAACATTGTCAATTATTTGTATTATCTACTAGTAGCAGGGATCAATCCATTATTGGCCATTGTTGGCGTATGTCCCGAACGATATTGAGTCCGTTGTGGAGAATAAAAGGTGCCGAACCTACTGGAACTCTTTGTTCTCCACCATCAGGCAAATATCAACAAACAAGCCTTACGTGGTTCTGCTGGACCACTCCTCCAAAGCAGATTTTTTAAATTGAATTTTCGTCTCCTGAAAATGGAAAAATGGACAAAATATCAAGACCTGCTGTTCGAACTGGTAATTGAGTGCATGAGAGGCATCAAGGGTTCTTTCGTCTCCAATCTCAAGATCATACCCGCCTGCCGAATGTCGCAACAAACTCTTTATCTTGGATTCGTTGCGTTTGCTGAGGGTATTCGGTATTCGTAGTTGCTCACCCCATAGCTTTGGGTAGTGGCTACAAGGCAGATAACAGCGAACAAGCATGACGTGGTTCTATTGGACCACTCCTCCAAGCAGATGTTTGTTATTGAATTTTCGGCTCCTACTGAAAATAACATATCCCTCATGGAGGAGGAAAAGCGGACAAAATATCAAGATCTGCTCTTTGAACGTGGGAGACTGTACTCACAAGGAACTGTTAAAATTTTAATTCAATAAAGTCGCGTTTACATGAGTAGGCACTAGATTAATTTCATTTTGCTTCACTGTGCTGTATACACATCACACAACACATAATATAAAAATAAATGTTCAAATGCATCGTTCAGTGCATCCATAACCTAAGGTGCAGTTATGGCAAAAATAATGTGCATCATGGCCTCCTCCAAATGTATTTTCAGTTGAACACTCTTTACAAGTCAAAAGGGACATGATACAAGAAATAATTGTCCGTCCTGTCGATCTGCACATTAATAATGTTTTATAAATATTTCAATCTCAAAGATGAAAAATTTTTCCACGTTTTCAGAACTGTAAAGGTGGTGAGGTAACCCGAGAAATCATTATTGATCCGGACGTTGTTATCGAAGTTACCGGTCCCCCTTACTCCCCCTAAAATCTATCTCAATAATTCTAAATTCATTACGAGTATAAAGTCGATCAATGAGACACTTCTTTAACTGATGAATTCCTGTTGAATTAATTCATCATAACAATGAAAATATTTCTGGGGGCTCATGTCCTTTACCAACATTAGACAATTTAATAAAATTGTATCATTAGTAGCAATATAAGCTTCTAGAAATTTTGGATAATAACATGATTTTTTCAGGTAATATTTGTATAAAAGCCTGTATTGTTGTCATAACCTTCTCCTCAGACGTAAACATATTCAAGACATTGTGAGCATTTGTGAACTTGAATTTTTTTTTAACATGGTCATTTCTCGGTTCCTGTACACGTTTTCACTTCTATTTTAATAGTAGACTTAAATTACGCCGTTAGAGATTATTAATTTTTTAAATTAATAATACAAAATGTTTAAAGAGCAATTCTAGCAATCTTTTTCCATTAGATCCACTTTAAAACGCGTAATTATTTCAGGCTTTCTCCTTACACATATGAGTTTCTAATCCCATTTTTCCTTCTTGGAACTGTGGTTTGGTGTCAAGTTTGTGATGGCAGTGATTGGAACTTTTGGGAAAGTTTTTAAAGTATTATTGTTATGACTCCCGTCTGAATAAATATGTTTGCCGTAAATGACGCAAAAGAGAAGCCGCCAGGCTGATATATTGAGCAATTCGAAAACCTCCAGAATAATCAGCTTTCCGACATAGAGAAACCTCGATGTTTACCTTTGAAAAACAAAGACTGCATCATGTATGAAATCACAAAATCACAAATATTGGAGTAGTAAACAAATATGGTAAGAATAATAATTGAACTATTATAACTTCAAATCATTTTAAATAAGGTAATCCAAAAGGTTTTTTTGTGCTGTGATGAACAATCAAAAAGAAAAATATTTTAGTTTTAAAACATGGCACATGAGAAAACAAATTGAGATTAGCTAACAAGATTATGTTCATTATCATGAACCAGTTCCTAAAGCGTCACCCTTTCAACAGTATCCGCCTGATGACAACAACTTATCAAAGCCATGAAAAGCAAAATTAACCGTAAAAGGCTGTTACTGTCAGTAATATCAAATTAGCAATTCAAATATTAAATGAACATTTGATAATACATATATGTATAAGTTTTTAGCGTTTTAGAAAATTATTGAAAACATTTAATTAATTATTCAAATAAGGTCTGTAAGCCTGCACTTCACGGGATGTAAGCTACGTACTTTATAATTACTATCAGTCATAGGCCGGCCCTATAGTACTAATTTACAATTTACATTAATAAGAATTATATGAGCTAATAACATAATAATACAGTAATATCTACATATTAAAAATGAATTTTATCTCATTCCGTTATGAAAAGTTGAAATTTTGATAACTCTTTGACGTTATGAAACGTCACATTTTTCATAACTAGTTGTGTTATGAAATCACTAAAAGAAGCATTAACTTGCTTCTGTTTACACCAATCTTCGAATTTCTTGTAAGCAAGATCGTAAAGCTGTTTAGACTTTTCGGGTATTAAACCCAACACGGCCGAATTGGCACCTTCCTCAATATCTGAATGTATTTCGGAATCGGAATCAACATTCATTTTTTGATGACAGAAATTTTTTAAATACTTAGTTACACACTTG
The DNA here is from genome assembly GCA_963583935.1 of Diaperis boleti. Lineage (NCBI taxonomy): Eukaryota > Metazoa > Arthropoda > Insecta > Coleoptera > Tenebrionidae > Diaperis > Diaperis boleti. Next base: position 39,924,604 of record OY757249.1, on the reverse strand, counting down.
ATTTTAGATTTTGACAATGTCGAATTATTTGTATAGGTATGTAAGTATAATAATTAGTGGAAAGAACGATTTATTTACGGAATTAGATAAAACGTTGTACGTAAACACGTTATGAAAACGCGATATTGTTCAACTCGCGTAATTTGCAAAACTCGCTGGCGCTCGTTGTGGCAAATATTACGCTTGTTGAACAATATCTGGTTACGTAAATAACTAATAAATTTCGATTTTCCGTAAAGCAATTTTTTTAACGTTAAAAATTATTTTGCAGTTTCCACAAAATGAATGAAAGCTCATCATTTCAAATCCAATCAAAATCATGGAACCGTATTGAAATATTGCATTCAACACGATTCTTAACGAAATGTTGAATCGGCAAAATTTGTCATTGATTTTCCGCATAGTTTCATATCACACATTCGCGGAAATTTTATAAACCTTTTCATCGATTGACAATACATACTACAAAATTTCGAATATTTTTGGAAGGGTAAATTTATTTGCTCGTAATATTAGTTAAAGTATTTAATATATTTTATTTCATACTTGTATCTAAAGTGACATTTTTCGGATTATTTTTGATACCAAAAGTGGAACATTAACGTCCTAGTACTTTAAACAAAAATTTTAAAGTCCTAGTACTTTAAAATTATACGTCAATCATTTCTTACATTGTTCCCGAGATTTTCGTGGCATCAAATTGTTCTTCACGTGATCTGCTTCATCTACAATGTCTTGAGGCACCTCAATTTTCTCCATTTTAAACGGAATAATCGAATAACATATTATCCAAAACCATTCACCGTGACCCAGTTTTTTCGTTGTCATTTTTGACAAACGTTTGTTACTATGGGAATGTTAGTTCCCGCATATTTAATTATTACGAATAATTTGTGCGAACACACAACATTTCTTTTTATTTTGGTTTAGGTCATTAAACTTGCAGTATGAAATAAAACGTTGTATTTACCTCGAACGAGGAAGTGTTTTTAAAGGTACTCACAAGTAATTCCGGCCTCGGCTAGGCGCCTCGGCCGTAAACAACTTGCTCGAACTTTAAACTTCACTTCTCGTTCTAGGTAAATAATATACTATTATCGTATCGTCAACTAATATATCTTTATAATAGGGAGTTTTTTCATGCCACACCTTAAAAATACCATAAAAGTTCAAACCACGTGATTGAATACGGTATAGAAAATAACGTCATAGCAAATTTGGCAAGTTGTGTCTCTACGAGTACAACTAGTAGACTTGTTAAATGTGTTAGTGCATTTTGATAATATGAATGTGATTGAAGATGCAATATTAAACGAGTTCTCAGTGACCAGACAGGTTCCATTTATAAGATCAACCAAATATGATCGGTTAAATTTAACTATGTAGACTGCAGAAGAACGTGTTTCTAACTTTAGGTTTAAAAAAGACGATTTACCAATGCGCTGCAAACAGGTCTTAACCAATCAAAAAATAGTAAACTATACGGTAAAGCATTTAAAGTGCTCCGCTAAACCAAGGGAAATACCGTGGCCCGCTAGAGTTTGGCGTTACCGTATATTTATCGTAAGCATGCAAAAACTCCATAATAGTACACATTTGGCGCTTATTATGGGCATCATAATACTCGAGTCCATAATTATGTTAGTTACTCATAATACATTAGTAAAGTTACTAACTACTGTCTAATAATATGTGAGAGAATCTGTCGACCTGCAAATTTTGACGTTCGGTTTTTCATTGACGAACCAAATCTTGATTAATTTCACCATTCCCATCGTAGACGATACGATAAAACTTTGAATATAACTCGAATATTAGCGATTTAAACCTCTCGGACGTTGAAAGTGACGAGGCGTTAGCAACGTCCTCGACTATTATAAATCGCATAATGTTCTCGTTATATTAATAGCTATTATTTCATACTTGTATCTAAAGTGTCATTTTTCGCATTATTTATGATACCAAAAATGGAACATTGACTTCCTAGTACTTTAAAGAAAATTTTTAAAGTCCTAGTACTTTAAAATTATATGCCAATCATTTCTTATATTGTTTCTGAGATTTCTGTGGCATCAAATTATTCTTCACGCGATCTGCTTTATCTAGAATAACTTGAGGCATCTCAATTTTATCCATTTTAAACGGAATAATCGAATAAAATATCCAAAACAATTCAACGTGACCCAGTTTTTTCGTTCATTATTACGAATCATTTGTGCAAGATAAACACTCAAAATTTATTTTTATTTTATCTTAGTTTATTAAACTTGCAGTATGAGTTGTATCTACCTCGAACGAAGAAGTGTTTTTGAAAGGTACTCACAAGTAAACAACTTGCTCGTACTTTAACGTTCACTCTTCGTTCTAGATAAATAATATACTATAAATTTTAGTTTTTCAAGTGTAACTTTGAGACATAATCATGGTTTTAATTGAGGTAGTCACTTAAAATTTCAAAGAGGTAATTAAAACATAATTAAAACTCACACTCAGATTTCTGCGAAGAGTTCTTAAAAACGTGAAAATTAATTTTTTAAGGTACGAAAACAAACATTTTTCATTTTTTCAACATTTAAATTTTTACGGTAATTACGATTATCGATTTTCTCACTCCGTCTCAAAGTAGACGTTATCATAAATTAGAGCTGCTTCAGTATGTACAGAAGCAGTTTCTTTATCCATAAATCTTAATTCACAGATGTATTTCGGAATAATTTGAATTTAATTTCATTTCTCGTCGGCTATAACTTTTGTATCCACAAGAATTAACGAACGATAAATGTTTTTATTGGTAGCATACAAAATGGGAACCGGCTGAGTTTGGTGATTGATAAAAGATAAGCAGAACTTTGTTTTCACGTTAGATATCAAGTTGTAACGGTGTTACAGTACGTTTACTCATAAGATCCTCTGGGTATTGCTACAAAAAATTACTTTGAATGTTGTTTGTTACATAACTTAACAAAGTTATACTCAAGTGTGGATGTGAAAAAAACCTCTGGTATCTTTTTGAATTGAATTTCTTTTTTGAAAATCTCTACAAACCTTTTTTATGCCCTCTGTGGATAATTATGAAACAACTTTCAGACTTTCAAATGATTCCAATGTAAATTAAACGAGTTTTTTGCAAAATTAAGAAAATAAGAGCCTCATTTAATAGTGTTTACAACCATTGCAATGACATAAATGATTATTATACGAGTTCCTGTGTAAATTGGACGCTTTGGAAGATTTGAAATACAGTCATACCTATTATTAAAGTACTAAGAAAAGAACTGCATAATCATTGCATTGTATTATTTCCAAATTGTAGAATTGGTTGTTGTTTGGGCTATTCAACCAGTTACCCCGTCCATTTTGTCCGCCAGCTCTTAACGATTTTATTAAAAAATACTTGTCTTGGTTTATTGGTATGGGCAGTCTGAGTATTATTTTTCTATGAAATTTTGTAAGCATTCTATTTTGGATATATAGATGATGCGGATAACATTTAGCAGATGTTATTTCAAAGACCTATTACAAAGTCGGGCACGACAAACACGTTTACCCCTATTTTGTTTAGATACACAAACAAAGAATGTGCTAAACTTTGTTGTAACCTATAGGTAACTTAGTTTGCAAATTCTGACCCCTTCAAAAGTTTTTATAGGATTGAAACACAAACGTTGAAGGAATGTTTAGGTAACGTGGATTATGTTGTATTTACTTTATACTTTTTTGTCTAAATGTTGGGTCAATGCAAAGTGTGTTTTAAGCTATTTGCTCTTTAAAAATGTATTGCCCAACTAGACGTATGTTTACTGTTGCCTTTCTCTTGTACATACCATCACGTTGATATTTAATTTAACGTATTAATTCCACTCCAATTCCGGACAGTATAATTATATTATGCGAATTAAGTGTATACTTTTTGCAGTGGCTACAATTTACTATTATTGTTTTTGCAAGAACATTACTCTAGACTTACTTTAGTTTAGAAAATTAAATTAAAGAGAAAATAATAATTTGTGGCCGTCATTGGGTAACTTAATTATTAGACTACAAAAATAATAAACTGTCCTCAGAGGGAGAAATTAATACTAATAATACATAAAACGTAGTTATAACAACAATCTTAACGTAACTAAGTTCGAAATAAATACATAAACAAACTATTATCTTCCACAGATGCCCTAGAACATTATTCCACAATAATAGGTTTTCCTATTTTTCATCAGAATATATGTTTTTTGATTAATATTTAATTGTAATAATTTTTGTTTTTAATTGCAAATTGTTATTGTAAAATTGAATTTGATTAATATAAATAATTGCCGACAGCTCCAGATGAGTGTATTTATATCGAATTTAATTTAAAGTTACTGTTTCAAACATCAATTTTAAAACATTACTATAACGTGATTATTAGAAACAAAGTTATTTGTATAATCGGTTTCACATAAACGATGTACCCAAAATTTGGTTCATTAATGTATTGATTCACTATAATATATGATTCTCGTTGTAACCTCTTGTTTCCATATTAATATGTTTACTTAAATTAGCATACCTCTGGCAGGCTCGTTAATAAATTGTATTATTTGTAGCTGGGTAGATTTTTCGAAAATTCATTTGCTTGTTAAATTCATCTAAACCATATTTGCTATATTAAAAGCAGAATTTGCATGTGGTAGAGTAAAGTTGGAATAATTTCTACACTAGTTTTGAAAGCCACAAGTTTACTTGACCCGCACTATATGCTTACCTTACATAGTTAATATAGATACCGCCTATATGAAATTATTACATTCCTTTCTCAACCCCTGAAAAATACTATATATTTACCTTTTTGCTTGCTCTAATTGCAGTGGACATAAACAAATCATTAAATCTCTGCAGAGCAAGCATTTGACACTCCAGACAACCAATGGATTTATATATCAACCAAAAGGTATTTTTGTAATGAGGAACTTAATTACTTCCAAGACAAAGGTAGATTCACCAACATAATTCTAATGTGTACAAACTTAAGTTGTTTAATTGGTGCACAGTTTCAATGGTCGTACGAGCCTTGTATAAAGTTAATTAAATTAGACTATAGTTAGAAAGTTTATTACCGTGAAAATGAGATTTACGTCTACAAACTGTTAAAAAATATAATCTCTTGAAGAAAACATTCAAGGAATATAACGATCAGGTTATAGGAATAATGTGCGTACCGATAATAATATAAGCTATTTAACATGTTGTGTACCTAATCCATACTAATATATCGGGTGTCCCAACTAAAATTTGTACCCCCCAACAATTCCAATTTGGAAAGACTCAAAAGAAAACGCTCAAACAGGTCAATTTTGTTATCAAAGGGGACCTAATTGTGTTAAACTCTCAATTAAATCTCACCCCTTGAGCCAGGGGAGCCACCCCCTTAAAAAATTTAAATGGCATGGGGGGTCGTGTGATACATCATTTTAAAGCTTATTCAATTCTCTATCCAAACCTACATTGATCGATTCCTTTCTACAAAAAAAAAGCTTGAATTCGATATTTTCCAAATCTACATAAAATACTCAACTAAAATTTATACCCCCCAACAATTCCAATTTCGAAAGACTCAGAAGGAAACGCTCGAACAGGTCAATTTTGTTATCAAAGGGCACCAAATTGTACCAAACCTTCAACTCTTAGATCTCACCCCTTTAGCCAGGGGAGTCACCCCCTTAAAAAATTTAAATGGGATGGGGGGTCGTATGATACATCATTTTAAAGCTGATTCAGTTCTCTATCTAAATCTACTTTTATCGATTTGTTTCTACAAAAAAAAAGCATGAATTTGTTATTTTCCAAATCAAGAGTATTCTTTGTAGATTTGGAAAATAACAAATTCTTATGCTCTTTTTTGTAAAAACGAATCGATAATAGTAGGTTTGGATAGAGAATTGAATAAGCTTTAAAATGATGTACCACATGACCCCCCATGCCATTTAAATTTTTTAAGGGGGTGGCTACCCTGGCTAAAGGGGCGAGATCTAAGACTTGAAAGTTTGGTACAATTTGGCCCCCCTTGATAACAAAATTGACCTGTTTGAGTGTTTTCTTCTAAGAGTTTCGACTTTTAAAATGGTTGGGGGGCACAAGTTTTAGTTGAGTATTTTATGTAGATTTGGAAATATAGATTTCATGTCTTTTTTTGTAGAAAAAAATCGATAAATGTAGGTCTAGATAGAGAATTTAATAAGCTTTAAAATGATGTATCACACGACCCCCATGCTATTTAAATTTTTTAAGGGGGTGGCTCCCCTGGCTAAAGGGGTGAGATCTAAGACATGAAAGTTTGGTACAATTTAGTCCCCCTTGATAACAAAATTGACCTGAGTCTTTCGAAATTGGAATTGTTGGGGGGTACAAATTTTAGTTGGGACACCCTGTATAAATGCGAAAATTCAAATTGGTTTGGATGTATGTTACTTCCTTTTGTTAGTTAATAACACCTTATTTGCTTAAAGGACTTTTATGGCATTTGGGGGATTGTTTACCTCTAAAGATAAGCAAAATGGGCCCTGTGGACCAAAAAAACATTAAATTATGTTTCGGTAGGTTTCGACAAACTTCGGCTTTCGGAAGTAAAAATTGTAAAAATAAAGTGATTTTTATTAAAAAATTAAGTTCAATTTCTGTTAAAATAGATCAACTATTATTAATCAAAAGTCCGGTGCAATCCAAGTTATTCTAATGTCCAGCAACCAACAGTGCATCAACTACAGGAATGAGTCTGCAAACTGCCACGCACCCCACCAGGAGATTCATCCTCAGCTCAAGATGAGAAGACCGTATACCCATTCCCCATTCTACTATTCGTGGGGCAGACATGGCGGTCTGACAGACATTTTTGACAGCCAAACTTAGAACGGCTGCATTTAGCGTATCCGCTCACTGTATCTGCTGACAGCATATTTTGCCATCCGTCATTTAACGTCAAACGTATGGTGGTAAAAAGAAAAGGAAAAAATTCCCAGGGTGGCGAAAATTCAGAATTAAATATATTTTTTTATATTTTTAATTATTATTTTTATATCTGTTCTTTGTTATTTTTCCCGAGCAACGCGGGGTAGTGTGTAATAGTGTAATATAAATTAAAATTTTATCAATTTCCTAAATGTGTGTGTACAATACTGTGACAGGTTCAAAGATATTGAAAAGTTATTTACCTACAAATGCATATATGACAGAGACCGATCGGCAATATTTATATCTTGTGAAGTGACTAAAGCAAACTTTCCTACCTGCTACAAACCTGAACTCGTGTCTTAATATAAGCTTTACAAAACTAGTGTTTCAATATACCATAAACCTACCTCTATCTGTTTACAGTAGTTAGAAAGAAAAACCAAACAAAACCAAACAACTGCACTGAAGCTTCAGCTTATTGCGCCCCACTTAGCTAGGTTACTCCATATGGCCTGTGCTGTTAATGAATTTCAACACAAGCTCTATGGGCATATGTTTGATAACATTTCGGTTCAGCATACGTCAACCCGAAGTGTCGAAGTTTCCCCGCTTCAAGTGCTGGACACTCGCATAGTATGTCTAGTGGAGTCCTTTCCTCCAACCTACACATCCTACAATCAGGATCTTGCTTCACCCCGATTGTGGTGAGATCTTTCATGAGACAGCAGTGTCCCGGGAAGAGTCCAACTGCCTTTCTCAGTTGTCTCCTGCTCAATCGCAGAATTTCCTCTGCTCGCTTCGCTCGACGGGCCTTCCATGAACATCTGCGATTGCCTCTGTCCAGGAACGTCATACCAATGGGTCTGGTGTTCACTATTGATAGAGCCCTGAATCACCCGGTTTCCTTTTTCTGAACCAATGTTCGGCTATTGCAAATGCATTAAAAACATGTAAAAAAAAAACGCCAAATATAGTGGAATCCTTAACTTTCTTGGAGCAGTTTATTTTAAATGTGTTTAGTGTTTCTTTTCTCTTGCTTCTATCAAAATGGGTAGTGGCTTACTTCTCTTATTTAACGCCTACTATTTTGTGTGTCTTTTACCACTTCGTTTTTATAGATTTTAGTTAGTTCAATTTGTGATATTCCATATTCTTCCATTTGGCATTTCTCAATTTAGGCAAGTTTTGTACTGTATGCACAGTTGGCAGTATTGTTTTTTATTTCTCTGTTGTTTTAATTTTTAAGGTCATGTACTTTCTTTCCCCAGTAACTGAAATATTTGTTATTGCTTTTCCACCTAGTCCATCAGTAACTATTATTTAATAAAATGTAATTATTCAAAAAGTAATAGACAATGGCGAAACTAACAACTGGAGACAGTAGCGACCCATAACCGACTCTATAGACGGTTTCTAAAGATTTACACCCCACCCCTCTCTGCTGAGGTTAAACATCTCAAAACATGACGGATTACACTTACTTATTGCTTAGGAAAATGTGTGAAAAAAGTTTTCACTTCCAAAATGTAATTAACAACAGCCAGATGTAGGTATTCTGTAAAGAATTCGAAATTTCAGAATGTAATATACATGCATAGTTTTATTCCTGTCAGGAAAATAAGAATGAAGGGACCTTATTGAATACGTACGACAGTTATGATAAATCGAGGCAAAAGGCAGGTACCAAACTACTTTACTTATAAAATAAAGCTTTATGTTTCACAAACAGACTTTAACCAGACCTAAACCTGATATTACCGTTTCTGATGTACTTGTTTTGAAGTTGACGATTTATGTTAAAGTTATATTCTTATACCTGTTTGAATAATAAATTGCTGTAACTCTTAGGAAACAAGTCTCGCGTGGAACGCTTTACGAAAGTTTACTGCACTACTTGGATTATGTCGTGCGTGTGGAATAATTAGGTGAGAATTTGAGAGTGTTTCCGCCCTCCTCTCATAAGTAACTGTTAAGCAAAAGACGCTTTCGAAATTTTTAAATACTTGCAAATTAATGTTACTTCAGCAAATTTGACGGTTATACACTTTTCAAACCAACAACAGAAACACCACTTCATTTTGTAAGTAAAGCTGGAGTGTGGCATTATTATCTGTTTACATGCCTTACGATGAGGCAATTTATCGGCGTTTATTGGAGAAAAATTTATATGGCATGCCCAAAATTTACGAGCTGAGCAATAAGCTTGCTCTCCAATAAATATTACAGTAATTTCGACTAACAGCTCTTTTTAAGGCGACTGGCCCGTTTTTGTTTACTTTACTTTTTTGTTATCTTTTTAAGAACGAGCTGCGGCACACACTAAATATAATACGGTCAGCTGTCGACACGTCTGCCTGCCGCTGAGGGGCGGGGCCTGTGTTACCTTGAACCACGCCAACATTGCTTGAAACTAGCAAACTTTGGGGACAATTTACAAATTTATTTTTCAATATTTATAAAAACACCTTGCATACAGAAAACAGTAAAAATCAAGCACCAACACGTTTGTAAAAAAAAAAAAAATTTTGGCTTCTCATTTTGGCAATACATTTTTTTTCTGAACAAACAACGTTTTGCCGTGATGAAGGTTTTTTTTTACTAATTTTGATGCCCAATACGTTAAGATAGCCTAACAATGAAAGCCGTAATTCGGTTCCAAAGTTGAGGCGACTGAGCGTTTCGCCTTAGTTCGTTTCAACCTTATCGTGCTCCTGTCTTGTAAGTGACGGTTTGGAAGTTAATCGATGCACTGTCTCAAAAGTAGTATCAAAGGAAAATGTGATGTCGTATGTGTCGATACAATTAAGTTCTTCTTCTGAAAATACATACAAACAAAATTCTGGGAGAAATTAACCAAAAAAGCAGTGACTTAGAGTGAGCAGCAATGTTCCTTTTAGTAAATTTTTTTTATTTCATACTGTCCGGTAGATGTTCCATTAAAGGATAAATTTTATATTTTGAAAACTTGAGTGTAAGAAAAAAGATAATTTGCTATATTATATTAAATATTGACCATATACAAACAGTAGCAGATTTGCAATTGGTACAAGCCTTTAACACGCTGTGCTGAACAATTTAACTATTTTGAATTTTCCCCTTTTTCTCCTGTACCCTTCAATTTTATTGTAGGAATTCAATCAAGCAACAACGAAATACTTTTACAAAAGGTTTGTGTGGATGCGAAATCTACAATGTTTATAGATTGAAATAAAATATAATATACCATTTTCGTTCAGTCATATAAATAATAGAAAGATGTTTGTTCGTTCAAAAGTTTTTTTTTAATTAAACAGTTTCTATCTAGCTATCATAATGACATAGAAGAAGAAGTTGAAAGTTTCCCTAACAAAATCTCTCAGTCCCAGTCCCTTATTTGATTTTTTCTACTTTTCGTTCGTACTGAGGCTATGACGATACGCTGTTGCGGGTCATAATAAACTAAACCGGTGTAATTTAGCTAAAAATAGTATAATTTATTTTATCTACAACTGCGTTGTATTAGCGTTATTACACCACTCATTCGACACTGTTTGAGTTGAATAATGAAGGTCATTACACCACTAGTGGAATCATTGAAGGCACGTCAAATAAAACTTTATTGAAATGACAATTAACACGAATTATGTAACAACGTCAATAAACATATTTCTGATAGATATTAATCACACATCTTTCACAATTCGTGATAATAATACCCAGATGAATTCAAGTGATCTGCATTTTTGCTGACAATATTTAAATTTTGTTAATAAATGCCTGTGATAGGTTCCAGAGTATCAAGCTCTTTTTCAAGACAGCACAAATCTTGATTGGAAACACCACGGTTGTAACTGTTGGCAGCACTTGTTGTAGCTTCAGGGCCAGTAATCTCTCCTCCAACAATTTTTGAGGCTGTTCTTTTCTTGTTTTCCTCTGAAGTGTCAATGTAACCTTCAGATACACTATTAGACCGCCATCCACCGTGGCGCTTAATTGTTAAAAGATCTGCTCCTGTATTTGCTAAAAGTGAAGTTAACGATCTTCGAAAACAATGACCTGTGTATTCTTTAACTTGTGGTAAATTGAGAAACGAGGCGATCTTCTTTGGCATTGCACTAAATGTATTTATACCGACGGGAAGCTTTATGCAATTACCATGTCTGTAACCGACGAAAAATCTTCCATGATCTGCCTGAGCAGGACGCAGCGCATGGTACTTTTGAATTATATCAACCATGTTCACTTCTTCGATGCCTCCGGAAGTAACAAAGAATTCTCACGATATCTTAATTTTTGTATGTGGTATGAAAATATGAAAAACTTCTCCCTGTCTTTTTTACATTTTCTAATAATTGTAGGTTTACTAGTTCATCCACTCTGTAAGCACCTCCATTTCCAATTATCAACACAACCGATTATAAAATTTCTCGTACTTTGATTTCGACTTATCTAGTAAAAGTGGAGACACAGCCTTTACAGCAGCTTCTTCAATATCTGAGGGCAGATTTTCCTCTTCTGAATCGCTCATTACACTTTAACTTGCACAGATTGTTGCAAATAATAAAATTAGTAAATCGTTGTTTACACGTTTCCAGCCAAATTTGAGTAGTTGTCATAAAAATGTCAAAGTTTCCTTGATTTTTAATTTTGATAAAAATTTTATTCCTTTGAAACAAGTTTAGATTGTTTTCAGATTTGGGCAGTTGTAGATAAAGTTTTGTATATCATACGTGGGGTGGAGCATATTACATTAACTCGTGTGTTACAGATGACTCAGTCTATGACCTCGTCATCTGGAATCTTCACACTCATTGTGTAATGATGCTTCTATCCCACTAATAATATAAATATCTATTATCCAACAGCTCCTTATTATGAAGTCATAGCAAGAATGCCGATTTTGAATGTATTATGAGGTTTATAAGACACTAGTAGACATATGAACCCATATTTCATTGGTTTTCTAATTTGTCATAGCAACCAGTTCATAAGCCAACAGTTTTGGATCAGGAGATGGTTGAGAGTGTTTGTGTGTACGGAGATAACGCAGATAAGGTCCATTTGTTTGTGCGACGGGATTTGATTCTAAATATTTTGTGGATGGGAAGATTGAGATTTTCCAGGGCTAGAAGGATATCGCGTTCGTCGGTCTCAAGGTCTACACCATAGATCACAAAAGAAAAGAATGGGTTGTAAAAGAGTGAGTAATTTGGAGGCATTTGTTATGGAGGTTGTTGTGAGGTAGAGAATTCAGTCATAGCGGGCAGAGGCTTTTGGAGGCCATTCGGGATGTTAAAATTTACTACCACGTTGTTGATACATGTCAAATTTCCGTAGATTGTGAAATTTGATTATTTTGTATAAAAAGTGGCAAAGTTGAAAAAATAATGCATGATAACTTGTTTACAAGGCATATTGTCGCACTCACTCATTTAGGCCACTCCTCGCTACGCTGGTCGTGCCCTAAGCCCGTGTGTGCGACAAAATGCGTCTTATAAAACTCGTATCATAATATACTAATTTTGTATTCATTTTGTGAAACACAAGGCATAATGAAATCCATAAATATAATAGCATATATATTTAATTTGACAGCTGATAACCTAACCTAAAAATTTGATGTAAATTCGTCTTTTTTTTCTCTCATTTTGCCTGAACGAATACAAAAAACGCTGTTCAATACTCGTGTGCTGTCACTTTCTAGGGGCTCGGGCTTATTTGCAAATCGCAAAAAATCGCCCTCGACCCTGAAAAGTGTCATGACAGCGCCCTCGTATCCAAATATACTATTATTGCTTGAAGCTAATGTTATTTTCAATGTTTATTTTATATACATTTTAATCCAACTTAATTACCGCTTCCAAATTTCAAACGAAAAATATTTAATTTAATGCCGCGTTATCAGCCCAGTTGCTAAGGGTTGAAGGTTGTGAAATAATGAATAGAAAGGTCTTACAATCTATATTTTATTAATTTCTGTTGCTTTTTCCGGTCATATTTTAGAAAAAGAGCAAGTGGATAAAATGTGCTTGTTCTGTCTCACCTTTAAAAGTCGTCCTCGTTTCGAAAACGAGTAGTTTTGTACGATTTGTGTCTGCGGTTGCTGAATTGTCCAAAACTCAAACCTGAAACCGCACTATAGCACTTGCTTTAGCATTTTTATTCGTTTCTCCTAATTTGCACCATATATTTCATTTCTGTCTCGGATCTGTAATCTGTTTTGGTTAAGGTTTGTAGTGATTGCGGTTCACTATCTTCGCGTGTCGATAACTCTTTCTTTTCGTGTGACTTGCTCACTCAATCTTAGGCGGGCGAACCTATTATCATGATTGTGTTCCCTCGTCCACTTATTGTGATCAACTTTGAAAATAACTCACAGTATTTTTTTATTTAACGTTGGCAGAATCTTTTTGCAACCAACATAATTGCTTACATACCTAATTCAACGATTTTAATTTAAAGGGTTCAATAAAAGTCCTCGGAATGCACAATCCATGTACGATTTGAACAATAATGGCGTTGGAAATGGAATAATTTTCTCCGTGAAATGGAATTTGTAGTCTTAACTTCGGAGCTTCAATTAATGTTAAATATGTGACTTGTAGTTAGTTGAAGTATGCCGTTTTCAAATTGCGTTTTCCTTTAATGTTCGGTTTGTTAATAGATATACTTTTTCACGCGGATCGCGAAAAGCTTGGTGTGTACGTTACTACCATATTTTATTATTAAATTTTAAAAACTCCATTATATTACCCTCCATCTCACTGCGGTAGTAACAGATTTATGTTGGAAGTAATTTTTGATACACCGTACTAATACAATCAGAGCATAACCGGTCCACAATTTGCAATTTAAATTGTAGTAAAAACTACTATAAAATCTATCATAAAAGATGTAAGGGACACTAAACCTTAATGCACGAAACACAGCAAAGCGCGAGTAGTTGCTTAATGCAGGAATTAAGACAAAGCAACACAACAAGCATCTTGAGAAAGTAAAGGGTGCGAGAATAGCCAATAGCAGACCGTTTAGCCAAACTAGCTCAGAAAAGCTAAAAAATATAGAAAATATAGAACTTCAGAATTTGGAAAAATTTTAACTTTGCAAACTATCAGAAATGTCAAGAAAGAACAAAACAAAATTATAAATTAAAAATTGGAGGTATGTAAATATCCACAGAGTGTAATGAAAAGAACTTTTCGTACATCAAATGGGACTGAGGTTACACTATAGGCGGTGTGCGGTGTGTATGGGACACTTTAGGACAGAATGTTTGCACAATTTGGTCCGGCGCATGCACCATTTATCAGGTGGATTACCAGTTAAAAAGTAATTTCACTTAAGTAAAACGGTTAGTTTCTATTGTAGTAAGTATTTGAGATCAAAATATTTTGATGCATTATAAGGTCATCCGGTGCTTTAGGGAAATTGAAACCTAACAAAATGTACAAATTATTATTTAAAAAAAGTAGCGATTTCGTAAATTAAATTCTACTAATTTAGTGTAAATTTATCATTCATCCACTAATAAATCACTGCTTTACAGAATTTCATTTTTTGTCTGTTGCCGCAAATTTAATAGTAATTATTTATTAATTTGGCCATCAGATCGAGTTTTTGTTGTTTTCTCTTTCGATAATGGCCAGTGTGCTGTGTCTATTAAAGAAAGTTTTTCGCCATAAGCAGTTCAAAGAGGTGTTGTGTAACCAATCCCCAGCATTTCTGCTATATCGGGTGTTCCAACTAAAATTTGTACCCCCCCAACAATTCCAATTTTGAAAGACTCAGAAGAAAACGCTCAAACAGGTCAATTTTGTTATCAAGGGGGACCTAATTGTACCAAACTTTCAACTCTTAGATCTCACCCCTTTATCCAGGGGAGCCACCCCCTTAAAAAATTTAAATGGCATGGGGGGCCGTGTGATACATCATTTTAAAGCTTATTCAATTCTCTATACAGATCTTCTTTTATTGATTTGTTTCTACAAAAAAAGCATGAATTTGTTATTTTCCAAATCAGGAGTATTTTATGTAGATTTGGAAAATAACAAATTCTTGTGCTCTTGTTTGTAGAAACAAATCGATAAAAGTAGGTTTCGATAGAGAATCCAAACCGAAAATCAGAAAATTATATTGAACTGGTGAAAGAACTCATGTTAAGTTTGAAAAATTTGGGATGCAATATATGAGTATCAAACTTCACTTCCTACAAAATCATCTTGACCGTTTCCCTGCAAATCTAGGAGATCTAAGGAGGAAACGTTATCGAGATTTTTGGGATACGCATATGATGTCTGACTATTGCTGGTCCTTAATGCTACATTTTTCTAAAACTCAACATAATAGAAAAGCTTTAAAGCTAAGTTTCTTAGAAGGAAATCATTAAAAGATGTGCTACTTTATCGAAATAAATGTTTTTTTCTTAAATAAAAGCTGCGTTTTCTTTTAAAAACATGAGTTATCGATAGTGGACAGCGTCCAAAAATTAGTCGACAACAGCAAAGACTTTGAGGCAACAGATACACTGTAAACCAGTGAATCGGTAATAAAACTATTTTGAACACGTAATTAGGTACATCGTATCAAAGCAAATTGTTTATTTTACGAATCTCGAGTAAGATTACAAAGCAATTAATAAAGATTTCACAATACATTAAGCAAACATATTTCGGTATTAAAATTAATAGCTATGGAGCGAAATTACGAAAATACACAAATAAAGCTAATTTAGTGCAGGATGCGCTCCTCGTGACATTAAACAACAGAAAACTCGCAATTTTCCTAGGCTGAGTATAACTAAATTAGCAAACTTTTAGTTACATTTTAATGAAGTTATATCCATGACTACAAAACATCAACTTAATTACATAGATATATGGAACAACCACTTTACTAATGCAAATAGCATGCTTGCATTCAAATATTATTTATTCAGAATATTCGTGCAAAAGTCTCATGTAGGCGGGTGAAACGTACATCCCTAGAATATCGTATTTAGTATATAATATACTATTAATCCTTAATATTGAAGACCGAGTTGCATACGGCCAGTTTTATGGCAAGAATCCAAGTTTAGAAAACGAACGGAAGGGCCGCAAAAACGAACGGAAGGATGAGTGCCATAACGGCCATGTGATCGAGTTTTTATACTGTTTTTTTTTTCTACTTATTTATTACAATTTTTAAAATCTGTGGAATTATGTAATGGTTAGCATAACACATTTCTGAATGTCACAAAAAATTTTAAAATTAGTGAAGCGAATGTACCTCTAAATTTGAGAAATTCCTGAATGTAACACCGAGAATGTTTCGCTGCATAAATTTCAAGGTCGGTGTGAAAACGAATTTGAGAAATTTGAAGGATACGATATGAGGAAAACAAAATCACGCTATTTCGGAAAACTTTAAATGACAAAGAAATGAGTACTAAGCAAATAAGTACTGTTACAATCCAAAATGACGTAACTTTACTGTCAATGTTAAAGGTGGGTCATAAGTAAAATACGAATTTTATCTCACAAGTCCTATAATAAATAAATTAACAAAGGTGACAAGAAATTAAAAGTGACAATAACTAAATATACTGGGTGTCCCAGAATTAACTACATTAATTTTAACCAGTAGGAGAACTCATCAGTGTCAACAATTTTTCTTAATAAAATATTGTCCTAAACCTCGTAGTTATCAAGTTAAAATTAGTGGAAATTTTGACGTTAATTTCGGTACACGCCACTGAACCCCTGAACGGTGATTATAATAACACAAGACAAGAAACTTCGAAAAACACTGGGAATTAATTTAAACCTCTCAGCGTAAATAAACAAAACAACTGACAACTGACCTACTAAACGTCTTTACTTCAACATCCAATGCTATTGAAAACTGTGAGGCCTAATAAATAATAACAAGCGAATTTTCGTCTTCTTCTACGTATTATTTAAATTGAAAATACGTTCTCCGATGACTATGTACATATTATTGAATAACAATTTGACTTTCTGTACGTGATTCAATGGTTGTTTTTTCAAAATACAATGCCCAACGTTAATACAAATTAGGCACACGAGAAAAAGCCGGCATCTTTTACGATAATAACTTTAAAATCAAAAGTAAAATACAATAACACGCCCGCTAGAGTTCGCCTAAACTGTTGTTAGTGTGTTTCTCAACAGGTAGCTGCACCCAAATGTGCAAAAAATTTAAAAACTTGATAAGGACGCAGTCTTTTTCGGACAAAAACAATTGATTGTCTGTAGGTCAAGTTAAAATAAATATCCATAGGCGGTTCGTGAATTTGAAGGATTCCAAAAATGCTAAAATAAAATGAGATTTCAAAAAAATTTCTGGGGCACCTGTATATGGTGACAGAATTGGCAAGTTCAACAAATTGCTATAAAGGTTGACAGATGTTAAAATGACAGGTTGTATTTATAGTTATTTAATAAACAAATGTGTTAGTGAAGGCGATTAATAATCGAGGCTGCAATTGTCGAGATTATTAATCGCCCATTAACATACGAGTCGATTACAATATTTTTTCGTTGACCGAAACCGTTTTAATCTGTCGACAAAAATCTGTTTCTGAAATTTCAATTCATTAAATAATTGTCACTTATGCCATAACCTTTAACAGTTCGCCATTGTCAAAATGCTGTTAATTTGTGTAAGTTTATAAATGCATCTAGAAAATCCTGAATTATTGGATGCAGTATTGGATAATGCATGTTTCAGTTTGTTGTGAGCGAAAAGTCGCCAAACATGTGTAGCTACTAAAATAAATAGCGCAATTGCATACAAAACTGACACACGCCAATGGCTGTGTGGTGAGCAGGGCGGATTACTAAGCTACAGGATGCGGGTTTGAATCCCGTTAAGGCAAACCATTTTTCTATGAATTAATTATTGAAAAATCGTGCATTAATGATAAATCATGCATTAATGTGAAATCGTGCATTAACCAGGTATATTAACGATCGATTTGTTAGTCAAAATCAAACGTTAAATTGGCTCTTAATAATCGGTCAATGAAAATAGTAATTTGTGTACCTAGGCCGTAAAAGTTAGCTTTTTGGACGCATCTGCTGTTTGTAATAATACAGATAAGGCCAGAAAAGCACTTTTGGCCGAGCTACACCCGTTTTTTAGGCGATGATCACAAATGAATTCAAAAATTTGGTCATATATTTTTTAAGATATTATTATGATTACCATCATTAGTGGCGACGCGTGGGAATAAAACGACTAGCGTAGTAGGTATTACGGCGCCTCAGATGGTAGCTACGCCCCCCTGCCCCTAGTGAGGGGGGGGCTCTCCCAAGGCGGCTGCCCCTGTCTCTTAATTTCAGTCACTTCAGTCGTGTGCTTATAAAGGTGAGGCACACAACATTTTTTGTTCACATCTGTAAAATTGGTAAAATTGACAACTGGTATTCTTTCTCATATTATTAATAGTAATTTGTATTTTCGCATTAATATAAGTTTAATAAAGCCAAGTAAATTTGTATTTGACTATAATAATTAACAGGCATGATTTTCTTTGCGACTGCAATCTTTTCGAAGATATGGCAACGAAGATAAGACTTTTTATTGTCGTTATTTACATTTACCCAAATAATAATTCCATAATAAAATATAACACCATCAGAAGGGGGTGCTAGCCATGGATAAAGATGACAATATAATTCCCATTTTTTTATGTTGTAAGTGGGGCTGTTTTTTTGAAAGGTGTTGAAGGCCACTGGTTCTATTTCATTCCCATATGAACTTGGTTGAGATGTTATGTGTTTTGAATGGAAAAAAATATTTTAACATTGTGCTCCAGTCTGTAGTACACACTAAGTGACATTTTGATCCTACGATAAATAATTTATCCTAACACCTGCAATTAGCTGAAAAGTATTTTCCAACCTGTTATTCCATTTCCTCTCTTTGTTTTCCCAAATTGAACGACTAGGTAGTTGTAGTGGATTGGATGTAATTAAGTCATAATTTATTACATTATTTTACCATTTTATATAAAACGGTAAATCAAAAACTTTCTATAATGTGTAGAAATGACCGCCCGTGTGAATGACAACACAAATTAAACGGATCACCAATATAAAACAGAGCCACAGTACACATGACTATCACAATGACTATTCTAAAACAAAAATCTGCTGATTTTCGGCAGCAGCTAGCGGCTTAAAACAGCTGATGTTAAATCCTTCGGTTAAATCTCAAGAGCAAACGACAGATTTCAAGATAAATATCAAAAGTTTTAGTTTCTGACAGATCAGTCCCAAAAAAATTTTTCGTAATCATCGCCTAAAAATGTAATTTATATTTCACTGAATCATTATTTGTTTTTTATACCTTGACAACGAGATATATTAAGTAGGCTATAATGCCCTAGGGCCCATAAATCATAATGCCCGCATATTATGCTCTCAAAAATTTTAAATGTTATTATTATTATTTATTTAAAGTTAAAAGTACAATTTGTAAATGAAGATCCACTAATTGAACAGTTTATTAAATCTATACTATGTTTAAATGAAGAAACATTCAGGTTGGAGGCATCAGTTTTACCGAAAATTTTATTTTCGCCGGACGTTCCAGTTTCACGGGAGCTTCTAACTTCTTAGATGCAAGCCACCGCAAACGAGGGAATTTAGCAAACTCAAATTCAAAATTTACATTTTTTTAAATGTTCACGAATTCAAATGCACTGAAATATAAAACGTTGTATGCACCACGGGCATAACTCGATGTTTATAAATCTCTGGCAATTTACAAAATCTCGGGCCGAAGCCCCTCGAATTTGTAAACTGTTGCCCTCGAATATAAACATCCTCATTATGTCCTTGGTACATAAATATCTATTAATGTCCCAAAGTAAGATGACAATTAAATGGTTTAATAAGTGATACAAAGACAGAATTTAATGTATTGACTTTAGAGTAGTATGTGTGTTCAGGGCAGGATAAAAGCGTTGACAACAAAAAAATGAGCAAATTACTTATCTTAATTATATACTGCTTTTTACCATGCTGGTTGGTTATATTTGACGATGGTTGGAGCTGGTCGTGTTCTTAACACTCAACAAGAAAAGGATCACCACCACCTTGGTCACCTTTGCTCTTCAATTCACGGACACCTGTCGAACCGGCACTGATGGACTTCGACGTGGAGAACGACAGGATTGTGAAGGAGAAAAATCAATCCCTACGGATGGTGATGCTGTTGCCTAAATTGATTGAAGAAACAGTCAAGATCTGCACAGTATGAAAAATCCTTTCTTACCTCTTCCGAGTTATAAATACGTTAAAGGAAACTCTATTTGGCTAATACCGCATTCAATTGACAACAATTGAATATTTTCACCCTTTTATCCGTACTAGACGATTTGTTCTAAATACCTTTTGTTTTAAATAAATGGGCGTTGATATTTGTTTTGCCTTCGCGTCTTTACTCGGTCATCTCTCGAATTGAATTTTTGAATTAAATCTTATTCGTCGTCGCCGCGCAAGCACCGGTGTTTTTTGTGCATGTTATCGTCTTTTCTCTCATATGTAATGGCGCGAAAAATTTAAAATTGTAACAGTACTTTACCGGCACCATATTCTATCTTAAGGACTTGGTTCAATGTTAATAAAACTGTCGACATCTGCAAGTATGTGAAACTGCAGACTCTTTTAGAGCAGTCATCTCGAAGAAATGTACCTTTAGAAGTCTTTAGAAGTAGATTAAGTCAAAGGAGCAGACCACCTTACCTGGCATTAGTCCAAGTGCCTAAAGCATAACTACTAAGACGCCTAATGTGTATAACAATTTTAAATACACTACTTAAATAATAAAAGTAGTCACTTTTTTTAACTTCGATATATTTTTTCACAAAATATATTCACAAACTTGTAGTTGAATACTTCTTGTTATAGGGACGTATTCTATAACTGCTCCTCTAAATTTTAAAGGCCGTTAAATTAAGTTGTCATAGCAATGATCAATAAGGTCTTGAAATTTTTAATATTAAAGGACGCAAAAATTTTAAGGCCCCTCTAAAAATTACAGAATAGACCCCATAGTCAACTTAGAACCTCCAGCGTTCGAACAATACAAAAACGAAAATGAAAAATAATAGATAGAATTAAAACAAGTCTGACAACTTAGCTAATTTGTACAAACTGTGAAGTTAATATCTAGTGTGGCCTCCTCTTGCCTACTACGAATAAGCCTTCGCAAAGCGTCTTGGGGAAAATTCTCCCAATGTTCTATTGCCCTGTGCCAACTGTTCAGTTGTAATTGGAGGATTTGGACGATTTGAAGTGTTTTTGTTATTCCACCCCACACTATTATGGAACCACCACCAAATGGGACGGTTTCATGTACTGTACTTGGCATTTAACGTTCTCCAGGGCTCCTCCAGATTCTTACACGTCCATCATTACATATCCATCATTATCATTGATAAAACAAACTTGCACTCATCGCTAAACATAACAGGAGTCCTCTTCCAAATTGAAATCTTCTTTAGCGATGTTCTCTAGTTAATTTAGGCACTTTTGCAGGACGTCTTACTCTCAATCCAGCCTCTATTAGCCTATTGCGGACGGTTTGGTCGCTAATTTTTGTTCCTCTTGCCCTCACTAGATCTTCTTGCAGGTCCCGCGCAGTTTGTTTCCGATTTCGAAAAGCTTACAGTCGCAGAAAACGATCATCATCTGCAGTAGTTTTTCTCTAAGTTGACTATAACAAGAAGCATTCGAGCACAATTTTGTAATTGCCTGAATAAATGATGGTTCAAGATATATTCTAGGTTTCATCCAAACCTCTTTCAATATTAAAAAAATAACTACTTCTTTTATTTTTTGACTAGTATATATTAAATTAAAAATATTTGACTTTTTGACCTATTAAAGAACTCGGTTATGGATGTTATAATAGCTCGGTTATAGACGCAAAGTAGAAAATAGTTATTTTTGTTGCAAGCGCGCTGCCAAGAAACTTGTCAACTTGCTAAGGAGCCTGAGGGCCTGAAAAGTGACAGCGCACGAGTGTTGAAGAACATTTTTTGTATTTAAAGCTGTCAAATCATGATCTACTCCAAACTTCTTTTATAAATTAAGATAAAACATTTTTCCGAATATGTAATTTATATCCCGGTTACATCGCCGTCAAAATGTTTCATGTGTGTTTTAAATCATGAATAAAACTTTTTGCGTACATCGCCAACGATTTAAATCTTTATTAACACAAGTGTCCCATCTGTGGCAAGAGAAAACCTTCCGTATTTAAATTCTGATGCTATATCCTCACCGGCCAGTCTCTGAACACTTTTCAGAAATATTTCTCTCGAGGGAGACAAAAACGTGATAAGAATCCTTACAAAGCCGGTTTGATATAAACATATTATATCCCCAACGAGACGTGCGTTCTGTCAGAATTAGATGTAAACCGTTATTGAAGCTAAATTATGCTTGATCAGTGTTTCGACCGTGGGTTCTTAAACTAAAATATACTTTCTGTATGACTTTTACCAAGAGTTGGCGTTTTAATTAACGGTAATCGGGACAAATAAAAGCATCTAGCGGCATGAACCAAAAGCTTTGGCAAAACTGCTACATTGTGTAGAATTTCATCCATCCCCACGTCATAGCGAAGGGTAGACGTAAGACGCAAAAACGATAATTAAACATTAAGTCTACACTGTCAACATTAATTTTAATTTTACCCCTTCTAGGTCCGCAGCAGTAGCCGTTCAAAATGCAATGTATTTCTGGCATCCGTTTTACTCATAATACAGGGTGTTATGGAAGTCCTAGCAAAGAATTTAACCACAAGTAGAACTCGTCAAAAAAGTTGGAGTTAAAATGAAGAATAGTTTGACCCCTAAAACCAATACCCGCCTATAGACTCCACACTTATTGATTGCGAGGATGTACAAAAACGTTACCCGATAAACGAATCTAAATAAAAACTGTTTAAATGGAAACATGTACTAATCTACCATAATATGCATATGTCGAAGTAGGTCACTAATAATAAATTCTCTAGCTTACCTTCTTTAATCACAACAAAAATTAAATACGCTGCACCAGTCAAACGCAAGGGTAAAATATGAGGCCCAACTAAATGTGCGGTAAACAATTAAAGTTGACACACCGGCACGTAAAGCTAGTCTTCCAGTACTCAAATTTCAAATCACATAAATGTTGTACTGTTCTCACAAAAGCACGTAAAGTTGATGGAATTTTGCGGTTTCCATTTTCGTGGAAATTGAATGAACAAATCATATTAATTGTTTAAGAATCGAGCATTAACACAGCGCGACACTCAACTGATATCTAAAATTTACAATCAACGACAAATTTTTTGTTCAAAAAAGTTTGGAGGTGTTTACCTCGATCGCATAAAATCTGTCTCATTCGTTATTGATTTGTACCATTGGTAATGTCATCGTCATCTGAACGAAGACCACCCTGCCTGACGTCTATTTCGACCAGAGTGAATTTGGGCTGAATGACTCCGACTATAAAGGACACAGCCTGTCAAAAATTATAAAAATGTACAAAATACATACCAATTCTTGAAAATAGCCCATTAGGAGTGTTTCACAATTTGACACATTCCCAGACGTGTTTCAACGCTTTGAACACTTCGTTCAATCACTTCGGGACTAATCTGCGCCATTTCACCACGGATTCGTAGTGAAATAGTATTTTTTTCAAAGAATAAAGATTTAATATTTTGAAGTAGAAAAAGTTGGGAGTTGCCATTTAAAAAAATTGATCACGGTGTCATAGTTCAAAAGATGTCAAAAGATGGCAATTTGAAAACAAAAATCGAGCGTTTTTCGCAAAAACATAACATAACTAAATTATGAATTTTGTGCGGAACTTTATGATCACTTCAGTTTCCATGTATCTAGTTTTGAATCGTTTCCAGTCAGTAATAATTACAAATACAGTCACCATAAAACTAATATATTATACCCTTATTCAATATTCAGAACGTCCTAGTGTTGCCGCTAGAAATAAACATTTTATTTGCGAACAAATTTAAGGCAATTTTATGTATATGAAACAAAGGAACTTGTAACAGTTATTTTCGGAGACTTTTTATGTTCCTATATGTTTATTTCTTTTTCAAGCAAATGAAGCTCTAGAAAGAGAGAACATTTTTAGAATTAAACTGTAAAATGTAAATTCAATAGCCGAAAGCATTTTAGAAAGACAATACTTTAACTTCTGCACATAAGAAAATCATTAAGTCCTCAAAACGTACACAAATTATGTGTAAAAAGTCTATGTAATAAGGTTAGTTTTTAATTCGTTGAAAGGAGATAAGCCATTAAAGTTTCGTCTACTAAAAGTAAACTGTTTTCAGGAAGCAATTTAACTTTTTATAGTAGTTTATTTAAGAAAATTAATCTGCGTCAGTAATCAAAGTTGCAAAATTATTATCTTAACTCAGTTCATAATGTTCAAGCTGCTTTATAGCCGTTTCGCTCAGAAAACATTCTAATTTGCATTGTGGCCCTTTTGGATATTATATTCTGGATTCTCCTCCTTTATAGTAACGTGAAGTATTAAAGAATATATTCGCAACATAACTATTGATAATAAAATAGTAGTAAACATTATATTGCTCGTAACAAAGAGAAATGAAGTTTCGTTGAAGTATGCATATTAGCAGTTTCCAGATAAACAAATTTTTACAAAGCGAATGAATTAGAGTTTGTTTTGTAAGTCGCTTGTTTCTTTTTTATGTACAGTTGTGGTCACATAAATCTCATACAAAATAAATTATAATATAATGTTAATTTAATTAATACTATAATATTAATGCTTCTTATACAAATTTCATCTCAATAAAATTTGGTCGTTTGATTTACGCAAATTCATGTTTCTTTGTCAAAGTTAGTTCTACAACAGACATTATTGCAAAAATTTGTCGTGATCTCAAAATGAGGTTTTTAAATTTACATAGATTCAATTTTAATGTATACCACTAATTACGCCCACTTGTGATTTACCTTACGTGCGTAAACATAAGCATATTTTTACTCGCAATTTTTGCAAGAATTCTACACAATACTACTCGATCTAATTTAACTTTAGTTGCAGTGATACACGGTTTAAAACAAAACATCAAAAATTATAGCTAATGTTTGTAGGCGTATTTGCTTTGGTGCAATCAGCCCTTTTAATATGAGCAGTACCGCCGGCAAGTTGCATTTAGTCTTTTCCACAAAGCAGATGTATTTCATTTTATTAAATCCAAAATAGAAGGGAACACGTTTACATATATTCAGACTTTTTTACACTGAATGCTAAAGCCCAAAT
The DNA here is from genome assembly GCA_963583935.1 of Diaperis boleti. Classification (NCBI taxonomy): domain Eukaryota; kingdom Metazoa; phylum Arthropoda; class Insecta; order Coleoptera; family Tenebrionidae; genus Diaperis; species Diaperis boleti. The sequence goes on along the minus strand of OY757249.1, from coordinate 39,899,372 downwards.
GGAAGGGTGTTTCTTAATTAAAAAGATGTGTCGATTTTATCGAACTGTTGAATATATTTTTACGAAACAGGAAAACGAACAATCCTTTTATTGGTCCAATTTTCAATAGCATTATCTTTCGGAAAGAGATTATTAAAACGAAAATTATTGGTTATTTTATTTTGAACGCTTTCGCTCAACCGCACACCACGACACATTCATGATTGATTCAATCACAACGTGATGTGTTGTTTTAAAGGTTGAACAGTGATCATGAATACTTGTCCGTTAAACGTCCATGAAATAGTAGGGAATATGTCGTATAGTAGGATATGATATGTTTAAAGTCGTTCCTTGTACCAGTTATTAGCCAAAAAAAGTTAGTTTCAACACCCGCTCGTTACATCAAGCAATGGGAAATAAAACTCGCTCTTTTCCTTCATAACATAATAAACTGTTTTTTGATTAACATGATATTAGTTTTGTACTATTTGTTTTGGTACTATGTATTCATATACGTAAAAAAGTAGACTAGGCTTGGTGGACCACACACCCAGAAGTGGAACTTCTTATACGATATACACTACCGTCCATTAGTTTCAATACACTCAAAGAAATTTATTTTTTCTGATTTGTGAACAATTTTATTACTTTTGCATGATAAATATATTTTTTAAGTTTGCTTTTTCATATACAGGGTGTATCAACTAAAATTTGTATCAACAATTCCAATTTCGAAAGACTCAGAAGAAAACGCTCAAACAGGTCAATTTTGTTTTCAAAGGGGACCAAATTGTACCAAACTTTCAAGTCTTAGATTTCACCCCTTTAGCAAGGAGAGCCACCCCTTAAAAAAAATTAAGTAGCATGGGGGGTCCTGTGTACATCATTTTAAAGCTTACTCTATCTACCTGAATTTTTTTTTTTCAAAAGTCGCTACAGGCACCCGTTTTCGAGATAGACACACGTACAACAAGATAGTTTTAATCAACCTAAAAAGATTTTAAACGCTAATTTTATAAACAATAAACAACGGAACACTACATACAAAATGAAATCAAAATCACAATAAATGTTGGAAATGCCCACCTGTATGCATTCATTCAATATTCTTATTGACTCCCGCACTCTTTGGAAATCCTTAACATCCTGTATCTCAAAAATGAAGGCCTTGCGGACCCATGTTTATGTGAACTTTTTAAATTAAAATAAATGAGGAATATCGGACACTTATTAAAAAACACCCGGTATATGTGTATTTAAAATAATACTTGTTTGGTTTTATATAAGTGCGTAGACTCGAAGTATATTTGAATAACATTTTATTACTTTCATTAGTGAAAATTGTGCTAAAAATACTTCCAGTGGAACTAGTAAATTGTTATTATTTTATTTTAGCCACATCAGAGACACGTATTATATCAACAGACGTAAATACAAGGAAAACAAAATTTTTGCTATGCATTCAATTTCTGGGGGTGCTTATTCAATACACAATCGACTTATCTATATCCGTTCCCCCCTGGCTTCAATATACCGCAACCACAAGCTGAGTTCTTTCCCCTCCATATTAATCCCACCTCCGAGCAAATTTCGTAACGCATTCGCCGGAAGAAACATAGTAGATAGTAGTATATTATTCTACCCACTAAACAATGGGATGGACTTGCGTACGTCTTTCGGCGAGATTGGTTGAGAAGCGCAAGTGTCCAAATAACAAGGATTTGTTATTTTGTAACTTATAAGTCAAGTTATAAGTAAAGGTAGATTACTTTTAGTTCATGCACCTACATACGTGCACAGCTATCTTACTTGCCTCCATACGCGCAACAGACTACCACGCCTCCACCAGAAGGAGGCAACTTAGACGTGTATATTATACAGTTTCAGAATCGTGAGCTTCTCCTGAATACGGGCATCTAGAGAGGGGTAAAGATTTATAATTTTAAAATTACACAAAAATCGTGCTATATTGAAAATACGAACCAGCGTCCAAACACAGAAAGCTAAACTCGCCTCCGCTGTATAAAAATCACCCAGCTCACAGTACTCATTGGCCTCCAACACTGTTGCCGGTTTTAACTTAATTTAAACACGTGTTACATCTTTTGTTCTCGCTGCGGTTTGACCCAATTCTTCTGTTATGGCCCAAATATTGCACTTCAACAGATACTTAAGAAAAAAAATCAGTGTACAGATTTTTGTCTTAAATAAACAAAATTCCAATTGGTACAATTGCCGCCATCAATAATTGACTCTGGCTTTTGATATTTCCCTACAAATAATTATTATTTAAAGTAATTTTCAAATTTTTATTATAATTTACCAGTTGTTACTAATTACATTGTAAATAATTCTGTAAGATTTTATATTACAAATTACATTCCTTTCAGGTTATTCAATATTACTGTTATTCAATATTTCTACTACGTTTTTGTTTTCGCAAATTTCTGGAAGAACTTATCCGATCAGGTGACTGAAGAGTTTGATGTACGTTTTACTTGAATGTTTTCGAAATACAAATTATTGACTTTTCTACTGGTTGAAAGGGATACAAAAAGATCTTTTTCTAATACAAAATAATTACAATATGGTTTAATTTTGTGCTGTTTAAATTCTGTATCCAATTTTTGTTAAAGACTACTTTAAGCTACTTTTTAAGTCCAATACTATTCAAGTTCGAACAATAAACTCATAAAAACAAGAATTTTAAAATTTCGGAACTGAAGCGTTTTGGTTGAGTTTTTAAATATATCGGGCTTTTATAATGCCCATTTACAGCCAAATCGTGTTAAAATACTCTTAGATGCTTTTTACATGTTATTGCTCCATTAAAAGTCAAGGTCGTTTTTATTGTCTCCAACAACAGCCAAATTCTAAAATTAATGGAATATGGGTTACACAATTCTCCAGCGCTTATTTCCGTTGAAATCAAGTTAAGTTTTTGTTAGTAGACAAAACAAATAAAAATAAGCGTTTTAAAGACAGTAATTTACTGTAAATTAATCTACTTATTTAGTAAATACTTGATATTTTAATCAAAAAATCTTCAAACATTAAAAAAGTTAAAAAAATTAAAATTCAGAACTGAAGCGTTTGGCTGAGATTTTTGTTATTAAATTTATTTATCGTTCGACACTGTCAGAATTTTCAAATTTAAAAGCTTTCCGGGGTTGTGTCAAACGATAAAACGTTGTATTACACTCGTTCCTGTGTAGATTGGAGACTTTCTGGCACTCGGGGCGTAAAAAAGCACTCGTTTCACTCGTGCTTTTTTTTAAATAAATATCTATAAGCCAAAATGGTGTGTAATAAGCGAATTACTATGCTAATTTGAATGTGTAATGTTGATAACTATTATTTATTTTAAAGACACGCACAACCAAAACTCCCTTATCTAAATTTACGAACTACCTAATCAGTAATCACTACACTAAACTACTAGGCCGCGTTCTAGGCAATGGGGGTGGCTTAGCTGGGGAACGCCGTTGTCTAGGAGCGGCTACCGAGGTCCCACAGCTCATGAACGTAGGGGACCGCAAGGGCTTATTCGCGGAGGCCCCACTTGGTGTCCCTAGAGCCGTTTTGGGGCTATCCCTTGCTTCTTTTTGTTATCTCAAATAAATATATGCAATATACAGAATACATAAAAAATAATATACAAAGCAAAATATTCTTTCCAGCATAGAATTTTTTGTAAGCAAATATCTACAATAAAATTACACATAATGTGTATGTAACATACAGTAATTACTAAAATATATTACTTAAAATATTTTCCATAACATATTTCTTTCTCATTATTTTAATGTAATCAATATTAAAAAAAATATTCAATATTTCCTAAATATTAGTAATCTAATATATAAAAACCAATGCTTGTTTGTTCACAGTTCAAGTTCAAACTTGGCGAAATTGAGTACTCTGCTAGATACAAATGTCACAGTGATCAGGTCAAATTGGATAAGATGTAACTTATGTACTTTATTTTTGGGGTATAGCTATGCTCGCCGGGTACAAGCTACTATGAAATAAATAAACTTGGTTACTAGGGATGTATCAATTGACCTCTTTTACTATCTTAAATTTGAAGTGGTTCTGATCTTTTCGGTGAGGTGAGTGATCAAACATAAAAGTGTCTTGTGAAATAAATTTTATAAAAAAAAAACTAAAATCACAAAATTTTTATGTACCGTTTTCCATAAGCAGTTTTTTAAATTTTGTTTGTGAAATCCGAATCGATAAATCAATCTGTTTTTTTTCCAAAATAGATGCGTCAGAAATAACGAATTTCGCTTGCAAAATTTGTAAATTTTGTTTTAGGTAAAAATGTCTAATACTTATATCAGAAATCTAATTAGAAATGTCAAATTTAATAGTATATTATACATAGAGGGAGAGAAATGCATGATTTTTCCTGAGCTGCAATTTGCAGTTTGAGGGATGTAAAGCACCAAGGGAAAAATAGCATTCTCTCCTAAGGTGTATATACTATTTTTTACACAAGCGAAACCACAAAAACCTGACAATTGAAGAGTAGAATTGGTAAATTCGCACGTAAAATATTAGACTTATGTCTAGCCGGTACCATATTACAAACGATTCATCCCCTTATTTTGGTTACCATAAGCCACTTATAACCTTTGTATCAGAAAATAATTAAATAAACTCGACCAAGGCCCCCCCTGTCCCAAAAGCCACTAGTAACATTTGTATCAGAAAATAATGAAATAAACTCGACCAAGCGGCCCCCGTGTCCCAAGGGGTCCCCTGTCAAAAAGGGCTTCCCCGCTCCAAGAGCCCCCTTGTCCCAAAGGGCTTCCTCGCTCCAAGGGCCCCCCTGTCACAAACGCCACTTGTAACATTTGTATCAGAAAATTAAGAAAAATACTTGACCAGGACCACCCCCTGTGCCAAGGGGGCCCCCTATACTAAAAGCCACTTGTAACATTTGTATCAGAAAATAATGAAATAAACAGAACCAAGGGCCCCCTTTTCGTAGAAGGGGCTTCCCTGTCCCAAAAGCCACTTGTAACATTTGTATCAGAAAATAATGAAATAAACTCGACCAAGCGGCCCCCGTGTCCTAAGGGGTCCCCTGTCAAAAAGGGCTTCTCCGCTCCAAAGGCCCCCTCGTCTCAAAGGGCTTCCTCGCTTTAAGGGCCCCCTTGTCTCAAAAGCCACTTGTAACATTTCTATCAGAAAATTAAGAAAAATACTCGACCAGGACCCACCCCCTGTTCCAAGGGGGCTCCCTATACTAAAAGACACTTGTAACATTTGTATCAGAAAATAATGAAATAAACACAACCAAGGGCCCCCTTTCTTAGAAGGGGCTCCCCTGTCCCAAAAGCCACTTGTAACATTTTTATCAAAAAATTAAGAAAAATACTCAACCAGGACCGACCCCCTGTCCCAAGGGGGTCCCCTATATTAAAAGCCACTTGTAACATTTGTATCAGAAAATGAAGAAAAATACTCGACCAAGGGGATCGCCCTGTCCCCACGGGGCCCTCCTGTCCCAAAAGCCACTTGTAGCATTCGTAACAAGATGACCCCTTGTTTGTGATACGATGCGGGCAATTCTCATATTAGTAGTACTTCTCTCCCTAGGGAGAGAAGAATGCACTGCTCTCCCTAGAGAGAGAGTGTAGCATTTCTGTCACGATTTTGACACCAGAGAAACTGATTTCTACTCCCGCTTGTGTAAAAATGTATTTTGTATAATTGGTGCACTGCTAGTATGTTCAAGTTGCCTCCATGCTGGTTTGCCAGATTTCTGAGGCAAGTTGGTCTGTTCCGCACATGGAGGCGAGCGTGTTCATTGTTATAATTTGCTGTATAAGTATATAAGTGAGCCGTGCCATCTCGTTAAAGCTCTTTGAACTAAAGTGTATAACTGTACTTGTGTATAGTCCAAATGGCCTCCGACCTAAAATCCGGCAAAATCCGTTTTACGCTATTTTGAGCCTTTTGAGACTATTATACACGTGGGTACCAATTCGCCTCCGATTTTTCGAATTCGCCTCCGGATTTGGAGGCGACTGCTACTTTTTGGTATATAGTTCGGAGGCACTTTGTACCTTGTGCATATATAATTATATATACAGGGTCTATCAGAACTGGCGGACCAAAATGACACGGTGAATTCACGATCTTCTGGTGCTAATTGGAAAAATGTTTAAAAACATCCATCTTTAATAGTGATCAAAAAATATGAACGATTTAAGCTAACCAATCGTGTTGCTGATGTTAAGTTACCTGTAAATTAGTTTTTCCTGCTTTAGTTGAAACTATGGATGCATTTTAAATATTTTTGCATTGTTATCACAATGACGTAATTTTTTAGGTTACTTATTTCTCATTAAAATTTTTGATAACTTTATTTAGGACTAACAAAATAATAGTATATTATTTATCTAGAACGAAAAGTGAAGGTTAAAATACGAGCAAGTTGTTTACTACCGAGGCTGGAATTACCTGTGAGTAACTTTAAAAACACTTCTTCGTTCGAGGTAAATACAATGTTTTATTTCGCACTGCAAGTTTAATGAACTACTAATGAACTAAATGTTGGTTTCTTGTTACATTTGCAAAATGTGCTGGACATCCATCATGTTGGAACCAAATATTATTAATATCGACATTTCTTAATCTTTGTAGTGGAATAATATTGTCTAGTTGAATATCCAAACCACAAACAAAAAAATTTGTATAAATTTGGCCGTTGAATCTGACAGGAAATTCATATGGGCCAACCTGAAAGAATGTGATGTTTTACAATTGGTTATAAGTTGCTCTCAAAATAATTTACTATGGCGTTTCTTAAAATTTCAGCCCAAAGATTAACAGAAAATCTTTTCTGAGGATTACTTTGCCTAAAAACATACGGATTATCTCGGCCCCAAACATGATAATTTCTTGTATTGAAAAATCCATCTTTTTGAAATCAGAATTCGTCAGTAAACACTATGCTTTTTACAAAGTTTTCATTTGCTTCATGTTCCCGCAGAAAGCCAAGTACAAAACTCCACTCTTAGAGGATAATCTTCCGGCGTAATACATTGTACGTTAGTATAATGGAATGTGTGAATTTTTTCGTCTTTAAGAATACGTTGAACAGAAGAGGTGGACATATCAAGATTTCTAGCCACCAAGTGAAACCAATGCTGGTTTCAGGTTCCTCTTCAAAAATCTGAATAACCGCTTCCTGGTTCTTAACGCTTCTCGCAGTTCTTGGAGCACCCCCAACCTCCCTTCTGCATACTTTTAAATTACCAGATTCTTTTCCCCTGGGTACCAGTCTTAAAATAACATTTCTGCTAGACTGTTCCCTATTTGGAAAATGAACTGCGTACTCCTGACTAATGGTTGTTGCACTGTGATTAGATTCTCCATATAACAGGACCTTATCAAAATATTCTTCCCGATTAAAGATAATTATGATTATTAAATGAAATGAAAGCACAAATCAACGTTTTGAATGACTTTTATTTTCAACTGTCAGAAATACTTTATTTTGACATAATAGTCATTTATGTTTTTCAACAAATTAAATTTGTTTCTATAGTTAAATTCTAATTTGTGTACCTAGGCCGTAAAAGTTAGTTTTTTTTTGGACGCATCTGTTGTTTGTGGCTAAGGCGTGGGCCGAGGACACAATGTAGGTAACGCCAAAAAAAAAAAAAAAACTTTTTGCCGAGGTGCACACGACGTTTTTTAGTCGATGATCACAAAAGGATTAAAAAATTTGGTCATTTCTTTTTTTTAGACGATGATTACCAAAAAGGTGTTTGCATGGCCGCTTTTTGGAGCCGTCAAGTTTTACTTTTTTGTACACATCTGTCAAATTCTGACAGATCAGTCCCAAAAAAGTGGAGTTTGACAGATCAGTCCCAAAAAAGTAGAGTTTGACAGATGCGTACAAAAAAGTAAAACTCTACGGCTCCAAAAAAGACCGTAAAATCACCTTTTTCGTAATCATCGTCTAAAAAATATATTTTTAAGCTAATTTTACATCTACAACGCAATTGGTCAATTAAAAACGCTCTTATTTTAAAATCCAACAAAGAAAAATTTTTTAAACGTTTTTCTCCTTATCTTCAGAAGATCGTTTATACATGGCATCATTTTGATCCGCCAGTTCTGATAGACCCTGTATATAAAATGATAATTATATAAAAAACTTAGCCAGATTCAAGGGCCCTCGTACTATGTACTATGTACAACAAGTACTACGGATTTTGATATTTGCAGCCAATGTTACATTGGCCGGCAGACAGTGGATGCGAGGAGAGAAAAATCTTTTTAGTTCTCGCACTGATTCGAAGCGTGCCTTCAGCGGCAAGCTGATTTTATTCAGCCATTTTCACTAAATTACTTAAATTGTTTTGTTCATCAAACAAATTTGTGTTTCGTTCACTATAGTAAGATTCAAAACTATGTATCTATTTACATACTGGCTGCAGTACGATATCTATATAACAAAGAGCATTCAAACTGACAGGGATGAAAACTAGAGGTGACTTACTTCCATAAGTAATGCCATCCCAAACCATAACCCCATGATGTAAGTCCAGTGTGACGTTCTACAGTAAATGCTAAATTCTTATTTTCACCACGGCAACGTTTGACTCTCCTGCGTCTATCAGGAGTCCACAGACGGAAGCGCGATTTATTCGTGAACACTGTACGTTGCCATTCTTGTCCCCGCTTTGCTTGCTTTCTCGTTACACCATTTTATTCTACGAGCATGATGGCGTGGAATAAGGGGTAGACATAGAAATGAACTGTAACTGCTAAATTATGATGCGGCTGTATATAGATGCCATTGACAGCCTGTGACTTAAAGCTTGCCTCCAATTGTTTCCAATGGCCCTTGTAGTAGACATCCGATCTCTCAGAGAGAAAACTTTCAAGTGACGTTCTTCTCTACCTGTCTTACTCCTTGGTATTTCGTATTCTCCTTGACGTTGATGACGGTCTTCTTCAGACCATGCCCTCCAACATCGTAACCCAGTAGTTGCATTATAGCCAATTGGCAATTTCTCAAAACGCCCTTTCAATAATACGACCTCTTTCAAACTGAAATAACTGGTTAAAATGGGGATACTGACGCACTCTAGGCATTTTATTTCTAGATGTAGCTAGAAAAGTAAGAATTATTTTAATCAATTTCAATTTCAAAAGATAACCAAATTTCAAGTTCAAATTTTATTAATTTCTTGTTTAGGCGGAAAGACAATCTCGACAAAAAATAAGCCAAATTTCGGGGTGTTTTCTTCAAATCAGTATATGAGTTCTGTTAGGCTTGAATTTTCCCTAATTTTTATCAAATTCAAAGACTACAAAAAATCACACTCACGATAGGTAGTTTAGGTTCTTTTTGCGATTTCCATGCAAGGAGCGAGTTTTAAAACTGACATTGTCACATTTTAATAGAACATATTTGCTTTGGTAATCTTATTTTGAAAGGAACAACTTACTAAGGGTAGGCTTTTTCAACCTCTTATCATAGCAACTGTTGCCTTTAGGCCATAAAATATATCTATGTACTAAGGAAGTTTTTTTTTCTAAGAGCATGTTCCTGTTTTAATTCAAATACCTAGTTGAATCCATGATAAATTTTTTTTAACGCTGCTAGTATCTACACTTCGAAAGCAGTAGTAGTAGCGGGGTTAGAATCACTTTATACATAAAGGAAGTTGTCTCATATTCGTCAGTACTCGTCAATTGCCAACTTAGCACAAACGATGTGCTTACTTCACCTACTGAAAGGTCTCATTAATGCAGAATTTGGTTTTGGGACTGACGAAAATGGTTAATTAGTCTAGTCCTAACTTTCTGTTAAAGTTAAAACTTATAGGTTTAATGAGTTTACGTTCGTATGGCATTGTGGTAAATTTTGTTATTTACATAGTTTACTGAAGTTTACATAGACATATCTTTAAAACGACTATGGTTCCTTGCGACTTCAATACAGTAAACAAACTCCACAAACTAAATTACGAAAGACAGCTTTTAACAGTTAAAAAGTTTTACCAATGATAATATGATGTTCGTTGTATTTATATTGAAGTTTACATCTCCTTTCCGAGTCGACTGTTGATTCTAAGTTTACTTTTACGAACTTTCAATTTGTACTCTCTGTGTGTTGCCCGTTTTTTTTTTATTTGCTATAGCTGATGGTTGAGGTTGATGCTGACGGTGGACGTAATCCATTGTGTCCAACGCTTAGCAGCTTACATTGCACTACATTTACTTTTATATTACTGTCACCAGGCAGTTGGAATTAATGGCACGTAAAATCGATGAATTTATATCCATGTAGCAAAAACATTAGATGGTTATATGGACTGAATCGAGCGTTTCTGTATTAGTGTCAGTTTGTACGCTACATTGCCTCCAAGACTAAAGTATTTTATATCAGTGAGTGCGGATCAATCAATCAGTTTGTTCATTGGCAGGAAAAATGTAACAAGAACAATAAAATAAGGCGACTAGCATGGAAATGAAACGTTAGGAGCGGCCCCAACATGAACAAGATCACGTTCACAGGAGATGAAATTCTATACTGTTGTTTCACGTTAAATAAAGGGTAGTTGGCACAACAGTCGACATGGGAATAGAAAAATGGCCACTGTTTTTCTTTTTTTTGGCCCTGCACGTACTCACTTTGGTGGATGCTCAAGGTGAGTTTGCTAACATTTAACTTTTTCAGGAAAATGTCAATGTAGGGGTAGTTAACACCCCCAAATAAGCGGATATTATGTATTGTGTCCATTTTTTAAATATTACTTGTTTCGTTTTACATAATAATGCGTATAATATTCAGAGGATCTACAGACTATGACCATCACTTACCTTTAGAATATACGTCATTCATTTTGTTTCATTTTTTTGTTGCTTAGAGTTTTGGGACTTTTCAACAAAAAATGCGCCACCCTGAGCCAAATCAGAAGCATTACATCATTTTATTTGTTTTTATTATCCCTCTACATTTCTATCTATAAATAATTCTGTATAATGACAACTGCTTCGAGGGGTGGCGCTCTAAGCTGCCCCTCATTCTACAACTCGGCTACTAAACTGAATTACCGAGAACAACTTACTCTTACTGTTAGTTGAGTCTGGGGTCGTAACCAAACGGCACGTCCAGTGGCATGCTGCCGCTGATCTACTCTGATTGCTCTGAACTATGAACATAAACCTTATTAAATTTAATGTTTTTGTTCAATCATATTAAAATAAGTAAATGTATTGAAGACTAGAATCATAAAGATAAAAAAAAAGTGTCCTCGAAACATAGAAGCTGCACACCCTACAGTTTTTTCCTCAAAATGACGGGTAATAAGACCTTTGATTAAATTAATGTTTCAGTGAAAATATTAAATTTATTGTGAATTTATATACAGGCTGTCCCATTAAACTCCCCAGTCCAGATTTCTCCGAATTGATTACTGTGATTGAAAACTCCTCAAACAGGTCGATTTTGTTTGCCAGGGGCACATCTTTTCAAATTGTTTTCAAGTTCCGGCGCTTTGCCCTCTTCGCGAGGGGGCTGTTAGCCCCAAAATCTTAAACGGCACTATGGGTCGAGTGATACCTCATTTGAAAGGTATTCGAGGCCTCTCTACAACTAACGGCTTACCTTTCAATTTTTTGCAGTTTTAACCGTAAAAACGATAATTTCCTATTTTCAAGATAATCCGCATCTTCTCATGCTGTGTCCCGCATAAACCACAAAAACAAACATGTAATTGCTGAAATTAGACTTATTGAAATTGGGGGAAATTGGGAGAATCATTTAATGAAAAATAATCGTGTCATATACTCTACATTCAGTTTTAAGTCCTTTGCGCTATTTAGCAATCAAAAGCAACAACGTAATGACACAAAAGTTTAATTTCAGCAATTACATGTTTATCTTTGTGGTTTCTATGGGATCCAGCAGGAGAAAATGTGGATTATGTTGAAAATAGAAAATTATTATTTTTACGGTCAAAACTGCAAAAAATTGAAAGGTAAGCGGTTAGTTGTAGAGAGGTCTTCAATACCTTTCAAACGAGGTATCACTCGACCCCTAGTGCCATTTAAGATTTTGGGGGTAACAGCCCCCTCGCAAAGAGGGCGAAGCGCTGGAACTTCAAAAGCATCTGATAAGATGTGCCTCTGGCAAATAAAATCGACCTGTTCGAGGTTTTTTCAATCTCAGTAATCAATTCGGAGAAATCTGGACTGGGGAGTTTTAAATGGGACAGCCTGTATACAGGTCGTTTCAATCGAACCGAGCCACCCTCAATAACATTTTAGGAAAAAAGATTTAAGAAAAATCTAAAAACAGGTCAATTTTTATCTCGAGGGGGACATGTTTTGATGCAATAGTAAGCAGACAGGAGCAACCTCGATTTTTGAAATAGGGAATAGGGGTCGAGTGACATGTCGTTTGAAAGGTTTTTTAATTGTCTTTTCGGCAACATAATTATTTTTTAATTTGCATAGTCTATAGGTTAGTAATTAAAAAAAACACAATTTTTTTACGGATTTGTATTTAGGAATGTTTGCAATTAACGATAAAAAGCTTGCAATAAACATTATTAGACAATTTATTATTGATCTGAATAATGCTGTAATCAAATTTGTGTCGTCATCTATACTCATTTATACCAATCCTTAACAATAAGTAAATAAATAAACTGAAAACAAAATAGTCGTGTTAAATTTCCTGAGCGATAAAGTAACTGTAGTATTGAACACTAAATTTCATTTCATATCAAATGTTCAAAATGATTCCCATCGACTTCCATGCACTTATACAGACGATTATCAAGTACGCTTTTTAGGTTACGCAACGTTTCCGGTGTTATTTGTCGAGATTCCAGGATAATCCTTGTCGCAAATCTTCCAGAGAAGCTGGTTCTGTCGCATAAATTTTGGACTTGAGGTGTCCCCACAAATAAAAACCTAGGAGAGTCAAATCGGACGACCTAGCTAGCCATTCTACAGCCCCCTTCTGGGGCCCCAGCATCACCTATGTGAACAATAATACTATTCTTTCAACATCAAGCTCCATACACCTCCACACCCAGCACTCGGTTGCGATAGACCAAGGTGTTAATTACCTTGTCTACCAATCCAGTGGTCGGTTAAGTTATTGTCCAGGAACTGCCGTACTGGCGCAGTATAATGAGGTGGTACTCCATCTTGTTGAAAGACCAATTCGTTCTCTAGCTCTAGCCAAAAACATATAAGATAATAATTCGTCAAATAATTGTACAAAAACACAGATTGTCTAACATTGTTTATTGCAAGCTTTTTATTGTTAATAATTGCAAGCATGTCTAAATACAAAACAAATCCGTAAAAAAATGTTTTATTTTAATTACTAACTTATAGACTATGTAAATCACAAATACTTATGTGGCTGAAAAGGCAATTAAAAGACCTTTCAAACGACGTGTTACTCAACCCCTATTCCCTATTTAAAAAATCGAGGTTGCTTCTGTCAGGGGTATGGGGTTGCACCAAGCCTGCTTACTATTGCATCAAAACATGTCCCCCTCGAGATAAAAATTGACCTGTTTTTAGATTTTTCTTTAATCTCTTTTCCTAAAAAGTTATTGAGGGTGGCTCGTTTCGATTGAAACGGCCTGTATATTAGTACACTATTATAGGAGTTTAAAAAGAGGCTTCATTGTGACATGAATGGGTTTGAGGCACGACGAGCGCAGCGAGAAGTGCCCCAATAGAACGAATGTCACAATGCCTCGTTAAACGAGTGTAATATACTATTTTTTCTACTTAGGAGCTCTTCGATTTATGAAAATGTTAAAATAATGCTTTTTAAATATTCTAGGGATTTTTAGGATTAGGTAGTACTGGTTGTGTTTGTGGTTATATTTTTTATCTGAAAAGTTGACACTTGGCTTGACCTCGACAGCAGCTGGCTAGAAATGCTCAATACCAACGTAATACTTATAAAGAAAAACACCAAAAACAGTTTCACAAAAAGTTCCTTTGTGACACTACTTTTAGTTTCACAAAAACTCAATGATGACACCAAAGTAGAAAAAATATATAAATACACTGGCACATTTAACTTCACAATAAGTGATTTTAGAAATAAAGCTACAATCGTTGTGTAGTGGTACTACAAAATTGAATTGAATTGATCCATGTCTGCATTTTATTTTGAAATATACTATTTCACTCAAGACTCCATTGCTCTGCAGCCCCCTTGACGTCTCCACATGAGCCTCCTTGTCCACCACAGCGACTGAACTTCCATTTAGGCCCGAAGAACCTTGCCGAAGCTCTGGTAGTGCGCATCGACCGGCGTCGCACTACCTCCTGGGGTTACAGCCTCCTTCTGGGGCCCCAGCATCACCTATGTGAACAATAATACTATTCTTTCAACATCAAGCTCCATACACCTCCACACCCAGCACTCGGTTGCGATAGACCAAGGTGTTAATTACCCCATCTTGTGGCGCAAATGTGTGCCTTTTGGAAAAGCAAAAGTTATCCATGTTCATGTTAGAGTTCGTTCAACGTCAAAGTCAAGACCGAGTTCATTTGCTACTCCTTGCTGCCTTAAACAAAAATTCCCCCACTCCCCTTGTGAACCTCAACAAGAACCAAGAACGATGATCTCGGATGATCTTGCAGGCTGTACTCAAAGTTATTCTGTTATGATGACACTCCAAACTCAAAAGTCGTACGCCTTCTTATTTTATTTTCTGTGACGCTTGGATGTGGTTTTGTTCCACACCCAAGTCTTTGCGCGTTCAGATGACTCAGAACACTTCCGTCGATAAGTTCAGCATCTTCGTCAGAATGCTTGCATCGTCCTCTTTTGAGATGAACTTTGGCACATTTCTCCCAACCGAAGTCAATTTCCATAGCATCCGTGTGCAATGACTGCGTCAGCTCTAGTTTTCCGGAAGCATACACTTTTACAAATCGTATATATAAAACAAGTGCGCTATCAAAACAGAAGGACTCAAGGATTCTCCTTGCAATACTACCCTCCTGAATGATATCAACTTTCAATCTCACCAGTGAATAGGGCATTTGAGCAAGTGAAATCAGCTTATCAGAATATCAGCTTATGCGATGTTGTGTCGAATGTGTTACGATACATACCTGACGTGTGACGAACCTGTTGATTCCTTGCTGTTCGAAAATTTTTGAATACATAGGGTCTTAGTATAATATGGCCCTCCAAAAGATGTCAACATCATGCACCGCCAGCAATTTCTCTGGAACAAAGTTTGTCCGCTGGAAGAATTTCGAAGGATTGGTATTGAACATGTTCTTGACTATCCTTTGTCTACTCGTTAACAGGGTCTTTATTGCAGCCATAAGACTGCGAACTTTAAACATGCAGTACTGCTTCTCAACAGCAAGCACTGCTAGATTTACTGTATGACAGGTCCGTTGAAAGCCTCGCGCAATGTGCCGGATTCTTGATGTGAACGGTTTCATCTTTTTGATGAATTCCACCACATACTGAATTGAGAAATCTCGTGCCTGGCGGTTGCTATGTTTTTGTCTATTTTTTCAAGGTGACATCCGAATTTCCTCTCAGTCTCAGTGCTCTCACCGCGTGGGGCTAAAGAAGAAAGTCTTGTCGCCTCGCGATAGGCTCCTATCGTGAAATTCGTCCGCTGGAATAGAATTTTTGGGTTGTGGAATTTTGTGGAGAAACTTGCTGTTAGAAATCTACCGGAACAGCGTGGCGGATCGCTGGCTCTATCAGCTGTACCTCCATCAGCTGCTCGGGTGCTCTTTCGTATTGAATTCAAAGAAGATAGGCTACACTATCGAGGAGTTTTTGTGGAGCGATAAAGTCATGTTCTGTATGTCTCTCACCCTATACAACTTGAATCCTTGCCACGTAACTCCTTTGCCGTGGTTAGCCGGCTTTATAACAGTTGAGGTGGTCATCCCATAGAGTTCTGGTTTACTCAAAGCGACCATGAACATTGCCATAGCCGTCAACGCGTGAATTGTGTCCTGAGAGCACTTTGGTCATTATCCGACTGGGACCGGTCGACAAGGTTTTTTCCTATTGGGGTCATAACAACAGTATAATGATGTTCCACCACTATAGATGATGGCGCTATTCACCAAAGCCAAAAATGTTGTGTCTTATACAAATAATGTACTGTTATGGTGCTATGAAAGATAGAACACATAATCAAGTGTCTTATGGTTTCGTAATAGAGTGATAAAAGGTCAAAATATTCGATTAGGTCAAAATTGCACCGCACCATTTTGAAAGGGTATTTGCGGCCTAAAAAAATTCAAATTGCGCTTGAGCATTGCTATTTATAAGTACTATTAATAATTATATCAAATTTGGGCGAGGTGCACACGACGTTTTTTAGGCGATGATCACAAATCAATTCAAAAATTTGGTCATTTAATTTTTTTAAGACATTATTACTATAATTAGTGGGGACGCATGGGAATAAAACGACTTGTGTAGTAGGTAATGCGGCCCCTCAGATGGTAGCTACGCCCACCTGCCCCTAGGGGAGGGCTCTCCCAAGGCAGCTCAGCCCTGTCCCTTAACTTCAGTCACTTCAGTCGTGTCCTTATAAAGGTGAGACACACAACATCTTTTGTACACATCTGTAAAATTGGAGTTCATGCTGGTATCTAAAATGACATTTTTCAGATTATTTATGATACAAAAAGTGGAACATTAACGTCGTAGTACTTTAAAGTAGAATTTTAAAGTCCCAGTCCTCTCCACTCACAAGACAACTGGTCTTCTTTCTCATATTATTAATAGTAATTTGTATTTTTGCATTAATATAAATTTAATACAACCAAGCAAATTTGTATTTGACTATAATTATTAACAGGCATGATTTTCTTTGAGACTGCAATCTTTTCGAAGATATGGCAACAAAGATATGACTTTGCCTGAGGACTTCGTTTTTCCTACAATAAAAAGTTGATATCGATTACTGTCCTTATTTACATTTACCCAAATAGGGACATTTTATCTCCAACAACCTTTGTGGGTTTCCAACATAAAATATAACACCATCAAGACAGTATACTAGCCATGGATAAAAATGTCATTACAATTCCCATTTTTTTATGTTGTAAGTGGGGCTGTTTTTTTGTTGGTGTTGAAGGCCACTGGTTCCATTTCATTCCCATATGGAGTTGGTTTAGATGTTATGTGTTTTGAATGGAATTTTTTTAACATTGTGCTCCAGACTTGTTTTTTAAAGGTACACACTGAGTGACATTTTGATCCTACGATAAATAATTTATACTAGCACCTTCAATTAACTGAAAAGTATTTTCCAACCTGTTATTCGATTTCCTCTTTTTGTTTTCCCACATTGAACAAATAGGTAGTTGTAGTTGGATGTAATTAAGTAATGTGGACAGTTTTAAATACATGGTCTACAATGTCATAATTTAGTATTGACTTAATGGTAAATCACTTTCTAAAATGTGTAGAAATGACCGCCGGTGTAAATAGCAACACAAATTACACGGATCGCCAATATTGTAACTATAACACAAAGCCGCAGTACACATGACTATAACAAATACAGATGACCCCATCACAATGACAAAGACGGTTAAAAATCAGCTGATTTTCGACAGCAGCCAGCGACCTAAAACAGCTGATGTTAAATCCTTCGATTAAATCTCAAGAGCAAACGACAGATTTCTTCAAAAGTATAAAAAGTTTAATTTCTGAGAGATCAGTCCCAAAAAGTGGAGTTTGACAGATGCGTACAAAAAAGTAAAACTTTACGGCTCCAAAAGAGGCCGTAAAATCACATTTTTCGTAATCATCGCCTAAAAAAATATTTAATAACGCTCTGACCAACTAAGCGACCGTTCCAAAAGCAATGTCCTCTTTTCTATTACATTAGGTTTAATGTTCGTACTTCTGTCTTGTAAGATAATTTTTAACTTATAACTCAAACAGGTCGGCGGCGAAATTTTAATTTATAAACTGTAAATTTAAGCATACAGCAGTTTTAAAAAAAAATCGAAGTTCAATTAGAATTTCAAAACTAGATAATGCTGTCGTTACTATATTCGATCCAATTTGTTTGTGTCATTTTATATATTTTTACACACCACGGATATGAATCATACTGTGTGATACAAGGCTGATTTCCATATAAACGTAATATCTACTATAAGCTGCATCTCCTAGCATTTGTTTTGGTTTTTAGAAATTTTGCAGAATATAAAAATTATAAATAAATCAGTAATGTTATGAAGTACAAAAGTATGAAAATTATTCTTTTATTCTCACAGAATTGATGGACGGTTGCTGTTTCCATTTAAATTAATGAAGAATATTCAAACAGAGCTATTTAGCAATTTTTTCGAAACATTATGCACCTGAGTAAGATCCGTTTTCCTAATGTATTAAATTCAGCTTTAATTAATGCTGCTTCAAAAAGCTCTAATAATATAATTGTATAATTTCTCATTTCTCAACGTTAGTATCTTAATGGTTTCATTTCTGAACAAAATCTCCTTTAATTATTACGCTTAGAAAAAAAAAGAGGGGAAATTATTTGCTCATTTACCAATTTATTTTTTTGCTGCTCCTTTTCGTATACTGGGGCTAACTTAACGTTTGGAGGTCAAGGATAAACATCTTCCTCCAGCTTAACAAACTTCCTTCAAATTTTGTCTAAACATTAACATGTTTTTTATCTCATACCTGTCATTTATTTCATACTTGTATCTAAAGTGACATTTTTCGGATTATTTTTGATACCAAAAGTGGAACATTAACGTCCTAGTACTTTAAAGAAAAATTTTAAAGTCCTAGTACTTTAAAATTATACGTCAATCATTTCTTACATTGTTCCCGACATTTTTGTGGCATCAAATTGTTCTTCACGTGATCTGCTTCATCTACAATGTCTTGAGGTACCTCAATTTTCTCCATTTTAAACGGAATAATCGACCCAGTTTTTTCGTTGTCATTTTTGACAAACGTTTGTTACTATGGGAATGTTGGTTCCCGCATATTTAATTATTACGAATAATTTGTGCGAGATAAACACACAACATTTCATTTATTTTGACTTAGTTCATTAAACTTGCAGTATAAAATAAAACGTTGTATTTACCTCGAACGAAGAAGTGTTTTTAAAGGTACTGTTACAATTTGATTTTGCCGCGCATTCACCACCGCAGGAACGCATCTACGTAGAGATAACCGGCATATACAAAAAACGATAGGTTTTGCAGTACCGGCGAGATTCTTTCTTTTTCGTTCGAGACTTTAACGAGTACACGTTCAACGAAATATTACTCCTGGTAAAAGGGATTGCGTCCAGGAAAAACGCGTTAGCGGTTAAGTATCGTTGAATGTGGGTTATTTCTATAACTAATCGCTTAAGCGGATAAATCGTTAAAGGTTGAATTTTCGGAAAGAGGTAAGAGAAACCATTTTATTGCGTGCAGACCTTGACTATTTTCTTTAAATCAGATAGGCAAATTCACCAGCACTTATACTAGGATTATTGTACCACCATCAAGGGATTTTGGCTGTGGAAATTCTTTCCTGAACGCACATAGTTTAGTTCACGTGGAAACTGGTGAAATTTCCCAAGGACCCGCAGGAGTTGCAGATTTACAGACTCGCAGGATACGCCAGAAAGTAAAAGTAAGGTGTCAGGACAGCTCCAAAACTAGCATATTAATCAAGAAGATAAGTAATAGACGATTTTTTTTATTGTATTTTTTTGTGTTATCAATTCACCTAGTTTTTGTTATATTAGCGTTCACTTAAATTTTGTAAGTTCAGTAATCTCCTTAATGTAATTTTAACCTAGGTAAAGAGCCATAGTCACTATTTAACTTGTCTTATTTTTAATTATTTTCAACGTTCATTTCGTAATTTATTGTTTAATTCAACTTGCTATTCTATTCAGTCATTATAATTTCTATTTTACCACGTTATTTAATATTGTATAATTGTTGGAAGTATCTGTATTATTTTTATTTGTTCATTATATGATTTTGGGGATTTAGCTGTATTTCTTGTGTCACCATCCACACTTCTCAATTTTGTCAGGGCATTACAGCAATTTAGGTTGTAATAGTACTCACAGGTAATTCCAGCCTCGGCTAGGCGCCTCGGCCGTAAACAACTTGCTCGTACTTTAAACTTCACTTCTCGTTCTAGATAAATAATATACTATTATGATACCAAAAGTGGAACATTAACGTCCTAGTACTTTAAAGAAAAATTTTAAAGTCCTACTATTTTAAAATTATACGTCAATCATCTTTCGTATTGCTCCCGAGATTTCTCTGGCATCAAATTGTTCTTCACGCGATCTGCTTCATCTAGAATACCTTAAGACACCTCATTGTTATCCATTTTGAAGTGAATAATCGAATAAAATATCCAAAACAATTCACCGTGATCCAGTTTTTTCGTTGTCATTTTTGACAAACGTTTGTTACTATGGGAATGCTAGTTCCCGCATAATTTATTACCAATAATTTCTGCAAGATAAACACTTTCATTATTTTAATCTTGTTCATTAAACTTTCAGTATGAAACAAAACATTGTATTTACCTCGAACGATTACAGTCTGTCTATTAAGTCTTCATAAAATGTACGACGTCCTTACGATCCTTGTGGCTTAAATAACTACAAATTTTTATACTCTAGTGTAAATAGTCCAGCAATACACCAAGTAACATTTGTGATATTTTACAACAGCTATGCAAGCTTGCAATAGAACTTGCCAAAAGAAATAATAGAAAATTTGAAACAATATTCAAAAGAAATGACAAAACATTGTCAATTATGATTATGGGTAATCAATTTTTTTATCTAGCAGTTTGTTACGTTGCGCCTGTCGCTCATTACCCAACTTTATGCACACATGCCTATAAATGCCTGCCAGATAATAGTTATTTACGGGAAAAGCCTTGTAAATTAGTCTTCACGGGTGAGCTGGGAGATTGTTAACCCGGTGAGCCCAGTAAAGACTAATTGCAAGACGAATCCCGTGCAAACTTTTATTTCCACCTTCAAACGACCTTTTTCCAATCACTTTTTTAATTTTTATATACATAAAATTCTGTAATCAAAGACGGCAGGACAGTTTATGACTATGCGTTGTCATGGTGTTCTACTTTACAGGTCTCTTCTACAAGCGCGTAAAACTTTACAGGTCTGTTTCTGTAATTAAACGTTTACTTAGTTACTGTAATGTGTCATTTACTTAGAAGGGGGAAATAAAAAATTTAACTAACAGCACTGCGTTCTATTAATAAGTTAGAGTTAGGCGTTGACAAAAGTCAACAAATATCTTGTCTGGGGGTTTATTGTTCCAGTGTAACCGATTATCTTATTACTTTTTAATTCTAGCAATGCCCCAAAGTCTATAACGAAAATGTTATTTTACATTTTTCTTAACGGCAACAGTATATTAGGATAAGTTTATTAGTCCCAATTTATGGCGCAATGCTTTATTGTAAAAGCAGCGGCATTGTTTTATTTCAAGAATTTGCTTTGCAAACAAAGGCCAAATTAATTTATTCTTGTAATAAATATTTTGTACATGTATTTAAAAAACAAAGAGATGTCAGTTTCTATAGATCTTGAGATTTAATGCGGCAAAGCAGTGGAGCAGAAAACATCAGGATTTAATTCCAACCGAGCATCTTTTGTGGGTTGAATGCTACTTGAACACATCAGTAAGTTGACTAGTAAAATAAAGCACAATATTCTGGGTTTAGATTTTGTGGAAAAACTGGGGTGCTGTGATATTACGTGATATATTATTTATAATATCGCTACGGACCACCACTGAGCAGCTTACATGATTTCATACGTGATTAGGTTTACCAGACCATGGTATATTTTCCTTTGTTTCTTACATAAGGGTCAATATAATTTATGCCTTTTCCACCTTTTTAATATTTGTTTTCGGGATTTTCAAACTTTTGGTAAATAGTGCCATCTTAATTAAGTATGTGTGTATAATGTAAACTGAAGTCTGTGCGCTGGAGACTACGGTGTAGGCGTGACGAAGCCGTTATTTTTTTTTTTCGACCATGTGTAATCTATATTATTATCATGTTTTAAAATTTTTATTTATTAATGATCAAATATTTTTTAAATATAAACCAGAAAATGACAAAGAATACGCATCGTATTTCAGAAAGAATGCGTTCCATGGCGGGAGCGTCCTTACAAGACACAATACATTTCGGAATTCATAATGGCCTGTTTTTTAAGATCGATAAGAAAATAATTTGACGACTTATGGACATATTTACAATGTTATTTACATGAACAACGGAAACAAAGCTTCAAGATGTGATAACTATATCTGTGCATGGAACCTTCGACTTGAAATTGTCTCTCGTAAATTGCATATAATAAAGGAGGGACAGTGAGTTCTGCTGTGTACATCAAATGTATCGTTTTGTTTGCTAAGATGTGATCAATTCTAGGCGCCAGCATTTTACCCTTGTACAAGAATAACGGTCTTGACAGAAGTAATTGAAACAATTGATCGTGATAATATACAAAATAAGTTAAATGAGACTGGACGGTCTCCATTGCATGGATAGAAATGAAAAATATTCATCTTATAGCAGCATAGGGATGCTTCCGAGCGATTTGACACCACAACGAGGATTAAAAGGTAGGTAAGTATATACATTGCGCGCAATTTATACACGTCATAATTTGTTTATAGGTATAGCGAAGAGATATCGCCCCTCTAATCTCAACAAAAGGTATGCTGTAAATAAGTCAATAGGTTACTGTTGTAAACAGATACTTGCTGTTTGGAGCATTTTCTTGAGAGAAGGGCTATTTTTTAGAATAACGTACATGATTGAGCGATTGTCTGAGGTAAATTGTTTGCTCCGAGTTATTTATATCTTATAAAAGCAAGTCGTTTTTATACATGAGGGTCGTTTGATAAGCTTGGTAAATTTACATGGTACGCTGTCACAATTTATAAGATTTTGTCGTAGTTTTGATATAGTGTAAGCTTTGAAGCAACTTGTCAACAAATTTCAGCAATTTAGCTTAGTTTAGTTTTGAGTCACGTTCATCCTTTCCACAAAAACTACGAGAAACTAAAATCTTCAGAAAATCAATAATATTGTAATGAAAGATGGGAAAGTGCGGGTTAACCACATCGATAACAACTCGCAGGACTTTCTACATCGATTCCTGACAGTGAATGAAACCTTATACAGGGTGTTTCATAAGTAAACGGCAATCTCCGAGATTATGAATATCAACGATAAGAGAAATGTCTTGGAAAGATTTTTAAGTTTCTAAAACGTCTAGTTTAAAAATGCCGATGGTTTTAAAGGCACCTACAGAAAGATAAAAAATGAATTTGCACTAAATAATATATCAAGTTATCGATGTTAGACCATGGCGAGAAATTTGTCAAATGTGACGTTCACTCAGTGGCGTTCTATTATTATTACAAATTTGTCTTGTCGTGTTTTACGAAAAAATTGCAACAAAAATTAAATTTGAAATTTTTCAGAAAAAAACTGCAGAATAACGTTTCTTTAGCTTCTATGAGTTAGTGTATTAAGAATTGCCGTTTACTTACGAAACACCATGTAGTTTAGTACTATAATATATTCTCTCGAAATCAAATGGATCTGGAAATTTAGGTCTAAATAAAATCACAGAATTAAAACAACAAATTAAATGCACACTCAATCAGAACTAAAACTACTTGTAAATAATCAATCTAATGACCAAAGGTGTAGTACGTTGTGCATATTTGTGGAAGTGGGAAACAATTATTTTTTTTTTAATTATTATTTATGCAGATTGCCTCATAATCACATGGTAGGTTTTAATTTTTTTGTTTCTCCTATTTTTTAAAGAAGTCTTGACGTATCACTAACGTTTCGTTAACAAAGCGACTATTTGTTTATTTGAAGAAAGTATTTAAAATTGTAACAAAGTCTACTTCCGCTGTTTATTGAAAATTATAGAGACATGTTTGGGCCTAAATATCTAATCTTCAGCCTTACTGACACTTGGACAAAATTAACAATAAAATTTTTAGATCATACTCTTACTAGATACATACACATGAAGAAAACATATTAAAATAAAAAATACAAAGGGTTGAAAATGAGGGAGGAAAGTGAAGCTTTCCAATCTCACGTGTAACAGCAAATGTTTGCCCCGGCCTTTGGTTTTCAACAGAGGATGTTCAATCTTTCCTCTTTTAATTTTTCTCAGACAGATAACGACCTTCTTTCAAAAGGTTTGAATTTTAATGTTCCTTCCATTCTAAATAAAAATATCTTGGAGAATATTGGCGTGGAGGCTGAAGTTCTTCTTGGTAGTGTAGGTCAAAACCTGAAGTCAGTAGTCTCTTCGCGAGTTTCTTCTTTTCTCGTTAACAAATCTTCTTCCCTTGACCCTTCCGATGGTTCTATGAGTGGAATTAATAAAAATCTCAAGTCCTTAAAAAAGAAAATCAAAGATAATAATTTATTAGTTTTCAAAGCCGACAAAGGCAATTATTGTATTGTTATCTTGGAAAGGACAGATTATAACAACAAAGTCACAGATTTCCTCAACTCGGGCTCCTTTTCCATTTTGAGATATAACCCATTGAACCGCTTTTTGCTGGAGGTTAAGTCCACTCTAGAAGACGCAGCCGACACCCTCAAATATTTTAATATTCCTAAATTCTTCCTTTTACCCATGAACCCATCAGTACCTCGTCTTTACGGTCTTCCTAAAATTCACAAACCTTCAGTCCCAATTCGTCCTGTCGTTTCTTTCACTGGCTCTCCTGTTTCCCAAGTCGCGAGGTCTCTGAATTCGGTGCTAAGATCAGTTTTGCCTTTTGAGAATTATTTCTCAGTAAAAAACTCAATCGAATTGGCCAAGAAACTCCGAAGTTTCCGTTTCTCTTCTGACTCTTGTTTTCTTGTGTCTTTTGACGTAACTAATCTTTTTCCTAGTGTTCCCTCCAACGAATCTCTTTCTATTCTTAAAAACCTTTTATTGGAATTGGAAAGCTTCACTTTCCTCCCTCATTTTCAACCCTTTGTATTTTTTATTTTAATATGTTTTCTTCATGTGTATGTGTCTAGTAAGAGTCTGATCTATAATTTTTTTTTGTTAATTTTGTCCACGTGTCAGTAAGGCTGAAGATGGACCTATTTAGGCCCGAAACATGTCCCTATAATTTTCAATAAACAGCGGAAGTAGACTTTGTTACAATTTTAAATACTTTCTTCATCTATGTTCCTTCCACTTTGAGAATCAATGGATCTCCATAACAAATTTGTTTATTTATTTCAATTAATTTAATTTTATTAAATTTTAAAAATTCTCATTTTTTATTTTTTTTTTCAGCTTACTTACGTTTCTTGCACCAAAAAAGGCTAATTTTTACTTCGAACGCTGTTAACTCAGAAACTAAGATATTTTCATTAAGGTTTTGGCATCCACAAAATTTCAAAGCTCTAGGAGGACAAAAGACTTCCAAGTTAATGACCAGCTCAAAAACTATTTTTTCTCGGAACTTTTTCCAGTGAATTATATGGGAATCACAAACATTTTGAAAATCTGCAATATGAGGTTTCAAGGAAAAGAACCTGTGTACCGAAAAGTACAGAAAATATGAGAACTTAAGACAACTGAAAGTTTGAGTACATACGTACAAACTGGGATTATTAGAACTGACAACCTTAAACTAACAATTTGTTTAAAAAACTTAACTAAAGAACGTGAACCTTGCACGTAGGCAAGTATTAAATTAGGCAAATATTGGAAGGGATTCAGAGAGAATGATATGACAAATGAGAAATGACAAAATAATGGACAGAAAATAATAAAAACTGAATTGGGAATTGGGAATTAACGTAAATTAGGAAGAAGCTGGACGCATCAGGTGGACGGACAAATTAACAGATATCATGTGAAATTAGAAAGAGTGAGAAGGAATAATTCTGAGAGAGAATTAACAGAAATCAAGTACAGAAATTCTATTGGGTCCAAAACCTCGCATGTTTCATACCAATTAAACAAATTGTTGTTTTTGAAGAAAATTGTGTCGAGTCAAATTTTTGTTGGGGTGGCAAACATCGACTACCACCACTCTTAGCAGAACACTGCTGATGACATATACACATGTTATTAATCTGATCAATTGGTATATCTTTTCATTTGTCGGTGTAAATATTAACAAGCTTTTCGCCCTATTCAGATTCGCCCGCAACCAACCGATATTATATTATAATTATTATTGATATTCATGGCAAGCGCCATCCTACTTGCCATCCTCTACAGGATCGACTGTTAATAATTTTTTCCATTCTTAAAATTGTCTACATTTTCTACATGAGTTTTGTTAATTCTCGTTAATCCAAATAATAAGAAGAATCACCATCTAGTAATTTATTTGGACACCATGCCGCTGTAATTTATCTTTGCTTAGTAGATACCTGCTGCGGTGTCGGTATGCAGGATTCCCGGCTTAATATGCAATAGACGTTATTAGATGTCTCCTTTTTAATTACTTACTATTAGGAGAGTATTAATTACAATAATCGTCAATGGCTTTATTCATGTATCTCTTGCGTTCTTGATCAGGATTCAAAGTTCATAGTATTTTTATGTTGTTCCAAGAAATTTATCCGGCACAGCGGGCTTCTAAATAAAACGGGATAATAATGTCCTCCATGGGAGATTAAACTGGTCCTTTATATAACAAAATTAAATTTGATTATACAGCTATTAATAATAATCTGCTGCAGTTGGTTACGTTTTTATTTAAAGAAAAATGTGCAACATGTGTATTTTGTAGTTACATTTGGTTCCGTTTACAAATTGGATAACATGTTTGCGTTTAGCTGAATTCTTGCATTATTAATGTTTCGGATCCGTATGGTGTAATTTTTACAGTTAAACAAAAATGATTTATTTTCACGCTTCGGTAAACAAATTAAGCCCTACTTCAGATTTATAAAGTAAATGTTAACTATTTGCACTCCACAAGAATTTTTTAAGCCGAACCAAATTTAATATGCTTTCCTTAATTAAGGGGGCACGCTTCATTTGTTTGAAGTTGTAATAACTTTCAATTAATTTGGTACTGCACTGCACACTTTTCTATAATAATGAAACAAATGATTTCTGCTGTTTGTATTTTTTTTGCTAATTTGTATTCCTATTAATTTATAGCTATTAATATAACGAGAATATTCTGCGATTTATAATTTATAATAGTCGAGGACGTTGCTAAGTGACGAGGCGTTGCCGAGTCTCTTTCAACGTCCGAGAGGTTTAAATCGCTAATATTCGAGTTATATTCAAAGCTTTATCGTATCGTCCACAATGGGAATGGCGAAATTAATCAAAATTTGGTTCGTCAATGAAAAGCCGAACGTCAAAATTCGTATGTTGATACATTCTGTGACATATTATGAGTTAGTAACTAATGTATTATGAGTAACATAATATTATGGAATTGAATATTAGGATGCCCATAATTTTCGCCAATTGATTATTATAGTTGACGATACGATAAATATTGTTAATACTAGATATTTAGATATTTAGACAATTTATTGGCTTCTCAATATTTAATTTGAAGCAAAGAGCTAATAAATTTTGATACAAAATTTTCACATAATTAAGTCGATGAATGATGAGTATAATTATAATAAAGACTTTACAGACGTAACGCAGTATGCAGTAGTCGAATCCTTGCAGTACCTTTCCTAAAATATTGTATCAATGGTGATATTTGAATTCAACTATGCGAAACACAGAGAAAGTAATTACTGCGTCAGTGTACGATTCTTGTAATTTCTGCGAATCTATTGAGTCCCATTTGTGAGTTCATTCATGGAAATTAATAACAATTTTTTTAGGAAGAATTCACAAAAATATATAAACAAAACAAAAGCCTGTAAGATGTACAATCAAAAGATTAAACAAATAAAACAAAGACAAACTTGAACAATAATATTTATTTTAACATATATTAACAATTAAAGTACTGGCATGTTAAGTAACCAAGGCAATGTTTTTCTCAGGTACTGGAATTAATTGTAACAATAATTGTTGAGAATTGTCAATTATTTTTGAAGTTTGTAATTTTTTTTAACAATAATAATAAAAGGAACAATTTATTATTATTACAAAACATTAAAATACAATTTACAGCAAATTTTCAAATTGTCGACCATTGCCCGTAAGACTAGCGTTTGCCCGTCTCTCAATATTGGCCTGTACTCGTTCGAGTATTTGTTTGGTTAGAGTTTCAGTGGGTCCAAAAATTCTTGCGAGAAGGTCTTCACGACTCTCAGGTGGTGTTACGTAAACCAACGATTTAAAATGACCGCAAAGAAAAAATATAAACAATTAAGGTCGGGCGAACGGGGAGCTAACGCGTTGGGCCATCTCGCCCAATTCATCGCTAAGCATGGCTCGGCCATCACAGGACCTGATGATGATGATGAACTGGTGCTTCATCCAGTTGAATTCACATATCCCTTAAGGATATTGGTCGCGACTTCATAAGACAGAGTTTTCCCCACGTCAAATTTTAAAGAAATCTATTTCACATGTTACATTGGCTTTTTCACTTCTACGCATTAATTGCTACACAGTGCGAGGAGAGAGATGACTGCAGTGCAGTCTACCAGCGCAGTTGTTGCTATGAGTCAGCGGAGTGACCATTCAGAAATGACTGACCGACTAAAGGGTCCACATGCGCTATCGACAGGGGCGGACCTGCTCCAAATATTAATAGATATTGCAATTAAAATTATTATGGGACAGTTCAAGTTTATTTCATAGTAAAAAAAAATATCAGAAGTCAAGCCTATATGCATAAAAAAATAAACTAATAAAAATTTAAGGACAAACCAGTTTCGACACTAACATCTGAAACTCAAGTGACCATAAATCACTAGGCCACAATTCTGATGAGTGCCACCCTGTATTGCTTCGCGCCGAAAGTTGTGGACCTAAGAAGTTTTTACCATGAACACGCGACGTTCTGTTCAGTAACGCTCGGACTGATTGTACGTCTCCAGTTCAAACGGTAAGAGATAACGCTATTGCATTTTATATTATGTACGACGGAGATAGGAAATTTGCATTGCACTACGAATTTTGCAATAACAAAGAAACCATTCGGTTATTTCAACAATGATTTAAGGATTTGTTTTTATAATCGAAAGCAGCTTCGTACAAAGTTTATTTCATAACTGATTTTGTTCAAGTTTTGGTTGATTTTGGTCTTCTCATTACGGATTCAACCTGTTATCAAATAAGATATTTTTATTTTATTTTGAGGGATATTCTACTTTAGTATTGATCCTTATCCAAATGTTAAACCAAAAATTGAAGTGCTAGGTGCGTTACTGATTAAGTAATTCCAAAACTAAACAATAATTTTTTGGACCATCTAGCGTCTTCTTCCTATCCATGTCTAGTTAGGCGATAAAAGAGTGGGCTGGTATGACGTTTAGGAATGTTGTTGTGCAGACAAATTATAGTCAAATGAAGCCGCGTTCAATTCCCTTAATAGAAGTGTTAGAAGCACCTCATCCATTCCGCAATGTCAGTGTGACTTTTTTTTAAATAATTCTGAAAAATTTGTTACTATACATACAATCCCATTGCTGCATAAAAATATCCATTGTTATATTAAAATGTTGCCGAATTGATTTTTGCATAAATCTCGATAATTTAAGATGCGTTTAAATACATTTATGTTAAAGACCAAAGGCATTGCGTCAAATAATTATTGATCTTCATTTTGTTTCGCATACTTTAGCAGCATTGTGGGTGTAATTTACTAATAATAAATAGCTGTAATCAACATTCGAAGATCTCTAAAAGAAACCCACATACACAGAAGAAATGAACACCAAGAATTTTTTAAATATTGTTCTCTGACTTAAATAACGTACGATTGCGTTGGTTGTATGTGTAGAGAGAATGGCAAGCCATACGATTTTCTTTACGAATCGTTACGTGTGTAGGAAATTTTTTTTATTTTATAACGAAGTAGATCTTGTTATAAGTTTGCCCAATACTTATTTGTGGATATATTTAATTTAGTCTTTCTCATTTGATCAATGTTCTAGATTGGTATTTTTGTTGAAGGTTATTTTTAGGTTTGTAGTAATTATTGTACAAATTCTTTCCTACTTTTTAATATATCGTAGAAACCTCCAGTAGTTTCATATTCTTTTCTAAACGTGAGACACAAATAACTTTTTCAATTAAGTTGACGAATATGTTGAAAAGTGGGAGTTAATAATAATTAAACCTTTTAATTAATAATAATAATTAATTTTAGGCCAGGTGAAAACCAGATCTTAATATTTACGTCCTTCAAACATAAAGCGAGACATTGGCTGAAGGCTCGACAGACTCGTTTGTCATTCAGGAGATCCAGGGCAGTAGGGTTCGATTTCCAGACGAGCCAAGTTTCCTTGTAGAGGAACCCAAGTCAAAAAATGTTCATCTACATCTGTCCATAAATCAATCTAAAAACCACTACAGCGGCCCTCAGCGCATAGGGAAATGAACCAAATATTTCTACGACGCTATCTTGTTGTCTGCGAATAATAATCCGATATTTTCACTTTCGTTAGTATCCTCGAGTTTCCAACCCTTTGACGATATAGACAACTCTATTTACATATTTTATTGAAACAACAACCAACCACATTCTAATCGCTCTGGCTTAAAACGGCGGCTTGTTGATACCTTTCACAAGTGGCCGAATTTTATCATTTTTACGATAAAATTTGATTTTGTGGCGTTAATCATGGGAATTATGTGTGCAGAAAAGTGGATTATTTGATTCCAAATGTTTGGTTTCATAGGTAAGTTGGAACTGAGGTCACTAGTCAGTTGTGTAACCGTAGTTGGTAAACGATGAGTACTCATGTTTAAAAACATTGGATGATTACCCATGCTTTTATACTAGTCGGATGTTTTAAAAGCTTACCAATGTGCTAGTATCAAAGGATTTGTAGAATTATGTAATTTGTTTAATAATAAAGAATTTACAGATTATGTTTTAACCCCATTGTCCCATCATATGCACGTCACTGCCTAACTCAACACAACATCAGCCGCCATTTTCGACCGACAGCTCCTTACTCTCGTCCCCTCTAACTCATTTTAAGGGGCCAATTTTAAGTTAGCGAGATAAACCGAGGCGGCAGAGCAAAGTTGCGCCACCGATTTGCTTCGCTCTTATCCCACCTTGCTTCCTTAATTTACGTAGGTAGCAACCGTTTGCGCCGGCGGCAGTGACAACTTAAAATCGACCCCTAAGCCTCTCCTTCACCTAACGAACGTTTCCGCTCGTTCGCGCTGCCAGCATTCGCGGTCGTTCGCAGTCGCTGCTGGCAAAGAAATCAACGTTCGTGACACCCTCCTACACCTGACGAACGTTCGGCGTAATTCGTTGCATTTTCTCACGCTCCACTCGTTCGCAAGATGGGTGGGTATTGAAGTTAAATTCAATTTAAATTTTGTGGGAGGTTTACGAAGTCTTAGAAAAATTTGAAAAAATCTTTTATTATTGATTAATTAATTATTAATTTAAGAATAAGAAAATTTGAAATATTTTATTACGGTCCTTAATTAAATAAAACAAAAGGGGGGGGGGCGGTCTAAGCAATTCAGTAACTCCTTTAGTATTTGCGATAGAAATAAAAGCGTGTGGTAGGGTCAATTATAGCGGATCCGACGAACAAATTTTTTTCATCACTTTTTTTACAGTTATGACGTCATCAATATTTTTTTAATGGCAACCTATGTTTTTGAGTTTACATTCGCATAGAGTTTTTTATTCTGATTTCAACGATATTAAATACTCAATAAGTTACATAAGGAAAAAATAAATCAAAACGGCACTAAATTTCAAATTAGCAAATTTTCAAAAAATTAACACAGCTGTCTAATTTTATCAGAATTTAAGGAATAAACCATAGAAATCCAAACAAAACAAAGTTCCCAGAAGCAATCAATGAGAAAAAATAAGAAAACAACCCTAAATTTAAAAGTATGGCTAACGAATTAACAAAATTAACAAAAATACTAGTGATGTTCAAACTGATGACCTGCATCATCTGAGAAAATTCAAGACGATCATAAAAAGCAGCCAATACGTTTTGAATGGTTCGATGAGTCATTAAACTGCACTCATGTCGAATTCTTCCAACAAGATCATCCAAATTGTTGGCTCGGTTTTGATACACCTTGCTTTTTAAGTGCCCCCACAGAAAAGAATTTAATGGGGTTCGATATGGGGACCTATCCTGCCATTCTATTGGACCTCTTCTTTCATCTTCTTGGGAACAGTTCGTCCAAATAACGCCGTACCGGGCTTAGTGTGTTGGAGCACCATCCTGTTGCAACCAGATATTACTATTTAAAAGTTCATTTATTCATTCATTATTATTTAACAGTTCAGACACAATTATTTTTTACCAATTCAGAACTTGTCAACATTGTATTGGTATCTCTATGGTTTTTTCTTAAATTCCGATAACATTAGACAGTTCTGTTAATTGTTTGAAATTTTACTAATTTGAACTTTAGCGCCGTTTTAATTCATTTTTTACTTATCTAACCTATTTAGTATTTGACAACGTTGAAAACAGAATAAAAAACTCTATTCAAATGTAAAATAAAAACATAGGTTGCCATTAAAAAAAATTTTAATGACGTCATAACTGTAAAAAAAAAATGAATTTTTTTTTATTCGTTCCTCGGATGCGCTATAATTAGCAATATCACATGCTTTTTAAGTTCTATTTCTAGTGCAAATACTAACGGAGTTACTGAATTTATTCCTTACCTAATTTCTACACTTTATCTTTTTTAAATGTTCACAAATTCAAATGCAGTGAAATATAAAACATTATTCGATGTTTATAAATCTCGGGCAATTTACAAAATCTCGGGCCGGAGGCCCTCGGATTTGTAACTGTTGCCCTCGAATATAAACATCCTCATTATGCCCTTGGTACATAAATATCTATTTTGTCGCTTACCAAGAATTAATCAATTTTATTATAGACTTTCTTGAATATTCCTCTCTAGTGCACTTATGGCTGTGTTCAAATTTAGTGTTTAGTTAATCACCCAATCTTTGGAACACTATAGTATTTCTGTGTTTGCCATTAACAGCTTGTTATCCTTTCAAAAATATATTATTGTTTCCCCATTGTTATTTTTTGTTTTCTGTCATTCTCCACCCAAAGTTAGATGTTTCGTTATTTCATTGATACTACGTCCATTATCCATTGTATTTTGTAATATCTTCTATTTGCTCTTTCTATTCGTTGGAATCGTCTTTTGTGGGAACGTAGACCGATGTAAGGGTTTAGATTTCATTTTTTATTAATTCTCCCATTTATATATTTTTCTCTTGGTAGGTTTTCTATATTACTTTTCTAAATAATCCAATATTTTTGATCCTCTTCTTTTCCACTTCTGTTTCTAATATTCCATATCTCTAGTCTTACAGTCTCTATCCTTTAGCTTTCATATTTTACGTTTTCTCTTAGATACTAGTTTGCTATTATCACTTATAATATCCCAAGTGCATTGATTATTTCCGGAAATGCATGAGAATAAAATTTCCGGACATTAATTAATGCACGAGGGCATACTCGGTAAGAAAATCGCAACGACACGGACATTATACTTCTTAAATTTTTAAATTATAAATTTCTGACAAAAAAAAAATCAAGTTATATAACAGAATTATCCCTGACAACGGAAAAAAATTGTTTTTATTATACCTGCATCAGAATCGCCGTTTAAAGCACGCCTGAGCGTGCGAATACAGGCGATTAAAGCACGGCGAGTTTTAAAGGTTGTCAAGGAAATATAGGTAGCATTATAACTTCATCAAATTTGAAAACTTTTCATATTCCTTCAGGTATGGGTCTTTTGACTTCGATGGTAGTATTTTGGATTCCGCTTGTTCGGCCAATGCTTCTATATCTGGTGAAATCACGTTTTAACTCATTTTTCCTCGATTTTTGCTGACACGACTAAATGCAATGACAGACGTGGACGCAAGAAAAACGTAAACAATAATTGTCGTAACTAATGGCAATATTATTACGCCATTTCGATTTATCACGACAAAAAATATTTCTAAGTTTTTAGTGCTTAATTTGTTTCCAGTATTGCTGGTATAATAAAAAATAGCGTAAAGTATTCGTGGATAACTGGTCTTTAAAACACTTGCTCTATTTCGAGCACTCCCGGCTACGCCGTCGTGCTCGAAAACTCGCGCGTGTTTTAAAGACCTTGTTATCCACTCATACTTTAATATACTATTAATTTCAAAAAATGTCACGTTTTGGTTCTACATCTTTTATTGATGAAGCGGTAGAAAATACAGTACCAGTGAACACAAAACGCAGCAAAACATGTGTGTGGATCCAGTTTACAAGTTTTTGTAAAGAAAAAAGGTATAACATTGAAAATTGCGTATCGAAAGAAGAGCTCGCAATTATATTGAAAGACTGGGCTTTTAACATGAGGAACAGGAATGGAAATAAATATAAGGAGTCAGTGGTAAAAATCATGTGAAACTCCAGTGCCAAACAATTATAAGAAATGTACTATAAGAAGTTTAATATGAAGTTTGATCCATTTACCGACATTGAGTTCAGCAGCTCCAGAGCCGAATAAAGATAATTCAGATATTTGTCCAGTTCGGTAATTACAATCTTGCAATTTGCCATACATTATAAACAACCCCTTCTTGTTTTCAGATTGTTAGAAAAAAGAACAAAATTTATTAGCAGAGACAGATTATTTTTAACTTAAAATTTATTTCTTTAATGGGTTAAATCGGGCAGAAAAAATAACGATGATTAGTAGGATGCCGACGTTTCGGCCCTTTTCAGGGCCTTCCTCATGGCTGTACTACTTGTAATTAAATTAAAAAGAAGGTTCGAGAATAAAATGAAGTAAAAATACAACACTGAGACATGAGACAATTAAAAACAGATATTCCTTCTTAATCCTAATATTCCTCACTCCAAATGACAAATTACTGTCATTATTATTTGCCCTTTATTGAAAATAAAACAGAATGATACATAAATGACAGTTCCATTAATACTTTATTGTAACACAAGGGAATGAAACTAATTGTTGTAATTAAAGGTACAATTATTATAAATCACAGTTGTTCCCGAGTCCGTCCTTTTTGCTTCAGTTACCGCGGTAGCAGTTGTCGAATTATCAACTCTGAGTCCCTTTATGATGTTTGCATGATGCTCCTTATCGAAGTGCAAGTATGGTTTGATAGAGCTGCTACTTGAATGTCCAGATATCTTAATCAAAGATTGTTCAGGAACACCTGCTTTTGCCAAATGGGAGATTGTCCGATGATCGATGAGAATGGTTCGATATTTTAACAACTCCTGTGACAATACCAATACCTCTTGCGGCCAGTTTTGTCCATTTTGAAATAGTACTTTTTCCAACAGGACAACCACGGAGAATTTGGAGTGTTCGGATTGAAGTCAGGATTTGGAGTAATAAATAATCTGTTACTCTTTATATTTCTACCTCTTTTCTCTAATAACGTTCTCAGCAACCTGTAAAAAAATTAATAGTGGTTAATAATTTTGTTTTTGCAACGCTTTTGTAAAAATAATACCTTACTGGACACATCGAAGGATTATTTTTGTTTTCTATTAGCCACTTCAAATCTGTGAGCCTTTTCGCACCTCCTTGCGCAGTCTTAGAAATGATCGGATTATATTCAATCCTTCCAGTATAGACAGTTTTATTATCCCGTTCTTCTTGAAAGTAGGTGACCAAGCAATAAGTGGCTTCTCCGCC
The DNA here is from genome assembly GCA_963583935.1 of Diaperis boleti. Taxonomy (NCBI): domain Eukaryota; kingdom Metazoa; phylum Arthropoda; class Insecta; order Coleoptera; family Tenebrionidae; genus Diaperis; species Diaperis boleti. Next base: position 39,863,493 of record OY757249.1, on the reverse strand, counting down.
ACGCCAGGCAAGTTCGTGGGCCGCAATATGGTAAAACTTTTTCTGTATTCCATCCGGCGTAGCTTTATCGCAAGCTTCTATCAACTGTTGAATTTCCAATTCCGAAAATGCAGCTGCACTTACTTTTCTCAAATCGAGGTTTAACTGGCAGTTCTTTCTATTTGAATCTCGAGCTTGTCGGGAGGTTTTGAAATCGATGTCAGTAGGGGGTTTTGACGTTAAATGTTTCATAATACATTTCCTGTATCTGCTTGGCTGTACAATTCCACATTTGTTTAACCACGAAATCCTTATAGTTACTTCGATCTGCTTTCCTCATGTTAGATCCCCAGTCCATCAAAATTTCAGTCAATGCTTTCGCTGGTAAGGCTCGAGTAGTGACATCGTACCTTCTTTCGGCACAGAACTTGTTAAACTGCGACCATACGGATTTTCGTGATTTCATGGTGTTGACTGGCACACATTTCTTAACTTCCTCGTTAATTGTTTGTATGGAATCAGATCCAAATCGAACGAGAGCCATGCTCTTTGAATGTTTTGTTTTGGAAAAACTTTGTTTACTACTGAAACCACTATGACAACCAACTCATGACATGATTTATAGGATCTTTATGTTTCAATCCATTGTTGCTCGAGCGATTGTCTGAACAAATATCCCTCGGTGAGGCATATTGTTTAAAATTTTCCCTCCCTGTCTGCACGCGTGTTTGTTGCCCCTGAAAACTCCCCGCGCGCTGCGCGCTTGGGAAGTTTTCAGAGAAATACCTCAAACCTTGAACATTTGACATTTGGAGATTTTTTTGGTAGCAATTTACGGTATGCAAATTTTTATACTTGTGATAACCTGATAACTTTTCTCATTCTTTCTCTAAACTTTTTGTAGTAAAATAATTGATTATTGATAACCAGATGCCCAAGCATTATTCAAGGTGTTTTAAATAATCATTTTGAAAACATCCTCACTTGTTGGAGTTAATTTATTTAAAAAAATACTTATTTCACTACGGTAATTTTAGTATTTTTTAACATAGTTTTAAGCTATTCAAGAAGACTGATTTCTCCATTTGAAACGTACGGTAGCAATTAATTAAAGATTTTTCAAGAATCTTTAATTACACTGGTAATTTTTTACCTGTAAATTAACATGGACGTTAACATAAATTACTTTTGTTACATACTTACTTTTCCCTCCAACACCATTCGTTTTTTTTTATTCTTCGTGTTGTGGGCGATTTAAGCACAAAGCTTTGTGGGTATTGCTTTTTGGTTGTGTATAAAAATTTCGGAAACTGGGTGAATTCGATAGATGGATCCAACATTTATATCAACAGAGATAGAATGTGGAAAATATAGTAAACTAGCAGAATGCCCGGCGTTGCCCGGGTTAGACCACCAATAATTGCTGTAAATCTTAGACAATACCAGCATTTAGATTTGTGTAATTATTAGGTACATCTTAATAATGTCGTCTCCTCGTCATTGTATTCTATCAAATAGAGTTGTAGAAAATTTGAATCGCCAGATTCGGGAAGAAGTGAACCAGGTAAATGATAGACTTGAACTTGGACTTTAAATGTTGGTATCTATAGTTAGCCTCAGATACAATTTTTGTTGCCTCAAATTATATCATTTGAAAAGCATTGCAATTTCTAACTGATGAAAGAAACATATTTGATCTAATATCTGTGCCGATGAGAAAAACTCTGAGTGGTTGTGGTGGATCCCTTATAGGTTCCAGCTTTACTTTGCAATTATTGCAGCACATGCCCGGGCCCATCGAAAGGATTTACAATAACAACAAATTTAAGACATAGACCCCATAATTACCTCAGAATAGCGTTATAAATGGATTAACGTTACTTGCCGATTGCACGTCCTACCCAAGAACAATTTAAAGTTGTGCCCACATCGAAAGCAATCCTGGACACATCCACAATAAATTGTGGTCTTCTTCCTCGACTTCACCGCACTGTTCCACCCTTCAATTTCGCGTGGTGTGAACTTTATTTTTTTTTGTTGCCAAAAAGAGGTGACACATTGGGGTCGTGAACACCCCTATGTTGTTTTCCATTGCGAATATTATTTGTGGTCAAAATTTCATGACGATCTGTTTACCAGTTTAAGCGCGCATAACATACGAACAAACAAACACACAAACAAATATTGATTTTTATATATTAGATATGCTCCATGCTTAAGAAATAGTGACATTTGTGGAAATGTTACGGTAGAAGATGTTAATAGGTCGTTCACAAATCAAATCACCGGGCAATGTTGTTATTAGCCGTTTGTTTAGGTAATTCACGTGAATACCCGGATTTTCACGTCAATTCTTATTTAGGATGGACTTTGTTGTTAATTGGACCTAAGTAAAATTTTATTAAAATAATGACATTACCCTGACATTGTCGTTATTGACCAATTATCACTGGACAATGTTAAAATATAAAAAAATCCTGATTTGCAAACACATTTTTTATTGTAGCCTCTACTTTTACATTGACAGCGTCTATATCCCTGAGAACCTGATACGCTACCGATAGCCGCCTATGGTCCCAATTTCATTCATTGTGAGGAATCCACAAAAACGCGATAAACGAATCGAAATAAAAACCGTTTAAATGGAAACATGTACTAACCTACCATAATATGCATAATATTGAAGGGGTTAGGTTCGTACCGTGCGATCATTTAAATTATAAATTTGAGTTTGCTGTGAAATTTAAATTATATGCCATTCACGATTGTTTTAAACACGCAGTGGGCCAAGAGTTTTTTTGTTAAATTGGCGTCAGGTCCTGTCAAATGACGTTTGGTTTTTAAAAATTTGGGTTGTTGTCTTGTTGGCATTTTATTCTGACACTTTATTTGATCCAAAATGCCGAAAGTAATGTCTGCCGACAAGAAAGCATGTATTGAAAGGTGTTTTGGTGAATACAAGCAAGTCAGGCCAGACCTTACAAATGAAAACATTTTCGAAAGGCATTCACGTATTTTTGAGGTAACTTATTTTTTAATATTTAATACTGATGTAGATAAATTAAAATATTACATTGCAGGTCGGTAGAAATTCAATTTTATTGCCACCAATTAATGAATAATTTTTTAAATCAATTTGAAGTTTTCCTTGCCAAATTGAAAACGACAACGGTTAGTCTTTTATAACAGGGATGAGCTCTTGACTGCAATTACTGCAGCATGGAATTACCGCAAGACTACCACAGAAATCTATGCCGTTCTATGCCAAGGTGGTTGAGGTGCTAGACACTAATGGGGCCATGACAAACTATTTGTGTTGTTCTTTGAATTTTAGAAAATGTTTTAGTGATGTTAATTTATTCGGAATTATTTGTACAAATTTATCAAAACATTACCTCTAGGTTTCGTGTTAATGCTTTGTTTGACTCATTATGATATTAAAATGCATACACCATCACGCATCTCGTTTTGTCGTCAACAAGATCAAGAACTGGCAGCTATTAACGACCGTAACGACAGATCGAGTCAAATGTAAGGATATCAATAATAAAGACCATTTCACACATTCTAGTCAGTAAAACGTCAGTATTAGCCAAGATTCCATGTCCGGAATGGTACGGTGAATTTTTTTTTTTTTAAATATTGCAAACTGGCAGCAGTGCTCTGTTGTCATCAATTATAACCTAAAATAGGGTTATTATGACAATTCACAATACTGTCAACTAAAATGCCAGATTTCCATAGATAGTCCGAATTTGAAACAATCCTGAACGGCATATAGATAGTACTAACTTTAGACAATTGTATTTAAAATTCGAATGTCAAAGTGGCTTTTCAAAAAAACGACAACACAATGGTGAATGGAGTTAACAGCTGAATTGAAGATGCGGGAGAATACTTTGAACATTTGCTGTAATTCTCAATTATTCTACATTATTTGTTAGTCTTTTATTTTTTGTTCCAAAGAAGTTAGAAGGTGTTTACCTCGTTCGGCAAAAACTCTCATGCGTTCAAGTTCAATTTAGTCATAGGCGGAGGGTGAAATAAGGGGTCAGAAAAATTTTCAAAAAAACTGCGGATTTCAGCAAAGTGGTAAATAGAAAAAATGTTTATTTTGACGAGTTCTACTTGTGGTTAAATTTTCTGCTAGGACTTCCATAACACCCTGTATACTTGGTTGACTGCAGTAGTTCTTCATTTCGAATATTTTCTTTATCAACCTCGGGTATAGGAACACGTACAATTGTCCCCATTTTAACGTGAGAAAATTTTTCGTTGGATAACTTCATCATATTCTGTGTTTGTTTTTCTAAACATTCTCTGGATCTCGTTCTTTCTTTGAGAATATTAGTATTAAAAAATTATTACATCTCAGCGTACCTCGAGAACCTAAAATATTCATCAAGAGGTATCTAGCAGATTCGAAGCTAATAACTCACAATATACAGGTTCTTCTTCTACACGTTCGGGTCCCGGGATTACTTTATATCTTTCATCCTTTCATTTCAGAATTATTATCGTTGACCAACTGACTTTCTTGTGGTGGTTCTACTCCGGTTTCGACGTCCTCTTCTGTAACTCTAGGCTAACAATTTCGTCATAAGGAATGTCAGCATAGTTTACCAGAATTAAATGCAGGATTTTTTAAAATTGTTTTTGAATTGAGCCGGAGGACCAGCTCTTGCAATTATTTTCAGCTATCCAAGCGGCCAACATTTCTTCAAGATTCCTATTGGCGCGTTCCTCTGAACCTTGGCTTTGGCTGTGTCTTGGCTTCCCATGTACAATTTTAATGTCACTCCATATTAATTTTGTATTATCTACCTAGCCATGAAGGAAAAGAAGAAGAAGAAAAGTAATATTTTATTAGATCCACTAACGGTCACACACTTATGTTTTTACGTTTTTCCAATAAAGCTTATCAAAAAATTCTTTCTGAAAGGTTTCAAAAATCACCTCCACCGCTTCTTTCAGGCATTCATCCGAAGAAAAATGACGTCCGCGCAACTGCTTTTTTAATTTAGGAAAGAGATAATAGTCACACGGTGCGAAGTCCGGACTGTAAGGTGGATGTTCCATCTCTATAGTTGCACTCGTTGATTTTATTTCTCGGACTTGGCGAGCTTAATGGATTTGGCAAAGTTTTAATTTGGGAATCCAACGCCCTGACCCCTTATTCATTCTTAGATCTTCGTGTAGAATTTTTAACACTGTGGCTTCTGATATCCCCACTTCACTGGCAATTATTGAAATCCTTATTCTTCGATCGGCTAATTCCAAGTCCTCAACTTTCTTGATGCTGTCCTTCAACAAGCCTTCCGCATCTTGGGTCTACTCGAATTGATTCCCTACCCCATCGAAATTGCTTAGATCAAAATTTAATTAATTTTTAAAATATGACGGCGCATCTTCCCCATACACGTTAATCATTCTCCCTCATCTTTGGGACCACTTCTTTCTTTCGTGAAGAACTTGTTCCAATTAAATTTCACACATTTTCTGTTAGCTAAAGCTTCACAAAAACAAGACACTTTGGATCTGCACCAAATGTCACAGCTACTTGATAGCAAAAATTTGTGATCATCTTTTATTTTCTTTATGGCTAGGTAGATAATATAAAAATCTTCGTACGTCTAAAAAATTATATGCTACTTCTTCGGCCAATTTACTTTTCATTACTCTAAGAAGAACAATATGTTGTGTATAACATAATTAGCCAATACACTCGGATATTAACGGAAGTACCGGGTAGTAACGTCAATATCCATCGCAATAGGCTAATAACGTTATTACCCGGTAAATAACGTTATTTTCCGGCTTCACGTCTTTTACCGTAACAGAAACATGAAGACACCGGCATTCGGACTATCAGCAAATTGAATAGAAGGTAATAACTATGGCTGCTCAGCGATGTAAACATCAAGGGTATCCAGCTCCTTGAAGCTGCAGTCATGACAAGAAAGCTAAAGAGGAAGAAACCCTTTGAGAACATATGAATCAACGTGCGTTTAAAAGTGCTGTCAAAAGCAGAGTAAATTACGGCAGTGTTTACACGTTAATTACTTGTATAAAAAAATTTAAAAGACCTAAAAACGTTACTAAACTTACCTTTCATTTTAAGGTGTTGGATCTATCAGATTATAATTAATAGTTAAATTAAAGGTTATTACTATTATTTTAAGATCCTCTCATACTACTTATCTCCGATTGGAACACAATCTGTATTTGTACATTTCACGACCTCTATACCTATTTTGTTACCTCACTTGGAACTTGTTACTCTACATATGCAAACGAAATATTTTTTTCATAATCCTCTTACTATGAACTTGCAAGAACAACTACTAATAACAAATTGGAGAAACCTTGGAAAATGTTGTATAATATGCCGTTCAGGATTGTTTCAAATTTGGACTATATATGGAAATCTGGCATTTTAGTTGGCAGTATTGTCATAATAGCCCTATTTTAGGTTATAATTGATGACAACAGAGCACTGCTGCCAGTTTGCAATATTTAAAAAAAAAAATAATTCACCATACATAGAGCATTATCTAATAATATTTCAATAGTTAACAAATATTAACTAAATTTCGCTAAATAATAACCTATGTATATTAAATTTCTGAATCTGAATCATCAAAATCTGATTCTGACTCAGAGTCTCCCAACGAAATAATGAATGGAGGAATATTTTCAACCGAACAATTACCCATATGTTTTGTACAATCTGAAGCAATTAAGGTTGGCGAATTTTCCTGCGTTTGGTCGTAGGGACGAGGCGGGGTGAGAGGCACAAATTTAATTGCCGGGAAGTGGCCCCGTCTAGCGGCCAGTAGCGGAAACTTGAGTAGCGTTTCTCAAAAGGGAAGATTTCTCTACAATAACGACATTGAAATATCCAGTTGGAATGTGTCAGATCGGCATTGGATCAGCATTTTGTGCTAAATTCAGAGTACAATCAATATTATCGAATGCGCAATTGAAGATAATAATAATATCGGGTAAAAATCTGGTCAAGATTGCTATGAAACAAATGCGGTTCACATTCGGCACGTCGTAGCTAATATCAATGTTAAAGTGTCAAAAATTGTGGGGAACCGAGGTGGTTTTCTTAAAATAAGGGGGCCCGAGGAGCCCCGTCGAAAAATAGGGCCCGGGGAGCTCCCGTCGAAACATAGGGCTCGAGGTGCCCCCGTCAAAGAATGGGGGCCCGAGGGGGCCCACTTAAAACATGGGGGCCCGAGGGGACCTTCTAAAAACTGTGGGGCCCGAGGGGGATCACTTGAAACATGGGGGCCCACTTAAAACATGGCACACTGTGTCCCTGGATGGGGTGCCCATCTTACAACTGTAGAAAACTAAAACAGTCAAACATTTTAATCAGCCTGTTTTGGGCGGTGGCCCCCTTGGTAGGGCGGAGCCCCCTTGTTTCGGTCGGAGGCTCCCTTGATTCGGCGATGGTAGCCCATTGGTACACCATAAATGGACTCAACACCCATTAAATTAGGCCATCTGTTATTTTCAGTGTGACTCTATTAATCCAAAAATTGTACGAATCACTACGAATTATTTTGGTAGATATGGTTGGACGGTGTCCCCCTGAGCACCCTTGATTCGGCGGGCCCCCCTTGGGCTTCCTTGATTCGGTGGGCGGCTCACTTGGGCCCCCTTGTTTGGGCGGTGGCGCCCTTGGGCCCCCTTGTTTGGACGGTGACCCCCTTCGGCCCCCTTGGTTCAGTCGGAGCTCTCTCTGTTCGGCAGGGGCCCCCTTGTTTGGGCGGTGGCCTCCTTGGGCCCCCATGTTTGGGCGGTGGCCCACTTGGTCCCCTTGTTTGGGCGGTGGCCCCCTTGGGCCCCCTTGGTTCGGTCGGAGGCTCGCTTGATTCGGCGATGATAGCAAATCATCTATTAAAAACTTAATTTCAACCAATTTTGTAAGATGGACCATTTAAGATGTAACAAATACCGCGTCGGCAACTTCAAAGATTATCTTTTTGTCTTTTTGTCTTTTTGTTCGATCACCCGACAGAAATATTTTTGCCCTGTGTTTGCCATGTGAATTCAGTCCATATAACGTGTGCCGTATAGTTTATGATACCATGAATAATTGCGCCACCTTACGTAAAGAAGCTACACTAGATTGGCTTGTGTGGCACTGTAGAATGAGTCAGAACCATGTCAGAACTTGGTAAAATGTCGGTTCGTGCCTGGACTAACACAGATAGACATTGCATCTACACAGTTCATTTATTTTGGATAAAACGTCAAAAATATGCCTTGGTTTTTGATGTTTTTTTTTTTTCAAAAATGGTTATTAGTTTCTTGAGTTCGTCAGGGGTCTCAAATAGCAATGAATTTTCTCAAACTAGCGTAAAAAATTATAAAAGCTGAACACAAAATACAGTGTTTTAAACTCTTTGTTTTTCCTAATACCAGCTGTTCCCAGATCTTAAATACCCTCTGCGAACTCTAGACCATCTAGAGGTTCAATGAAACCCAATAGTCCATTTTTTTCATGTCTATAACGATGGGGAGAAATTTCCACGCATAGTCCACGCCACTGTCGATTGCATTTTCAAGGCGGATACAATAATTACATTTTTGCAGTTGAATCCTGGCAACTTAAAGTGACAACCAATAGTTAATTGTCAATTAATGATTGACAAGTGTAAATGTAGTAGTACTGTACCAACCTCAAAGATGACTAATTATGCCAATATATTATGTATTTAATTTTTTTTAGTAAAACTAGTAGATATTTTTCAATAAGACGCTGTATTTTGCACAAATTGATCAACAGTACATTTCCTATAAATATAAATCGAGAAGATTACCTAAATAGACGAAAAAATGCAGTGTCCCAAATATTTCTTTGTTACAAAAGTTATACACTTTAAAATGGATTTGATATGTTTACTTGGAAATAGAGGATATATATCGAGCTAAAAAATGGTATAAATTTATCAGAGTATTTATAAATAAACAAATTAGACTTTATTGAATTTGGGGTTTATCACACCCCACGTGTCGTAACTCGTAACATTTGTTCACCTGTCGGATGCCGGGTTAAGAATGTGTTTCAACACCTAACACCGGATCTGATATCAAAGTTGTATACCATGTGTACAATTTGGACTTTGGCCCCATTTGGAATTTGCTATATCAACATGGAAAGCGCGCCTCATAAAAAATAAAATGTTGCTTGATAAGGTTCAACATGCTGTAACAAGGTGGACACCGTTACACCGAAATCTTCCATGTGAGCGCCGTTTACAAGTTTTGAATATATCCGCTCTTGTTTAGACAAGTTCGAGCCGATCTAATTCAGATGTTTCGACTTGCTCATGATTTATTTCCAGCAGACGACTTTTTAGAATTTGTAGAAAATAAAAGACTTCGTGGCCATTCATATAAGATTAGGAAGGAACCATTTAAAACCTCCGTGAGGCAATTCTTTTTAACCAATCGTTTCTTCTGTTTGTGGAATGAATTGCACCTACTGTGACGTTCTGGAAGAATCGCGGCGTGATGATTTCATCGTAGACTCGAGGAGGATCGCGACCGCAATTCTAGACGAATCTAGAAAGCCGCTTCGCTCTTTAAATACGATGTGAGAGACGCCGTCCAACTAGTATAGTCGAGTCGAGTTGATGTCAAAGTCTGAATAAGCTACTGAGCGACATAATCCGTGTGAATCGTGCGAACTGTTAAAATAAATAATTGTGCCGTTATAACTGTGATCTGTAAATAGTCTAGTGTTTAAATAAATTGTACATAGTTCGTTCAAATAAATAGTTTCGTGAACCCGTAAACGCTACACTGGTGTCAGGAATGGAATTAATTAAATAAATACGAAGATGGCAACGAAGAAAGTTACGTTAAAAGAACTGAAGATTGCAGAGCTGAAGAGGGAGCTGGAGGAACTTGAGCTGGAAACTTCTGGAACAAAATCGGCGTTACAGAAAAGGCTGATTAAGGACCTAGAAAAGGCGGGTGAAAATTCTGAAGTATACTTGTTTCCTGCGACATAAACACTATGCTTCACAAGCTCCAGGAAAATATTCTGGAAAATTCTACAAATTTAGAGCAAAAGCTTCTCGAAAATTCTACCAGTTTAACACAAGAACTTCTGGAAAATTCTACAATTCTAGAGCAAAAGCTTCTCGAAAATTCTACCAGTCTAAAACAAAAACTCCTAGAAAATTCTGGAAAGCTGGAAGAGAAAATTGGTTCGATCGAAGAAAAACTTCTTGTACAATCGGACGGTCTGAGGAATTAAATCAAGTCTTCAACACATCGAGAATAAATTCGACAATAAACTAATATCGATTGAAGAGAAGCAAAGGGAACTTGAGAGTAAGTTTGCGAATTTAGGGCAGATTGGAAATCGTGAACAACATACGACAAGTGGTTTGATGGAAGTTTGTAGAATACGGATGCAACCACCAAGCTTTGATGGAAAATCTCAGTGGTCTAACTACATCCTGCAGTTCGAAGCAGCAGCCGCAGCTAACGCTTGGAGTAATGCCGAGAAAGCCATGGCCTTGATATTGGCACTACGGGGTGACGCAACAGACGTGCTACAGACAATCCCATCATAACAAAGAGGAGACTATGGGCAGCTTGTGAAGTGGTTGTTCTCAGCTTCGAAATCGTTGCCAAAAGCCAACGGAATCTCTACAAGAGTTTGAAGCAGACATAGCACGCTTGGTTCGGCTAGCTTTCCCGGACGCTCCAGAGGATATGATGGAAAGAATCGCTGTGCAAAATTTTACAGACGGCATTCGAGATGGTGACACGAAGCAGGCATTGATATTAGCTCGCCCAGCAAAATTAGCTGATGCTCTAGCTCGGGCTTTGGAGTTCGAAACAAGTAAAGCCGGTTTGAGAAGTCAAGCCCGAGTTCGAACCATTGAAGAAGAAGCTACGAATGGAATCGAAGAAAAAATTAAAGCAACACTTGGGAAGGTGCTAAAGGATATTGTGCCAAAAGAAAAGAAGACGAATATCAAATGTTGGAAGTGTGGAAGTGTGGAGTCACAAGAATAAACGATGCACCGTCAACGTCAAAAAGTCCAACGGAGCTGGCATAAGGAGGCAACGTTAGAATACCCTGGAAGCAAGTGTTGCATGCATCAAACGCCAACTTAACAGCGCGTTCGTGGATGGATTTCTGGATAGAATGCCATGTTCGCTGTTGGTGGATACAGGAGCAACGAAGACGATTGTAAGGCCCAACGTTTTAAATACCGACAAGGGCATACTACCCACAAATTGGAGACTTCGTACCGCTACTGGGGACTTGTTGTTATCACAATTGGGAGTACCGCTTTCCACCACAAGGTACTGGTAGCGAATATCCAGGATGAGGTAATACTACGAATGGACATTCTGGGTAGTAAGGGCTGCAGATTAGACTTCGAACCTAGCACGTTGAAAATAAATGGAGAAGATGTCGTATTATATCGAACTAATGAGGAAGCCATTTGTGTGATTTTGACTGAAGACACTTCAATACCAGAACCAATGATGGGGAGAGAAACATCATGATGTTTGAACCCAGATGTAGTGACAATGAGAATAAGCTACTGAGCGACATAATCCGTGTGACTCGTGCTAACTGTTAAAATAAATAATTGTGCCGTTATAACTGTGATCTGTAAATAGTTTAGTGTTTAAATAAATTGTACATAGTTCGTTCAAATAAATAGTTTTGTAAACCCGTAAACGCTACACTACCATCGTCTTGGCCGATTCAGTGTATGATTTTAAAAAACGTCTGGATTCAAATAGCGCGTGAGTGTGTCTCAAAATTTATAATTAAATAAGGCGGAAAATGTTCTTCCTTAGCGAAACTCAATCAAAATAATAATAAAAGTTTACCACATCGGTTGAGGTTTAATTTTTGGATTGTTATAACCATTTTTTACATAAAACTTATAGTTTAAAATCTTAAATATGTATTTTATTTTGAAGTCTGTATTACAGAATAGTAGAGAATAGTTTGAGTATGTAACGCCCCAAATATTCAAATTACCGCCCAGTCTCAACGTGCATGCAGTAGACGTCCTATGAATCAAAACCAGCACAATTTCGTAATTGCTGCGATGGAGGTGCCATTATTAACTTTGGCAAGTGAAAGGTGATTGATCGATGAGATGCACATCAGCAGCAAAAAACAGGACCGGAGGTCCCGAAATGTCTGATTCTACTGATGAGACCTGAGACCAATTAGCCACGCATTCAAAAAACACCGCATAACTCAGTTCAAATAAGATGAAGCTAGATGCATACAAATTATTATCAAACAAACAGAAAGCAGTTTTACGAGCGGATTTACGGACTTACCTTACCTTACCTTAGATTCTCATTTAAAGGGCAACTTTTCTAGAATGTTGATATTTCGTTTTATGTGTAATGGACTGTTCTTTAATTTTGTTCTTTGCAAGAGAGTTGTATTGAAAGCTTGTCATTTTATTTCGCTAAATATAAAATATAAAAAAAACCCTCGTATGTACGTTTCATTTTTCCAATAGCCGATTTGTAAAAACAAAATCCGTCTCATAACATACGACATTTCGCAGTGTACAAATTATTCTGATCTTTTCACGTTGTGTACACAGCAGGAATCTTTGAGTCAGTCAACGAAGTTTACATTTACAATTTAAATGTTGGAGAGATAAAATTAGGAAAGAGGCCTCTTATTCCTATAAAAAATGAATGAATTACTTGAGCGAGGTATTTAAAATATTTTTATTTCATACTGTACACTAGATGTTCGATTGCATGATCAATTTGAGTCCGGTAGGTGAGCTATTAATAGTATCAGAGCCGGTAAATGTCGCTTGGCAATACTTACCGGACAGTTTCATTTTTATAAATCAAATCTGCCATTAATCTGACATTTTCAAACGTATTTTTCGGCTACTAACGAAGTTTTACATGTACAATAAAGGTGATGCGATTTTCATGAACTAATGTGATTGCCCACAATTATTACTACCATACATCCTTTTGATTTGATATTAATCTTCCAGGTTTGTCACGCTGTTTATTGTACTGTGGTTTACTAGTCATTCTATTCTAGTATTGTGACGGTTGTTACAGTTGGAAAGCCTCGAGCGCCTTTTTTTACGTGGTGTGCTTCACGTGACCGCGGGTAGCTTAAGCGGAGACCGGTAAGCCGTCGAGTTTAGCGGGAGAGAAACAAATCACTTCGGTCAGTATTACGGTCTTTATTAATTTACTATTTACACGGTCTCTCGCTTCCTATATCTACTATTTACAGGGTCTTTATTTCTACTATTTTTAGGGTCCCTATATCTATTATTTACACGGTGTTTCTCGCTCTCCGTTTATCTCTATTCATTTACACGCTGTCTTTTTCTCCGTTTAAGCCTACACGGTGTCTCTCCGTTGATCTGTCGACTACCCGATCTCTCTGTGGAAGTGAAGCAGCTGGCGGCGGAGGTGGGTTTGAAATGGATAGGTAACTGGCGGGAACACCGCCTCGATATCAGTGGTCGGCCTGCGGTCGAAAAGCCCGTCTCCGTTTCCAACCAACCGAGGAGCTACCAGAGCTCCTGCAGTGCAGCGGAAAGACAACAGAACAAGTCCTCACGCCGCCAGTCGGCACCGCAATATTCAGGCCTGTCCCACCCTGTCGGTCTTTACCTTCTCCTAGGCTTGGTCAAATCTTCCTCTTTAGCTTCCTTCTGGGTGGACGGGTGGACTCATCCTAAATGTGGCGAGACAGCGGTCGTCCTTATATAGACCATAGACCAGTGGGGGAGCGCTTCGCGGGCTTGTCGCGACCCTGGAATGACGTGTGAGACTTACGTTCCATTGTTTATGAACTCGGGCTGCACTCACATGAGTAGGCGACGTCCGGAGCCGGCGTGGTGGATTCTGGACATCTGCATCGGAAGCGCGTTACTTCACTTGGTAACTGGGAGTAGTAACGGTTTTGATACGGCACCGGTAGTTATTATAATTTCAGTGCTTGTGTCACCGCGGTATCGACCCAAAATGTCCAGCCCCAGAAGGAGGTCTGACAAAAGCTGGGGCAGGTAATTGAACTTAACATCTGGTAAGCCTCGGACTGTTGGCGGAATCCGGCGGCGCTTCTGACGGCACTGCTTGTTCAGGCGGTCACCGATGAAAGAACTAGTAGCTCCGGTGTCAATGAGAGCGGTGTACGTTCCTCCCAAAGTGGTGACAAGAATCTGCGGTCGGTTGTCGGTATGGTTGGAAAAGACGGCGGACGGTTCCGGTTGCAGGGGGGGTTGCTTACGGGAGCGTAATGACGTCCTTTCCAGTTTCTCAAGCGGAATCTCAAGATCCCGAATGACTCTTGCGAACGTCGCGAAGTCGGTTAATTCGGGTCGCTTTAGGTTGGCCGGTACGGAATATTTATAGTCTCTATTGTATCTGTATTGCCCATATCGATAACTTTATTCGATTAGTTTAATTAAGGGAACCGAACTAATATTTCCATATTTTGATTTTTATATAACTCCTATGTCTCAAAATGCATTGTACACACGGTATGTGAAGGATGATGCATATGCATTCCTTGTTTTTGTCTGCAACGTATAATTCCATATGAACGAAAACTCAGAAAATATCCTTATCAATCAACACAGGACTTAGATGAAAATCCCCAACCTACGTCAGCATCCGTTCAAGATCTAGTTATGGTTCCGTACCCAAAGGGGGGGGAGTGTGCGAGTCCGACTCGCACTTGGCCGAATTTTTTTAACTCGCGTCGATATTTTAATGGTAAGATCTTCGTAAAAAATGTAGAAGAAACAACAAAAAGCGGTTTGTAGATTCTGCATTAATCGAACAAACGTATTATCTGGTATTATATAGCTAATTAATTTTTTTTAATAAGTGAAACTCCTTATACATTATACAATAGATAATGAAGTCCTGAAAATATTGATCGCATTTACGAAGCTGGAATTTATGTCTATTGTATAAATCAGAGTTAACAATGGGTAGTGCATTATAATAATAGAATATTCATGGGATAATTATATTGTATCCACTAGCACTGTTGGCTTATCTTTTAATAAAAAGTAGAACAATGTTGACTGAAATATACCAACTACTCACACATTAAATAAAATATAGTAATGAAACATGGGCGTGAAATGACGACATCCGATACGACATCGGAGGGATGGCGCTGTACGTAATCTGTCTTAACTCGACCACTCTGTAATTTGAGAAGGATAGGGATTGTGTCGTACTAAAATCTGTAAAATATTGTTATATATTTAGTTAAAGTATTGTTCCTTAATAAAATATGCGCTATATATTTAGGGCAATTTTTAAAATATCTATTAAGATCATAGTTGCTCAGCCAACAATATACAGATTACATTGGTGGATTTTGGTTATGAATAAATTAGCGGCATTGAAAATCGTGGATATAGTGACAACACGTAAAACGCAAACTCTTATAAACTTTCCACCTAAATATCGTTTCATTCATACATAATAGCTTTTCAAAGCCCGAGGGCAAGTTAACTAAGAATATTTTATAAGATTGAAATTGTAGCAATAAATCCGCAGAGTTAAATTTAAACTCACGTTACCATCTGATCTGATGGAATATCTTCGTTCCATATCCATTAATGCTTCATTACAATGGCCCGAACTATTTCCCATTCATTAAACCTTCGATTACCTAAAAAATTTATTACACAAAGAGCAACCACCAAAAATTTTCACAGAAATAAGAACCTTTAAAAACTTCCTTTAAAGTTAATCAGTTTGAAATAATTCCGCATAACATCATTAATATTTTCTTTAAAATGGAAGTTTTTGCAATTAGATCAATTAATATAAAGAGCACTGTATATTTGGAACCTCTTTCTAGAATAATTTCCAGTTCGTTATTTGTGCAAGACTTTTCAGGTTCCATGTTCCAGGTTTCAACTCTTGGTTTCTTCGTTTCGTGGTTTGTTGTCTTGCATTGGTTGTTTTTGTTTTAATCTTTTAATATTCTCAAGCATGGTAGAAACTCCATAGGTATACTGCTGGATGTCTACTTAATCCTTTCCGTCAACTTCTTTATCTCAGCTTGTGATCGGTACTGACAATCACTGAACTATAAATCAGCAAACCAGAAGCTCAACTTTCCAATTTAAAGTACCTAATACGTAACCCATCTGAATCTAAGAATAAACGCTATAATCTCTTGATTTCATTTGTCGCAGTTCAGTTTACGGAATTAAATCAGACGTTGGTAAATTTTAAGGGCTAATATAAGGTTGATCGCCAACATGTTGCAATAGATTACATGAATATTTATAGTAGAATCTAGATTATAATGCAATATTTAGAAAAAGTTTGTTTTGGAAAATGAACTCTGGTTGTCGATGTACTTCAGGGCATATTGTTCACATTTGAAACACCACAATTCAAATATAAATTTCTAATAATAGATCCATAGTGGCACACCAATGAGGTAGTTCGATTTTTTACTTATTATCTCAGTTTTAAGTACATATATTGAACGCCTGCAATATTAACAGAAGCGTCAAAAAGATTTTTATTTTATACTAACAAGTATAATGATGTCCATCTAATCCACGTGTTTTCAAAAGAATCTGAAAATTGTTTTCTTAAATATTTGTTTTTTATTTAAGAAGATATATCTAAAGATTATGTGTACTTACTAGGATCGGCAAATCATCGGAAGTTGAGGCAAATTTGTTTCATGGAAACATTTACACCCTTGGGTGATTTTCCCAATGGTATAAATTTCATCACAGTTTAATGTTACTTAATGCACTAGTTTGTTACCTTGAAATTAATTGATAATCTATTTACTGCGTCACCTGCACAAAAATTAACATAGTCTCATAATATTTCCATATGCTTGATACATAACTTAATAAATAATAATCTTAATAATCTAATGTTAATAAATAGTTGTACAAATATTGAACGGTCCTTGAGGCACTTAGGGTCTCCCTACCCCCTTACTATACACCCCCATCTTACTTTACCATTACTATCACATTACAATAACTAGAAATCAAGAACTCGAACAAGACGGAGCTACCTGCTCCTAATTCCTGATAATCTTTCTTCATGCTGTTTTGTACATTGGTGTAAATATTGTGTTAAGTGTTGAATCAACAGTCTAGCGAATTTTTGTGTATTGTGTCCGGAATCAAAAAAGAAAAAAATATAAATAATGAAAAAGTTGTGTGTACTTGGTGGACCACACACCAGAAGTGAAACTTCTTACGCGATATATGTATAAATAGTTTAACTCAATTTATAAATATTTCAACAAACATTTTAAATTTCGATTATGAAGTTTGTATTTATTTGCGAATATAATATTCCAAGTTATTTTTAAACTATCATACATTTAGCTATAGGGATATTAATCTGATAACACATGTCGTTCCATGCTATCTGAATTATACATTGCACATATTTTATAAAGGGGCATATTTAGCACAACTTATCGAAGCTCCTCTCACATGTGGACTCGTTGAAGGATAAGCTTTATGAGCATTTAAACAGACTTTATTAGTTAAGTTTACCGAACTCGATAACAAGTATTAGAGGTAACCTAGTAGTTTAAAACAGCTTCCACAAACACTTGCTACACATGTCTCCAACGAGCATGGGTAGATAGAGTTAGAACTGATTATATGGCAAGGAGCACCAAATTCAGACTGCAAAGGAAAAATACAAAAGATTCTATTCCACCGTGAACGGTTCCCATCGTTACTGCTCTTTCTTCTACTTCAAACCCTTCCGAATTTAAACTGACACAAGCGGTAAAGCGATTTTTTAAAGAAAGGGTTTAAAAACACTGTTCCAATCTCCCGTTTGTTCTACAGCCCGATTCTATATTTCTTATTATTGATGTATGTATTTGCGAAAATATACAAATACTTGTAAATGTAAAAGCCCACTTCACTATTGTAACTGATTTAACATTGCCCAAAAATCGCGTTTATGATGAACTTATCTTAACCTTTTCTAGGCACTTCATCAAAATTTTTTTAAAATATAATTTTTACAGTCCCAGAAATTATGAATCGAAAATTAAATGATGGTAGGAATTACTGCAAATCCCTATTTCCCGTAACTAGAAAAACAAAACCATATCTGAGGAAGAGGTTCAGCACGAATAACGATTAAAATAATTCAGAATAAGACTTGATTGAGTTTCAACAAACGGTATCTATGCGAACGACCATCTTGTTAGCGATATTTATATCGAGGAACATATAATGTTATTATGCAAATATTTTTAAGATAGCAAGCAGGTAGCAAGCTCACGTTATATTCACGTCATTTTTTGGTGATTAATGGTCATTTAACGTCATATGACCAATGTGGGACGTCATAGTTCACGTCAGTATTATGACCAATATGATACCGTCATTTGTACGTCATACAGAATGACGTTAGTTTTGGTCATTTGATGACCCAAAAAAAGACGTCAATATAACTTGAGCTTGCTACCTGGGATTAGCTTATTATTCCCTATCCTAAAAGGGGATGCTGTAGGTATTATAACTAAACTAATTATGTCCAACGTTCCCAAAATTGGAACATGTAATCATATTGTGACGTTCTCGAAGAATCCCGGCGTGATGATTTAATCGTAAATTCGTAGGATCGCGAATATTCTAGTTCTCGAAGAAACTAGAAAGCGGCTTCCGGCTTTAAATAGGACGGGAGAACGACTGCGGCATAGTCAGTCTAGTCAAATCGCGTCGATGAAGAAGTGCGAATAAGCTACTTAATCCGTGTGACTGTTAAAATAAATATAAACTGTAAATAGTGTTTAAATAAAATGTACATAGTTCGTTCAAATAAATAGTTTTGTGAACCCGTAAACGCTACATTGGTGTCAGATGTGGGGTTAATTAAATAACTACGAAGATGGCAACGAAGAAAGTTACGTTGAAAGAACTAAAGGTTGCAGAGCTGAAGAGGGAGCTGGAGGAACGTGAGTTGGAAACTTTTAGAACAAAATCGGTGGTACAGAAAAGGCTGATTGAGGACCTTGAAAAGGCGGGTGAAAATCCTGAAATATACTTGTTTGAAGTTTCCTGCGACATAAACACTATGTTACACAAGCTCCAGGAAAACATTCTGGAAAATTCTACCAGTTTAAAACAAGAACTTCTGGAAAATTCTATCAGTCTAAAACAAGAACTCCTAGAAAATTCTGGAAAGCTGGAAGAGAAAATTGGTTCGATCGAAGAGAAACTTCTAGAACAATCGGAAGGTCTGAGGAATGAATTCAAGGATAGTCTTCAACACATCGAGAATAAATTCGACGATAAACTAATAGCGATTGAAGAGAAGCAAAAAGAACTTGAGAATAAGTTTGCGAATTTAGGGCACATTGAAGGTCGTGAACAACAGACGACAAGTGGTTTGATGAAAGTTTCCAGAATACAGATACAACCACCAAGCTTTGATGGTAAATATCTGTGGTCCACCTACATTCTGCAGTTCGAAGCAGCAGCCGCAGGGCAGACTATGAACAGCTTGTGAAGTGTTTGGAGATGCGCTATGGAGAGACACACCTTCTGCATGTATATACTTCTCGGTTGCGAAATCGTTGCCAGAAGCCAACGGAGTCTCTACAAGAGTTTGAAGCAGACATAGTGTCGCTTTATCGCGAGAGCGCGGAAGTGGGAGGGCCGAGCGGTAGACAGTATAAAGGTAAACCTTCAGAGGCTGGCGCCATTTACCGCTCGACTTCCGCCACTATCGCACGCTCGCTCCCTGTTGCAATCTCATGCTATGCCGCAACAGAAAGCGTGGTGTTTAAATCTAAACTTACTTAGCTAATGCTAAAACTTAAAATTAAACACTACACTAACGAGAATCCGGTCGCGAATTCACTCCATACAACAATAGCACGCTTGGTTCGGTTAGCTTTCCCGGACGCTCTAGAGGATATGATGGAAAGAATCGCTGTGCAAAATTTTACAGACGGCATTCGAGATGGTGACACTAGGCAGGCATTGATATTAGCTCGCCCAGCAAAATTAGCTGATGCTCTAGCTCGGGATTTGGAGTTCGAAACAAGTAAAGCCGGTTTGAGAAGTCAAGCCCGAGTTCGAACCATTGAAGAAGAAGCTACGAATGGAATCGAAGAAAAAATTAAAGCAACACTTGGGAAGGTGCTAAAGGATATTGTGCCAAAAGAAAAGAAGACGAATATCAAATGTTGGAAGTGTGGAAGTGTGGAGTCACAAGAATAAACGATGCACCGTCAACGTCAAAAAGTCCAACGGAGCTGGCATAAGGAGGCAACGTTAGAATACCCTGGAAGCAAGTGTTGCATGCATCAAACGCCAACTTAACAGCGCGTTCGTGGATGGATTTCTGGATGGAATGCCATGTTCGCTGTTGGTGGATACTGGAGCAACGAAGACGATTGTAAGGCCCAACGTTTTAAACACCGACAAGGGCATACTACCCACAAATTGGAGACTTCGTACCGCTACTGGGGACTTGTTGTTATCACAATTGGGAGTACAAGTGTTTCAACGCCTTCGAAATTCTGGACTGAAGCTTAGTCCAAAGAAATGCCACTTGTTTAGAAAAGAACTGCAATATCTAGGGCATGTAGTTTCAAGTCAGGGTGTCGCCGTCGACGAGCAAAAGGTCAAGGCCGTGAAGGAATGGCCAACGCCTACAAACAAGCACGACTTCCGCAGTTTTCTCGGTTTATGTACTTACTACCGCCGGTACGTACCAGGATTCGCCAACATTGCTAAACCGTTGACTAGGCTAACTGAGGGCTAAAGAAGGTTCCAATGGGACGAAGATTGCAAAGAATCGTTTGGCCAGCTGAAGAACGCACTGATCAATGCACCGATTTTGAGTTATCCGTTGCCACAAGGAAAGTTTGTGTTAGACACAGATGCTAGCGACGTGGGAATAGGCGCTGTATTGTCCCAAATACAGGAGGGGCGAGAGTGTGTCCTTGGTTACTTCAGCAAAACCTTGTCAAAGCCAGAACGAAATTATTGCGGTACTAGACGAGAACTGTTCTAACAGTTCTATAAATACCTCTACGGAAAAAAATTCTTGTTGAGGACGGATCATGCAGCGTTGAAGTAGCTTCTAAACTTCAAGAATCCCGAAGGACAAGTAGCCAGGTGGATCGAGAGACTGCAAGAGTTCGACTTTAATACGGTACATCGTGCTGGTATAATCCATCAGAACGCCGATGCGCTATCGCAAAGACCGTGTCCAGAAAACTGCAGGCACTGCCGACGTGCTGAGGATAAGGACCTCTCCGTTCAAAGGACGAAAGTTATAAACGAACGCTGGCGCCCTGAAAGGATTCCAGAAGACCAGGAGAACGATCCGGACTTGCTGTTGGTACTAGGATGGAAGAACGAAGACCGGAGACCGACGTGGGAACAAGTTGCGCAATACTCACCCAGTGTGAAATCGTATTGGGCTCAGTGGAACTCCATTGTCGTAGAAGATGGAGTCTTTAAACGCGTGCTTGAAAAACCTGAGGGTCAAATAGAGAAGAAACAACTGTTGATCCCCAAAAATAGAATTCCGGAAGTTCTGGAGGAACTTCATTGTGGAGTAACAGGTGGACACTTGAGAGTCTCAAAGACCCTTGGGAAGCTGCGGGAAAGGTTCTACTGGGTGAACTGCAAGGAAGATGTTAAGGAGTGGTGTAAGAAATGTGCAACTTGTGCCGCAAGTAACGGTCCACAAAAACGCAGGAAGGCTCCGATGAGACAATACAACGTGGGTAGTCCATTTGAAAGAATTGCCGTGGACATTGCTGGTCCGTTTCCCCAAACAGATGACGGAAATAAGTACATTGCTGTAGTCATGGACTATTTCAGCAAGTGGGTGGAAGCACATGCCATACCGAATCAGGAAGCTGCCACAGTTGCCGATGTAATTGTGAAAGACCTTATCTGTCGATTTGGTGTGCCGTTGGAACTACATTCCGACCAAGGAAGAAACTTTGAATCCGCCTTGTTTCAGAAGATGTGCAGCACTGAATATTCGGAAGACAAGAACAACACCGCTTCACCCGCAGTCTGACGGAATGGTGGAACGAATGAACAGAACGATAAATCGATACTTGTCCAAAGTCGTCTCTGACCATCAAAGAGATTGGGATCGCTACCTTTACCTGTTCCTCATGACATACCGATCATCACCTCACAGACACCAGCTAGCATAGTGATGGGTCGCGAATTACGACTTCCCTGCGATTTGCGATTTGGGTGCCCACCGGGTGATAACCTAGCTGGTGACGACGATGTCACCGAACTGCGAAGAAGGATGGAAGACATTCACTATCGGACACGCTTAAACGTCCAGAGTGCTAGCGATCGGATGAAGGATACCTACGACATCAATGCTAACAGAGGTGGATACCAGCCAGGCGACTTGGTGTGGTTGTACAACCCACGACGACGCCGGGGTTTGTCTCTGAAGTTACAGTCTTCTTGGGATGGGCCGTACGAAGTTCTTAACCGAACTAATGATGTCGTTTACCGCATAAGAAAAAGGCCAAACGGAAAACCAAAGATAATCCACTTTAATCGTCTGTCACCATACCATGGAACCAACGACGACCGTCAGCAGGGAGAGCAGGTGCGCCAATTGATGCCAGTGGAAGACTTGTCATTCGAAGAGTTTATGACTCTGCATTCTGGAAGTTTTAAGTCTCGATTTGGAGTCCCCCAAGAAGTACGTCAGGACATTTTTAAAGCTCCAGCAGACTATTCACTAGTTCATTGTGTGTCTCAAGATCTGGACATGTCAAAAGGAAGTTTGGTAGACTCGATGAGCTTCGGAAGCAAAACCCACAAGTTGGAGGGTTATTATGTCTGGCAGGCACTCGGCAGAATTCAAGAAGGAACATCTTCTATCTGGTCACGAAACAATTCACGTTCGAGAAGGCTACCTACCAAAATGTTTGGGATACTTTATGTGTGTTAAGAGAAACCGTTCTCTCCCAGGGTATCACCAAATTAGCAATCCCGAAGATCGCCTGTGGATTTGATTGCTTGGATTGGAGGCTAGTCCGAAGTGGAAGTGGAAGTGCTCTTTCTTTTGACGGGAGTGGAGATCTTAGTGCATTGCTACAACCCAAAAAGGCTAACGAACTGGAAGACTGTCGATTGTTAATTCCATAGAACGTCTGGGTGCAGAAAAGAAGCAACCTGCAGGTTTCGCCACGATGAGACTGCTTTGACGTTTCGGGTCGAAACATCTTTAAGGAGGGGGCAGTGTGACGTTCTCGAAGAATCGCGGCGTGATGATTTAATCGTAAATTCGTAGGATCGCGAATATTCTAGTTCTCGAAGAAACTAGAAAGCGGCTTTCGGCTTTAAATAGGACGGGAGAACGACTGCGGCATAGTCAGTTTAGTCAAATCGCGTCGATAAAGAAGTGCGAATAAGCTACTTAATCCGTGTGACTGTTAAAATAAATAATTGTGCTGTTATAACTGTAAATAGTCTAGTGTTTAAATAAATTGTACATAGTTCGTTCAAATAAATAGTTTTGTGAACCCGTAAACGCTACAATATTTTTTTGCCAAGTAGTACATCATTTGCAACAAAGCGTGAGTGCATTTTTGTCTATATAATATGGACTATCCCTAAATTTTTGTCAAGATTAGGTGTACACATATTTTTTATATGAATTACATACTAAATACATATCAATAATTTTGTGGTTCTTCTTCTTATTTAAATTTTATTCGGGTAGTCTTATTGAAATGAAGTCGTATGACATGTCAAATGGTAGCTAACAGTTCACAGAATGGATTGGATAAAAAATTGCCAAACACATAAATTGTTTGTTACTATGTAAAAACATATTATGCTATTCCCAAAATGGGAATGTTCGCCTTGTTGAGTAAATCTATGTAGAGGACCATGTAGTGTTGTTATTTTGGCGATTTTATGGCGCCAGATCATTTATCAAGTATTCGGGTGCCACACCCACTCAGGATTTCTGAAGCAACCGTCAATCAAATGTTGGTACCGAGTGCATCTAAATCCGGAAAAACCCAAGAAAGAATATTCCAGGGAACGACAAATTAAGGGGCAGATATAAGGTACTTCCGATGTCCCACCTCAAAAAGTTCAAAAAAATACTAGGATCAAATGTATAATAGGTATACTGTGCAAAGCTTAAACAAAAACATTTGTTTTCAACAATTTCAAACCAAATAATTGTTTATTATTCAATATTTCCTTGTTCCTAATGATTAATTAATAAAATAAACCATAAATGAGTTGTTTCAAGTAATGGAAAAAAATTTAGATTCTAGAAGCCCACAGTGTCCAACGTTGCCAAAGTGGGAGCATTGTTTTTTTGAAAAAAATATTCGAAAGAGAAACTTGATTCCAATTGAAAGAAGTTCATGTTAAGGCTATTACATTTTCATATAGCCATTGAAGGGTTAATGCGATATTGGACACAATCGATCAATCCCAATGAAGTTAAAAAGAAAATAAGATTGTAAAGAGAGATAAATTTATTAATTTACATAATTTCTACTAAAAGTGCAATAATTAATTATTATTATTATTCCATAAGTTTACATGGGTCAAAGCACTGAACCATATTACATGATTATCGTATCTCAGAAAAGGAAGTGCTTTCTTCCGATGGGTGCTGATGGCATTTCTACATCCGTCTAGTGATGCGATGTTGCGAATTGGTTCCAAACTACTGAGAGTAAATGATGTGTCATTCTAAAGTATTTTACGATTTTCATAGTGTCCGGTAGAGATGTTCGATTGCATGATCAATTTGAGTCCGGTAGGTGACAATAGCCGTGTTCGCGGATGCAGTTCTGAACCAGTTCCAGAGCTATTACGCATGCGCAGTGGAAAAAACGGGGTTCGCGGTTTGCCAAATTCTGAATTTGTAATAACAGTTCGCTGATAATATCGAACGGTTCATTATTGATTCGAAATCGATCCTGGCAGTTCTAGGACTGTAGTAGGGACTAATAATCAGTCAGTTTACAGTTGTAGGTGCAACGATCTCTAGTAAAGAGGGCCCCCTCTTTTCAATTGGGCTCCCTGAGGCTTCCCTGTCTTAGGAGTGTCCCAACAGTGTCCCAAGAGGGCCCACCTGTCCCAGGTGTGTCCATAGGATGTCCCAAGCCCCCACATTGTCACAAGGGGGCCCCCGTCCCAAGGGTGTGTGTAGGCGTCCCCAGAGGGCACCCCTGTCCCAAGGTGTCTCAAGGATGTCCCAAGGGAACCCTTCTGTCCCCAGGTGACCCCTCTATTACGACGACCACTAAGTGGACTACGCTATACTGGATTGCCTACCTACGCTACGCTCCTCTGTTCCAAGGGAGTCCCTTTGTTTTAGTTACCGTAACATTTGTATCAGAAAATAATGACATAAACTCGATTCCTACCATGGTCTTGCCAAGCTTCACTTTCAATCGTGTGCTTATAAAGGTGAGGCACACAACAATTTTTTTAAATTTTTTGAAGTGAAACTTCTTATCCCAAGGTGTAAGATTTTTGTAGGGGGTAAGCGCGCCGCAACCCGACAGGAACCCGATACATGCAATATATAAGTGGGGGGTAAGTGACCAAGGGGGCTCCTGACCAGGGGACTCCCGACAAAGGGGGCCTTCGACCAAGAGTTCTCTTGACCAAGGGGGCGGGGCCCTCGACCAAGGGGGCAGGGCCCTCGACCAAGGAGGCGCCCGACCAAGGAGACCCTTCACCAAGGGTTCTGCCGACCAAGAGGGCTGCCCACCAAGGGGGCTCCCGACCAAGAGGGCTACCGGCAAAAGGGTGTGCCGAACAAGGGCTCCCGGCAACCAAAATTCATAAATTCAAAATTCATAAACATAAACTCGATTCCTACCATGGTCTTGCCAAGCTTTACTTTCAATCGTGTGCTTATAAAGGTGAGGCACGCAACAATTTTTTAAAATTTTTTGAAGTGAAACTTCTTATCCCAAGGTGTAGATTTTTGTAGGGGGTAAGCGCGCCGCAACCCGACCAGAACCCGATACATGCAATATATAAGTGGGGGGTAAGTGACCAAGGGGGCTCCTGACCAGGGGGCTCCCGACAAAGGGGGCCTTCGACCAAGAGTTCTGCTGACCAAGGGGGCGGGGCCCTCGACCAAGGAGGCGCCCGACCAAGGAGACCCTTCACCAAGGGCTCTGCCGACCAAGAGGGCTGCCCACCAAGGGGGCTCCCGACCAAGAGGGCTAAAGGCAAAAGGGTGTGCCGAACAAGGGCTCCCGGCAACCAAAATTTGTCGTATCGCGCATTAAAAATGAAAATCTACTCTTAAGGAGTAAACTCCAAAAGTTTCACTTCTGTCGTGCGTGGACTCCACATACAATTTTCTTTTTATTTCTAGTGAACCCACCTACCCCCGATATTTTTAGTATAGTTCTAAGAAAGTATTTTGGTGGGTCCACTGATGAGTTTCTTCCTCCTCCTCAGGTCTTTCCGGAACGATTAAAAATTGGTTGGTTTAAAAACACATCTAATAGACAATCGTTCATTATTTACATCCTTAACTTAACCTTAACTCACTCATTTTCTGATAGACAAATCAGCAAACAACGCTAGTTTGTTGGTTCATCTAGACTAGCATTTCAGAATTTTTCATGGAACATTTCAAAATTATCGTTCGCGGTAAAATAAAATCTCGAACCGGTTTATAATCGGGCATGCGCTTTATGACAATCCGGAATAGTTCTGAACTAGTTCTGAATCGATTCAAATTGTGAACCGCGAACAAAGCTATTATCAGAGCCGGTAAATGTCGCTAAGCAATACTTACCTGAGAGCTTTATTTTTATAAATCAAATCTGACATTAATCTCAGTTTTTCAAACTTATTTTTCGGCTACTGACGAAGTTTTACATGTACAACAAAGGTCATGCGATTTTCACGAATTAATGTGTTTTGTTTTTATTTTTGAAATAAAATAACGAAGAACAGGCTTACAGTATGAAATAAAGTGCATTGATTTGATTTCATTAGTGCTTTTTTAAACCCCCAGTGCCAGAAAGCACCCAATTTACACAGGAACTCGTATAATAAAATATTATTTCTGGATTACCAGTCAAACAAGAATCATTTTCGCCAAATCGAATTATTATCTATGTAAATTTTCAAGATAACGTCACATTATTTGTCAAATGATTAAAAAGGATTATTTAGGTTTACGTCCGTTTCAGTTTTATTGCTAAGAAAGATTACGTTTTCGAGGGGAGCATCCAGTCTTCTCCCAAGCTTACAATAATTGTGTTACAAATTATTTTTAAAATATATCATAGCGATACAGTTGTTAATAGTATATTATCTACATAAATATTTATCTAGTACAAAAAGTTAAGGTTATAATAATTTGCTTTTTTAAAAAAAGAAAAAGAAACCAACTTCAAAAAGCGAAAAATAACTGAGTACACGATTGTATTATCACATGTGCTACCTACTGATCTGTTTGAAGTCGTTGTCAAGCTAAAGATGTGAACAAATTTGTAACCTATTGTCATTATACAAATATATCAACAACGTGATATCGCATCGAAAATTCAATATCAGACCGTCAACGACGTTGCCACGCACCTCTCTGTCCGTTTGGATTGTTTTGCTCAGCTATTTTCCCATTTAATTGAGGTTCGCAGCTTGTCGCTCACCTAGTATTCCAGTATCCTCATTTCATTATTTCTTCATTCTTGATTTTGGATATATGTATATTCGCACGTTTAAATACAACCCATTTCTAAATCCAAAGAGTGGAAGGGTCTAGCGATCGTCTTTTCGCCCAAACAACTTGAATAATTTTCATTCATTTTTCAAAAGGATGGCCTGTGGCATTTCGTTTTCATTAAATCAAACAATATTTTATAAACCTTTTCTTTTGGACGGCTGCGGAAGACGGGGCAAGACAAATTTCTCTACTTTAGATTCCGCTGTGAATACATTTGGCAAGTTGGGGATCACATTTATAAACTTCCTTCAACTTGGTGTCAAACAACCATTACAATGAGCGGTTAAAAAGATAATGAATTGAAATGCCAGATTCAAGTTCTTATCAAATCGATGAAGCATTAAAAAAATGTTTAAAAAATGGTGGGCAAATTTTATTTAAAATCTGTTACAATATTTTCAACGCTTTTAAATTTTTAAGTATATACAGTGTGGAAATTAAGTAAGGAATAAATTCAGTAACTCCGTTAGCATTTGCGTTAGAAACAAAACTTAAAAAGCATGTGGTAGGGCTAATTATAGCGCATCTGACGAACGTATAGTAATTTTTTCTCGTCACTTTTTTTTGACAGTTATGACGTACTCAATATTATTTTTTAATGGCAACCTATGTTTCTGATTTTACGTTCGCATAGAGTTTTTTATTCTGGTTTCAACGTTATCAAATACTCAATAGGTTACATAAGGAAAAATAAATATAACGACACTAAATTTCAAATTGGTAAAATTTCAAAAAATTAACAGCTGTCTAATTTTATTAGGATTTAAGGAAAAACCATCAAAATCCAAACAAAACAAAGTTACCAAAAGCAATCAATTAGAAAAAATGAGAAATCAACCCTAAATTTCAAAGTAGGACTAACAAATTAACAAAAAGACTATTGATATGAGGGTTATAAATTAAGAATATTACACCAAATGTTCAAAATGCATCATCTGACAAAATCCAGACGATCATGAAAAGCAGCCAATACGTTTTGAATGGTTTGGGGAGTTATTAAACTGCACTCATGTCGAATTCTTCCTTCAAGATCATCCAAATTGTTGGCTCGGTTTTGATACACATTGCTTTTTAAGTGCCCCCATATAAAAAAAATTAATGGGGTTTGATTTGGGGACCTAGCCTGCCATTCTATATCTTCTTCCATCTTCTTGGGAACACTTCGTCCAAGAGAAAAACAGTTATTTTATAC
Source organism: Diaperis boleti (assembly GCA_963583935.1). NCBI lineage: Eukaryota > Metazoa > Arthropoda > Insecta > Coleoptera > Tenebrionidae > Diaperis > Diaperis boleti. The sequence goes on along the minus strand of OY757249.1, from coordinate 39,834,542 downwards.
CAATTCAGAACTTGTCAACATTGTATTGCTGTCTCTGTTTTTTTTTTCTTAAATTCCGATAACATTAGACAGTTCTGTTAATTTTTGGAAATTTTACTAATTTGAACTTTACGCCGTTTTAATTTATTTTTTCCTTATCTAACCTATTAAGTATTTGACAACGTTGAAAACAGAATAAAAAACTCTATTCAGATGTAAAATAAAAAACATAGGTTGCCTTTAAAAAAAATATTGATGATGTCATAATTGTCAAAAAAAAGTAATGAAAAACAATAGTATACGTTCCTCGGATGCGCTATAATTAACCCTATTTCTAGTGCAAATACTAACGAAGTTACTGAATTTATTCCTTACTTAATTTCCACACTGTATATTAAGCGTTGGGCTTTTTATTGATTTTTATTGACCCTTGTGGGATTCCCTCCGATAGAATACGTGGCCCATATAGTCTGTTGTCCGAGTCCCTAATGAATATTTTACGGATGGTATACAAGTTTATAATATTACTAGCTGCTCTTTGCGGAATGGAATGGAGAATTAGTTTGTCTAGCAATACATTTAATTTGACCGCATTGTACGCGTCTTTGATGTAAAAAAAAAGCAAGCCATTACTTTGTTTTGCGCTATTGACGTTTGAGCTTTTAGCATTGGTGGTTCCCTTATTACATCGAAAACCCAGTTGTCCTTTTGGTAGTATACCATGTTGTTCTATAAAATGTTCAAAACGACTTTTAATCATGCGTTTGAAGGTTTTCCAAATCGAGGACATTAACGAAATGGGTCTATATGAATTTGGATTGCTTGGGGGTTTGTTAAGTTTTAGGAATACACAAATGACTACCCCTTTAAATTCCTCGGTGTACTTTCCCTCACTCCACCATGTATTAATAATGGTAGTTTAGCTAGCATTTGATAGGTTATTTTATCATATTCAGGTGATGTGCTGGGTGACTGTTTAATGGCATTCTCTAATTCTCGCATGGTTAATTTATTAGTGATTTGATGCTTGTCGTTATCTTCCTTGGGATCTTCTAGATTTGTGGTGACGGAGGTGCCAATTTGGCTAAAATTTTGTTCCTAAGTTGTTCGGATATTTTTTCGGTAGTATTACTTTTGTTTTTGTTAGCAAGATGTTTAGCTACTTTCCAGACATCTGCAGTTGGAGTATCTTTAGATAAACTATTTACATATCCGCGCCAGTTGTCTTGAGACTTCTGTTTAAATAATCGTTTGCATTGTGCATCTAATTTTTTGTAGGTGTCAAATTTAGCTGGAGTCATGTTGCTTCTAAAGTCTCGCAGAGCTGTCTTACGCCTATTAACTAAAGTTTCACATTCTTCGTCCCACCATTTCGGACTTGTGTGGGCTTTTGTTCTTTTTTTTTTAGGATGCTGCAGTTTGCTGCCTGGTGGATGTGCTCAATAAGGTAACGCATTCTAAATAAGTTTGAAAATTTTCCCAGTCAGCTCTCTTTTCATTGCACTTAAGGCTGTTTATTTTCGATTTGATGCTGCTCGTGGATGCAAAATTTAATAACTAAATGATCTGAACCAAGTGTATCATTTATAACTTCCCATGTCGTTTTAAGATTTTCAAATGCTGTTTTAATTTTCACTACTTCCGAAGTAGAGTGGCTGTATATACTAAAATTGGAACTACCTTGACTATTAGAAGCTTCCATTCTTTTTGTCGTTATCTATGCGTTGTCTTTTACTAGGATTGAACTGAATGCTTTTGAGGCTGACTGTGTGTTCTGGTGGGTGTATAATACATACTTTTTGGTTTAGGAAAAATTATTTTGTAAGTTTCGGTGGAAAACATTGTATGAGAATCTCTGTTAATATTAGATAATACCGAATAAAAATTATTCGTTTTCACGGGATTGGCAAAGGAGGGTTTCCCGGCGGGAGCAAACTTTAATAATCTTTTAGATAAAGGTAGTATGTTTGGTATATTCAATCTGTCTAATTATTATCACTGGTCGTTTTGAAAAATGCCTAGTCGCTACGAACTGCTTTCGGGCATTTTGAAAAATGACTGAAAATCCCCGGTCAATTACAATAATTTCTCGCGGTTGTTCAAAGTGACGCTGTTTTGCAAAACGCCTGGTCTTTATGCAAAAAGCCTGATTATTCCAAATGCCTGCGACATATCGTCGGCCTAATTCGTAAATCACATAAGTCCACTTTTGGTCAAATTGAGATTTTTGCACCATTTCTTAATAGAAAATATAATCTTCCAAGCAGTAATTTCACGTAACTCCAAAAAATTCCTAAGTTTGCATTGAAACGAATGAAATTTTCACACAAGTATGTAAATGACGCTGGAATAAGACTTTCAAAAGTTTATCTGTTATTAAAACGTTTACAATCATTATAAACTATTGAAATTGTGCTAAATCAAAGGATGTAAGTTCAAGCAATAATATAATTGTAATAATACAGTCAGAATTTTAAAAAGTAAAAAAACAGTTTTTAGCGCCTACTGAAAAATTACGTTTTTGGACTTATGTGATTTGCGAATTAGGCCGACGATATACATATTATAATGTTGCATATTATTTAGTACCTATTTGGTTAATAAAACTTTTAGTATTTCAATAAAATATATTTTTTAGATTGACAAAGAAAAATCAAAGAATTCAAATGTCACTTTAATAGTTAAATTGTAGGATAAAAATTTATTACATATAATATTAACTGTTATTTTGAAAACATTTTAAATTGCAACTTGTGTTTCACAATCCAGAAAAAAAATTAGACAGAACAGTGAAACATGTAAAAATAAAATAGATCAGTCTTATCTTAACAGACTAACAACGATTAATGAGAAATAGAGGAAAATGAGGACTATTTAAGACTAAAGCAGTAAAAGTTTATTATCGTTTGATATGGCGCTTGTAAATGGTATAAAACGCTTTCACACTGGCGTGTTCTCATCGTAAGCAAGGGCGTGCTCACGTTTCCCAGATGTTGTTATCGCCATGTCTCCGACCGGTGTCGGTATATTATACGCAGATTATACGCGACACAAATCTCAGATATTAAGTTTCTATTCAGGAGTTTGGACAACATATTATTTAAAGTTAGATATCGACGTCCTAAACGAAGGACTTCGTAAGTGTAAAATATTTTTTTTACATCAGGAGACGAAATATTGAGGAGGTTCTGTGTTTCTGTAGTATTCGATTTATCGAGTTTAAAGCTCTGCCAACAAATACATGCTTCTCGCTTTTAAACGTTCTTCAAAAAGTTTTGTACTATTTCCACACTGCATCCATAGAATGTATTGAAAAAATGAAGTAGACTACCGATGAACTAATTTAAAACGTACACTTTTAAAATACCTACCCTACACAAATGGAAAAACATAATATTTCTCCTTGAAGAGTAAAGCGTCATCGGTTGATTTTCATTATTTGTTTTTGTTATTGTATAAATAGGTTTTTCATTGGAACCCTCCGATAAACAATATTTATCTCTCTAATAAAATTGATGGAATAGCGGTCAAACAAAAGATTATTTATTCCGGAAGCTCCCTCCCAGGCGTTGGTTTGCACACCAGACAAGCCGTGAAACAGGAAATAAAGCTCTATTACTCTGTTTATTGCACCGTTATTATCTACTAACCTAGTCCTTTTTATAGTAGAATATATTTCTCCGTTTTTCACTACTAGTGTGAAATGTATAAACTTTGTTCAACTTAGAGTAAAAGTTGTGCACTGTAAGTTTCAAACTTGATCATTAAATTATATCTAATTATTATCTCCAGCGGAAAGTCGTCTAATTTCAGCATCCTCTAAAGTTGAAATATTAGAGTAACTTTGAAATACGTGCTGAAAATAAAATAAAACCACTTGAAACTTTAAATAACACGCTGCGAAATAATAGTAATTAAGTAGAAACTTAACTTAATCTGTAACAATTTCGGACGTTACATTTTCATTTCTTACTTAGTCTAAGATTTTATTTCATACCGTTATTAAATTCTTCCCATTAAAATAATCCATAATAGTAATTATACACCAAGGTTGAGAGGTTGAGAACCGTTGAACCGTGGTTTATACAATGCGGTTGTTCAATCTGGAAACTTGGGAACAAAACGTTTTCTTCATTTATGGGAAAAACCCTCCGACAGGTCGATTTCTATTTTTTATTGCGCACACTTTGATATATCTGTCAAATTTCTTCCGCCATCAAGCTATGACGTCGTCGCCTTTTTTTAAGTGGCGACTCCAGATCTTTTTGACAGATTATTCATGTAAAAAAACAAAATTTTCAAAACAGTATGACTTTGAACTTGAAAATTTTTGAAACATTTTGCTACTGCGCCAAGATTTTCGTAAGAGGCTTGCCTTGTGTTTTAAGTTAATGGTCATCAGTTCGAACACTTTATTTATATCTATTAACATACCTAGAAATGTTATGACGTATATTACAGCCGCAGATGTCAGAGTGAAATCCGAGCTCGTAGAGCGAGCGAGACATCTAAGGCTGTTATGGGTCATAACATTCGTGGTTTGTTCAATAGTTTAACGGTTTCAGGTGACCAACTTCTCATTTATGTGAATTTAGTGAAAATTTTTGCAATTTTCTCCGTAAAAATCAAAGTCGTTATGCAAGTTGGTTGCTAGCTAGTTACAATAGTACATTATTATACGAGTTTAACAAGAGGCTTTATGGTGACATGAGTGGGTTTGGGGCACGACGAGCACAGCGAGAAGTGCCCCAATAGAACGAAAGCAAAAATTCTGACGAGTTATTAAGATACAGAAAACCTGAAAATTTTCCTTAAGGACGCAAGGGATGATCAATTTTTAATGTGCAAGGTAGAAATAAATCAATGTCAAAAGTACATGCCTGACGTTGAACGTTGTTTTAGGTAGTGGTCATTTTCTTACTATTTGGGGCCACTCGATACGATGAAATCTACAATTTGACTGTTTAAACGATGTTTAAAATTAGAAAAATGGTTGATTGCGAAATCTCTTCTTCTACGTCAGAAAATAAAACCTTGTTGTTAGCACTTATACTGAACCGAAAGAAATCACTAAAGCTTCTATTAAGTTGTTCTTATTGCACGGTGAACATAAATAATAACTACTATTATGGAAGTTCTTATTGTTATTATAATAATTATAATTTGTTCAATTTTGTTACTTCAAATTTTGATAATAAAATTTTGTTAAATTATTACTTTTTTCCTGTATTGTAAAAATATTACAATACTCTGAAATCATTATTACATTACCGATACGGTTATAAGGTACATTACAAACCAACTTTTGTGAATGTTAAGGTTCTTTCTACATCCTGAAACCGATAAAATGTAATACATTGTTTCGGATATTCAGATTTCAATGTAATTATCATAGATAGTGAATCCCAGTTTTATTTTTCAACTTTTAAAGGCGTTTTATTCGAAAATTTTGATGAATGTTTTTTCAAATTCTAAGCTTTTCCTCTTTCTTTCGAGTTATAGCCGTCGACAATCTATTGTTCTTGCCCTACTTAACTTAACAAATGTTCTGCTTTTACACAAAACCCTACACGAGATCCAGCGGCTATGTTCATTTTAAGTTTGGTTAAGTTCGAATTAACCATAGGGATTCCTAAATGTTGATGTATGTCTTTTTTGTTTTTAATGTACCATTTAATGTAGCAGATAGTAAAGACCAATTTCATGTTTCATTTTACATTGCTGTTAGTACATAGTAGTAAGCATTGTAAAATAAAGACATCATAAGATTTAGTAGCTTTGTTAGGATTTCAGTAGAAAAACGGTTACACTGTACCAGTTTAAAAGAATGAAACCATTTCATGTTTTTATTAAGAACAAATGTTACAGTTATTTTTATGCAAATACCTGGCAGTGTTATTTTATAGAAATAATGTATTTTTAAATTTATTATGTTTTTGAAATCGATTTTCTTTAATTTAACGATGTGCTTTTTAGCCACTTCTCAAAACCATGAGGTTAGTATAGTCTGAATTCTGTAATTTCAACACACCCATAAACCGGCGCAGAAATAAAATTTGGGTCAAATTTTGAATTTCGGCTGTTGAGAGGGGAGGTCGCCGCTTGGCCAGTGGCTCGCATCCTTCTGCTCGCATGCCTCTGCTGTGTCTATTATTATGTGGTGCGCCACTGGTGCATTTCAAACCGACTCGGTCGCGCAGAAAATGGCGGTTAGACATGTTGAAGTTACAGAATTCAGACTATAACTATAAATCCCGTAAACCATGTGCTAGACGCAAAGACCCCAAGAGCAGCCGCACCGCCGGATTGTTTACGGCAGGCAGGAATGATTTTCAGATTGGAAACGGGCGAGTCCTTGATGCCTTTTATGCACCCGATTTCCAAAAAGACGAGCTTCACTAAATAACTTACTTCAGTACAGTCTTCTAAGTTCAAAGATTGATATTTAATTCATATTTAACTATTTTATTTAATTGATAACAATAAACATCTGCTTGGAGGAGTGGTCCAATAGAACCACATCAGGCGTGTTCGCTGTTTATTGTTTATTGTTTATTATTATATTCACTGTTCGCAGATGCCTGACGGTGGAGAACGAGTAGTTCCAATAGATTCGTCACATTTCGTTCCACAACGGACATAGGACAGCTCAGCGAATATACAGGGTGTTATTGAAATGCATGTCAAAAATAGAATCGGTAATTGGTCACAATGAGAGGAAGTCGATGGCAAAAATTTTTTGTAATAGAAGTCTTTTCGTTTTCGAGATAAAAATCATTAAAAATTTGGTGAAAATCCACCGTCCGCTACTACTAGAGGTGATTAAAAATGTCCTCTCCTTTGCTTAGCAACAATAGTAACAGGTAAATTTGAGTTTTTTGAAGTGTCACTGTTTTCCGTCATAATTATTGTTCTACATGGAAGCTATACAAATGCTGAGATGACCGACATGGTCTTGTTGTATGGAAGAGCTTTAGGAAATGCTCGGGATGCGGAACGTAGGATTTTGGACTCTGAGCCAGACCTCATTGAAGAGGAACCAGGAAGTAGCATAAGAAGATTGTTTTATCGTGTGTGTGATTCGCCGTTTGTCGTGTGGCAAACATTAAATGAATAGGGCCTCCACCCCAAACAGATCCAAAAAGTGCAGGCATTGAAACCTGAGGTCCTCCCTCGAAGAATAAGATTTTGTGACTGGTTACTCCAAAGAAAAGAAGAAGATCCTCGTTTTGTTGATAAAATCTTATAAACCGACGAGGCAACGTTTATGGGATGGATGGCAACAATTTGATAGGTCTATACATTTTGCCCCCTCGTTTAACTGGCGCGGCAAATTTGATTTTTTTAAATGAGGAGCCAGGAAACTTATTAGAAGATATACCTTTGATTACTCGGCGTGATTTGTGGTATCTTAATGGTGGAGCCCCTTCTCATCACGCTCGCGATGTGCCGACCTGGGTTGATCAAAATTTTCCGGTTAGATGGATAAGAAGGATAGTGTTTTTTTTTTTGTGGGGTCCCATGAGACAATCAATTTATGCAATGCCTGTAAATACCGTTGAAGATTTAAGAAACCGCGTTCAAAATACTGCCGAAGGAATTAGAAGAAACCCAGAAGTAATTGCCAGAACGCAACAGTCGTTGCTTCGGGGTGCTGAGAAACGGTTAGCGGCATTTTGACCATCTATTGTAGTTTTCTGGTTTTTGTGTATTTGGTAATTTTCATTGTTCTTTAATCATTTTTGCACGTTTAAATACAATAAATTTCTCTTCTTCGAATAATGTGTTTGCAATTGACAATAAATCTGAAATAAAATTAATTTTGACATTACACTTGTCAATAGTTAATTGACAATTAACTATTGGTTGTCACTTTATGTTGCCAGGATACAACTGCAAAAATGTAATTATTGTATCCGCCTTCAAAATGCAATCGACAGTGGCGTGGACTATGCGTGGAAATGGCTCATTTATCCCCATCGTTTTAGACATGAAAAAAATGGATTATTGGGTTTCATTGAACCTCTAGATGGTCTAGATTTTTTATTGACATGCATTTCAAAAACACCCTGTATAGATAATTATGACCAATTTTTCAGCCATTTCATGATTGCGGAAGGGACATGATTTTGTCAACTTTAATTTTCAATTTTTTTTTTTCCTCAAATCAGAAATTAATATTATAGTGATCATATTAATTGAAACATCTATCAGTTATCTCTCTATTGCATGATTGGCAAATCAAATATATGCCGCTGATTTCTCTAAAAAACGTAATTTATAATAAACCAGGAGAATGTCGATGAATCCAAGTGGAATGGAGAAAATTTAAATATTTTTAAGTCAAACTCCACAAACTTTAATAAATTACAATGGGAACATGTTTCGGCAAAACACTACTGCCATCATCAGCCCTTAAAGAATATTTAAAATAACGTCATAATTTTAAATATTCTTTAAGGGCTGATGATGGCAGTAGTGTTCTGCCGAAACATGTTCCCATTGTGATTTATTAAAGTTCGTGGAGTTTGACTTAAATATATTTAAATTTTAATGTAATTTATAATGATTACAGATAAGACATAAATGCACCAGGGTAAAAGTTAAAAAATGACTATAAAAAATCTTTGAATTTTTCCAAAAAACCAAAAGTATTGCGGATATACTATATCAGTCTATAGATAATAAAAATGATAATTATGTAAATTCATTGCAATTTATTTATAAAAATTCAAAATAGGACGATTATGGATGGGGCATTACAGACGGGACAACTTAAGTTTAAATTCATTTATTGCAAAGATATTACGGTTTTATCGATGACAATAACGCAAAAATATCTATACATGATCATTTATTTATGGAAAAATTGAACAATACTCTGCCACTAAGGGTTTCCTAAAATTTCGGAAAACGCTTCCCATGCATGGAATGGCTGTATTATTGATGTATTTTCGAAGTACTTAAAATAAAATAATAAATCGATAACACATACAACGACAAAAAGAGTAATTTGATTAAGTTTGAATTTAATTGATTGTGATTACAGAAAAATAAATTGAAGAATTGTTTTGAAGTTCAAAGTGCCACCAAATGTTAGCTTGTTCGATTAAATAAAATGGTTTATGTATTACAACTACACATTTCTACACTACACATAATTTATGATATTTCGTTTTTTATACGTTATTATTGTTTTTTATTTAAAATATATTTTTTTACTTTATTACAGCTTTTACTAACACATTATAGTAAATGTGTCTATAGTCTAGTTAATGGATACACTTAATGTAGTATAAATCGATTTGTATCCTCAGTTAATACACTAACTAAAATCGTTGAGTGAGAAATTCTCAACGCTGAAATGTATACTTTTAATTGTCTAAATAGCTCTCCGATGCTGTATTTTTTGTTAGATGAATTTGTAAGTAGTTGTGGAAATAATCAATTTACTTACATTCTGTCGATATACAAGAAAATCGTGTATAGGAAGAACGGAATTAAACTTCTAGTGTATCTTTATTAGATAACTATCTAATTTGCTGTATCAAACGTTGAATCTTGGTAGGATTTGAAACTGAATAATTTAGTTTACATTGTTTGCAAGAGTTTCCATGTAATTGCAAACTTACACGAATATCTCATCATGTAAATCAGACCAATTTTCCACTTTGACAGTTGTTGAAAATATTAGCAATTCGACCGAAATTATATTAATATGACATCTATGTGGCAGATTCAAACTTGCTTTTACTTAAGATGAGATAATATTGAAATCTACATGGGACAATAAATTACGACATAATTCTGACATTATACATATTTCTGTATGACGGCTACTAGGTCCCAGATGTTTCGTTTATTAGGACAATCGTTACATAAATAGTTTCCATCATTTACTATTTTAGGCAAAATAATTTTTATGATTACATGTTGTGTAAAATATTTAACGCAAGAGTGATTACCTAATATTGCTTAGTAAAAAAGTCACTTATCAATCGTGGAATACATTATACCTGTTTGCTCTAAATTAGTATACAAAGCCTATAATGTTTATCTATTAAAATTAGTACGCTTTGCTTCTTGATGAATTGACTTTATGTACCATAATCAGACTTAAAGCCTAAAACAAGTATGTCTACTTTGTAAGCCGACACATACTAAATGAGATTTTTATCACTACTATCAATTACAAACTTTGTTTGCATAAATTATGGCACCATAATCGTCTGAATTAATGCCGAGACTGAGAATTCAACAGTGTCATTGTGTTAATTAACTGATACCTATCTACAGCGTGAACACAGGCGTGAAAGAAATTTATTTTAGCATATTGCTTTACGTGCACTTCAATCTTTGTTATGAGTATTGAGTTAAGGATTATTATTTGATTATCCGTTAAATTTATTAATTACTATGTCAAGTATTTACCTACGTAAAGTTCTTGGCTACAGCTTTTATTTAGTTCTAAATTTTATTAGACTAGATAGAATTAAATGGGAAACTAATCCACTTACTGCAACGTATTCGAAATTAATATAAAACATCCTACGAATAATAATAAATAAGAAATATAGCTCAGTTAAGACTATAGTATGGCAAAATATTGCACATTTATGGCTAAAATTTTACCGGTAAAAAGTGGCAATAAAACTCTTAGCTTCGCAATAAAACTAGAGCGTACCTGACACTGTCAGAACATTAAGAAGATTTGTGTGCACAAAAATGTGACACTTTATTATAAAATAAGTAAAATCTTTTCAAGACATCCTCTTATAGAAAATATAAATTGCATTTTCCACAGATATATTCCAGCTTGGGTGCTACTTCCAAAACATCAGTAGAATATATTATGCAAATTTTGCTCTATTTCTTGTACGATTGTGCTTTTAACAAATTTATAAGTAATTCGTAAAATAAGAAAATTATTTTGCAATTTGTAATTTCAAATTTTAAATAATCAGCGTTGCCTTCGATTGCCTTCTCCCTATACGCTGAGAACTTCACACTGGTTCACACGTTATACGGTATGTTATGCTCGTTTATTTTTATTAGTCGTTCTCTTATTTCTCTTATCATAAGCCTTTTTTCTGTTTTAGAATCAAACACGGTCATTTGAGTTGAGTCCTAAAGTTAAAATTTAACTTAAAGGTCGCATATAAATACATAAATACTTTATAATGAGAATCCATCTAAAATGTTGAGGTATTAATTTATTTAAAAACTAAAACCAAGCTTCACTTATGATGTGTGCGCCACCCAGCACACTATTTTTTAATTTTGCCAATTCCAACACATTATATCCTGTGAGATGCACAATTCAACGAAAATGCCAGCATGAATACAAGCGTAAACACGCTTTGGTTATGTGAAACATGAAAAGCCCCGCTAATAGTAGATGATTGATGATCATTTTGGAAAAGGGTGGAAAAGCATTATTACTTCTGTTTCATAATTACTTTCAATTATACATGAAAATTTGTCGTTGGAATGTAATATATTTCCCATTAAACAAATTGTTCCGCTGGTATCGGTCACCGCTCCATTATTATTATTTGTGCAGATGATAATATAGGCTGAATTAGTTTTTTCAGAAGACACATCAGTTAAAGAGGAAGCACACATGCCTCACGTTATGGTACATCATATATGAGCTCACGTGACCTTACATAAGCTCACAAAATGACCTTAGGAACACACTGATGTCATGTTATGTTATGTTAAATTCGGTTGCATAACATAACAGAAGAATTTGACCAATAATTATTAAAATACTACATGAGCTGACATGATGCACGTGAGGCGTGTGTGTTTCATCCATTTGGACAGGGTGATCAATTAAATTTTCTTGTTTAACAGTCTAACAGAATTTATATCGAAATATAATTTGTTGCTTGACATGTTAGTACATCTGGCAAATAATAATCAAAGGCATGCATTCGTGATGTAACATCCTTTCGAATAATAGTTATTAACAATATAAGCGGGATACGCACATTATTACCGCACGCATTGTGAAGAATCGCCCAACTACACCGTTAGGCCGAGTTGGGTATTATTACAACCTAAATAGTTCTAACGTCCTGACAAATATCTGCGGTATGGGTGGTGACACAAAAAATACAGTTATGTCCCCAAAAGTCATAATAAACAAATAAATAAATACAGAAACTTACTTACAATTAAATAGTACTAAAATAACGTTAAAATTGAATTGACTGGTAACAAGTTGGTTAAATAATTAAATCTATATGAATGTAGAAATTGAAAATGTAACACATTAAATTATTGACTATTGTACTACTCTTAAAAGGTTAAATTACATTGAAGTGATTAATGAAGATTTACAATTTAACTAACGCGTTAATAAAAATAACTAGATGAAATGTTTAACAAAAAAAATTAATTACTACTTATCTTCTGAGCCTTTCAACGGTTTTCTTCTGGCTTTGGAGCTAACGTGTCCTTACAAATACTTTTCCTGCGATCCTGGGACGCAACCTTATGGATTTCCTGAGTCCACGTGTGGATTACGTCAGTCCAGAAAAGTCACGTTTGGAAAATTACGCAGCAGCTATTTCAAATGATAGAGAAACAAGAAGAAAACAATCCTACGGTGAATGCTGGTGGATCTGCCTATTGATTGAGAGAGAATAGTCAAAGTCTGCAAGCAATAAAGTAGTTTTTTTTACCTCTTTTTCCTCCGAATCAACACCTAATCGATATATCCGCTAATGCGATTTAGTTATAAAATTAACTGAACATCTCAATCGTATAATCCGTACTTGACGCAATTCTCTAGATCTTACCCCTCGTCTAGGGCAAATTTACGACGGAGATGTTAATTGGTCCAGATGTAGATCGAAAAGAGGGCCGCAAGTTCATCGCGTGGTATGCAAGAAATTTTCGTGCTGTTTTGTGCGTGCCGTGATCTCTAAACGCTGATTCGTTCCTGAATCTTCGATGGTGAATGCCCGGCAAAATCAAATTGTAACACTACTCACATAATGCTTTAATAATGCAGTATCCCGCGAATATCGTACAAGACTTTATCAACATCTGCAAATCGGTACCCCCATATTCATTCAGGTAACTCTTGGAAATCAGTGAATAGTGAATAAAGCAGAAAGCGATCCCAATTGAAAAAAAATATATAGCAATCCGGTGGGCCACAAGACAACCAAGTAAACAGTAATTTTTTTTACAATTTGGTTGCGTGTTTCGCTGCGTTTTGAAACAAATGAGTTCTTCAGACGAAGATTTACCTTTAGATGTTGAACAACACGCTTCAGCTATTATTGCCGGTCTGGTTCCGGAAAAATCCCGGGAAAAATATCTGTTAGCATTTCAGCGGTATGAAAAATAAATGGTGCAGTGAGAAAAGGATTAAAGACCTGACAAGTGAAAAGGCTTTATTAATGTATTTTAGGGAACTGAGCATAGTGCAGAAACCTTCTTCTTTATAAAGTTATTATTCAATGCTGAAGACTGAACATTCAATTAAGAAAAACGTCAATATAAAAAAAATACACGAACTTGATTGCTTTACTTAAGAGGACGTCTGAGGGTTATACAGGGTGGTCGCGATATAACATTAGAAGGAGTCCGAAAAACCCCTTTTTCTTAGGTCTAAAATAATGAAGATAAATTAACCCTTTTCCACTCTCACTCTACGCTACTGACCACAAAAATACATAATCAGGGATTTATTGTTAGTGTTTGTAAAGATGACAATATCTAAGCAACCAAACCTGTATCGTTTGTGACAAATCTGACAAATTGAATAAAATTAATGACATTTATTGAAAACGCTGTACGCTGTGTGCTTTACGTCTCTAATCTACACACAAAAGGCTCATTTTATAGCCTGAGATGAATGAGAAATGAATAATAAATAAAGTGGTATTCGTCAAAGCGTTAAATAAATAAAATAAAATAAATGTAGAGATGATAGTGTGTGCACAGAACCAGTCTTACATAAACGTAAATGTAGTTTCACAAAAGTGCAACGGGACGAAAGGGTTCTTTCGGGAAAACGTCGCCTAGCCGCTCTTCCATTACCACGTGTTTAGCCATAGAGTAAATTTCATTTTGCATTCGCAAATTTAAAGTCAAACTTGACAAATTAATGCCATAGCTGTCACAGGTGCCGTTGCTAAAGGAATTGCAACTATTGTTGCAAAGCAACCAGAACTACCTGTTTGATCTCGATTAATTCATTACCGTACAGCAAATTTGGATTTTCAATAATTTTTATCTGGAAAACAAAAAGACTTTTATTAGAAACTTTTTTTTGTTTTTAAGTTCTACTCATCGCCATCTTATTACTGGATTTTTTTGGCAGGTTATATCGAGACCATCCTGTATACCCAAAAAGTCTAAAGCGTTAACGAAGGAAAATATAGCAAGATTTGCAGAAATGCAGACGATGAATGATTTCCATTGATGAAGGTCCTTTATTTATTGCCCTTTTATTGACTACAACAATTTATTTTAATGTTGTACGGCCTGGCTTGAGGTTGCAGTAGAGAAGAAATAACGTATTTGCTTAGAGAAAATGTGATAGAAGAAGGAGAATGTTTTTGCATTCTGATTCCCACCATCAACTGATACAAATTACCAGATTGAACACCTGATGCCACTAGTTTGCCGCACACTAAAAAGACACACCGGGAACCGTTGTGACTGATTTTGAAATCAACACTTTTATTATATTACATATATTATACCAGATGTCTGGAGTAAAATGAGCAATACCTTTTATCCACGTTCCGACAGTGGCCGTCCAGTACCCTTCTTTCGTGAAGCCTTTTTAGTTTTAAGGTCAAATTTTCAAATAGACGTTGAAAAACTTATGACATTTAATACTACCAACGTACATAGTGAAATTCATTAGTTTGCTTATTATACCAACATGACAACATTTTGACAATTGATTTAAGAAAAAATCAACTGTACGTAAGTCCGTTTTTTTTTAAACCATTGTGGTAATAATTCACACCCTATTCTCGTTTCCATAACAACGTAAGGCTTCTAATATGGGGAATTAAATTTAGGGTATTACCATTTGCAAAACAATGATTTAAAAAAAAAAACGGATTGTAGGTATGGCTCTTCTTTGGAGTACAAATATATGAGAGCACGAAGAATGAAGCGTAATAAGCTATGAATCAGGCTAAAATAAGCCAGTGTACGCTCAGATTATGTTATTTTTATTTATTCTTCTCTCTAATCAATCAACATGATCAGGCCTGAGAAGCTTGTTATCTACGGAAACACCTAAGAACTTTGTATGGGATTATTGTAAGCATTCATTTAAAAAATAAAAAAAATTAAAAGGTCAATGCTAATTTTTTTTATAGTTTATATACTGGGGAAATTTTATTGCATAAATATATAATTATTGTGATTTGAAAACTTTAAATAAATGAAATTTATGTGTATATTATTATTTTCAGATAGTACGGCCGCTCCTCAAACACATATTTTTCTTCCAAAAGGTAAGTTTTATCCTTATATTCCACATTAAGATAAAAAACAAAATTATGCAAAGTTGGCCATGCACTAAAAGCTGGTTGTCCTAGTTACATAGAATTAATTATAAAATGTTAAATCAACAGTGTTAAATGACAATATTAATTTCATAAATAATTCAAACCTCGACAGACGGATTTTTATGCATGGCCAACTTTGACTAATTTCTTTTTCGATCATACTTTTTCACTTTTGATTGACAATTAGTGGACATACAAACAATTGAAATTTGAATAATCAATCAGGCCTATAAATCTATGCGGTTGTAAATACAAATTTTATAGTATCTGTCGTCGATTTATTGTAGCACATAACCTTAGAGTGAAAACGGCAAGATACATAAGATATTTTTTTTTTGTTTTCTTTTCACAGCTTTGTATTCAATTTACAATTTGAACATTCAAAGTGACAAATGTAAATGGGACTTTAATTCCAATACTCGATTTATGTTTAGATTCTAGGTTTAGTAATATTGAAAAGTCGAATATAACTCAGGAAAAAATCTAATGTAGTAAGACGGGGGGGATGTTTGTTGCAAAATAAAATACATGAAAGCAGTACAAAGATATTAATTTCAGTATTTTCAACATAGGCTGTCAAACGTTTTAATGGGTAACAAGTTAATTAATTATTTTCTTAGCGATTTACACGAGATCGCCTAGAGTTTCTTGCCCTGCGAAATCAATTAAAAAGTCCATTTTGACTTTTACACAACAATTTTACGTATCTCTACATCAAGTTCGAGCATTTTGCAAAAATAAAGGATTTAGCGACCAAGCTTTTGCATTATTGAAAGTGTGTAGCGAAAAATTTATCACTGGTTGGAATAAATTTATTGGGTTTATTTTGATAAATGTTTTGCTTGTTATAAAGAAAATGTTTCATTAATTCAAAAGGGTAGAAAACCGTAATAAAAAATACACTTTCGGAGGATGTAATGCTTCTTCGATAATAATAATTGCGCATTTTATTTTATGCAGCCCACATTCTTGTATTCTGAGAATAGATGCTCCATCAGAAAAAATCTTTCCTGCACTGCTATTACATGATATGGGTACAACTGTTCTAAACAGATTTAGGTACACTTCTATTGAATTGCTGCACTTCTAAAGTGTATGTTATCCACCGCAATATTTAGAAATTCATCTTGAAATTTCTCCATACACGTTTGAGCTTTCCTTCTGGTTCGAAAATAACATTGAACTAAAACCCTTTTTATTCCACGGTCTACGCCATTGTAAGAATAACATAATAATGGTTTAGCTATTGAAACAGCTGATTTGAAATGATCTAGCTAACAGCAAAAAAGATAAAGTAAATTAACTCAACGTAAATGACATTTGAAATTTTATGTACGTAAGTTGATGACTTTTCCATTTGATAACCCAATATTGAGAGTGAAAATAAGAACCAAAAGGTTTTAGTCTCTACGAGCTAAGGCGGAAAAACTTTATTATTTATTGAGTGTGTCGAAACTGTGGTTTGAGTTTGAGGTAATTTTGGAGAAATACCAATAATGTTTCTTCGTTGAGAGAGTTGGATAACACTGATAGCGTGCAAAACAATAAAGGCTTGTCTTTAAAGTTCGTGCGGATTTTTATCAGGATTCAAAGGCAATACATTCTTAAAATTAACATCATTTTACAGTCGAGCTGATTTTTTTAGATGTGCTGGTATACGTCCAGAATACCAAACCGACAAAATACTAGCAGTTGGCAATGACAATTTATATTGTAATTTTTAAATAATTACACACCCGTAAGTATCTACGTGACAACACCTATAGTGTAAAAGAAAAGAAAAATGTTTTTTGTTGTTATCGATTTTGCTTTTTTCATTTTCAGTGATTGATTGTTGTTTGGTTTGTTGTCAGATTGTTGTTTGGTTGTTGTATTAATTGTGTCCCGTGATGAGGCATGACACAATAATAGGGACATTCTCTTTTCCCTGTTTTTTAGAATTGTCAATTTCATCGTCATATACCTCATAAGATTGATAAGTCATTCTTTCAGCGTTATCTTGTCGAAAACTATTCATAGTAATAAAATCATCATTTTGTTCTTGTAAGTATATATTAGTGGAAAATGAAAATTGGTTTCTACATAAAAGTGCTTCTTCAAAACAAGACTTACTATCTTGTACATCCTCTCCATGCTTGCAAATGTCGAGGCATACTTTTAATTCAATTATTGTAAATTAAATTTTGTGGTAAGTTTTCCCATTCCTCTACTAGCGCATTTTTTTGTTGATTTAGCTGCCTCATTGGCATTTTGCATTGCCGAATTTGGCACCCGTCGTTGTGGTTCCAAACATGCTCGATCGGATTTAAGTCTAGAATGCTTGCTGGTCACTTTATGGTTTCAGTATATACTTTCCTTATAATACTCGCACTATTCTGACGCGTGTGCGGCCGCGCATTATCGCGCATAAAAATTCAATCTTGTCCAACATATGGGCCGCAAAGTCCAAGTAACTTTATACGCCCCTTATATGAAATGTCGTTCCAAACCATAAAGGAGCCTTCACCAAAATATACTTAAAGGCCCAAAATTACACTGAATTGACCCTTCAGTTGGTCGTATAGACGGGCACGACGATGGCGAGTATAAAATACATCTGGACTCGTCAGATAATATAAAGCCTTGATCGAATTTTCTGCTCCTATTGCGAATGGGTTCTAACAAATTATGATCTGGCAACTCGATGTTCCGGGCAGGGCCAGACAAATTTTAATTGTTGTACATAAATTCTAACGTCACAGGCATTCAGCAGTACATACCAAAGCATTTTTGAGTGCAGGGTCTTGTCCGGAGTGCAATCAAATGAAGAAAGTGATCGTTTCTTTCAGACATCAATATTCTACGACCTTCTATCATATTCACGAGTGTCTCTAAAAAGTTGGCGGTTCTGATTTCTTTTCTTTCTAAGGTTTCTTAACTAAGGAGGGGTAGTTTTCGTTGCAACAAAAAGATGATTGAAGATTCTAACTCGAGCTTTTGAATAAGTAGATTCAAACCTTACAAGACGGTTGATGTGGAGGTGTTAGTTCTATAGTATCAGATGAGGTAAATAATGTAAGTGACCACTCATTACATAATTAGGTTTCTCGTAATGTAATAGTCAAGTTGATATCAAAGAAATATCATGAGAGTGTAAAGGGTTGCCAAACTCCAATAGTAATGTTACAGATATAAATTTTTGGCCCAGGCAACAGCTTATGATATTTTTGTAATTTTAACTTAATTTAATTGCATTAGTAATCGGTAATAGTCCAGTAGCAAAACGGCAGAAAGTAGTATTTGCTTTTACTTAATTTGATCCAGATCTGTATGTACTAACATAGTTGTTTTTAACTGTAACACTAGTTGTTTTTCGCATTGGTATAATATCCAGGATTTTGTCCGAGTTCCTGCTAATTTCATAGTTAGTTCTTCAAATAATCTACCAATGTTGGTTACGCTCTATAAGCGTGAACTTTGTAGACATCCGGAATTCAATTGATAGGGAATAGGAACTATCATTATGAAAAAATTGAATTTTTTATGTGTTAAATGAACAACTTGTGTAAATTTAAAAGTTTTAAAAAATTTAAAAGTGTAAATTTAAAAAAAAGTTGTAGTTTTAAGTGTAATGTAATTGCAATTTCATCGCGATGATATGTTCTGTTTTTATTTTTAATTATTGATATAAATTGTAAGCTCTGAGGAAGACGCTCTCGTTCTTTTAAGCTCTCGTCGAAACTGTTAGTAAAGCAAGTAAAATTAAATAAACAAATCGATCGAATTAACGTTTCTGTCGTCAAAGTTTACAATTTTGGTGGTAACGATCCACCGGTGGATCACACCCTCCGGAATTAACCCCGAGTATTTAAAATTTTGTCTTTTCTCTCGTTAAAATTTTCAATTTTAGATGTTTAGATGGATTTAATTTCTTCTGTTTCAATGCGTCCTTTTTAGAATTTGAATTATTTAACAACTTTTACTCGTATGGTTTTCGTTCAAGACAACGTACAAAAGGAGTCCTTTATACAATGGCATCCATGAAAGAAAAACACATTTTCGATCATACTTTGGTCACAACAAGAAAGACTTGTTATTTCAATATTTGTTTTATTTTTCCCTGCAAATGAAACTGATCCCATTATATGCCCGTACGTGCTCTAACTTTATTGTTGTCTCAAAAGAAAACACCCAACATAACCCGTGGGAAAATTTATTTGACAGTAAATCCCTATAGGAAAATCAGGTTCTTCGGCTTGGTATAAAAGCGTACCAGTGAGACGTACTAATTAACAACTGGATAAGGTTGCTGCTGAAAACGTAAATGTATAAAACAGAGACAAAATAGCAAACCACAGTGCCAGATCGATTGTATTTTCAGATTTCGTCAAAGGTGGAATTAAATATTTTAAAGTAGAAAACCCTTTTCAAGTGCAAGATTGGGAAGTCCCAAGAAAGTCCACAATAATTGTTACGAGTTATAACAATATTAATCTTAGGTAGAACTAGAATAAATGTTTGGAACAACTTGTTACTTAATATTTGAATTTTAAATGTCAACTCTGACAGTTCTGATAATAATTTAAGCAAGGTCCAAATTATCACCTATTAATTTGAGCTTCTAGCTAAAATTATCGGTGCCAAAGCAACCAGAATGTCAAAATTACGATATCATACAGCCCCAGGTGATCAAATTATAGTGTTCTTATTGCATCAAAAAGACTGCATTTCTGCGGAAAATCTAAGGGTCGGTTCCAAGTAGCCAGAACTGTTTTTCGGCGTTTTTTTTACATTTAAACTTATCTTAAACTCTTGAAGCTAACAAAAGAATGTGGGCAAAAATGTCGTACACTTAAGTAAACCTAACTAAGTGCCATTTCACATGGAGCGTATGATCAGGACAGATCGTCAGCGCTAACCGTACGCGCCGATTTTCTCTACGCGACGTACGCCTTTCACATGCATGTCGTATGGTCAGCAACCGACAAGTCGCTGTTGCCATTTTTGTTAATAGATTGTTCAAATTGTTTCGACGTAATAGAATTATTGCTATAGTGAAAGGCTCTTTGTAACTTTGTAATTTTATACTCTAAATTGAGAAAAGTAACATTTTAAATTATTTTCTTATGTCATTTTATAACTCATAGTGCTGGTGCAGACTACCAGCTAGACGACCACATGGTTATCTGCTGGAAAGGGCTTGACAAATCCAACAACATGGCTCGACGTATGCCCGTCGTACGAAATCATACGCACGGATCGTAGGCGCTTCATGTGAAATTACTTATTTAAACACATGTTGCTTGTTTATACGTCCTGACGATCCGTCCTAACCATACGCTCCATGTGAAACGGCACTAACAAATAAAAGTAACGAGTAAAACTAATAATTATTTTTTGTTGTAAAATGAAATTGTAATGTGAAAATAATGTCTCCATCGGATTCTTCTATGTTGATAAACACCATAAAGAAAATAATTAAATAATTAAAAAAATGATTGTAGCAAAGAGTTCATCAGCTACCAACAACGAAATGATTAAGTTTTAGCCAAATTGATTTTTCATCTAAATAATTAATAGAGCTATGACCTCATAATTTATTAATACACTTTGCAACCCTTTGTCAGGTTGAAGAAACTCATTTCAAGTTCTAATTGCTGTCAAAGTTGTTCTAGAATGGTTATTGGTGGGACTAGATGGGTCTGACCTATTCTAGCATATCCCATACATGTCCAATCGGGTGAACGTGATGGCCAACCTGATGATGT
Organism: Diaperis boleti; assembly: GCA_963583935.1. Taxonomy (NCBI): domain Eukaryota; kingdom Metazoa; phylum Arthropoda; class Insecta; order Coleoptera; family Tenebrionidae; genus Diaperis; species Diaperis boleti. Next base: position 39,813,262 of record OY757249.1, on the reverse strand, counting down.
TAACATGGTTTCCTTCTATAAATGTCATTGTCTTCAACCCTACGTAATGTACGTTACATTATTTCAACTTGCTTATACCTAGTTTTTCTAAAAGATACGTTTGGTCTGAAGCATCCTTATTTTTTTAAGTAGTTGATCAAAGTTTTGAAATCTATTTCAGAAAAGCTTGCAGACGATTTTAGTTTTTTATTATGTTTATTTTCTGATGAATTAACAAAGGCGACTAAAAGAAAAGACAAACGCGAACATTAGCAAAACTATATTTAACGAAAAGAAAAATACGTGTGCTCTGTCGAGCTCAATTACAGAGACTAAAAAACAATACAATCAAACAGCACGGCTCGCCCGTACAAACATAGTCGGCCACCAGCTTTGGTTTTGCAGATACTGATAGCAAACAAATGTGAATTTTATAATCTTCAACAATTTTAAACCAGAAGAATGTTATTGTTAATTGATGAATTACAAAGGGGTTCTTACCTTAAAGAATGTTTAAAATTAATAATTTCAAAATAACGTCATAATTTTAAACATTTTTTAAGGTAAGAACCCCTCTGTAATTCATCAATTGTATCATTAATCTCGTGTAAAATTAGGGCTGATGATGAGAGTAGTTTTCTCCCGAAACATATGTTCCAATTGTAATTTTACGTTTATTAAAGTTTGTGGAGTTCAACTTGAATATTAAAATTTAATAGAGTACTTTGATCACATTGAACTTTTGGGACTGAGTGTCTCGGACTGTAACAGATACACAACTATTCACACAGAATACGTTTTACAAACATCGACTAGATCTAATAAAACATTCAACGAATACGTACAGATTTCTGGAAAAATAATATTAGAACTGTCTCACTGACTGTTTTACCATTCTTCAAATTTGTGAAGTTCACGGTCGGATAATGCTCGTCAGCTTTTAACGCTCGTTGAATGATTAGTTGCGGAATATCTTTTTCCATCACACAAGTTTGAAAATTAAATAAACATGTTTCCATACACATTAGACAAAGTAGACAGACAAAGAAACCATCCTTGTCTTCGATCCATATAAGCAATTTCCAGATTTTAAACAGTTAATTTTCGTATTTAAAGTGAACAATAAAACCTTATATGAACCGCGGGCATAACTTGAATTTGTAATTTGGCTTCCCTCGAATATTAACATCCTCATTATGCCCTTAATTCCTAAATAACTATTATAGTTCTGTACAAACAGACAAAACTCTTTAGTATTATCTTATGCACTTTATTATTTAGTATTCTTGGCGGGTTATATATAAACTTTGTCGACAAACTTAAAGATTTAAATAATTTGTCCTCCAAGAGGGCAACAATATGTTTGAACGAAAATACCTTACAAATAAGATTATAATCCCTTAAAAGGGACTACCTAAAGTACTTTTTGTATTCGGTGCTATCGGTTTCATCAAAACTGAGTTGTATAGTAGATATAACAATAGCTTTCCTTCAAGCTGAATTGCTGTCAGAAAAGAAAGAAGCAGTTTTATAGACTATTATCAGAAAGTTGTTAAGAAATTTCAATTTTAATTTCCTCGATGCTGCTAAGCGGTGACAGTTAATTAATATATTTTCCACATCACAAGATCTCCGTTTAATTTCGACAGCTTGGATAGTTTTAGCCACACCGTAACACAAAGTGATGCACTTGTCCCTGGTTGCTCATTGTTAACTTAAAATATTTAATTCCTCCCTTAAAGTCACAATTAATGGAAAACTGTCTCCATACCACTGTGCATTCTGTTCTATTCGTTTTATGATGTCGTTTTCGCCTTTCATTTTTTGTTTATAATGTAATTTTTAATATGCTATAATAACCTTTAAATTCTACTGCTTTTTCTAAGAGCACCAATTTGTAAAGTTTGGAGTTTTCTGTTGTATTTATCTTTCACCTCCCATACTTCTCAACTATGTACTTCTATATTCTTACGACTATATAGTTGGTTTAGCTTTCTTTCCTCTCCATTTTTTAAATTATAATGACAATCTCACAAATTTCTTGTACGTTAGGCATATGCTCTCGATTGCTTTGTAAGTAAAGTGGTTTCTAATGTAAAACAATATTTTTTCTACTTTGATATCATAATTGAGTTTTTGTGAAACTAAAAGTGTCACAAAGGAACTTTATGTGAAGCTGTTTTTTTTTAATAGGTATTACGTTGGTATTGAGCCAACGTCTGGCATCTCTAGCCAACTTCTGTCGAGGTCAAGCCAAGTGTCAAATTTTTAGATAAAAAACAACCACAATTGTTTATTTCATTTATTTCCAATTTTGGTGAAATTAAAGCAATAATTTAAAACAAAGCACTTCAACTACTCAGACTAAAACCAACATCCTTTTCTTGTCTCTAACTTTATTTTGAATATCTTGTAACCAATAAACATAATTACTTTAACATAACTTTTCCTTTGTTCCTGAAATAATAGTGCAGTTGTTGTCAACATTAATTGAAACATGAAGAATTGTTAGAAGATAACAGGGTAAGTTCTATGCCAGAAAACTCTGTTGATAACTGCTACAGGTGGCATCTCGAACATTCGTCTCAACCTCATCCCTATTCAGGTTATTACTTGTACTGGCAGGATAAAAAGTTTCATGGGAGATGGAAGTACATACACGTTTGTGATGAAGTTGAGCTGGAAGTAGTTGGTTGTATTGAAGTTGACCTAAACATTTCAGCAACGCCTTTTTTCTTCTGCGGGGAATGTTCTATGTAACTTTCAGCTACAGTTGAGCTCTTCTAGTCCTCATGTCTCTTTATAGTAACTAAATGGCTACCCTGATTTGCCAGGTGAGACGCACTCGACCTAGGGAAGCAGTGTCCCGTGTACTGCTGAGGATTGCATAATTTCAGGTATGATGCGATTATTTTTGGGACCTGGCCAATTTTGTTAATTCCAATTGGGCTCTTGACGCAGTGCCCACTACGATACGTTAAAAAGAAACGTGGAGGAGCTTCACTTGGCCGAACACTAATGTATTTTTGAATCAAGGTGATCCAATACTCATTGCTTATAACAAAAAGTCTTGATGCTTTTGTTTTAGTAATAGGTACTGATACATAAATAATGTTATCTCTAAATTTTACGTCAGCAATGCTCATTTTAGTGAGTTCATCGCGTCTTAGAGCGCCAGAATAACCCATTATCAATATAATATAAAAATCAATGTAATGAAAACTGGTGACATCATATAAAGTTGGAGCTTACCTTAACTGCTGAGTAAGTTAAATCGTCTGCTTCATGTATAAAGCGATTTATTTGGTCTTGTTCCCATATTAGGTTCATAGCCATCAGACAGTCGTTTAAGAAATGCTTGCAATCGTACAAATTTTGAAATATCAACATTTTTATAAGCACTCAGACAATTTCAAAGCATACTATAGAGGGTTAACGCCTTTTTTTGTTGAACTTAATTCTCCATAATACGCCAAAAGCACATTTTCAGTTGTTAACTCCACTTTTTTTTCGATACGCCAATTATTAAAAACATATTCTTTATCATAGATGGGTTTTGATTAAAAAGGCAGCAATTTATTAACTGCAATTTGAGCAGCCACCCGTAATTCTGGGGGTGTAGAACTTAATTCTTCCATAACTCTCAAAAAAATATCAAACTCGCGATTTTAAATTTGAAATTTTAGTTCACATATGACAGATGACAAATACCGACACAACCAGTGCCTTATCCTGAAAATTCCTAGGATATTATTTTAAAAAGAATAATTTCAAGATTTTCAAAAGACAAAGTGTTCCAAGATGGAAAAAAATAGTATAATACACTCGATTAACGAGGCGTTGTGAAATTTGTTCTATTGGGGCACTTCTCGCTGCGCTGTACTATTTACGTTCGCACTTAGGCTATTACGTTACGCTGTTGCGTGTCATATGATAGACAAAAGCGGTGTTATAGTAATAATTATAAAACTCGTATCATAATATAACGAGTGAGCAACAAAATTCGTGACCGTAGGAGCCTCTGAATCCAAATTTTTTAGTCGATTCTTGATAGATACGATTGTGTAAAAAGTCATCGAGTTGTCAAATCTGATTTGAAATAAAAATCTGTTCTTTTGCAAAAGTTCACTTGAGTGGAACAATCTTATTTTCACAATGCAACAAAAGTAAACGGGATTTGGAAACATTCTATTCCGGATATCTGGGAAGAATTTCGAGCTGAATATCGTGATATTGTTATAAACTACAGTAATTTCTGCAACGTTCTATGCTACTGAAACTACAGACGTTGCCTTGCTGGTGGTGAGGGCAAGAGAGCGTAGGGTTGACACGAGGGTGGTCCACAATGCTTCCATTTTGAACGATGTCGGTTGCAGTTGTACAGTTTTGAGGAGATTCCCTATTGGACTCAGGGTTGGAAACCCAGACAATTTTTTTGAGAGGATTGTTTCTAATGATAGGAATAAGTTGCATATCTTGTGTTCGTTGGGTAGGCCTGTTTAGTATCGTGACAGAATATGTACTGGAGGGAAATTTTGCAGATATAAAGGTCAAGAATCCCACATTAGACAGTTTAACAAAGAAGAAGGAGGAGTACATACCACCTAAAATCATGTCTGTGAGTGAGGCTTCACAGCAACTGCTGGAAATACTGAAGAATTAGGGACAGGATGATTTAGGTAGATGTCAAGATGGTGTAAAAATGACTCTTATTGGATTTTTAGTGACTGAAAACACCCTTTGCATTGGCCTTGCTACAGGATGATCTGAAACTCAGAAGATTCAGGCTTGCAGCCTCCAGGAGATGTCCCAGGTGGATTTGGAGGGACCTTTACATTCTCTCATTACTGCATTATTACATCCTCTTGAAATAGATTATCTTGAGCATTGTAAGGGGGGAATAAATTTGAATTAGTCACTTGTTATTTCAACATTATGCAGTTATAATGTCCTAACTTTCTTCTCTAAAGCCTCGTTTTCACTGAAGAAACATTGAGCAACTTTAGTGTTTTTGTTGATTGTTTCGGAAAATGTTTCTAAAAGTTCCCAAATGTTTCTGAATATTTCTCATTGTTTCGGAAACAAATGTTGATTGTTCCCATTTGTCGCCGGTTTCCATTTCTAGCGGTAACATCAAAGGAAAGAACGATACGCGATAGTAACACGTCTTCCTCCTCCATGTTGCTGCAACTTTTCACATCAGTGGAAACACTGAGTTGCGCTTTCTCAAGCTACAACTATTGGCGACTTTCAGTTGCTCAGATGGAAACACAAAATTAATGTATGTTGCCAATTCCTCGGTGGTTACCAAACATTTCCTAAACACCTGACAAAGGGAAACACAAAGTTCCTCAAAAGTTTGACAATTAATGTACCTAAACAGTAAAGTCAAAGAACCGATATACGTTTAGCCAACTGCGATCACGAATTTTGTTGCTCACTCGTTACTATTTTACACAAACGTTTGTAGAAATCAGTTTCTCTGCAGTCAAAATCGTAACAGAAGCGGATTATTTTCTCCCTAGGGAAAAAATATGTCACATTTTCGCCCTAGGGGCTGTATATTATGTTCTGAAACTAGCAATACAGTAGTGGTATCTAAACTGGTGTAACGTACTGTCAAGAAGTGGGGTATGGGTGAGGACACAGTTAATACAAATTATGTTCCACAAATTCCTATATTAAATAAATTAACAATACACTGTGTCCCTGGATGGGGTGCCCATGAGGTGATTTTCTCTAGTAAGTTGTTTGGAGAAGAATATTTTTGGTCTAGACTGGTTTTGCTTATCTTACAACAACTGTAGAACATTTTAATCAAGCTGTTTTCAGTTCATAAACTGAAGGTTAAGTTGCCTAGCCACCTAAACACAGTGGCAGTCACGACTGATACCTTATTTCGAATAAAATAATTAAGAAAACAATAATTTGAACAACCTTTTAAAACTCTTGGATTAAGTATCGATATGATACGCCGCCAAGACCGTAACACTAAATTTAATTTAATAATAATAAATAATAAATTTGCTGAAGACAGTATACCGATTTTTTTGACAACAATGAAGTTTAATAAAGTTTCATTCAAAAACTGGCGATGACGCCCTGAATTTCAAATTGTAACACTCGACCCTCCCAAAAATGAAAAATTAAAATCGTGCAACGAATTTTTATTTTTAAACTAATCTCAGCCATGTTCTTGCACCGAAACAACCAACAATATTTGGAGTGAAGCTCCAGGCCTCCAGAGAGACCTAGCAAGTTATAGTAATGCCAGAATGAAACTTTATTAACTAACAATAGAACAACCTAGCAAAGTGTGGAGTGAAGCTGAAATTCTCCCGAACCCCAAAAATTACTAGAACTATAATTGTCAGCAGCAAGGTTCCCAACGCGATACTAAATACTGGTCGGTGTGGTCTGCCGCCACGACACAGCTGTTGCCCTATTCCCCAGTTCATGGTACTCCAATCCGGTAAAGACTGATTCAATTTAATACATCCCCCGTCCATCCTATTCGCACCAATGCTATGGTTCCGGCTCTAGAAAACCTGAACAAACGGCGAGACCCAACCCTAGAACTGTGGAAGAAACGAAACCGGAAAAAGTCGTGACAACAACTTCAAAACAATTATATAGATCTAAATCGATAATGACAATCCTGCCTCTGAGAATTTGACGTAATTGCGTGGTCCCCTTCCAACAATCCGGAACAAACCCGAAACCAACCCGATACAAACCCGGAAACTACCCGGAGCCACCCGGAACATACCCGGAACTAGACCGGAACCTACCCAGAACTAACCGGGAACAACGGTAGAGCCACCACAACAATCCGCAACGACTCGAAACAACACCTCAAAACAAAACTCTCAGAGTTAAAGTTCAAAATTCAAAACGAAATTGACTTGGAGTCAACCGTGTGTTGCTGATCTGACAACAAACACACCGCAACCATGAGTGGTTTTACTCATTTATCTGGTTTAGGCCTAAGTCAGGGATCAGGTTGTTTAAGCCCAAAATCTACAATTTCCAAATCCAAAACAGACTTGGAGTCAACCGGGTGTTACTGACAACAGTCACCCTACAACCATGAGGGGTTTCACTCATTTATGTGGTTTAGGCCTACGCCAAGGATCAGGTTTCTTGAAACCAACTAACTATTTCACATTTAAAACAAATAACATAACTGATACAATAAAACAATATCCAAAAGAACTCATTAGACCTAACTATAATATTGTCTGCAGCAAGGTTTCAAACCTGCGTGTCTGTGCCAACTGCTGCCAGGACCTAACCGTCTTCCCGGTTCCCAGTTCATGGTACCCCAATCCGGTAAAGACCGATTCAAATTAACACCTAATTCGCTACGTCCCCTGCCCGTACAATCGGCATTAATGCGATGGTTTCTGACCACTTTAAAACGCAAATATCGCAATTAACTACCGAACAGTAATGTCAGTAATGTCATGCAGCGTCTTTTTTAAAGTATGCGATATGACACAACGTATATCTGCGTCCTCATCAAAGTAATTTAGTTTTTACGTCAGTTATATTGCAAATGCATATGGGCCTGTTGCGTCTGTCCCACTTTGGTGCACGTGGTTTCCAAAATGCAACGATTTTGTTTTTGTGCTAAATTGTAAGTATAATAATGGATTATAACATTCATTTAATAGGATTTTCGTTGTCAGATACTTATAGTAGAAGAAGTAGAAGAAGACAAAATGTACGACTCTTACAAATCTGTATAAGATGTCTTTAGATGAAGGTGAAGGGGATCCTTTTGTTGATACGACTGGAGAGTATGGATCAGACGAGAATTATAGTTACGAAGCGACGAGGGCTCTATCACAACATCGGAAGAAAGCGAAATGTCTCATTCAGACGAGATTGGATCGTCAAATCCAGAATCCGTCAAAAAATGCAAGTCCAAAATGATGCAGCTCAATGTACACATGTCTTGGATATTTCACAAAGTATTGAACAAGGCACATCCGAGCATCAGGACGAATCGAATAAATACATACTTTAATTTTGAAGTCTACAAACAGTAAATCTTCGTCCCAATGCTAGTCCTCGAAATGTTTTTTGAAAATCTATTTACGGAAGATATACTGCAATTTATAGTTGATTGCACAAATAATTATGGAAAAGCTTTAACTACAACAAACAGACCTAAGTCTAAAATATCGCGAGATGCTAGCTTTCGTCCTGTTACTCCTGATGAAATGAAAAAAATTGCCTTATGTATGCTACAGGGACAAGTTTCTACTTCAAATATGCGGCGCTTTTGGACCAAATATTGTTGTTTTATTAGTTAGTTTTATGTTGTTCTACCATAAAAGAAAAAGTACAAGCTGTTCCGGATATTATGTTGATTGCCAAATGTCAGTCTGTTTATGGTCCGCCCAAAGAGCTATCTTTAGATGAGTCACTGTTACATTTTGGTGGCAGTTTAGTGTAGCTCCACCATCATCTTCACAATAATTGGTTTACTCTTGGTTTTTGGAACAGTTGATGGTTTGAGTCTGCAGGGAACTTACACTGCTGGGCCGTTGTGTTTCAAACAGATTTTCGAGCCGAGTCTTGATTGAACCTTCGTGGGCTGAAGTATTGAAACACACGTTGTTTCAAGGAGCAGCACACTTTTCTGAATGATGTTAAAGTATGAATTAATCCTACTTGTTTCTATTGATCGAGCTTAAAAGCAAACGTAACCCCATACTTACCGGGGTGCATTCTTATGAAACGAATAACTTTACGTCGTATTCACGTTGCAGACAAACGATGTAATATTGACAGCATTGAGACTTACCGAGAACAGAAGACAGTTCTGGTACACATGCGCAATGTGAAATTACCTTCCCCTCGCTTTGTAGCCCCCGGGGTGCATCTACAAACCTCGTGCTGCCAATTTCCTAATACAACCATCACCCGCCTGTTACCGAATGATAACTGACACTCCTGACACTGACATCCAGGGAGACATTTGCTGACATCTGATAGTGAAATTGTTAACTGTTTAACATTGTGACGTCAGAACCAATCATGGCGCGTTCGTAGTCACGTGACTTTTTTTTAAATTTTATCAATTTTAAATTGTTTATAATTAATTTTAAAAAAAAGTTTTGAAAGTTTTTCGCATCGGCTATCAATATAGTTTATTCTAATGTTTCAGAATACATTAAAAAAATCGATATTAATTTTTTTCAAAAGCCTAATTGTATCATTAATCTCTTGTTAAATAAGGGCTGATGATGGCAGTAGTGTTCTGCCGAAACATGTTCCATTTGTAATTTTACGCTCATTAAAGTTTGTGGAGTTCGAATTAGATATATTTAAATTTTAATTTAAATTTACTCCACTTGGATTTATAACATTCTTCTGGTTTGTTTATTAAATAACTATTTTCGTTGACCGATTATTAAGAGCCAATTTAACGTTTGATTTTGATTAACAAAACGATCGTTAATGTACCTTATTAATGCACGATTTTACATTAATACATAATTTTTCATTAATGCACGATTTTGAAATAATTAATTCATTGAATTTTTTTTTGCCATAACGGGATTCGAACCCGCATCCTGCAGGTTAGGAATCCGCGTTGCTCACCACACAGCCATTGGCGTGTGTCAATTTTGTATGCAATTGCGCTACATATGTTAGTCGCTACACATGATTGCCGACTTTTCGCTGACAACAAACTGAAACATGCATTATCCAGTACTGCAGACTAGTAATTCAGATCCATTTATAAACTCACAAATTAACATCATTTTGACAATGGCGAATACGGCGAATTATTTCATGAATTGAAATTTCAGAAATGGATTTTTGTCCCCAGATTTAAAAGGTTTCGGTCAACGAAAAAATGTTGTAATCAACTCGTATGTTAATGGGCAATTAATAATCTCGACAATTAAAGGCAATTAAATTAAGGGTGTCGTCTAGTAAGGTGGTGTAAGAACCGAAATCACGCTCGCGTTTTTTGGATAAGAAATGAAAACTATTGATTCAATTCATACAAAAGTGGCATAGATTCAGGAAACGTCATTCGAGTTCGTAGAGGGTATTTAATATCTGGAAACAGCTGGTATTAACAAAAACAAGGAGTTTAAAACACTGTATTTTGTGTTCAACTTTTATAATTTTTTTATTATACCTGCATCAGAATCGCCGTTTAAAGCACGCCTGAGCGTGCGAATACTGGCGATTAAAGCACGGCGAGCTTTAAAGGTTGTCAAGGAAATATAGGTATCATTATAACTCAAATCAAATTTGAAAACTTTTCATATTCCTTCAGGTATGGGTCTTTTGACTTCGATGGTAGTATTTTGGATTCCGCTTGTTCGGCCAATGCTTCTATATCGAGTGAAATCTCGTTTTAACTCATTTTTCCTCGATTTTTGCTGACACGACTAACTTATTTGGAAGGGAAATTTCCCGCATTCGCACTAAATGCAGCACTCCCTTCGGTCGTGCTTCAAACAAAGTGCTCATGGGGGAAATTTTACTTTACAAACACGTTAGGTAAATAACTATTACGCAAGTTTGAGAAAATTCATTGCTATTTGAGACCCTCTACGAACTCAAGAAACTAATAATCATTCTGGAAAAAAAATCATCAGAAACCAAGGCATATTTTTGACGTCTTATTCAAAATAAATGAACTGTGTAGATGCAATGTCTATCTGTGTTAGTTCAGGCACGAACCGACATTTTACCGAGTTCTGACATGGTTCTGACTCATTCTATTCTATCTAGAGTGCCACACAAACCAATCTGGTGTAGCTTCTTTACGTGAGGTGGCGCAATTGTTCATGGTATCATAAACTAAACGGCACAAGTTATATGGACTGAATTCACACTGGATTGGCAAAAACAGGGAAAATATGTAAGTCGGGTGATCGAACAAAAAGACAAAGAAAATCTTTGAAGCTGCCGACGCGGTATTTGTATTAAATGGTCCATCCTACAAAATTGGTTGAAATTAAGTTTTCAGTAGGGGATTTGGTATCATCGCCGAATCAAGGGAGCCTCCGACCGAACCAAGGGGGCTCCGCCCTACCATGAGGGCCCAAGGAGCCACAGCCCAACCATGGAAGCCCAAGGGGGCCTCCGCCCAACCGAGGGGGCCCCTGCCGAACAGAGAGGGCCCCCGCCCAAACAAAGAGCCCCGCCAGAACAAGGGGGCCCACGGGAGTCCCCGCCGAATCAAGGGGGTCCCGTCCAACCAAGAGGGCCCAAAGGAGCCCCCGCCGAATTAAGGGGGCCCCGTCCAACCAAGGGGTCCCAAGGCTGGACCCTGTTGCAAGAGGGCCCCCTTTGTATCACGAAAACTATAAAACAACATATTATTTGAATAGTATATAACAATAATACAATTCAAATAACTACTAAAATAATTCGTACACTTCTATCGGACAATTTTTGGATTAATTATATCGGCTCTAAACGCATTTTGTGTTGATTTCAACGGATATTTTCGCAAAGTACTCTGTCACCTTTGTTCCTTATAAATTGTTTGTGATCAGGTAGATTCACACTGAAAATAACAGATGGACTAATTTAATGGGTGTTGAGTCCATTTATGGTGTACCAATAGGATTAATGTTAATGTTGCTTATTACCAAGGTGAGATGTCAGATGTGGTTTTTTATTCATTTTTTTTATTTACTATTCCAATCATTTAATTAATTTTTTTCGGAAAATATATCTTCTACTGTTATTACCCTATATTTATCTTTTAATTGAAATGTATCTAAATAAAAATCTGGTCAACATTGCTTTGGTAAAATTACAAACATTGAACATCAAAAATGAAACACAAACTTTTATTAAATAAGGTGTACAAAATGTGTATTACGGCGGTTCAGATGGTAGTTACGCCCTCCTGTCCCAGGGATGTTTCAAAGGGGCTTCCTCGGGCCCCCCTGTCTCAAGAATTCAAGTCATTTGAATTTATACTTTAGAACTAAACAAATTCAACTTCGATTTCCGGATGTCGATAACCGAAGGGGCCCCCTCGGACCCCTATGTTTCAAGTGGCCCCTCTCGGGCCCCCTGTTTCAAGTGGCCCCTCGGGCTCCCATGTTTCGAGGAGGGTCAGCGGGCCCCCATGCTTCGTCGGGGGCACCTCGAGCCCTATGTTTCGACGGGGGCTCCCCAGGTCCTATGTTTCGACGGGGGCTCCTCGGGCCCCTCTATTTCAAGGAAGCCACCTCGGTCCCCCACAATTTTTGACACTTTAACCTTGACATTAGCTCCTACTCTAGCAAGCCCAATGCCAAAGTTGTTTTCAGTCACTACAAATCCAATAAGAGTAATTTATTCACCATTTTGACATCTACGTAAATCATCCTGTCCCTTGTTCTTCAGTATCTCCAGCAGTTGCTGCGAAGCCCCATTCAGACATGAATTTAGGTGGCATGTACTCCTTCTTCTTCTTTGTTAAACTCTCTAATCTAATACCCAAGCGACACAAAGTGTGTAAATTATTCTTATAATTAGAAACAATCCTCTCATAAAAACTGTCTGGTTTCCAACCCCCATCCAATAGACAATTGAGACAGTCTCCTCAAAACTGTACAACTGCAATTCACAGCATTCAAAATGGAAGCATTGTGGACCACCCTCGTGTCAATCCTACGCTCTCTTGCCCTGGTGCTGAGTTTGCGGCCGTAGAAGTCCTACTGGCTTTCCTAGAGTCATTATATATAATAACTGAATTTGAAATATTGGGACATACTAGCACTTCCGTTCCACATGTTCGGATCGACGTGTAGGCCTCCAGATAGACTTTGTCGCAACGTTTTATAATTTCCAAACTTTTGACTGAATCTGAACCTTTGACTTTTGAGGTTAGAATCAAATAAAAGAAGAATTTTATAAATGGGTCCACAATTGACGAAGAAATCGGTGAACATACATGAAGTCGGTTAATAAAAGCGAGCGAAAATTTCAGGATTTTTCTCTATTTCCATGAGATCCCCTAATCAGATACTGAAATGGTGACAATGGGACCAATCTGTAAGTATACTCTTTCAAATAAAAGAGGAATTTTCCAAATCGGTTTATAAATGACGGAGTTCTGAGGTAACAAACATTAAAAAAAACATACAAAAGAATTGGTAACCTCCTCCTTTTTTGAAGTCGGTTAAAAATGAAACACGCAGGAAGAACTTTTATTAAATAAATGTGTACAAAACGTGTAGTACGGCGGTTCAGATGGTAGTTACGCCCCCCTGTCCCAGAGATTCTTCAAGGGGGCCTGTCTGTCTCAAAGGGGCTTTTCCGGGCCCCCCTGTCTCAAGAGTTCAAGTCAATTGAATTTGACTCATATATAATTTCTACTTTAGAACTAAACGAATTCAACTTTCGATTTCTGGATGTCGATAACCGGAGGGTGGTGATAACCCCATGCTTCTAGTGGGCCCCCTTGAGCCCCATGTTTCAAGTGGGCCCCCTTGGGCCTGTTTCAAGGAAGCCACTTCGGTCTCCCGTTTCAACTTCCGAGTCATGACTCAAACGTCAATTTTTTACACTTTAACATTGACATTTGCTACGACGTGCCGAATGTGAACCAATTTTGTTTCATAGCAACCTTCACCAGATTTTTATTTAGACACCCGATAGTTAATAATGAAGAGACCGGATTATATGCAAAATGCATATCAGTCCAACAAATGTGGTAATAAATGAGAAAAACAACTTCTCTACCTTGGTTTATAATATACTAATAATGAGTTGGGTTGAGAAGACTTTTCTTAGCCTCGCACTTTTTTTCCCCCGATGCTTTGCATCTTGGATAATAAAATAGCTCGGGTTCTCAACCTTGGTGTATAGTTACTATTTTCTATTGGTTTCACATAATGCATAATGAAATACATAACAACATACATAAATATTATAGCATGTATTTAATTTGACACCTGCCAGCCTAACCTCAAACTTTTATGTAAACTCGTGTTGTTTCCCTTCATTGCGTGAACAAACACAAAATACTCGTGCGCTGTCACTTTTCTGTGGTTTCAAAATTTGCCCTCGCCCCGGAAAAATGTCAAGCCAGCGCACTTGTATCGAAATATATTATACAGGGTAGCGCAAAACTATGGAAACACCTGAATATCTCAAAAACTGTTAGTCCCATCTAAACCAAATTTTACAGGTATATAGGGGTCTATAATATCTACTTGGTGTAATTTTTTCATAGTTGCACTGTCATTTGTTTTCGAGATACAAAACCAACTTATATTTTTTTAAATAGCAACATAGGGCGAAAATAACCTTTTTGGAGAAAGCATTTTTTTCTGAATTTAACGATGCGCTATAATAATTCTACTTTTTGGCATTTGTCTGCAAAAAAAAATATATATATTTTTTTATAAATTATTATTATTATTAAACTCACGGCTGCAAATATTATTATTTGTGCTGTAAAAAAATAATATGCCATCAAACCTAACAGTATTACTAAAAAATCTGTCTTTTACAATAAATGTTCAAAATGTTGACCATTAATTTCTCGACAAAAATGAATTCTATTATCAAAACTTTGTAACACATTGCGTAACATGTTGGAAGTGATGCTAGCTATCTCTTCTCTTATTCGTTTCTTTAAATCCTCAAAATCAAGTGGTCTTCTGGCATAATCACTACTTTTTACATGACCTCACAAAAAAAATCTAGAGGTGACAAATCAGGAGGCAGATTTGGCCGGCCATTCAATTGCCCCTCTCCTGCCGATCCAGCTGCCAGGAAACACCTCATCTAAGTGACGTCGGACTTGTTGACTAAAATGTGGTGGAGCTCCATCCTGCTGGAACCAGGTTGCTACGGCAGGTACATTTCGTCTGTAATAATTTGGAAAAAGCTGTGAAAGACGAGGAACAATCTTAGATGAGGAGTTTTGTTAATAGAATTAATTTTTGTCAAGAAATTAATGGTGAACATTTTGAATTTATTAAAAAAATTTTTTTTTTAGTAATACTATTAGGTTTGATGGCATATTATTTTCTTACAGCACAAATAATAATATTTGCAGCCGTGAGTTTAATAATAATAATACTTTATAAAAAATATTTTTTTTTTCTGCAGACAAAGACCCAAAAGTAGAATTATTATAGCACATCGTTAAATTCAGAAAAAATGCTCTTTTCAAAAAAGTTATTTTTACCCCATGCTGCTATTTAAAAAAAAAAGAAGTTGTTTTTGTATCTCGGAAACAAATGACAGTGCAGCTATGAAAAAATTACACCAAGTAGATATTATAGACCCCTATATATCTGCCAAATTTGGTTTAGATCGGACTACCAGTTTTTGAGATATCCAGGTGTTTCCATACTTTTGCGCTACCCTGTATACTATATAATTTACTAAATAATAATTAACTTTTAAAAGTGTTGTTATACCATTTGGCAATGATTGGTCTACAAATTGACAGTCAAGCTGATTTAAGCATGTATTTCTAATAAAATGTAGTCTTTTCCATAAACTTATTACAGGTTCTTATCCCACCCATACAAGTAGAATTAAAATTTTGGAACATAATTCTAAAATATTAGGTTCTTTTTTAATGAAATAAATGCAAATGGAATACACCTTTTATGTTAACGTCACCACAGTAACATATTGTTAAGTTTCAACATTTCCTCGTATTCGAGAGCCCTACATAGAGCGTGTAGGTTTCATGTAAACCGCTACCGCAAAGTGACTTTCCAGAGTCTGAAGATCAAAGCAACCAAAGGCACGTAACGAGCAACTTATTTTAAGGACGATCTATGTTTTATTTGCAATTTGATTCTGGTGATTTTATTAACTTTTCTTGTATTGTGATTGTTGAACTTGATATCCCAATCCAAATATGCTTTTTTCTATTAACGAAAATTGCATTTGTGTGATGTACACTAAATATTCTATTTATAAAAATAGAGATAGAAAGCTTTTTGAAATGAAACTTTTATACGCGGGCTCAGAGTTGGAGGGTAAACAGGTGAATGCGTTAGGAAATTTGTGCCATCAGGATAGACCGCCTTCGCCTTGAATTGGCTTCGCGCACACGCGTATCAGACACACATCTGTGAGAATAAACCGCTGAATACGTTATGCTCGTTTTTTATTATTCTTATTCGTTTTTTTATTTCTCTTATCTTTATTTCTGTTTTAGAAAATGAACAATGAGAGAGAGAATGAGACTAAATAACTAGCAAATAAATGAAAACTGCATAATCAAAAACTATCTAATAATGAATTATTATTGATGAAACCCTATAAAACTATAATTTTCCCTTCTGGTGTGTTAGTCACCAAGCACACTCCTTTTTCTAGGAACCACTTCTAGGAATTATGTCTAGTCATGTCTTAGTAAAGGGCCATTCATTAATTGTGTAAGGATGATTTTGAGCCCGTTTTGACCCACGCCTACCTCCATGTAAGGACAGGTAAGATTTTTTGACCACCACCTTTCCCCCCCCCCTTCTTACGTAATATTATTGTTTTTACAAATAATTGAAGATTAATATACGAAAAACATGTATACTATAATCTTCCTTTATAAGCTTCGAAATGTGTAAATATAAACACATTTAAGATTTTGAAAACTTAAACTTGTATTTCTTTAAAGACACACCACCCATTTTATTGTTTTACCTTTTATTTGACGTTCAAACATAAGTTCAGAAACATATTACAGGTCTCATGCAAATTATGTAATCTATTATGGAATGAACTGACAAAGAGATGAGTAAGGAAAATGATATATTCATTCTAAAATGATTTCGTTGAAAGTTTGGGGAAGAAGCTGGTGATAATGTCAGTCAGTCACACAGTTGCAGACTGTTCGTGTTGCCAAGTCTTCATGCGATTTCCTGACACAGCTGGAAGTTGTACCCCTCATTTTTGTGTCGGGTATTTATACGAGTAATTTATTAAGTATTATGAATCTGATTCAAAATGAAATTTGCGCTACACGCACGATAATTTCAAATTTATAATTAATATAAACATTTATAACCTAAATAAATCGTTTATTATAATTAAATGGTGTCAGTCATTAGTTAAAGTAGGGAATACATTTTTTACCTTGGCCTCTCTCTAAGAAACTGCACTTTCAATCATAGTGGGGCGTATTATAGCTATTAGCTAATCATTTTGAAAACTCTTCCACTAATCTCTAGTATAACATACTAACATGAGGATCTTCCATCTAGGATTTTCAAGTACAGTTCTCTTAATTATGAATGAAATAATGAATTCATTATACAGGGTATCTCTTGTAGTGACAGATTCTTCCAAAAACATTTCAACAGCGTCCTAAGTTGAATCGTGTGGTACAAGAATACTTTAAAAATTTCTCCTAAACTGTTTGACTTATTCAATTAACGGTTGTAAGGGGTCACTGGACTTTCGCAGTGCCAGGTGACGGTTTTGAGGGTGGTGATCGCACGGGGCGTAAGGATGTCCAACACAAATTTAATAGTAAGAAACAAGTGAAAATGAACGACAACAAGTGATCAAAATGAATGGAAATTTGATATTTTTGATAAAGCAAGCGAACAAGCAAACCGCGGCGCGAGGGGAAAGCAAGAACGAGCGCAACTAGAAAGGAACCAGAGTATGACCGTCTTCAGTGCACACAATAAACCGACTTCGTAGGAATTCTGTTCTTCCCGTCTGGCGGGCAAAAAGACTCTTGTATCTGGAGCAGAAGACGAAGCGTTTGTGAGGAATAGCGCGTCGCTCTGTCCAGCGGTGCCGGCGGTACTCCGGCAAATTGTTGGGGCTTGTGACGAGGATATCGAGCCGCTAGGTGGCCATGGGGCGTCTCGACTAATGGTCCTAAACTGGTAGGTGTTTTCGAGGACAACCTCTCTTCCGGATGGGTATCACCGGGGCGCGGGGCTCGCTGACAGGACCAGCGTAGGCTTGTTGCTGCGAGGTGTGATACACCCCCTGGGGTCCACCTTGCCCACCACAAAGTTTTCCGAAAGGACCACTGACCGCAAATCTTGGGTGACGTCTCCGATGGTGACTGGCTCCCGTCTGAACATGAGGTAGGCGGGGCTGTAGCCTGTGCTTTGACACTTTGCCGTGTTCATGGCGCAGCGCATGGTAGGAAACTTCTCGGGCTAGGTGGGATTCGGTTCATCACTTAACTGGATTCCGAGCTCAGTCTTGAGATCTCGATTTGATCGTTCTACGCTTTTGCTTCGGGGTAGTATAACGGAGAGACCGTCTGTTTGATACCTGATCTTTTGCTTTACCCCGCTGATGACCTGGGTTCCGTTCTCACTGGGTATCCGGCGAGGTATTCCATACCGGAAGCAGACCTCGTTGACGATTACCCATGCACAGCTTTCGGCTGTTGT